>JADMNI010000001.1:2775308-4162962 GCA_016097105.2 Sporothrix variecibatus | reverse complement strand
TTCAGAAACAGACTGCTTAGCACTGCTACAGAGATTTTTCAAGAGTGGCCAACTCGTTTCATTTTTGACACAACCAATATTTTCGTTCGGTTCAGGCCAAGCTTCGTCTGCAACACCTCATCTCAGCAATTGGATGAAAACACAGGCTAGATTTGGGCGACTGGGCCAGCGCATTAAAAGCAGCCCCATCCACCAAATAGGATGGTCTATCCTGCCGGCCGGCGTATGGCAGGATCCGCCGCCCATGTATAAAAAGGATGTGCTTTTAAAATGTGTTCCTTAAGAAGGACGCGGGTGGTTTTGAAATATAGCACTTTACCGTGGACGGACGGCACGGGGGTAAAAGGCCATCCACTGATGCATAGTAATACGGGCCGCATTGTGCTCTTCGTCTATTTGATGTTTTAATATTGACATTCTAATATGTGCATCCCATCATTCGCAGAGAGACAAGCAACGATGCTTTCCGTGTCGTCAGCCATCACAAAGCAGGGGTCCCCCGGCTTCATCCCAACACAGGACCGCAGGACACGTCTGGACAAGCAAGTATGAGGCATGTGCGACAGCGCAAAGCAGTGTCTTGAATACTGGGTTATTGGGCGCAGGGAACAGAAGAGCATGTGCTTGTACGGTGTAGAATGCTCCGACCGAGCCTCACTGCAGACGAACCGGGAACCGGGAAGGCGAAGCAAGGATGACAGGGATTACGTTTCTGTGCCACGAGGCCCAGGGGCATGGGTGAGGAAGCTTGGGTGAAGGAAAGTCGAAACTCATTTGGTTGGTGCTCTCGTGCCCTATTGTGTTCCGCTTTTCTTCTTCTTCTATTTTTTCCTTCAAAGTTGATAGATATCTCGTGGGGTATTATTGCGACGATCTTGCCAGTAACTACTTGTACTAAGTACGTCAACCTTATTATTCAATGTATGTATGTCGTAGAAGGAACAAGATATTAGGAGCATGTCGCACGCTGTAAGAAGTATATATCGAGAAACACCGTGTGGGGCCTGTGGAAGGCACAGCTCACAATCCCATCCCATAGCACGGCGAGCACGGAGTGTGTTGTATGTCGTACGACATGTTGTACTCCGTAACGGAGTACACATACACACAATATTCTGTACCTTTTTTTCATCTGCCCTCGCTGTGTAGACCGGGCACCAACGACGCTCTTGCCTTCGTTCCCTCCTTCCCCCTGAATTCTGAGTTTCTAGTCGTAAATACTCGTACTCACAGACTCGTAGCAATCCACCCCACTATCTTTGTATCTTACCCTGTGTTTTCAGTACTAGAGGTACAACTGCTCACGCTATAGCCCACCCCCTCCTTTCTTTTCTTCATCGGAATTCGTTTGTTCCCTCCAAATCCTGATCTGGCCTTGCCTTGCCTGGCCTAACGCTAGACCAGCTAACTGCTTGCCCCCTAGCCTGCCTGGCTGGCGCTGTGCACTTATTACTGGACAGTGGGCTATATTATGGGGCGCTCTCCCTTTTTTAGTGCTTTTTTGTGCCCCAGAGTCGTCGTATTCCCCCCTGTCCGCCCTGCCCGCCATGCTCGCCCTGCTTACGCCGTCGTCGATTCTCACTGTTGAAACAAAGGCCTGGCCAGGCCTCTGCCACGACTTTCGACCACTCCTGCCCTTTCTGGTGAACAGAAAGAAGGCCTTTTTTGAGATTCCCGTGTGCGAGATTCCTCTGCACGGAGTAAGTACATGCATGATTGGGCCTGACTGGCGCCTGCCTTCTTCATCCAATTGCCCAATTGCCCAATTGCTCGTTCTTGCCTCGTCTACTCCTGCTTGGCTTCCTGTTCTCTCTCTTTTTTACCATTCTTGCAATCCCTCCTTCCAATTCGCGCGCTCTATCGCCCGTGCCCCCTTCCTCCCGTCCTCCGTCCTCCCCACTCATTGCCCACACCCATGTCAAGAGAATCCGTGTGTCTCTGTTTTAGCCAACCCTTCCCATCCAAATCCTTTTTCAGGGCCCTTTTTTCTCTGTGCATGCACGCTTCTGTGCCCTTCTTTTTTTCCCTTGCCATCCTCCGTGCGCCTTGGACCTCCATCGTCGCCCAGATCCGAATTTTCTGCAACGGTGATCACCGCTCCCCGTCAAACCCAATGTTGCAATCGTGAGGCTCCGCGGCCTGAAAAGCAACCCGACCGTTGTCAGTGATATCACGGCCCCTGCCAGCCAGCCAGCCAGCCAGCCAATACGCCTCTCTCGCCCAATACCGATATACCGATCTCTTCTCTAATCCCCCGCCCCTACCTATCCTATCAGTCACCCGCCTCCTGATTGACCTCCGACCTCCTTGTCTCCCTTGAGCTCCTTCTCTTTGCCCTTGGCCTTCTTTCACATGCTGCCATGGATTCGTCCGCGTCTACTCCCCTGGCAGACTACTTCTGGATCGCCGGTGTCGAGTCGATCTCTTATCAGGATCCTCCGCAAGCCCCGCAGCCCCCCAGCAGGTCGAGGAGACCATAGACGAACATGGCGAGCCTGAACCGGCCGAAGCCTCCAGGAGCCCGGTAGCGTACCGGGCAAACAACCGCCACTCGCGCCAGAGCTCCGGCAACCGCCTTTCCAAACTCTCCCTGGAGAACCGCTTCTCGATACAGACGCTCGACGACCTCGACGACAGCACGCGGAGCAACCGCAGCAGCACCACCATCAGGGCGCCATTGCAGCCCACGACAAGTGCCTCCAGCACCGCTACCGCAACCCTAGAAAGCAGCTCGAATGGCGATACTGGTGCCAGCGTGGCCTCCAGCCGGACCGACTTCGACTTTGATCAGATGCTTGTCAAGTTTGCTGCGGAGCGGGAGAACTTTCTCGAGGATCTGAGCTTCAGTGCCGGCGCAAAGCTGCACAGCAGGCCGCCAATGATCAGCCCACGTGCCGAGAAGATCAAGGCCGAGGACAGCGAGCTCAGTGGCCGTCGCAGCCCGCTCCGCAGCATCAAGGGCAGCATTCGTCGAAAGCTAAGCTTCCGGGACATGAACAGTGTCCGGAAGCCCCACAACACGGCACGAACAGGTAAGGAGAGATTGAGGTGGCAATAAGGTGATTTCGGAGGCCATGGCTTTTGCTAACATTTTTCTTCCCTGAATATCAGCTTCTGTTCGTACCAGCAAACGCTTGAGCAATTACAACTCCGTCATCCCGCCCCCTGAGCCACTAAACTCTGACCCGGACATGCACCCTTTGAAGCGGCATTTCGAACCTGTCCTTCTCGACCGGTACCCTCCCCGGAGTGCTACAGAGGAGATCTTGCGCAGAGGCAAATTCCCAGATTATGTGCCCATGTTTGCCTTTCCCAACGATATTCAAATTGTTTCCTCCGACGATCGCCCCCGCTCCACATGGCACGGTTTCACTATGACGTCCGACGACAATTCCAAGGTGTACGGCATTTGCATCACAATTTGGACCGTTCTGAAAGCAGACACCGCCGATGAAGTTGAGAAGCGGTGTGAGCAGTGGCGCCAAAGCCACATGTCGGACGAGGAGCGAGAGTTGGCTGCCAGTTTGGGCATGCGCCTCGCCGCGGAGAGAGCGAATCTCTCGCAACTGTTGGCTAAATTGCCTGGAGTGCCGTCGGGTTCCCCTGCGAGAGAAGTGCTAGACGACCAGATTAGCACCGTCGAAGAGAAGATCAGCTTGATGGCCGAGATGCTCCGGCCGCTTCGCCACGGCGCCGCCTCCAAAATCGACGGCCTGACGTCTGGCGAGACAGGGCTTTGGGTACCCAGGGCCTATGGTATTCTGGGACGCGACCCAACGCGCATGGCCTTCTGGAAGGAATGGCTCAGAGCGGTTATTGTTCCCATGACGGACGGTGCGGTCCTGCGCATTCCTCCCAGCTCCCCCAAGGTTGGCCGGTGGCAGCCCCTCGAGCGTTATGTGGTTAACCTGTGCACCGAAGCATTCAGCCCGCTGAGCTCCAAAACACAAGTTGAGTTGGGCGTTCGCGAGCTCCGTTTGTATGCACGGAAAGAGGCGGCCAACGAACTCCCTGGCAGCCGGAATGTGGACCTGTTTGCACTTTTCCGCTGCCTGTCACTGGAGAACATTGTCACGCTGTTTGAGTACGTCATGGTCGAGTCTCGTATCATCTTCCTCTCCTCGCATTCGGCCATGTTGTACCTGGCGTGCCACGCTATTGCGAATCTCCTATACCCGCTGAAGTGGGCGAGCATATTTATCCCCCTTCTCCCAGCTCGTCTGTTGTCGGTGGTGGAAGCGCCGTGTCCTTATATTGTTGGTATCGAGCGGCGCTACGAAAATATTGATCTCCCCGAAGACGACTTCGTCCTTGTTGATCTCGACAAGGACACAATTGAGGCCACATCCCCGCCTACGCACATGCCGCGCCAGCACCGCCGCAAGCTGCTGTCCTTGCTTCAAATGGCCGCTCCTCATCGCTTACGCTATGGCGTGCCTGCAGGGCCGCCACCCTATGCGATGGAAACATTCCCATACGACTCCTTTTCTGCCGAAAACGAGTCTCTTCTGAACCCCATAGCACCTCCAGCAACTCTTGGCAAGTGGGTGACGCAAAACTCGACCAGCTTCGGGGAACAAGACTCCCCGACCTCTGTGCGGGTCCCCATCTTCAACGCCTTCGTTCAGCTGCGCAATGAGTTTGCTCGTGCCGACCGGCCACAGACGGCACGATCCACCAAAACCAGCCCACCCGCCTCGCTCTCTCCCATCTCTACAAGCTTCCCACAAATGCCATCGACACCCGTTTCGCGAAGCGACTCTGGCTTTGCCGTCACACAAACGCTTCGCGAGAAGCGGTCTGGTCATTTTGACGAAAAGTCGAGACGGAGCTCCTCATTCGGTGTTGCAGACCGCAATCACCCCTTACATAGGCCCAGCCTACAGTACTTGAACGGTCACAGCCACACACAAAGCATGTCCATCTCAGGTGTGTCAGTCGACTCGCAATCCTCATATGGCGGGTATGCGCCGTCAACATATGCACAGTCCACACTGGCGGCTTCGACCGTAATGCCAAACATGATTGTCCAACCCGTTAGCAACACCGATACAACAATGTGGGTGGAGGGACATTGCTTTAATTGGAGCCGAGAAGATGCATCTGGGACATGTGGCATCTGCGAAGAACGTTCGGATGGCGACGGTCTCTACCGCTGCGCTGGGTGCAAGTGCCTTGCCCACAACAGGTGTCTCGGTTTCGCATCTTTGGTCTGCCCCGAGGCATTCAGCACCGACAAGGTTCGAGCCGCCTTTGTGCGCAGCCTCGCGAGTATCTTTTACACATACCGCAAGCATCTCGGCCGCCCGACGCGAGAGCAAAAATCAAGTGGACAGGTATTTGCTTTCGATACCGACGGCTTTATCAAGAGTCTGCCCTACGATCAGCAGGAATACGTGTCTACGCTGAGAAATACACAAGGTAGATATGGACGCCATTCTGTGAAACCAAAATTGTTCATCTCACATGCATTACTAACAATACCACAGCATTCAATGAGTTCATCTATGAACGAGAAAGACACCCCCCAGGCCACTCGTCGACGAGATTGTTCGACGAGATCATCCTTGCCAAGAAGGCACGCGGTCGGCCTGTCCTGGGTGGATTCAGTGGCCTGTCGCGGCTGTCGACCATAAAGGCCTCACACGGTATCTCTTCCGGGATGTCATCCAGCTCTAAGCAGACTCGCATGCCCCCGTACCTTGGCGATACATCGGACCACATCTGGCGGACAGCGTCCGTGCCAGTACCAAGCGCAAAGTTTCCTGGCGAATACCGGGCGGTGACGACTCGGGTTCCGTCTAAACTGGATCCATCCTTGATGAAAGAGCCGCGCGCCATACAGGGTGTGCCACGGCCGGAACAGCGTGGGTCTAGGAACTTGATCAGGAAGCAAGTTGCCAGCATGCTCGGCCCACCCGCGCCCAGTAACAGTGACTTTTTCTGAAAAGGTTGCAGACTGGCTCATATGGGTGCCCGGTGATGGCAACTAACAAAACTAGCAAAACAACCACACCGAGATCATGTCCTCGCTTGGTTATGCTTCGGTCCTTTGATGAAGCTTGTGGATTGGATTGGATATCAAGGGGATATGGGAAGAATATGGAAAGGGGGCTACTTGACTTCACATGCAATAAAGACAATATACCGATATAGGGAGCGTGCATACCCCATGTATTGGGCCAATGGGCTCTGTGCTCAACTTATAATACGCTGATAGATAAAAATATACGAAAGCCAGCGTCGTTCTGGGACCTGTGTCACACGTATCTTGGTACCAAACTTGCTGATCTGCTTCATATCTGCTCTGATAAATAACACCGTGTAAGGTCTTTACAACCTCGGCCATTGATTATAAAAGGGTCCGGCCCAACTCTCCGATTTATGCGAAAGGGAAAAAGGGAACAGGTGTACACTCCAAAAACCAAACACCAAACACCGAAAACCCCAAAGATTACAAAAAAAAAAAAAAAAAAAAAAAGTACCGTAACGCCGCATGGTGTCCTTCCTATGCACCTGCCGTAGATGGTTTTCCGTATCGCGGCATTTTTTCATATGCATTGGGACTAGGTTTTCGTTTGCCCTTGCCCTTTCCCTTGTTCTTACTACTGCTAGGCCGTCCGCTCCCACTGCTGGGACTTTCTCCGTCGCTACTGCTATCTGCATCGCCGCAGTCGTGGTCGTGGTCTGGACAGTCGGGCGCATGTCGGTGATGGGCTGCCCGCCTCCTGTTGCTGCTCGGGCCGCCAGCGCGGCCTCGGAAGGCTTGGTCTGCGTCGCCGCGAGCAGCTCGGCCGCCGTCGGAATCGTCGTCCGAGGACGAGCTAGAGTCGGAGTCGGAGGATGAAGAGTCGTCGCTGGACTCATCGACAGCGCGGGGCCGGTGATATATGCAGCAGACTAACATCCGTGTTAGATATTTGATCACAAAGACGGGCCCGCTGGCCACTGTCCACCTCGTCAACGCCATCCACAAGTGGGTCAGAACGTACCTTTTGACTTTTTCCGGTTCATTCCCTCGTTGTCGACGACACCTTCGGCCCACTGAACATTCCGGCTGTCGCGGGTATTGGCACCCTGCAGACGCAAGATGGCTGTCAGCTGTTCTTGCTGCTCTGGGCCGGAGGAGACGCCTGACACAGAAGACGGGCCGGGCGTTGTCGTTGTCGTGATAGTTCGGCTGCCCGATGCAGCGGTTTGCGGCTCTCGGGACAGAAGCTGCCGGTGCTCTATTGAGGCCATGGCATTTAAAATGCTAAGGAAGGAAAGACCCGCGATCGTTGGCCGGGGTTGGGGTGGCAGGAATGGCTGCAGTCGAGTCAGGGTGTTGTTGTGGTTTTTGTTGCGACGAGGTAAAGAAATCCCGGAAACATTCTAGAAGACTACTATTATTGTTCGCTGGGCCGAGACCTGCGCCAGTGCTTCGTTGCCACCAACCGCCACCCCGCTCAGAGAGCACCACCCAATAGTACGTCATTAGCAAGCAACCCGATAAGAAAAATCGCACACCTATATCAACTTAAGTGGCGTGTCTTATCATCGCGCGTTAGTTGTTCTATTGTCACAAGCAGCCCATTCTACTACTTTTCAACGAAATTAATCTTATTTTGAAAAATATATCTTAAGTAGAGGATTTATTTACCACACCGTGGAGATGGGCATAAATTAGGAGTTGAGATAATGTACTGAGTATATACCATATCATCCGTAACTCTGAAAATTTTCTCATATCCAAAGGGACTTGCTCTCGTTCCATCGCATGGCTGGCCCTCAATTAAGAAAGAAAAGGCGTGTACGGAGTACATCAGCGCTCGATTTGGAGACCTGCGCGTTTGGCAGCCTTCTCTCTCTTCTTGGCTCCCTTGAGACTCCGCTTCGGACGGGCGCGTATTTTCTTCTTGTCTGTAGACTTTGGCTGAGCGAGCAGCCACGCATTCAGAGGCCGACGCGATCCGACGAACCTTCCACCAGGGCTGTAAACATCGATCTCGGGCCATTGCATTTCGAGTACCCATCCTCGGCCTGGCCGTTCTCGCTTTCCTGGCTCGGTTCCGGTGCAGCCTCCTCGAATTGTGGTTCGTCTGGATCGGAAAGATCGAGCGATTGGAGAATGCCGTTGGAGTCGACTTGCGATCCCCTCTTCTTCTTGACGATTGCGGCTCGCTCTGGCACCCGCTCTGGCTGTGTCCGTGGCTTGTACTTGAACAAATTTCGAGTACGCACCTGGGCCACGACCTCAACCCATCCACATCCTTCGATCAAAATATCCAGGGCCACGACCCGGTATGGAAGGCGCTCGACATCAATGTTGGCCGCATCTCTCCTTGTGACGGGGCCAGCACGAATCTTGGTGACATCGTATTTCAACTTAAAAGTCCCAGCCAAAGCGATATTGTCGCCTGTTCCCGGAACGGAAATGTTCTCCACGCGCAGCTCGCTTGTCTGTGTTTGAACGCCTATCGCCTTTTCAGTCATCGTCTTGTGCTCTTCGAGAGGCGTAAAGTTGTATGTCAGGAAAACGAGGTCGGGAGTTCGCGGCGTGATGCGGATAAATCCTCCAAGCAGCAGCGATTGCCACGGGCCCTTGAGAGTAACCTGCTCTGGAGTCATGCGGGTCTTCATAATCAGCGAGTCCCTGTGGCTTTCTTGCACGTAGTCGATGAGAGTAGTTCGCTCCAGTCCTGGAAGATCAATCAGCTCGCCTTTCCCATTTCCAAATGGGATGCGGATTGGCGATGCCGTTGTGCCAGGCAACGCAGAAACCACCGGCATCTGTGGATAGTTGGTTTCCTCTGGTCTAGGAGGAAGCAAATATCCGTCGCGCCCCTTGTCGGTATCTTGACGCAACCCGTAATGGCCACTGCTTTTCTTATTCAAGGTAAGCAGTGGTTTCCTGGTATCCAAAGTATCCACGGCGCCCATGTCCATGCGGCCCTTTGGGAAAACATGGTGTACCAAGTAGCTCTTGCCGACGTTGGCTTTGCCAACAAGCCAGTTCGCGCCGCCTCGGTCCCAAATCTCTTCTTTGAGCTCGGGCGTCCACCAGTTGCGCCGGGCACTGACACAACGCACATTGCCGAGGCGCACATTGCGTCCCAAACGACCCAGTGCATCTCGCAGGGTGTCCCGGATCCACGGCATCAACCTGCCCACCTGGTCCCGCCGTGGTGCGAGAAGGTCCGCTCTTGTAATGACAAAACTGAGTTCTGTTCGGCGGCCGCGGACAAACTTGCCGGGAATCGAGCGGCGATTGCGTGTGCGCAGTGGTATTGCACCAATAAGACTGTTTATGCGCGGGAGGAGAGACATTGGAAAGTCGGCGGCGTCGAGCACGTGGTATACATGGTTGTATTTGTAGGGAGATTCGGCGATCGTCTCGCGGATGTCATCGATTCCTGGGTGATAGATAGGGGCGCCCGATGTGTGGTGGACAAGGTCATGACAGCGAACACAAAGAATGCTTTCTTTGCCAACTCGAGAGACGCCTGTTTTGGGGGAACGTTTGCGCGGTTAGCAATGCGTTCCAGCATCTATAGAGAGAGAGAAAATACCAATGACGGTGCGCAGACATACCTTGTCGGTTTCTTCCGGTTGTTCTCTTTCACGGTCATGCAAGAGGCCACTCAAACGGACATCCTCGCATCCGTTTTCAAGCTCCATCCGACGTAGAGCCTCTCGAACAACCCTGTCTTCCTCGCGTGCGCGCGGCACTTTTTCGACAGCAAGCCCCAGATATGCTCTTGTTGACTGGCGGCCAAGTCGAAATAACCTGGCTGGCCGGTTGTGACGTTTGCGAATATGCGCCACATCCCGGGCACTGGGCTGGCAGCTCTTTGAATGGCTTGGGTACCGGTGAGGTGATGTCTGTTATTGTAGTTGTAGCTGTCGAGATGTCTCCTAAAGACTCGGGCACGGCTTCAATGGCCGAGGCAGCTGCACCGGAGAAGTACCGACGTCCGCTCGGAGCCCTTATTTGGCGCTCATACCGTTGTGAGGACTGAGTAAACAGTGCTCTTGTCGAGGTTCGTTGTACTACTGGACAGAGAAAAACAGGTAGAAGACTCGGTAAAGTGCCAATGGCCTTGTTGTCCAAGGAAAAGGCCGTCCTCAGCCAGGCCCGCGAAATTCCTCCAGTCGGAGGCATTTTGCGGTATTGTCTGAAGAGCTGCACTGTGAAGTTGCAAATTGGGAGAGTAATGTGTTGTGTCGTTCGAGAATCAGCCTTTCAAAAAAAAAAATGAAAATGAACCAATTCTACCACCCAGGAGGCGCGAGGCGCGATAGAAAATGTATGCAAACTTTATTGTGGAGCATCCAGGCCCAAGTTCGTCGTAGACCCTTGTAGAATCTTATTGTACGCAAGGACATTGTAGCACGTGATATCCCCATAAAATGAGAGAAAGCATACCTTTTTCATGTGGCTGCACGCGACGTACTGTACGTCGTACTCCGTAATTAGCACGGCTTTGATTCAATGGGCCTGTCGATTGGGCCTGGTCCGTGCGCTAACAAAAAAAAAGCTGTCAGGCTGAGGTGGGCGGATCAGGTGTACCTACATTTTCTAATGGTCTGGTAGGCTTCAGAAACGCAGAGAAAAAAACCGACGAAGACAGCAACCGACGACACGGCCAAATACACTACTCAATTACCCATTGCGTTACGCCGAACACAGCTATTTCACAATACACAACCTACGGACGATACTCAAAATCCAAATCAGGTGACGGTCACTCTTCAATTTGTCAAGATGGTAGGCGTCATCCGGCGCATGAACAAGCTCAACGCCGTAAGTTATGCTTCACAGCCGCCACACCCGGCCCACGGACTGTTCTTTCTGTGTAGCTACTTGCTAACTCGTGACATTGTTTCTCCGTATAGAAGGTACTTTGAACTTGAATCCCATATGCATGACCTGGCAACCACTAACAGCAGCCGACAGCTCCTCAACATTCGACATGGCCCTGGCGCGGCGATCCTCCCGAAGGATGTAACAAGAATACACCTGGAGTTCGCAAGCCGGTGGAACGACGGCCAGTACGGCCCACGGTGCGTATCTAGAAAGACGTGGAAGTGGTGGCTGCGCAATCCGTGGGACTCGTCCGGAGTCTCGTATTAGTTACGGCATTTTTGCTAACGCGATGTATCGACGTGCAGGAAGTTTTGGCAGAACTATCTCCCTCGCTTAAAATTCTGGAATCCGGCTATCCCTATGATCATCAACCGGACCCAAGATACTGCCGGCCCAGCAACCTTGACAATTTACAAGCTGCAAAATACAGGCAAGGGGGCACACGCCCGGTCTCCGGTGACGCCAGACAACCAGCCGCCTTCGTCCTTCACCGGCGATTCAAAGGCACCCGAGCCGACACCTGCAGAGACGACCATCCAGATCGACATAAAAGGCCTTCACTCGGATGTGATCCTTAACGATTTTCTTGAAAAGTCAGGCGCTGTCGCTGTAACTCCGTCGCCCGAAGATGTGGCAGCATTGCGCGAAATCGAGGAGCGTACTGAGCGCGCCAAGGTGGATCGCGACGTGATGGCAAGATACTTGTTCGCAAAGAAGAGGGACACATCCGTCCTCGATCAGGCAAAGAATGAGGCCGCTTCTCTGAGACAACCATTGTAAAAGTGGTTTGAGTTCACTGCTGTACGATATAGACCGCGAAAAATGCGAGACATGGCCATTTTTTAAAATAACGAATACCAATTTATCTGTATCTAGGTGTGCATATGCATGTGCTTGTGCGTGCGGACGTGCGTGTGGACGTGCATGGCGCTGGCTAGCTCTATTCAGGCCACCAGAAAATATTAACTGACGATGCCGTGTAGTATCTGTGTTGCTCATCCGTCCCGAGCTCTGCTTGTACCCATGTAGGATGCCAGCTCTTTACTTATATATGCCTGGGACCATGCCTATTTCAATCCAAAGCCCTCACTTCCATGCACAGCCCCCCAGAGTTTTGCCTGCATCACCTCTTTGGACTTGTATCGGTATAATGTGAGTATGTTGAAGCACGTCCTGGCTGTCGGGAAGCGACCCGTATCGTCTCCGAGATAGAGTATCCGAATTGATAAAGATGCGGGCCCAGTGACGGGGATGCGATCGCTTCCAGTGATGAAGATCAAAAGATTCCGTTGATCCCTGGGTGACGCCTCTTTAAATATTTCCCAAAACCACTTGACCGTCGGCTCTGTCTCGACGGGATTTGCGGTTGGCCAGTTTTCATAACTTGCAGCAAGTCTCAGTGCAGCAACATCGAGGATCTCGTCCGAGCCACGAACAAGAAGTTCGATTTCTTCGGGACGAAACAATCCAAGAGCATTGCAGCCACATACAGTAAAAAATCCGCGCTTGAAAGGTTCAAACTGGCGGGAAACAGCAGTGTCAAGCAAGTAGCGGATGTATAGGCTGACATATTCCTCTCGGTTTGCATTGCTTACTGCCCGGGACTCTCCCCCTGGGCAAAGAGGAACCATATCTGCGTGGCCGAACCTCTCGACGGCGATAGTAAAATCAAGACCGAAAGTAGACTCAACATCACCATCGTAGTCGAGCAACTGCTGGAGACCTTTGGCTAGGTGAGGTCGGAATTCTGCAAGGTCGGCCAGGGCATAGGTCATAATGGGTCGTGGGGAGGTTGCAAGTGCACCAGTTGGCGGCGTCGGTGCGGCAAACAGCAGCTTCCTGAAGGCAAATGGGGGTAGAGCCACATCCAGAATTGTTGAATTGTAGATAGCCAGTCCCAGGACAACACCGACAAGAAAAAACTGATCCGAAGTTTCGAATGAAACAGAGTTGAAGTAGCAGTAATGCGATTCTTCGTCGTATACGAACATACCTAGTCTTGTTAGACAACAGTCAAAAAAAATTGAAAAAGAAAGAAAGGGGAGGGAGCTCAAGAATTACCGTGGTCAGGGTTGAACACCTCTCTCACAAGAAGGAGAAACCATTCTTTTCGCAGTCCTCCAGCATCGATACCCTCTTCTCCATTAAAGATGATGCGCAGTCCCTTTTTGATGTCATCAGTACCACTCCCGATGGCAGCACTCACACCCTTGAGGCTATCTTCGACGAGACAGTCCCGTCGAATATTCAGAACAAGGTGCTGATCGAAGTTTCTCCGTGTCATGATGCTGTCGAAAAAAGCATCCCGGGCTTTGTTTTTCATCTGGCGACGAGCTTCATACTCTAGAATCTGGATTTTGGCCCAAATACTGAGTAGAAAGGGATACTGGCAAAATGCAAATTTTGCGGCTTGTTGTTCCCATCCCTCGAAGTCGGCAATCAGATCACAGTTGTCCAGTAGTGTTATATAGAAATCAGTTATCGGCACAATCTGTCGCCTTGAAAGACCACGGATACCCGCCTTGCTGTTACTCGTAACCTTGCTGGCTGTTCCAAAAACGTTCCGGTAGACTCCTGTGATATCGTTGGCTGCGAAGAGAAGTCTCAGGACACGGACAGCTGCCTTGATTTGCCAATCGTCCCCGTGAACTATTTTCTTGTCCGCCGGGTTTTTGTTTTTATTCGATGTGCTAGTTGCTTGGTTCAAAGCAGCATGGAAAGATGCAGCGGATGCCCCTTCCGGTACCTTTGGTACCAGAGAATCACTTGCTTCTGTTGTGGGCTTGGGTTTATCCCTCTTCTCGTTGTACCGAACGAGTCGGTACGCCAGAAAGCCACTGGCAAGATCCTTCAGCTGTAAGAACCGAGCTTCAGGTAGGTCCGCAAAACAAGTGATGATTTGATTATGCCATTTTTCGGGTGAATTTGAAAGAAGGCCAAGGATGCGTTTGATGATGACTGAGTGTTGTCCTGATGCAGGGCCGGTTCCTCGGACTGACCCTAGTTTCGCCTCGTGCTGCCGTCTTTGGTCACCGCGATCATGCTGCAGCAGGCCGGTGAAAAAGCTGCATTGAGCGTGGAGGAGAGGGTTTGCGAGTGCAATGATGAGAAATCGAAAATCACCCTCTTCCCCAATACGACGACCCGGTCGTTTGAGCACTGTTTCTGTGGCTTTGAGCAAGACCCGCTGTGCATGCAGTTGGCCGTTCAATATGCAAGACTCTACTTCGCGGAGCAAAACAGGTGGCTTAGGATCACATTTCCCTTGGCCAACCAGCCCATTGTAGACTGACTCCCAAGATGCACCAGCGTTGATGACAGTGCTGTACCATTCGTCAACCGCCCCCCAGTCAACGCCAATCGCCTTGCTAGCATCGACGCCTAGCTTCTTTTTCGCGTCGCTTTCACGACGACGAGAAGCTCCTCGAATAGGTTGTAGATGGTCTTGAGTGTTGGCCCGCCAGAAGCTATTCTTGGGTGCGGCAGAGGCAGCATGGGGGTTGCGGCCTTCCTCAAACGCAGATGTGACTTCTCCGGCGTGTGTTGTGGGCAAAAAGGAATCGTCCAAGCTGTTCATGGACATGATATGGCGAATGACATAGGCTTCCAAGCCTTGAAATATTCTTTTTGCCTCAATCTCCGCGGTTGCTGTTGAATTGGATTCGACTCCGACAGGGCTCGAAACGATGTCCGCAGCCGGCAAGACAGCCTCGAGATAGCTGCGGATGCACCCCGAAACGATGCGTTTGGTCTGTTCGACGGATATGGGGCCAGAAGATGCATCCTGTGTCTTTGAAGAAGTGGCATGGGTTGCGGCAAGGATTTTTTCGACGGGCATTAGGTCGTTCACAGTCAAGCAGATACCACAGCGAAATGCTTCCGCTCCTCGAGCCCATCGCATGAGTGATCCGCATGTAATACATGGACCATTCTCGAAGCCCGTCTTTTCACTTCTGCGGTACCCGGGAGGCGCCAGGGAGGAAGTTGCGTTTTGCTGGCCACCTCGCTTCTTTGAAGAAGGCAAGTCGCTGCCGGCGCCTGAAGGAGAATCGCCGGATCCAAATGGGGGCTCATCTCGCGCACTCTTTTTTTTTCTTCGGTGAGAAGAGTGAAGGGAACGGGTTGCTCATGGAACGCGAGTGACTGGGCCCTGTAGCAGGTCGCCGTGCGGCCCGGTAATCGGAGTCCGATGAGTCGGTCTCCACGTGTAGTTGCGAGACGTCGATGCTTGTCAAATCTGAAGCTCCAATGTCTGCCGGTACGGCAGATGTGTGGTGCGTGGGCTGCGCGTGGCGAGCACTGCGGGTTCTTCGATGTGCGGCGCCCAACTGTGCTGATGGAGCAAGCGTTGCAGCGTTGGTCGGCGGCACTGAAGCCGGAGGAGGTGCATGACCATGTGAGCCGGCCTGGGCCTGGGTCTGGGCCCGAGAGCCAGTGGCCGATGGCGCATCTGGCGGCCAGATCGATGGCCGTGCCATATTGCCAAGACGGATGCACAGTCGGGATCTAAAGGCAAGGCTGAACAAGCAGGATGCAAGGTAACATCAGTTATGGCACAGCACCGAAAGATGGGAAGAGCTCTGCTATGCCACAGACATACCTTTCGCTCGAACTCCCCAAGAGATCTCTTCCAAATGACTACCTTTCGCGTCAATGGGTAACGGGCTGCTGGTGTATATTTGTGTTTGGGGCTTTGGTTGGCAAGTTGAAATCAGAGAAGCAACTGCGTCACTGCCCAAAATGGCCTTAAACCACCGGCTTCGTATTGCGGAGTATTCTTACGCAGAAGCCTAGACCAACTCGCTGTCGCGGCCTCTCCTGGCTAGCCCTGGAGCTATCCCCAACTACAGGGGCAGAGGGGCACCAACAGGAACGCCAGGCACTAGTCCCACTTTTACCGATCATGACGGAACAACCGACTTTCAAAGAGGGGTCCGGCACGGAAAGGATTGAACTCTCAGGATGTTTGTATTTAGAGTGCTCTGTAAATATTTGGACGGAGGAAGGGGGGATTGATAATGGATGTTATGTAGTTGTCTCCGCGTTCCAATATTTTCCCGGTTGATCTATTATATCCCTCTGTGAAGTCAACCAACTTCGTATTAGAAAAACTGACAATATCAGTATGGCGAGAAGAAGCAGGTATTTATATAAAAGAAAAAAAAAAGAAACATTTTTAATAAAAAAAAATCCTTTTAAGAAGAGGTCTATACAATTAAACAAAGAAAGAAAGAGAAAAAAAAAAAGAAAGAAAAAAATAAAACACCAGAACCCCGCCCCTCTCCCCCTAAAAAACTCCTCAGACGACATCTGACGCGAGACGCACGGCCAAACCTGGCGTGCAACTCCGATCCTCACAGGGCATTTATCACATCTGAGCCATCAAGCACCTGTGGTCTGGGAAGAGAAATGGACAGGTCCCATGCGGAGTACCATGGATGTTGCACAGCTCCAGTGACAAGGTTTCTGTACATCCACGATGGAGTGAGGAGACAATCGTGCCTGCCGCCTAGTTACACGTGCGGCTATGCAGCTGGTGTGTCCATGCGTGTACCACCGTTGCCACATCGCATTGTCTCGGCCCAGCAACCTGCCTGACACTGCTGGTATAATTGCTTAGCCATTCTGCCACTTTTTGCTGCCCCATGCGATTTCCTTTGATGCTGTGCCTGGTGATACCAGACAAATAGGTTGAAATTGCTCTGTACTACCCCAGCCGGCCAAGCAGGCCAGGCTTTACCACGAGCACAGGTACTGCAAGTGCAAGCAGGAGCATCAAATGAAGGCCATCTCTTTTGTTTCCTGTTCGAGATTTAATCCCACCATCTCCAGTTTCATCCTTACCGCAGAAGCAGTAAATCGAATGTCCCGAACGCGCACATATTATCCCGGCCAACCCCAACCTCAAAGAAAACAAACAATAGCAGTGCCATAAGGAGAAGGCACGGCCAGTATCAACTCCACAGGTTGCACCTTCCTTTATGATCTTGCTGGTCCGTTCGTTCCTTCCCCAAGAGAATCAGTTCTATCGAGACTTCGACCATTAGTGGCCAATTGGAGGTCACCAGATTCACTTACTGCTCCATCTCTGGCAGTCACGAGCCGGACCTACCTCAAGAACACTACGCGCACCGGTGAATGTAGTTGGCAAGTGGCCGGTTGCTCCTTCCCTCGTCGGTTTTATTTATCTTTGCTCAGGCGATAAATCGCCCCTCAAACAACAATGGAGTCCCCCCCAAAATCATCCCCATCCTCGCCCTCTCCCCCCCCCTCAGAAAGGAGGGCGATAAACAGGAGACACCCTCGCCATCACAGGGACAAGAAACGCAAACTAACTTACCCACAACCGATAATTCTGAAGACGCAGAGCAATCCAGCGAAAACATGGCTCCCCGAGGCTCCCAACGCGGTGGTGGCCGATCGGCAAACAACCAGCGACGTGAGGCAGATCTGAGCTCAATCTTATCTGTCACACAGAAAAACGAGCTCGTGACTCTCATCGCCTCTGTTACGAACGCCATGCAAGACCAAATTTGCAAAGTCTTCGAGAACCAGGCTCCACACGCAGGTTGCCGACCCATGGTGTCCTCTACCAACCAAGTGGCAAAGGTCCCAGCTCTCGTGACCAAAGCAATCAATGTCATTGCAAACCAAGCCCAGTCCCAAGCCCCACATACTATCGAGCCTGATGGTGCACAGGGAGAGCTCAAGAGAGAAGCTCTGGCAGCCTTCCAGAAATGGCAAGCAGCGATCACCAAGCGAGTGTCAGAAATTCATGCAGCCGGCGATCAAGTGCAGCAGGCATCCCAGGCTCAGATGAAAGCGCCCAATAACAGACAGCCTGGCAAAGTGCCTGGGCGGGGGGTTGGGAGAGGTGGTGGCCTCAACAACGGAAGGGGGCCCCAGAGCGGTAAGTGAACATTGTTTTGTGGTCACGGAGGGGGTCGCAACGAGATAATAGAGACGGAAGCAAGCTGACAGAATCAAAAGCAGACTCGAGATCGATCCCCGGCGCCGAAATGGCTCAGTGGGGCGGTTTCCGAGCAGCACCGGGGGCTCCTGCCAGCCCTATCGTCCAGCAAAGTGCCGAGAAACGGCAACACCTTCTTCATGTTTTGATTTTGTTGGCTCTGTCTTTGGAGGGATACCACGCATACTCGCGCACCCTCATTTACCGCATTGCGACCCATCTCCGCATCCCACAGCCCGTTGTGGCAGAGGAAGAATATCGGATCGCCTGGGGCCTCTCGCACGCGGCAAACAATGCCTTTACCGAAGAGGGCATATCCAAGAAGGGAGACGAGAGTCGAAGAGATAGAAGAGGACGCAATGCTGGTGAAAATGGACAAGCTGGTGCATTGTCCTTGGCACACCACATCGATATCGCTGAGATCGGTTCGCTCGCGGGGGGTCACGGGCTCGGATCACTAGCCACGGCAACCGTTCTTGGGAACATGGGGACGCTGTCGGACGGTGGCCTTGCTGTGTGCGTGTTTTTCGGCATGTGCGGCCCGCGTGGCTCTGTTGCGAAGACACTTGACGTTTTCACCAAGGACGTGCAAGATGTGGCCTTGGTGCCACTTCACGGTGCGAAAAAGTTGCAAGTCCGCGAGGGCAACATTCTCGGGCCAACTGAACGACGTCTCCGTCTTACAATCGGTATCAACGGGTGGCTTTCGAGTGGCGAGGATTCCAGTGGTCCATGGCGCACGTTGGGCAATAAGAGCGAGGCCTACACGCTCAACTGGGAGCAAGAGACTTTGTCAAAGATTAGTGCCTCAATCAGCACCGTTGCTAGCAGTGTCGCATGGCAAAATGCCAGAAAGGATATTGAGAGTCGAAGCCGTAAGTTGCGCTGTTGCCCTCAAGCCCCCCTCCCCCACCCCTCCCCGGCAAGAAAATAATCCAGAGACAGAACGTGGAGCTAATTTTTGTTTCAACCAGTATTTGTGAGCCTGGAGACCTTCAAGTGGCCCAACGCTTTGCTGAAGATCAGCAAGATTGTCGACAATCCTTGGAGCGTAGGAATGGTGCGCGCAGATAAAGTCGGAATCGGCCTAGCCGACGCCATCATCAACAAGGTCCATGGGGAGCGCAGCGTATCCTTGATCGGATATGGCCTTGGCGCGCGAGTCATCTATACATGTCTGATGAGCCTTTCCGAGAGGCGTGTTTTTGGTCAAGTCGAGAACGTGCTAGTGATGGGAACGCCAGCGCCTTCTTCCCATTGTGTTTGGACAGCTCTTCGAAGCGTGGTCGCGGGCCGTGTCGTCAACGTCTTTTCGGAAAACGACTTCATTCTCGGATTCCTGCACCGCACTGGCTGCGTTCAGTTCGGTGTTGCAGGTTTGCAACGTATCCAGGGTGTGTATGGCATCGAAAATGTCGATGCATCGAAGCCCATCACGAACCACCTCAGGTATGCCAGCCTCATCGGAAGGATTCTCAAAGATATCGGTTGGGAGGATTTGGATGCAGGCGAGACCAAAAAAACCGTGGAGGGGATGGTGCCCAGCAGCCGCGACTCGGGGCCTCACGCAAAGGCTCAAACGACCCGGGCGACAGGGACGACAGTGCTACCACACCCGGTGACCAAGGAAGGCAAGAAGAAGGCTGGCAGGAGAAGGGCAGACACTCCTCTCCAGACCTCGAGCAACATTCGTTGACAACAGCCCGAACAACTTCGCCTTTTGCTCATCAAAACCACATTACTCACGGTCTGAGAGAAGGGATCACACGGAAAGGATGCCACTGGTTTGTTGTGTTGCGTCAGTATTCTCAGCTGCTTTCGGTACCGGTCATAGGAAGGGAGACCAAGCAAGTATCTCACTATCTCACCTATCATTGTCCACAGGACGCAGGGTCTAGATTATGTGTAGTAGCTGGTCTTACCGTATCAATAGATTGTTTTTCAACTAGTTATTGCCTCGTGGTATTGCCGACGACAATGTACCTCCCCGCTTTCTGGGAAGCCGTCTCCAAAGCTTGCCAGGCCCCGGAACCCGACACATCCTCCTTGCCTCTTCGCCTGCGGGGACGTCTGTTGCGGCCAAAGTATTCCTCTTGCAGTAAGGAGTCTGCAACCTCTTTCACGCCAATCGTCTGCTCCTTCAAGGCACTATGTGTCTCGTCGCGAATGGCTTGCAATGGCGGGGTTCCAGCCGCATCGGAATCTTGGACATCGCGCACAAAGTTCAGCTGCGTCTGCAGCGCCTTTAGTTTGGCCGACTGTTCTTGGGATGAAGAGGAAAACGGAAGGGCAGAAAGGCGAAGGAGACGGCGGAGTTTCTCGAGAGGGATCTCAGACACAGTTCCCTCTGGTGTATCCCGACCTTCGGATAAGAGACTGGTGATAGACCAGGTCGGTTGTTGCAGGAGCTTCGTCATGTCTACTCTGGGTTTGTTGGCTGTTTCGTCTTTACTAACATAGCTTGAGGCGCATCGTGTTGAAGTAGACAAATTGCCGCATGCGACTTGTGAAATGGTGCTTCGTAGTATTGAAGCGGCCGGAGCCAGCCCGGTGTGTGCGGGAATCATTGTTGATGTTTATGTGTTTGTGTGTGTGTATGAGGGTTTTGAGAGCTCAGTTGCCGTTGATTACATTTGAGTTTCAATCTAAAAACTGTCGTTCAAAAATAATACTGCCTACGGAGTAATTACGAGGTTCCATCACCCTATATTATTTATTCGTCCCATTTAAGGCCAGTAGTCCAGGCCGTGCGCCATACGGTGCCTCACCATCGCGCACTGTTTAACTACGAAACGCAAGTTGCCCCGCCTTAGTGGGCTTTTGGGAGTCGTCATAATTTAGTCGTCCTGCCAGGCGGCCAACTTTACAGCCATTGTGTTCCTTTCCAACATCTAACACATAACATCACAACCCAACTCTCTGCATATAGAGACTTTTACCATCACAAGTGCCCACCGCACGAAAGCACATCCCGGAAATACGAAAACACAGCTGTCACGATGTCACAAGACCCCCATGCCATCCTGCAAAAGGTCCGTATGCCCCATCGATGCGACAGCCAGCAGCACAGCCGCCTTTGGCAGTGCAGCTTGCTTCGAAGCCAAAAGACACAAAAATAAAAGAAAACGGAGGCTCTAACACGGCGTATCAACACTCTAGGCCGACAAGATGTTGGCCAGCGCAGGTACCGGGTTCGGATTCTTCGGCGGTCGTGAGCAGAAGTACAGGGATGCCGCAGACCTCTACGTTCAAGCCGCCAATGCATTTCGGATGCAAAATCTGAGTACGTACTTTTGAAAAACTATAAAGCTCGCCGCATCTTCGCGTGCTCTGCGAGCCACAGAAATCAGTTTTGAATTCATTGCATTGTTAACAAGGCGGTTACACACAACTTTAGATCGCGAGGCCGGAAAAGCTTTTGAAGCCGCCGTTCCAATCCAGAGACAGAAGCTCGACGAACCAGACGAAGCCGCAAACTCGCTGCTCAGTGCCTTCAAGGTGTACCGCGAGAAGAGCCCAGAAGATGCTGCTAGATGTCTCGAAGACGCCATCCAATACTACACCTCCAACGGCAACTTCCGACGGGCCGCAAAGCAGAAGGAGGACCTGGGCGAACTTTACGAGGAACTCCAAACACCAGACCGTGCACTTCCCAGCTACGAAAAGGCGGCCGCTTGGTACGAGACCGACGGTGCTCAGGCGTAAGTTATGCCGCCGCCCTATTTATCTTAAATCCTACCTCTCCTTGCTCTTGCGTGCAAAATCATCCGTATACTGACGTTGGCGGGGGTGTATAGGCTGGCAAACAAGAACTGGCTTAAGGTGGCCGAGCTCTCCGCCGTCACAGAGAAGCCAGACTACTACAAATCGATTGAGATTTTCGAGCGCGTGGCCCAAAAGTCCATCTCGAGCAACCTCATGCGCTATTCTGTCAAGGAGTATCTCCTGAAGGCCGGCCTCTGCCACCTGGCCACCGGAGACATTATCTCTGTGCAACGTGCGCTCGAAAAGTACCGGGACATGGACCCCAGCTTTGGCACGACCCGGGAGCACCAGCTTCTTGTAGATTTAACAGAGTCTATCGAGGCTGGCGATGCAGACAAGTTCTCCGAGAAGCTCTTCCAATATGACCAGATGAGCAAATTGGACAAGTGGAAGACGACAGTCCTTTTGCAGATCAAGTCAAAGATCGAGGAGGCGGATAACGAGTTCTCATAAATTATTGTGTAGCAAGCGAGGCCGTTGGCCTTTATTTCCTAATGGCGGGCCCATTCGCTGTTGATTGCTGTTTTTAACTTAACTGTCGTCATATCTTAGATGTTTTTGTCTTTTTTTTTCTCCTTCGAAATGGACCAATAATAAGAAAATATTTTCAAAGTCAAAAGAAGCGCGAGGTTCGAACTGCAGATGATGCACCCAATACTTGATAACCTTTCAGCTAGCGGTCGCAAACAGCACTTTACCTTCATTACCTTCACAAAGTCGCTTACGATCGCCTTGTGATAGTGGGGCATTCCGGTCATGCTTAGTCATTATCCCACTTTTTATGATAGTGGACATACACAGTTTTTACACCGATAAGATAAGACCAAAAAAAAAAGTTATCGCCGCTTCACTTTTATGCCACTGGCTAGATCTTTCGACTTTTTCCCCCTTCTTCTGTCACAACAACGGTATTTCGACCACCAAGGACTCCCAACATGGCAGAACTCACGTTGGAAGAGAGATTCGACAAGATTCGGTCTCCGAATCTTGAAAGTCAAAAACAGGTGCGTTTGCATTTATTTATATTTCCAGACTGGAGTCGACCATTCTGCCAATTCTAGCCGCCGCAGCAACTAACTTATGTTTTGCACTTTCAGACCGCCATCATACTTAAGGCAGTCGAGGCGACCCTCGAAGAGCAGAAGGAAGAAACCACACCTACAGCGTACTTCGCAGCCCTTCTTGCCCTCCTCGGCCAGGACGCATCCAAGAAGAGCCTGGAAACGCCCATCATCTATCTTCTCGACCTTGTGACGCCCTACACACCGCATGGTATCCTTCGTGCCAAGTTCACGCAGATCCTTTCGGCATTGGCCCCTATACTTGTCCAGCAAGATGCCGACGCACCACTTCTTCGCCCATGCATCGGGTGCCTAGAGTCGCTGCTGCTGGCCCAGAACGCCGCGGCCTGGGAGCTTCCGGCCACCCAGATCACTCCCCGCCGGGCCGTGGTTGGTCTTCTTAGCCTGTCGATCGACCCGCGCCCGAAGGTGAGGAAGAGGGCCCTGGAGGCTCTTCGGAAAGTCTTGGATACCCCTCCGCCAGGGCCGACCTTGGACCACCCGGCCAGTGGCATGTGCGCCGAGACCGCAATGGCAGGCCTGAAAGACCTTGCCCAGCAGGCCATCCAGGAAAAGAAGGACAAGCGCGGCGATGGACAGTCCAGCAACGACCCAAATCTGTTCCGCGCCCTGCAGCTTGTTCGCGCCATTGCTTCTTCGAGCACCGGCTGGCCCGGCAAGAAAATCGAGCCCCTCTGCGAACTACTCCTGGGAATTGCCCGGAGCGGCAATGATCACATGTCTGTGGCAGTTCTCGAGGTTTTCGAGATTATCTTCCAGGGCATGAGCGATGAGATCGCCTCATCCAAGCTCGGCCGTCTTTTGGACATCATTTCGGAACTTCGCCCAGCACCCAACGACACACAGCTGCTTCCCCCTTGGATTGCCATTGTGTCTCGCGGATATGACGTGTCGGCGCAGGTCGAGCCTGAAGACACATTTTACAAAATCCCCGAGCTGTTTGATCTGGTTTCTCCTTACCTCGAATCTCCGTCCAGCAACATCCGCATTTCTGCCTCTGAGTGCTTAATTTCATTCCTCGCCAACTGCATCCCAAAACAGTCCATTCTGGAACCCTCCATTTACGATGAAAAGATTTTGGCGAAGATCGCCAAGATTGGTGAAGATTTTCTTGGTGTCCGGTATCAATTAGCTGCGGAAGAAGTGTACGGTGTTCTTTCGGCCATGTTTGACGCCTTCCGGTGGCAGGCGGACCCTTATCTTCTGGAGCTGACCAAAACTCTTGGTGATATTCGGGGAAGAGAGTCGTTTGCTGCCAAGAAGGAGGTCGACAAAATCATCGGTCACGCCATCCGTGCCATGGGCCCCACATCCATCCTCAAGGTCCTGCCACACAACCTTCTTCAGCCATCAGCGCACGAACCCGGTCGCGCGTGGCTTCTCCCTCTCTTTAGAGAATACACCACAAACACAAAGCTGGCCGGCTTCAAAACGGAGTTTGTCCCTCTCAGCAATGCCATGTTCCAACATGTTCTCGACAACGGCGATGCCGAGAAGACGACAGAGATCAAGATCTTTGAGACGATCGTCCAACAGATTTGGTCTATTTTCCCCGGCTTCTGCGACTTGCCACTGGACCTAGTCGCTTCCTTCGACGGTGCTTTTGGCGAGCTTCTTGCAAACATTCTCTACCAGCAGGTTGGGCTACGTTTCGATATCTGCCGGGCACTGAAAACGCTGATTGAGTCCAATCAAACGATTGCCTCGATTGAAGAGGAGGAAGACTTGTTTGTTCAGTGCAGAGTTACTAAGCAGAGGCTACTGCGAACCTGGAGTACCTCGGCTCATTCGCAAGCCAGTACCTCGCCGTCCTCTTCAATGTCTACGGCCAGACCCTGGCACAGTCTCGTGGTCCGATTCTGCAAACAATCAACGCTTTCCTCAGCGTGACCCCCAAAACAGACCTGGTTAAGTCATTTGACGAGGTTTGCAAACTGCTCTCCTCTGCCCTTCAAGAAGTTGAGAAGGCGGGTCCCACTTCAGTGAAGGCAGATGCGCAGAAGTCAACCGCACAGGTCCCATCAACGAGCCACACTCTGATCGACCTTGTGATCACAATGGCACTCCATCTACCAAGAGAAAGTTACTCGACTCTCTTTGAGATTGCTGCATTGGCCGTTGTCAAGGAAGACGACCCGCAATTGCAGAAAAAGGCTTACAAGCTCATTCCTCGGCTTGCGGAATCTGAGGTTGGCAAAGCCGCTCTTACAGAACGCCACGAAGAGCTGCAAAACCTGATGCTGGCTAGCGCTGATAGTGTGTCTGCCCCTGCCCGGCGAGAGCGTCTTGCAGCGCTGGCTGCTCTTCTCCCCTTGATCCCCAACGATGCCCTGCACTTCATCCCGTCCACACTTTCGGAGGTTGTTCATTCCCAGCTTGCAAGGAACACAACGAGCGTGCCCGTACTGCGGCATTTCGAACTGGCTTGTCATCATGGGAGAGAAGATGAAGAGTGCGAGTGGCGCTGTGATTGACAACAGCAAGATTCCGAGCATGGACCGATGATGCGCCATCGGTCATTGCCAGCATTGAGGAGTTCTTCACCATTGGTCAGCGCCAGGCCTTGCCGGCTCTAACGCTCACATGATTTCGGCTTCCATCGACGGCCATCACGCGCATGCTTGTATGAGTTCCACAGCCTTCTCGACAAACAGGCCCTTGGCGATCTTGTCCAGACTGTCGATCTGTTCTTGACATCCAACAAGCGCGGAAATTGTCGCCAGCGTCCTGGTTCGCAAAGGTCTGTACATTCAGCCTCCATCGAGATGTGCGCGTTCGCCTCCCCACCCTCATCCCCAACCTCATGCGCTGGAGCCACGAACACAAAGGACACTTTCGTGCCAAGGTCAAGCACATTCTTGATCGTATGGTCCGCCGTTTCGGATACGACATTGTCAATAAGTACTGTCCCGAGGCGGATCGCAAGCTGATCACCAATATCCGGAAAACTAAGGAGCGCAACAAGAGAAAGAAGAAGGCCGCAAACGAGGCAGGTGACGACAGTGATGACGAGGATGGCGATGCCGGAGACCAGAAGAAGGCCCAGATGGGTCGTTTCGAGAGCGGTTTCGATGAGGCGCTGTACAGCAGTGACTCGGACAACTCAGACGACGACGGCGATGATACCGGTGCAGACCGGCAGGGCAAGGAGGGGAGAAGAGCGTGGCAACAAGGGTGGACAGGCCTATATCATTGAGGAGGAAGGCGAGCCGCTGGATCTGCTGGATCGCAAGGCAATGGCCAGCATTTCGTCGACGCGGCCAATGAAGGCACGGAAACCCGCCCCTGGCAAGGCAAAGTTCAATGTTGATGGTAAACTTGTCTTGGTGAGGGCGCCGGCGGGAAAGCCGACGGCGACCTTGATGGCATGGATATCGACCAAGACGATGGCGGTGCGAGCGGCATCAATGCCTATATGTCCGCTGTCTCGGGCAAGGATGTGGCCAAGAGAGGATTCCGCGGCAAGCTTAAGTGGTCAAACAAAAGGGGCCAGGGGGGTGACGACGACGATGCGATGGATGAGGACGATGCTGCTGCAATCAAGGCGAAGCTCGACAAGAGCCCAGGCGGCAGCCGTGTTTCTCCTCGCGGTGGTGGTGGCAGAGGGGGTCGTGGTGGAAACAATGGACGTGGCCATGGCCGGTCTGGCAGCGGGCGTGTTTCGTTTGGCAGAAAGGGCCTCGGCGAAGACAAGCGGAAGGGTGGTTCATCGGAGGCGGGCGGGTTGCGAAGCCATGGCCACAGAAACACTGAAAAACGCAAGACAAATTTTGCATCATTTTGTTTTGATTTGTCTGAGAACTTTGCCGCAAACTGCAAATTTTCCATTTTTTTGTCATTTAACATTGCCATTTATTGCACCAAGGTTAATTCACTCACGATATGCACGCAAGTCACTAGCATATGATGTCGTTCATGCCAGTGAAACATTGTTGATTCGCGATATTCAAACAAAAGCCCCTGTATATACGAAGAGCATTGTATCTACGAAAGAAGTCACGAAAGGGTGATAAGAATACAAAAAGTGGAACTATGTATTTGGGTGCGTCTGGAACAGTAATTGAAAAGAAGGCCAAGTCAAAAGGCAAAAGGAAGACGGAAAAGAGAGAATAAGGAAAGAATAAAAAAAGAAATCAGTGGGAGGTGCTCGAGGAAAAGACACAGAAATAAATGATGTAATGAAGCGACTAAAACTAAACTCCGTGCATTCCGTGCGGCTCTGGTTTGGTTGTGTTGCGTGCTGAAATAAATGGGA
Source organism: Sporothrix variecibatus (assembly GCA_016097105.2). NCBI lineage: Eukaryota > Fungi > Ascomycota > Sordariomycetes > Ophiostomatales > Ophiostomataceae > Sporothrix > Sporothrix variecibatus. The sequence goes on along the minus strand of JADMNI010000001.1, from coordinate 4,136,041 downwards.
AGAAAAGCGAAATCAAAAATAAAGTATACAATCATCTGAACTTGCTCACGATGACAGCAAGAATGAGAAGAACAAGAACCGTGATTATAGCAATGGTAATCACCCGATTCGTAGCCATCCTATGATAAAGAAACACATGTTAGAAAAGAGCACTCGATAAGCCACATCGACTATGAAACTGGGACGGTAATCGGGGTCACAGTACCTACGCGCCATGCCCCGGAGCGTCTTGACACTACGGTCAACATATCCTTCGCTCTCGAGCAGCATATCCGTCGTGTGCTGAATGACATTGCGCTGGCGTTCCAGATCGGCAAGCGTGCTTTGCGCCAATCGCCTCTGTATCGTTGCAAGTGCCTGGCTGTTCTTAAGGCGTTGTGTGCTTCGGTCCAGACGGTCGGTGCCCGACAACAGTTGCTGGCGCTGTTCCAGCTGGACATCGCCGCTGTTCGGGTTGTCAGAGTAGCGGCTGCCGAACAGAGCAGCGCGGTCATCCGCCAGTCCACGCAGCTTGCGCTTGTATCCATCGACAATCCGATTCGTAGTTGCGGAAAGCGCTGGTTGACGCGCATGCGGCTCGATGACGGAATATTTTGTTTCTCAAGTTTCATCTGGCTGATCTATCAAGAGGGAGGTGTTAGCATGTGTATTAGGTTGTATGCATAAGGACACACGATTGGAATAGCGGCTGCTTACCAGTTCATCGGCTTCCTCCACGGCGCGCTCGGCCTGAGCGATGGCCGCCTTCCTTGGCTCGCCCGACAAATCGGGATCTGGTCAATTTCTGTGTGAGGTCGGCCTGCACAAGCCGGAACTCGGCCTCGTAGCTGCTAAACAGCTCGGTGCCGGCGTCGGTGTCGAGCGGGTTGGCCATGATGTACGTCCCAAGGGGCGATGGGCCAGTGGCTAAGGGTGGATGGAGGAGAGAAGTAGGCGACCGGGCGGTAGATCGTAGGGTGAGCGGGTCGGTCGTGAGTGAAGGAAGCGGGACGTTAGTCTTGATGGGTTTGATGGTGTTGGTTTGTCGTTATGAGGAAGCAGTCAAAATGCACGAGACGCAACATGGAGTACGTCGTACTTGTCGAGGAGAGAATGTGAAGGCTGGTTTCGCGTGCGCCACATCTTTCCGCTGACGACAGCGCTTGGTCCTTGGCCGATCATGTGCAGCCTGTTTTGTCACGTGACTATATCAACTGAGTATGATTTTTCCTGGGACATCAATATTACTGTGTACGGAGTATTGTGACAAGCAACAGAACCCCGCAACGGCGAACACAGTAGCCATTGTACATCGCAAGTACAGTGCTCAAAGTAATGCAATTAGTTCAAACGCAATACCTTGTCGCAGGCTGGACTTCTTAACCAATCAGTTCTGTATTCTACGTCCAGCCTTATGGCTCATGTTTAATTGAACGTCGAGCCTTTGTTGAGATCAAATATATCCATCGAACTGTAGAGCAGTACGATGCTCCTACTTTTTGTTCTCAGTATTTCACATCGAGGCTACATACGCGTATTCCAGCATGCCCTTGCCTGTTGTGGTGTAGCGTTGAGAACTCGAGAGCGCAGCCAGCAGAAGCCCCGCGCGTACTCCGTAGATGTCTCCGCAAATTCCATAACCCGTCGAATCCGTACGGAGTACGACGTACATTAGGCTTTGTTAGTGTGCTCGAAATGGTCGCTCTGAGTGAAAGAAAACCTTTGCAAGTGAGGTAAGACAAAACTCGCCGGGTGTACGGTCAAAATTCCCAGCAGGCGCCTCACTGCTCCTCACTGTAAGTTGAAGAATAGTGAGAATTCATAGGGTGGAAACAAGGGAGAAACAAAGAGGCCAAAAGAGGAAAGATGCTTTTAGCTGTGGCTCATGCCCTTGGGCAGTCCTTCCTTGCCTGACAGACTACGACGTATTACAACGTTTTAAGTCAATTGCACCCCTCAGGCAATAAATATGTCAAACAAGGCTGGCTCCAAAAACTGTCTCGATCTGAATGCGCGTATCGCCCGCGTCTGAGTCTAACTCCCCTGCACACGGAAACGCCCGTCTGTATCCGACCCAATCAGCCCTGCCTCACATCCACAATGCATCGTCGTGGCCATCGGAAATCCCGGAATGGCTGTATCGAGTGCAAGAGACGGCACATGAAGGTTTGTTGCGCCCGCTCGAGCCCCAAAATAAGAAGAGAGGGAAATGACTCGTGAGTCGTGAGTCGTGAGTCGTGGCGGCCAGCAATGGCCGCCGCTCCGTTCTCGTGCATCCTGCGGAGCCTCGCTCCAGTTGCAAGACGTTGTGCTTACCATGCAATGCTTCCCCATAGTGCGACGAGTCCAGACCCAAATGCGCCAACTGCACAACGGTTCATCGACAGTGCCAATACGTGGATTCCCAGTCTCTTCACGCGTACCGTATGCCGTATCGTCGGCCACCCCTGCAAAAGCTGCGAGCTCCTCGCCTGCCTACACAACAAGTCCACACACCGAACCATCGTCAGCCACGAGAACAACAGAAGAGGGTGTTACACCAGGAGTGTCGCCCGCATCCGCCCTCTCACGCCCACATACAACGCCGCATACCAGCGCGCCGCAGACTCCACACGTCACAGGGGCCCACGATGTCGGTGACCAAGACGAGCCGGTCAACGTGACCCATGCCGAGCTGGCATTCCACTTCTCCATGGCCACAACGTCGCCGGAGCTGGACGCAAGCCTTGTCGAGATGGGCAACCGAGTTGTCGTCAGAGAAGCTGTTAAGTCCCCTTCTTGCTCTACGAGTGTCTCGCGGTGTCGGCGCGGCACCTCAGCATCCTGCACCCCGACAGGCAGGATTTTTCATGAGGCAGTCGGTTCAGCTGCAGACCAAGGCCATTGCCATGTTTAACGCCACTGAGTCAGTGGACGAGAACAACTGCGTGGCCTCTGTACTCTTCTCATCCATCCTGAACCGACACGCACTTATCGACGTTCTTGCCAACAGGGACGGCGACTTCTTCTCTTTCGTGGACCGGTTTGTCCAGAGTGTGCTTCTACAAAAAGGCATACGAGTGGTGTCCAAGGAAGCGTGGCCGCAGCTGCTTGAATCAGACCTGCGGCCGATTATGAAATGGGCAACACCCGATCGGGACATTGACACCGTCGGGCACCATTGCGATGAGCTACGGCGGCTCATTCAGCTGACTCCGGCCCTCGAGCAATCGGAGAAGGAGGCATGCCGGGGCGCCATCCATATCTACAGCTCGCTTTCGACAGTGTGACCAACCCTACGCCTGGCAAGAGCCCCTATCAGATCGTGTACATTTGGGGCATTTTCTTACCGGATGAGTTTTGTAGCCTATTAAAAGCGCACAGATCAGAGGCTATCACAGTCATGGCTTGGTACGCTGTGCTCCTACACCAATCGCGCGATAACTGGCAAGTGGGCGATGCCGGTGTATTTATGCTCAACAGTATCTCGGACTTCTTGGGCCGGAGTGGGCTCATTGGCTCGAGTGGCCCTTTGCAATGCTCCGAGACGGGTTACGCTGAACGCGAGGCACCTGGCCGTACGTGCGATATACTGAATACTGAGCGGATATCTAATCTCTCAATTTCTTTCTCTATCGCTGGCATAGGATATCAAAGGACGAGATGGGAAAATACAGCCAATCTCGAACAGACGTCCTGGATGACGTATGTGTATATACTGGCAAAATTTCCCACAACCTGTGGCTACTTATGCTTATTTTTCTTATTTTTCTTTTTTTTCTTGTGCTGCCATGCAGCCGACGAGGTGAAAGCAAATTTTAAGAGACTTCCCCAATCCCTATTAAATTGTTGCAAATAATGAACGTATGGGTTTTCCACAACCCGCTTCGCTGGTCCTTTTATATCTTTGGAATCAAGTCAATATCTGGTCTAAGCTTTGTTGCTCACCTACGCCCTGCAGCGCCACGACGTGACGGACCTTCGTTTGGAATCGCACTATTACGGCATAACTCCGTACGTCGTACACGCTTTCATACTATTCCCACGTACGACGGACAATGTTTACTTCAACGTTCAGGCATGGTAGTTTAGCTACTCTCGGCTACTAGTGGGCAGATATGGAGCCCGTCATTCTTACACATCTTGGCGTGTGCGTGCTTGGGCTGCGCACGCACTGATCGCTCCTAATGACTGCTGTTGCTTTTGCTTTCCTAAATTGCTGCTGCGTACTCGTTAGAGGGGCCGGGGTTGCCCCGTTCCCCTAGTCTTATTCATGGAGCGGTAGCCTCGATTATGATACAGGCGCAAGCGAATCGAAACCTCGCAGTAAAATATAACGAGGACGTCGGGCAAAAATCATCCGTCTGGATCTTGATGGAGACCGGTCCGTCATCGTGATGGGACAAAAAGGAATCCAAATTGTATCGGTTCCATGACAGGAAAGTGCCCACAGCTGCGTATGTTACAAAGGAGTCAGAGGTTCCTTGGCAGCATCTATTGTTCCGCCCGATTCGGTCAGTACAGCCACATCGATCCTATCAACAAATTGTCAACAACATCTAATGCTCGTCGATGCCAAGCATTCACTTATTGTTGGAAGAAGGCTCTTATATAGGACGTCTCCCTCGTCCCATGATGACAATACGCATACAACAAAGCACAATCAATCTCAACACCATCTAGTACTTGCAACCCGCTACATCACAAACTTCTACTTCTCGCATTTCAACCACGGGCCATCATTTTCACCCCCTAAGACGACAAGATGGCCGGCGACGATGTTAAGAAGGCGTTTGTCTTCTACAACTATGACATTTTTCGTCTTCTTCTTCTTTTTTTCTTCTTGTCGTTTTGGCGGGCTTCGCAATCTCCTCACAAGAGATATTTTATTTGTTCGAATCCTACGGCGCGTTTAGACTTTTGGTGTAATACTCCGTAATGGGACAGTGCGGTCACCGCCTTCCACATAATTTTTGGACCCATAATTAGAGGTAGACTTTCAGTCCACATACATATGGATGCAATATTACATAATACGACCCGAAAATCGGCACTTAAAAGCGCTGAAATTTCTTCCACCATCTACCAAATTTCTGTTTCTTTCCTCTTTCTCTCCTCAAAGTTGATACACCCTGAAATGCAGATAACAGGCTCGCTGCGCACCTATGGCTTCTTCGGATGCTCTGCAAGCACAGCGGGTTGTATGACAAGGGAGATTGATCTACGAAATGAATTTTTTGTGGCGGTGCTTTTAAAGAATTGGGTATGGCAATTGTGTTTTCTCACATCAGTGCTTATCCAGTCCCGTTGAGCTTCGACATACCAACAGCAAATAGACTCTATGGCAGTGAGAACAAGCGCAGCTGGCTGCGAGGCGTATCTATGCATTCCATTTAAGACTGCCGGCCTCGCGCCTTCCATCCTCCATCCAGACAGCTCCTTCCAGTACGGCACAGCCGGCCTCCGTTTTCCTATCTTTGTATCGTAAAATAAGATTCCAGCGTGTCCCTGTAACGATCTGTAACGACAGCAACAGTTGGGCACAGCAATGACCTACCACGATGTCCGCTGCGTTGCTCACCGATAGATGAATGCATGGCTCGCCTGGTCTACCTCCTGCCTTGCGATCAATTGCAACGCGAGCTGGTCATTGTTTGTGTTTGTGTTCGGCCTGCTGGACAGCCTCCACCCTGTATCTTGAGGCTTCCGTTTCTGGACAGCCGTGCTCGTAGTACGGAGTACCTACAACACGCTCCACGGTACAAAACAACATACAGCGCAACAAAGGAAGGAACAACGAATGGGCATCGACGAGGTTTGCACGGTCGATTGCTGCAGCATTTTGTCAAAGCGTGCACACCAACAAAGGTCAAGCAGGCCTCGTCTGAAGAGAGGGGTGTCAGCCCGTTTCAAAGTTGTCTTCCGAGCGCGACGTGCAGCACGGTCTGCGCCGTATTTACACAGTTAGTCGTGCCTGAGTGAGTCGCCAACATAAAGCATCCTACTCCGTACGACCTGCTTCGTACGGGACAGATAATCCCGGCTTGCAAGCAACGTCTATTGAATCTTGCTCGCAACATTTTGCCTACAACCCGCCATCCGCGTCGTGAATCGCATCGAGCCGTCCCGCAATATTCACTTCTCTGCCTTGCTTCTTCCTTCTCGGATCTTCTCTTTTTGATCCCATTTTCTCTCTTTTTTTCTTTTTTTTTCTTCCTTTTCTTCATTCTGATTGATCACCGGTATCTCGCCTGCCAGCTCGACAATAGCTACAGTCTTCCATGGCAGATCAAACCCCGTAAGTGAATGCATTTTTTTTGCTCCGGTCAGCCCATGTTGTTGATTCAATTCTTCCTTCCCTAATTCATTCTTGTCCCAATCTTCCTTGTCGCGACTCTGAATGGTCAATGTCAACTGGCGGCCACCAACTGCGACATTCGATTCTGGCGGCACACTAGCGATGCCCGCGCCCCCTAGTCCAATAGCCCTACGTCAGCACAAACCCGCGAGATCTTGGGTAGCTACTTCGCACGTCGCGCATCGAATCGAGCTGCGCGTGAGCTTTTCGCGCTCAATGACCTCACGCTTTATATATACCATTGGCCATGCACACCAGGGCCGGACAGCCTATGCCGTCCCGGCCTCCACATACCGAACACCATATTTATTTCCTCCATCACCGCCGGGCGACCCCCATTGTCACATTTGCCGGTTAATTTGATTGTTCTGCCTCTTGACGATGCCGACTAACAGTACCCCTAGAAAAAAAGTGGCCATTGTTGGCTCTGGGTGCTCGGGCATTGCCGCTCTCTGGGCCCTCAAATCAACGGCACATGATGTGTACCTCTACGAGGCCGCAGACCGCCTCGGTGGCCACACCAATACCGTGGACTGGCATCATGGCAAATACACCACCAAGGTGGACACTGGCTTTATTGTGATGAATACCGCAACATACCGTGAGCCATATCCCCGTCTCCTAGCAAGCCCTCGCATGGCCACAATACCATTTTCGACCGCTGACATGGCTTTATCACTCGACCAGCAAACTTTTCTAAACTTCTTGAGCCAGGTCGGCGTGGCCGCTGTTCCGACACCGATGACATTCAGTGTCTGCCGCGATCGAGGGATCTTTGAGTGGTCCGGTACCAACTTAGATGCGCTATTCTGCCAGCGTAGCAACATATTCTCTCCGCGCATGTGGCGCCTCCTCTTTGATGTCGTTCGATTTAACCAGTTCGCGCTGGATCTTATCAAGGATGGCGAATCCCCGGATGAATTTGCGCCCGGCGCCACGCCTGGTGAGTCCATTGGCGAGTACCTGCAGCGCGAAGGCTATTCCGACGCCTTTCGGGACGACTATCTCATCCCCATGACCGCCGCCGTGTGGAGCACCAGTCCGGACAAATGCTCGCTGGAGTTTCCAGCCACTATCCTCGTGCGTTTTCTGTATGTATTGAACGATCGCCCTCATCACTGCTTAAACCCGTCGCATTTGCTCGCTCCCCGGTTTCAAATGGTTGCTGACCTTCCTTGCAAAGGTGGAATCACCATCTTCTGTCGACTGTGGCCCGTCGCCCTGACTGGCTCACGATCGACGTTGGCTCCAAAGCGTACATCGATGCTGTCTTGAAGGACTTCCCGTCAAGCCATCTTTTCCTCGGCACCCCTGTAAAATCTGTCAAAAATGAGCCAGATGGTCGCGTCCGCTTGCATCTTGATGACGGGAAGTCCGAGGTCTACGACCATGTTTATTCTGGCTACGCACGGTGATGAGGCCTTTGAAATCATCGGGGCTTCGGCCACTGATGAGGAGAAGGATATCATGTCCTGTTTTCACACCTCCCAGAACGACGCCGTGTTGCACTCGGACATCTCCATGTTACCGGCTTCCCGTAAGGCCTGGGCGAGTTGGAACTATCTTTCGCTCTCCTCGGCAGCGGACCAGGCAGGCACAGTTGTTGACCGCGTCTCTTTGACGTACAATATGAACATTCTCCAGCATATCCCAACCGACACCTTCGGGCATGTCCTCGTGACGCTCAATCCGCTGTCAGAACCGGATGCCGAGAGCATCCAGGGGCGCTACAACTACACGCACCCGTTGTTCACAGCTGCGGCTGTACGTGCCCAGCAGCTGTTGCCACGTATTCAAAACAAGCGCGGTATCAGCTATGCTGGGGCATGGACCAAGTATGGATTTCACGAAGATGGGTTCAGTAGCGGACTGGGGGTGGCAACGCAGCATCTGGGGGCGAAGCTGCCCTTTGACTTCGTCGATTCTACATACAGCCGTGGCCGCTCCCCGGAGCCCGGTATTGTCGACTGGTTGCTGCGCATCGTGCTGTGGATCATCCAAGTGTGCTTAGTAAGAGTGGTGGAAAGGCTCTTTGGCGTCTCACGGGTGGCTCGTGGCCGACCAAAGCTGAACACTTCGGTCCGCAGCGATGTACGTGATGGGAAAGCTAGGAAGGCAGCATAAGGCCAGGCCATACCGAGACTGTGGGTAGATGTGTGGTCATTAGTATTGTGTCGTCCTGGGAAAACGCGGTGTACCGGCTGGTAACCCGATGAAGTTCATACTTTGTTGCCACGCGGCTACAACATCGTGGGTGCAGTGGCATGCACATCGTACGGGGCGGGGCGGTGCCCCTTTGCAGTTGCCTTTGACGTTTACTCACTTTGACATGGCAATGCAATACAATATGTCTCATGTCAAACTTAGTTTCGTGGTATTGAATTCGACTGTTCGTGACTTTTCTGGCTTGATTTTCACAATAAGCTCTCATTTCTCGTCTGTTCTTTTTTTTTTTTTTTTGATGAGAAGGGAGGGGGCGGTTCCCTGTTCCTCGCGTTTTGTTGTTGCAAATTTTTATACTTAGGTTTGCCCTGTTTTCTTTAAAGTCGTTTTACTCCGCATTGCCTCTGCTTTGTCTCCCTCCGTGATGTTTTCTGTGCGCGTTGTGTGATATTGTAACTTGTCATTGGGACTAATAAAACAAACGCGAAAATAAATCATACTTTTATATTACTTTGTTTTTCTTTCTCGTAATTTATTTGCCCTTTGTTCACATTCTCCTACTTTGAACGTCAAAAAACAAAAATAGCAGAGCATTCAAAGACATGAATCTGGTAGTTGTAGCGCATCGACACTTAATCGCCAACTGTTTCCCATCAATCATCGATGCAGACCGATAACGTCTGCAAGTAATTACACAAAATCGTCTGTACGTCGTCGCATTGCGAATTAGTATCCATTCGCCTCCTGGCCCGCCAAGATCCGTAGCTGCTAGCCGCCAAAACGCAGTCTTGGCCCGCTGACAGCAATGGCCGGCCCTCAAACCGCACCGGGTATTATTATGTCACACTAAAGTTTATTTCAGCATGCAGGCCTAAAATTTTCCCAGTTATTACGTAGCGTAGTCATCAATGCTCCGACCGCACGCCAGAGCGAGCGCGAATTCCGCAAAACCTCACCTGATACTCCTACATAGGACAACAGACGACTGAAACCTCAACACTTCGGTATCCGTCTATACAAAGCACCATGGAGACAATAGCACGCGCATTCTTACGGTCGTCACGGCGAATTGCACGGCAGCCCTGCCTACGCTGTCGCGGAGGTCTTCCCGCCACTCCCACATCTCGGCGGCCATTCACCACTTCGACCAGGCGATTCGCAGAACATGTCCAGCACCAAACCTCCTCAACCAAACCGACCGCGCCGAGTATGGAGCGCATGCGGGCAGTCTACAAGATGCGCAACAGGACAACGATGTAGGAGGCATTGCAGCCACCCCCTCCCCCGCGGCCACGGAAGCCTTAGAGATGCACGGCACACATTCTGCACATGCAAGACGCACACGGACAGACATTCTGACGGCATGGTAACATAGGAACTATGCTCTGAGTGTCATCCTCGGCACTGTGGCACTGTCGTATGGCTCTGTCCCAATGTACAAAATGGTGAGCCGACCTTTTTTTTCCCAAGCCACGTCGCGAAAATTTTACGTTGCACTCACTGACACAAATGCTCCCTTCAAAAGATTTGCCAAACTACGGGATGGGGCGGCCAGCCAGTCCGAGCTCCAAACCACGGTGGCATCGGGGGCGATGGAGACGGTGACCTCGCAAGCCGTCTCCAGCCAGTGACAGATGCCAAGCGCATGCGTGTAACATTCAACGCCTCCGTGTCCGATGTCCTGCCGTGGAAGTTCGTCCCGCAGCAGCGCGAGGTGCGTGTACTGCCGGGCGAGACAGCCCTGGCCTTTTACACCGCGACCAACAAGAGCGACAAGGACATCATCGGTGTTGCTACGTACAGCGTCACGCCGGCCCAGGTGGCGCCGTATTTCAGCAAGATCCAGTGCTTCTGTTTCGAGGAACAGCGACTGAGCGCCGGCGAAACGGTGGACATGCCCGTGTTTTTCTACCTAGATCCAGACATGCTCAACGACCTGAACATGAAGGGCATTGAAACAGTGACCTTGTCGTACACCTTTTTCAGTGAGTCCCAGCCCCCATCCCAGCCACCCGTCCAACGCCCCCGACAACCCAGGAAGCCCATGGGGCCCGAGATATCGTGTGCTGACCCAAAGCAGAAGCAAAGTACGACGACAATGGGACGGTGACCAACATCCCCCAGAAGTAGCCGCTGCGTGGTTGAGTTTGCGACACCTTGTATGCTGCCATGGTGATCCAGAAAGGGACGCGCCGCAGTGTAAGATACGACTAGAATCCATCATGTTAGTGGAATTACCATTCTCTACACCGTTTCACAGAGCCATATATGGCTGTCAGAGCTCTACTATCCCCAAATTGTGCCGCGTAATGTTGTTTTATATTGTTATATGCGAAAGTGTGCAATGCATCGGGCCGTGGAAAGTTGGAACATCGGGGCCAATATGACGCAAGATGCGACAGTACTCCGTGCTCTGTGCTGCGATCCTTTAACAATGACCCGTCAGACAGAAGTCTATCGTGACTATATATATACTTTTGAAGAAAAAAGAAACCCTTTCAAATGCAGCAGACAGACATATTGTCAGGTATAGATATGGTGACGCGAGGCGTTAGTCGTAGCCTTGTACGGAGTATTACGTCGTACTGAGTACGACGTACTGGGTTAGTAGGACGAACAGAAATGCCCCACACCACCCAGGCTTACAGCCAATGGCATGCTTGAATGCCATTAGCGCTCGTCGCTGTACTCCGTACGTCGTAATACAGCTCCCCAACATGCGTTATTCTTGCCTCCTGTCGCGGTGCTTTTCTCGAGCTTCGTTGACTCCAAACTTTCCAAACAGACCTCACTCGTGTACTGTCCACACCCACGCTACGGCCATTCACCAAGTGCCCACCCGGCATTCTTGCAGCATTTCATCTCGAAACCCTTCCAAATCGCCCCGTACCAGGTTGTCCGCCATTTGAAAGCTGTCTCCCAAACCCGCGATCGCACGACGGCAACTCACACTCCCTCGGCGCCGCCCACCCCCAAGACAAGGGGGGCACTTTTACATCGATCCTATCTCTCGACAGAATGCCCGCATCGCACTTCTTCCGGCAACAATGAAGGCCGTTCTTCCGGGCAAGCCAGATGCCCGGCTTCAAGCTCTGGCGACCGGCTTATGGGACTCCCAGCGCGTCATAGTATGTACCTGTACCTGTACCTGAAGCCGCAAATCGAAGCTACCCGCCGGAATGCAGAACAGACGTCGTGCCTCAAACTGTACCTCGAACTGTGCCTTGCTTTGTGTGTGAAGACCATGCATGTTGACTTACCCTCGGTTAGGTGTACATCACAGGAAACGCGCTGGCTATTCTCAGCGACTTCAACACCCTACAACAGACCATCTACGATGACGACGAGTCTCCCCTCGAGGCCGTGGCCTTTGATGAAACCTCAGGCCGCATCGCCACATGCACCGACCGAGCTGTCCGTGTGTATCAACCCGTGAGCGTGCCAGAAGGGCCTCTCAGGGTATATGCTTCTTTCCATCCCTTCACCCCTTTTCACCCCCTGCGCGGGCCGTGTTTAATATCCTGTCTTTAATACCGCGTGGGCAGATTCGGGCTAACACATCTTTCTGTCGTGACAGTGGGTTCTACAGTGCACATTCACACCCGACATCCGACCGCCGGCCGGCAGCGATGGCGACAAAACAGAAGTTGACCTTTTCCCCATGGTTCTATCGTGGGGAGCCTCGAAAGAGCTCGTCGTTGGACACCATGCATTGGCGTTATATCACACAGGACCATCCCCTGCTTGTATATGGCGCAAGTTGCTTGGGAACGTCGTCCAGCGGGCCAGCATTTCATATGACTCGTCCTACATCGCCTGCGTGGGCTTCGCCGACCGGCTCGTCAAGGTTTGGAGACGTCTGAGCTTTGACTCCGACAATGCTCGATTCGACTTCTTTTATCTGCAACATCCACAACCAGTGACCAACTTGCAATGGCGCACACCCTACCACGTCGGCCACACCATCGACCACGTGCTGTACACGTTTTGCGCTGACAACATGCTGCGCATCTGGACCAAAGCCGATGCCCATAGCGCTACACAACAGCAATTGTTTCTGTGGGGCACGGTGGACCTGGCTGCATCCCTCCAGGCCGCTTTGCTTAGCAACGGGGCATTTGCTCATAATGTCCAGTGGGCCTTTATCATCCAAGGGCGCGATTTATCTGCTGCTACAGAAAGAGCTGTTCAAGAGCGCGACGAGGCCAACGAGAAGAATGCTGGCGCTTTGCAGCACCTCGTCAACATAGCCAACCGAAGCTCCGAAATCTGCCTTGTCCTTGATGCTCGGGGTGCTCTCGCTGCGCTCTCCTTAGAAAATCTAGACACGAAATCACAAAGGACAAACGATGTTCACAACATCACCCATTTGGTTTCGGCAGACCTAGACTTCTCCCACAGCCTTGGCTTACCATCAACACCCCGCACGGACCATGTCGAGATACAGACCTTCTGCGACAGCTCTAAAGGACACCTCTATGTACTTCTTCATTACTTCACGGGGAAAATCGAGGTCTACGAGGCAAATGTAGCACTCCTTTTCGATGAGACGTCTTCGGGGCCGCGGCTATGGTGCAAAAGCACTTGGTCAGGCCACTCAGGGCCTATCCGCAAAATGGTCCGCAACTTCAGTGGTGGTGCCGTTGTTTCAAGAACACACAACGGTGAAGGTGTTGTATGGAGCCATACACACGGCAATAAGGGGACGCCATTGTCGCCAAAAGCCCTTCTCGTGGAGCAGAAGCCAATACGCAGAATATGTGTTCTGCGAAAAGGCCGTTTTGTCGTCTTTCTTTTCGATTCCAGCTTGGCTGTCTGGGATTGTCGCAACGCCGTCCCAATGCTCCTGGGTTCTTGTGACTATACGATCGCTGGCGAGCCACTTTGCTTGCTTGTCCTGCCCCGCGAGAGGGCAGAGGATGGTTCAGAAGCCCATATTGCTACGGTAACCTCTGAAAAACAGGGCGTTGTGTGGGAGATTGTTCTCCCAAAGATTCTCACCACCGAATCGCCAACGCAGCGGCACAGATCGGGGACGAACGAACAGAGTTTGCCCTCTGTCAGCGAGTTTTGCAGATTTGATTTGGGAGATGCTGGAGATCTGGCATACATGCTACCAGTCGACCCCGCTGGGCAAACCCGGTCATATCTGGTTTTCTAGATGTGTTTGCTCGCGATGTTGCCATCTCCTACACAAAAAGTGGCAGGGTCGACTTCTGGACTGTTCGCCTTAATCGTAACGAGAAGAAGGTCGAGTGGCTGTCCACGTCGTCGATGGAGACGGGCATCCAGGACCCGTCCCTCGTCAGTGGCAGCACGCGAAAGAAGGCCGCTTTGGTCAACGACCGCCATTCAGTCGTTACGATCTGGGACATACAGGGAGCCCAGCTCGAATATGAAAGTAGTTTCGAGAGCCACGACACTGTTCAAGACCTTGACTGGACGTCAACACCAGACTCGCAATCTATTCTTGCGGTCGGTTTTCCACACCGGGTTCTTCTACTGTCGCAGCTCCGTTACGACTACCTAAACAAAGGCCCAGCATGGGCGGTTGTCCGAATGGTTGATATACGTGGACAAACGCCACACCCTATTGGCGATTCTACCTGGCTTGGCGATGGCGACCTTGTTATTGGGGCTGGCAACCAGCTTCTCGTATATGACAGGCAGTATAGCGTCCCCAATGCTCTCATCACCGGTCTTCGCCTTCCACAAAGCCGAACACGCAGCTGGGACCTTTTCGATGTTGTTCAGAGGTTGAATGGGCCGCTCCCCGTGTTCCACCCCCAGTTTTTGAGCCAATGTATGTTGGCGGGCAAAAACAAGCTTGTCCAACAAATTCTCATGTCTCTGCACAAGGCCCTCAAGTTCTCTGTGCAAGGCGATGTGATCGATGATTATCTAGGAATGGGCCTGGAGGATTTCTATGAAAGTGGACGGGTATGTAATACACATTCGTGAAGGGGAGCTAATGTTAGCAGCATGTTCGCAGCCTCGATTCCCTACCCTTATACTTCAACAAGGAACATTGTTAACGCGAGAAAAATAGAAGCCAAAGTCTTATGGAAGAGACAAGAAACCGAATGCGGCTCTTCTTGCGCATGACCCTCGGTTGACGACGACAGCGATATCTTCACAGAAAGCGTCGCACAAGCAATCAGTGAAAAGCTGACAACTTTTGCCCTTCCGCAGCTCTCCGGCCATGAACAAATTCAGCTCATGGATATAGTAGAATGTGCCGGCTTGGTGGAAAAGCAGCGCAGGTCGATGGATGAGAACGGCGCTCGTTACATGCTCTTTTTCCGGCAACACGCGCTCCGCAAAGGACGCACGAATGAGATCCATATGGGCTGGAGAGAAATCAACTGGGCGTTCCACTCGACTAGCCAGGACATCCTTGTCGACTTCGTGTCCCGACAGCATCATGGGTCCCTGCTATGGGAGGATGCGCGGGAGAGTGGCATGTTTATGTGGTTAACAGACAATTCTGCTGTGGTAAGACCACCGCTTTTTCTATACCCCCCCCCCCCCCTCTCTCTCCCCCGATCGTTTTGCCTGTCGCGGCTAACCAAATGCTTTGCAAATTGCTACAGAGAGCCCAGTTTGAGGTCATTGCCCGCAACGAATATGCGAAGAGTGAGCTGAAGAACCCAGTTGACTGCAGTTTGTTTTATCTAGCGCTCAAAAAGAAGACGGTGCTGCAGGGCTTGTGGCGCATGGCTTCTTGGAACCGGGAACAAGGCGCTACACAAAGGCTTCTGGCGAACAATTTTGACGAGCCGAAGTGGAAGACTACAGCTCTGAAAAACGCGTATGCTCTGATGAGCAAAGAGACGGTTCGGTGCGTAATTCTCTTCTCCCCCCGCCCGCGGGCTTTCTCTTTTTTTCTTCTTCTTTTTTTCGTTTGCCCTTTTCAATCGCACCTTTCCCGCATTTTCCCCATCCCATACTTTTTCTTTTTTTCCCAAAACGTTTTATGATTCTGTTCCCGCTAACTGACATTCACTCCATAAGAATACGCCGCGGCCTTTTTCCTACTCGCAGACCACCTTCAGGACGCAGTGAATGTCTGCTTCAACCAACTCAAGGATCTGCAGCTGGCGGTTACCATTGCACGTGTTTATGAGGGGACCAAGGCACCGTTTTGAAGCGGTTCCTGACAGAAGAGGTTCTCACCGTGGCTGCGCAAGAAGGGAACCGATGGCTCGCATCCTGGACTTTTTGGATGCTGCACCGGAGAGACATGTCCGTTCGGGCGTTGATTGTAAGTTGCTCCTTGCATTGCTCTTCTATTTTTGAGGTGGAAAACAGTGCACATTTGCATGCCTTTTAGTCCCATCCCATCCCGTCCCCTCTCCACTTGGGGGCCGTTGCTTTTGTGGACATTACGACAATAATCCCATGATGAGCTGTTTCTCACGATGCTAATCTGTTTTACGCGCTATGAAGACCCCCGTGTATACGCTCATTGAAACGCCGTGCTCTCCCGATATGAAGTCCCGGCTGTTTCTCACAGATGACCCGGCGCTTGTGATTCTTTACGACCAGCTGCGACAGAAGACGTTGCAAACACTCCGTGGCGCCTCCAAGGTCACGCCGAAGGCAGAGTGGGAGCTTGTGCTGCACAGCGCGCGCCTCTATGGCCGCATGGGCTGTGACTTACTGGGAGTTGACCTGGTGCGCAACTGGGAGTTCCTGCACATGGACATGGGCCGATCTTCCTTGACAGCAAAGGACGACGCACACCCGCTGCAAATGCTTCGACGCAGGAGCTCATTAGTTGTTGCAGACCTGCCTGTGTCACAGATAGCAAATCAGCTGCCAGCGGACCTGAAAGCAAGCGGGATGCCAAAGATGGCGCCGGCCGTGTTTGAAGAACCAGATGCAAACTCACTCTTAGACAGTTTTGGGTTCTAGTGCAATGCGCGCGGACGATGGCAGGGCAGTGACAATCAATGGGAGAGTTTGGTCGCCAAAGTTATGGAGCTAGGAACCCCAAAAAACCAAATCAATGGAAATGAATTCCGTGTTGACGATGGAGACATTGTGCCATGCTTTGTCACTTCACAGTTAAGTGTAAAACAAAACGATTGCCGCACATACGTGTGACTAGTAGTGCTGAGCAACATGCTCCTATGTTTTCGAATTTTCTAAATTGCGGCATTCTGTCACGAGCCGTCGAAGAAGTTGTATAAACATAAAAAAACGACAAAACGGTGAACATCGCACGCCTATATCTGTGTGGGCCACACGATGGATGCACAAATATCATGCGAAGAAGTACAGAGTACGACTTACGACGGACAACGTATTCCAAGGTTTCGGGTCATCAGCTAGAAAAGACTAGTACATATTAGGCTTAGCTATATCACTCCGGGCAAGGTGGTGCACTAAAGCCGAAGGGCCAGACTTCCAGATCCGTCCATTTACCACCAGGCTGGGGCCGGAGCTAGCAACAAACACCAACGTCATCTTTACAACAAATTACTACCGTGATAAAAGGCGGCATCGCAAGTGGTGTGCAAGCCACGACCGACTTAGAGGCTGCCGCAGATTTCTGTCCTCCACTCCGCAGTGCTTGTCGCATCTACCGCACCCGGCGTTCATCTCTTCTCTAGCCTTTTGCTTATTCACGGCAAATGCCATCCATTTATCGCCTTCGTTTCGAGAACCCCAACTTTTCCGGCCTCAGTCGGCCCCTTTCAACCTCCCGTCCTGTGACTATATCGGATCTGCAGCCGTCACAAACTCTACAGGCCGTGGAGTAACCTCGACGGCTGCGATAGAAAGGGGCACAACGACAAACTCCCGTATCATACATATTACCCTAATTCCATCTCGTTCTCTTCACAGCCTCCTCACCGACCTCTTCGCCGACCTCCTTATCGCACCTCCCTCCTCGACACCCACATCCGCATTCCTCTCCTTATCATACTCGTCCAAAGATGGCCACACAGCCCCACTCCGTACGAAATAACCGGCCGGCAGATGGCCCTCCCTGCGTGCACAACTACGGGCCCGATTGCGATCTTGCGCCGGTCCCCCAACCCCAACCTGATGCTTGGTTAGATGGGATCCCCTCGAGCAATGCGCAGTTCTTTTACGCGTCTATTGTACCTATCGATGACCCTCTTTTGACGCCTTCTGGCGACTTTAAATCTATAAGACCACCCTTGCGGCCTTTCTCCCAAGCAGACAGCAACCGACTCGAGAGAGCATGGCTACAGCTCTTCTCCGAGGAAGACAGGGAGAACCATGATGCTGCGAGGCGCCATTGCAGCCCCAGTCCTCGTCTCCTGCAGTTAAATGAGGACACACTGGACATCGTGGTGCGAAATTTGACCGCACGCCACCGCTTGAAGCACCTGCAAGAAGAGGCTCCTGAACACGATGCCATTACAACTGTTAGGGCTACTCTACAAGGGGCAGCAACCTCCATCCCAGTTTGCTGCGAGAAGCTGCTCGTCGACGCCCACACGGAGCTGCGAACCTTGTTTTGCCCACTCGCTGTTCAGAGCAACCCTGCGCTTAGCGCTGACAAGGTAGTGCAGAGGGTCATGCTGGCGCTCAACCGCGCAAAAAAAAAGCCATACGGAACCAGGCACCATGCTGGCATCCTCTTCAGCGCAGCTACCCTCGCCTTCACCAGCAGCAACGAGTAGCGCTCTGACTCAAGAACTACAGCCTGTGTCTGGGATAACAGCAAGCCCAGCTGCCGGCCCGGCAGCCATCATCGACCAGACCATCTTACCTACCGGCCGGGACGCAGTGGAGGATGCTGGCGATCAGATTCCACGCTCGGCTGCCCTTCCCACCCCAGTTCCTTTCCCCTCCAAGCTATCTGTTCTCGATGACGGCATCTCTGGCAAGCCATTCCTCCGGGCAGATATGCCAAGCGAATCGCTGCGTAGCGCCGCATCTCTCTCCGCATCGTATCGTATGGATGGGGCCGAACGCCCAGGCGTGACAACGTCCCTGGGAGATGATGTCCAAGATAGCGATAGCCGTGCGGAAATGGAGGCCCTGCAAGACGAATTACGGTCCGAAATACGATCCTCGTCCTCAATGCTAGACCGCTTGAGAAAATCGTTTGAGATCGCTACCGGTGTCTCTCGTCTGCATACAGTCGGCTTGCCGTCCCTCCAAATGAAACCAATCTACTGGTCTCCCGTTCAAGACATATCTACTGTCCAACGAGCCACTTGGTTTTATAGAGACACCATGATGCCATTGGACGCCTCTGTGGCCAACCAGCTGGAATCCCTGTATCGAGAACTACGCCCATGGACAGAAACGTGGAAGATTGAGCTACGCTGCGCAGTCGATATCGGCCCTATCGGCGAGGAAAAAGTATCCCAACCATTGTGGCCACCACTCCCGCAAGGGAACACCAAAACAGGAGCAGGCACAACCCGTCCGGAACCCAAAATATCCAGTGACCCTTTCTGCGCTTCTCACTGTTACCAAGGCGCTGCGGCAGCTGTGGGTATTGTGGGTGCCAAACAGCGCTACGGTACCTACTGCCGCACAGGGCTCTACTGGCTCGGCAGCAATAAATAGCTCCGGCGATTTATCTTCGTTACCTGGTGCTGGCGAAAAAAGCTTTGCAAATCACCATGTCATTTTCAAGGATGACACAACCGCCTTCCTTCTCAAGCCCAGTTTAAAACCCTCGGCCTACTATGGCCGGCGTCCCATCACAAAAATTTGTAAGGGCGCAACGGTTGGGATTCCCATCGTCCGGGGCTTCGACAGGCATGCTTGGGACCGCATTCGCGACCGTTCCTCGAGCGATTCTACACCTAAAACCCAACAGGCAAGCCCCCGTACAAACCCCGGTGAAAATTTGGTCGTCACAGAGGAGGACATCGACGAGCGACGTGGAGGCCATTTGGGCTGTCCTGGCTGCAAAGCTGAGAAAGAAAACAACCAAGTCTCCGATCTTGTGCTGGTTGTACATGGTGTTGGGCAGAAGTTGGCGGAGAGGGTTGAAAGCTTTCACTTCACACATGCCGTCAACGGGCTCCGGAGAGCGATGAGTGCAGAGCTTACAACGCCTCTTGTTCAGTCGGTTGTCCGCGAGGGCCACAGTGGAATCATGGTCCTACCAGTCAACTGGCGGCACACGCTATCATTTGAAGACGGGGGGTTTTCAGGAAGTCCGGGCCGGGAAGGGGAAGATCACTACACGACTGGTGGCTTTGAACTCAAGGATATCGAGCAAACGAGCATTCCGGCCGTCCGAAGTATGATTTCAGACGTTATGTTTGACATTCCGTTCTACATGTCGCACCATAAGCCCAAAATGATTCGTTCGCTGGTACGCGAAGCCAATCGGGTCTATCGCCTCTGGTGCCAGAACAACCCGGGTTTCATGGAGGCCGGCCGGGTGCACCTTATCGGCCACTCTCTGGGAAGTGCCATGGCCATCGAGGTGCTTTCCAAGCAACCGACCGTCATACCTCGCATCATACCCGGTCTGACGCCACCGGAAACAAACTTCTTCGAATTTGACACGACAAATCTGTTCTTGCTTGGAAGCCCTGCCGCCTTTTTCCTTCTTTTGGAACGAGGTACCCTCGTGCCGCGCCGCGGTCGGCAGAAGCCTGGCATGGATACCCGGGACAGCATCGACGGTCGTGTCGTTGGGGAGGAAGGCACATTCGGTTGCCTTGCCGTGGACAACATATACAATGTACTCGCGAAGGAGGATCCCATTGCGTATTTGCTTAACGGGACCGTCGATACCGCTTATGCTGCCAGTCTCAAAACTGCCTATGTACCCTCAGCGACGGTCGGGTTTCTCGCCTCTATTGGTCACTCTCTTCGGAGTATCATCCCGGGAACAACTGTAACCCCCCACCCGACAGAGAACTCCCTATCTGTTCCCGCCCTCCCGTCAATCGTGCGGTTGCCGTCCCAGCTCGAGCTCGAGGTCCATGATTTTACCAGAGAAGAAATCGCCGAGCACAAAGCTTATCTTCTGAACGACAATGGACAAATCGACTACTTCTTGCAGTCTGGAGGTGGTCCACTTGAAATTCAGTACCTGAACATGCTCAGTGCTCACACGAGCTACTGGACAAATCCGGATCTCATCCGAATGCTGTGTGTCGAAATTGGTCGCCGCCCGGGTAGAGATTATGCGGTGCCGGCAATGCGTGCTGTAAAGTCTTTAAAGCGGGTGGTGCCAAATCTCAGCTACACGTAAACTTCTTCCTAAACTATCTATCTAGAATAGATCCATTATAATGGCAAAGGATTGCGTTGCCTTTTAACCTTGCTGGCACCGTTGTTTTACGTGATTTTGACTCCCGTTTCCAATAGGACCGTAATGCTGTTAGTATTATTTTTCCAAGTCTCTCCTACACCGGGTAAACCAAAAAGGCCAGCGATTTCTAACATATCGCTCTCGGTGTCTCACACGGTCACACCCCATCCAGTTCCATCATAGCCTCAGCCATGCCTTCGTCGTCGTAAGCTTCTCCATCCATCTGTGCGTCATCTGTGCCACCGTATCGTGCCATTCCCGCCCCGTTGACCTGCTCCTGAAGCTCTGTGATCCGCTCAAAATCCGCCTTCTCTTGGTGTCTCTTTAGGTCCGCAGGACTCCATGTACTGATGCCCTCCTGGTCCTTTGCATGGAAAGGTTGTGCCATATCGCGCAAAAACTTCTTCGCATTGCTAACGGCCATGTCAGTGCTAAGGTTGGCGTCAGCTTCCAGCAGAGCTTGGTTGATCCACTTTGGGAGCTGATTTCGCTTCTTTTGATACCGCCTGTCAGCGAGAACCATGATCCCGTAGTCATCTTTTCCACGCAACACACGCCCCAGGCATTGTGCTGCGTGGCGCATGGCATCGAAAGAGAGAAAATCGTTCTCGCGAATGCGGTACGTTTCACGCAGAAACTCTAAGCGTGCTTTGAGGATTCGCGATTCGGTGTACTGGAATGGTACACCGATGGATAGCACGGTGCGGCCGTACTGATGGTCAAAATCAATACCCTCAGACACCTTGCCACGGGCAACGCAGAGCAACACGGCACCCCTTCCGTTACAGCATGCCGTGCGGTACGTCTCCAGGGCCAGCGAGGTCTCTTGTGCATCGGGGGTCTCAACAAGGATAAGTTTGTACTTCCAAACCTCGTCCAAGATTCCCATGCCTTGCCACATGCTAATGATGGACTCCATGTACAGATACGAGGGAAAAAAGACCACCATGCCGTCAGGGGTAATTTTGGCAAACTCTGTGAGAAGATTGCCATAGTTGCGAACAACGCTCGGTTCGTTTCGGACTTGGAAACTTGTTGACATCGATGCCTGGTCACTTCCTCTGGTAACAATCATAGGCAGGAAGGAACGCCGTGCGAGAGTCATGCTATACGACTCCTGGACAACCGTCGTAAAGTCAAGCATCTTAGGGTACATCTCCAGCGGAGAGATTGTGCCAGAGGTGATGATGACGCTGCTAAACCGTTCAAAAACAGGTTTAATGGCGATGGCGGCGTCGAGACACGTAAAGTGGAGCACCGGGTTGGGAACTTCAGCCGTGTCGGACTCGAAGGGCTCGAGAATGAGCAAAAACCCCTTCTCATAAGTCGCAACAAGGGTGGCGAAGGTAGCCACTTCTCGCAGTGGCTGGTAGTCCTCAATGTTCGTGAGTTCCAGCGTGCGGACAAGAGATGCGAGTCGCTCCGCACAGAAACGTAAGGGCTTCTTTTCGATGAAGGTGTACTCTTTCAGATGGGCCAGGAAGGAAGGCGGTGTCTCCGAGATGACTTGCCGGACCTTCATCCTTGTCTATCGCAAAAATAATAAGTCGGTGTCCGAAAACTATGACGGTCTCCGTTTCTCGGTTGTATGCATCATTGGATATTTCTTGGGCAATCGCGGTCCTCGCGTGTATAGGAGTAAAGCCAGTAACTTACCTTCAAATATTCAATGAATCGTTTGAGAAAGGCAACAAAATGCTCCGCTCGTCTTATGTTGCCAGGAACGGCCTCGGTAAGAAGATCTTCGGGAAGTGCTATAAACTCTCAGTTAGACAATATTTTCCCCTCTACCTTCAGATTGCAGCAACAGGTCCAAACTGTGTGTACTCACTGGGATTTGTCATGAAGGCATCTTCCTGACGCGCCTCGTCTGCTTCTCTCAAACCCTGAACCAGCTTTTGGTACTCGTTTTCGAGCTGCTTTTGGTCTGTCTCACGCATTTCATTTATCCTCCGTTCCAAGTTTTGCGCGCCTCTTGTAGCCTTCCGGAGGGAGTCCTCTGTGATATCGGTGCTCAGAGATTCGATGCAAACGTTGTCGATGTTGTGGGCCTCGTCGAAGACCACGATGCAATCCTTTGAGAGCTCCTTCGAGACCCTCTCTGCGATTTTAGGATCAAGCAGGTAGTGGTAGGAGTAGATGATGACATTGCAAAATTGCATCTCCCTTATGTTAGAGACCTGACCGAAAAAAACGCCTGCATGCTGCATTGAGCACCTGGGAAACTCACCATCCGACGAGACGTAAAGTAAGGGCACTGCTTGTGTTCTTCGCCATATCGCAAAAGGCCATCAAGAGTCCAGACACCATTGGGGATCAAGTTGTGGGGTTCGAGTTTGTCCAGGTTCTGAAAAAATCACGATTAATTCTAGAATGAGAACGGAAAAAGCACACGGTGGGAGAGACGGGGGGAACATACGTCGTGATAGACGCAGACATCAACATCATCGCCGCGTTCTTTTTTCTCCCTGACAAAGCCAGCTGTTAGGCTGCGACATCGTGCATCAACAACCGCACCGCTTTTTTCGCGCTTCACAGATGGATGGAGGCAGAGGTTCTTCCGGCTCGTCAGGCCGAGACCTCGAAACTCTTCCTCGCCGCCAAGCTCCTCTGCTCGGTATTTCATCAGTGCCTTGAGTTCTACGAGAGCTTTCTCGATCTCAGACATGGTGCCTTCACAGTTCAGGGTGTGTCAGCCGCAGCTGCTTCAGCACATTTAAGAAGCTTATGAGTTTTGTAAAGGGAGGGGCCAAAGAACTGACGGGAGCAGTATATTAGCTTTCGCTGACTCGGGTAGTACTGCTGGTATGCTACGATGAGCGACAGTAACGATACTGTTTTGCCGGTACCGGATGGCATTTCCAGTACGCAGTTGCCTCCAGCATCGAGAGTCTCTGTATTATACTGTTAGACTGGCATAAAGTGAGGGATGGAGTGCAACATATAGAAACTGCGGGCATACTTTTGAGGTCACACATGTAGCTTCATGACAAAACCTATGTTAGCCGAAGTGGGCAATGGCCAGAAGATGACAGGCCCGGTTTTAGGGCTGGCAACAAAGGGATAAGGCAACTCACGCATATTGTTCTGTCGCATTCTGGTCAGTATATTATGAGAAGGGTGCGTGGAAGAGAGCAAAAAAGGTTTGGTGTACCTGGGTAGATCCGTGGATACGGAAACAAAACTGGGAGGTCACTAGATATACACATCATGGGTGAGCACACTGCATATTTCCATGGCAGGACGCATCGGGTTGGCTGTAGACAGGCAACGCCAGCAGAAGCTGGCCCGGGGTCTCCAACAAAGAGGGGGGATGACAGCGGGTGGTGTATCACGCACTCGATATTGAATTTCATGGTGCTGGGGGGCGAGGCTACCTAGCCCGCATGTGTCTCGTCACCGCAATGATGGGAAAGGGGAGAAGTTGTGGCGTGTTAAAATTCGAAGAAACGCCTCAGTAGAGGATGAGTGAGAGCAATCCGGGCCTCTTCTTGGTAAGGGAGGGAGTGTTGAAGCAAACTGGCTTGAAGTTGATGATTCTTAGGTGATGAACTGGTGGCAGAGAACACCAGATAGAAAAAGGCAGGACACGGTCCTTGGAGGCACCAATGTCAGTCGACGACAATAGCATTACGAAGTCGAAAGGCCCCACACTGATCGCGGTATCACGTGCAGAGTCTGGCCGGAAGTAGCAACCTCGCGCCAAGGACGCATGTGGCTGAATTAATCGCCACATTTGCCGCTGGGGATACCAGGCTCGTTAGGCTGCCCCATAAGCGCAATAACAGCAAGGGGCGGATTCGAGAATTCAAAGAAGAGAGCCGTTTGCTATTAGGGCACTGTATTCCACATTACGAAGTGCGGAGTGAGGATGTACAGAGTATGTGTACTAATTTGATGCAGCTTTCAGGGCTGTTCTTGGATTTTTGGTCACGGGCGCGCTAGCCATTACGGGAACTAAAACTGGAAGGGACACGACGTACGGAGTACATACAGCGTTCATATTGCTTGTCCGCAGCCATAGGACCTTCTGGGTCACGTGGAATTGCGCCCAGCTGCCGATATCTTGCACCCCCATCTGGGTGGTTCCGCAGGAGCAATATAGATATAAATTCTCAGTGGTGGTTAATGACCAGGTGAGCAGTGGTTGGCATCGGGTCGTGTTGTTAATTACTATTGCTGGACCCCAGCAATCCTCGTCCTATCCCGCTCCTCGGCGCGGGATACTATAAGTATTAATAGCTCTGTAGCCGCGTCTTGTGAGCCCCGTAGTGTGTACTCCGTACTGTGTATTGTATTGCGTCGTAGTGGCAGCCAAAAATAGACGCTCTTGGCCGTGGTATCGGGGCCTGTCTATTTTGGGGAAGAAGCAGTACGGCGCTCGTGTTTCTGCGGTTCAATCGTAGAAGTCAGGGCGGACAACTCGAGTACTTTCTTAACGAGCCTTCTCGACAGGTAGGGTATGCAGAAAAATTGCTCGTATGGTAGGATTGCAATGTAGCACCGTCGCCACACGTCCGGCCACGTCCCTGCGTATCAATATACACGACTGGCACATGATCAGCTTAAAATGAAGGACCAGCAACATTGGATCCTTGCCCAGGCCTAGGTGGCTGAGACCATCAAGACACCTCGCTCAATCACTCGAGAAAGACCGCACGCTGCGTCGTTGAGCGCCGTACTTGGGCAAGTCTTGCTCGGGACCGTTGTTGCGAGAGTGTCTCTCTCTCTCTCCTTCTCTTTCTTTCTCCCTCTTCTCCTCTCCCTCTTTCTCGTCAGAAGGGCGGGCAGTGTCTCGCATCTTGCAGCCTGTGCGCTTGCCGGCCCGAGCCATTCCGTGGGGAGGGAATTAAGTTGAGAGGCAGGCATAGTTGTAAAGCCCGATCCGGCTCTCAGTAGGCACGCTCACGGAGGTTAACAGGTAGACCGGTTCCGAAAATAATGGCAGTCTTCCTGGTGTGAGGTGGCATGACAAGGGGACGAAACGCCGGTTTGGTTGTGGTTCTGCTTTGTTGGTTCGAGGAGCACACGTGTTTTGGCGATCTTAATGCATGGCAAGTACTACACGTTGTGGTCGTAATTCGCCGTAATACGACGAACGACGTCGAAATAAACCTTCCAGCACTAGCCAGCCAGTGCGAAGTACCTGGGGCAGCCTTTTTGCGCCGCAGGATGGCTAGGCCTATTCCAGGGGTATTTGAGAGACTTGCGGGCACGCCGTATCAACACTCACCCCCACAAAGGCCCGTGCGTTCGGGCAATCAGTGACTTTGGCAGCAGCGTGAGCGAGCGGGGGCTAAGCCATCTCGGCCAACTCAAATAGAGTACGACGTACGGAGAACTCCGAACAGCATAACAACTACGGAGTACAGCAGCAGCAGCAACAGCAACGCCGCAACAACAACAACACTCGACGACACTCGAAGACACTCGGTTGTCCAACCGTTCCTTGTAAATATCGCCATCATGAAACACATAGCCTGAATGGAGTGAACACAAGAGCCAGCTGTATCAAAACGGCCAGTCGCCGACAATAAAAATAAGAATGATTGAAATCCGGATAAAAAAGAAAAACGAGAACATGAAGAAAGAAAGACAATAGACCAAAAAAGACACAAAAGAAGAAAAAGAAAAAGAACAGAAGGCAACCAGAAGTTTCAAAGCCAGATACTGTAACAGACGCCCATGCCTCACAGTGCGTCACATGCCGCAGTGCCGGCTTGACAGCCCCAAATCTGACACGGCTCCAAACTACTCCTGCTCGTACACGTACATCCCTTGCCTCCTTCGTGGCGGGTGCAGAAGCCAAGGATGGGATGCGCTGCCGCCTGGCAGCCAGTTGCGGTCACCTTTGCGCCTTGCCGCGTCGTTCGAGCCCCAGGCCAGGGCCATTTACTATGAGGTACTGTACACCCGGCACCTGTGGGTGTTGTCATGCTGCAAGGCATTCCAAAGTACCCGTACAAACGGGGAAACTAGAAAACTGGCAAACAATATGCATTGTATTTTGTCTTTTACATGTGGCCGGCGGGGCGAAATTAAGCCTAATTTAAACAGCATCAGCAGCCACACCCACGCTGGCTTCCGGGAATGGGACAGCCCTTACATACTAATCCCATCCGCATTATACCCTCCAAACAGGCAGGTGAGAGAGAGCCCTCGTCACTACCGTCCAAGTGCCCTTGCGAGAGACGGGTGCTGTGATATCAATATCGCTATACAAGTACGACGTATCACGGCCGTGCAGGCAGATCTGCACACGGAACATGGTGCTGATCGTTCAGGCTGCGCCCTCGCCGTTGGCTGTGACCGGCCCTTCTTGTATTCTGTGAAGGGGGGGGGGGGGGGGGGGGGGCGAGATCATGGGCCATATATACGACGTTGGCGTACACGATTGTGGCTCAGCCGTGCAGGTACGATTGTGCTTCCATTCCCAACATGCGCTGGCTGCGTGCTCCCTCCGCCCCTTCTCATTCAGATTCCCATAATCGTCTCTAGGTAGTGGACTCCTATATTGATGATGCATTCCTACTCGGGCAAGTCGCTACCTTCCAAACTCGGACATAGCTCATGTTTATCCTCACATTGGTCCTCATATTGGATCTCAGGCTGGTCGTAGCTGTATCTCGAACAGCGAGCATGAAGCACCCCCTCTACCCATATGGTACCGGCCTCTTCAGAGTGAAGCTCCCCGAAAAAGGAGTACCTATGTATTGCCCTATCTTCGCATCTCATGCCTTTTTTCAGTATTAATATCAACGTCAAATGTCAAGTATCACGGTAAAACTAATGCAACGGCAGTAAAGAAGGTCTTTCTCGGAAAAGGCATGGAAAACACCCGCAAACCATCCTTGGCCAGGCTGCGTCTAAATAATACGGACCTTGCCAGATCCCACCATGAACAAGATGCAGGGCGCAAGCATCAGGCAGCGGGCGGCCGCGGTCGGACCGACCACAAGAACAATATAGGAGATAGGCTCACTGTAGCTGGTTGTGGTTGGTCATGGTCTGGATCTTGGTCTAGGTCCAAAGAGGCCCCCTCTTCGCGCCCTCCCCGTCACAAAAGACAAGCCGACAGCAGTCCTTCAAGGACCACTGAGCAGGATGTGAAGAATAGGATCAGAGATGTTGGACCTTTCATAGTTTTAGCCGACATTTTTTTTCGCATATGACATACGACGTACTCTGTTCTTCATACTTCCGGGCAGCTCTTCAGCCCTTCCCTTCCTCTTCCTTCTTCCTACGTGGTAGTACAATGCATGTAATTATCCCGCATCGTATCTTACATCGTACCGCCGTGAAGCCCAGCCCGTTTACTGGGAATCAGCTGTCCAATCAGGCGACAAAGTGATCACTGGGTTGCCTCATCGTCGAGGCCCCACATCAACCAAGCAAGAGAAACAATGCTGTGGTGCAACAAGGCTCGCCGTTGGCTGCTGGCAATGGTCACTGACCTGACGTTTCTATGCAACTATTTAGCATCTTCCAACATATTCAAAAAAGGGCCGACACAAAACCAGCCCAGCCGCATCTTCTCGGGCCAGACTCTGTACCGAGCACCCAGTATGCAGAACACAATCTACCTGGTGTACGATTACGGGAAATATGCACTTTAGGCAACTGTGCAGAGTGAGTCCCTCGCAAAAAGCTGTTCCCTGTAGAGGGCCGGATCTTGCCATTGGGCAGCCTGCCAGCCTGATTATTTGTACAGATCTGGTTAAGACGTTGGAAATGAGATACAACAGTTCTTTGCACTCGACCTAACTCACCCAGCTCCCCAAGGTCACAAAAATACCAGGTAACATCAGCGTGCATACTCTATGTATTACCATAAAGCCTGCAGTGGATATCGAGAGCACCTGGCTCACCAAAGTCCACCAGAGCTCATATAAGATGCGGGAGGACTTGGTAAAATGCCTGCCATACCTGGTGCACAGCCTACCGGTAAGGTGTCGCATGCGTATTTTGGTGACTTTCCTTTACCGTGTCCTGCGTTCCGTCTCCCCCTCTGTCAATCCGCGCGCCATTCCTTCATCCTTGTTGCCAGCCCGTCTATTAGAACCAGTCCAGCACCAATTATTTTGCAGACTCTGCCTGCACAATCCTATGCAAGTGGACGCGCTCCTCGTCCAACAATATGATATACATCGCAGGTCAGCTAATGATCAACGTCGCATAGGCACATGCACACGCATCTATTGATGTCATTACTCGGGTGGTTTTAAATAGGCATAGGCCTTTGGTAACGCTCCAACAGGTCCTGCCTGGACTGCATGGGCACAATTACTCTATATTGAGCCCCCTGCTCTTCATACCCCTTATTCTATTTCATTGTTCCTCGCCAGACACTCGTCCTCTCCATGTAGAACACAAGTCGAGGTCCAAACTAAAGATTCATCGCCCATCCGAGAGCTACTGCAACATCACTGTTGGTATGGCCAATCTGACACTACTGCAATGTAACACTCACTATTATCCGGTGCAGGATTTTGCCATTCCGCTCTCTCCATCTGCTCACTTGCTCAATTACTCGTCTGCTTAAAACCAGCCACGCTCCAACATGCTCGTCTGTATGTATGTGTGTTGTTGGTGGTTGGTGGTTGTTAGTGTCTTTTTCTTCTTTTTTTCTTTTCCAAATCGGAGGTCGATTGTTTTTACAAACAGAGGTTAAACACTGAGCCATTCGCCTGTCAGTACACCCTCACCTCGTGTGTACCATAAAATTATGGCTGCCTTCAGGGTGTTTTAATTCCGATGCGGGCTTACCTGCACAAGTTTTACTGCGGTCCAACGTTCGGCTTTGCATCCGTTCAGGGACGAAAGTCATAGCCTTCTCTGCAGTTATTCCTTCGTTGGTTGTTTTGGTTATTTGTGCTTCTCTAGGAAAAGGCAAGGCCGGTTTACTGTGACTGGCTGTTTTACACATCGTGTATGATATATAGGACCCCGTGTTGGATCTTGGCCGCCCAACATTGTGCCTCTTTATCGTCACGTTGGTCGCATCTTCTCGCTACCTCCTTTTGATATATTGTGTTGGCTATGCATATTTCTAATTGGGTAGATCACCGCCACCATCAAGCACTCATGTATGTCTGTCCGAGCTCGAGATCGACGCCAGAGTGGTGAGCGTAAGCAAAATAGTCTACCCCTTTTTTTCTTTGTTTTATTTACTTCATTCACCTTCTTATTGCTACCAGTCTGCTTATTTCTCTGTTTTTTCTCTTTTTTCTTCTAAGATTCGTTTTCTGTTTGAGGGAGCAAATGTGTATACGTGGTGTTTATTACAGTTCGTTTTATTCACGCCTGCAAGCGGGCTCATCATCCTACCCCCCCTCCTCCTCCCCCCCCCCCCCCGGCCACCCTTTTCCTCAACGCAAACCGCACAAGACCTTGCAGCTACTACATTGCCATGAATCCGAGCCAGAGGAACACCCTGAAAACTTATATATAAGACTCACAGTCCCGTTGTCTAACCCGATAATATTTCTTCTTCCCCCAACCCCAACCACGCAAACAGCAAGCACCTCTCGCCATGGACACCACACCCTCATTGAGTCGTTCTCCCACTTCGCCCGCATACTCTTGTTGCCCCTCCGATATCTCTTCGCTAGGGTATCCCTCGCCCGACCTTGTTGCTCAACAATACAGCATTTCGTCCGTGTATGGCGTCGACTCTTTCTGCTCTATGGCGCCAAACCAAGACTCTGATATTCCCCTATTTGCCCTCGGCTCTGCGGACCAACCTAACTGGAATCAGAGGAGTATGGCACATGCTACAAGCACATCGTCTGCTCCCTCTGCCACGCTCTCCACGGAGTACGATCACTTTGGTAATTTCGGACCTACAATACAGGCAGGATACACACCTGGAATATATCACGGAGCGCAGCAGGAGCGTAGAGAAGCGCCAGTATCTGGCTCTCCATCCCCTGCGGCCACGACTTTGCGGTCAGCCGTGATGCCCGTATCCAGGTCGCCACTCTCATTCCCAGCCTCGTCGACATCTGTATCACGGCCTTTAATGGCACCGCGGCACCACGGTGACATTGAAACTTCACTTTTGCCATACGGCCGTGTTGCCAACAGCTCTCCCTTCCCGTCACGACGCAGCATCCACCTCCCATATGAGGTCCAGCCGCCGGGAGTCTACGGTGCTGGTAGCAATGCCGGCACTGCCAACGGGTTTGCTATCGGCGAAGCTACATCCATGTGGAGCCATGCCACACCAACGTCAGCCCAGTTATACCACAGCCCTGATGACCATCGCCAACAGTCACCAAACACCGCTCCAGACCGCCAAGTCCACGGGGCTCGGTTGCGCAGGCAGCCCCGGCGGCTCACGACGAAGGAAGAGGCCAATTTCCAATGCGAAGTGAAGGGATGTGGGAAGCTTTTCAGCCGGAGCTACAACTACAAGGCGCATATGGAGACGCACGACGAGAAGAGAGAGTACCCTTTCCCGTGCCAGGTGCCAGACTGTAGCAAGAGATTTGTGCGCAAGACAGATCTTCAGCGCCACCACCAGAGCGTGCACATGAAAGAGCGTAACCACAGATGCGACTACTGTGGCCGTCTTTTTGCCCGAAAGGACACACTGAGAAGGTGAGTGTATGGGAGCATATCAGCGTTCATTGCCTCGCCCATGCGAATTGCGGTCCGTTGGGATGATATAAAAAAAAAGACATTTTCACAGACTAACGCATGTGCTTTAGGCATATGGACGATGGCTGCTCCAAGCGATTCGACATTGGCACCCTCGACTTGCGCACGGAATCCGCAGGCAACTCAAGCAGCCAGCCCCGTGGCGAGATCTGGCCGGCTCGGTAGCATGCATGTGTATTTTACGGGGGAGGTGTGTACGAGCAATGTATAGAAATTAGAGTAGTCGTTGCTGCGGCGTTGGCCAGGTGCTGGCTCATAGGATACATAGACATGGCGACTTAATTTGAAAATTAACCCCCCCCCCCCCGGCAGCCCATTTACCTCGCTTGCGGAGTCCGGATGTCTTTTTCTTCTCCTTATTCTTCTTTTTTCTTCTTCTTCTTCTTCTAGTAATAATATCACGTCGAAGCATCCACCCGAATAAAAACTCGAGGGTCTGCTACGACATGTTGGTTGCTTCCCCATGGGTGACCAGCAACTGCTCCCCCGAAACGCAGCAAAAACGCGGCCCGGCGGAGCATTATCAATGGGCAATCACAGCCCATCACAGTCAATGCTGATCGTAGGCAGCATATTGCAGCCCGACGTGTTGTACGACGTACGGAGCACGTCGTTGTCGCCGCATGCCGTTGTCGTCGCATGGCGGTCATGGGTCATACGGGCCTGCAGAAGGGCCTGATTCGGCCGCCCATGTCCGCGCCCCGGACCCGAGCGCCCAGAGAGTTGCCCGAACCAGCAACAGCCAATGTGCGGTTGGCACAGAGGGATGAGAATGCAGGGGTGCCATGACAGGGATGCAGCCTCTGTTGGCGTTTCGGCGTTTCGCGTTCGATGCATGTTTCTAGAACATTAAAGAGAAGCGAGAAGACACAAGATTGCACTTATGCGTGATGTGGTCTACTCTCATGGGGATTTACTGCCTTGCAAGTCTGTGAGTGTTTCTTATCCAGTGCCTTTTTTTTTTAAAAAAAAAAATTGTATTTTTGGTCGGTGAATTCTGTTCCAAGGCGTGCAATGTCGCACTATTTTTACCAGGCAGCGGCGCGTATTAGCAAGCAAGGTTAAAACACCGAGAGCTCTCTTTACTACAATCTCACAGATCTTCCAGTCACGATGGCCGTGTAGTAACTACATCGTACATACGACGTATGTCGTGAAGACTTGTCACCAACTAAACATGAAAAACACGAGAATTGCAACCGCCACTGGAGGATATCGTAACATCAGCTAAACCGTATTAGGGGATGTACCTCTTGCAGACTTACAGGCTTACACTCTATGCTGCAAGTTCTCCCAAATATCGCTCGTCTTCGTTCGCCGACGCCCCACCCTGCAAATAAAAGAATTCTGCCGCCAGCCA
This sequence comes from Sporothrix variecibatus, assembly GCA_016097105.2. Taxonomy (NCBI): domain Eukaryota; kingdom Fungi; phylum Ascomycota; class Sordariomycetes; order Ophiostomatales; family Ophiostomataceae; genus Sporothrix; species Sporothrix variecibatus. The sequence goes on along the minus strand of JADMNI010000001.1, from coordinate 4,103,269 downwards.
CCGCTAAAATTTTTCTTTTCCCATCGCAGCTAAACACATCGATGAAATTGGAGAAGGGTGTCTAAAAGAAAAAGAAAAGCGCCCGACATACAGCACAGCTGGATTTGGCCCGTCCTCGAACTCCTTGTTTCTCGACCACACAGCCTCCAATTGATCGCAACAAACCCTCTCACAAAGGCACATCTTCGCCGGTTTTCTTACTCGTCCGCGCGTGGCGGAAGGGGCGGCACAATGAACGTCTCGCAGCCCGTCGCCTCCGCCGTGGAGAGCGTCGAGTTCACCTTTCTCTCGACAGACGAGATTCGAGCAGCTTCTGTCAGACGCATCGAAAATGACAGCACCTTTGATACACTCCTCAATCCCGTGCCCGGTGGTCTATACGACCCAGCACTTGGCTCCTGGGGCGACTCTCTGTACGTACTCTTCCCCCGTCCTCTCTCTCTCTCTCTCTCTCTCTCCATCCACAACGTATGCTAATGGTGACGTATTCTTAGATGCACGACTTGCAACCTTGGCCAATCACTGTGCCCCGGACATGCAGGCCATATTGACCTCCCCGTGCCCGTCTACCACCCCGTCTTCATGGACCAGGTTTTGCGCCTTCTCCGCGCCGAGTGCATCTACTGCCACCACTTCCGACTGCCGCCCAAGGACATCAACCGATACGCCTGCAAACTTCGCCTACTCCAGTACGGTCTTCTGCCGGAGGCCATGAACATCGATGCCATTGGCGAGGATTTCCGCAGCTTGGCCGTTCCCGGTCTTCCGCAGATTGACGTCGAGTGCGATGACGACGACAAGTCTGCGATCGACGGCGTCTCCCGCGCAAGAAGCCTCTATGTTCAGCAGGTTTTGCACAAACAAAGAGTCTTAGCCGGCGACATCCGCAAGGGAAAACACGAAGGTGCCTCTGAGTTCCGTCGAGAACTCGTCCAACAATTCCTCAAAGACATCGTCGTTGGAAGACAGTGTGCTCGCTGCAAAGGCATCTCGCCCAGCTACCGCAAGGACCGTTTCGTCAAGATTTTCGAAAAGCCGCTCAACTCAAAGGAGCAGGCAAAGATGGCTGCCGGCCAGTTCAAGGTGCGCGATGCCTTGACCCTCCGGCCAAAGAACCGGCGGCCCGGCGTCGCTACGCTGCCGGACGAAGGCATTGCCGATATCAGCCTCGAATCCGCAAGTGACGGTGAAAATGACGAGCCCGCTGACGACCTTGATGAATATGGCAATGTCATTCACAAGCCGTTCACCGACAAGCCGGCATCCCCGCAGTCTCAACAGCGGTACATCAGCACCCAGGAGGTCCTTGAGCGACTTCGCCTACTTTTTGCCAACGAACAGGACATTCTGCAGCTTGTCTACAACTCCAGACCTCAGGGTCGCGGTTCGCAGACAACCCCCGACATGTTCTTCATCCACGCCCTTCTTGTCCCCCCCAACAAATACCGACCTGAAGCACGTACCGGCGATGCGCAAGTAACGGAGGCCCAGCAGAATTCTCTCTACAAGGCAATTCTCGGGGCATCTTTTCGTGTCGCCGAGATTCATCGCGAGATATCCGATGCAGCAAAACAGGCGCATCATTCTCAACAAGGTCGGTTTGCACGAGACATCCTCTCCCTCCACGAAACTTGGGCGGATCTTCAAAATGCCGTCAATTCCCTCATCGACTGCACCAAGAATCCAGTTCAAGGCCAGAATGCCAAGCGGATTGAAGACGGCATCAAACAAAAACTTGAGAAAAAAGAGGGCCTCTTCCGCAAAAACATGATGGGCAAACGTGTCAATTTTGCGGCCCGCAGCGTCATCTCACCGGATCCAAACATTGAAACTAACGAAATTGGCGTTCCTCCGGTCTTTGCACGGAAGCTTACATACCCGGAGCCTGTGACTAGCCACAATTTCAAGGAACTCCAGCAGGCCGTTATCAACGGCACAGACACCTGGCCGGGTGCGTCTGCAATTGAAAACGAGAATGGCCAGGTGGTGAATCTGAGAGGAAAGTCTTTGGAAGACCGTATGGCCCTTGCAAACCAGCTCCTGGCGCCGTCCAGCAACGGAAACTTCAGCATGCGCGGAAAGAAGGTCTATCGGCATCTCAGCAATGGCGATGTGGTCTTAATGAATCGCCAGCCCACCCTCCACAAGCCTTCTATCATGGGCCACCGGGTCAGGGTCCTCCCAGGCGAGAAGACTATCCGCATGCATTATGCAAACTGCAACACATACAACGCTGATTTCGATGGCGATGAGATGAACATGCATTTTCCACAAAATGAAATTGCCCGTGTCGAGGCTTTGCAGCTCGCGGACACTGACCATCAATATTTGTCCGGTACACAAGGCAAACCGCTCCGTGGTCTCATTCAAGATCACATTTCCATCTCAGTCTCCCTGTGCAGCAAGGACACCTTTTTCCAGCGGGGAACATATCAGGATCTCATTTACAGCGCCTTGCGCCCTGAAAGTGGTCATATTCTGGGCGAGCGGATTGAACTTGTCAGCCCTGCCATCCTAAAGCCCGTGCCGAGATGGACTGGCAAGCAGGTGATTACAACAATCTTGAAGAACATCAAGCCGCCAAACTGCGGTCATCTCTGGATGAGCGGCAAGAGCCAGGTTCCCGAAAACAGGTGGGGTTCGCATACGGAAGAGGGTGTAGTCGAGTTCCGAGACAGCGTCCTAATTTCTGGCATCCTCGACAAAGCCCACCTCGGGCCAAGCTCTGGTGGTTTCGTCCATGCCGTTCACGAAGTTTACGGACCCTCCATTGCTGGGAAAGTGCTGAGCTGTATGGGGCGCTTGTTGACCAGGCTGCTCAATATGCAAGCCTTTACATGTGGAATTGATGACCTGCGGCTAACACCAGAGGGCGAGGTGAACCGCACTCGCGAGCTGAAAGCAGCCCAGGATGCCGGTCTTGGTGTCGCTGCAGCCTATGTCAGTCTCAAGGACCAAGCACCGACCGACAAAGACCCGGAACTTCTTCGTCGTCTCGAGGATGTCATGCGGGATGACAACAAGCAGGAGGGGCTGGATTTGCTGATGAACAAAATAAGCGCCAGTGTGTCAAGCAGCGTGACCAAGGCCTGCCTGCCAGTTGGCCTTGAAAAGCCGTTCCCTCACAACCACATGCAGGCCATGACCATTTCTGGTGCCAAAGGTGGCAATGTCAACGCGAATCTGATTTCCTGCAACCTTGGACAACAGGTTTTGGAGGGTCGGCGGGTCCCGCTCATGGTCAGCGGAAAGTCTTTGCCTTGCTTCCCTGAGTTCGATACGAGCTTGCGGGCGGGCGGCTACATTGTCAACCGCTTTCTTACGGGCATCCGCCCACAAGAATACTACTTCCATCACATGGCAGGTCGCGAAGGTCTCATCGACACTGCGGTAAAGACATCGCGGTCCGGCTATCTTCAACGCTGCCTAATCAAAGGAATGGAGGGTCTCGAAGTGGCGTATGACTCGTCCGTTCGAGACGCGGATGGCAGTCTGGTTCAATTCTTGTACGGCGAAGATGGACTCGATGTCACCAAACAGAAGTACCTGACCGACTTCAGCTTTGTGCTGCACAATCTCGAATCTGAAATGGCCGACTTTAAGTTCTCAGACCCACGGACAGCGGGACTCTTTGAGCACAAGGAGGAATTCTCCAAGCAGACCAAGCGCATGCTTAAAAAATCTGCCGCGCACCCAGGTTTCGCCGACGAGCCAGTCAATGCTCTTGTCAACCCAGCAAAGCATGCTTTCGCAATGTCCGAGAAATTCTTTAGCTCCATGTCTTCCTACGTTCGGGAGAACAAGGATCGCCTCATTAAGGACAAAGATGCAAAGGCAGACGACCAGTGCACTGCCCGTCTCCCGTCTGACCAGGCCTCGATGGGCAAGCGTTCAGTTGAACGTGTGTTTGCTGCAAAATACCTGCGCTCGCAGGTGGAGCCCGGCGAGGCTGTAGGCATTGTCGCGGGACAGTCTGTTGGTGAGCCATCGACGCAGATGACTCTAAACACGTTCCATTTGGCTGGACATTCGGCGAAGAACGTCACACTGGGTATTCCCCGTCTCAGAGAAATTTTGATGACAGCCAGTGCCAACATTTCCACCCCTGCCATGACTCTTGTGCTCAGACCGGACCTGACTCACGAGCAGGGCGAAAATTTTGCAAAGACCATCGGGTGCTTCCGCTCTCACACGTTATCGACAAGATAGCGGTCAAGGAGCGTGTTGGAAAGGGCATCGGCCATGCATTTGCAAAGATTTTCGATGTTCGTCTCGACTTCTTCCCCTCCAGTGAATATGAAGCGACCTATGCAGTAGGTGCACTGGATGTCCTGGATACGGTTGAAAAGCGAATGCTACCGGCGCTACGGAAGCTCATCACCAAGGCCACCAAACAGAACGAGAAGGGCCAATCCAGCGCCAGTGTGCCTGATATTGGAGTCAAAGCGGGTGTGGTTGAAGTATCTCGTGCCGGTAACGACGACGAGCAGAGCGGTGCTGCACACGGGGACGATGGCAGCGATGATGACGACGACGGCGACAATGATGCGACAAGTGCCAAACAACGAGCCAACAGAAACGAGGCAGTGTCATACGGACCAACCGACGAGGAGGATGAGGAGATCCGAGCACGCATGGAACGCGAGGCCACAGACGACGATGATCTCCCTGACGACGAAGGCTATGTCGGGAGCCCGCAGTCTGCAGCAGCCAGCAATGGTCGCTCCGGTAATATCATCAACAGCGGAAGTGATGGCGAGGCGAGCGATGCCGATGACGGCCCGCAGTCGATGGAGGGCGTCCAAGGCAGCTCAAAGCAAGGCGCCTCTGAGGCACGCCAGGCCAGGGTCAAGGGTAGCCATACCAACATTACGCGGTTCCGATCAGACGAAAAGGCTGGCGAATGGTGTGAGTTTACGCTAGAGCTAGCTGCCGACAGCCCCAAGATCTTGATGCTCAGTGTCGTGGAGGACGCGGTACGGCGGTCTGTGGTCCGGCAAATTCCTGGGGTGAAGTCATGCACTTTCGTTGCCGATGAAGTGGTGAAAGACTCACGTACCGGAACAGAAGCCAAGGTCCCCGTGGTGCACACCGAAGGCACAAACATCCGGGCGATCCAACAGTTTAGCGACTACTTTGATCCCAACCAACTGACCACGAACGACATTGTAGCCATGCTCGAGATTTATGGCGTGGAAGCCTGTCGGAACACCATCATTCGAGAATTGAGCACGGTTTTCGTCTCCCATGGTATCGGTGTGGACAACCGCCATCTTAACCTCATCGGCGATTTCATGACCAGAGGCGGTGGCTTTATGCCATTCAACCGCTACGGCTTGAAAGGTAACGTAAGCCCATTTACGAAGATGAGCTTCGAGACGACGCTTGCCTTTTTGAAGGATGCTTTGGTGGATGGTGATTGGGACGGACTGGTCACGCCGAGTAGTCGCATTGTGATGGGCCGGCTGGGCAAGACGGGAACAGGTGCGTTTGATGTCTTGACAAGGGTCCCGATGCAGCACTTCGACCCGATGCAGGGCGTCCAGCAGGTTTAAGTTGGAAGAGAGGGACCGAGTTGGTGAGATAGGGATGAGCATGAGCCGGGGATGTGTTTTAGGTGGAAGACGATGTTCAAAATTATTGTTTGATTATTTTCCAGGTCAGTTAGCGAATTAATAGAGAAGTTAATTATCTTGTTCTATCTACTTTTATTTGGCTGCCTACTCCGAAGCCAGGTTTAAATCGTTTCTGTGTTTGTGTGCATGTATACATATATGTTTGCGTGTACGTCGTAGGGATTCAAGAAATATATATTTTCTCTTGGGCGAGGGCTCCCTTTAGTTGCCCCCTTAGTCGGTCTAAGACTTGCGGCAGTGATAGAATCATAGAAATAGAAATGTTATGATGTCAAGGGTGTGTTCCCACAATCAAAGGTAGAACAATTCACACAGTCTGCATGTATTTTTCGTATCCCGTAGGCCCATAGTCATCACTAGGCCCTTTACCTCGGGATTTACATTTACGCAAACTAGTCCTCCGGTTTACCGGAATCAGCAGCCAACCCCGCACGGCGTCTCGAGGCAGGTGCGCAACGTATGTCTAACATCGCTGTGTACCTCCCCAACTCATGCTCCCTCTTATCTTTCTTGGAACGGGCCACAATGTATTGTAAGTGTGTGTTGTGTTGTACATATATATATGTGTGTGTGTGTATGTATGAGCCTGGCCTTCTTCGCTTGTAGAATACAAGATAAGATATGGGCAGTGAGAGAGACCGAGAGAAAACAAAGAAAATCAAAGAAAACGACACAATGGCCCCGCGACCTCAAATCACGTTGTACGTTGATGTGGTGAGCCCGTTTGCTTACGAGGCATACTACATCTTTCGCGTAAGTTTTCCACCAGCGCTCAATCCTTTCTTTGCGGACTCGAGACTAAAAAGGCCGTGGGTCAACGAATATCACAAAAATATATGAGCTGACAACAACACACCACCCACCTGCCTTTACTCTGGTATAGAACGACAGCGCATTCAAAGAATGTTCTATTCAATATGTCCCGATCCTTCTGGGCGGCCTTATGAAATCGGTAAGGAGGCGGCGCTCGGTACTTTGCCGATGATTCCATCAAACAAAGCATAGCAAACACATCGCTAACAGCGTGTCAACCTTCTCAACGACAGTGTGGCAATACAGCGCCGATTTTTATAAAAAGTATGCACCGCCGCGGTCAAATATGACTTTTTTTTCCCTTTTTCTTGGACTGTCCCATCGCTGACTGTGCCCGTGCAGACAAGGACAAATGGGTCACTACTGAGCGACTACGCTGGGCTCGCGCATTCGGCATACCGATGAAAGAAGAGATGCCGCCTGGGTTTCCCGCCGCGGACATTGACGGCTATGCGAGCAGTCAGCGCCGTCACGGTGCTGGATGGAGAAGGTGGCCAGGACCGGCTGATTCGTGTTCTCGATGCACTGTTCCATGGGCTCTGGGTCGAACACAAGCCGGTCCACGAGCCCGATACTCTTCGTGAAATTTTGCGACATGTACTCGGAGCGGAGGAGTCACAACAAGGTAGGTCGACGTGGTGTTCTTTTTGCACACTTTGCTCACTATGTGCCCGGTCGTGAGGCTTGGTTGGTGGTCAGTTCGCGCTTCAGTCACTAACAACCTCAAAACTTCTCAACAGTCCTCGATAGGGTGAGCACCGAAGGCAAGGCCATCTTGGCAAACAACACCGATAAGGCCTTTGCAGATGGCGCGTTTGGGCTCCCATGGATAGCATGCACAGATACAGCAGGGAGGAAGGAGGGCTTCTGGGGTGTCGACCACCTCGGACAAGTCGCCCAGTTCCTGGGTTTGAAACGGCCTGGGGATGGTGGCTCTCGAGCGTTGTTGTGAGTTAGTAATAATCTGGGGTCCACCAGAAATAGAGACGTCCAGTAAGAATGAACCATGCGAGGCGTCTCGCCAAGTAAACAACCCATGGCGGAGACGCGCCAGTGATGTGGCATTCGGCCCCATAAATTCGCGGTCGTGTTTACAATTACCACTTTCCTTACGGGTCACAAAGAGCACGCGTTTGTTTCTTTTGTCATGAATCAATAATTTGTTTGGCAGCTGGCCGTGCTGCAAATCCGCATAGTGTACAACCCTCGAGAATAAAAACCAGAAAATAAACCAACGCAATCAATAACGCCTTGTGATATTAACCCCTCCCGAATGTGAACCAATCATCACGAAAGCACAACCTTTGACAATATGCACCATGTCGTCTAGTTGCGCTCACCGCGCAGGCGGCGAGCCAGCTGGATGTCCTTGGACTGGATGGTGACACGCTTGGCGTGGATGGCGCACAGGTTGGTGTCCTCGAAGAGAGAGACGAGGTAAGACTCGACCGACTCCTGGAGGGCGCCAATGGCGGAAGACTGGAAGCGCAGGTCGGACTTGAAGTCCTGTGCGATCTCACGAACCTGTTGAAGAGCTTGTTAGTGGCTGTGTCGGTGGACAAAATTAGGTGACGGTTTGCTTACCAGGCGCTGGAAAGGCAGCTTGCGGATCAGGAGCTCAGTCGACTTCTGGTAACGACGGATCTCACGGAGAGCGACGGTACCGGGCTTGTAGCGGTGAGGCTTCTTGACGCCACCGGTAGACGGGGCGCTCTTGCGGGCAGCCTTGGAGGCAAGCTGCTTGCGAGGAGCCTTGCCACCAGTGGACTTGCGGGCGGTCTGCTTGGTACGAGCCATTGTTGATGTCGTGTGAAATGTGTTGATGATATGAAGTGATGATGGTTGATGGTTGATGAAGTGTGGCGAAGTGATGATGTTGTAAGAGAAAAGAATCGGTCCAGTGGGGGTGGGAGACCAAAGGTTTAAGTAGGCCGCGTTCATGTAGGGCGCTTTGCGGGCTGATTTGGGCGGGTGGGTCGAGACTTCGCAATTTGATTGGACTGTATGTGCCATTTATTTCGCTGGCGTGCTGCGTATTTTCGTGTTTTTGTTTTCCCGTTTCGTACTAGCGCCATGTCTTGGCGCTCTGCTGCCTTATTTTCAATGTGCCATTTCGCAACACCCTCACGTCCCACCCCCTTCTGGAACCTTACCTCCTTGGACAGGGGGGGAAGGGGCGACCTTCGAGCGCTCACAATACACTACACTATTGTCACGGAATGTGGGTCCCTGACGCCAGGAATTATCCAGAGGGCAAACTTTTACAACAAACGCGCTGGAGGGGAAGGAAGTGACGTCTGCGAGTTGGTGCGCGGCATGTCTCAGGGTTGACCAAGTCTTACCACTTCGCACAAGGGCGGGAAAAGAGAGTGAGAGAAATAGAAACACGGAGAGAGAGAATATGTCAGTGGTTCCATTGGTCAGTGGTATTACGAAGTACGGTGCAATATTGCGTAGTAAAAGGCTAAATGTGCTCCGTGGGATCAACGAGGCTCCCAAAGATTTGCCTTGTTTTTTTTCTCTCGGACTGTCATTCTGACGCAGGTCGCCTATTGGACGACGCGCCACCCGCGCAGCAAGTAAACCCAACAAAGAAGTGTACGTTGACTGAGAGCAAAAAAAAAGTAAGCAACATGCAACTGTCCGCAACGATGTTCCGCTGTTTCTTGGATCTGGGACTACAGCGATAAATCACGATACTGGGTATACTCCATACCGTTGCCAACGAGACCACATACGCTCGTTTTGAAGCCGGTTTGATGTAGCCGTGGTCCGTGTAGAGAAAGGCATCTCATTGTCTAGGGTATACTACACAGCAGATAGCACAAATACATTGTTCGTTTGAAATACGATGTACGCTGCAGTATACTTAAACTCTGCCGCCCTTCCGATCCTGCCTCCTCAACAGGTACGGTGCATACTTCATGGAAGCTGCTCCGTGATCTGTACACACTAGACCACGGAGCAACTTGTCATCAAGAGTTTCGTCAAGAGCCTCGGCGGTGTCTCGCGGTGGCCCGTGTGTTCTTTACAGTAGAGTATTTTCGAACTGTGCCTTGCATTTCTTTTCTCTGTTGTCCGTGTTTATGCAATGCAGCCGCTGATTGGTCTGATCTCTTCTGCTTTCCCATTTTGTTGTTCTGTCTTATTTCTCCACCCCACTCTGGTGCCGATTTACGATAATTGTGCATTCGTGCATTTGCGTGTGTTTATTTTCTGACGTGGTTTCGTAGCCCGCATGCGGAGACACCCTTCTGTTTTTGGCCAAGCAAATCGCGGTACCCTGTCAAATCAGCCACTGATCTGGCCCCGCCCAGATCAACCGCGTCTCCAACCTATCCCGCATTTAAAGGGAAGCAATTCCCCGCCCGGCACCAAGACGACTCTATACATCACTTTTAAATTCATTCGACGCGCCAAATTTCACTTCTCTTCTTGTTGCTACACAGACCTGATCCTCTCAGGACTTCTTCAACCAAACCCACAACACACACAAACTATCCAACATGACTGGACGTGAGTACAACTGCATCATCGCTTGTCCTTCGGTCTTCATTCACTTCATCGATATCTAACGTGTACCTCTAGGCGGCAAGGGCGGCAAGGGTCTCGGCAAGGGCGGTGCCAAGCGCCACCGGAAGATTCTTCGTGACAACATTCAAGGCATTACAAAGCCGGCTATTCGCCGTCTTGCCCGTCGTGGTGGTGTCAAGCGTATTTCTGCTAGTATGTTTACGTCTATTTTCACTCTGTTTCCATCGTTGTGCCATGTACTAACCATATGTTTCAGTGATCTACGAGGAGACCCGCGGTGTTCTCAAGTCCTTCCTTGAGGGTGTCATTCGCGACGCTGTGACATACACTGAGCACGCTAAGCGGAAGACGGTTACGTCGCTCGATGTGGTCTATGCCCTGAAGCGGCAAGGCCGCACCCTGTACGGCTTCGGCGGTTAGGTTTAATGATTTTATGTTTCTCTGGTTTCGGGCTGTGGGCTGTTCGGTATCGGACGTGATGATACTTATGGGATTTGTTTATTGGTTTGCGGTTACTGTAACATATGGGCATTCTGGTGTTTCTACGTTTATAACGTGATTTATTTTCTTCGCCTTGTTCTTGATTGACATGTGACTGCTTGTGTTTTCTTACTGGCCTATGTTTTATCTTTCTTTTTTTAATACGCCCGCTGTGTACTATATTAAATTATCGGTCGTGTATTATTTTATAAAGTTATATAAATACGTACGTTTAATCTTATAGATCGGGTTTTTTTATACCTTTTTTTATTTTATAATAAGTTTATAATATTTTATATTTTATGTTTTAATATTTATATATTTTTAGGGGGATGATTTTTTATAAGAAGAAAATTAATATTTTTAATATAATAATTTAAAAATTATTAAAAATTATTATTAAAAAAAAATTATAATATTTTATAATAATTAATTATAAATTAATTTTTATAATTATAATAAATAAAGTTTTAAAGTTAAATAGATTTATTAAATAATAATATAATAAAAATAAAAGTTAAAGTATAAAAAGAAAAAAAAGAAAAACTTTAAAGGAGGTTTTTTTAAAAACTTTTATAGTAAGTTAAGTATTAATACTAAAGGGGTTAACGTTCTTAAGTTATAAACGGAAGCGTTATATTAATAATACGTTTAAACGTTTTTAACGTTTAAGGATTATATAATTTAATAAATAATAAAAAGTTAATTATATAATAATTAAAAGGTTTATTACGTTAAGTTTAATTATACGGATTTATTAATTTTATTTTATTTTAAAATAATTAAAGTAATTAAAATACTTTTTTTAAAAATAATTAAAACTTATTTAAAAATTTTAAATACTTAATTATTTAAAAATAATATTTATTTTATTAAACTTTATAAAAATTTATTTTTATTTAATTTTTAATAAAAGAAAAAATATATTTAAATTAATAAAATTTTCGTTATTTATTATCGTTTACCGTTTATATTTTAAGTTAAAAAACGTTACTTAAATTAAAGGTATATTAAGGGCGGGCGCGGCTGCACCTTCCCGGGCCCTCCGCGGCACGAACACACCAACAAAACAACCAACAAAGAAAATGTATGGACGCCCGCGTCACGTGACGTGCACGCGCCGTCGTCTCTTTTGATTATCGTGACCGAAGGGAAAGGGGTATCGAGAAACTGACAACGGGGTCTTTCTGATCGGTGGAAGGAAGGGGATTCGAATGATGTGTTTGTCGATGAGAGAAGTCGTTGCGCGCGGGAGCTGGGAAAACGGCCTCCTAGGCCTCACGGCCTAGGAGGTAAAACCTGTCTTAAATTATAAACACACTCTCTCTTTCTTGTGTTACTACCTCTACGTCCCTGATTTCTCAGTTACCAGTGTTATCCGCGATAAAAGAAGTTGTATATTCTCTCTATTATTCTTGTTGTAATACTATGATGCTTAAGGAAAAAGCCCTCCTAAAAAAAAATGAAAAGAAGAAAAGATAAAAGAGGTCTTTCTAACAAACGAAATTACTATGGGTCCACGCCGCTGGCACCCTTCCCAACCATTAATTCAACCACAAAGGGCTACAAAAAGGACTGAACATAAAACAAAAACCTAAAAGAAAAACAAACCAGAAGGGTACCCCTACCCGCCTTTAATATTAAGGCCTTAAAAACTCTTTAACGTTTTATTAAAAATTTTTTACTTATAATAAAAAAATTATATTATCGTAATAATATAACTTTATATTTATAAAGTATAAAAAGTTATAATTAATAATTTTAATAATAAAAGTTTTATTATTATAAATAACTTTTTTTTTTTTTTTAATAAAACGTTAAAGAGTCTTTAAAGCTTTAATATATTTTTAATTTAAATAACGTCTATTTAATTTAAATTAAAAACCGTTAATAATAATAAAGAATAAAAATACGTTTATTTAAATATATTCTTTTTTCCGTTAAAAATTAAAAAAGAAATAAATTTTTATAATTTATTAAAACTTTTATATATAAAAAATTAATATAATTATTCCGTAATTATTTTCACTTTTAAATTATTTAAATTTTATAATATTTAATTTATATCTTAATATTTTTTATAATAATTTTTTTTTTAATATATATATATATATTTTTTACTTAATATATTTAAAAGTATAACGTATATTATAATAAATATAAATAATAATAATAATATTTAAAAAATAACGTTAAATTATAATAAAAAGGTTAAAAAAATATTATTACCGTTTAAAAATATTATTAATATTATATTAATATTATTAAAAATATAAAATAAAAAATTATAAAAAATATTACGAAAAATAATATTAATATTATTAATATTTTTATATTTTTATGCTTAAGTTAACGATAAAATAAATAAAAAATTTATAAATAATATTAACGAAAAAATTAAAACCGATAATAATAATAACGAAAGTAAATTTAAACTTTATTTTTATAAATTATTATCTTTTTATTATTATTTAATAATTAAAAAAGTTTAAAATATTATTAACTTTAAAAATAAATATAAATTATTATTTAAAAAATAATACTTAATTAAAAGAAATTAAAAAATTAAAAATAAAATAAAATAAAATAATTATTAATAATTATATTATAAAATATATAAACGAAGAAAAATAATATAATTTTTTATTTCCTTTTAAATTTTTAAATATAATTTAAGTTTCTTTCTTTTTTCTTTAACGTTATTCTTTAAATACCCTTTTTATACTTATATTTATATTATAAGAAAAATTATTTTTAAACGTAATTATAACTATATTAAAAAGTAAATATTTATTTTTATATAAAAAATATTTAAACGTTTTAAAAATTTATTATATTTTATATATAGATAAAAAAAACTTTATTTTTTAAATTTTTTAAAATAATTTTTTTTTAAAATAATATAAACTTTATTAATTATTTTATTATATTATAATTTAATATAAAATATTATTATATTATATTAAAATAAATATTTAATATTTAATATTTAAATCTTTAAATTATAATATTTATTATAAAAAATATTACTTTAAAATTATTTATAATTTAATAAACGTAATAATATCTTTAAAAAGTAAGGTTTTTTTTTTAATAAAAATTAATAAATTAATTGAAAACTTTCCACGCTTTATTACTCCTTCGTTTATAAAGTGGTGTTTTATTTTTTCTTTTTAAAAAAAAAACTCGTTTAAATAATATTTAAACCGTTAATCTAGTATTAAAAGACGAAGTTAATAATAAAATTTTACGTTTTATTATTAAAAATAACTTTTTTTTAATATTATTAGTTTTAATTCGTTTTATAGTCTTATTTTTTATTTAAATAAATAAGTCTTTTTTATTATAATTAATATATTAATATTTTAAGGTTATATTTACCGTTAATAAAAAAAAGTTAAAGTTAAATTTAACTTTTTTTTTTATTAAAAAGGAAAAAATAAATATTAAGATTTATTAAAATATTAAAGAAAACGGTTTTTTTCTTTAACTTTCGATTTATAAACTTTAAATTTTAAAAATTTAGATTTAAGTATTATTATTTTATATATTAACTTTAACTTCGAGCTTATTTATAAGCTTATTAATATATTTTTATTCTTTTTTATTTTTTTTTATTATTATTAATAAATTAATATATTTAAGCTTTAAAATATTAAATATCTTTTTATTAGTTAAAATATCTCCGACGGTATTTTATTTATATTAAACGAATTTTAAGCGTTTAATCTAATAAATCTCTTTAAGTATAATATTTTTTACTTCTTTTTCTTTTTTTTATTAAAAATAAATAAATATTAACGTTTTTATTTTAATATTATTAAAGATAATACTTCGAATAATAATACGGTTGTTTCTTTTATCGAGTCTATTTTTTAAAAGGAATATAATATTAAATTTAAAAACGATATTAAATACGCAGCCTACGTATTTAATATCGTTATTAAAGTTATATTAAATTCTTTTTTAAATTTAAATAATCCCTTTACTTATATATAATTTTTTTTTCTTTCTTTATTAAAACTAATAAGTACTAATGTTTTTTTAACTATTTTTAAACAAATTCGACGTATTATAGGTTTAATTCGTAATATAAAAGAGGTTAAAGAATAATTTTAACGAGGTATTATTATTTTTAAATAAAATAATAATTTACCTTTTAATTTTAATAATATTATAATCCCTCTTAGTTAATTTTTTTTTTCTTTTCTTTTAAATTTTAATTAACGGTTTTTTTTCTTTAGATAACGTTATAGGTTAAAATTTAACGTATATAATACTTTAAACATTTTATAAATTTAAAAATGTTTTAAAATACGTTAATAATAATACTATTAACGACGAATTTAAAGATATTTTTCTTATTTATGATGAATAGGGTGTTATATATAAATTAATTCGTATTTTTTAGGTTTTTTATAAACTTACGGTTCGTTTATAAAGCGAGGCGTATATTACCCTTTTTAATATTTTATTAAATATTTATTTAATATTTAATAAGTTATAGTCTTTAAAATCTTTTTATATAAACTCTTAAAAAGACTTCGTAAGTTTTTTACTTTATTTTTTTACTTTTCTCTTTTTTCTTTTTTATTAATTTATATTTTACTTAAATAAAAATATTTATTTAATAAATATTTTCTTAAAAAGTTAAAACTTAATTACTTTTTTAAATATAAGGCTTATATAATAAGTTTTTATTTTAAATCTTAAAATAAAAGTATTATACCGAATTTTATTACTATTATTTCAAATAATATAATAAGATTTAATAAATATTTTCTTAAAAAGTTAAACTTAATTACTTTTTTAAATATAAGGCTTATATAATAAGTCTTATTTTAAATCTTAAAATAAATATTAAACATTTAAAGAATAATAAACGGTTATATTTTAATAACTAGGCGGTATTATAAACAACAGGTTTATTATTTAATAAATATACTTAGTAAGTTTTTTAAATTTTTATTTTTATTATTATTTAATATTTATAACGTTTTATTTAGTTTCAAAAAAAGTTTTAAAGTTAATATTACTTTTAATAATATTAATATTAATTCTTCTTTTAATAAATTTATTAAATTAAAAAGGGAAGAAAACGATAATAGTAACGATAATTTATTTATTCGTTTATCGAACCGTTTAAAGTTAAATTATACCTTTTTAAGTAATATAAGGTTTAAAAGTAAATTTTTACTTTTTTAATATTTTTTTATTTTTATTTTATTAATATAAATTTTAATAAGTTAAACCACTTAATTTTTAAAAGACAAATTTAATTAACTTTCTAATTTTAAGTATTTTAAGTAAACGGTACTTAACTATTCTTATTACGTCGGCTACGGTTAAACGTATTTTTTTAATTAACGTAATAACTAAAAATAAAAATTGTTTTAATCTATAAACGGTAAAAGAAATTATATTATTACGTTATTAAAAACTACCGGATATAAATAATCTAAATACTTTATTATCCGAAGAAAATGAAATAAATAGTTAAAATAATAAATACTTTTTTTTTTCTTTTTCTTTTAAAATGTTTTCTTAAAAAGTTATAATTAACTTATTTATAACTTTTTATACTCTCGAGTTAAATATAATTATTTACTTAAAAAAAAAATATTTACCGGTACTTATTTATAACGTTATTACGGGTAAAATATAATAATTTTAACTATACATACCTTATATAATAGTTATTTAGGCTTACTTTAAAAATAAAAAATATTACTTTTTATTTACAAAAAATTTATAATTAACTTATTTATAACTTTTTTATATTTTCGAATTAAAAATAATTATTTTCTTTAAAAAAGAAATAAAAAGACCTTTAATATTTTAATATACTAAAATACTAAATTAATATACTAAATTAATATAAAGGTTATACTAAAACTAATTTAATATACTAATTAATATAAAGCAAGGTTAACAATTAGTATTTTAGATTTTTTTTTCAAAAAATACTAAACTAAAATACTAAAATACTAATTTAATATATTAAATTAATACGGAGGTCATACTAAAACTAATTTAATATACTAATTTAATATAAAGGTCATACTAAAACTAAAATACTAAAACTAAAATACTAAAACTAAAATACTAAAACTAAAAAACTAAAAACTAATTTAATATACTAATTAATATACTAAAAAACTAAAATTTTAATAATAATAAAACTACTTTTTTAATTTACTATACGAAAAATACTTTTATACTAATATTTTTTCAAGACTTTATACTATTTTAATACTACTAAACGTATATACTTAATATTTATAACAAGTAAGGACTTATCGAATTTTAAAAATTAAGAAGTAATTTTTATATTTTTAAAAACGTAAAATAAAACGCTTTCAACTTATTTATAACTTTTTTATCACTTTTTATCAAAAAATAATCATTTTTTAACGAAATAATATTATTTAATGTAATAACTTAAGACCGTTATTATAACCGAAATACGAAGAATTTAAATATATATACCTTATAAATTAAATATTTAAGACTTCTTTAAAAAATTACTTTTTATTAACGAAAAGGTTATAATTAACCGATTAATAACTTTTTTATACTTTTAAATTAAAAATAATTATTTTCTTGCGAATAAAATATATTTAATATAATAAGTTAATATCGTTATTATAACTAGAATACGACAAATTTAACTAATTTAGTATTAATAAATACTAAATTAGTTTTAGTATATTAAATTAGTTTTAGTTTTATACTAAAAACTAATAAATTAATTGCTAACGCTACTTTCTATTAACGAAAAAGTTAAAATTAACTTATTTATAACTTTTTTATATTTTTAAATTAAAAATATTTCTTTTCCTTAAAAAAATTATTTACTAATTAATACCCTTTAATAATATTATTATAAATAAAGTACAATAGATTTAATTATATATACCTTATATATTAGTTATTTATATTATATATTAAAAATATATTTTCTTTACCTTTTTCTTAAAAAAGAAATAAATAACTTTTAATATTTTAATATAATATTAAATTAATATATTAAATTAATATATAGGTTATATTAAATTTAATTTAATTTAAAAAAATTATATTAAAACTAAATTATTAAAATTAATTAGTTTTTAAATTTTGTAATAAAATTAAGAAATTAATTATTAACCTTAACTCTTATTTTAAAAGTATAAAAGAGGTATATCGAGTAATTCGTTAACGGAAGTTTTTTTTTAACTTTTATTTGAATTACGTTAATATAAAAAGATATTAAAGAATTATTTACAGTACCTTTAATATTTATATTAATATTAATAATATCTAAGCCTTTACTTCGTTTAAAGGAAATGGTATTAACTTATTTTTATTACGTATAACGTAAGATGCTTTTTTATAATTAAAATTTATAAAAAAAGAATTATAAGTTTTTATACTTATTTTTAAATAAAAAAATTAAAGTTAAACTATATAATAATTTACCGTTTAAAGCGTATAAGTTACCTTAAATATTATTTTACTTAAACGTTAGTTAGCCTTAAAAATTACCTTTAAAGTTTAATTTAACTTAATTATCCTTTACTCCTTATAATATTTAATATTATATTACGGAACTTTACGATAAGTTATAAAAAACTTAATAATTTATAATGTTCAAGTTATAAGGTATAATTTAACTTTTATTATAAAAAGAAAGAAGAAAACAATAATGTTTAAAATATATTATAAATATTACGAGTATTAATACCGTTTAAATTTATTAACGTATTTATAATATTTTAAAAAATAGTTAACGACGTATTAAAAGAGTATTTAAATAGCTTTGTTATAATATACTTTAACGATACTTTAATATATTTAAAAATTTAAAAGACTTATAAAAGGTATATATATTAAGTTTTATAAAAACTTAATAATACGAAGTTATTAATTAAAGTAAATAAATATAAGTTTTATAATTAAAAAACGACTTTTTAGAAAGATATAATAATACCGGAATTAACTATAAAGTTAAAAATAAAATAAAACTAATTAAAGATTAACCGATACTTTAAAACGTTAAAGATATATAATCATTTATAATATACGTAAATTATTATTAAAAGTTTACGAGAAATTATAATAAAATAACGGTACCTTTAGTTAACTTGATAATAAAAAATAATTTTCTTTAATTAACGGAAACGTAAAATAAGTTTAAAAAAATTAAATAAGTGGTATTCTTCGACTTAATATTGAAAGAATTAATCTTAAATAAATTATTTAAAGTAAGTCTTAATATATTTAAATATATAATACGTAACGAGTTATTATAACGAAATAAAAAAATATACTCCGTCGGTTTTTTTTAAGAAATTTATTAAATTAATAAAAAGATACTTTAATTTATAATAAGGAATTAATAGTTATTATTAAAGGACTTTAAAAATAAAAGGTATTTAAATCTTAAAGGAGTTAAATACTTTCTAACGATTTATTTGAACTATAAATGTTTTTTATACTTCGTTAATAACTAACAATTAAATAAACGATAAGTTAAATAAATAAACTTAATATTTATTTAAATTTAATATTCGCATAATATATATAAAATTATTTTAATAATAATAAAACAACGCCTTAAATAAACGTAATAATTATATTAAATTAACGTTAATAAAAGTATAAATAATACTTTAAATATAAAAAAAACGAGTTAATAATTCTTAAAGTAGTAATATAAAAAAAATCATATAAAATAATTTAATAGATATACGAGATATTATTAAGAAGATACTTTAACATTTAAAAAAGAAAAAAACTTAAAGAGCCGTATAATATTACGGAATAATATAACGTTATTAAAAATATAGATAATAAAGTAACTTTAAATTAAAAGAACACGGTATATAACGGTATTAATATCTCGTTATTTAAAGTATATTACGGATTTAAATTAAAAAAAAATTTAAAAGAAGATTTAAATTTGACGGTAAATTATATTACTTAAAAAATTAAAAAAGTATTTAACTCTGTTTTTATTAATTTAAATATTCATTTATTAAATAAAGTTTACCTTTATTTATCCTTTAAATAATTAATTTTTAAAAAAGGAAATAAAGTCTACTTTAATTAAAATAACCTTTTAATAAAATAATTAAATAATAAATTAAATAATAAATTAAATAATAAATTAAACTATAAAAAGAGTATTAAACTTAATTATAACTAAGGTTATAATTAATATATTAATTTAATACTTTAATATATTAAAAGTATTTTCTTTACTTCTTTAATAAAAAAGTAATAAAAAGACTATTTTAATATATAATATAAATATAAGTTTATAATATAAGGTATATATACTTAAATTTTTTGTATTTTACTTATAATAATAATATTAACGTATAATATTAAATAATTTTATTTCGTAAAAAAATAATTATTTTTAACTTGAAAGTATAAAAAAGTTATAAATCGGTTAATTACGACTTTTTGATTAATAAAAAGTAATATTTTTGTTAAAGAAGTCTTAAATATTTAATATATAAGGTATATATAATTAAATTTATCGTATTTTAACTATAAAAACAATATTAACCTATTATATTAAATAATTTTATTTCGAAAGAAAATAATTATTTTTAATTTAAAAGTTTAAAAAAGTTATAAATTAATTAATTATAATTATTTAAAAAAAATATTTTAAAAGAAAAAAAAATTATTATCTTAACTATTTACCTCGTTTTCTTTAAATAATAAATTATTTAAACTATTTATATCCGGTAATTTTTAATAACGTAATAATATAATCTCTTTTACCGTCTCTAGATTTAAATAGTTTTTATTTTTCGTTATTATATTATTACTTACCGAAAAAACGCGTTTAACTGTAGCCGTAGTAGCAGGGATTACTAAATACCGTTTAATTAAAACATTTAAAATTAAAAACTTAACCGAATTTGCTTTCTAATAATGAAGTAGTTTAACTTATTAAAATATTAATTAAAAAAATAAACAATAAATAATAAATAATAAAAATAAAAACTTACTTCTTAAACCTTATATTACTTAGAAAGGTATATTTTTACTTTGGTTAAACGGTTCGATAAATTAATAAATAAATTATTGTTACTATTACCGTCTTCCTCTCTTTTTCATCTAGCTTATTTATTAAAAGAAAAACCGGAATTAATATTATTAGGAGTAATATTAAATTTAAGTCTATTTCTTAAACTAAAAAACGTTAATAAATATCAGGGTTAGTAATTAGTATACTAAAATTAGTTTTTAATATATTAAAATTAGTTTTTAGTTTTTTTTTTGAAAAATATTAAACTAAAATATTAAAAATTAATTTTAATATATTAAATTAATATAAAAGTTATACTAAAACTAATTTTAATATACTAATTTAATATAAAGGTCATACTAAAACTAAAATACTAAAACTAAAAAACTAAAAACTAATTTTAATAAATTAATTAGTATACTAAAAAACTAAAACTTTAATAATAATATACTACTTTTTTTATTTTATTTTATAAATACCACTTATAAACTAACAGTCTTTTAGTAATAAATACTAATATACTACTATAAAACGAATATTATTAATATTTTAGAATATTTTTACTTTTTAATTTTAAAACTTAAAAAGTAATATTTATATATTTAAAAACGTAAAATAAAACGATTTATATTATTTCGAGATTTATTAAAAACCTATCTTCTTAACTTTATGTTATAAATAATACTTTTAAAGTAATAATTTTTTAATAATTAATATTATTATATTATAATTAAACGAATAGTATTGATTTTTTTATTAAGATATATTTTAATTAAGTATAAATTAATAAAAACTTAAGTCTTAAATATTAAAGACTTCTTTAAAAAAATAAAAAGTATTACTTTATATTAATATACTTCTAAGTTAAAAATAATTATTTTTCTACGAAATAAAATTATTTTATATAATAAATTAATACCGTTATTATAAATAAAATATAACAAATTTAACTACATATACCTTATAAACTTATATTTTATATTATATATTAAAAAGGTTTTATTATTTTTTTATTAAAAAAGTAAAGAAAACGCTTTTAATATTTTAATTTTTAGTATACTAAAAACTAATTTTAATATACTAAATTAAATATAAAGACTATATTAAAACTAATTTTAATATATTAATTAATATAAAAGTCGTACTAAAACTAAAATATTAAAACTAATAAACTAATTGTTAACCCTAAATTAAATATTAATAATATTAATAATAAATTATAATAAATAATAATAATAATAATAATAATAATAATAATAAAGAAAACTTACTTAACGGTATTGTAAAGAGGTTAAAATTAAAAAGTAATATATTATTTCTTTTTAAAATAATAATTCCTTAATAAAAGTGATCTTTAACTTCTTTCGTATTATAAATTAAATTCGTAATACGTCGAATTCGTTCGAAAAGAGTTAAAAAAACGTTAATATTTATTAGTTAAATATTTAAATAAAGAAAATAAATAAAAATAAAAAGACTTATTAAAAGTAGACGAATCTGTTAATTTTAAAAAGGAGTTTAATATAACTTTAATAACGAGATTAAATACGTATATAACGTATTTAATATCGTTATTAAATTATATATTATAGTCTTCTTATAAAATAGACTTAAAAAAAGAAATAGCCGTTTAAAATTAACGATATTAAAAGAGAAGTTATTTTTAATAATAAAACGTAAAGTTTTATTATTAACTTCGTCTTTTAATACCGGTTAAATAGCTTAAATAATATTTATACGAGGCCTTTTTCTCGAAGGAAGAGAAAAAAAGGCCTCTGTAAACGAAAAAGTAACCGAAGGAGAGAGGTCTTCGATTAATTTATTAATTTATATTAAAAAAGAAAAGAAAAACGAATTAAAAAGATAAAAACTTACTTTTAGAAAGTATTAATTCGCTTTTAAGATGATAAACGATTTCTTTATAATGTTTTTTATAATAGGTAACATAATTCGAACTTCGAAAAATTACACCTATTAATTAATTAATAAAAAGAAAAAGAAAAAAATAAATAAAAAAAAAAAAAAAAATACGTACCGTATATAAAAAACTTATACTTTTCGCTTAACACCTTTAAAAAAAGGTAAAAGTCTTTTACATATTAATTCTTTTCTGATTATATATATATTAAAATTTTCGTCGTTAAGAATAAAGTTAAGGTAGGAGAGAGAAACTTTATTTTTCTTTTTATTTGAAGAAAAACGTTAGATAGGGGAGGATTCGGAGAAAATATCCGTTAAATTAATAAATCCGTCTTCTTTTAATAAAAAACTACTTTTCGAAGCTATTTTATTAGTTTTACGCCGTCCCGGGCGTTAAAAAATAATAATAATAATAAATATAAAGAATTTAAAAAAGAATTAATAAATAAAAGTTTTAAAGGGAGAAGGGATAATTATTTAAAAAAAAAAAGGAAAACGTTATAGTATAAAGAAAAGGTATTATTTATATATTTAAAGGATTAATAGATTTAAAGGATTTAAAAGACTTTAACGGTATAAAACTTAAGTTTTTATTAATTTATACTTAATTAAAATATATCTTAAGAAGTAAATTAATAGTACTCGTTTAGTAATAATATAATAATATTTATTGTTAAAAAACTATTTAATTTAAAATTATTATTTGTAAAATAAAGTTAAAAATATAATTTTTTAATAAATCTTAAAATAAAGTAAATCGTTTTATTTTACGTTTTTAAAAGTATAAATATTACTTTTTAATTATTAAAATTTAAAAAGTAACGATATTTTAAAAGTATTATTAATATTCGTTTAATAATAGTATAATAATATTTATTATTAAAAGATTATTAGTTTATAAGTAATATTTATAAAATAAAATTAAAAAGTAGTTTTTATTATTAAAGTTTTAGTTTTTTAGTATATTAATTAATATATTAAAATTAGTTTTTAGTTTTTTAAAATTAATATTTTAGTTTTAATATAACCTTTATATATTAGTATATTAAAATTAGTTTTTAGTATACTAATTGCTAACCCTGCTTTTAATATTTTAGTTATTATATTAAATTAACATAAAGGTTATATTAAAATTAAGTTAATATATTAATTAATATAAAGGGCTATAATAAAATTAAAATATTAAGACTAATTTTTTTTAAAGTTTAAATTAAAGCTTAAAAAAACTAAAAAACTAATTATTAACTTTAATATTATAAGAAGACTCGTAAGAAGGCTTAGTTATCTTAAAAGACAGAGCCTTAGGCACTTAACCTCTAGGCTTAGACAAGCCCTATCTTATATATAACCCTTCTATTCGTATCCCCGATGCAATGGGAGTATTTACGGAGAGAAGTCGCCGACCGATCGGAACTATATCGGTTAAGTGAAAACTCTTTACTTCGGTGTGTGACGGTTAATTAGTTATAAGCGGCGAGAGTAAAATTTACCTTTTATCTTATTTAACGGACTTAAACCGTTCAGTAAATAAAAGTTTATTAATCGAAGCTTTATTTATCTTTTACCTTTTATCTTGTGTTATTTTTATCTTTACCGAGTTATTTTTACGGATAGGCTGTCTTCTTTTTATATTCTTTTACTTCTAATAAAATTTCTCGGAATTACTCGGTTCGAATAAGATAGTAGGATAAATTAACGATGTCCCTTTAAAGTAAACGGCTCGTTAATTTAACGCCTTAACTTTAACGATAATAACGCTCAACTTATAAGCGTTAACTAAGTACCCTGTAATAATTAAGTTAATTAAGCTTTTTTTTTATTAAGGAAGATTTTTTTATAAGGGTTACGACGATTTAAACTTTTATTCGTTTAATTAATTTTTTAGTAAACAATTAAGAATTAACCGTTTAAAATACGGTGAAATTTATTTAATAAAACTTTAAGTCCGTCGATACCTTATTGTGACTATTCGCGGGATACGTTAATAACTCCGTTCTTAAGTAAAAGGTTATAACGGGTTGAGCGATTAAGACTTAACTAAAGAGACGATAAACCGTTAATTTATAACGTAGTTAAGCTTTATTATTAATTTTATTATTATAAAAATTAAAGATTAAATTAGTGTTATTAAGATTAATAATAAAGATAACAGTTAAAGTAATATTTTTTATTTATATATATTATATAAACAACTAGTATTATAATACTTAAATATATATTAACGTAATACTTTTATTATATATACGAGCTTAAAAGACTTTAACTTTTTTATTTAAAATAACTTTTTTATATTTTATCGCCGCAAAGTTAATAATTATCCGTTAATATAATTATACCGTATTTATAAAAACATTTAAGCTTTAAAATAAAAAATTAATAAAAGTACGGTATTAAAGTTTATTACGTTATATATTAACTTTTTATAACTTTATCGCCGAGTTAATATTAACGTTTTAAAGGAGACTTAAGTTAGTTATTTTATATAATAATATACTCGTTAATTTATTAACGATTATTATATTTAATATAGTATACGATCGAATATTAATAAATATAAAAATATTAACGTCGTTATTAACGCCGTTTAAAAAGAGTTTACTTATTATAAAGGTAAAGGTATTAAACGTACTATTAAAGAATTATTTAAATTAACGATTGAAAATAATAATAAATAAAGATAACGAGGACGTTAAAGTACGTTAATTAACCGTTAAAATAACGGATTTCGATTTATAATTATTTCTTTAAGTATTAATTTAAGAGTTTAAATTAAAAGTAATAGGTTCCTTTTATGTTATAATTATTATAAGAAATTTTATTATATAAAGGAGTAATATTATAAAAAGAAAATAAATTAAACGGTTAAAGGTTATTTTAACGTTAACGAAGTTAAAGTTTTATAACGATAGAATTTTAATAGTTTAATAATCGTTAACAATAAAACGGAAAATTAAAGAGATTAACCGTTAAGAAAGTAACTTTATTTTTTATAATTAATTTATATATTTTTATTTAAAGTTAAAGTTTTATATTTAAAAGTATATAATAATTAATTATACGTTTTATAAACGTATAATTAAACCGTTGCTATTTAAGGTTTTTTAAATATTAATATAAACGTAAATATTATTAATATTATATTTATTAAAAATATAAATTAATATAATATAAAGGTCTTTTTTTTTATTTACGAACGATAAGTAAACGTAAAGTTTATATTAAGAATATTTTTTTAATACTTTTTGAGTTATATATTAAAAACGGTTAAATTCGTATTTATTTAAAGGTTTCTATTATTTATAAATAACCCGTTAATAAGTTATTTATTATTTTAAAATTCGAAGGTATAGGTTAAATAAAAATGATTATAAATCAGGGTTGGCAATTAGTATACTAATATAAATTTTATACTTTATTATATTATATTATTATTTAATATAATATATTAATATATGTTATTAAAAAAAATACTTGTTTTTAAAAAATTAAAAAGGGTTTTTTACGTTTTTAAAAACGTAAAATAAAACGTTTAACGTTCTTTTTTAAAATTTATTTTTATTAAGTAATATTAACGTTTATCGTTATCTTTTATCGTTTTTATTTATTTAACGTAGTATTATCGTATATGTATTATAACTGTATGTATAATAGTGGGGTTTAATTTTATATATACGAGTGGGTATAATTTAATTTTAAATCTTTTTATATTATTTTAAGTCTTTTTTTTATTAGTTCTTTTAAATTAGTAAGTTATTATTTTAAAAATAAAAAGGTATATAAATAAAGTATTTTTTTTCCTTCTTATTATAATTTTTTTTATTTTTTTTATAATTATCCCTTTTTTGTTTTTTAAGCCCTTTATACTTATTGTTTTTTTTTTACTTTTTTTAGACGCCCGGGACGGCGTAAAACTATTAAAATATCTTTAGAAAGTAGTTTTTTATTAGACGAAGACGAATTTGTTAGCTTAACTGACGTTTTTCCTGAGTCCTCCCTTATTTAACGTTTTTCTTTTAAAAAGAAAGAAAAACTCCCTTTATTGTATCCCGACTTCGTCTTTAACGATAAAGAGTTTTTTATTTATTTAATTTAAAACGGATTAATTTATAGAAAGCTTTTACCTTTTACGGAAGGTACTGAACGTAAGATTTATGTTTTTTATAGAAGGTAAATACTCTTTTTCTTTTTTTTCTTTTACTTCCTTATTAATTAATTAATAGGTGTAACTTTTCGAAGATTAAAAAGTATTTAAAATTTTAATCTTCGAATTACGTTGCCCACTATAAAAAACACTACTTTGAAATCGTTTATAATTTAAAAAGCGAAGTAACACTTTCGAAAAGTAAGTTTTTTATTTTTTTCTTTCTTTTTTAATAAAAACTAATAAATTAGTCGAAGACCTCCCCCCCCTATTACTCCTTCGTTTATAGAGTAGTTTTTTTCTCTTCCTTTTAGAAAAAGGTCTCGTTTAGATAGTATTTAACCCGTTAATCCGGTGTTAAAAGACGAAGTTAATAATAAAATTTTACGTTTTATTATTAAAAATAACCTCCCTTTTAATATCGTTGATTTTAATTCGTTTTAAAGCCTTATTTCTTATTTAAATAAGTAAGTCTTTTATTTTTTTTTTATTTTTTTTTTTATATATTAATATATTAATATTTTAGGGTTACTTTTACCGTTAATAGAAAAAAATTAAAGTTAAATTTAACTTATTTTTTTATTAAAAAGGAAGAGATAAATATTGAAATTTATCGAAATATTAAAGAAAACGGTTCTTTTTCTTTAACTTTCGATTTATAGACTTTAAATTTAAAAAATTCGTATTTAAGTGTTATTATTTTATATATTAACTTTAACTTCGAGCTTATTTAAAAGTTTATTGGTATGTTTTTATTCTTTTTTTATTTTTTTTTATTTTTATTAATAAATTAATAATTAATATATCTAGGCTTTAAAATATTAAATATCTCTTACACCGGTTAAAATATCTTCGACGGTATTTTATTTATATTAAGCGAATTTTAAACATTCGATCTAATAAATCTCTTTAGTATAATATTTTTTACTTCTTTTTCTTTTTTTTATTAAAATAAATAAATATAACGTTTTTATTTTAATATTACTAGAGATAACGCTTCGAATAATAATACGGTTGTTTCTTTTATCGAGTTTATTTTTTAAGACGAATATAATATTAGTTTTAAAAACGATATTAAATACGCAGCCTACGTATTTAATATCGTTATTAGAGTTATATTAAATTCTTTTTTAAATTTAAATAATCCCTTTACTTCTTATATGTTTTCTTTTTTTTTCTTTTTTATTAAAAACTAATAAATATTAACGTTTTTTAACTTTTTTAAACGGATTCGACGTATGACGAATTTAATTCG
The DNA here is from genome assembly GCA_016097105.2 of Sporothrix variecibatus. Classification (NCBI taxonomy): domain Eukaryota; kingdom Fungi; phylum Ascomycota; class Sordariomycetes; order Ophiostomatales; family Ophiostomataceae; genus Sporothrix; species Sporothrix variecibatus. The sequence goes on along the minus strand of JADMNI010000001.1, from coordinate 4,075,460 downwards.
TAATATAAAAGAGGTTAAAGAATAATTTTAACGAGGTATTATTATTTTTAAATAAAATAATAATTTACCTTTTAATTTTAACCGTACTACGATCCCTTTTAGTTAATTTTTTTCTTCTTTTTTTTAATTTAAATTAACGGTTTTTTTTTCTTACGTTATACGTTAGAATTCGACGTATATAATGCTTTAAATATTTTTTTATTTATAATAAATGGAGTATTATATATAAATTAATTCGTGTTTTTTAGGTTTTTTATAAACTTACGGTTCGTTTATAAGGCGAGGCGTATTAATATTACCCTTTCTAATACTTTATTAAATATTTATTTAATATTTAATAAGTTACGGTCTTTAAAGGATTTTTATATAAACTCTTAGGAAGACTTCGTAAGTTGTTTTATTTTTATTTCTTTTCTTTTTACTTTTTATTAATTTAAATTTACTTAAATAGGAATATTCACTGGATTTTATTACTGCTATTTCGAATGGTATAATAAAATTTAATAAATACTTTCTTAAAAAGTTAAAATTTAATTACTTTTTTAAATATAAGGTTTATATAATAAGTTTTATTTTAAATCCTAGAATGAAGGTTAAAAATTTCGAGGATAATGGACGGTTATATTTTAGTAGCCGGGCGGTACTATAAGTAACGGGTTTATTACTTAATGAATATACTCGGTAAGTTTTTAAATTTTACGTTTTTATTATTATTAATTATTTATTAACGTTTTATTTAATTTAAAAAGAAGTTTAAGAATTAATATTACTTCTATTAATTCTTCTTTTAATGAATTAGCTGGATTAGAAAGGGAGGAAAACGGTGATAGTAACGATGATTTATTTATTCGTTTATTAAACCGTTTAAACGAAGTTAAATTATATTTTTTTAAGTAGTGTAAGGTTTAAGAAGTAAGTTTTTACTTTTTTAATATTTTTATTTATTTAATTTTTATTAATATTTTAATAGGTTAAACTACTTGATTTTTAGAAGACGAATTTAGTTAAGTTTTTAATTTTAAAGTATTTTAATTAAACGGTATTTAATAATTCTTATTACTTCGGTTATATTTAAACGTGTTTTTTTAATAAGTAATAACGTAGTGATTAAAAATAGAAATCGTTTTAATCCGTAGACGGTTAAAGAAATTATATTATTACGTTATTAAAAAATACCGGATATAAATAGTTTAAATACTTTATTATCCGAAGAAAACGAGGTAGATAACTAGGATAATAAATACCTTTTTTTCTTTTTTTTTTAAAATGTTTTCTTAAAAAGTTATAATTAGCCGATTTATAACTTTTTTAGACTTTTAAGTTAAAAATAATTATTTTTTTACGAAATAAAATTATTTAATATAATAGGTTAATACCGTTATTATGACCGAAATATGATAAATTTAATTATATATACTTTATATAGTAGTTGTTTAAGGCTTGTTTTAAAAATAAAAAATATTACTTTTTATTAACGAAAAAGTTATAATTAACTTATTTATAACTTTTTTATATTTTCGAATTAAAAATAACTATTTTTTTAAGATAATAAATTATTTATTAATACTTATTAATAACGTTATTATAAGCGAAGTACGACGAATTTAATTATGTATACTTTATATATTAATTATTTATATTATATATTAAAAACGTGTTTTCTTTACTTTTTTTCTTAAAAAAAGAAATAAAAAGACTTTTAATATTTTAATATTTTAATATTTTAATATACTAAAATATTAAATTAGTATATTAAATTAATATAAAGGTTATATTAAAACTAATTTAGTTTTTAAAAATCTATACTAAAACTAAAAAACTAAAACTAAATTAGTTTTTTAAAGAACTAATTTAGTTTTAATATACTAATTAGTTTTTAGTTTTTATACTAAAACTAAGAAACTAATTACTAACCCTGTTATAAATATAATAAATATTTCGTAAAATTTAATATAATTTATAAAGAGTTACCTTATTATTTTATCGGTAAATATTCGTTAATAAAGTATTAAGTATTATTTATATAAATAATATTTAATTAAAAAAGAATAAACCGGTTATAAACTCTATAAATAACACGGAGTTTAAACCGTAACTTTTAATAAAAGAGTTACCGGAAGTATTTTATAACTTTATAAATATTTTTAATATTATAAAGTAAAAGTTAATAAAGTTCTTATTTTATAATCCGTTACTTATTTTATTAAGTTAATTAAAAGATTAAAGTTATTTTTTAAAACTAGCTTATTACTTATTACCGGTTTAATAAATAGTTTTTTAAAATTATATTAAAAAAAATTACTCTCGGTCGTATTGTTAACTTAGTTCGAGTCCGGTAATTTTTTTAATTTTATTTATTTTTAAAGTAAATAAGACCTTTTAATTATACGTTAATTATTATAGTTTAAATAAGATTATTATTAAAAATAAATATTTTTTATTTTTTATTAATAAAATTATTAATACCTTTTAGGGATTTAAGTTTATATTTAAGATTAATTTCTTTAAAGTTTATTATTATATTCGTATTATTTTCGGAGATAAATAAAAAATAGCTTTTTATATTAAATATAAACTTTTCGAGTAAATTATTATACTGTTTAATATTTTTAATATTTTTGATATTTTTTTTAATTATATATATATATATATATATATAACGTTATTTAATTTTATTACCGTATATTATATAATATATATAAATAATATTTTAATTTATTTTCGTATAAAAGAGAAATATACAATATATTTTTAATAAGTTTTAAAAATATATATATATATTTAAATTATTTTATAAATAAATTATAGTTATATAATTTTTTTAAAAAAAGTTTTTTTTATTTTATAATTAATTATAATAATATTCGTATAAATAAAAATATATAAAAGTAATCGCTAATTAATTAAAGTTTAAAAACGTAAAAGACGTTTAATTTTTTTAATTTTTATTAATATTTTATTATTAAATATTTATAAGTCGTTTAATTATTTTTTATTTTATAAAAATAATAACCGGTAACTCTTTTTTTAGTTTTTAAAAATATTAATCGCTTTTATATATTTAAAACTTACCTTTTAATTGATATTACTTTTAAGATACTTTGATTTAAAAGTTTTAACTTAAGTTAAAATTAACGCTTTGAAATGTGCGTTTATAAATATTTTATTTTAATAATATAAAAACGGATAATAATACTTAGTATTATATTATTTTCGAAAGTTTAATAATCGAGAGACGTATATATTAGTTAATAAAAGTTTTTAGTTATTATTAAAAGTTTAAAATATTAATAATATTTCTTTAACGGAGTTATTAATAAAAATTTAATTTTAACTAATTAAGAACTATTTAAAAGTATCATTAATATTTCGGTAAAGGATTTATAAGGTATAAGAGATATTTAATATTTTAAAGCTTAAATATATTAACTATTAATTTATTAATAAAAATAAAAATAAATATTAATATAAGTTTATAAATAAACTTGAAGTTAAGGTTAATATATAAAATAATAATATTTAAATATAAATTTTTTAAATTTAAAGTTTATAAATTTAAAGTTAAAAAAAAATTACTTTCTTTAATATTTTAATAAATTTTAATATTTATCTCTTCTTTTTTAATAAAAAAAAAAGTTAAATTTAACTTTAACTTTTTTTATTAACAATAAAAGTAACCCTAAAATATTAGTATATTAATATATAATAAAAATAAAAAGTAAAAAAACTTATTTATTTAATTAAATAAAAACTAAAACTTTAAAAGGAATTAAAATTAACGATATTAGAAGGAGAAGTTATTTTTAATAATAAAACGTAAAATTTTATTATTAACTTTGTCTTTTAATACCGGATTAACGGGTTAGATATATTTAAACGAGGCCTTTTTTTTTTTAAAAAAAAAATATACTTTATAAACGAAAGAGTAATAAAAGAAAAAAGGTCTTCGATTAATTTATTAGTTTTTATTTAAAAAAAAATATTAAAAAAACTTACTTTTTGAAAGTATTACTTCGTTTTTAAATTATAAATAATTTTAAAGTAATATTTTTTATAATAAGTAATGTAATTTAAAGATTAAAATTTTAAATACTTTTTAATCTTTGAAAAGTTATACTTATTAATTAATGAATAAGGAAGTAAAAGAAAAAAAGAAAAAAACAATTTATTTTTTATAAAAATTATAAATTTAACGTTTAATACCTTTTATAAAAAGTAAAAGCTTTTTATGAATTAATCCGTTTTAAATTAAATAAATAAAAGACTCTTTATCGTTTAAAACGAAGTCGGAATATAATAAAAGGAGTTTTTCTTTCTTTTTAAAGGAAAAACGTTAAGTAAAAAAGGACTTAAAAAAAACGTTAATTAAGTTCATAAATTCGTCTTCGTTTAATAAAAAACTATATTTTAAAATTATTTTAATAGTTTTACGCTGTCCTAAGCGCTTAAAAAAAGTAAAAAAAAAAAAAAAAAATATAAAGGGTTTAAAAAAAAAAAAAAGAATAATTATAATAAAAAAATTATAATAAAAAAGAAAGAAAAGGTTTTATTTATATACCTTTTTATCTTTAAAATTAATAACTTACTAATTTAAAAAAATTAATGAAATAAAACTTAAAATAATACGAAAATATTTAAAAGGATTAAAAATTAAATTATACCCACTCGTATATATAAAATTAAGCTCCACTATTATATATAGTTATAATATATATTAATATATTATATTAAATAGTAGTATAATATAATAAAATATAAAATTTATATTAATTTTAAGAGAGTATTCGTTAAAATAAATTTAAAAAAAAATACTTTTTAACTTTTAAAAAAATAATAATATAATAAAGTATAGTTATTAATAGTTTTTAAAAAACTATTCGTTAATAATAATTTTAAAAGGTAAGTTTTTTTTTTATTTATATTTAAAATATAATAAATATTTTAATTTCTTAAAACGTTTAAATTTTTTTTATATTAAAATAAATATAAGTTTTTATTATTATTACTTTTTTAATATTTTAATATATTAATTAATATATTAAATTAGTTGTTAATAATTTAATTTTAATATAACTCTTTATATTAATTAATATATTAAATTAATTTTAATATAGCCTTTATATTAATGTAATATATTATTTTAATATTTTAATATTTTAATTTAATATTTCGAGAAAAAAAAATTAAAATATTAATTTAGTATATTAAAATATTAAATTAATATATTAGTTATTAACCTTAACTTTGGCGTTAATAAATCGTTAATTAAACGCCGTTACCTTAATAATAATCTTAAGAATAAAAATTATTAAAAAGAGAGAATAATATAAAAAAACTTATAAAAAGGCTTAATTATCGTAAAAGATAAAGCCTTAAATATTTAACCCTTAGGCTTAAATAAGCCTTATTTTATATATAACCCTTTTATTTATATTATTAATTTAATAAAAATATACAGAAAAGTTATTAATTAATTAAAACTATAACGGTTAAATAAAAACTCTTTACTTTAATTTATAATAATTAATTAATTATAAACGGCGAAGTAATTATATAAATAAAATACTTTTTATTTTATTTAACGGATTTAAACCGTTTAATAAGTAATAATCGACGCTTTATTTACCTTTTACTTTTTATTTTATATTATCTTCATCTTTACCGAATTATTTTTATAAATAAACCGTTTTCTTTTTATAAATATATTAAACTTAATTTATTTAAAAGATTATAAGTTTATTTTTAATTTAATATTTTATGTTTAAAAAATATATTAAATATAATTAAACTTTTAAATAAACAAGTATTTTATAAATTAAAATATAAATCTTTAAAATATATTATTAAAATATTAAAAAAAATTAAATTATAATTTAAAAAAAAGTTTAATTAATTTATTTTTAATTTTTTTATACTTTAAAATTTAAAAAAAATTAATATTTAATAATAACGTTATTATTTCTTTAAAGCCGAAAATATAACTTTTTTATAAACCCTTCCGTTAATATTTATATATAAAAAAATAAGTTTAAATCCTTTATATTATAATTACGTTTAATACGTATATTATTTATTAAAAATTAAAAAAAGTAAATAAATTTTTTATTTTTATTTTTATTCGACGATTATTTTATAATACTTTTACGTAAACGAAAGATAATTATATTAAAAGATACGTTAAAAAACTCTTATTTTAAAAAAGTTTAATCTTATTATACCCTTATTACTTTTCGACTTAGTTTTAATATTTTTTTTACGGTCCGTTATAAATTAATTAATTTTTAATAAAATTTAACTTTTTTTAATTAATAAATTATTTTTAAATTATTTTATAATTTATTTAATATTTTTACTCTTTTTTATTTTAAAGACCTCGTTAACGAATAAGTTATATATATTAACGAAAGAAAATAAATAATATAATTATTAACTTTTAAGGAGAAATTTTATTTATTTTTTAATATATTATTATATATATTTTTTTTATTTTTTTCCGTTAATAAAAGAATATTAAAATATATTAATAATAAACGTAATATATTTTATTATAAAATTTATATTAAAAGATTATCTTTTTTAAAATTTACCGTTATTTTTATATTTAAAATATTACTTAAAATATTATAAATATATATAAAAAAATTAAAGGTTAAAGTATTTATATTTAACGCGTTTCGGCCTCTTTTTATAAGTTATTTTCGATGATTAACGTTAACGAAGTTATAATTCGTTTTATAAACCGAAGTAAAGATATTATTTATTTTTTAAATAAGTTAATTTTAATAAAATATAAATTTTAAGTCGTTATAAACGTTAATTTCTTTTTTTATTAAATTTTTCATTTTTATAATAAAGGACCGATTAAATATATAAAGTTAAATTATTTAAAACTTATATTTATATAAAGTATAATTATTAATTTTTTAATGAATTTATTACCTTCTCTTTTTATTTATTATAATTATTATTATTTTATAAATAATCTTTTTATAATATTTTAATTATTTAAAAAAACTTTATAATAATAATATTACCGTTATAAATATTATTTAATTAAATAAAATTAATAATAAATAACTTTTAACTTTAAAAATAATAAAAAAAATTAATTTAATATTATAAGGTATTATTTATATTAAAAAATATTATAAAAAAAAAGTTATATAATTTAATTTTAAAAATAACGTATTTATACTTCTTTTAAATATTATTTTTAACGGTTAAAAGAATTTTATTAAAAAGTTTCGTTAATAATTAATAAAGTTATTAATAAACGTAAAAATAATATAAATACCTTTCGGCGATAAACTTATAAAAATTTTAAAGATACCTCTCTTTATTAATATATATAATAATAATATAAATAACGTAAATATTAACGATTAACTCCGGATTATATTTTAATTAAAAATTTTTTTAAAAAAAAAGTAAATAATAAACGCTTTTATACTTCTTTTTATTTAAAGTTATTATTACGAATACTTACCTTCTTTAACGCCGCGGTTAAAAGTCTCCTATCGATATATAGAGTACTTTTCGTAAGTAGTTATATATACGAATCAGGGTTGGCAATTAGTTTATTAGTTTTAGTATAATACTAAAACTAATTTTAGTATACTAAAATTAATTTAGTATTTTAGTAAAAAAAATAATTTTAGTATACTAAAATTAGTATAAATTTTTAAAAACTAAAATTAGTTTTAGTATTTTAGTTTTAGTACGACCTTTTATACTAATTAGTATACTAAAATTAGTTTTAGTACAGCCTCTATACTAATTTAGTATACTAAAATTAGTTTTTAGTATACTAAAAACTAAAATATTAAAAGGTGTTTTCTTTACTTTTTTAATAAAAAAGTAATAAAAAGACCTTTTTAATATATAATATAAAATATAAGTTTATAAGGTATATATAGTTAAATTCGTCGTAGTTAGGCTATAATAATAATACTAACGTATAGTATCAAATAATTTTATTTCGTAAGAAAATAGTTATTTTTAACTTAAAAGTATAAAAAAGTTATAAATCGGTTAATTACGACTTTTTAATTAATAAAAAGTAATATGTTTTATTTTTTAAAGAAGTTTCAAATATTTAATATATAAGGTATATATAATTAAATTCGTCGTATTTTAACTATAAAAACGATACTAACGTATTATCTTAAATAATTTTATTTCGGAAGAAAATAATTATTTTTAATTTAAAAGTATAAAAAAGTCACAACTTAGTTAATTATAACTATTTAAAAAAAATTAAAAGAAAAAGAAAAAAAAAAGTATTTATTATCCTAGCTATCTACCTCGTTTTCTTCGGATAATAAGTTATTTAAACTATTTATATCCGGTAATTTCCAGTAACGTAATAATATAATCTCTTTTACCGTCTCTGGATCTAGACGATTTCTATTTTTCGTTATTATATTATTACTTACCGAAAAAACACGTTCAACTGCAGCCGAAGTAGCAGGGATTGCTAGATACCGTCTAGCTAAAACACTTAAAACTGGAAACTTAACCGAATTCGCTTTCCAATAATTAAGTGGTTTAACCTATTAAAACGTTAATTAAAAAGATAAATAATAAATAATAAATAATAATAAAATAAATAAAAACTTACTTCTTGAACCTCACACTGCTCAGAAAGATATATTTCTACTTCGGTTAAACGGTTCGATGAATTAATAAATAAATCATCGTCACTATCACCGTCTTCCTCTCTTTCTGATCCAGCCAATTCATTAAAAGAAGAACCGGGATTAATATTACTAGAAGTAATATTAAATCCAGGTTTATTTCTTAAACTAAAAAACGTTAATAAATAATAATAATAATAATAATAATAATAATAATAAAATAAACTTACCGATTATATTCGTCGACTAATATATTCGTTGCCCCTTGTACGGCCCGGGTACTAAAATATAACCGCCCGTTATCCTCGAAATGCCTAACCTTCATCCTAGGGTCTAAAATAAGGCTTATAATATAAGCCTTATATTCAGAAAACCTATTAGGTTTAAACTTTTCAGGAAAATATTTATCTAACTTCGTTATACCGCTTAAAATAGCAGTAACAAAGATCGATGAATATTCCTATTTAAATAAAACGTTAATAAATAATTAAAAAGTAATAAAAATAATAAAAATAATAATAATAATAAAAAACTTACAAAGTTATCGTGGTTAACCGTATAATTATTCTTTAAAGCACGTAACTTATTAAATATTAAATAAATATCTAATAAAGTACTAGAAAGAGTAATATAAGCCTCGCCTTGTAACCTTACCGTAGGTTTATAAAAAACCTGAAAAAACACGAATTAATTCGGCTATAATAATCCATTCATTTGGAAGGATAAAAATGTTTTGAAATTCGTCGTTAATAGTATTATTAAAAACGTATTTTAAAACCTTTTTAAACTCGAAAAAAATCTGGAGCATTAAAAACGTCGAATTCCAACGCGTAACGTTATCTAAAAAATAAAAATAATTAGTAACGTTTAAAATAATAATAATACTAATAATAATACTAATAATAATACTAATAATAATACTAATAATAATATAATAATAATATAATAATAATAATAATAATAATTAATAATAATAATAATAATAATAATAATAATAATAATAAATAATAATAATAATAATAAAGAAAACTTACTTAACGGTATAGTAGAGAGGTTAAAATCAGAAGGTAATGTACTATTTCGTTTTAAAATAATAATTCCTTGATGAAAGTGATCTTTAACTTTTTTCGTATTACGAATTAAATTCGTAATACGTCGAATTCGTTCGAAAAGAGCTAAAAAACGTTAATATTTATTAGTTAAATATTTAAATAAAGAAAATAAAATAAAAATAAAAATAAAAAGACTTACTAGAAGTAGAACGAATCTTCTGATTTTAAAAAGGAGTCTAATATAGCTCTAACAACGAGATTAAATACGTGTGCAGCGCATTTAATATCGTTATTAAATTGTATATTATAGTCCTCTTGTAAAACAGACTTAAAAAAAGAAATAGCCGTATTATTATTCGAAGCGTTATCCCTAGTAATATTAGAAAACGTTAATATATTTTTTAAAAAAGAAAAAGGAAAAATAATACCTTAAAATATTTTCTGGGCCTAACGCTTGAAATTCGCTTAAAGTAGATAAAATACTATAAAAGATATTTTCACCTGTATGAGAAATATCTAGTATTTCGAAACCTAAAAAGTATTATTATTATTAATATTTATTTTTAAATTTAACTTTAAATTTAAAGTTAAATTTAACTTTAAAAAATAAAATAAAAAAACGTACCAATAAGCTTATAAATAAGCTCGAATTTAGGGTTAATATACGAGATAATAACACCTAAATATGAATTTCGTGTATTCGAAGTCTATAAATTAAAAGTTAAAGAAACAGTACCGTTTTCTTTAATATTTCGATTTATTTCAGTATTTATTTCCTCCTTTTTAATAGAAAAAAGTGAAGTTAAATTTAACTTTAACTTTTTTCTATTAATCGTAGGAGCTTCCCTAAAAAATTATTATTATTTATATTAATTAAAAAGAAAAGAAAGAAAAGAAAAGAAAGATAAAGAGAAAAATAAAAACTTACTTATTTAAATAAGAAAGAAGGTCTTGAAACGAATTAGAATTAACGATATTAAAAGAGAGGTTATTTTTAATAATAAAACGTAAAATTTTATTATTAACTTCGTCTTTTAATACCGGTTTAATGGCTTGAATAGTGTCTACACGAGGCCTTTTTCTCGAAGGAAGAGAAAAAAAGGCCTCTATAGACGAAGAAGTGGCCGAAGGAGGGAGGTCTTCGACTAATTTATTAGTTTTTATTAAAAAAGAAAAGAAAAACGAATTAAAAAATAAAAACTTACTTTTAGAAAGTGTTAATTCGCTTTTAGGATTATAAGCGATTTCTTTATGGTGTTTTTTATAGTGGGCAATATAATTCGAAGATTGAAATTTAGAATAAATTTTAATCTTCGAAAAATTACACCTATTAAATTAATTAATAAAAAGAAAAAAAGAAAAGAAGAAAATAATAAAAAAAACGAAAAGAAAATACGTACCGTATATAAAAAACCTGTACTTTTCGCTCAACACCTTCAGAAAAAGGTAAAAGTCTTTTATATATTAATCCTTTTTGGATTATATATATATTAGAATTTTCGTCGTTAAGAACGAAGTTAGGATGGGAGGGGGGGACTTTATTGTTCTTTTTATTTAAAGAAAAACGCTGGATAGGGGAGGATTCAGAGAAAATATCTGTTAAATTAATAGATTCATCTTCTTCTGGTAGAAAACTACTTTCCGAAGCCATTTTGTTAGTTTTACGCCGTCCCGGGCGTTGAAAAAAATAAAAATAAATATAAAGAATTTAAAAAAGAATTAATAAATAAAAGGTTTTAAAGGGAAAAGGAATAATTATTAAAGAAAAAAAAGAAAACGTTATAATATAAAGAAAAGGCTTTATTTATATATTTAAATGATTAATGGATTTAAAGGATTTAATGGATTTAGTGGATTTAAAGGATTTAAAGGATTTAAAGAGTTTAAAGGATTTAAAAGATTTAAAGGATTTAAGGGATTTAAAGGACTTTAACGGTATAAAACTTAAGTTTTTATTAATTTATACTTAATTAAAATATATTTTAAGAAATAAATTAATAGTACTCGTTTAATAATAATATAATAGTATTTATTATTAAAAAACTATTAGTTTAAAAGTATTATTCGTAAAATAAAGTTAAAAAGATAGTTTTTAGTAAATCTCGAAATAACGTAAATCGTTTTATTTTACGTTTTTAAAAGTATAAATATTACTTTTTAATTATTAAAATTCGAAAAGTAATAATAACTTAAAAGTATTAATAATATTCGTTTAATAATAGTATAATAGTATTTATTATTAAAAGACTACTAGTTTATAAGTAGTATTTATAAAATCAAATTAAAAAAGTGGTTTTTTATTATTAAAGTTTTAGTTTTTTAGTATACTAATTAGTATACTAAAATTAGTTTTTAGTTTTTTAGTTTTAGTATTTTAGTTTTAGTATGACCTTTATACTAAATTAGTATACTAAAATTAGTTTTAGTATGACCTCTGTACTAATTTAGTATACTAAAATTAGTTTTTAGTATTTTAGTTTAGTATTTTGTTAAAAAAAAAACTAAAAACTAATTTTAGTATACTAAAAACTAATTTTAGTATACTAATTGCCAACCCTGATACGAATACTCAAGGATTTCGGTCTTTACGTTACTCTTCGTAATCGACGCCTAGTAATAAACACTTCTTTATAATAACTACACTAAAAAATACGACGCTAAAAGCGTAGTTTTTATACTTTTTACTCTTCGAAGATAAAAAATACAATAATTAACTAACCGTAATCACCCATAACGTATAACTAAAAACATAAAATTATTACGGGATACAGTGCGTACGGCGTCGCGTTGTGCGATAGTTTTAAAAGACGGTGTTGGCAAGAGTAGTATAAAGGCCGCTGAAAGGATTAAGAGGTACTTCGTTTTACTAGTTAATTGTATATAGCTTTTTGTACATGTAGATCTTTTTTCGGCGTTTTAGCCAATAAAAGGACGGCCCACAAAAAAGTCATATTTTCAGCTCTAAGGAGATAAATAAAATATAATAAAGTTAACTATATATACCTTTTATATTAATTAATTAAAACATATTTTATGTATTAAGTTTAACGTAATTTATTAAACCCTTTAACCACTACGTAGCCAGCCCTCCACTATTTAACTACGCGCTCCCTGTACGCCAGAGGTGCCCGGGCGCATTACTAACGTAACACTCCCGTTTATAACTTAGGAGCGCCTGCCCCTTTAAGACTAGCGCCTGGCTTGTCAGAAGAGTTTTCGAGAAGACCTCCTTCGGAGCTCTTCTCTCTCTTCTTCTTCTTCTTCTTCTTCTTTTCTCTTTAACTTTAGCTTTTATTTTTATCGCACTATTAGTTTTTTATTATTACTACCTGTTACTTCTCGCTACTCTGTTTCTTGGCCCTGTCTCGAAGTATCTCCGTGGTAATTTTATTTTTTTTTTAAAAAAAAACTATAAATTATTACTTTTAATTAATTAATTAAGTTTTTTTTAAAAAAAATTAATTTAAAAGATATTTTTAAGTTTAATGCTATCTTTATTATTAAAAAAACTATAAACCATTACTTCTAATATAAATAATTTCTCTTTTCTTAACGTTGTCTTACTTATTATATATAAAAGGTATATTATATATCTAATATTATAATATATTATTGACCTAAGTTTTACTCTATAATTATAATACATTTCTGTAGTACGCCAATAGTTTCCATATACGCTTCTGAAGCGAGACTGTTCTTGTACCTCTTAATAATATATTGCCTCCCCCCCCAAAGATTGTAGATCGATCGCATAACTCCCTTGTGTATACCTCGCCAAGGACGTCAAAAATATTATAGAAAGGGATGTCATGGGCCCCAGCTATAACATAACTAGGCCGAGAGAGTTGTTGGTTCATGTTGCACTGGTAAAACTGATCAGGGTTGACAGTGAAAACACAACCGAGCTGGTGCATGCCAGCAAGGTCGTCCATGCCATGCAGCGATACTAAATAGTGTCTCGCGCGTCCCACCGTGAGATCCGATAGGTGCAGAAGCTCTTCGTAAACACGACGGCGCATGAGATTAAGAATATGGACTTCCATATCCTCCCTCCACACTGCACGATTGGGTGTGGTTGTAAAGCCGGGCGAAGCCGAGACACTGAGCATCAACCTGTGGCCTCGTCTGTATCTCCCGGACGCTCGTGAAAAGCCACGAAGAAAGTCCATACGACACAAGGTGTATGCGCTGGGACCTTTTGCTGCACCAAAGTCTCTGTCGAGGGCGACTTTCGGAAGGTCTGGCTCAGTAGACCGAGCAAGGCGGGGGGGTGAGAGATCAGGCGGCACCCACCATGGATCGCCAGACTCGGGGTGGTCCATGAGTTTGAAGGCCTGGAGACAGTCTCTCGGAAGCCGTGTTCTCGTCAAGGGGCACCACCGGCTTGGGCTAGCGAGGACTTGAGCTGCTCAAAACACATCAGTAATGTTGACCGTGCTGAACTGGCAAGCGAATCGATGTCATACCGAAAGGGTTGCGAGCCAACTGTCTCTGGAACTTGGTTGAAGCCGCTACACCTTTTCTCTCTGGTTTTGGCCGTGTCCACCTCGTGCGTGCAAGCAAAAACGAACCATCCGCCAAAGGCGACGCCGGAAGGTTAATCGCAGCGCTGCCTATACCATCATCGGGATACACCCGCGTATGATTCAACGAGGTTGACGTATGCCTGTGGCACCCTTTGACCCAGCCCGGTGTTTTTTTATAGGCAGCGCGGGAGGTGCCACGTACCTGGTGTGAATGCGGTGCGTGGGCGGAATTGCACCAAGATCGCAACCTGGTGGCCATTGTTCTGTTGGACCAGTGTCTAACAGATAGAAAATATGCACGGATATGTCTCGCCAGGGTCGTATAAGCACCCGAATACTGTTATTTGTCGCATGTTAGGCCGTCCGGGGCCATTACTGTGTCGAAGTGGGCGACGTGGACGGCCTACCAACTCTTCAAAGGTCTGCTTTTGCTGCACCGTAAGGCCCCATGATATTACATAAGAACGCGTCACTATTATCCCCACTTTTTTATCCGTCAACCACATTTTGTACGACGTAGTCATACGCACTACGCAGTATTGCCCTCACCCTTTCACAGGGTTGTCCGTCAACAAAGACACGCTGCGCATCGCAATAATATGATGAACGGCCCAACAATTGCAAGGCACATATACCGGGGGGCATCTCTAACCCCCCAGCGTCGGGCGGTATGGACGGCGCAGGCAGCACTTTACTCGGGACTCCGGCCGCCCACACCGCCAGCTGCATCCTTGCCGATGCCATATATTACAGAGGTCACAGTACGTATTTTGTGCCTTATGACTTTGCGACCCCAGATAACAAGTGCGCATTAGGCTGACATGGCAGGCCGGAGGCTGGCGAACATGTGCGTTACAGTGCCCATTTGCTACACACCTACTCTGAGTTGGTTGAATGATACTGACCTGACATTTCTGCGAATCCAGCCGACATATTTTCCAAGCTTCTACAAGAACGGATCGTGTGCCTGAATGGGGCCATCGACGACACAGTCTCGGCGGCTATCGTGGCGCAACTCCTGTGGCTCGAATCAGACGCCCCAGATAAGCCGATTACGATGTACATCAACTCCCCGGGCGGCGAAGTCAGCTCGGGTCTTGCTATATATGACACGATGTCATACATCAAATCGCCAGTTTCAACGGTATGTGTTGGAGCTGCAGCGTCCATGGCTGCGATCCTCCTCATCGGAGGCGAGGCTGGCAAGCGTTTCGCACTTCCGCACAGTTCGATAATGGTCCACCAGCCGCTGGGGGGGACTCGCGGACAAGCGGCCGATATCTTGATATATGCCAACCAGATACAACGGTTGCGCGGGCAGGTGAACAAGATTGTGCAGGGTCACCTGAACAGATCGTTCGGGCATGACAAATATAGCATTGGGGACATCAATGACATGATGGAGCGAGACAGATATCTGACGGCCGAGGAGTCCAAAGAGCATGGCATCATCGATGAGATATTGCTCAAGCGGCCGACGGATGGTGATGCGGACATAGCTGGGAAAGGATCCGGTAAAAGCTAGTTTCCCTTAACGCAAGTGTTCCGCAAGTCTTGTAAGGTATGTGATTGTTGGATGGTATATTTGCCCAAGACCTGTCCGGGAGCTGTGGCTCATAAAATGAAGAGCTCCAGGGTCGAGAGCTTAAAACCAATTATAAAATATGGGGGGGGGGGGGGTGTTCGTTTCCTTACCGCATGCCGCTCGCTCCCGTGTGTGGGAAAGAACATTGCATCGATGTATTTTCTAATTCTTTTTTGCAAAGGCATGTACAGAGAATTGTGTTGTATATGCCTTATTTCGACTGAGTTCGAACTGTGCATTCGCACGATCTGTCTCGCACTTCTTTTTCCGCACTTGTCCTACCTAATAGCGGCGGTGTAGTGAACGCCTTAATAGGGAGGCGCCCGCGCCAATCATGTCTATTCTAATTACGGAGTAAGATGCATCGGAGACGCACAACCCTCCCCGGCTGGATATGGAATTGGAATAGTCTAAAAAACCCAAACTCTCGATAAAAGTGATAATATGGATCACTTTCGCCTGATAAAATCCATCAGCTGTAAGAGAGGGAAAAGAGAGCGCGAATCAGTTCAAAAAACTCCGCGTTTCGGACCTTCGCCTTGGAGTCATACTTTTTCTAGGTTTGAAAACCGAGATACTTAAAGGCTGGTTCTGTCCCGTATGATAGCTGCTGCTTCTCAATTTTAGGCTAGCTAGTCAGCATCGACATCTTCGACAGAGATCCGGGATAACTTACTGGCTGGTGCCGTGTTATCTTATCTCCAATTCCAATACAAAAAAAAAAAAAACCCACCCCCGCCTTTTGGCCCTCCCCTTACTCCTCTCATTATCATTCACACACATTGACTCTACACCAACTTTACTTTACTGCCTGGTCGTTCTCCGGCGTGATGTTTTCTTCAGCGCTTCTGAAAGCAGGCCGGGCTGCCACACGGCGGACCGGCTCACCATGGGCTGCCATGGCACTGCCGTAGGTCCTCTATTCCTTTCCTCAACTAATCGGACCCATTTCACGCTCCTGGCTGTAGATGGGCTGTTTTGCGCCCGAATTGATATTTCGTATGGATTCTAACGATCGGTTTGCATAGACAACGCCGTTGCTTGTCACAGACACACCCCGCCCGGGCTGATAACAGCGAAAAGCTCAACAAGGTGTCTTCTTTCATCACCCAGCCGAAATCCCAGGGCGCATCGCAGGCTATGCTCTACGCCGTGGGCATGAGCGAAGAAGACATGAACAAGGCCCAAGTCGGAATTTCCTCTGTCTGGTACGAGGGAAACCCTTGCAACATGCATCTGATGGACCTTTCCGACGTCATCAAGAAGTCGGTTGCAAAGTCGGGCCTTGTACCCTTGAGATTCAACACCATTGGCGTGTCTGACGGCATCAGCATGGGTACGACAGGCATGCGCTACTCTCTGCAAAGCCGTGAAATCATCGCCGACAGCATCGAGACCGTCATGAATGGCCAATGGTACGATGCGAACGTTTCTATTCCGGGATGTGACAAGAACATGCCGGGCGTGCTTATTGCAATGGGCCGTGTGAACCGCCCCAGCATTATGGTGTACGGTGGCACAATCAAACCTGGTTGTGGCAAGAGTGGCCAACCCCTTGACATCGTCAGTGCTTTCCAGGCATATGGTCAATACATCTCTGGTTCCATCACCGAGGAGGAACGCTTCGATATCATCCGAAATGCATGCCCCGGCGGTGGAGCGTGTGGCGGCATGTACACTGCCAACACCATGGCTAGCGCTATCGAGACTCTGGGCATGACGCTGCCTGGAAGCAGCAGTTACCCTGCGGAGCATCCTAAGAAGGTGGCCGAGTGTGAGAACGTTGGTGATGCAATCCGCAATTTATTGAAGGAGGACATCCGACCTCGTGACATCATGACCCGCCAGGCGTTTGAGAATGCCATGGTTTTGGTGACGATCCTCGGCGGTAGCACAAACGCTGTCTTGCATTTGATTGCTATTGCCGACTCCGTGGGCATCAAGCTCACCATCGACGATTTCCAGGCAGTCTCAGATCGCACGCCCTTCCTAGCAGACCTGAAGCCCTCTGGAAAGTACGTCTTTGAAGACCTGTTCAACATTGGCGGGACACCTGCACTTCTTAAGTTCCTTATCAAGGAGGGCGTCATTGACGGTAATGGGATTACGGTGACGGGCAAGACGATGAAGGAGAACATTGCTTCGTTCCCAGACTTCCCGGACGACCAACCCGTCATCCGGCCGATGAGCAACCCCATCAAGCCTACTGGACACCTCCAAATTCTCCGCGGTTCTCTCGCACCGGGAGGCTCCGTCGGGAAGATCACGGGTAAGGAAGGCCTGAGGTTTGAGGGTACGGCGAAATGCTATGATGCCGAGGACGATTTTATTGCAGCTCTTGAGCGGGGCGATATCAAGGTTGGTGAAAAAACGGTTGTCATCATCCGGTATGAGGGCCCCAAGGGCGGGCCGGGCATGCCGGAGATGCTTAAGCCAAGCTCCGCAATCATGGGCGCTGGCCTCGGTAACGACGTTGCTTTGCTTACGGACGGACGTTTCTCTGGCGGTAGCCATGGCTTTTTGATTGGCCACATTGTGCCAGAGGCTATGGAGGGAGGACCAATCGGCCTGGTCAAGGACGGCGACCGTATTGTGATCGATGCAAACGAGAGAGTTGTTGATCTATTGGTCTCGCAAGAGGAGTTGGATAAGAGACGGAATGAGTGGAAGGCACCGCCGTTGCGCGCAACCAGCGGCACACTCAGGAAGTATGCTGCTTTGGTTAGCAATGCTAGTCTCGGTTGTGTGACGGATAAATTTGAAAAATAAGTCTACCGTCGGCTTTCGTGTTTTTTTTTTTGGTCTTATATTAAAAGATTTTTCTTCTTCATTTGCCTTCCCCTACCTGCCATTATATTAACTTCCTTTTTTTCTTCTGAAAACCGTAATGCCACCCCAGTATGACTGGGATTTGATCGGCTTTGGGAGCTAATTATCAAAAAGCCTGCCAGCCGGGCATTCACCATATCAACAAGCCGAGCCCCAAGCCACGAAAACGAAAAAAAAACTACTGATTTAGTTGGTTCAAAATGATAAGGATGAAGATAAAATAAGTAAAAAGTACACCCTTCTATTGCTTTATTGCTTTATGACACGGGGCTGATCACCATAGTGACTGACTCTCAGATAGATAAGATACATGTGAAACTCCATCAACCTTTGGCCCTTACCGATTCTGTCGTGGCTTTTTCCAGGCCTGTATGAATGCTCTTTTATCTTCAAGGGACAGGCCGACTCTCTTATTTCGGCCGAGTCGAGCCAGAGACTCTGCCACGCGATCGAGAATCTGTTGTTCACCCAGGGCCAAGCCGGACTTATCTTTACCACTGCTACCACCAAGCGAGACGGGCGCTGCAGCTAATCCGTCTGCATCGTTCAAGACGCCTTCCGCGATACGAACGCGGATGCAATGAGTCGGCCTGCTAAGAAGCTTCCACAAGAACGCCGCCCAAGCACCCGGGACCGGTGTTGTGATATCTGGTGGCGTATAGCGTAGGCTCACGGGAAATATCTTGACATTGGATGGCGTAGAGAGTAAAGAGGGGCTAAATGGCAACACACCTTTGCCGTTTGTAGTACCGCACTCCGGAAACACGACAATTATCCGGTCGGGATGTGCAGCGAGTAGTGCCCGCACGTCGGTCATGCTTTCGCCTTGCCCTATTTCTGCATTCACAAGATTTTGCTGAACAGGATCAAGTGCTTGGACAATGGCTCGGAAGAGAGAAATGCGCTGCACTTTCCGCGTGCTAGGATACGAGACCGTAAAAATTGGGTTGAAGATCGCGGCGAGATAGAGCGCATCGATGGGCGAGGTAAAGCTGGCGGCAATAACGGAGCCGGGGTGTGGCACGCGCGAGGCAGGTTGCTGGGAAAGGTGCCCACGCTTGACACCGTCAATCTGAAGGTCCACCCACCATATGCCCGGAATCCCCATCATGGCCCATAGCAAGAGCTTCCGTGCAGCTGCCGGGAGGGGCAAATATTGGAAGAGCAGAAAGTAAAGAGCTCCGTAGGTAATAAATGGGATGAGTCGGAGGAGGAACAAAAACACCCGGGGGACTATTGATAGAGTCGTCGATGGCGTTTTGATAGGAATAAAGGGAGATACCCCAGACCCTAGACGTATTCAAGTATGAGTATTAACAGTTTTTACTTCTCCGTATGCATGGCAAAGAACTGTCAACGTGAGACTCTGACGGCTTGTCGAAGACAGAAAATGCCGGCAGAGGGGGTGGTAGACTTGCCCTTGTCGCGAAATTGCGAAAACTTCTCCATATCGAGTAGACTAGGGCTCAGACGGCCAGGCTTGTAGTTTCGAAGTTGGTGGTGGTCTGGATTTTTCTTGGTTGCTATATGCCTCTTTTTTTATTATTTCTTCTCGAAGTCAGGATGTGGGCGAGGAGCTCCAATTTGCGATGAGGTGCATGGCATGTCGTAATACTTCGCAGTGTGTTGAGGACAAAAGCAGTTGGCGGCCCGCCATCTTAGTAACTAACTCCGAACCGCGAACGACTTACTGTGTACTCCGTAATTTGAAGTGGCCAATTACTTTCCAGTTGCTGTGGCTTAAGATATGTGGGGACAAGGCTGTGGCGCCTGTTCACATGGAAGGCTAGTCTAGTTGCACCCCCAACCACATGTAAACAAACCCAAGCATTGTACGTCGAACAACGATTACGGGCCAATCAGAACACATAAAAAATACACAACAGATTGAAATCGACGTGCAGAGGGGAACGATAGATTGTAAACAATAATAGTTCTCAAACACATGGCTGGGCCCGAAATATCGAAATCATCACCACACGACGTGTTTTTTTGTGGTTTTTCTTCTTCTTACGCAAAGGAACCTTATTTCAATCTGTCGCATTTTGGCTCGAGCCTTACCGTCGCGACTTCCCGACCTCTCGCGCAAGATATCGCATTCACCTGTAAGAGCAACGGGTCTAGCTCTACTTCTAGTAGAGAAGGTCAAAATAACGACCGACTGTGCTTATCCCAGGATACTTCACTTTCTGCTTTTGACTGCTATCGTGCGCGAGACCGGCAACACACTGTCCGACAATGGATAGCCATGAAAACACGGTATGGGAAATGTCGCTGTGGTTTCATTATGTCGCATGCCCTTTCACTAACACCAGAAGGGATCTCGATGCTCGAGGATACCCCACCCCAGAGCAACGGCATCATCGTCTTTGCAAGAAGTGACAGATTCTCGACATAACTCCCACTATCAATCCACGACAACAAGGACATCCGCTCTTGGCAGCTTAAAGCGGCCTGGCACAGATCTCAGTAAGCTTTGATAAGTGACAGGCTATCCAGGGTCGAAAATGAAGGCGGGCACTGGAGGTGAGCATCTGGCTGCAATGTGTCCCACTGACGATTGGTTTTTATTTTATTTTACAGAGCCCGAGCCACAGATAAAACGGCAAACACTTGCAGAGAGGGCTGGGGAATATAACGCGAGAGGTGTTTTGCCAACCGTGCCTGCTACCGCGGGAGCAAGCAACTCTATCAAGGCCGTCTCGATAAGCGCACTAGCTTCAAAGGCAAGTCATTTTTCAAGGAAGCCTTGCTCTCTTCGCTACCTGGTCTCGCTTATTAACTGATACGGGTAACAGGGCTACCAAACCGGCGGAATACCTAAACCTACATCTTCTCTCACGACCGTGAGCAGTTTGGCCGCATCTATCTCAGCGCGACCTTTGGCATCTGGCAGCGGCTACATGACCCAAAGCGTTAGCATTGGCACAGGTCGCCTTCCCTCTAAACGGCCCCTCGCCAAACGTCAGCTACCATCGAGTCAACAAAGACCCGCGACTTCTACGGGCCAGTATGCCCCAGGCGCAGTAAATGAAAAGACACACGCGCAACCCATACAGCATAACGGTACGGCCACATCGCCTTGAATTCTGCATGCCCCAGTGATTCTCAAACGAGCCTTCCCAGCCTAAAGCCGCATATGGACACGTCACTGTATTCTGGATTAGCTGACCGTTGAAATATATAGTGCTGGATGTTGACGAGCGTCTCCGCGATGTGGAATCTCAGTTCTCTAGCTTGAAAGATGTCATGAACGAGTCGCTTGCCGAACGGAAAACTCTGGAAGAGGTTGTGGAACTTTCTAAGTCGAGAGGTATGCCATTTACTCCGTTGCACCTCAAAGTCACACTAGCTCGGAGACTGACACTTGATGCACCCGTAGCTGAGGATCTCCAGCGGCAAAGAGATCGGCTAGAGGAAAAGAATATTTTAATTCAAAGCCAGTTAGACACACTGAGGCAAGAGCTGCAATCCTCAGTAGTTACCCTGGAAAGTGTGCGACGCGAACAATCTTTCAAACTCGACGAACAAGCTCGCGAACACTGCCACGAAGTGGACGATTTGCGGAAAAAGTGGCAGGATGACCTTCGTCAACGAGACCGGGAGCTCCAAGAGGCATTAGACTCTATGGACAGGGACTACAAGGCCAAACTGGCTGCAGAACGAGAGCTTACGTCCCGAGAGATTCAGGACCTCCAGACAAAGCTTCACTCTGAGCGGCATGGGCTACTGTGTGAGGTACAGAGCAAAGACAACGAACTTCAAAAATTGCAGGCTACAATCGAAGACCACAAGGCTAGCCTAAACGAAGAGCGTGGGCTCAAAACGGCCCTCCAAGAAAATCTTTCAGAGTCTTTCTTGGAAAAAGCGAAATTGGAGGAGAGAGTTCATGTTCTACAAGCACAGGTGGACTTTCTCAAGTCGGGCAGCAGACAGCAGTCAGATCAGTTCTCCGCGATGGAGGCTCGTATGCAGCAGGCCTTGAAAGCTGCCCACGAATCTCGACAGAAGCTTATCAAAGAGGAGACCGAGCGACGCATCCTCTTCAACAAATACCAGGAGCTCAAGGGGAATATCCGTGTGATGTGTCGGGTGCGGCCGGGCTTGGGCCGGCGGAGGACGACGACGCGAAAATCCGGTTTCCAGATGCGAAAACATCATCGTCGCAGATTGATCTTACTGGCCCGGAGGAGAAAAACAGCCTTGGCGTTGTTTCCAGGAAGACAGTCCCGTTCGAGTTTGATCGTGTCTTTGAGCCAACAGTGCAGAATGAGGAGGTTTTTGGTGAGATATCACAGCTTGTCCAGAGTGCCCTTGATGGTTACAACGTATGCATTTTCTGCTACGGCCAGACGGGATCTGGGAAGACGTATACGATGTCTTCTGCTGACGGTATGATTACACGCGCAACACACATGATCTATGAGAGCATTAAGCTACTCGAAGAGAAGCAGTGGTCATACACGATGGAGGGAAGCTTTGTGGAGGTCTACAATGAAGAGTTGCACGATCTTCTCTCCGGCCCCAGCTGCGGCTCATCGAAGGACCAGGATCCGAAAAAGCGTCTCGAAATCCGACATGACGAGACTCGCAAGACCACAATGGTCGTCAACTGCAAATCAGTACGACTAAGCTCCACGGATGAAGTCGACACCATGCTGCGATTGGCGCAGAGTAATCGTTCTGTGGCGGCCACCAAGGCAAACGAGCGTTCATCTCGATCTCATTCGATCTTCATTCTCAAGCTGGTGGGCGAGAATGCGGCAACGGGGAGCGCTGCCAAGGCACCTTGAACCTTGTCGACTTGGCTGGTTCAGAGCGTCTCAAGCAGAGCGGTGCGGAAGGCGACCGCATGAAAGAGACGCAGAGTATCAACAAGAGTTTGGCTTGCCTCGGCGATGTCATCGAAGCCCTTGGTCGTGGTGCACCACACATACCCTACCGAAATTCGAAGCTCACCCACCTCTTGCAGTACTCCCTCGGTGGGAACTCGAAGACGCTGATGTTTGTTATGGTCAGCCCTCTTGAGCGACATCTCAAAGAAACGCTTACGAGCTTACGATTTGCAACAAAGGTAAGAGAGTTCATCCAATAGATATATAGGTTAGTGGCAGCGCACGGTTTTGATCATTAACTAAACGGCTCCTCTAATTTAGGTCTACAATACGCATATCGGTACGGCCAGGCCATCGAAGAGGCAGAAAGACCGGGATGCTTGAAATACGGTGGTAATAGAGCATGTGCGCATGGAAATAGAACTGGAAATGAGCACATGCTATAGGGGATAGACAGATTGTCAAATATTTCGGACGGGTACAGATATTTGTGACGTTTATCATCTATCATGGCAACGATCAGGGTGAGCATGACTATACACACAATGTATCATAACCTGCATGTTTTGATGCCATCTTACATTATTGGAACCGACGACATGAATGCCCTTTCCCCTCTTTGCTTCGCAGCGTTGAATTCCCGGAACATTGCCAGGTATTCCTCCAAAAGAGGTGGTTTATACCAGGGGTAACGTAAATACAACACAAGTAAAGGCAGCACGTGAAAAGCAGAAACCCTGATCAAACAGCAAGGGAACAGCTGTTTAAAACCGTAGATTAGATGCATATAGCAATAAGACAATATGCAGAACGCTGGCATGATGGTACACCATTAAAACATAGAGCTACATGATGCATGACGACGTACCGATCAAAAAATATCCCAATAGATGTATCTGATAAAAAAAGCCCTCGCCTCTCCGGTAGTAAATACACAAGAAAAGGAACAATCGAAAAAAAATGGAAAGATAGTATGATATGAGTGCAAGTGGCAATTATACACGAGAGAAATACATACGCAAATACAACGCAAGATACAAGAAAATTGCCTTCCAAAAAGAAAAGAGTAAGCGACAGACTCGGTGTAAGTTCGTTCATACAGATGTAAAGAATAAAAGAAATCCAATCTGAACTTGTGACCGTTGAAGTCGTGACAAAGGAAAAAAGTCCGAGTGGTCGACTGAACTGCAACTTGCTCACGTAAGGATTACCTCAATGGGCCGAAATCCTAGCTCATTTCCCATGTCGTTCATGCCAATGGGACTGAGGGAATTGGTATCCGAGTTTGCACGTTGTAGTGCCTGAAAATCACCAACGGTTCGTATTTGTTGAGAGGCCATATTAAAGCCCGAGGACTGTTGAGGTTGAGCCCGCAAGTCTAGACTGGTGGTCGTATGCAGTGCCGTGCCGATACCGCCCATGGCATCGACGAAGACCTGGCTGCCTAGTATATTGGCCATTCCTGCGTTTGATCTATAGACTGTCCGCCGACACTCATGGATGGTGATTGACCGAGGCCCCCATTTACGCGTGGTGAGATCGGGAGATTCCCACCGAAATTGTGCACCATGGACATTTGTGGTTGGGATTGCTGGGGGGTTGTTGGAAATGTGACTGTGTCAAAGGCTGTGGCGTGTGTTGGGTTAGTTGCTGGTGCTGTTGTTGATGCTGGTGCTGGTGCTGGTGCTGCTGGAGCTGATGCTGGAGCTGAAGTTGGATTTGATGGTGTTGGTGATGAGAGGAGGGTTGTTGCACATGCTGCGTATTTTGCTGCTGCTGCTGCTGCTGCTGCTGCTGGTGTTGTTGAGAAAATTGTTGAGACATTTGGGGCTGTTGATGTATTTGCGAGACCTTTGGAGCCTGGTGCTGCCGTTGTTCATTGGACGGCATGCCTCCAGGAGAGAGGGAAGATGTGCCACTGTTGCCAGGCGCCTGGGATTGCATAACAATGTCGGCAATTGGTGTGAAATCCGTATTCATGCCGCGAGAAAATTCCAAGCCAGGTGACACGATAGGAGGTGAAGATACAAATGGTGAATGCACATCTTGCATGGAAGCGGCGCCTCCGACGGAACTGGGACCCTCCGTTTTGAAATCGTCCAACGGGAGGTATTGCTGTGAGACCATCCCTGCACTGCCAAAACCATCAAAAATATCAATGTCGCAAGCAGTTTCGGGGGGAGACTGCAACATCGGATTAGCCAAACGAGGTAAGACCTCGTGGACCTTGACAAGCAATAGTGGAGCGAAGCGATGCTCGCCAATGCGAAGCATAGCTAGAATATTTGCGAGCTGGTGCAAGTGGTCACGCGGGCTTGCCGTAAACGGATTCCCAGACGACGGCATCATGGTGAGGACCTCCGTAAGGTCATTGGTGATGGTTATGAGAGACTCGATCTGCAAATATGTACAGTTAGAATATGCTAGACAAGGCAACCGGGGACATGCACAAAATACTCAAAAAGGGAGAACTTACCAGGCCCGAGTTGAGCATTTCTGAGGATCCTTGATTTGAGAAGGACGCGGCCATGGGAATCATCTCGCGGGAGACATCCATCATTGAAAACTGATATGCGGACATATCGTTTCCAGTTGTATTGTTACCTCCCTTGGCCAAGTTGATCTGCCAGGCAAGGTTCTGAAGCCACTGTTGGTTGCGGACGACGTCGCCTAGTTGTGGATCGGCACTCGCCAGAGCACCGATAGTATCGTTCTGCTGCTTCTGCAGACTTGCCACATGAGATGATGTACAGCCAGAACGGGCTTTGTTCCAATTGTCGACAAATGTCCCGTCGAAGGGTCGAAACAGTGACGCTTGACGACAGAAGCTGACAAGTTGGCTAGCAAGAGGATCGCTAGGATCGTCGGCGGGTGTCGGGAGCTCGACGGTGGCTTTGAGTGACAGAGGACGATCGTGCTGTAGGGCGTACGCACGTTCGGCTACGTACAGAAGCCAGTACAAGCGCCGCCGGCGGGTAGCATCGACCTTGTCCCAGGCTTGGTATGCCTCTTCTTTGTTCATGCGGACAAGGTGCACGAGGGTTGTTGCCTCACGAAGGTTACACCAAGCCTTGTCCTGAAGGTCGAGGCCATAGTGGCAGGCGAACAGAAAATAGCTGGTTCCGATCGTGTAAAGCGTAGGAGTTTGCATGTAGTCATAGCCCTTGCGCACGCGAAGAGTCTCTTCAAGAAGTAGAGTAGCCGTGATGATCGATGCGCCTGGTATGCTTTCAGGACCATACGGGTCAGCGGCCGGCATAGACATGCCTGGCTGCAGCATCATGAATGCGCAGAGCGAACACAGCAGACAGTAGGTGTCCAAAGTGGTATCCAGGGACATGGCGTCCTGCTCAACACGTTGGCGATTCAGGATGGGCATGGTCGGGTACATATGCGCAAAAAAGAAATCGATGCAGGCCTTGACCATCTCGTTCGTCAAGAGCCCCTGTGTTGGAGTGAACGTTGAGACCGTGGTGTTGCTGCCATTCATGCGGTTTTGTATCTTGGCTGAAAGGCTCGACTGCCGTTGATTCTCACGCAATTCGCTGATGACTTTGGCGCGAGAACCCTTGGGGCCTTTCTTTTGGGGAATCGCATTGTATGTGCAAGAGAGTTGCGCCGACGAGCAGTTTCGGCACGGATTGATGCCATCGCACTTGACTTTCCGACGATGGCAAGCATCGCACGCTCTTTTGACCGCGGTCGACATTGTAGATGAAGGAGCACCGAGGGCGAGTGTATGAGTAGTATCGGGACAGACGTGGAGAAGGGGTTTTCTCGGGGTGCCAGAGGCCGTGATCGTGCGAAGCTGGGCGAAGGCAGGCGAAAATGTCTTTCGAAAGAAACTGTTCTTCTGGGGCTGGCTTCACCCACAAAGGGGTAGAGCAGTAGGCCAAGGTCTTTATCCTGGATAGCCTAGGATATGCCTGTCGTCGACACAGTATCGGCCGCCAGGCGAAAGCGAGTAGATGCGCAGTAGAAACCGTTTGTGACTGCCGCTGATGGGTTGAGGTTGGCGTGATGAAGATGGCAACAGGCCGTTTTTTGGCACCGGCAGATGAAGTAGTGGCGACGAATATGCAGATGCGGGAAGAGTTGGGCGTATGTGAGGTAAAGACAAGGCGAGCACCGATAGAAGGAAAAATGGCCCAAAGACAATGACGAAAAGACGCGGGTTTGGCGGGTTTGGACGTTGAGGGCGATTGGTGATCTGGAATATGAGGCCGAGGTGGATGAAAATCGATGTGGAAACGAGGAGACAGAAGATGGGGAGAGGGCGACGACGAAAAAGGCGGGTGCAAAAGTGGGCAATGGGGAACTACTCGGGCGAGTCGGGGTTTGTCTGGGGCTGTTCAAAGAAGGGGGCAAGAATGTTTCTCGTCTGTGTCCTGGTCGCGCAGCAAAACGGGCGGAAAGAATGCAACAACAGTGCCTCAAGTGCAGTAAAAATGGGCAGAGAGTGCGAAAATCGAAAATTAGGCAAAGGGAAATGAAGCGCAGGGGCTATGGCTTGGTGCATATTATTGGACTGTAGTAAGATAGCGGACCCACAATCTCCACCAGACTGCCTGGTATTGGCTGGACAGAGCGCTCAGATGGGACTAATTTTACGAGGGAGGACAAGGGGAAGAGGAGGAGGAGCTGAGGAGGGGGCGCAGACAGGCAGACAGGTGGGCTCGAAAAACCGAAACTATTAGTCCCATGTTGTCTCCCCTGCGACGCAGTGTTTTCGAGGTGTGGTACATACGAAGTACTGTGTACACTGTGCACTTGCACTATGTAGGATACATATAGCTAGTAGAGACCACGTATCTACTGGTACCTCTGAGTGTGCAGTGGTCAGAGAAGTACGGAGTAATAGAGTACTTTGATAGTTCCACCTCTAGGTAATAAACTGCGGACAGTGCCAAGACTGGCCGACTGTACGGAGTACATACGTCGTAATTGGACGAGAATGCTGGCCCCCTCAAATACAGTCTGAGGATACTTACATACTGTACGAGGATTCTGGTACTGTGTAGTGATGGAATGACCTGGAGTGGAGTATGTATTAGCATGTACGACGTACGGGTACGAAGTACTCAAGGTACTCTCTCACTCTACGTCGCCGTACTCCGTACGTCGTTCGCCTTTATTTTCAAGGGAAGAAATAACAGTGTGCTGAAGAGGGGACGAGCATGTTTAATACTGTGTCGTGTGTGCAGCAGCCTGTGTATTTTCATAGAGTACGACATATGACGGGGCACTTGGTAATTGGTACTCAGTACGACATACTTGGTACGGAGACATGTCATGCGTTGTAGGATCCTACACCGCATTTTGCGTCCGAAATCCTCCGTCCAGGGCCACTTACGGAGAACTTAAGATACCATCTTAATACCACGATCGCTTTATGCTCTTTCTTCTTCTTCTTCTTCTTCTTCTTCTTCTTCTTTATTTTACTAATATATTATTTCATTTTATGAGGAGCGAACAGATATGAGATACTCACATTGACCATCTACGTTGCTGCTGCATCTTTACCTGTCTTTTTGCTTGTGCTTGCTTGTCGGGAATCTGCCCTTTCAATGAGACTCTATACGAAGTATACGACCAAGATTGTACGTGTGACCCTTTCTGCCTCTCCCCGGTGGACGAAGCCTTTTAACTCAGGCTGCTCTATTTTATCGTCCCGACGTGCTGCTAAACTGCCAAGCTGCCAGCTACTCGCGCAAGACCGCTATTGATTATAGGCGTACGGAGTATATACGGGCAAATCGCACATGCATCTTGTGGCGTTATCCCATAATATGTATATATGTTTGTGCGTACGTCGTATGTATCTTACGATACATCTGGCAAGGACAGAGCGGTGCCGACTAACGACATCAGCTCTAGTGGTCTGCAGCCGTGCCTTCTCGGACCGATTCTACGAGGTTTGCCAAAAAGGACAGGGCAACTTTGTTGACGATGTACCTCGCACCCCTAAACCCCAGAGTTTTTTGTGAAAACCCCAGAGTCTCTAGCCCTACTCCGTAGATGTTCATTAACTCCAAATTAATAAACCCCAGAAAGACACGACGGGTCTCACAGTATGCTCCAGCCAGACAAAGAGATGGTATTGCTCTAGACTCTGCTTGAACACAAGGTGCCCCCACCCTGTCAAAACATGGTGAGAGTCTTTAAACACACAAAGGACTCTACATAAATACATAATGTTCTACGGAAGCGTAGGCTGTATAGAGGTAAACGATGTTGGTATGCACTTCTCTGCTTTTACTATTTAATAGTATCTTATAAGACGATGACATAGGCGCACAGAGTTTGTTCACTACAAAGCTTTGCAGAGCTTATTTTGGCTTTTGTTTTGCAATGCCGTGTTGGTGGCTATGGCCCAGTCCGTCCAAGCTGCGCCGGCCTGGTGATAGGAAGTAGCGATCGTCGTGTTATGTATGCCATGAACAGGGCAAAAGGAACGAGATTATTGCCAGCTTTGTGTTATGCTGCAGTACGCCATACGACATAAAATTGATCCTAGAGGTGAAAGCAGGGTCGTGGGTGCAGAAGTTTTTGGGGTTGAGTTTGCAGCCCAATTTTAGTGAGTATCAGCCAGATCCTCTTCTAACCGACAAATAGTTCACCACACCTCACATCCACACAACCACCCGGCAACGTTTGGCTCCTATGCCTCGTCCCGCCCTTTCCCGTCGATCTCGAAGCCGCGAGAGCTGTACCGCCGCTGTGCTGACAAGATGTACGAATCGTGTGGCCATTATACACAAGCGTACTCCGTACGCGTGCATCGTAACAGTGCGCTGAGTTCCCTGGACCTAACTGTCGATAGCGCGTCCGTACACATAGAGGGAGGGGATAGAGAGGCTCTCTACGTCGTAGAAGCATTGAAAAACGGTCCCGTAGTGTATCCAATGCCTCTGTTCCACTACCAAGGCTATCTTGCGAGCGACGAGGGCCATGAATTTTCTATTGTTTCACAAGCCGTCTTGATCATACCAGTGATGATTTCGATGTGGTCCAGGGCAAAAACATTATAGTGATGTCCTTGAATGTCTAGAACCTGGCAGAACAGATCTTTGCAGTAGTTGTCCCAGCCCAGTTTGCAATCGTTGCGATAGAGGTCGACATAGAGTATTCCGTCGTCTGGGGCGGGGGCTGGGTCTCGGCACCGGATAAGTACGGCCGGGGGCGTATGAAAAACCGGAACGGTCCAGTCACGCACCATTCGATGCGCCTCGCGAAAGCACCTTTCCACACACACCTTGGTTGCCGGTGCCGTAGTCGAAGGCCACTCGATGCGACGTTCGGTTAGGCGCGCCTCAGAGGGACCCCATCCGGCCTTGGGTGGCACCGGGCAGACACTGTCGATAAGGACAAGCCCTGCCACGCTCACATCGGGATACGATTGAGAAAGCACATAAGCGGTCTCGAGTGCGAGGAGTCCGCCCAACGACCACCCACCGAGGATAACAGGCCCGGATAAGATGGCAGTTGCCACAAAACGAGCATAGTTGCTTGCCATCTCGTGTAGACCACCAGCCCAGGGGACACCGGACTTGAATCGTGGGTTGGCAATGCCTAGGAGCTTTCGGCATAAGTCGTCGAGGATGTAGTAGCTAAATATGGTGCCGCCGCCATCATGGATCAGGATCAGAGGTATAGCATCGCGGTGCCGCAGGCCGTCTTGAATGAGGTTTGGGTTCGTGTCAAACATGGCTTTTCAGACATGTGTGCGTTGCCTTGCGGAGGTTATATTGGAGACCTTCCCTGTCTCGCCCGTAAGGTTGTGCAGCCTTTGTTTGGCGCCGCCACGTCGATGAACTTTGTGAGGGATAAATCGCCATCTGTGTGTGGGAGTGTGGGAAGGCTTCGGGGTGCGAAGGGCACGCCTTCCAGTCAATACCCACAAAAGACCGATCAGGCTTATGTAATATGTAACGAGTACCTGTACTAAGTGAGGTGCACAACAATTTGAAATGTTGCACATGGTAGGAGTTTCGTCTGGTTGATTTTAAGAGCTGGCCTCTTTTTTGTGTGCTTTATTGTCTTTATTGTATACCCGACGAACTGGACTTTATGTGCATACATCTCCGTTCTGTTCATATAAATTTGTGCGTTGCTGGTGCATCCATGTGATATATTGCGTTTACGAAAGAGGTGTCTAATGATCTAATAAGATGGCTGCTGCGTGATCCAGTGTTATCCCACAAGTAGCCAATGCAGTGGTATATCTAGTGTATCTGTTTCTTCTGTGCTCCTCGTCTGCTTGTCGTCTTTTGTCAATTTATATTGGGGCCTTTTTTTCAGGAGGCGGTTGGTGAGTGGACAAGACATGCTATCCAAAAGCAGCAAACCACCGCACACAATGAATCTACACTGCTTCCCAGTCCATTGCCTCGACCATAAATTCCCATTCGTCCTCCTCTCTCAAACTGGAATTCGTTTCCATGGCCGATGTGCCGCCTAGAGAGGCCGTCGTCGAGGTGAAATCCATTGCCTCAGTTTCGGTAATCTCGGTGGCAACAAAGTTCCTGGTGAATATGAAAGCGCGGTCCAACCCTCCATGAATGGACGCGAGGATGGAGGCTAGATCGTATGTGGCAAGTGGTGCCAGGGATGCTTGTCTATAGCGACTCCCGGTAGCCTCAGTGTCACCATCATCGGCGTTCTTCCAGCGGTTGCGGAGGTCTTTAGCTTTTGCCAGCTGGCGCCGGACGTCGCCCGTGCCGAGAAATTCGTGAAGAGGATTCTCCTTTTTATCGAGCGCTTCTAGAACATTGGCGTGAAACCGGTGAGTGGTTGATTTCGCTGATCGATCAACAGCCGAATTCTTTGCGTCCGCAACAGTGCCGCGTGATATGGTGATGCCAAATACACTTTGGAGGTGGATAAGCGCACGCTCACAGAGCATGTAATATTCAAAAAAGTCCAGCTTGAACATGAGCTCAGCTTCAGCTGAGAAGGTGCCATGCTCGCTGGAGCCAGACGTGGCCTGCTGGTAGCCCATGTCCAGGAACGGGAGTTTCCATTTCATGCGCCGTACAATCTTTGAGTAGCGGGCAAGGTCGGCGGTGGCAGACTTCGCATCACGTGGTGTGCGATCAAGACGCACCGCGATGCCTCTGCTTGAATCGTGCGGGCTCTCTGCGGGCGGGCGGCGGTGAAGTGCAGGCACTGAGCTGGAGCGGCCGTCACGGAGTGCCCAGCGTGAGTTTTGAAGACCAGGCATGGCGAAGGTTGGTCAAAGCAATCACCTCCCGGACAAGCGGCCGGCCGAGTAAGGTTCTCGAATAGGGCTCAAGGGGAGGCCGGCGCCGGCGCCGGCAGCCGATGTTGTGCGCTTGTCAGCCAAAAGCAAGAGAGTCTGAATGCTGGATAACCGGGAAATTGTTCAAGGCGTATTGTTCAAATGAGAGAAAGGGCTGTTGGTCGCCGGAGTGTGTTGATAGCCACCAACATAATACTAATACCATAGATTGGGCCTTGGGCCTGGTTGGATACGGCAATACTAATCTGAAAATAATCTCAGAGTTATGACCGCTCGAAGGTTTTAGCGGGCCAGTGGTTGGTCGATGCAATCCCGCTGAACCCGCGGTTGGAAAAGAAGCTCTTCACGCGCGACCTAATAAGCCAATCACGCATGCAATGTCTACTTTTGCACGGATATCTTCACTGGCCACGGGACTTTTATTTTAATTTATTAATGTAGTCCACTCACTCTTTTGTAGCCACGGAAACGAATTCAAGACCGTATAAGAAGTCGGAGGCAACATACGACTGGGCACGTTGTGAGTTCGATAATTGTGAGTTCGGTAGCTTGAGAAGACCAAGGCCGTTTCGTTAATCTCTGTATGCGCTGATGCAATTATATCTGGTCGGATAGAGAGACGAATTATACCATTAGGGAAAAATACATTCAAATAATTCAAAACTAATCAACAAGCCACACCCATCAGACATGCAGAACCCACGAGCGTTCAGTTCATAAAGGACTTGACGGATCACGAGCGCTATCCACACTTCCACTACCGCTGCGCACGCTGCTCCCGGAGCCAGAGCCAGATCCAGAGCCGGCTTGGTCTCGAGCTGTGCCAAAGACAGGTGGCGCTCGGATAGTCCCAGCCTGCGAAGTATGACCAGACAACACGTTGGAAGGCACAAACATCCCAGAGGAGTGCGATGCGCTATTGGCGTTGCCTCCAATCTGTGCAGCCATGTTATCGTCATCCGCAGTGCTAGACTGTGTGAACCCTGACACATCACTTAACATCGAGGACGACCGGCCGCGCATTCGGGGCAAAAGCGGCATAGGGTTTTCCTGCAGTTGCTGGATGTGCATGAATGCTGAAGCAGGCGCAACATGAGAAGCAATAGGCGAAATTCCCGAGGTTGCAAGAGTCGGCGCTGGGCCCCACGAGGCATGGGGGACGTACAAAGTGCTTGAAGGCATGTGCGGCGTGGGCCATGCTCCGGGAGCAGACGTAGGCACGCCGCTAGTACCTTGGACGGCAGGTGCCGGACCAACAGCATACCGGTTTTCGTAAGGCCGCTCACTATCGAAGGAAGAATAGAACGAGCGCATTGTTTCGTGCAGCGCTTCGATTGTATGCACCTTCTCTTCGTTGGCATTCTGCACAGCGACAAGGCGTTCGATGTAGTTTTGGTGAGATCGGGTAATCTCGGTTTCGATATTGACACGCTCCTGGCGGCGGCGCTCGGCCTCGTCGAGGCCTCGGGCGTTGGCGTCCATGATTTGCGCATGTTCGCTATCAGCCTTGGCGATTCGAGAAGCTATCTTATTTCGTTTGGCCTGGAAGGTGGCGTTTTCGTCCTCCAGTGACCGAATCTCGCTGTCAACGGCGCTCTTGAAGCTTTTGAATGACGCAATAACTCCATCGAACTGTGCCTTTTCGCGATCCCATTCGCTTTTCTTGTTGCGGTATTGGCTGAGAATTTCTTCCGGAACAGTGCTGATATCCTTGAGCTCGGCCTCAATACTCTCGATGGCCTGCTCTGCCTGTTTCTGCTGAACCGTATTCTGTGTGATCTTTTGTTTGAATTTGTCGTCGTTCCCACCAGATGATTGAACAGAAGCAGTGAGTCGGTCGATCTCCTTCTTCAGAGTGTTGACACGCCGATTATTGTCCTTGCGAAGTGTCTTGACTCTTGCCTTTTCGTCATTCAATTTAGCTTCCTGTGTTGTTATAGATGCTTTGATGGTCGTGGCTGGTGATTCGTGTGGACGCAGCTGGCTAGGTGGAGACGGCTTTGCAGCCGCTACAGCCGCACTTTTGGAAGGGCCGGCGGCAGTCCGGACGCTGGTGCTAAATAGTACTTCGCCGGAACGAGTACTGACAAACTCACACTCGTAGCTGGAAAGAGGAGTGAGACCATAAATATCGCCGGTCCAGCGAGTTGTACCGCCGTGTGGATCATCTCGTTCCGAGCCGTCTACTGGGTCGCTGGAGATCTCATCCCGCCCTTCGACGACAGGAATTATGCGTGTCGGCTGCCATGTGGCATTGTTTATGCGGACGTAGAATGGTTTGGTGGTGTCGATCAGGAATGAGCTCGGCTGTGGCAGTGTGCTGGACAGCTGCTGGTCTGTATCGTCATTGGGAAAAGCGCTGGTGCTGAAGCACACCTCATCATGTCCGACGTAACACACCCAGATCTGTCTGGGTTGGGCGTAAAAAGGTGCGTTTCCGAGATTGTCTACATCGGTTGCCTCCGCTCCGGCAGACTCCGACGCGGCTTGAGAAAGCTCGTACTCTTTGATCATGACAATCTTTGTGCTGGCAAGAGCCGCCCATAACGGTTGGCGAAGACGAACCAGTGCGCTTTGCTTCTTTTTTTTCTTTGTAGAAACGTGACCCGTTATAGGCGAGGCGGCGCTGGGAACGGTGCCACCCAACATGGACGTAGAGCTACTGTCTGCATCCATCGCATTAGAGGTAAGGCCGCTAGAGGGGGCCGTAGCACCGCTCAGTCCAGTACTGCTTGATGGCCCCAGGCCGTGAACAGCCGACTCGGTGGCAGAAGCATTGGCAGGAGCAGTATTGTGGCCGTCCGGACCTGTGGCGTTTGAGACAGTAGCCTCCGTGGAGTTTTCGTGAGCATGGGTGACTCTTCCAGTCTCAGGATCTGCCTGGCTGTTGGCCATGGAGTCACGTTTCTCCCTCCGAAGATACCACTCCCTAATGTACCGCACAATGCCTTGCATGAGGATGTGGATTGCAAAGACATTTCGGACCCACGAAGCGCCAGCCATGCGACGGGAAAAAAATCTCGGAGACTGCTGGACAGAGACGTTGTGATCGACAAAAACAGAAGAGTGGTCGGCAGCAAACAAGGGGCCAAGATGTGGCAGCTTTTCTAGGCTTGTGACGTGGCTGAAGTGGGAGAAAATGACAATGCCCAAACAGACGAAAATGTTATTGGCAGAGCCCTGGCGTGAGCCAATGTTGTTGTAACCGCCCCCAGAGTGAGTGCAATAACAACCTGTGCAAAGTCAAGAATGAGAAGCTGCAAACGGGCCCCAAAGGAAGAGCCAGACAAGAAGAATGACGAAATCCATGCAAACTATCGTGGTGAAGGCAGGCGTGCCAAGGCCACCCTCGAACATCTCAGTCAGGCTTAGACCAGAGCTCGTCGTGACCGGGGGGACAAAAGTAAGGACGGTAAACAGCATGTAGACAATCGAGAGAACAACGGTGAAAGCTGCATCAGAATAATGAGAATAGCGATTGTGTCGTAAAGTGGACACGAACGCAGGATTGTCATTGCAAGATCGAGCGGGCCCGTATCACGATGAACGTTGGCATTCTTGGCAGCATTGACGTCGATGCGACGATACGAGTCGTCGAACGACACAGCGGGCGACGCAGAGGCCCCAACAGTGCCAGCCGTGGCGGAAAGAGCATTGGAAGCGGCCAGCGGATCTGTAGAGGAGACCAGAGAGGCGTTGTCGACGGCCGGCTGGTTGCGATCAGACGCATGCAAGCGGCGAGGACCAGCGGCAGCTGAAAGAGTGGGATCAGAATTGCGGTGGCGCTGCTGGCCATGGTAGGCGGCAGGTAAAGAAGAGGCCATTGGTTCGAC
Source organism: Sporothrix variecibatus (assembly GCA_016097105.2). Lineage (NCBI taxonomy): Eukaryota > Fungi > Ascomycota > Sordariomycetes > Ophiostomatales > Ophiostomataceae > Sporothrix > Sporothrix variecibatus. Next base: position 4,038,902 of record JADMNI010000001.1, on the reverse strand, counting down.
GTCACGAGTACAGCCGTTGGCAACGGAGGCAGCGGCGGCGGCAGCGGCGGCGGCGGCTAAGGCCGGAGGGTGGGGCGGAGTGGTAGGTACGGTGTTACCAGAAGATGACGACGGCCGGACTAAGGCATCGCCACCAATGGACGGCAGGCCGTGGGATGTCTTTTGCTGATTCCGAGTCGTGCGCTTCCATGACTTCCGGTCCCGTGGTCACTGCGAGTGTCGCGCTGGCTGGCCGCTCCCGGCTGTCGCTTGGCCGAGGGCGATGCGCGAGGCATGCAGGAGAAACCGGCCCAGAAGTAGACTCCTGAGCCAGCGAGACGCGCGAGGGCGGCAAGAGCGGCGGGACGGATATACGAAGTGCCGTGTGTTGTCGATATGGGGCGAGACGAATTGTGCGGGCGGGCAGGTAGGTAAAGAGGTCGGTGAAAACGAAGTGAGAAAACGGCTCGAGGCTTGACAAACGAATGTGCTGAGGCCGCGAGTCAAAAACGAAAGCCACACAACGGTGCAGACCGCCGAACACGACCGTCGGTCGAATTGCGCGTTGAGTTAAATCAAAACAGATCGAAGGAACAATTGCGGCAAAGGTGAATAGATGCGACAGAGTGGGAAATTTGCTATGCGGCGTACGGAGCACGGGCGGTCGCAGAAACGAGGTTGTCTGGTTGTCTGGTTGTATTATTAGGGGGAGGAAAGAGAGAGAAGGAGACGGGGAGAAAAACAAGGCGGCAGAGTTTGGCGATAACCAAGCTAGGCTTGGTGCAGATTCTGACGGCGGCTGACTACGAGAGTATGATGGTGGCGGGCGGCTTCCACTACGAGGTAGAGGGAACACTCCGTATCTGACAGTGCCTGAGTGCCTACTCAGTACTCTTCATTGCAGCGCCCAGGGGGGAAAAGACAGTCGTGGCAGTGACTGGGCGGGCCTAAAACAATGCAGAGTGGGGTGAGAAAAGAAACAGTGGGGCACACACGGCACCAAACATTCTCAGCGGGTCGGCCAAAAACCAGGCGAGGCCTGACTGACCTGCGAAGTAATAATACGGAGTATGTACGTCGTAATACGTCGTACACATATGCACCTGGTTGGTCGCTAACTAGTAGGTATACACAGTATGATTGCGTTCCTGTCCTGGATTTACAACAGCCGCAACTCCAGTGGAAGGCGTCATATTAAGGAGTAATTACTACGTAACTTACATATGCGACTGGTGGTCATGGAGAACACTTTGACTGTTTGATTCTGCTGCTCATATCAAGAGGCCAATAAAGGCACGAATTGAGTTTTAACATCATATTGTTGGATAGGCTCATTGGATACTTTTGGGGCAATCTTTTTGACAGGCAGACAGGCTGACAGGCTTCAGTTTTCAGAGTAATAAGTCCTTACCCTGATTCGCCTGGCACGCTTGGCAGGATACATATCTCACATTCTGTGCACTAATTTTGGCCTAGGCGCCAAACGGCAAGGCGATGGCGATCGTTCGGCACTTGCCCTCCCTAAACCGCTGTGCCCCTTTGCCGCCTGGAGTCCATAGGCCTGGCCCTCTCGCGGCCTACGAAGTAAATATGTCACAGCATCGCGGACTGCCTGCTTGCACTCTGGACAGCCTCTCCGACTTGAAAATAAATCTGACATCAGTATCTAATTATTTCACACAAATATATGCACATGTATGTACACAACACTCCCTCCTCCCTGGGCCCGGCTCTTCTCTCTCCAACCGCATTCCTTGGTATCGCCGCAGTGGACGGCCGCATCAGATGCCCACGCAATGCTACTTGCTCCTTGCGGTTATATGGCAGCGGCCCCAAGATCCTCCACGGCGTCTTCGCGGTCCCATGTCTGCTTCTCCAGCCGCTCCACAGCAGCCACCAGCTCCCAAATCCGCGCCCGCGTCCGTGACGTCTCCTGCTGTTGCTGTCGCCAGACGTCGGTCAGGACCTTGTGGACAAACCCCGGCATTCTGTGTCTTGGATGCGGTCCTGTAGTCGTAGAAGGATACATCCTCGTAGAGCCGTGCGGCAATGCGCTTGTGGCTGTGTGAAAGGACCACACAGTCAAGCAACAGCGATGTCGACTTGGAGTCCGTTTCAGGCAATACTCGGAGTCGGTGGTACACCGAGATGGCATCCGGGTATGCCATGGGCTTTAATGATTTGCTTGTCAGCATGCTTCCGTCCCAGTAATTATATGTAGATCCAGATCCAGATCCAAAATCGATCCAGATACATACGGAGTATGTTCCATCCGTGGAGTAGGGATAGCCCTAGGACGGGGTATAGTGTTGCTTACAAACTTGAATTCCGTTGTCAAACTCTTCATGATGAGCCCGATCGTATCGGCCTGCATCAGGCCCTTCCACTGGTCGTTCCGTGCCGGGTCGACGTGGAGGGCGATGTGGTTGATCCAGTTAACCCTGGACGATTCAGCGTAGCGTGCGTACACGACATTATTCACGTGGGCCTGCACTCCCTGCTGTCAGCGCCTAAACTGGCATGCGACCCATCTGCCGACGAGAACAAAGCAAACGGGCTGACGGGGTATACATACAAACGAGTCCATTTCACCCCAGACCACCTTCTGTCCTTCTAGGCCTCGCCGTTCGCCCGTGAGGTAGCCCTCGCTGCCGGCCGTGAGCCGCCGCCACTCGGTCGCAAGCGCCCGGGCCACTACAGCCGCCTCTGCAACTTGTGCCGCCGAACAGCCGAACATGATGCATTTTCCCACACGGCTGCGGAGGTCTGCAAGCCATCGTGACGGTGGTAGCGGCAGAGGCTCGGGGGTGGTATCAGGCCCCGGACGCTGTGACGAGAACATTCTCCACACAGCGGGCCTAACGGTCGGGCTGCTGACGGCCCTGATTGCCGCGGTAGAGCCGAGGGAGAGGGCAAATGGCCGTGCCCGGAAACAAGCTCGAGACTGTGTCACCGGCTGCGCAACCATTTGGCTAGCTCGGCCAGCATCGCTGCAGCGGCTCCATCGGGTGCCTGTCCGGAGCAGCTGCAGTCTCTGAAGCGGCGCCATTGCGGCTGGCGTTTTTATTTTTTGCTTTTTCTGGTCCCGCCGGTGTAAGAGATAATTAATAAGAAAATGGACGGTGAGACTGGGCTTCGTTGTTGTAGAACCTTTGTGATAGCCGTGTTGCAAAGCAAACCCAGACAAATACGGCGTGCTGTGTTCTTATGCGTCTGTTGTCCTACCGGTCTCGGCTTAAGGTAAGGTTTGCCGAGGGTTTCGCTGCTACTGTTTCTATGTGGTAAAAAAGACTACGGAGTGATTACGGAGTGGAATAATACTTGGAAGTTGGGGCACCCAGGAGCCCAGCTATGTTCAGTCAGACTCCACTAGCCGCTCACCCCTCCCGCGCCAGCCCACTCCATGTCCCGCAATCGATTCAATATGCATGTTTCGGCCGATTTGGTATCAATCATATCGTCATACCTACGAAGGAAGTACATAATTACTCGTCCCATCGTACTTGCAAAACAACGATACCAAAACACCACGACAGTACATTTTCCAACCGGACGGCGCACACGACCTACTTTACCACCGCCCGCTTTGTTCTCCACAGCCGCATATCTTGATTGTATCTCAACGCTCTCACACAATTCGGATAGTAGAAACATCATTTATCCAAGCAGAGCTCAAAAAGCATACATGAGTATCTCTTCTTGGGCAAGCACAGACACTGCAAAAAGAGAGCACTGCGCTTTGTTCTCTTTTACTACATACGGTCATGACTCCACCGTTGAATATGGAGCTGCGGAGGCAGGTAATCAACATCTACAAAGGTACGAACAGTATTGCACAACATCAAGCTCCGCGTGTCGCCTGGGTGGTAGCACCTCAGGCAACTGCAGAGGGTGCGAGAGCCGACTAAACTTTTGCTAATCTGACACTTTGAAGAGCTTCTCAACCTGGGAAAGGACTATCCACAAGGCCGGGACTACTTCCGTCGCCGCCTACACGCCGCGTTCTCTGCCAATGCTGCTTTGCGGGATGATGAAGCTATCCAGCGTGGCATTGCGCGGGCTCAGTTCGTACAAAAGGGTAAGATTCCAATTGCAATGTGTTATTTATAGGCTTCAGACTAACAGTCTTATCGTTAGAAATCGAGGCGTTGTAAGTGTTAAACAAAAGCAATCTATACGGCCGTTGATATCAATACATTATCCAACTGCAGACATTTGAAAAACAACAAACTTTTCAAATTGACGACTGACCTTACCATTTTCGCGCCCTAGATACTACCTGAAGCGATACCGCACGCTGAGGAAAAGATATGACGGAACATAGTCAGCTGAGTGGAAATATATGCTTTGCCGATTCTCCATAAAGCGAGGCACCTGCAAGATGAATTGCCATATCCCAAAAATCACACCACACACATACCCAGAGGTTGACCAACCTCAAGAGGGCAAGGAGGAGAAAGAAAAAGAAGATACGGAACCAATATGCGGAGTGCCCTCTGTTATTTATAAGACACATGGCCTTATTATATACACGATGATATGGAAAATCACAACTAGAACATAACTCAACGAGTCAATAAACACCAAAATTCCTTGCACCCCCTTCAACTAACGTTTTTGCGCCCACCACGCGCCCACCTCAAGGCATTCGCCCAGAAAGTACCATTTTCCTTCATCAAATCGTTCATCATCTTACCAGACCAACCATCCCATTCATCCTGACTTTTGCCGCTCACCTCACGTAGGAGAGGCTCCAAGCTCTGTATCAGTTGCACAACCGTTAGCAGAGCAGTCCGCCGCAAGGCTGTCTGAGCAGGCGTGATTGTCTTTTTGCCCTGATCCATTTCCCGAGTCTGCCCCTTTGCTTTCGGCACGCCCTTCAAATCTATATACGTTTTGCCATCCTTCGTCACCACTCCACCGACACCCTCCCGCTCCAGCGCATCTCCGATAATGGCACGGCCAGCCGACGAGACGACACGTTTGTCAGTGCCTCAGCCTCCTGGAGAAACAGGGCTCCCGCCAGTGCACATTGTGCAAATGGGAGAGACCGCGACTCTAGGGCCTTCACAAGCCAAGCATTGTATTCCACAATATAACTGTTGAGCGGCGCAGAAAGCGGTGTGTTCGGCGTGAGAACATATGCACCAGCACTCATAGCGCTTTCGTAGTCATCTTCTTCCTCAGTTGACAGGGCTGCTGGCGCAGAAGGCAGGTGAGGACGCAGTAAACGGATAGCATGATCAGAGTCCCATACTTCCAATGTCCCGCCGGGTTGGAGGAGGCGGATGCATTCGTCAAACACGAGCTGGTACGTGTCGGACCGCATAGCTAACGACACATCCTTGATCATGATCAGATCGAATTCTTCGGCTTCAAAGGGCCACGGCATGCGACGAACATCGTGCTGCACAAAACGCCAATTCATGTGATCCTTCTCCTTCCCAGACCCTGACTTTGCATGCCCTGCATCATCTGAGCCCTTGGCTCCCAAGCCGATGGGTGCAATATCGATACCTGAGAATGAAATGCCGCGGTGTCCTTGGCGCGCATAGAACTGGTTGCACATAATGCTCCAGAAGGCAGACCCGCAGCCAACTTCCAATACGCGGGTGGGCGGCTTGTTTGCAAAGGAGGGAGAGCATACCGGCCCGCCAAACAGTTGGAACAAAAGAAGTGAACGTAGCGATTGGCGGTGGAGCTCTGCGAGGTCCACGGGAAGAGGATATGGCAAGGACGGGTCAGAAAGGTAAGTACGTCCGTTGCGTACAACAAAAGGTTTTGCCTGGTTGAAAGCTGTAGAGAGTAGCGACTGCGACGACGACCCAACGCCATCTGCACTGGAGGGGGTCTCGCTGGACACCATGGTCTTAGTGCTCAGGGCCGCGAAGCTTGAACTGCCGGATATGCTCTCGTTGCGTGTAAAAGGTTTCGTGATGCTTTTCGAAAAAAGGGCAGTCGGGACAGGTACAATAGACGCATAGCTAACCTGCTGCTGCTGCTGCTGCTGCTGCTGCCGCCGCCGTTGGTGCCGGTTTCCCGGGGTTTATTTTTCTGGCTTTCGAGGGCGCGGCCCCAATTCTCCAGCTGTTCGTGCTCGTGCTCGTAGGGAATGTCTTGTTTATGATGCTGATTATTCCTCAGATCGAGCTCCTGGCCTTGATCCTGCGCCTGTCCTGATGTTGGTCCTGGACTTGCTTTTTATCTTGAACACTGGGTTGTTCTTCGTGGTCGTACTGTCCTTGCTGCTCTTGGTTCTGCTCTTGTGTTCGTTCTCCCTCTTGCTCCTCCTCCTCTTCTTTCTCTGTCTCCTGTTGTTGGTTTTGGCCTCTTGTGTGTTGTCCCCGTCCGTAGTCCTCGACTGTTCTCTCTTCACGGCGCGATTTCTGGTGCTTCCGTATCGTTCTTGCTGGCGTGATCACTGTACTAGGCCCAGCCAGCTTTGCGGGTGGAGTAACAGATTCCACTGAAGAAGAGCGAGTTCCCAGAACAAGTGGATGGTTGGGACCTGTGGTAGGCGCTGTGTGAGGCGAAGACGGTTGTACCCGCCCGAGTCCAAGTTCACCGATCAATGGCGCCGGCGCCGGCGTCGGTGGCAGCTCCTTATTGCGATTCCCGGCCGGGAGGACAGGGAAGGATATAGGGCTCCGGTTTGCTGATGTCGATCTTGGGGCCGGTCGCCTTGCAGCGCCGCAATATCGGAGGGGCTTCGGGGGTCGTCGGGGGAGGGAGGGACTGTGCCCGGAAACGCTGGTGTTTCAGTCTCGTGCGACGATCGACTCCGTGAGCTGTCACTGGAGTTGGTTCTCCGGTGGCCGCCTAGAAACCGAGATTTTCGAGTGGGAGGCACCGCTGTCGTGGAATTTGATCTTTGTGGCGGCTGAGGCGGCGGTGGCCTGCGCAAGTAGTAGTTGGGTGGGGGGTTGTTGGCGGCGACATAGCCTAGATACTCCATCTCTCTCTTTGTATTTTGGGGGGCCGCCCCTATTAAGTCGGAAATTGGGGCCCAGCACCTTTGGATGCTTCAATTCTGCAACCCCCTTAAATTATGGGGAAGAGGGGCAGAGGGGTTCGAAGCAAAGTCGCCCCAATTGGCGGCAGCCTTGTCCAAAGGACGAAACTCAAAAACTCCCCAGCAAATGTGCCTGTCTTTCCTCCTTTTTCCTCCTTTCCCTCCCCTTTCTGGCCTTTCTGGCCTTTGCGGTATCCCTGGCCAGCTGCCTGTACGTCGTACAGTGGTGAAGACACGAGGGACAGTCCGTACTCAGTACATGTAATTAATGTACTGGCGCATATTTTTCTTCTTTCGCTTCTTCTTTCGTTGTTGTTTCTTGTCACACTTCAACCGCCCAAGCCTCTCGTGTGCGTTACAGACAATAGAACGAGATAGATAGTGATGTCGACGAAGGGAAACGGCAACTTGCCAGGCCAGTCTTCCGTCACTGGAGAGCGCCCGAAACAAAAGGAGACACGTCGTGTGAGGGAAAATGTGGGAACGAGACGGGAGCCAAAGGAAGAGAAAATGGCACGTCGGCAGAGTAGATAAAATGCAAGATACACAACAAACCGGTCACAAGAGTGACTGCGTGTGCTTGAAGCTCAGTAATAGGTGGTATTGCAAGATGGGAGAAGGTGAGACAATAAAAAAACGAGAAGAAATAACGGCGGCTGTGGGTCTGGGGTAATGATACAAGCAGGCTGGGCACAGATCGCGCCTCAGCAAAAGGAGGCGTGATGGGAAATGCAAGATGCAAGACAAGAAGGACACTGGTCCAGGTAAGTTGTTAAAGGAAAGAGAGCAAGCCCAGAAAAAAAGGGGAGGAAGCGAGGGGGAGGGGTCGACGACTAGAAATAATCTTGCTTGGGAGAGGCACAGAGGCACGGAAAAGGAGGAGGCGTGCAGGGTTGGAGGAGGAAAAGTATCTGCGCCGTCTTGCCGTCTTCCATTTCGCATTGCCAGAGATCGGGTCAGGCCCGGGCAGATCCAGATAGCAATATACTATGATTGCAGAGTGTAACAGCACACGGAGTAATCTTTATTCTACGTCCTACCGAGTATTGCTTCGCATCATGCTCGCTTGGGCCAAGATAGGGGGCAGTGTGGCCCATGAGGCACGGAATGCGATATGAACAAGGCCAGCCCGTGTCATGACGATCCCAGACTTCTTTTATAGAGTGTCAAAAAGCTGGTCCGCCCGGGGTGTATTGCGATGGATCTGTACTCAGTATGGAGTACAGAGTAATAACGACACATAACTGTGTTCTCACGCGATACCCAAGGCCTGAGATGGATCGAGGTTGACATTGACAAGGGGGGCCCAGGCTTCCCCGCTCAGACTCAGTAACAGTCGGTACAGGTGGACGGGTTGGCGGCATTGCCCTCCGTCCGTGCCTGCTGTAACTATTGGAGTCCAGCTGAAATTCGAATACAATTTACCATTCGATCGTCCTACATCACATCACCGGCGCGCAATCAATCGCCAACAGTAGGCTTGCAGACTGGCGTATGAAAGTGTGCGTGAGCCCACAACAGCCACGAAAGCTACTCAGTGATCACGCAGTAGACGGCTGGTTCGGCCAACAACGTACAGCCTGAACAGCTTGCCAGAGCTGCTTCTCGCTCCTTATACGGAGTAAGATATATGTAGCTCGCAAATATTATTACTTGTAGGCGGGCTGGGTGTCGGCAATTTGTCGCCTATTTTGTGATGGAGGTGTAATTAAGGGAGAAGATAAAAGTCTACCCCAGAATCCAATTACAGTCGGCCATAATCAAGCAGGTCTTGTCGCGCAATTAGATCCGGGCGTAACGAGCTTTTGCTAAGTTTTATTTAAAGTTTGTAGGCTTCTGAATTTCATCCAAGGCACTCATAAGAATTGTACGTCGTAAAAGAAAAAAGTATTGGTCTCGGCTGCAATAAATAATTATCAGGTCCCTCAAAGGTACATTGAATCTGAGCCGCCGTCTGGCCACATTTTCACGGACAATGCTTGATGTTGGTTGTGCACAATGATTCGTTGCAATACTCCAACATGCAAGCACCAGCTGATTGGCCAGCGATACTCGCCTACCATCCACGTCCTTTGCGTTTCGGTAGACTTTAATTTCAGTGTCACGTGATAAGTTATTTATGTAATCATATCAGCCCCGTGACTCTCATGCCGCTTGCTCAGCATCCACCATAACAAGCTGTCGCAAAACTCGACCGATGCTGTTTGCACTACGTCGCCATCGCCATCACAGTCTATATCATTCTACATCAACATCTATTGACCGTTCTTCACTTTGCATACGGTCCGTGCCAAAGTGCGTGTCACTCCGGTATGTCCTTCTCGCGCTAGGCTCCTAACGCTGCCAAGCGAGACACGCTCCCTACGTCCAGCCTCCTTTTCCCACAATCATTTTTTTTTGCCTCCTCACCCCTCGCACACCCTCCACTTGCCTCACTCTACCTTTTGATGCTTCCCCATGCGACACATCATCTTACCATTGCCAATTCTTCGACTCTTCCAGTCTTAACCTATTTATAAACTGACTTTGTTCTTTCCCTGCACCACAGGCCCCATTATCCTTACCGAGCGACGACACCATCCCACAGTCCTCCCCAACCATACATAAATCAAAGGCAGAGTCACAGAAAGAGAGCAGGAACGCGTGTGCACGACGACATCGCACAACGCTGCCAAGCTTCACGTTCTCTGCCAACCCTGCAAACAACAAGAGCATTTATATCTTTCTCCTCACTTCCCACGGCACCACGACCTATACCGCAAATTTATTCTACCAAGCAGCGACAAAGACTCAAGACAGGTCCCGTCGCGGCATGCCCCGATAAACAACAACGGTTGTTACTCGGCGCGTCATCTCACCCTGGCTACACTTCCCATTGCCGGCCGCTTTCTCTAGCGAGGGACTCGTTAATGGCCTACTGACCTTCCTGTGGCAATTGTCAAGTCTCTGCAGCCCATCATCCTGCCCTTTCAATTCGACGCATCGATGCAAGTGGAACGGGCTCAAGGATCCCATGCACTATTCCAGACCTTTTACGCAAACCCATCTACTACCACGACAAACGCCAATCGTCCCGGAAGACAGGGAAAGGGCCATTACAAACGAAGCCCATTTTTCTTTGTTCTTCCTCTCCAGCTTATCGGGGACGTCTCTTCCCGTCGACAGCTACTGTAGCTCTGTCGTGCCCTCTAGTGCCGTCCATGACAGCTAGATGGCAGATGGTTACCGTTATCTGCAGCAGGCTGGAAACCTTTCTTATTTACCTCGACATCTCGCAAATTCAAACGCCGTCTTACCCTCGTCTTCCGACTCTCATCTAAATTCTTTTGGCAGTCAGTATTCAACTGAGCCAGTATCGCCATCCAAATCACCCGACACTGCCTCGCGAGGCTCGTCCTCTTTACCCCTCGGAATGTACAACCAAGGCCACCAGCAGGGCCATGCTTCCCGAATTAATGGCAACCCTGCCGGCCGTGGCATGCCCATGATGTACAGCTTCCAGCAAACCGGCGGACATCAACACCAGGCTCTTCCCCAACACCACCAGGTTCTGCAGTCTGCCGATCAAGGCAGCCACAATGCCAACTCTCAAGGCCTGGCACACCACTCTGCCTATTCCAGTGGTGTCATGCCTACTTCTAGCCCTTTTTTCAAACGGCCTTCAAAACGGTCATGGCGCGGGTATTCGCGCTGCTCAGCAAGCTCCCGTCACGGAGCATTGGGCAGATCAGCTACGCCAGCACAAGGAAGCCGAAGCGGCCAATATTGCCATGGTTGAGCAGAACCAGGCCAATTACTATGCACGGTTGAAAGCGAGCGAGAACAAGGGCATAGGCGGCCCATCACCCGTCCTGAACAACTCCACACTTGCCGACGGCGATTCAGAGGACATCCGGAGGCCCTGGTCCGTGGACAAGCCAAATCGCCAACAAGATTGGCACAACTTGGACCTCAGCGGACAGGGATTGCGGGCCTTGTCCCCTCAACTATTCTGCTACGAGTTTCTTCAAGAATTGTATATCAGTTCGAACAAGTTGACTGTCCTTCCAGCTGCCATCGGTGGCCTACGCCAACTGAGAATCTTGGAGGCATCCCACAACCAGATTTCTGAGCTGCCTCCGGAGCTTGGCATGTGCACCTTTCTCAAACAGCTGCTGCTGTTTAACAACAACATCCGCACACTCCCTTGCGAGATTGGATCCCTCCACATGCTTGAGACTCTCGGTATCGAAGGCAACCCACTCGACCTAGAATTGAAGAAGGAAATCATGGAGAAAGGCACCAAATCTCTGATTACCTATTTACGAGAGCAGCCCCCTAGTAAGTTTCATTCCTACCCATTCACGCTTTTCTATTCTGGCCTTGCCCGCTGCGGCCACGCGATCCGTTTTCTCCCCTCTAATGCACCGGCCAACGCATCCCCACCCTACGGCATGCCGCCCACTCCATAAGACTCTTCGGTGCCCTGCTTTCCTGGCAGTATGTGTTGCTAACATTTGCTCTTCTCTAGTTCCCCTGCCGCCCAATGACCGAAAGCTTGTTGTCGTTCAAGAAGATGTGTCTCCTTCTTTGGAGCGCGTCAAGGTCTTCTCGTGGAACATTCTTGGCGAGAGATATGCAACGTCGCAAATGTACGGGTACACGCCATCAGGTGCGCTTGCCTGGGACTACCGCAAAGAAAAAATTCTCGAGGAAATTCGCCATCGTGACGCCGATTTCCTTAGTCTTCAGGAGATCACTACGGATGCCCTCCGGGAGACTTTTGGGCCCGAGCTTGCCCGTGACGATTACAGGGCAATTCACTACCCAAGATCAAAGGCGCGGACCATGTCCGAGAAGGATGCCGCATCTGTCGATGGCTGTGCCATTTTTTACAAGGGCAGCAAGTTTGTCCTGCTTGATAAACAGTTGATTGATTTCCAAGCGCTCGCCATCAACCGCCCGGACATGAAAAGCCAGCACGACATTTTCAACCGGGTCATGCCCAAGGACAACATCGCAATTGTCGGGTTCTTTGAAAGCCGCAGAACTGGCGCACGCCTCATCGTGGTCAACGCCCATCTCGCCTGGGAAGGCACACTTGCCGATGTCAAAATTGTGCAGACCGCGCTGATAATGGACTTTGTCACAAAGCAGGCCGAAAAATACGCCCGGTGGCCCGCTCTGAAAGACAAGAAAATGATCGAGATACCAGGCGTTGAAAAGAACCCCAATCCTCCCGAATGTGCGCCCTCGCAGGAGTACCGCAGCAACACAGACATTCCGCTTTTCGTGTGCGGTGATTACAACTCGACCGCGGAAAGTGGTGTCACGGAACTCCTCCGCATGGGCCGGCTTGCCCCAGACCACCCCGAAATCGCAAAGTTCCAGTACGGCAATTTCACACGCGACGGCATTGAGCACCCTTTCAGCCTCAAATCCTCTTACCAGCACCTCAACGGAACGCCAGATGAGCTTCCGTTTACGAACTACACTCCAGGATTGCCAACGTCATTGACTATATCTGGTATTCGACCAACTCTCTCGAGGTTGTGGACATTCTGGGCCCGCCGGATGCAGAGTACCTCAAACGTGTGCCTGGGTTCCCTAGCTACCACTTCCCCGCCGACCACCTGCAAATTATGGCCAGCTTCGTGATCAAACCCCGCAAGGATAAAAAGAGCGGTCCGTCTTCCAATTGATTAATTGGTCACTCGTGACATGTGAAGGAGCATTGATGTCATGGCGGTGCTCCTTATAAGGCGCTCTGTGGTTTCCACCCTGTTCGGCAACTTGTTTTCTTCTGACATCATTCGTGCGGCGCACCACGATTAATCCAAGCACGTTCAATCGTACTGCCGCTTGCAAGGTTTGCTTTATTTCATTTTTACCGGCGCTGCTCTTGTTTTCTTCTTCCGGCATTTGGGGGCCACGACGGGGCAGGTAAATGGAGCTGTTGGCGGTGGGTATGAGGATAACACCTGCTCGTGTGGCTTATTGGCTACGTGCACGCGCGAGAAATGACAACAAGAACGCCACCCTTTCATAGGAGACACTGCTCAGCCCACGTGTCAAGACCACGTCGCCGAATCGCCATAGCCTGAAGAGGCTCCCCCTTCTGGGGTGAGTTTTTGGTTACTGGGTGTGGACAATGCAGGTGCCATCTGTCTGCGGGTGCGGTAGATGGGCTTCTCCCGACGGGCAGTCCCGTCCGCCGACGGCTCGGGGTGGGGATGACAGGCGGCTGCGGAAGGTCTTACCGGACAGCCCGAGGTGCCAGCCAAGGAGAACCTACAGACTCTTTCGTGGGCGGTTTTGCAGTCTTTCTGGTTGTATTGCGGGTCGACCCGAGGGTTGGATAGTGCGTTTGCAGGCGTGCATGTATGTAATATTACCGAGCGCCTTAGTGGGTTTTTTTTCTTCTTTTTTTCTTTTTGTCGCGCTCTGTCAGTCTCACGTCCTATTTTGTTCTGGTTTTTTGTCTTTTTATCTATTCTTTTGTCGGTTTTTCGTCTGTTGGTTTTTTTTTGGGGATAACTATTGGCTTTAATTTTCTTATTCGTGCCGTTTTAGGTTTTTATTTGATTCCCGCGGTTGTGTTTGCTGGCGTGACTTGCAAAAAAGGTGTACTTGCATGTTGTTTACATGCTTGTCGGTACATCATGCTGGCGTCGGCGGGGAGCCGCTTGAATTTAGCACTGGCTGGTAATTTCAGCGAGCGCTGTGCCTACGTATCCGTCCCTCCCGTTAGACAGCGTTATTCATCAGCGGTTTAGGTAACGTCTCCCGTATTGAAAGATACGACGTGGCTGCCATCGTCTGGTACCGCGAAGGTCGAACGATTGCTTCGACATATATTACACAGCAATAAGCTTTGTATTGCTGCAGCCAGACCTCGACTAATATACGCCCCGATGCTTCGGTTGGAGCGCTGCTGGCCAGAGCTTAGACAGTCGTTTTATCCAGATTGTCTCTGCCGTGTCTTGGTTACCTCTTCCCTTGTTGCTGCAGTCTGGTGCTTCGAAATTGGTGACCGGGCTCGGCTTTTAGTTTTCCTTCCATGCTTATTTATGTCTGTTTATCTATCTTACACAGCTGCTGCACTTTGCGCTTAGTAGGTTGTGAGTCCCGTGGAGAGGTTGTGTCTCCAGTGTGATCTATATCTATGGTATCTGCGGGGGATATATGCATTTTTCTCGTGTGGGGCGTGTACATGCATAGATAAATGAACATATATATATTTATAAAAAATATTGTATGTTTAATAATTATTATACCGGTAAGTATGTATATATAAATATAAATAACTAAATATATAAGCAGCCTGTAAAAACACATAAGCATAAAAAAAAAACTGCCGGTAATTTAAAATTACAAATATATTTCCAAATCCACACACGCAAGAATAAATACACACACACATATATATACACACAAGCAAATCTACAAGTAAATATACCACAGACACACAGAGTGTCGCATCTGAGGAGATACAAGTAAACACATGTACAAACGGCCAGCTAAACACACAACGAATAAAAAAGTGTGTTATAAGTCATATACCCCAGAGCCACGCCTTATAATACTACTGTTGCCGCCCGTCCCCGTCCATTACATGGGCTGCCGCTATTCATTCTTCCCACAGCATCGTAGCCTCGTGTCGACAGCCCTATGCCCCACGCAGTACACATCGTAAGCTGATTACATGCAGTGCAATGCACGCTACAGTCATCGGAGACGGGCGGAGGTAGATGCAGCTGAGTACTGCACATGCCTCATACACTACGAGAAAACAACAATCCTTGATTTTCAAAACAAATGCCCGAAGCTAGTAATAGAAGGGAGGTCAGTACGAAGTGCAAAGATACAGTAGCTACAAACCCGAACACAAAACGCCGCTAAAAAAACTCACACGACCATTAATAATGACAGACGGCACACCGTATTATCACGAGCATATATCGAAAGCATGTACAAAAAGGACAGCGAATATTATCGAAACACTGGTACTGTTACGCAACAGCCTCTGCTGATGCCATGCAGATGTGATTTCATATTAACGCGGAAGCAATGGAAGCAATGGCGTGAATATATATAACGATCAAGCTCTGCCCACAACACACGGACCAGGCTCCAAAAGCCTCGCGGGCAGTAAATATGACGCCGGTGTCGATTCAGATACCGGGTCAGATAAACCGAACCTCATCAAAGAGGCCGGCTCTTGCCTGCAGGACCGCAGCGATCTCGAATAGAAAGGATTGTAGGATGATGGTGTTGGTCAAAACATGGGAAACCGTCACTGTGCTCTCCTTAAGAGGTGGCACACCCCCACCCTCAGACAATAACTCGTCACCATCTATTGACCTGTTAGCACCGCTGCCCACCTGTCCTTCATCGTCCTGTGACACCTCCCCGGCAACGGGCAAATTTGAAGGCTGTGTCGGCTTATTGAAGTTTATCGGAATTGGCGGGGACGCCTCATGTGTTTTCTGGAATGCCGACCTGACGCGCGAGGATTTTTCGATCCACGGCCTGGAAGGCAGCCATCTGGCTTGCCACTAATTCGTCCCGGCCGCCCTGCTTATCCCACGACACCGCATCCCCGCGCTGGCCACCTGGCGAGAACGAACGAGCACTGCCGGCGTTGTCCTTGGATGGCGTGCTGAAATCGGAGCCAAGCGGAAACTCCCTGGGTCCAACTGGGATAGCTCTGGTGGAAGTGGGAGTAGAAATGCCATAGCCACCAGACACAACGCTAGGTCGGGCGTTGCTTCCACTTCCTGTGATACCGCCGCCGATGCTAGTTTCGACATTTCCGCTAGAGGGCGTGGAAAAACCAGCCCGGCTCGAGTCCTTCCGTCCCCGAGGGCTGGCTGATCGGCTTGGTGTGCCAAGCTCCGATAGTAGTCTCTGTGCAAAATTTTCAAAGACGGAGGGGCGGGCGGACGCATCGCTTTTTGCATCGTCCATGTATGCGCCATCAAAGCCAACGCCACCAGACCCGTTGGTAATTACCGCCTTGTTCCGGAGTGGAAGAGCTGGTGGACGGGAGTCCGCCGTTTGGAAGGCCTCGCGACGTTGTTGTAGCAGGTCATCAAAGCGAGGTATTGACTGGCGATATGCCTGAGCTTGGGTCACTAAGGCTTGCAGCACTACCAAAAGCCGTGGTAAACCGCTCCAATTTGGCCGTTGTCGGCACTTTTTCCGTCAAGGAGGCTGCCTGCGCAGTTTCGGCCACGGTTTCGTTTCCGCCACGCCCAGCGCTGCCCCCGGCTAGTGGCTGCGAATAGGCGTCATCATCAAAGGCGTAACCGTCCGGGTGTCGAAGGAGCCATCCTTCCAGCGATACAAATCCACATGTACACAAATCAAGAAGGGCCTCCGTCGCAGAAAGATTCGTGTCAACAGGATTAACGAAAAACGTTTCTAACCGATCAATAATTGCCGCGAGGAGGGGGTCACCTGGGCGGATCGTATGCGCGATAACGTCACGAGGAGCACCTGGCAGGCTGTCGGGGACAGATGGTAGGTCGTGGTTGTTTGTCGACACCTTGGGTGCAATAATTTTCAGGGAGCATGGGTGGCTTTCAAGCCGCACAAGCATATCTCGTAGAATGCTGTCGTATACCTCGTCGAAATTGTCTTGCCTCCGATAGCGCCTGCAATGGACATGAAGAACTCCACATCCTGTTGGTGGGCACCGATTGTGCGACGCGAGGTGACGCCGGAGACGGGCCCCGTGCGGATCAGTGTCATGACGGCGTACCGATGATGGCGACGGAGGATGGTTGAGACAAGTTGGAGAGTGACAAATATTGTCTGTTGACTGTGTGACTTCAGGCAGGCAAGAATTAGGTCGACCAAGTTAAAAAGGATTGGCGTAGCGGCAATATCGACCCTTTCCGCCATCATCGTGGCCAGATCCATGGACTTGCGCTTGCGGGCAGCGCTGACAGCACTCTTTTCCATTACCGGCTCCGCGTTCGCCACATCGGGGAGGGCAAGGAGGTAATGGAGAATAAGGTTGATCATGTCGGGGTGATCGAGAGACTCAATGATCCTGCGCAGATACGTCAAGACGGCCACGGACGAGCCCCCATCAATATCGGAGGACTCAAGAAGAGAAGGGTACCTGCCGGGAACGTGTTAGTTGGCATTTGTATTTGTAGCATACGGGCGTGTTGCGAAAGGGAACTGGCATACAGGAGCTGTTGTAAAAAGATGACTTGAAAGTGTTCAAGTAGCGTTGATCTCACTTCCACGGAGCGGCAATGGTTTAATACATCCTGCCAGAAGAGGAGGTGGGAGAGGAATGTGTCCACCTGGACCTGGAAGTCAGAGGAACAGGAGCTGACGGCTTCAAAGGCAGGTCTTGGATGCTCATAGTCCGACAAAGCCAGGATCGGGGGTAGGTTGTTTGCTGGGTGATCGATGACGAGTTTGCGACTCAATTGGCTGTACAGGGCACCAAGCCCGGTGGCCATAAGAGTGCTAAGATCGCTTTCGACAATCCACTGCTCTAGAGAGGCAGAAGATACGGCGGATGCGGACTCGATGATATAGAGGAGACCTGTGCGAGCAAAGTCGCCGATTTTGCCTTCTGAGTGGATGTAGTCCATTAGGATATAGAACAGAGGGAAGTCCTTCCGCTGCGTTTTCCCTTTAAAGCGCTCGTGGCCCTCGGATTCCTTTTCTCTGTCTTTGACGCCATCGTGAGTGTCTGCTGGCTGCAGCGCCGTTGGCTGCAGGTTCTGCTGGGCCTTGAACCAGGCAGGTAGGATTTCTGGGCGGAGTCTGATCTTGGTAGTGATGTTGAATGCAAGCTCGACGACTTTGGTCTCGGTTTCAATGTCGAGGTGGATGCTGTTGGCACCGGTAATGCGGACGAAGAGGTTGGTGAGGTTGGACGCAAAAATCTCTGTTTCGACAAAGGCGTCGTCCTCGCTCTCGATCAATGTGCCGAAGAAGTAAACGGCCTCTTTGATGATATTTAGGTTGTAGGACGTCGCGGCAATTTTGCCAATGGGGACATATATTTGTTTCTCCGAAGCAAAGCCAAGGCAGGTGTGTGGAAGCGGCCGGCGGGACTCGTCGATGAGGATATCGGTAAGTTCTTGGATGCGTAGCTCGATTGTGTCGGCAGCGCCAATGTCATGTACAAGGTTGGAGGAATTGCGCCATGTTTGCTAGATGGAGGAAGAGGGATCGGAATTAGCCAACGAGAACGCTGCAACGAGAACGCTACCGGATGCCCGTGCCTGGACACGGAGAGGTGCGCTTACCAGGAGCTGCCCGTATTCCTTCTCGAATCGATGCCGTCGCCGTAGAGGGTCTTTGGCAACATCCTTTCTCGAGGGGCCAGCCGACAGGGGCGTGTGGCTCAAAAGTCGTGACCACTGTGAGGAGAAAGAGGGTGTTTGTTAGCTGTCACTGAATGAGGCTTCATCACGGCTGCCTGCCAGTCGTTGTTCAGCCCTGCGCGGCCGAAGCCAAGGCCACACCGGCTGGCATATTGCTCTGACGAACGTACGAAATCCATGGCGGCAGTCAGGTCATCTCGAGCGGCTGCGGTGTAGATGCGGTTGTTGGCTGGTCATGGTATGGAGGAAAAGGCGATGCTGGATTGTGTCGAGTAATTGCTCCGTAAAGTGCGTTTATGGGGACTGCCTTGCGTGTTCGCGACGTTGACAGTGTGGTGTTTTGTTTGGCGGTCCTGGACCCCCTTTTTTCTGTCCCTGAGCGGGTTGAGGAGCACTCTTTGCCGCATGAATGAGCTTGTGGTTGTCTTGGTGGTCCGTAGGACGTTTGGTGTCGCAGATCTGGCGGCAAAACTGACTTGGTCCAGAAATGGCGTAGTTTGTATTATGCTGCGGGTCCAGATGTTTACTGTGTACATATGCATCGTACGCAGTATTACGACGTAATGTCCACAGGGGCCTTCAGGGGACAAGGCCGACCAACGTGGGAGATTACCTTGCCGAGCTTGCTACCTGGTGCACTACCACAGCATTTTTTCCAAACAGGAAGGGGCATACGCCGTGCATGGAAGTGGGATGTGCCGCCCGACAAGGCTGCCGTTGTCCAAATAAATACCTGTGCCGTTACGGGGCAAGTACTGCTCCGCATGCTGCAGGACACAACACGCCGCATCATTACCACGTAAACAGGAATAGGCTGTTCAATACGACGTACGGAGTACGTCGGACATCATAATTCGAGCATTGCTTCGCTTGGCTCGTGGCCCTCGTACGGAGGGTATAACAACAACGGGAACAACAACGAAAAGAGATCCCGCTCCGTTTCGGCCGTTCCGGCCATTTCGGCCGCCTGAAGTGGTGTTTGATACTTTGTTTATCGCACTTTCCGTTTGAAGGGCGGGGTTGTGCTTGTTTTCGGGGCGACAGAGGATGCCACGCGCCTGGTGGGCTTAAGAAGAGCCACTGCGGGGCCGGCTATGGTACGCGTTGCCGTGGCCTTCAATCAAAATATTCCCAGCCCTGACTGCCTCCGGAGCCTCCCTCCTCCTTAACGTGACCACACCCACAGTCCCGGCCCATGTTTGCCTGCTGTGCAACCAGTGCGCTCTAGGTGTGGCGAAGCAGGCCCTGGACGCTCAGTGGTGGAAGCCTGGCGAATCAGGTCTCGCAGCCAAGGTTGTCCCATGCAAGTTGCGATGTCTCGTGCAGTCGTTTGGTTCCATTCGAGCTATTCTAAAGTGGGCGCATAGGCAATCGGGGCGCACTCGAAAGGGGGCCATTGATCTCCGGGCGTCTACGCCGGAGTGTGTCCGTGTTTATCACGAGGCACGCCTTTCTCCGTACGAATGCCAATGCAGGCCAGCAGGATGGAATTGCTGTCTTGTTATCTCCTTTTTGTTTACCACGTACCTTTTCTTCAAATTCCCTACCCTCTTTTCTGTCTCAAGTCCTTTTTTATTTACTTTCTTTCCCATCTCTCTCTTTTTTCTCCCTCCTCCCTCCAGAATTTACCGCTTCTCCTCTCCCACCTCTCCTCTTCACATGCCTCTTACGACCGCTCACTCTTTTCATTGCCAGACGGACTTGCCACCTCTTTGCAAGATACGCTGAACGGATACGGCGTATGTCGCAACGAGATTGTACTAACTCACTCGGAGGTACTCTTCGCCAACGGATGTGGATTCAATATCCTTGGGCAAGATTGCCGACATTGATCAGCCATGGAGTGGCTGCAGTCTTCTACTTCTCGCAAATACGTACCGGATTGTGATGATGCAGTCGACAAAATCTTTTCTCTTCTGGGCACCCAGCGTCCGCCATACACATATTTCCCGGCCATCAGCTCGGCATCGTCTAACACCAGCATACCATTCCAACCAGCCGACCATGTCGCTCCCCCGCCCAAAATCTTAGACGGCAATGCACCACCTCCCTCCCGGTTCAGTCATGGGTCTCCCCCGGAGCCTTCCGATATTGTGAGCGGTCAACATCACCATATGGCTCACCTTCCGTTGGTTGGTGCTGCAGAGATGAGCATGAGACGGGAGGACCAGGCGGCGAAACTTTCCCGAGACACATCGAAGCTACGTCTCGGATCGGTTGTGAACATGGCATCGGGCCTGCTTCCGGTGAACATACCATCTGTTTTCGATGACAGTCGTGCCCCGTCTCATTGTCATGGCACCACTCTGTTAAATCAAGGTGCCGCTTTGTACGACCAGATATCTTCAACCTTTGATATTCTCATGACCGCCATCGACCGAGATCATTACGAGGGGCTTGAAGCCAGCAACAGTGCACCTGATACATCGACGAGCGGCGCCCCGGTAGCTTCAAAAAACGCATCTTGTCGAGAGGGCGCGTGCAGCCATTCCAAATGTTCGACGCCCGGAACGGTCGCAGCGATGATATCGAGAAATTACTTTGCTAAAGTGGATTACTATGCAAATTCAAAGTTGCCTTTGAATTTGCCGCCTATGAAATTGTATGACCTGTTCTTCCCCCAATATTGCGCTTCTTATTTAAATAAATGCCAGGCCGGTGGCAGCTTGGTCATTTTGCGTTTTGCATCGCAACTAACTGCACCAACTAGATATCTCGCATCGTACCAGCTGTTAAGTCTGGCCGCCACGTACTCCGACCGTGCTTATTTGCGGCCACAGGGTGCTGAACGATCTGCACACATTGGCGCTGACTGGCGGGCCGGCACAAAAGCCATGGTCATCAAGTCTGTCCCAATGGATGATGCAAATATTATAGTGTTTGCTATTCGCGGCACATCTAATTTTATGGACTGGGCTGTCAACTTGAATATGGCACCGACATCGCCGGCCGGATTTCTTGACGACCCGGGTAACCTCTGCCATGCTGGGTTTCTTTCGGTCGCCCGAAAAATGATTCGCCCTGTTGCTATACGTCTTCGTCAGTTTTTGGAGGAAGACCCCAGCCGAGCTTCTTACTCGCTGCTCATCACTGGTCACTCAGCTGGCGGCGCCGTGGCCTCACTCCTTTATGCACATATGGTGGCTTCCTCGACACGGGCGGCATCCGAGCTCAACTTGCTCACAGGCTGCTTTCGCCGAGTACACTGTATAACGTTTGGTGCACCTCCAATCT
Source organism: Sporothrix variecibatus (assembly GCA_016097105.2). Taxonomy (NCBI): domain Eukaryota; kingdom Fungi; phylum Ascomycota; class Sordariomycetes; order Ophiostomatales; family Ophiostomataceae; genus Sporothrix; species Sporothrix variecibatus. The sequence continues at coordinate 4,017,338 of JADMNI010000001.1, read as the reverse complement.
CCCTTCTCCCACTAAAAAAACCCGAAAGACGTGACCTGGCAAAAAGTTTATTTTTCAGTTTCGTCAATGAAGGCGACCCTGTCGCTCGGGCGGACAGACAGTATATAAAGAGCTTGATCGGGCTCTTTTCAACGTCCACACCAGAATTCAGAAGGCAGCATCCGTCAAGAAAGTCGCGACAAATGCCAGCAAGTCGGCATTGCCCGTGGTGCGGAGTGACCCTTGCAACAACCCCGAGTTGCCCACATCGATGAAGTCGGCGAGATCGGGCAAATTTTCAAAACCGACCAGGTCATCGAGGCAGCCTCATGTGTCCAGCGAAGGAGAACGATGTAGCTACAACGGCCACCGGAACTGTCGCAGCGATAAAGCTTCCTCAACTGGGTGTCTCAAGCCTATATGGAATGTTCCGCCTTCAACATTAAGTAATGCCGGCCGCATCGTTGTTTTGAGGTCAGGAAATCCGCGATCGAAACCTGGTGGGGTAATACCGTTGAAGAAGTTTTGAGACAGGGCGTTGTGGCCCAATTTACATCGGATGAGCAGTTGCGTGACGTGGTCTGGGGCGACCCTTTGTGTCATGCCATGAGATTGTATGCTGGTAGAATAGAGATTCTTGCGGTCGCATCTATGATGGTTTGCCCATGAAAGCCGACCTGCTTTAATTTACCGAGCTTCTTCTCCCCCCCCCCTCTTTTCTTTTTTTCTTTTTTTCTTTTTTTCTTTTCTTCTTTTTTTCAGCCGGCTGCGCTTAAGGGTACACACGGATAGGCCGCCTTTAGACTTTTAGGTTGATAGCTTAAAGTTTTTATGATTATGATAAAACAACACAACAACAAAAGAAAACCCTATAGATTCGGAACCCCCCCCCCCCCCCCCACCCCCCCTCCCGGACGGTAAAAAAAGCGCTTAGCTATGGGTTAAGGTGGCTAGAGATGCAAGAGACCCCGGCCAGTATATGGCTCGAGGAAAACGAAAATGACAGAAATAAAAGGACAAACGAGTTCGCCCATACTATCAGAAGAACTTGGTATCGTAGACAAGTCATGAGTGGCCCTCGTCCCAGTCGACCCAGCGCCGGATGATACTGTCTACCTCCGCGATGGCCTTACGTGTTGCTTCCACCTGAAACCACTCTCGATGTTCCCTCCCGCAGACATGGCACTTGTCACCGTCTGCAACCCGCAGTCCTGAGCCGGCAAGCTCGATATGAATCAAGCGTTCTATTTTGTGACTGTGAGGCAATTTGCGTGGCACGGCCGTGCCGGGCACGTCGTGGCTGCAACCGTTGGATGAAAGGTAGGGATAGAATCGTATGAGCGAAAGGTTGTAGCCACATTGCCGTTTCCACTCGTTAAGGCGTCGTTGCACGTTGTTGGCCCGGCCGATTTTCAGAAGCAGTGTGCCGTTGCTCTTGGTGCCCTGGTGCACAGCGCTGCCGGTACTCTCCCCGTCAACACAGCGTTTTGGCACTGGCCGTGCTCCCCCCCGTTCTGTGGTACGGCCATTAAGAGTTGGCGAGTTGTCCGCGGCGAAGGAAGCGACGATGTCGCTGGCACGGCGTCTATCGCCACCGGCGGGGCGGGATGGTGGTAGTAGGAGTGAGCGTGCAGCATGTGCCGGTGGACTGGCCTGCTGTGACTCAGGGGTCAGCCAGAACATGTAGATGTATCCTGGCTCATCGACTTGGGAGATGGGCTTCGCCAATTCGGCCATTAGGGTGGAAGCAGTCTGCGGCGACGCCGTCGGGGGGATCAAGGCTAGATACTGTGCAGTCTGGGACGCGGTTGAGGGCCTCCGGGAATGCTGCAAGCGATGGGAGTTGCTGGATGAAGTCCGGCTACGATATGCTTGGGCGGCCGTGTGCTTGACCTGACCAGACCCTGTGGACGACACAGGGTTTGCCGACTGGACAGGTCGTGGCCTGGGACGTGGTGGTGGTACAGCTGCTTCGTCAGATGGGATCTCGAAACAGAAACAAAACGATACGGTGCGTGCCGGTTTGGGCTTTGGCCGCCTCGTGGGCCCTTGTGCCAACTCTGGCACGTACGGCGCGGCAACCTTGTCCCTCCGGACGTGCGATTGTCGCCGTGGCCCGTCTTCACGTTGAGAAGATTCAGCCGGTCAGCGAGGGTATCCAGGCTGGTGCGTTCTTCGAGGATAGGGGTGTTTGAGGCCCGCGGACCTGGACTGGAGCGAGCCGACATGGTTGCCTGCTCTTTGTGCTGCCAACAATAGAGGCGTTCATCGCGGGGGTCGTCTACACGAAGCCTGCCGCCGAGTTTGCCCGCACTGAGGGTCTTCTGATTAAGGTCCGAGGCGACAATTGGCCGACGGCACGGCCTACCGCCCGATGTGATACCACGACATGTTGTCGATGGGTTTTTAGAGTCGGACCGTGCGACTAGCGATTCCGGCGTGTTGGCGATGAACGGCATATGTAGTAGGACCCGGGGCGGCGGGAGCAGAGAGGATGGTTTGTAAGAAGAAGAGTTGGGTTCTGATGCGTGCCATTTCGCGACATATAAGGGGCATGGGAAGTGAGGCGGAGCCCGGGGTATTAGACAGATAACTCAAGGCAGTGAGTGAGTGAGTGAAGAGCGAGGAGGCAGCCTAGACAGACATGTTGCATGTGCAGCAACTCAAAGCCACTTCGCAGAGGGTTGTCAGCAAGAGCACACAGTCTTTGGCCCCTCCTTTCCCATCACCTGCTGGTTTCTATCTGCTTCAAGCTGCTCAAGCTGTGCGTTGTACAAGTAGTGCATCATTTCTTGCCTTTTTCAGGAATGTCGATAAACACAAAATAGTGGGGGCTGGTAGTGGTGCCTGTTGGTGCTCGATGTGAGGCAGCTTGGGCAGGTACGGCAGGCTGCCGCCGACCCACATATCACGTGGGCGATAGAGATCGTTCTCCTCTCGAATCTCATGTTGACAAACGTTTGCGCCTCGTGGCTAGGTGCTGATCACGTGGGCGTACCTCGTGCATACATCTGTATTACTCCGTACTCTGATACAACGGTACTCTACGCTTGTACTGGCAGTGCCTTGCCAAGTTGATTTTAAGCTTTTTGAGGATCTAGAGTGTGGCTTGACTTCGCACACACAACATAGTTACATGCACCGACGTGCAATATGTGTACGCACCACGTTGGTGTTTCATCAAAACATTCAAACTACTGCGCATTGCAAGTGAAGTATTACCGCCGTAGATTAGCCCTGTCTGTGTCCGTTTCGACAATACACATGAGAATACATTTTGAAAATACTATATGCCAACTTGAGTTTTTTTTTCTTTTGGGGCAAACTCGGCTTAGAAGCTGGCAGGCTGGCGTACAAATATGTGCTCCGTACTCGAGCAAGCATGGAAGAACAACGAATTCGGGCAATTCTGCTGCTCCTGCCAAGGGCTGTCCTTTCCACATCACAAATTCCTGTATTTGCGGCTCAGACTAGGAAAAACTAGGTGCCAAGGGTATGTGGGCGTCACAAAGCCGGAGCGTCTGGCTATGGTTGAGTGGCGCTGGAACAAAGAGACAACCATCCACTGGGGCAAAGTGTGCAATGGATGCCAGATGCCTTGATGACCGAGCGTAGACAGCATTTAGAGAGAGGGGGGGGGACGATAAGATAAAGCTGGAATAAAACCATGCTATATGTCTCCAATGCGACACAGGATGAAAAATGAAGCAAAAAATACGGAGTACTGCACAGGGCTAAAGAAATTCACACAGTTGGGGCCTTTCTCCGTCCGGAACCCAGCGTGCCAGCCTCCAACGTACGGTGTACTTTTCAACGAACATCAACCTCGCAGCTACCCAAGACGGGGGCATTGGATGCAAGTACATACGTGGAGTGGCCAGACCAAGAGAGACCGGCCCGGCGGGATGTTGCTTGAAACGACAAAAGCAATGCTTGTCACTGGCTATGGATATGGGACGGGGCCTGGAAGTCCATGTTGAGGTGCCTGCCGCATGATCCGAGCTGTACGATGTTTGTGTACTCGTATTTGGTACAAAGTATCTCTCCGTTCATGTTCACGAGCCACATTTTTCTGTCTGCTGGCCTTTTATGTGTATCTCTTTCCAATGCCTTTTTGGACTCAAACTCACTCTGCCTTTGCGCATGCATGCTATCCTCGCCGGTTGTACTCCGTACTACTCTTCACTTACTTTCGTGATACCATGTTAATTACATATTTCTTCACGCGAAAGCAACAAGGCGGTCAATGCATATACTGCTTGAACTGTCATACTGTGTAGCTTTACGTTTTGAGTTGGACATACGTCGTAATAAAGATGAACTCACTTTGATCCAAGTCGTAATTCTCTGTACGCGTCGAGTCGTAGCTCCTTCTCGCTCCTATTGGGACCCCCACTGTAACGCAACAAGAAAAACCTGTTATTGCGCAATATCACCCTTGTAAGACGTTAGAGCTTCTCGGCGCATATGGCACATCCTGTACTCCGTAGCGTAAGAGTTTCTGCGCTGCCTCCAATCAAACCCATTACCTGTCAAAGCGGTCAGCGGCGCCCCCGCAAAATACGCCCAGACCAGCCAGGGCGGCGAGGTGAAGGGCCTTACTTGTTAAGGCCGCGCTAGGCCACGCTTGCCGCGCCAACAAATGGGCGGACTCATGAAGAAATGGGGACATGCGGGCGGTGGGGGACTCGGGGCAGGGGGGCCAGCGGCTCTCCCACACCCGAGGATCTCAACCTCCTTCTGTTTTTCTTTCGCCATTCCACACTGATTCCACGCTGTTTCCACTGGCGCAGACGCTGTATTTGTACTCCGAACTCCGTATTACTTACTGCACGGAGTACTCCGCTTGGGGTGCTTCTCGCTGCGACTTGCCCCTGCCGAGGGTTTCCATTTGACGTCATACCGGTGGATAAGAGCGCTGGCTGCAGGGTGCGCCTTCCGTATTTGTGAACGCTTCTCCGAACTTATTTGCTCGTGTGTAATACTACGTACGAAATAGCTATTGGCATCGTCAGTGGTACAGAGAAATACATGACTTCTTGGCTGGACAATCCCAGGAGCCTCGGCTTTCTTTACGACTTGAGATAAATCCACGAAGTAATATGATCTATATACTTCGCACTTGCCCAACAAACAGAGCGCTGTCTGTCGAGAGAGGCAAAATAGGACAAAGAGCGTACCTTGGCATTTGACTCTTTGATTTTGAGCCAAGTCTCTCTGTTGTTTCTGGCTTCTTTATTCTCAATTCGACCCTTCCTTGTACAGTCTTAGCTCGCAAGTCAAAGAAGTGACAGCGACGGAGCCTACACATTCACATATTACAGCGCAATAGGCCGTATGCCTAACTATTGGGACGCACTCGGCAGGCAGGAATGCACGCCCTTGAATCTTACGACCGTTCTAAACAATTTTAGACTGTGAGAGACGGGCAGCCAAGTTGCTATCCATACCAGAGGCACGAGGCGCCTTCTAAATAACAGTTGATATCTACAAGCAAACTTGCCGACCTGTGCGCTTCGTGGGCGCTGGAGGAAGGAGCTTTTGCAAAGAAAGAGGGGGTATGCCGTAAAGGGAAGGCACGAGAGGAAGAACATGTACATTGGCCCCTTCCGTCGAAATAAAGTAAAAAACGTCGAGAATGTGTGTGTAAACAGAGGTCGTATTAAGTACAAACTTTTGGCTGCAATGACTGAAGGTGCCAATTTCTTCTGCGAACAAGAACTCCCCCCCAACCCTCCCCCACTGAAAAGGAACAACTGGGCAAGCATCATCACCACATTACGGAGTATTGCCTTCGGAGCCGCCGACGCAACTGCAGAGTCTCCCACACGACTCCAAGCTAGGTTCTGCTGTCGCCATTTCGTACCAACATTTCGCGGTAGACTTCATTGGTCCGTGTGGCAGACCGGCCGCCTAAGAAATCACCAGAGACGTCGAAAAAGAACTTATGAGCTTCGAGCCTCGAGCCTCGAAGCAACACAAGGGCAGCCACCGAACTACTCAGTGCTGAGTATGGCCTAGACTAGGATCCATACCCACGCTCGCGGTCTGTTTTGGGCTGCATTCGTCCGTCTCTGTTCATACTCTGTTCGGACGAGCCACGACGATCCTTTCAATACAACCCAAAGGAGCACCCCAATTCGACCAGGTCCCTGCACGGCGGGCCCGACCGAGTTGAGCTTCATTCCGTCGACGTTCGCGGATGCTTCTGGCTGTCTGGATTGTCTGAGTCGTGTGTCTGCGCAACTGATGCGCAACTGATGCACACCGACACCACTTCGAGCCTCTCCTGGACAGTCTCATCCCCCCCATCCCCCAAAAGACAAAAAAAAAGCGGCATACAGAGCACGACGTGAGATAATGCACCCCTCGCCTCTTCAGTACGAACCTATTCTTGCCATTCTCAGAGTATCTTACAACGGGTTTCCGTACGAGGTGCTGCGTTTTGTTTCTGCGTTTCTGTGTCTTTGTCTTTTTTCAGCTGACTGTCGTACTCGCTCAAGGATCGAGAGGATCTTCTAGCGTGTGCTGCACGGCCTCTTCGCCTTGCTCGATCTCGTTCGCCCGCCCGGCCTGGTGGCTAACGCACTTGCTCGCCGCTCGCACCAGGCTAGTTTAGCGGGCCATGGAGACAAAGTACCCCCCGTCGCATCCCAACCCCAATTACCACAAGCTTTGTGGATTGACATGTCCCATTACTCCTGTCCCGTCCAAGTCTTGTTTTCCTTTTGGTCGAAATCTCTGTTGGATGCTTGTCTTTTTATTGTTCTTTATCTACAGCGCGTCCCCCAACTCTTTCGATCGCCGCTCTCCTTCTTCCAACCTTATCCTCGCTTTCTTTCCTGTCATTTTTTTGTCCCCCTTCCTTGAACCCTTTTCCCACCTCCCAACTGCCCTTATTCATGACCCTCGTCACAACAGACAGACTCTTACCTCACTCAACACTGTCTTAGTCGCGTTTATGGTTCTTCGTCCTCGTCGCACCTATTTTCTTTATTAAATATCCCCAACCTTTTGCCTTTGCACCTTACTTTCCCTTCCCAATTAGAGCTTCTCTTCCACCTTCTTTCGCTTCTCCGGCCTCCTTTACTCCTTGTCCAACTACAACCATTCTTTACTGCCACGGACCAGACTTCGACCCAACACCTGTTGCGCGACAGATCTCGACATACGACAATCCCGTTTGCATCAAAACAGATTACAACCATGGCCGAGTCTCCGAAGAACGAGAAACTCGAAAGCCCTCGGGCCGCTGAATTCGACCCGGAGCCGGCGTCCCAAGGCGGCTTTTCATCGTTGTGGGGCCGCGGTATGAAAATTGGCCCTCGCATCGGCCCCGATATTACTGGCGTCGCGCTCGAATCCGACAGTGACGACAGCAGTGCTGCTATTTTGGAGAAGCAGCTCGCCCAAGAGGATGGCTGTGCTATCCAGTACCGTACCTGCAGCTGGCAGAAGACGGCCGCTTTGCTCTTCTCTGAGTACATTTGCTTGGCCATGATGAGCTTCCCGTGGTCCTACAGTGTCCTCGGCCTCGTTCCTGGTTTGATCCTGACAGTCGTCGTTGCCGCCTTTGTGCTTTACACGTCTATGGTTCTCTGGGAGTTCTGTCTGCGCCACCCCGAAGTGCGCGATGTTTGCGATATCGGCCAGATGCTTTTCTGGAACAAGAAGTGGGCATGGTATGCCACTGCGTTCATGTTCATTCTCAACAACACTTTCATTCAGGGTCTTCACGTTCTTGTCGGTGCTAAGTACTTGAACACGATGACCGCCACGGACAACAACATTGCCTGCCGCACTGTTAGCTTCGGTGTCGTCATGCTGGTCATTTCCTGGGTTTCCTCTCTGCCTCGCACATTTAGTATGCTGTCGAAGCTTGGCACTGCATCTGCATTTTTCACCTTCATCTCTGTGCTCCTGGCCACCATTTTCGCAGGCATTCAAGCTCACCCTGCTGGATACGACCCCCGCCCATCATACACGGCGGCCGATGGCACGGCAGCCGTTGGTGGCAACCCCATCGTTACCGCAATCCCCGTTGCTGGAACCACTTTTGTTGCCGCGCTCAACGCCTTCATGAACATCAGCTACACCTTTATTGGACAGATTACTCTTCCCAGCTTCATCGCTGAGATGAAGGACCCCCGCGAATTCCCCAAGGCTCTCTGGGCCTGCACAATTGCCGAGATTGTCTTGTTCAGCATTGTTGGCGCTGTCGTTTACGCATACGTCGGAAATCAGTACATGACTGCCCCGGCCTTTGGCTCGCTGGAGCCTCTGTACAAGAAGGTGTCATTCTCGTTCATGATTCCCACTCTTATCTTCCTGGGCGTTCTCTACGCGTCTGTGTCGGCCCGTTTCATTTTCTTCCGCATCTTCGACAACACCCGCCACAAGAACGAGCACACTGTTGTCGGTTGGGGCGTATGGGCCGCTATTCTCCGTAAGTTTTCAATTGTTTTGCGCTTATTTTGTGGGATATGCTCAAAAGTATGCATTGCTAACTGATTAGTGGTTACCTGGATCTTTGCCTTCATCATTGCCGAAGTCATTCCGTTCTTTTCGGACCGTAAGTCACCCGCAGAGCCCCGATTTTCAAGAGTGTCTTGCCCTCGCCTTGCACACCGTTGCTAATATATTCGCTTCTAGTCCTCTCCCTCATGTCCTCGCTTTTCGACAGCTTCTTCGGGTTTATCTTCTGGGGCGTCGCTTACTTCCGCATGCGCAAGGTTGATGGCGGCCTTGAGCTTGTCAAGCAGGCAACATCCGTGCCATCCTGATGGCTATCCTCAACGTGGCCATTATCCTCATCGGCATCTTCTTCCTCACTGCGGGTACATATGCCAGTGTTCAGAGTATTGTTGATGCTTTCAATGCTCACCAGGTCGGCGGCGTCTTCACCTGCGTTAGCAACGGCTTGTAAGATGGAAGGAAGATCTTGGGTCTCACCAAAGTCGACTCGCCTGGAGAATACCACATACATAATTGGGAAGCAATTCTTAAAAATTGGATCGCGGTAATTCGGGCCGTTGCTTTTGGATATTATACTTCTATTATATCGTTTTCTTATTTTTTTGGTCTTGGGCACTGGCGACTCACTTATTTGTTTCGTTCATTTGCACAAGTGCTGGGAGACATCAGACTATTGCTTTCGTTCATTATCGAAAAGCCAAATACCCCGTTTTTGTACGAGAAGAGAAGTTGGAGCTGCGGGGGAGTTTCGTCGCGACTATGGTCGGATTACGAGAGAGAGGATATATCATAAACTGGCCGCCGGCTGGGCTCGACGTTTCCCATACGTCCTGTCGTTGATACCCTTTAGTTCATGTTTTTGTTTTTGTTTTCTTCGGCAAACATCATATAAAAGGACTGTCTAGGACAGCCGCAAGAAATAATTTGTCTCACCGTTGGCACAACCATCCTCCGCTGATATCCTGTTGCACACGGTTGTTCCCACGATCGTTGGTAACTTTATGCCCTCGACTAACAAAAAAGGGGAAACTTATTTCAAGCGAGAGCCTTTTTGAGTATCTGGGATGATACAAACTGCTAACAAACAATAGTCAGGCAAAGACAACTGCCAACACTCTCCCACTCTACATCAGGATGCACATCAAAGGTGATAAAATATACCAGCAATCAATATCAGAGGCTAATCTAGTCCTGCCACGCTGGGCATTATTTGGTTTCTTAGGTGGCAGTCCCTACAGAACGCAGTGTCGCATTTGCCGCACCGGTAAGTTGATTCGCACTGTCAGTGATCGCACATGGCGCACCGTGCCCGGCCAACTTTCATCTTCCAGCCTTCCTGTGGATGGCCTGTAAGTCCGTTGATGCAGGCGTGTGGATCCGCTCATCTGCTGTCAGCCAGTTTCTTGACTGCACTCGTTGCGTCCATGTCGTTTCCCCTATTTTGGTTGACTCCGTCCTTTGCTTTGCTTTCCGTGTTTGATTCTGGCTTACCCCAGTTGCCTTTTTTCCTGGCTCTTTTTCTCTTCTTCCTTGGCATACCCTTCACCTCAACCTCCACCCGCACAACCTCCGTGCTGGCTACAGTCCCCGCTTGGGCTTTTACATTGCCGTTGCAAAGCCCCCCAGATGCATCTGTGATTGTGTCAAGTAAGTGAGTAGCCTCGACCTGGGCAACCGTGAACTGGCCCCGTACTTGCCGCTTTCGCCAGAGCTGTAATTCTTGAAGCCTCCGGCGCTCGTTTCGGTAGGCGATCCAGAGGGGCTTGGAGTACCAGCAAGGCGCATGGAAGTAGAAGGCATTATAGGCATCACGGTCAACTGGGTTGCTGAGGCAGTCGTACGCATCAGTGATCTGTCAATACACGGATTAGCTGCCTCTCGCACCACATTGCTCGGGAGCACTTCGACTGGATCATCTAACCACATCAATGTGCGCTTCATCTGTCCTGGGGTCGTTGACTAGGTTGTAGAACGCTTCGGGCACCTGCTGGGTGCTCGCATGGTAGTTGATATTGAGAACGGCATAATAGTTTGCCAGCAAATCGCACTGGCCGCTTTCCATGTCGACACAGCACTATCGGCAAATCGTAAGTGTTCGTAGAGCATAAAGAATGTGTTTGATTTGGAGAAAGCAAGGTGTGATGAGCGGTGTCATTTTATTTACAGAACGCTGCGTCTTTCCTTCTTGTCCATGCGGGCGTACGGTTTGCCACTTCCACTTCGATTGCTTACAACCTCCTCAAAGACAATAATTCAAACAAGAGATAAAATTTACTCCCGACCAGTTTTACCATGCAGCTTGCTTAAGCTTGCAAGTCTATCAGTAGGCAAGTAGCGGTCAACACTGGCCATGCTTGTCTCAACAGAGTGGGCTACGAACGAGTAAACAAAGGCTACGAGCACAGAAGAAAAGAGGAACATAAGATGTCAAATGTCAACCAACATTCTGGAATAGTTTTACTACACTAAGTGCAACACCTGATTGTAACGAGCAAGAGAATGGCAAAATTAGACAAATATTTATTAACAAAAAATAAAGCAACGGGGGGATGAATGAGTGATAAGAAAACGAAGATGTAAAAAAGAAACCGATGTGGTAATGTGGTAATGTTTATAGTTGAAGAAGCGAGAAAGTTGGCATGCATAAAAAAAGCTGTAAAACAAAATAAACCAGATGCAAATTTGCCAACCCTTGACCGCTTTTTTTTGTCATGTCCCATTTTTTCATCTGCTTGCCTATCCTCGGGCTGTGAATGTATAATGGTGGCTTGCGTGGTAGCTACATATATGTCCTGGCTCACATGCAATGCTGCAATGCATGAAATGAGACGGGAGGGGGTATTGCTATTATCATAATTTTTGGAACCAACAGAGCAGTCCAGCATGACCATCCGTGCCTTCTGTTTGACTGATTTGCTTAAGAAGCAAGCAAACACAGTTGTGGGGGGGGGGGGGGAGGGGGTAAACAGGGAAGAATAAATGGTCAACGAAAGCGGGAAAGAGATATTCACTTGATTACAACAGAACCATGCCAGCACCCGTGGCCATGGCCACCAGCACGTACAGGCCGACAGACAAATCGCCCAGGGTAAGCATGTTGCGCATGGCCATGGGCGCAGCGTTCTTGCTGGTGCTGCTCGAGGAGCCGCCAGTTGTCGAGGTAGAGCCCGCAGTGGCAGTGGCAGCAAAGCTGTTGGAAGCGCTGGCAGACGACAGCAGAGCCGAGCAAGACGAGGCAGCGGCAGCAGCCTTGACCACCTGAGCCTGGCCGTTCCAGTCGCATGCCGACGAGGCGGAGTTCTGGCTCTTGTAGTAGGCATCCAGAGCGTAGCCGAGCTGCTCACCGGCGTCGCACATGACGTAGGCACCGTAAACACCAGTGCTGGTGTTGGCTGTGATGCCAGCGCAGGCGCTGGCATCAGCACCACAAATGCTGCCGAACAGGGCGCCGTAAGAGCTCGAGTTAAGGCTGTCAGAGGGCACACAGGTCAGGGACTTGTACATGCATTCGCAGGTAGCGTTGTTGGGGGTGGGCGGCAGGGTGTCCGAGGCAGCCCAGCTGGAGCCAATGGCCGGGCAGGCAGCAGGGCTGTTTGTCGGGGTGTAGGCGCTCATGGCGGTCGAGCTGGGGCTGACCTTGGCGATGACGGTGGACAGGGCGGCGTAGTCGGCCATAGTCGAGGCCTTGCTGTTAACGATGCTGACGAGACCATAGTCGTTGGCCTCCTGGAAGTACATGTAGACAATACCGCCGGCAATGACATCAGTCATTTCGCTCGAGTAGAGAGCAGTGGTTTCCTCCCAGATACGGCCAGCAGCGCCATCGGGCTCGTTACAGCCGTACTCGGCGAAGAAGACGGGCACAGAGTAGTTCTTGAAGAAGTCGACGACCTCCGAGTAGCCGGAGCCGGTGAAGGTGTTGTTTCCACACCACTCGTAGATGTTGTAGCCCCAGAAGTCAATGGCATTGTCCTGGTCACCGCAGTTGAAGTAGTGGGCCATGTTGTCGCGAATGTCGTCGTCGTCGTTGGCAGCGTAGCCGACGCCCATCCAGCGGGTGGCGGTAGAGTTGATGTAGGACTTGACATCGCGGACGGCAGCCTTCACGTAGGCGGAGGCATCGGTGTTGGTGTTGTTGTTGGTGACTTCGTTGCCCGCAAAGAAGCCGATGACGTTGTCGTACTGGCCCATCTCATCGACAACGGCCTTGTAGCGCGTGAACAGGGCCGTGTTCCAGGTCGGAGAGTCACGGTTGATAGACAGGTCAGGCTCGCTGAGATCGGAGATGACGTAGATACCAGCCTCCTGCAGCAACTGCATGCAGGCGGAGTGATCAGCCGTGGGATCAATGGCGTAGGTGCGGATGACATTGGTGTTCAGCTTCTGCAGCAGGGGGACATCGCGCTCGCAGAGAGTCGAGTCAGAAAGGGGGTCGATGTAGGTGCTACCCGTGGTGGTGCCGGCAGCACCAGTGTCCTGCTGGTACGCAACGCCCTTGATGAAGAACTGGGTGCCGTTCTTGTAGAAGAACTTGGTGCCCTAGGGAGGGGTTAGCAACATGGTTACAGAGCAACGAACGGCAAAAGGGACCGGAATAATCCAAGAGTTCGGAATGAATCGCGTTGGCTGACCTTCATAACGATGGGCTCGACAGTGGTGGTGGTTGTAGCCTTTGACGAGGCGGCAACGGCACCTCCCGCCATAAGGAGGGAGGTGAGGAAGGCGGACTTGAAGCCCATGTTGGCGGCTGGTAAAGGAGAGGGCGAAGCGAACGGATTTGGTGTATAGAGAGAGAGGCAGTCGTAAAGTTACGACAAATGGGAGTAAACGAAGATGTGGTCCAAGTCGAGATGGCGAGAGACCGTAGAGGTGTAGATAATAATAAAAAAAGGTCGCAATGAACGAGTGTACGAATCGAGTAAGTCGGAAGTAACGAGAGGAATGAGCGAAAGAAAGAAACCGAGATGTGTTGGAAGAAGGGAGAGATGCAACAATAAAAGAAGAAAAAAGAATCTCCGATCTCCTCGACCAACAGAAAAGTAAAATGGACGTGAGAAGATGAAAGAGATGGAAAGAGAATGAAAGAACGAGTGACGAGACGAGAGAGAGAGAAAGAGTCCAAGGAAGATAGCGAGAGTCGAGAGAAAAGGGGAGAGATAAAAAAGAGGCCTCGAATCAAATGGATGGAGTACTTAGTTGAGAAACAAAGCCAAGAGAAAATCAGAAAAGGAGATGGACGGATGCGCGTCGAACGAGCCAGGGCGAGTGGGAAGGCGGATTGGATCGCTGGGCACTCCAAAACCAGAAAAGCTTGGAAAGAACGGATTTCCAGGGGAGATTTGATGCGAGGCGCAGCAATATCCCTGGTGGTGAGAGGGGGTGTGGGCACTCTACGCACGGTGGGAGTGGAAACACAACAGATGTCACTGGAAGCTGGCTTGCAGTGTGAATGTGCAGGGATCCTGGTGTGTTTAGGAAGGGGCAATACAAGTACAGAGGACCGCATACGGTGTGAATTATTGGAAAGCACTGTTATACTAGCCGAGTACGTGTCGAGTGGGCCAGGCACAGAATCTTGGGTGGAAAAATCAAGAGAGTTGCTTTCAGAGAAAGAGTCGGTCGACACAACAGTGCACAACGGGAGAATGTCTACGCCGTAATACTAATAGAGATTTGAAGTGAATACACTTGCCGTCCGACGTACTCCGTAGAATATGCTGTATGGAGAGTGTTCAGTTCGCGAGATTACTCACGGTTATTGACATGTTGTGTCGTGACAATTGCTGCTATCATACTTATCGTACCGTCTGTCTTTTATCCTGCTGAGAGTGTACGAAGTATCTTAGCTTTATTGAGCCCCGTACTCCGTACTGCTACAGTCCATCCCCTGGTGTTTCGCTGGTGCCCGTTCCATGTTTCGCCGCCTGTTTGTCCTCCTCGACCGGTTGCAAGATTTAATATCCAATTGGTTCCTTGTCGCCTCTTGCGCTCTTGCTCTTGCAATATTCTGTGCAATTGTCTCCTGCCAGGCTCCCCAGGTAGCCAAGTGCACCTTCCCTGGGCGCCAATTATGCCAGGAGACGTGTGGGCCTCGTGCATTCCACCAGGGGAAAGGGGCAAAAAGGGCATCAATAGGGAAAGAGGACTCCACCAACCAGCGCTAAAATACGAACTCGTTAGAGGAGTACGTATCTCTGTGCTTCATACGAGGCAGGAGGTCTGCCATTGCTCGACACATCAACACCAACAAAGCCCCTTTTCTCCCTACTGTGTAAAAATACGAGGCATGGCAGCCGGCCTAGGCCACATTCTTTTCGGTGGTTTTAGTATGCGGTATTACTGAGTAACGTATCTTACACATGTGGATGTGTGCAGCTACTGGGTTTCCCGGCACACTGGGAGACTAGTGCGTTGATTTTGTCCCCTGATTTGAGAGAGACGCAAACAAAGTCGTAACTGCTCCGTTCATTCATTACACAGTAAAATACGTCGTCCACGGAGAGCGGAGTCGTCATACGCCGTTGAAATTGGACGAGCCAGTTTTGCCAGTGGCACCCGTTGGCACACGTCCTCATTTTGTCTTGTTTCTATTTTTAAAGCCTTGGTTCTTGTATCGCCTTGGCGCTGTTTTCTGTGATTGTGCGTTGGTCTCTTGCCCAGCACTTGGAACACTTGGGTTTTTTGTCGAGCGTTTCTTGGATGACGATGATGATCGTTATTCCCGCGATGCTTTTTGCGAACAGCTTCTGCTGGGCGATTGCTGCCGGGCAAATGAGAACGCGCGTTACACGAGGAAAGGCCTTACTGAGTATATACACATGCAAGGCCTGTGCTGTGCTGCTGCCGACTTATCCGGCCAAACCACCAAACCAGAATACACACACGCGATGCATCTTGCATACTACATCGCATACTTCATATCCTACTTTTGTAGTTGTACATGCAACTAAATATCTTGCTCGCCGCCACATTCGCGCACAGCGTCCCCAGACGTGCACGTGTTTTGCCCAGAAAATGCCCAGTAACTGCCAAGTATATAAAGGGCAAAAAAAGGAGAGGAATGGGCTCAAACGGACCAATCTACTGAGTAATAATCCGCAGCAGAGATGTGGTTGCCTTCGTTTATTAAATAGAAGAATGCTCTGTAGCGACACTACACAGTAGACAGGACACCACATCGTTGTTCCAGTTGTACGTCGTACCCCGAGTTTGTCTACTCGCTTATCGTGGGCCCAAGAGGGCAACGTCGGCCAAAAAGCTGCGAATATTGACACGATTGTTCAGTGATGCGTTGAAGCAACTGTCCCGAGGGTTCGCCGTGCCCATTGCGGGAAGTACATGTACTTGTAGTGACAGTGTAGACCAACCATGGGCTAGGGCCTGGCGCGGCTGATTAGCTCTCGCATAAGAGCCACGCAGCTACGACGTAGCGGTTCCTGGAGGTGACAAAATCCTAGTTCAGGCACCCATCTGTATAACAAGTTGCCTCTATTTGACTTGTACAGGTACTTGCACAGCTTGAGATTGGCAAAACTGGGCAGGTCTGTTGAGTGGGCTCTTGCCATTTCCCGCAGAATCCGCCCAGATCCAAGACGCGCGTTCATCTTGAATCTTGATAGGGGAAATGGTGATGGGCGTCCAAGCTCTGCGTCCAAAGTTCACAGATTTGGGGCGTTTGTACGGAGTACGAACTACGTCGTACTTCGTACTTCATAGTCCACCTGCCCAGGTGCCTAGACCATGCCCAGCTCGCGCCCAGATGCCCAGATGCCCAAGAGAATCAGCCAGCCACGCACAGTATTTTCGGCGCAGCTATGGACTCTCCAATCCGAGCTCCCAGTTTGATGGCAAGCTATGGGCGACTAACAGTCACAGTCACAGTTGATTGTTGATGTGTGCCTGTTTGTCGCAAGAACAACCCATTACCTTCACTTGCCCTCTGGTCGTCGCTCTTGGCTAACCAGGGCGTCGTCGTGCCGGTCAACCGACCGCCGGCCATGCTCGTGAATGGCCCTAGCTTGGTGCCCGTACCCGTACTCAAGCTCACGCGGACGATCCTGGTTGTGCTCATCATAGTGGTGGCGGTGAAGACGATGGTGATGGTGCCCTTGCACAAGGTCGTCATGCCCACGTTCTTCACGTTCTTCTTGGTGCTCGTGTTCGTGTTGTTCGTGATGCCCGTGATGCCCGTGATGCCCGTGATGCCCGTGACTTTCGTGGCTCTCTCGGTTCTCGCGATATTCGTGACTTTCGCGGTGTCCGTGGCGCTCGTGGTGCTCGTGGTGTTCGTGTCCTTCTAACTGTCTCGAGCCCTCTTTTTGGTGGCGATGCCCTGTCTTCTGTTTTTTTTGGTCAGCTCGCGCCTCCACTCCTGTTTCGGCTACCGCATGGCAATTGTAGCGACATTCCATCCAGGTGACATCTCCTCCCTTTCCCCCTTTCTCTATGGAGCACTGCGTCCCCTCCTCCCCCCCCCCCCTTTTTTCCCCCCCAAAGTTTTCCCCCTCCGACATATGCGGACGTATCTTACCTTTGTGAATATGGCGCCGACGCCACCCAGCACTGCATCCCACAAATCGTAAGTCTCGCTCCAAATGGTGTGAAAAACAGAGGTCGCCATTTTTGGGAGTGACGGAGGCTAAGCTGTGCGGGTCTTTCAGTGCGTGCTTGCTTGCGAGCGTGCATGCGTGCGGGTATGTGGCGTGTGTGTTTTGGTGATTGCTTGTAATAGTGTTCGAGCCCTACTTCTTCGTCGTGTATCCAAAAGCCGTAGGAACGTTGACGTTGGAGACGAACAACGTATTCAGCCTCGCATCTGGGAGCACGCCATCAATATATACGGGACCATATGGACGTCGTTTTATCTCCCACTGTCTAGCCCCTCGCTCAACCCCAGCCCAGTCGCGACGCATCTGCAGCCCCGCGGTCTTGGCATCGGCTGCTGGCGAGCCCCTGGGCCGCCTGAAGGCTTGGCACTTTAACCGTACTGGGCAACCTACAGCCTGCTGACAACGTCTCGTGCTCCTCTCCTTGCAGGCCACAGCCGTGAGAAACGAGCATCGCCTCTTTCCTTCTCTCTCCCCATGACATGACCTCACGGTGGCAACACCAGAGCATCGAATGCAAAGGGCGTCATATTAGTAAGATATCCGGCTCACACCAGCTATGGCTGACGCTTATTTTCTGATTTCTGAAAAGAGGTCATAGGAGGGCATCGGAGAGCCTCGTACATTCGACTTCATACTTGCACACCTCACGGATTAATATTGGCTGGTTCGTAAACGACTCAAATTGAAGGGGGAAAAAAACGAGAAAAGGTCTAAAGGAGTGTAAAGAAAGGGAAGTGCCAGAAGTAAAGAAAAAAAGGAAAACGATAGACATTTTTTTTAGAGAACAGAATGAATGACTAGACAAAAGAAACAAGAACCATTGATGGCAAGATCAGCAATCCATATTTTTCGATGCTAACCTCGTTCTGCAATGCCGACGGTGGGCGCTGGCACTTTCATGCCATTTTGTCCTTCTTCTCTTTACATGCGGAAACGGCCCTTCCAGATAGCGTGGCCACCCTGGCCAGGCCAATGCTTGTCACCATTGTGGCTATTGTCGTCACCACGCGATGGCTCGGCGTCCTTGTGCTGCGGTCTGTCAACCTCAACACGGTTCGAGCCGCGGCCCCAGCCCCAGTAGGAACGGCTGCCGGCTGCAGTCTCGACAGGTTTAGTCGTCGACGTAGTCTTCACCGGGGGTACGCCATACTCGTAGCCTCCAGGCCATCCTGTCGTCGTGGTCGTCGTGGAGGTCGTCGCCGTTGAGGAGCTAGAGCTAGAAGAAGAGGTGGCGCTCACAGCCTCGACGCTGGTCGAAGTCTCGCCGCCACCGTCGTAGCCTGCCGGGGATGTGGGGATGGCTGACCGGGAAGACAGAGTCGACAGAGTTGAGGGGGCTGGCAGAATTGACGACTCCTGCAGCACGCGGGTGCTGGAGACAGGCTGGATGGGGCTAGCGGAGCTCGAGGAGCTGACAGGGCTCAGAGTGCTTGTGGTAGTACCGCCAAGACCGAAGCTGCTGGACACGGAGGTCGACGAGGATTGGGCCGAGGGAATGCTGTAGGTCACGCCGCTGTACGACGAGCTGGTTCCAGAAAGAGCACCGACGCTGGTGCTGGTGCTAAAGCTGGCGGTGGCGCTGAGGCTTTGCGAGGCGGACGCGCTCAAAGACGCAGACGTACTCAAAGATGCAGCAGAGGACAACGATGATGGGACGGAGGGAATGGTGTAAGTGATTCCGTTGTAGGATGAGCTGGTTCTAGAAAGGGCCTCGACGCTGGTGCTAGCACTGGAGTTGGCGCTGGATGCCGAGGACGACGAAGACGGGACCGAGGGGATGGTGTAGGTAATGCCGTTGTAGGATGAGCTTGTTCCAGAGTGGGCGTCGATGCTCGTGCTAGCACTGGGACTGGCACTGAGGCTTGCCGAGGTGGATGCACTCAACGAGGCAGATGCAGACTCTGCAACGGAGGTGGAGAAAGTCGGGTAGCCAGGACCAGAGGCAGAGGCAGACGCAGATGCTGACGCCGAGGCCGAGGCCGAAGCCGACAAACCGATGGAAGATGAGCCAGTACTAGTCAAATGGCCGGAGGTCGTGGGGTAGCCTGAGCCGGAGCTGGACACGGCGGAAGAGCTAGCGGCTGAGGACGAGCCAGAGCCAGTAGGATGGGCCGAGCCGGAGCTAGACCAGCCGCTGGCGGTGATGGATGTCAATCCCAACAAAGACCCGGTGCCCGAGGCGCTCAAAGAGGTAGAGGCAGAAGCAGAGGCAGAAGCGGAAGCAGAAGTGGAAGCGGACAAAGACGCGCTGAGAGAGCCAGACAGAGAGCCTGAAGCAGTGAGGTAACCAGAGTGGGAGAGGCTGCTTGGTGACGTCTGGAGCGACTCGGTAATGGTAATCGTCTTGGAAGACTCAACGGTCACATAGGTGATCGAAGCGACACTGGCGCTGCTGCTGGGGCTCGTCGCCGCACCGGTAGACTTGCTGATTGACGATGGGGACGAGTGCGTGTACACGGCAGATGTGTAGCTGTTGGCAGCACTGGTGCTGGGAGAAGCACTGCTGTGGGAAGCACTGCTGCTGAGCACTGCGGAGCTGCTGCTGCTGGAACCAGTCACAGCGCCGGTGGATTCGCTGAATGTCGAGTGCGAAGAGTGAAAGTACACGTCAGACGTGTAGCCGGTTGAGGCGCTGCTTCTGCTAGCCTTGAAGCTGATTGACGAGGGTGAAGACTGCGAGTACACGGCGGATGTATAGCTAGTCGCGCCGCTGTGCCTGCCGCCGCTGCTGCTAGGGACCGTCGTGAAGCTAGTGGACTCAGTAGTGGCGGACGAGGAAGACGATTGCGAGTACACCGCAGATGTGTAGCTGCCGGACGCACTGCTGCTGACGGCAGAGCTGCTGCTAGGGCCAGTCACGGCACCGGTAGACTCGCTGAACGACGAAGGAGACGACTGGAGTAAATGGCAGACGAGTAGCTGGACCAAACGGTGCTGGTGCTGCTAGCAACAGGGCTGCTGCTTACCGTCACAGCGCTGCTAGACTCGGTAGCAGAGGACGAAGGAGATGACTGCGAGTACACAACAGATGTGTAGCTAGTGGTACCGCTGATACTGCTGCTTGGAGCAGTGGTGGCGCTGGTAGAATCAGTGGCAGAGGAAGACGGCGACGAGTACGAGTAAACAGTGGACGTGTAGTTGTTGAACCCACTGCTGCTGCTGACGGCAGAGCTGCTGCTTGGGCCGGTGACGGCACCAGTCGACTCACTAGCGGACGACAACGACGAGGGTGTATAAAAGGCGGAGGTGTAGCTGCTGGCAGAGCTGCCACCAATGCTGCTGCTGGAGCCAGTGATGGCTGCAGTAGATGAGGTGGCCCACGATGGAGACGACGCAGAGTACACGACCGAAGTGTAGCTGCTAGCAGAGCCTGTAGTGGCCGAGCCGGAGCTGGCCGAGCTAACGGAGACACTGCTGCTGGCGCTTCCAATGCTGCTGGAGCCAGACACTGTTCCAGTGGGGGCAAAGCTGAACGACGAGGGAGACGACAGCGAGTACACGGCCGACGTGTAGCTGCCCGAAGCACTGCTGCTGCCGCCGCCGCTACTGCTGCTGCTAGGGCCAGTGACAGCTGCGTGGACGAGGTAGCCCATGATGACGGAGACGAGTGCGAGTAGACGACCGAGGTGTAGTTGATGGCAGAGCTCGAGTTGACGCCAGTACTGCTGCTGATGCTGGGGCCGGTGATGGCTGCAGTCGATGAGGTGCTGGTCAGGAGTGTGGACAAGGTAGAGTTGACAGGACGTGAGTACGAGGTGGTTGCAGTGGTGCAGGGAGTCGTGGCCGTGGTGGACGAGACGTTGTAGTTAGGCTTGGACGAGTAAACGCTGCTGGTGACGGAGCCACTGCTCCAGACGCCCGTGCTGGAGATGCTCGAGACACCGCTGGTGGTGCTCATGGGATACTTCTCGGACGTGCAGGCAGTGCAGCTGAGAGCGGCACCAGTGGCCGCGACGCTGACCGTCTCCGTGTACGTCTCCGTGCTCACGTCCGTGGCATAGCTGACCGTGTCGGAGCACTGATCGTAGAGTGTCACGGTCTCAGTCTTGGTGATGGTCGGGAAGCCATAGCCGAAGTTACGCTTGACGTTGTTGTTGCTGTTGCTGTTTCCATTGGGGCGAGCGACCACAAGGGTGCTTCTGTTGGAGGAAGGAGTTAGCGGTTGCTGTTTTCTTGTTTTGCTCTTGCCTTACCATCTCGCCCGGGCGTTAAAGAAGCCAAAGTTTAGGGGAGATTGGGGCTCTGGACTTCAGCTTACCCTAGGCCCAGGAGGGCTAGTTTCTTGATCATAGCGGGCGATTTCCACGCTGTTGACAGGCGGAGTGACAGGTGGCGTGGCGTGTAAGTCGATGGATGGACCAACGAGAACGTTTGGCGGCACTATCAGGAGAAAGTGGCCGGGGGCGGGGGCAGAGGAAAATAAGAAAAAGGTGCACAAAAAGGTGATGTGATACGATGGGAACTAAATATATATGACAAAAGAGAAGAACATAGAGAGAGACGAAGAAGAGAAAAATAGGGGATCGAAACGACTGAAGCTCGATCAGAATGCCCTTCTCTGTTGTGGCGCAGAGACTGGAATAAAGGAGGAGGAAAAGGGGGAAGGGGCCAGGAAAGAGGGAAGATGAAGGAGAGATGAGAAGAAGTGTCTCCTGCTTGAGGTCTTTCTTTTTTCTTCTCGCCTAGATGTGAGAGATATCGGCGGCCTTCTTATATGCTTCTGACCTTGGTGAAAGCCCTGAGGAGCCGAGGAGAAGCCCTTGTTTCTTTCGAAGTGTTTGTAATTTAATGTTTATTTTTATTTCTTTTGTTTTAGAATTTATGCCACCTTTTGTCTTTCTCCGGCCTCGTCAGCCAGTTTTTTTTGCTTGTTTTGTCCTCCTTCCATTTTCTTCTTTCCTGTCTTGCCCGTATTGACTCCCCTGTTCTCGGCGTTGTCCTCTCCTTCTTCGCCTCGCATACTCTGAATTGATTGCCAAAGACTCAGTTTGATGATATCCTCGTCATTGATCCTGGCTTCCGTATCTGTACTCCCAAGCTGTCTACTTTGTTTATACTACCCTCCCTGTTGTGTTTCTATGTTGTGCAACGACCCATGCTTTTCCTTCCCTTCCTCCTTTGATTTTCTGTCATAATTTATTTGGGTCCCTTTCACGTCGTACTCTTACTGAAGTTTATTTACTTTTCACTCGCTGTCCTTTTTTGGTGAGGTAGTTCTTGTTTGTTAAGGCTCTGGCCAAGCGTTGCTCAAGGAATACCCCTGTAGTCCGGCTGTACACCCGTACCGGGTGCTGCTCCTTTCTGCCCTGCTTCCCAGGTAGAGTCTCCTTCCGAAGTCCGAGAAGGTCCGTTTCACGCGGGTACCTGCTCTAGGCCGTTAGCCTTGCTTTGCAGATGGCTGCCGCTTGCGAGGTGGCTTGCTACCCCGGTGCCGCACATTGATTGCTGTCTTTTTAACTTTGCATACGCCGTACTTTCTTGGCAGCTGGACTTCTTACCAGCTGGTGCGTATTTACAAATGATATCGAGGTATTGACTTTATTGTTTTTGCTTTTATTTGCTTCACCATTTTTGCTTCGGTCAGCTTTTTTTCTTCTTCTTTTTTTTCCCGGCTTTCCAGTTGTCTATTTTCTGCTTCTATTCTCCCCAAACATGCAAATATCCCGTCTACGGAAACCTGCAGTATCACTCCTTTTCGCTCTTTTGCACGTTTGCCCACGGAACTAATTCATCCACCTGTACCAGACTCTCACCATCTGATGTTTGCTTTACCCATCTTACTTTCCTGGGAATGATGGTGTCTGGATCCGGATATTACATGAGGTGCTTGTTTTTCAGGCGAATTGAATGGAGTAATCAAGAAGAACAAAAGAACCAAGGTTCGAGTTGGAGTTGCACAGCTCTACTCGCATCTCACAGATTTGTTAGTGTTTGTCATATGCTCGTTTGCCCCCTTGTCTATTTCCCAAGTCTCGCAGCCCCCATTTCTTTCCCATGCCCAACACCAGCTTTGTGGGGCATCATGGGCACGCTCCTATTTGGTACTTCTCTTACCTGGCTTATTGTTTGTTTGCTTTGTTTGGTTGTTTATTTATTACACACAGCTCTTTTTGCATTTTTACTTTTGCGTGCTAATATCTGTCCAGCTATCTTCTCCTTTTTTCAGTGGCAAAGCAGGGGTGGTGATTTGATTTGAAATAGAGGATTTGGATAAATCAAAGGTTGAGTAAACAAATGAATTGGAAGCACTGACGATTGACAAACTCAACGCAACATTCACGCGTCCTAAACAATAGACAACAAACGAGCAACACTAGCCTCTAGTAGAGGCAAAAATGATGGTGGAAGGTTTACACGAATAGGGGCGACGGACAGCCAACGGTGCCTATCCGTCCAGGATTGCGTTTCTCCTGCAAAAGAGCTCCACTCGGACTTGCTGAAGAGTGCATTTATTCTGTGTGCCACAACAGATCACGACATTTTGACGGATCTGCGCGAGACCAGGTCAGGAACCAGATCCTGTACCTCTTAGCAGGGTTCTATTGTTTCACCTCGCTCAGCTATGAGGAGGGTCAACTGAGAGCGGAGGGCTGTCCGGCAGGAAATGTCGAGAACACAATGGCGAGAATATGCGATATACCCATACAGGCTTGCTGACACTCTATTTCCTTCAGCCCCAGCTGTATCTCCGGGCTCAAAGGATTGATAGACCGTGGAGCTGGACTGGTCTGAATACACGTGGGAGCACATAACCGGCACTCTATGTGGCTGCCCCGGCGCTTTCGTCGCCCATAATCGCGGCAACAGAGAGCAGCATGTGCCCGCCTGGTGGGCATTTAGTCCTGGTGTAAACACTCATACCCGGGAAGCGTAAAGAAGACAAAAAACAAGCTTTGAAAGGGACAAAATGATGAAGAATAAAAAGTGGAGACCCATAAAGTAGACGAAAGAGAGAGAAGAAGAACACAGGAATCTCCAAGAAACAAGGTGCAAAGCGAGGTGGCATGGGGGATAGAGGCCGACTTCAGACAAAGTAGCACAGGCGAGAACGCCAGCCGATGGCTTGCTGCCGCTGCCCTTGCATAATTTGCTTGCTTGCTGCTTTTTCCTTATCTACTGTGTATGTTCCTGAGTCGTCTGTATTATGTTCCTAGTTTCTTGTTTGCTGTTTTTCGGTCTGTACAGAGCACATCGTCCTTCTATGTCCCCTCCCACCGCTTGACTTTTGTATTCCTGTTAGTGTTCTTGACCCTTGCACCTAGCACACCTAGCATATGGACCCTTGTTTATATTGGCATGCCGTGCCACTCATCGTGACTGCTGTGTGAGGAAGATATGCAGCCACACGGAGACTAAGAGTTCGCCACTGTGTATGACTCAGTGTACCTGAAAGGGTAGAAAGTCGTTCTCGTAGTATGCGGCCTCTTTTTCCATTTTTTGTGAGCGATACATCAGGCCAGAACAAGTCTACAGAAAACATTGTGCGGGAAGGCTGATATCAGCAATTTGAGGGCGGCCTCCAAAACATTCCGTCTATTCAAGTCCCGTACTCCAATCCCGAGTTGTTTCTGGCGGCCCGCACCAGACCCGAGAGTCTGTTTGCTCTGCCTGTCTGTCTGTGCGTCTAGACTCGTCATTGACAGTGACGTGACACCTGACAGTCAACATGACACAGCGTGAAATTAGCACGCCCGACAAAGACCAGGGCACAGAAGTCAAGGTACACAGATGCATCGGGCCGGTAAAATACAAGGTGATGCCGGAGAAGCACGTTTATAAAAGGAGCTAAACGTGGGCCCTGGAGTCGGACTAGGGAGTGTCGGGGCCGCCGTGCTAATTGCGGCACCGCTCTAGGTCGTCGCCTGGCTTTTTCCGGAGAGCTCCAGTGCAAATGTGCCTCGGTGTGTTTTGGATGAATGGTTTGCATGCTCTCTGCGTTATTGAATAGTTGCTATCGGTGTCCATCGAGCGCACTTGGTCTGTGGGTCAGTGAGTTGAGGTGAAGCTCTGCCATGTTTTCTTGTCTCTCTTCTTGGTTTATCTTGTCATTATCCTGTCTCTATTGTGTCAGGATATACGGTGGAACAGAAGCCTCCATTTGTGTAGATCTATCTTGTCTTGTCTTCATCTCTTCATGTGTCTCAGCGTTGGAGAGACTTTCTGGCCAGACGGGTTGCTGGCCGAAACTTCCACACAATTGAGACAGCCGGCGATGGAAGAAAGTCACCAGAATTAAAGAGACAACAACAACGACAGGCAAAGATCCTCTACAGAAGGTATTTCGAGCTCGGGGACATCAAGACCCCGTCAAGCTCGTGAACACCAGGTATCTTGCTACTAGAACTGTAAAGGCCCGCCACGTTCTAGGCGTAGCTGACGCCACAGTCAGCCTATCGGAAAAGCCGTGCTATACGACGTATAAAGACGGAGAAACAGGAAATGCAGGATGCACAAAGAAGACGCAATGCAGCCCGAGATCGACCCGTTCGCCGTATGTTTTGTGATCATGTTCGTGTGTTTACAGTGTTTTGTCTCGCTTGCACATTGGGAGAGACAGCTGAATAAAGTGGTTTCTATTTGTGCCACGTGGAGTAGCTGAGCTAAAATTGTCACTTTCGCTTTCACTTTCCTCCTCTTTATTTTACCCATTGTACAATTTCCACTTTTCCCAATTTCTCCTCGTCCTTATCACCACTCCCCATGTCGACAGCATCGAATGTACGCACTCACAAATGCGCCGCGGCTCCTTGGGGCGGCTTTTGTTCGGAGCGAGGAGACAGTCAAACAGCCTCGGCGATCATTTTGGCCGCGTCCGCAGGCCCGCGCAGGTACCGCTCCTCTGCCGTCTTCCAGTTGATGATCTTCCAGACGTTCTCGACATAAGCCGCCTTGCCATTCAGGTACTGCAGGTAGTAGGCGTGCTCCCACATGTCGACGCCCAGGATGGGGATCTCTCCGCCGACCGGCGGGTCCTGGTCCTTGGTCGTCACGATGCGCAGGCCAGTGGCCTGCTCCAGCACCAGCCAGCCCCAACCACTACCCTTGATGCCCAGCAGCGCCGTCGAGAAGGCCTTTTTGAAGTTTTCCACGCTGCCCCACGTCTGGTTGATGTCCTTGACCAGCGTCGGGGCGGCTGCACCCGTGGGATCCGATTCCGAGGTACCGGCTGGGGCCAGGTTGCGCCAGAACAACGAGTGGTTGATGTGGCCACCGCCGTTGAAACGGATTGCCTCCTGGAGAGACACTTGGGTAGCCGCATCACCGGACGCGACGGCTGCGGTCAGTGACTGCAAGGCCTTGTTGAGGTTGTCAACATAGGCCTGGTGGTGTTTCTTGTGGTGCAGCTCCATGATCTGGGCCGAGATGCTGGGCTCCAGCGCCTATGGGAGAGAGGAGAGAGATGGTAGTCAGTACATCGTAATGTACGCAAAGCTGGCACACACCGGCAAGGGGTCAAGACAAAAAAGGACGGGGACCGGTTATAGGTAACCATACTCACGTTGTAGGCATACGGCAGGGCCGGCAGAGAGTAGGTTTTGGCAGACATGATGTTGGCGGAAGAGTTATTGTCTGTTCGGGAGAGGACAGAATGGTACGATGGGAACTTTACAGTAGGACAGTGGGAAAAGAGGCAGATGGATCAAAGCACGAAGGCAAAGTAAATAGCGATGGTAGGTGGGAAGAATGGAGAAGGCAGGATGGAAGAAAGACAGAAGAAGAAAAAACAGAACATGAAGAGCCCCAATGCCGCCATCAAAAGCATGCACCGAAGCACACCTGCCCCTTCCTAGTCCCATCCCTTTCCAGATCATAAATGGCCCCGAGGGGCATCCGACAGCATCCGCACATATTTTTGTGCCCATCGCGACTTCGAAGGTGCAGGAGATCAGGTACACCTCTTTGGCCACCGACTAGGGTGCTTTTTGTGGAGTTGGGTGACTTAGCTTTACTAGTGATTTTGGTGTGGCCACAAGTAACATATTCTCTCGCAAACTTGCTCAAACTGTCTCTGGCTGATGGCCATCGTCTTGCAAAATTGGCAGTGACGGCAGTGGAAGAGTATGTATGTGAAGAAGGTAGCAGAGGATTGTATGCACTTTTGTGAAGATGCAGTGGGCGCCTCTCGCACGCATGCTTTTTTGTCAACATTTGCTTCGACATATGCATCCGCTCTGCTTCATTCTCACCAACCTGCCTGCCAACTTTCTCATCCATATTCTACGCTGTCCTACTTAGGAAATAACAACTACAAGATATTACGCAAAACACACAACTATCATAATGTGCGGTGACGAGTTACCTGCGTCTTCGTACGCCCACCGGTTCGGTGCTCTTGCAATCATGGGCCCGCCAATCTCTCCCTTATCATCTGCAGCGTCTTCTGCGTCCTCCTCTCCGGCCGTATCACGGGCAATCAGTCCCGATGGCATAAGCACGCTGTCTGGAAGCATTGCCTTTTTCAACGATACCGACCACAACTGCCAGGTGGCCACGCATGTTCGTTTCTCGCCGTCAGGACCTCTACCAGCAAGGGGATGCCCGTGCCTGCTCCTGCGCATCCAGTAAGTTTATTTCTGTACTAGCTGCTATTCCAACAACGGAAATAAACTGACAATGCTCAGTGATTTTGGAGATGTAAGGCTTGACATGCCGGACGCACCAGCCACCGCGACATGCGGACCCGTCCTGCACCGGTTAAGAGAACCGCTGCGCTTACACGTGGGCGAGGACCGACATGGAAACAAGGGCATCATCGGGCAGCGTGTGACTATGTACCGCGCACCGCCGTCAGGATTCAACCAGACAACAGGAATGGCACTGTCAGAGGGCATCGTGGGATTCAACAGCCTGCCGAGGACTGATGTATCGTTGTAATTATTAGAGGGGAGGACAGCGGGGGGTTATGTGGCGGCTTCTTTACCATATCACCAATACGCATCTATTTCTTTTTTACTTTCTTTAATCTTTCCTGTACCTCTTTGCATTTTCCTTTATGTCGTGCGGCTGCCGGCACGGGCAGCCTGACAGGCCGAATGCGTTGCTAGCTGGGCATTGCGGCCGAGTAGCCAGCAGCCCAATCAAGAAACGCGGATGACACGGACAACACCGGCGTGGCAACCTGGCTGTGCGTGCTTCGCTTTCCTCGTACATAGGATGCCCTGGTTCCTGCATGTGGAAGACGGAAGGGATCTGTTTTTCCAGACAATCAATGCGGTGTGTTCCTGGCCAGGAATGAGTCCGCGAGGTAACCTACGTAATATCTATAATTATGTCCGGTTAAATCGCAGAGTGGCCGCCCAGCTGGACCGTCCTGGGGCAATTTATTTATTGGGAGCATTTGATAATAATCTCTTGTCTTCTTTTGTCTCTTTGGGTGGAAAGATTTGTATATTTTTACGAGAGCTTTGAGAATAGTATTTTTTCGGAGGGAGGAAGAAAATAAACATGTGGTCTTGTTTTATTTTTTCTTCCTATCACCTAAAACTAAAATCCAACACAGTATTATTTAAGCTTTTAAGCTAGAATAGAAGAAAAGAGAAGCAAAATGAAATAAAAAAAGTATTTCGTGAATAAAACCCCAATTAGGCGTGGAAATATGCTTTACACAACCTATACCACGACGGAGTATAGCCTCGCCAAAGTGCCGTCAAATTGCATGTCCGTCATCATCTGCTTTTAACCTAATCAACGGATCCCCAAGGATAGCTCTTACCCACCTTCCTACTCATTCTCCGCAATGGTCGAGGCAAATCTTGATACGGCCCCGAGCAAGATGGAGATGGGTAGCCATGGACTGCACGGCCAGTTCACAAGCTCTCTTAGGTGTATATAACGAAGGATACTCCATCGCCAGTCTTGGCATGATGAGGTGTGGAGGCTCAAGTTTTGTCGTGCTGTCAATTTTTTAACAACCCCCCCCCCCCCCCCCAGGTGTCTTCTTTGTGTATGAACTCTTACCCTTTCACAATTAGCAAACAGCTCTGAATAGGTTTGATCCAAAACCGGCCATGAAGCTGTCCTTCACCCTCCTCACTGCCGCTGCAGCCGGCAGCCTGGCCTCGCCAGCTTCGCCTCATTTCCCCCGCGCAAACACAACTACGTGCAAGTGTTATGCCGACCAACCCTGCTGGCCGACCGATTCTCGGTGGCAGGCCCTCAACCAAGCCGTGCAAGGTCGCCTGACCAAGTTTGTGCCGCCGGCCGCCGCCTGTTATCCGGCATATGGTAACGCCACAACAGCTAACGCGGACGCATGCACTGCCATCACGGCAAACTGGACCAATGCCAACTGGATGTAAGTGATGTGAGACAGTGTAAATTCAATTTTTTATATATAAAAAAATGTCAACACAATAATACTCACAAACCACAGCGTCGACCAGACAGCCCAGACGTTCTCCAATTTCTGGAGCAATGACTCGTGCTCGGCCGGTGCTGATAAGTGTGGCGCCACCTGCACTCAAGGCTTGTCGCCGTCCATGATCGTTACTGCCAACAACCAATTTGACGTCCAGGTCAGCGTCAACTTTGCACGCATCCAGAACCTGCGCCTCGTCATTCGCAACACCGGTCATGACTACCTGGGACGCTCGATCGGCTTTGGCTCGCTGACAGTCAACACCCACCGTCTCAACAACATTCAGTTTTTGAAATCTTACACAGGGCCCGGAAACTACACAGGGGGTGCTGTCAAGGTCGGTGCGGGCGTGCTGTTCCGCGACCTCTACCCGGCCGCCAAAGTAGAGGGAGTCGATATCGTCGGTGCCGAGTCTTTGGTCGGTTTCTCCTGTTCTTCCTTACTTCCCATCTGTGCTCGTCTAACCCATATTGCTTGACAGACGGTCGGTATCGCTGGTGGCTATGTTCAAGGTGGTGGACACAGTCCCTTGAGTGGACTGTAC
Organism: Sporothrix variecibatus; assembly: GCA_016097105.2. NCBI lineage: Eukaryota > Fungi > Ascomycota > Sordariomycetes > Ophiostomatales > Ophiostomataceae > Sporothrix > Sporothrix variecibatus. The sequence goes on along the minus strand of JADMNI010000001.1, from coordinate 3,987,373 downwards.
GGCCTGGGTAAGTGATTATTAGCTTGTTTTGTTTCTTGCCTAGGGCATACTCGACTGATGGCCTTCCTTCATGCAGCCGCCGACAATGTGCTTGCTTTTGATGCCATTCTGGCCTCAGGTAAACAGGTGCAGATCAACGAGGAAAGCAATCCCGATTTGTTTTGGGCTCTCAAGGGCGGCGGCCCGGGCACCTTTGCCGCCATCACGGCGGTTACTGTCAAGACGCACCCGACCGTTGCCTGTACTGGTGCCACTCTCAGCATTGCTTATGATCAGCCCAGCTTCTGGAAGGCAGTGGCTGCCTTCCACGAACTGACACCTGCCTTTGTTGACGCCGGCTTTTATGTGGCGTACACAGTGACCAAGGCGCGCGGTCTCAATGTGCAGCCATTTGTGGCACCCAACACTACCGTTGACCAGTTCAACACAATTGTGGCGCCGCTTGTGTCGCAGCTTGCCGCGCTCAACGTCACCTACACGCTGGGCAAGGCAACGTCTTACCCTACCTTCGACGACCTGTACCACGCCCTGTTTTCGACTGCTGTCGACCGTGGCGGCGGAAGCCCGCTCCTGAGCGGCCGGCTGATCAGCAAGGACGATATGGCCAAGAACGGCGCCACCATCAATAGCGCCATTAGCGACCTAGTTGATGCCGGGCGCACTTTCGTCGGTGTCGCCGTGAACCCGGGCCACGCGGTGCCTGACCCGGATGCGTCCTCCAGTGCTGTGCACCCCGTGTGGCGCAACGCTGCTACCTCAACTTTCTGGGAGTACGAACCGCCTGCATGCCTCGACGAGGCTGGCCGCCAGCAGGCACTGCAGAATTTGACACGGCTGGGCGACACATTGCGCAAGGCCTCCCCACGAGCGCCGTCTACGCCAACGAGGGTGACATCAATGAGCCCAACTGGCAGCAGGCCTTCTGGGGCGCCAACTACAAGAAGCTGTATGACACCAAGCTCAAGTACGACCCCACCGGCGTTTTTTGGGTCCCGGCGACGCCTGGTGCCGAGTTGTGGACGTTGGTCGACGAGAAGCAGCTCTGCAAGTCATCATAGGCGCGGTCGAGGGATGATGAGGATGGGAAATGGTTGCTGAGCTTAAAAAAGGTGTGAGCTGTTGCTAGTAGTCTGTTGTGTATACCGAAACTGTCGAGATAATTGGAAGTTGTTGAGCTATGTGATTGAGCTTTATGTGTGGCGCGGTTGGCGTTGATTTGTTCTTTCCTAATTAGTACGTAGAGCACGCGTGACAAACAAACGCGTCGTATTGTGTATTTATTTGCTGCCAACGGTGGCTCCTTCCGTCCAGACAAAGCATCCAGTCAGTCTGTGAACTCACGTAATATCTCCCTAGTGACCAAGGTCACTGACGTGCGCAACTTTCGTCCCTTCTCCCAAACCCTCGACGGACTCATTAGGTGCATCAACAAGCATCGCGACACCACCCAGAAAAGGATGAATGACCTCGACAGCCAACACACGCGAGACGCCGAGATGGATCTCGAGAGCATCCGGAGCAAGTGGAAGCCGGCGTTTGACAAGATCTGTGATACGTTTGACGCTCCCATGAAGCATTACTGCGAAAAGCTTACCCAGCAGCTTATATGCTTTCAAAAAGAAAAAGCGGCTATTCTTGCCGGCGTCGTCAATACGGTGGGGGAGGAGCGCGCACACATGGCATTTGACAAGCTGTTCAGTGACCTCATGCCCTCAAGCCTGAGGCAGCTGGTTGTGCTGATTGGAATCGACAGCACGCCCGTCCCGGAGTCGATGAGTGTCGCCCCCTTTCAGTCACTGCCACCACCACCAATATCCGAGACAAGTGTCACCAACACACAGCCGGCTACTGGGGCCAGTACTTCTCCGGCAGCAGTGTATACTAAAGGCTCCAATAAAAACGGCTTACTGCCCCTTGAGGTTGACGTCCACGTTGGCGTTGAGGCTGCAGACGCGCCACCGCAACAGCCCAAACAGCTGATGTCGTCCTTTTTTGAACCGCACTCCTCCAGTCTTTACAGTGTGCCAAGTGCGAAGGCTGGAGCCAATGTGCTACAGACTCTTCTTGTTAGTGAGCAGAAGGGGTGGCGCTTCTGATATTGAACTTTATTCATGCCGCAGAGCAGTGCTAACTTCTTTTTAATACCGCAGGAAAAGAACAAGGATACACCTTTCTTACCTAGGGTTCCACGCCCTTACGCGTTCACGTTCGTGGCAAAGTTGCCTGAAAGCAGACCAATGGCACACCTCAAGCCGGTACTTAGAGATGTTGTCACCTAGGAGGTCGAATCTATCGAGTACTTGTTTCAGTATGAGCCTTTCGGCCCTGGGTGGTTTGCTCTTCGCTGCGTCCACGAACTGGACCTCAACCCCGTTCTCTTTACGACACATCCCCTACACACCAAGCACAGTACAACGGGGCTGCCGCTAGGCTTGCACCACTTTAATAACGAGACGTGCAGATTTCACGACCGAAGCCAGGCGTATACGGAACAGACAATGATGGTGAAGTATGCGCAGCGTGTGGTTGACGAAGCTGGCGAGGACGTGACCGACGAGTGGGCTTGCATGTCCAACAAAAGTCTCCAGGAAAGAATGGCCAAGTGTCCTGCCAAGAGGAGAGCTCGATCGACTCTTGGAAACAAGTCCGGATCTGGGGCGACTCAGGGACAGCGGAAAAAGCCGAAAACAGAGCAAGCCTCGACCAAGGCTCCCGCAGTTGAAGCCGAGAGACAAGAAGTCGATGTCATCTCGATTGTTGATGATGATGACAGCGTTATTGTGAATGATGACTTTAAACCTTATGATTCTAGCTCGTCGGCGAAGACAGATTGAGGCGCATATACGTGTAGCAACCAGATATATGGCTTGCTTCTGACGCGGATCCTTCGAGTGTCCTTTTTTTTTTTTTTTGTTTGTTGTTGTTTGTCTTGCTACTTATTACTTGGTTTTTTTTCTTCTCGTTCTTTTATAAAGAAAATTATTTGGTCATCAAGAGCTCTATTGTTGATTGAATCCATGGGTATATGCGTGTTTGGAACAGAGAAACAAATATGATTAAAGTAAAAGATCGAGAGTTGTTGAGTTAAAATGCAATTCATATTCACAGCCTGCTACTCGTCTTCGGCTACAAGCACACGTACACCACGAAACTTATACGCTTGTGTTGTGTCAAGCTGTTGTATGCGAATGGCCGCACTGAGAGCCTTCCCAAATATGAAAGCCGGATGCCTGTCGCTCCAGCCCAGTTGTTCCAGATCGAACACTTCACGATAGGCCCTGTCGACGCCCCAGATGACATCGGGGCCACGAATATCTTTCTCGTCGGTGTTCCTTGTGATTTCTCTACACTCTGCACCGTCTATGTTGGTAGAGTTCAGCCTCGTGTAGAGGTGGTCGTGCCGGTGTACTAAATCCTTTGCGTGCCTGGCCGGCCGGGCACAGTTCTGGCACCGGCCCGGGCAGTAGTCGACAAGATACAGCACTTCTAAGCCTTGATGGAGTGTACAAGCAAGCATGGCTATCTCCTCAGCCGCAAGTGGGCCGCTCATGTCCACGAAGCTCCTTGTCTGGGCGGCATCAATGGCAACATGGCGTGCATTTCTCAAGGCTTCAGCCATCTCGCTACTCCATTGGGCATCGAGCAGCCCAATAGAGATATCCTCGGTCTGCCGGCTGTCCGTGAGCTCGATTTCAACCGCTCTGTTCTTTAGTGGAAGGGAGCAGCTTTGACATGCCGAGCGAGATGGAGAGAGTGGTCTTAAAGCTTCAGTGGCCGCGGGTGATGTTGTTGGTATGGAATTTTGTTGCTGTGGTGGCAGACAGAGATGCATCACATCTGTCCGGTTGTTGTATTGGATACGGCGGTCTGGACCAGGGAGATAGACGGTGTTGACCGCGTCATCAAACCCGGAGGCAGGAAAGACTGGGCTCTTGCCCGGGGCTCGAACGCTCGAAATGGTTGTCGTTTTAAAGGCATCAAAGCACGATGCTCCAAGAGCCATCTTCCATCGATACATGGACGGATCCGGGCGTGATCGTAATGTGATACTGGAGTCATTGTCGAGTTGGCTGTCAGTGCTGTGGTAAGCATCGAAAAAGACAGTGTCTTTGAACGTGTTATATCGGGCCACGGCTTCCTCTTGTACTGCCGTGCTCCCAGAGCCCCTTGCTCGAAAAAAGGCTGTTCGTGCTCGGTTCCATTCTTGAGTGCTTTTGATATTGCCATCGCCAGTCGGTGGGGTTGGAAGACATAGATCGAAGAGGTGCATCGATGGTGATGATACAGCGGCTTCCCATATGCTGAGACGTAGCTCTGCTGGTAGCTTGGAGAACTGAGGGAAGCCAGCCTCCTCCATCTTGGCGAATGTAGGGTCAGCCGTTTTTAGTCGTCGATGGAGTTGGACTCGGGGTATGAATTGTTTGAGAAAATCACGAAATCAACAGCAATGAATAACAAAGTCAAGGGGACACATCGAAAGAGAAACACGTATTTCCATATACTCAAGCGAAAAGGAGCGCATGAGGGCCCGTTTATCTTTATGTCTTGTTGCTTCCACGTATTTTACATAAGTATTGCTACGATACTTTTTTTTTTAATAGACCATGTCGGCACCGAGCAAGGCCTCCCTCCCTCATTGGTAGGTAATATAAGAGAAAATAGGAATCGAATCTGTGTGGACCACAACCCCCAGCAAGACCCAGTAGAAAGGATGGCCAGGATGGGATGGAGGATGCGAAATCTCACCTGGTTCGGATTGGCCGCTGAGAATGACAAGGAGCGCCGACAACACACACGGCATTCACGGCCAGAACGTTATTCTATTTGTAAAGTGTGGTGGAGAGATACGGGGCGTATGTTCAGGGCTGAGACGGCGGCGAGCCATGATGGACGGAGGGGCTTTGATGTGAGTAGCGTTTGCGCCGAGCGGCAGGCAGTGTACGGCAGTGTATGGCAGTGATTGACATGTATTTCAAGCGGGAATTCCGCTGCGGTAGCTTGGACGAAAATCTGACGAAAATGGAGACGACCATTAGACTAAAAGTAGAAGAGAGAGAGAAAGAAGAACAGAAAAGAAAAAAAAAGCGTGGCGTACAATGTTGTGTTGAGCCGCATGGAAGAGAAGATAAATAAACGTTGGTGCTTTTGGTTTATTGACAATCTGCCACTCAGCTTACGGATCCGGCCACCCTGCATCAATACATGCGGAGTACAGAGTATGTGAACACTTTGATGAATGTGAGGTTTGGGCCAGTAGAATCTTATCGTTGGCAAGTGGGCTGCAGCTGAGGCAGCCCTATGAGAAAAGAACCCAGATTAGGCCTCGTTCGTCTGACCTCGTCTGACAGCCACTTCCATCAATATTTGCACTTTCGGAAAACACCAACCATCAAAACCAGCCTGCTTATTACTGGGCTGACATCCACCCTGCATGTCGGCCCTGTCGAGGTTGAAACCAGCATTATCTTGTTTGCTCGGTGTTTATGGAGTGCACGGCCGGCCGCTGGAAAGGATTGGCTTGGCTGTGCCCAAAGGATTTTTGCGGAGGACTTGCCAATTGTGTTGTGTGATATGCTGAGTAGTAAGATGGGAGTGCAAGACCGAAAGGAGGCCGACCACGCCCGATAGAATTATATCCGTAACAACGTATGCCGTCTTTACCGTGATAGGGGGTTGTTGAAGGTCGTGTGACGAAGAAAGAGGCGCTTTTTACGAGGTGCCCGGTATGGACGTTGGACGTTGGACCTTGGGGCAACATCGCGGTGTGGCGGCCGACGACTGGCAGAGAAATGACAAGTGCATTTTTTGTTCATAAGCGATGACTGTGCCCAAATGTTCCATACCTATTCTAAACTGACAATACCACACCCCGATACCGTTGATGTTGCTGATGCTAAACTCAACCAGAAACAGACCAAAGCCGTCCGCTGGCATAAAAGGAGTCTTGGAAAAATGGAAAAATGGAAAAATAAAATGAATCTCTTTGGCGTCTCGCATACCGCCTTTGTACGATACATCTGCAAACAGCCCCTTATAGCCCTTCCTGTGCCACGGCATGCCCTGCTGTTTGCCCAAGCACCATGGCCAGGACCTCCTTGACGCTCGGCTGTGGCCCAACCGCCGTTGTCGCTATTCCATCTGGGTTGAGCCCCTGCGCCGCCAAGTTCATCTTGGACACCATCGATGCGGCATCCAGGATCCCCACCGTGTCCGACAGCCGCGAGGTACCCAATACCTGTTCCATCGATTCCTGGATCGCCTGCCACCGTCGCACCACAACGTTGGGGTCGAACACCGGTCCATTAGTCCCGGATCCGCTGCCTGCCGTCCCGTTGCCGTGAATCCATAGACCGAGCACTTGCGGTGCACTTGCCCCGTTTGTGCCGTCAGGTCCTGCTGCTGCTGCCGCTGTCTCATCCTCAATGCCGAGCGTGATCAGGCCTTCCATTACTTCGGCTGCGCTGACGCGTGCCAGGTCGACTACCACATTCATGAGCCCCTTGCGGTTGAGCACGAACACACATGCCCGCGGTAGCACGAATGGGTCGACTTCCAGCGGTTCTTGCTCGCACAGAAACAGTGCGCCCTCGATCTGTGGGTCGGCCTTGATCCAGCCGCCGGTCTCGCTGTTAAATGCGTACACAACGGAGCTGGCCGCGACAGCCTCGATGCTCCGAATGGTTGGCTCGTAGCATCGTAGCACACGCAGGTTCATCTCTTCAATCGACTCTGTAGCCGTATGGACGTCTGGTAGGCGCGGCAGCTCCGCCGGAAGGCCATTGTTCTCGTAGTTTTCTTGCTGTTGCTGGTGTGGTTGCTGCTGCTGCTGCTGCTGCTGATGCTGCGCGTCGTGTTGTTGTGGCTGCTGCGCATCGTGCTGCTGCGACTTTTGTCTCTTATGCGCCTTACGCGGCATCTTTCCTTGTGGTCTGTTTCGTGGCCGTTGTAGGTCAGGAGGAGAGATGCTTTGGAGAGGAGAAGGGAGCAATGTCGGCAGGTATGCGGCGTTTGGTGGTGTCTGCGGGCTCGTTGATTTGAGGCGAGAGTGTTGAGAGAATGTAGACGATAGCGACTCGATGGTAGAAATGCGACGTATATAGGGTATTTGGTCGTTTGTTGGCGTGGATGCTGCGCGAGGCTGGGCGTTGCGAGGTCTGCTTTTGTCGAGGCTGTCTTTGATAGAGATGGGTGGCGGATTGGCTAGTGCTCCCAACGCAACCTCGCTGACACTAGCGGGGAGCTCTAATTACTTGCTGTTCTGCCAGGCACCATAGTGCTTGAGTCGCAGCGTAATACGTCGTACAGTGTGCGAAATGGCCCTATCAGCTTTTGTAGTAGCTGTACACCACGTAGACCGTGCGTAACGCCCCGGAGGTCCCACTCAACCACTGTATTGATCCCACCATAGCTTTAGCGTGTCTCCGTCATCACCAGCTGCACCCACGCCGCATACAATCGAGACAATCTATCTCGCATCCGTCTCCCACTACATCATCACCAAAAGGCGGTTCTCCTGTACAACAACTTTTCAGGAGTCGCACCACGCCGAACTACATGCAACGCCATTATTTTATCCTCCTCCAGTATCACAATACTACGACATCTTCAGAACAGTCAACCCCGCGCTCCGGAGCTATCTGGCCAGACTGGTCAATCGGACCTTGATTTACGCCAGCCGCTTGGCAGAATCGGCATTGCGACACGACGATACGACACGCGACCCAGGACAAGCACCGACAGGCAGACCTCCGTTTCTGCTTTGCGCGGTGTCGCATACAGATGAACCCAAAAGACATCTAGCGACATGTCCGCCGCCTAGCTTCAGACAGCTTTCCTAGCCTTTCCCACGTACTGCAAGCAACAAGCACTTAAACTATTCAACTTGCTCTGCCTTGTCTTGCATTCCGATCCAAGACAATCGCTTCGCAGCAGATACGCACATACATACAGATACTTTCTTTACAGTCCTGCCGATCGTCTACCCGACGACTCCCTCCTACGACTTCTGCGAACTCCTCCGAACTCCTCCGAACCCCTCCCTGCGTCATGATCATATAGATACCATGGCGCATCCAAACGATTCTTCTGCGGACCCGTCTGCTCCGGGATCCGTCACATCCGAGCCTGTCGATATCGCCGTTGCCGATGCTATGCCGCACTCCCTCCATAGTGCCGTGTATGCCCGCCGCTCCGAATATGTTCGACCCCACCAGGTCCGTGTAAAGGTTGGCACATGGAACGTGGCGGCTTGTCCAGGCACCGACCACGACTTGGCCGCCTGGTTTGTCTCTGGCAAGGGCGTCGACCGTCGACTCTCCAACGTGGTTGCCGCTTCTAGCAACGGCGCTCTCCAACGAGAGACGTCAAACACGAGTCTCTCCGAGCAGGAAGGGGTGGAGGTGGAGCTGCCACTGCTGATATACGAGTTATGGGCGACGACAACATTGGCATCTACGCCCTCGGGCTGCAAGAAGTCGTCGACCTCAACGTGGCCAGCCAGTACATGAGCCGTGTATACACCGATTCCTCTGCGCCGGCCCTGGATAGGTGGAAGACGGCCTTGGAGCTCGCGCTGCCAAAGGGCTACAAACACATTGCCTCGGAGCAAATGTCTGGCCTGCTGCTGCTCATCTACGCGGCGCCCGAGGTTGCCGCCATGGTCAACCATGTAAGCACTTCAGCTGTTGGCACTGGGCTTCTGGGCTTGCTGGGGAACAAGGGCTCTGTGTCGGCCAGCATCGTCCTTGGCGAATCGACCCGGATGGTCTTTGTCAACTGCCACCTGGCCAGCGGCAATGACTCGTCGCATGCCGACCGACGGTGCTGGGACATATCCACCATCGAAAGCCGGACACAATTTGAGCCTTACAACCACCCTGGCCTCCCGGAAACAAAAGAGCCCGAAAAGATTGGCGATGCTGACTTTGCATTTTGGTTTGGCGACCTCAACTTTCGTTTAGACGACCTACCGGGAGACGATATTCGCCGCATTCTTACCTTGCACGCACGAGGCGAATACGACCTGAGCCAAAAAAAGCAACTGGATGGCAACGGCGCGAGCGGCAACCGGGGTGGCGGTGACGACTCGCTGGCGGGCGAAGAAGCAATCGTCTTGAAGAAGCCCACATCCACCAATAGCCGATCAAGTTGGGCATCTGGTACGACCAAGGCATCGACTGAGACGACATCGACTGCGTCGACAGCACTGACGGACGAAGACGACGAAGACGCTGCACAAGGCATGAAATCAATGCCGCCTCTGCCAGACCCCGACGAGTTTCTCCCCGACGCATCTGAGGACCCTGCATCCCTGCAGGCCACTCTCGACTCTTTGCTTCCACACGACCAGTTGGGCAGGGTGATCAGGGAGAGGAAAGCATTCCACGACGGCTGGCGAGAAGGCCGAATCACATTCTTGCCATCATACAAATACGACGTCGGGACTATTGGCCTGTTCGATTCGAGCGAAAAACGCCGTGCCCCCAGCTGGTGTGATCGCATTCTGTACCGCACCCGCAAGGACAAGGACGACTACGAGCAGCTGGTAAAAGACAAAGAAGAGGCCAAGAAACGAGACGAGGAAATGACACAGCGCGGCTTGGACCATGCTGGCGACGACGACGAAGTGCTTTTCGAGTACCAACCAGACGCCGACGGAGACGACCAGTTCAGACGCGGCTCCACCGCTTCCAGCTTGGACTATGACGAGTACGACGACGGCGAGTACAACCCCGATGAGGACAACGAGGATGTGCCCCAGGATGCCGCTGTCGACCGCATCCACCTAGACATTTACGCTTCCCACCAACGCATCCAGTCGTCAGACCATAAGCCTGTTGTTTCCCTCTTTACTGTCGACTACGATGCCGTTGTTCCCGACCTCAAGGCGGTCGTTCATGCAGAGGTGGCAAAGGAGCTGGACCGCACAGAGAATGAGAGCACACCGCGAGTCACCATTGTCCTCGACAGTCGCGTGGCCCGCCCTGCGAGAAATCAGCCTTCAGATTCGGACGAGTCCGTCGACTTTGGGCTGATTTCTTTCATGCAAAAAGCATCGACATCGTTGACACTCGCCAACACAGGGCGCGTGCCAGCTGTTTTCTCCTTTGCTGAAAAGGTGACAACCGAAGACATGAATTCTAGCGGTCTTGTCACCCACCCCTATCAGTGGCTCACCACATCCTTCGTTCGACAGGACAAGGAAGATATGGACGAAGAGGGTGTGCTGGATTTGGGCAAGGAGGTCACTCTCGAGCCTGGCGAAACTGTCAGTGCACTTCTCGAGGTTTATGTGAGCGATCTCATCCTAGCTCGCATGCTCAACGACGGCGTAAGCAAGCTCGAAGACGTGCTTGTTCTTCGCGTGGATGAAGGTAGGGACCATTTCATCCCCGTTCGTGGTACCTGGGCACCCACCTGTATTGGGCGGTCGATTGAGGAGCTGGTGCGCGTTCCCGACGGTGGTATTCGCGCATTTGTGGCGTCTCTCACCCAGGATCTGGAAAAGAAAAGAGGCAAAAAGCCTGTGGCGGCTTCAACTACAACGGTGCTGGGCTCGATTTCGTACGATCTCGACGTCCGCTGTGCCGCTCCGAAAGAACTGTTCAAGTTGACAGAAACAATCGAGAACTTGGCCGACCGTGCTATTGCAGATGAACAGATGCTCGAGGACTGCAAGATCCCCAGCAATAAGGTCGGCTGGCCATTCGAGGAACCGACCCAGGCTCCAGATGATCGTCATATCGTCGCTGTGATTGACGCCCTCGACAACGACCGGCCTGTTCTTGATGCCTTTGAGCCCGAAATGCCCTCACTGCTGCGCCTCGAGGTCGTTAGCCACGTGCTCCTCCTCTTTCTCCGAGGACTCACTGACGGCGTTGTGACAATCTCTCTGTGGTCTCAAATCGACCAGGCCACACTGCTGTCGCTCAACAGCTCCAAAAATGCCAATCCCATTGTGCAGGATCCCAACAGCGAGACGGACAAGAACACGATCTTGGATATTCTTTCGTCAACGCCGCATCACAACATCTCCTTCGTCTTCCTTACGACAACGCTATCACGCATCATTGGAGAGCTTTCGCCGCTCAGTCTCGGCGACATGGACGCACTGAGATCCATCGGTCGGAGCTCGTCGGCCGGCGGTGGTTTCAGCGCAGCCATCGGCGGCATAGGTAGTATCGGCCGTCGGTCGCTGAGCAGTTTTAGGAAAACTGGCGCCAGCCCTGCGAGTGCTGCACTGGAAGCCCTGGAACGGCGGATAGCACGCGAGAAGCGCTATGCCGAAATCCTTGGCGCTGTGATGTGTCGGGCCCCTGTCGTGGCCAAGGACAGAGAGCGCAGAGCGCAGGAGGACAAACAGAGGGCTGTGGTAGAGCTCTTTTTGAGACGATCAAGAGAGGAACTAGGAGGGCATTGAATTGGATCACTTACAGGAGGGTTATGATCACGAATATGCATGACGGCCGGTATATACGCGCATTGTTGGATTACACGCATAGGATCCTAGAACCGCATCAGCAAATTAGCAGGATATATAAACATATTACAGAACATGAAGCTACCAGGTCATGAGCCTCGATTCACTATTTTATTTTCCAATGCTTTTAATTATGAAAACGCTTTAAACAGTGGCTGATGGAAACTGCTGACAAACGATCGAGCTGAGCTGGCGGCTGGCACTTGCCGTCGGCAAGGTCGCGCCTTCATGATGGCTCCTTCCTTTTTTTATCACGCCGGTGATTATCACGACTTCGTCTCTTTCCGTTTTTGACCTAAAACAACAAACGGAAAGAAGGTGTCACTACTCCAGGTCTTTCCATAATGGGAAACAGAAAAATTAAGACAAACACTTTTTGGTTGCTGCGTGAGCGAGTTCTGACTTGAGCCTCGACTTGACTACGCAGCATTCTCGTAACGAGCAAGGTTCTCACTTTGCCCCCTACGGTGATATTACTTTCCTCTCAGCTTCTCCTCAAGTCAACAAACACACCACCACTTTGGCTGGAACTCTTCTTTAGGCCCATCTGCTGCCTGACGACGCCTTCTTTGACACAAAGTCTTCTTCGCATTACCATCGCGTGTCTCACGAACGCGCCTTCACAAATCACAGCACTTGACATTCGGAACAAATACGGGTTGTGTAAGTTTTGTTTTGTTTTGCATCCTGATTGTTCCGATTGACAATGTTAACCTACGCACAGCAACCACAGCACCTCCAGACTGCTGACGTCGTTTTATCGAGTCTTCCCTTTTACCCTCTTGGACTTCCAACATCTTTATTCTCATCCTTATCAAAATGTCTATCTACCACCGCTACGCCCTCTTTTACCGTATACAGCGGTACCAAGCCGATATTGACAGGCTCAGTGACTTGGTGTCGAAGTGCGAAATAGTCGACGATTTTGCTGAAGACAACGCCTCGACAAACACGGACTTATCTACGACCGAGACTCTCCTTGAAGGTCCAAGTCAAGATACAGACATCGCACCATCAGGCAATGATGCAAAAGAAGAAGCCACCAAGAAGCAAGAGAAGCCAGAGAGCCAGAGCGACAAAAATGCCGGCATGGACAAGGAGAACTGCAAGTCCCACGACGACCACGACGAACAAAAGAGCTGGAAAGGCAACGAAAGCATCGACGCCCTAGATACGCACTTTGACGGCGAAGACAAACCCGCCTCTACAACCGAAAGCAAATCAAACGAAACATCGACCCAGTCAACAAACCTTTCCAGTGCCGCCAGCGCGGGATCAAGCACTGACGACGGTCCCAATTTCAAGATAACACGAGCGCAGTTGAACAGGGTGCATACTTGTGACCGCATCCTCAAACGACTGAACAATGGCCTTGTCAAAAACATCAACCGCATCGAGAAGGAGGAAAAGTAGCTCCATTCTCAGACCATAAGCCACTTCTGGTTTTGAAGCAGCGAGACTCAAAGGCACAGAGAAAGTCAAGTCATTGAGGTCGATGGAGCGAGAGATGGCAAACAGTGGCTGGTGGGAGGACGAACCGAGCAATGAAAGTACAGGGGACACTGTTCAGGTGCCAGGAAAGGTGGAAAACGCAGCAGGGCCTGTCGCCAAACCTACTCTCCGGAAGCCTAGCAGTCCTCTTCACAAACAGCTTCAGCCAGACGACATGCTATGGGAAGACGAAAAGTCAAAGTGGCAACTAGACATGGGTCGGCTCATGGATGACCAGGGCATACGGTACCTCAAGATTTGAAGGCGATACTGAATACAGAAAAAAGGGAATAGAAGAGGCAATACAAAGAGAAGAGAATGTACAGTTACTTGAATACAGCTGCGGTCAATTATTATTAGGAACTTTGAATGAGTACAAAGTATGTTTCTGCCTCCTCCATGAAAGTGGCACAAGTGAAGTAAAAAGTACAAAGCGATGTGATATCAAGTAGAACCAATGTAAAAGACGAAAATATAAAAGGAATCAAATGTTAAGTACAGATTTGATGAAAGGAACGTCTGAGACACTTTCAGTCTCGCTTGATTCAAAAGTTGGCCAGGATGGCAGCGCCACCGAAGAGGGCAGCGTAACCAACGGCACCAGTCTGCACGGGGATGGCCAGGCCGGTGCTCTTGGAAGAGGAGACTCCCGTAGCAGCGGGCACAGTGGTCGTCGGCGTGGCACACCGGAGGTGAAGGGAACGCTGTTGGAAGCAGCGGTGGCACCAGAGAAGGCCGGAGCATCAGTAGAGCCAGAGGTGTTGGGCTTTGCGGTCGTGTTCTTGGGGTTGAGGACTCTGTAGGTAATTGTTAGCGCTTGTCGTGTACTTTTAGGTTGGGGTAATTAAAAAACGACTAGAGATGTACGTACCCATCAATGACATGCAGGACACCGTTGCTCAGAAGCACGTCCTTCTCAATGATGCGAGCAGAGTCAACAAAGATGGTGCCGTTGTCGACAGTGAACGTCACATTGCCTCCGCCAAGAGTGGCTGCCTGCGTGTTGTTCTTGAATAGGGTGCTGTACTCAACAGTGCCATCGATGATGTGGTAGTCGAGGATATCAGTCACCTGGCTGCTGGTCCAGTTGCCCGCAATGTTGGCAATGTCCGAGAAGGCACTGTTGGACGGCACAAAGACAGTCACGTTGTGCAGACCAGCGAGCTTGCTGGTCAAGTCGCTGCCAGCCTTCTGCAGGGCTCCGTCGGCGGACGTCAGGTTTGCGGCAACAAGGGTGCTGTTCAGGTCACCCGGGATGCTGAGCACAGTATCGATGATGTGCAGAGTGCCACCCGTGAAATTGAGGTTGGCCTGGGACACAGTGGAGTTCTGCTTGAGGGCTGACCAGAAGGTGACGTTGCTGCCGTTTGTCAAGGATGCCTCGACGACCTGGCCACCGGTAACATTGGCGTACGTCGAGTTAGACAGCCAGGTGGGCACAAAGATGGACGAGTTGGTGAAGTTGGACGCATACAAGGTGCCATTGAGGACATGGTACGAGAGAAGGGCGTCCAGCAGTCCAGCCTGGGAGACGACAGTCGCTGCGTTGCTGGGGTTGCTGAGGAACTTGCTCAGGGCATCGTTGCTGGGCGCCAGCAAGGTGATATTACTGGCATCACTCAGTGTCTTGACGATGTCCGGGTTGGAAGCCAGCAGGCTGTTCAGAGTCGATAAAGTCGAGTTCTGGGACGCAAGAACGTCTGACAGGGATGCTGCAGAGGCACCAGCAGCTAAAGTTGCAACGGAAAAAAGGTTCTTGAACAACATGGTTCAGCTGGTGGTTGGTTGGGGCCTTGGTGAAAGACGGGTAGGAATAGTCAATATAACTAAAATCAGACGGGCCTGGAGAATGTAACAACGATGAACTTCTGATTATCAAACAGAACTTGACAAAGGAGGGAGTGCGAATGGTCTCTATTTATGACCGAACAGCCAACAAGAGTAGACCTTACGGCCTCCAATACCACAAATACGAGAAGTGACTGACGCAGAAGAGCACAATAGCATCATTACACCACATATGATGATGAAATAGGTGGAAAACGACGTGCTCCTTGGCCCTGCCGCCATTCGCTATTTTGCCTCTTATGGCAACATGGGTAGACAGCAAGGCGAGGAGAGAGGGCGGTAAGAGATCGAGATGGGCCGGCCAACAACACTCCTATATCGTGGCAAGCGTAACATCGTCGTCCAGTCTCTCCGCACTTTCCAAAAGCAAGGACTTGGTAACGGTGCGCTTGCAAAAGCCAACGTGCAGGCGCCAGTCTCAACCGGCAACGTCAAGCCACAACAACGCGCGAATTGCACTTCCGCTTCGTTGGAGGCATTACGTAGGTACACTTGTACATACAGATTCAGTGCGACCTGGAGAGAACGCCACGGTAAGAGCCATAAGCCAACAAGTGCCATCTGAAGGCTAAAGACGATGCCATTCATTGAGAGCAAGTCAGCCAAAAGGAGAGCTTCAGTATCGTGACGACATCACATCTGACCCAACGACAGGGGTATGAAGTGCCAGCCCAGGGAAGCAACAAAAAGTCCGGATGTGTAAATTAACAATGATGCCATGAGAGCCAGTGAAGCCAAAAGGACGAAAGCCACGACGGCAAAAAACAGTACGTAAAAAGAAAAGAAAAAAATTGAGCAATAAAAGAAACGATGAACGTTTAAGAAACAAAACCGGTCGGCTAGATCAAGGGCGAGCCAATTGGAACTTGGCCAGCCGATGTGTTTGTTGTCCACCTCCGGCTCAAGGTGGCATGGCGAGCATAGGTAATTAATAGAAAGTAATACGACGTAGGAAATGCGGAATAAACAAGCTTCAAACAAAATCAATGTCGTCAGAAGAAGGTGGAGAAGCGCGGGACGCCCCTTGCCTGTGGCAGCTCGGGCAGGTACTAGCGGCCACTTACAGCGGCTGGTCCAGTAAAGCCCCACCGATCCCAAGCGAATTGAGAGCCTATTTCCATTAGGTAATCATCAAAAACACAGTACACAACACATCGGCCAAATGAAGAAGGAGCGAGGGAGCCCTCCTTTCCACGAAGCAACAGGCAGCTTTGAGCTTCCAAAAACTAGAGAGGACCAAAGCAAACTTGCAGCTTGCTTCGAAGCGAAGCAAACCGCTGTCAACCTTCTTCTCCTTCTCCGCAAACTGGGATCTTTGCCACATGGCACGATGCCCGAGCTCAACTTGACTTGTCCCCATCGTGCCGGTGACCAATTCCAATTATCATTGACCTTTTCACAAATCCTGGTTCAACGTATCACCGTGGGTTGAAAGTATCTGTAAGAAAGAAGGAAGGGGAAAAGGTGCAAGATCAACACTGTAGCTGGGGGGAATAACAACGCAAAACCTTGATTTCTCATGAGCATTGTATGCTGTGATCAGAATTGGTGGTTATACCATGTGTGCCCATGTACGCGCGTTATCGACGAGGGGCCGATGCAAGGCTCGGCGAGGACAAGAGCAAGATCCTATCCATACTCGATACCTTCGCCGCCCTCTTGGGGGGAGGGGGGTTGCTTTTGTGGTTTCTTGCCTTGTGGCTTAACTTGGATTTTCAATCATTTCAGTCCTGTGTAAGTAGCAATCCTCGTGTGGCGCACCGAATGTCTGTCCTTAATGAGAAAATTACTGCAGTATTTTTCTTTCTTTTTTTATTTTATATACAGACAATTCACAAGAAACGAATTTGTCAGTAAAATAAAAGGCTGTAAATTTTACAAGCAAAAAGTCTCTACGGATCACGCGCATATGGGTATCCCAACTTGGTAAAACCCACTTGGTACATAGATAAACGAAGACTAACAGTCAAAAATATATGATTGATAGATGGCAGGGTAGAAAAAACTAAACGAAACGTCGATAAAGTAGAGTATAAATAGAGAACCAAAGGACAGGAAAGAAAAGTCAACATCAATCTCCTACAACACCAGAGCCGCTGTTGGTTCAGCCGCTCCTGCAGCTGCTGGTTCTGCTGCCGCCACCTGCGTTTCTGTTGCCGTCGCCATCACTGCCGATGCAGCACACTTTGTTCTTAAGATGGTTGTTGCCGTGTCGATGGTAGTGCTTCCTCGAATGGAAAATATGGGGCACGCATACGTCTCACCCACGACGCGCAAGTGGTCGCAGCCGTGACAGTTAACTGATTGCACAAGAGTGACAGTTGAAGCGTACTGAGTCAAAGTACCGTCCCATGTACAAGGTGCAGGTAAATGGGCGCCGGATGCGACATCGAGAGTGTACGTGCAGGCCGAATTGACAGTGGCTGCATCAGCTTCGGCCTCGTCTTCTATTCCGCGTCGCGCGGCACTGCCGCCCTCAATATTAATATCAACATATTTTCGAGAGGAGGAGGGTGGAAAAGAAGAAGAAGGAGAGGGGTAAAGCCCACCAAAAGATCCTCCCCAGCCGCTGTCGCCGCTATCACCCTCGAGGGGGCCACCGGGAACCACGGGTCCCGGCGAAAGGGTCGGAGGGGCGGGCACGCCAAAGCCAAAAGTCGGAGGAGGGTCGTCCTGAACGGCACGGCCGACATTGAGGGTGGAGTCGTAGTCGTCGCCATAAGATGGGTCATCGGGTTCAGCTCGCCGCCAGGGTTGGCTGGATCGGCGACGATGGGAGCACCAGGAGTCACAGGGTCAGGGTTCAATGATCCACCGGGGTACACTGGGTCTGGCTTGATGGGCCCACCCGGAGACACAGGGTCGGGGTGAAGACCTCCGCCGGGGAAACCGGTGGGCCGACCAGGGAACCACCAAGTGGGAGTCGGGAAAAGGCCTCCTTCTTCGCGGCGCTGCACCGGCGTAGCTGAGACCAGCGGCGCCATAAGGACGGCCAACGCGAAGATCTTGCGTGCGGCCATTGGAAATTTGTAAATGAGTGTGAGTAGAAAGCTGAGGTATATGACAAGATCTAATAATGGGAACAAAATTATCGGAGCCAGTTATTGGATATTGTAGGGAAATATCAACGTTTTGATCCTGAAATCAAGAGCCACGAAAATGAGAAAAAGGCTTCGATGGTCCCTTATTTAACATGCAAGATAGATCCTTTCTTCCCAGGAAACAGACAAGAGGAATGGAGTTCTGGGCCTTACTAGGTCTGGGTCGACCCATCTATATCGGATGCCGGCTATATCTATTGTTTATTTTATATGAGGGTAGCCGAGAATAGCATCCCATTTACGGAGGCGAGGAATGATGTGTGGCTATGATGAACTTGTTCATCTCGTTGATTTATTTCTTCTTCTTGCACTCTTCTCATTACAGTATCATCTCTGCACTAAACGGAGAATACCATGAACTTGTGGCGCCTTCTCGGCCTCACCTTCTATTACTTCTTGCTTAGTCTGCGGCGCAGTCCTTGAATGTCGGAAGAGGGATACGTTTGTGCCGGAATGAGAGTCACGTAGCGGCGCCATTTACCCTGAAATCTCTCGCTTCGTACAAGTAGGGTGACGATGGAATGATTGCTAATGGTAGGGGGTGTTGAATACATTAAAAAAAGACAGGAAAGCGTGGGAAACGACCTTTTATTTACAGAAAGTCTACTCTGATCTTTGGACCATCATTTTGATATTCGCATCTTCCATCAAGTTCGGGATGGATCTCTCCACAAAAACTTGGCTAGCGGCTGGTGTACCCTATATGACAGTACCTACACTGGATCAATAATGACAATAATTCTTGGTATCTTTGAAAAGCTTTGATGGTGGTGTTTATACATACCTGCTACGACTTGCCGCGTCTTACCGGTGGTGCTTTACAGTGACTGGGAGTATTGCTACGATCCTTCGCTGACTTCCCTTCTGTAGTTTGGTTCCTCACTTTTTTAGTCATTGTAAGATACAAAGAAAAGATACCGTCTGAGTTTTGATGTGTTATTGAGCTGCCTTTTTACAAATTTATTTTTGCCACTTTTGGCTCACTGAAAGTCAAAGAACAAGCATTATAGACATTCACATTGGAGATTCACACATTTCAGTGGCTTTTATTTGTCACATGAACTATGTGTTGAGATAGTAAAATCAGGGAGTGTGTAAACAGGAAAGGCGAGATATGGGTGAGCGACGGTTAAATTGGGATAATTGTGAGTGGTTGTGGTGGTGGTGGGATGAAATACCTTAACAACAAACAGGGCCAACGAAATGAGAGCGAAGCACTCTAAAGAGCCCCTCCAATCCCGGAGAAGGCCCTCCCGTTATCCCACAGGTGAAATGATTTTTGTTCATGATCACCCATCGGATCTTCCGTTCTTTGTATGGTGGGAATAAGTGTAGAGTGTCGTTCTCAGTGGCAATTTGGAATCTTTTGGTGGCCTTTAATATATAATACTGGGGACGTAATGAAAAAAAAAAAAAAAAAAAAAAGAGGTGAAGCTGATATCCAACGAAAGCTGCGGACATCCTTAAAAATAAGCTCATGAACATGCTTTTTTTTCTTCACCTCTTTACCTACCAACTCCTATTTCCTGGATTCGTTTAATGATCCAACCAACCGAGGCTCAACCGCGACAACCCTTCATTTAATATTGCGAATATTCACTATGGCTCTGACGTATGCCCGTCACATCATCTGTGCATTGCACGAATAGAAGTGCGATCGAGCCTAGACCTTATTTTGTGTTGTCCCGTCGCGAGATTCATCTCGTGATGACCGATGTGATGCGTAGCCAATCTTTAAGGCCATATAAGACGACACCCTGCGCCTTTTATTCATTGCGCTTCCTGAATACCCATTAATTTCTTTATCACTGTGTAAAGCAGCCTGGGGTGCAACTAAAATTAAAAATAAAGTTTAAGGTTGTGACGGGCCTGCGAACCCCTTGTTTATGATTTTGGAACGTGAAGGTCGATTTTCTTTCTCACCTACTTTTGCACCTTTGTAGTACCAGCTTGCTGGAAAACCGGCCACCGTCGGCTCGCATGGGACGAAAATAGAAGTGCCAAGTTTGGGCTCGCCGATGAAGTTTATTAGGGTGTGATTATGGCAAGATTTGACTGCTTAAAAAAAGACAAAACGACAAAACGTAACCAAGTGGCCAACTACCACCGTTGGGCTATTAAATTCGTGATTGGTGACAGTAAAATAGGGAGACGGAAAACAAGAGTAGCAAAAGAGTAAAGCAAAATGAAATAAAGCCCACCACCACAAAAAAAAGTAGGAAGAAAACACCCTGAGAACTTCGTCGTGGAAAGGATTCAAACCATTGTCCCCGAAAGGAACATATCCCGAGTCTGTCGCGTTAACCACTCCGCCACCACGACTGAAAATTGTATTACATGTCTGACTTGTGATTTGTGACTTGTGCCGAGTGGCGCTCAGACATGGGTTTTATGTAGGCCTCCTGTGTCTTTGCGGGGCAGAACAAAATGAAGCAAGTGCCACTTTAATGTTCACGATGTTTACTGGGCCGACATATTTGTGAACTCTTGCCGCCAGTACCGTGGCACTGACCCATCTCAGGATCTTTTCTTTGCACTGTTTTCTTCATTGAACCAGTTGTAGAAAGGAAATAAAGTATATTTAGTGGTTATTTATATTCATGATACCACAGTGATGCTCTATGTATGTACGAAGTCGGGTGTATTGTCCGGGCTCACTCCACTTTACAGCTTCGCCTTGGGCGGTTCACCTTCAGTGCCACCGCCGGCAAAGTTGGAACCGCCCAGCGCACCGACAATCCGGTCGATGCTCTGCAGCAGCCACTCACTGCCCTCATCCGTTGCCAGCCAGTCCACACCACGGACACTCTCTCTGTCCTCAGTCGAGGCACCTGCCTCACCGTTGGGCAGCCATGAGCCGTCAGTGATGGATTTGCGGAGACCGAAAATGTGGGAGACGACCTGGGGACCGACGCCGGTCTGGGCGCGCAGGCAGGCAATGGCGACCAAGCTGGTGAGGGCACGGCCGACAGTGGCAAGGCCGCCGGCAGCGTGGTTTGGTGGGTCTGTAAAGAGCGGGCCGTAGTGGGAGTTGAGGATGTGGACAGGGAGATCAGGGTGCGACTCGGCGAGTTTGTCAAGAAGCTTGACATCGACACCGGCATAGACGGAGCGCCAGAGGCCGAGACCGCGTTCGGTCGTCTCGGCTAAGCCCTCGGCAGTAGGCGCACGCGTCGGGGTAGTGGCGAGCTGGGCAACAATGTCCTTGGGCAGGCCGGAATTGCGGAAGCTGCCGAGGACGTTGATGGTGCGGGGGATGCCGTTGAAGCCGATGCACTTGAGGCCGACCTCGCGGATCAGCTCTGCCGAGGCAACAGGTGCCAAAGCCGGCGTCGGCTGCTGTTCCGAGGCGACACGCCAGAGCAAGGCCAGCGCGTCGGGCGAGTTGAGGGTAATGGTGGCGGCGGCCGAGAAGGTGATCCACGGCTGGCTGCCGACGTTCTTCTTTGCCGCATCACGTGCAATTGCCCGGTATACGTCGGCAATGCGCGGCGGTGCGGCGGTCGGCCCTGGGCGCGCAAAGGGCGCGTTGATGAGCGTCTTGAGTGACGCAGACAGCTTAGACATCGTGGCGGCGGATACTCAGCGATACTCGGCAAGTTTTGGCCGTTCAAGTGAAGAACAGAAGAACAACGTGAGATGCTGTTAGACAGTCAGTCTGAAGGCGTGTCGGCTTAAGATATGCTGCTATGGCTCTCGACCTTCGTGTACGGAGCGTAGCCCTTGCTGGTCGAGGCAATGTCACGTGATGAGCACTTTGCTGTTTGGGTTGTACGGGAGCTCTGTCTTTCAGAAATGAAGGCTGAATGCGATTGTTTAGTTGCTGTTTGTGAGATACGGAGTACTTAAAGGAAGAAACGATGGCGACACAGGGAGACAAGCCGGCCGACGTTCGCCATCGCAACATCGGATCCAATTGTGCCGACAGGGTTCTTTGCGCCGTATTTCCAGCCCAAAGCGACTTTCATAGGGGAAACAAGTGGAGCCGAGGCTGCCGTCCGACGTAATTATGCGCTACAAATCGGGTAGTGTAAAAATTGTAAAATAGAACTCTGGGGTGTTATTACAGTGTCTTGACGGAAATGCATAAAATACAAACGACGTTGAACAGCAGCCGTTTCCCCTAGCTCTAATTCTTCCATAACAAGACAATTCTAGCGCCATGATTGATACAATACCAATGGGAAACGAGAATCAAGAGACAATGGTACTAATACAGACGCAACCTTTAATCACCAGCCCATCTGCAGACGACAGACCTCCTCAACAGTGCTGCTGCGTGCAACTTCACGACCAAAGTCCCGCTCCAGCTTGGCCTGCATCTTATCCGGCCGTTCTTCAATCTCCTTGTCCACATCATTTCCGGTGACCAGGTTCAGGTTCGGCTCGAAAACGGCCTGCACTTTGTTCTGTGTGTCCGCAATGCTGGTGTTGTCCTCTGCCTTGCGGCTTGACTTTTGCTTGCGCCGGTCTCTTTCTTTTTTCATGATGCTCTCGGCATGTCTGGTCACTCGCATTTTCTGCTCGTAGTTGCGAATGACCGTATTGACCTCATCCTCTTGCTGTTCCTGCAGCTCGGGCCGCCTAGACTGTTCAGACTGCGTCGATTGAGCCGTCTTCACGGACCGCTCCGATTGTTCTGACTGTCCCGACTGGCCAGATTGACCGGATCGTTTCGCATCACGGAGCCTTGCGCGCCTCTCAACTTGCTCATAGTCTTCGGCAAGCCCATAAGGGGGTTCGACTGTATCAGCTTGCCTGGTTTGCTCTGTCTGCTCGGCCTGTTCGAGCTGCTCCTCGCGTGCCCGCAGAATTTCTGTCAACTCGTCATACTCTGCTTTTGTCGCCGCACGAATGGGATAGCACTCGCCTTCTCGGTCACCCAGACACCAATATTTGAGTTGATTGTGGGCACTGTGCGCAGCCGTGTTGAATATCGCACTGCAAGGCTCAAGCGGAGCACAGAGTTTCTCCCCGTCACGGCCCCAGCGGAGCACCGCCCGGACAAATCCCAGCTTTGGGCCGTAGACCTTGACAGCAAGCAGCCCTAGGGAAATGGTGCAACTGACCGTGAAGGCTGCCAGCTCTCGGCGCGTGGGGAAGCCGTTATTGGGGTTGCCAAAGAAGTTTCGGTACTGCTTGTCCGACTCGGGGAGCTCGCAAATTGCCCGGAGCGTATTGACAAGAATGCGTAAATCAGTCACAGCCATAGGATTGAACTGTCTCTCATGGAACATGAACGACATAATTGCATAGTAAAGTGCGCTCTCCAGTTGACGTATCTCTAGAAACATTGCTGCGCCGGCCATGTTCAGCCACGGGATAGGCTTGTAATTGATTCCCTGCATCGGCTCTTTAGTGAATTGTGCGAGAAACTCACCCTCAGCCAGTGTGACAAATCGATGCACTAGATCTGTCTTGGCCTTGTCCCACGCGGTCATTTTGATCTCCTGAATGAGCTCAAGAGCTTTGGGAACGATGCCAGCATGGAATTTTCCGAGCGCCGCTAGTTGACTCTCGTTGCCCCCGGCAAGGAGGTTCATTGAATGGGTATCACGCCTGCACACGCCGCCTAGGAAATGCAATAGTTAGTAGGAGTCAAGTCAGCTTGACAATGGTATAGAAACGGGGCGAGCATACAATTACAAACGTAGTCGTCACAGAGTGTCTGTAGGCGCAGCGCTGCACGCCGGCTCTCAACGTCAAGACGGGTGTCGACCAAGGCCACAGTGATTTCTTCGCCTGGAAGAATAGCGCGGAGCGAGCGAACGCGTGCCTGGCGGCCTTCGACAAAAATAAAGGCATTGGGGTCACACGAGTGATTAAGCATCGCCAGGGAGATGTCCAAACAGTGGACTATCACCGTCTCATCCGCCGTCGAAACAACAGCTTGGTTTCCGAGAATCTACACGGTCAGAATGAAATATCAACATGTGAGGCAAGAAGCAGGGCTTCATTTAACTTACTCGGCAAAGAACATCTTGGATGAACTTGAAGTCGCGGTTCTCCAGAGACAGAAGGTGGTACGCATGGAGAGCGCAGTTCTTGACGTTGTGTGAAAGTGGGGGCTGCAGCGGGAGTTTAAAGGGAATGTTGAGGTCGCGAATCACCTTCATCACATTGTCTGGAACCGTATCGGCCTTGTCCATTAGCAACAGACGAAGATGGAGGAGGAACGCTGGGTCTCTGCGCTGCAGGGTTTTGAGGAGACCACACTCGAACCGGTGGAACTGCTTCCACGCCTTCTGATGGCAGGTCTAATGGGAATCAATCTGTTGTTAGCCCACCAGGATCCAGGTCTGGGAAAGAGAGCAATGTTATGCCATACCTTGTTGCAAAACGAGAGCAGATTGCAGCCAGTACACCTCCGTGCTGGTGGAAGGACTGGACTTCCAACGTTGCTTTCGCTGGCCACTTTCTCCGTGAACGTCTGTGGGCCCTTGAAGCAATAGTCGCACATGTCCGTGTCGCGGAGTGGTCCCTCGTGCGGCTTAGGTACCGTCGTCTGGACATCTTCAGGACTGCGGGCCATGACCAACGGGTTGGTCAGGAAGAGCATCTCGCCAGCTGGCATAGGTGCTTCACCCATGTAAAAGAGTCCGCTCTTCTTGGTACCGACTGTAGAAGCCTTGACGTCAATGGGCACAGCCTGCTTCATGGAGTCGACCACTGTCGTGTACAGTAGCGGACTTTCGTGGACCAAGCCAATTGGAGGCACCTCCAGTGGCGGCAGCGATATGTTGCTGCAGTCGGGTGACGTGTACGATGTCGTATGGTATTCTTCCATATCTTCCGCCATGGTGGCTGCCATCTTGTGTGGCTTGTGATAAGGTCAGTGGAACAAAGGAACAGGGTCAAGACGAGTCAGTGTCATAATCGATTCGCTGTGTGGCAGCGTCGAGTTCAGAATGTGGGATGGATGTGGTATAGACAAAGAGAACTATTGACAAAAACGGAGAGTCACAACCTTTTGTTGTTGCGGTGGTAGCAAAAGGCAACAGTGTTTACTCCTTCCGCAGCGGATCGATCCGCAAAGGGAAGGAAGGACAGTCGAAGACTGGCAGGGCAATGAACAGCGATATCGCTGAAAGGAAGTCACGACTGAGCACATCCAAGAACCATGGCAAACATCGTTGAACTGGAAAGAGCACACTGCGGAGAAAAGGAAATAGTCAGGAAAACATACCTCTGTTGAAACATTGCAAAAGAGTAGCATAATGCATTTATGTGTGTATGTTCATTTATATTTATTGATGTTACGTGGAGTAAAGAGAGAGAGAGCGGATGCAGAACTTAGAGCGGCATAAGAAGACTACTTGAAATATTACAAAAGAGAGAGTTGGAGAGGACTGAGCAAAACGAAAGGAAAAAAAAAAGGGGGGGGGGGGCAGTAGAAAGTGTGTATAATGACAATTTGTTGTAGAATGGTGAAAAAAAGTCGCAAAACAGCCAAATAGTCGTTCATTTCATGGGAATGGGATCGGAGCAATAAGGGACAGGCAAGCAAAAAAGGGAGCACACACAAACGTGAGCCATACTTAAAAGTAGCTGCGCATGGCATCCTGGAAGCCGGGACCACCCTTGAGGTCGCGGTCAAAGGACATCTGCACTTCAAGGACTTGGCGGATGTGGCTCATTGACAGAGGCTCCTGCTTGTTGACGGCCAAAGCCTGTGCCGTGCGAACCGTGTTCTTGATCTGCCGTCCATTGAGTTCGTGTCGGGCGAGAGTGTTGTAGTCCTCCTCAGAGAAGGGCATCAGGTCAATCTTCTCAAGCACGCGCACGCGCTCGATGAAGATTTTGAAAATGGCCTTCTTCGCACGCTGGTCAAGGCTGTCATAGCGCAGCGCAATATGGATTCTCGACTGGAAAGCATCATCGAAAGTCTGTTTGATGTTAGTCACAAGATGTTGAAAAATGCGGGTACACAATGTTTGAAGAGATTGGGTACATACCTCAACACGGTTCGTCGTCAGGAATAGAATACCCTGGAAGTACTCCAGCTGTCGGAGGAAGATGCTGACGAGCGCATTGCGGTGAAGGTCGTGCATGTTGCGCTTCTCAAGGAACACATCGGCCTCATCTAGCAAAAGGATGGCGCCCCAAGCATGGCAAATGTCAAGAATTTTCTGCAACTCTGATTCCAAGAACCGAGAATCGGTGCCAAGCTCGCCGGCAGAGACCATGTACAGAGGGCACTTCAGCAGCTCCGAAATGCCCTCTGCAGTGAGCGTCTTGCCAGTACCAGGAGGGCCGTGGAGGACAGCTAAAAAAAAGAAAGTCAGTCCTGTTATGGTCAAGGAGTTGACAATGGATAGAAAAAAATAGGCACTTACCAACAAGACCCTTGCCCTTGCCTTGAATCACATCGTCAATGCTTTCGGCAGCGTGGTACTTGTGCGATTCGACGAGGGCCTGTGGAACATTTTTAGCTAAAACTGCGTTAAAAAATAGAGCGTGAGAGGGGAAGAAAACATACCTTAACAATATCCTTCGTCTTGGGCTCCAGTACTAAAGACTCATAGGCAGTCTCGTTCCATTGGATCTCCTTGACGCTTGAGACGGTGAACTCCAGCCACATCTTCTCAGCGAAGGCAAAGCCGAGAACGACTGGCGAGGCAATCAAGTACTCCTCGTCGCTGAACTCCGGTGGTGTCTTCTCGCCCTTGTCGTCTTCTTCGTCCAAAATCTCTGCCGAGCCATCTTCGTCCTTGGAGCTGCCATCCTTTTCAGGCACCTTGCCGAGAGTCTCCGGTGTCTGGTTGTCGCGACCATCATCAGCTTTGATCATGGTAATGTAATGCACATGGCCATTTCCGTCCTTAATGGCTCTAGTAACGCGTCTGCGTCTTACCTTCTTTTCCTCGAGAAGGCGGTTGGATCCAACGCCATTTCCACCATCCGAGTCGGAGCCCTCACATCCGCTACGACCGTTGCCCCATTCGTTGTCTGAGTTCTCGTCATCAGAAATCGAGTCGTGGTCCTTGGGGCGCACGATAGAAATGGGGTAGTTGGGATTGATGCGGCGGTGTATGCTCGAGTCGATCATGATGCGACCGGTGATGTTGACCTTGACAGCCGCCTTCTTCTTCTTGTAATAGGCCATGCCGTCGTAACTCTTGTATTGCACACCGCTCAGGGCCACAAACTTCTTGCCGCGATCGATTAGGTCTTTGCGGAGCTGCTCTTCGTTTTTGTGGTATTGGAGCGGGTAAAGAGGCAAGCTGGTGATCTTGCGCGCACCACGGAACTCGCCTATCTCATCGGCCACGCTGCCGAACCCGAATCGCTTGCCATCGTATTCGAAGTACTAAAATATTGATCGTGGTTAGCACCGTCTTACAAGATGTTGTGCCGAGGCTTCGGGAGGAAAAAAAAACAAAAACAAACCTTTCCTTCGACATAATAGAAGTCGCCCTTCATAATGCTGAAGTGCTTCTCTGCCGTTTCAGCCTTGAACACTCGCGGCTGATCCGGAGAACCGTAGGTCGTCGTGAAAGCGAGGGTGTTTTGGCTTCCAAAGAGCCCAGAGAAGATCAAAGGTGATGAGGCCATTTTCGAGCAGAGGGTTGAGGCTAATAGAATGTTAGAATGCAAAGTCAAGGTCAAGATCCAACTGGTGAAAACATGGGGTGCAAATTGGAATCCTTTCTCTTACCTGTTCTTCACCGCCTCGTAGTCCTTGTCGAGATACTTTGTCAGGACCTTAAGCTGTTGACGCTTCTTCTCGTTGCGTCTGACTTCCTTCTTGCGAGCCTTTTTATCACCCTTTGGCTTGAAGTCTTTCATGGACTTAATGTGCTTGCGGATGTCGTCGAGGTAAAGGAAGAGCAAGTTAGGGTCTAACTTTGGAGTCTCTTCGACAAGGCTAACACCCTTGATGTCGCCCATGACCTCTTGAAGTGCGTCACGAAGCAGCTTGCTCTTGATGTCGACAACTGTCTGTTTGTACTTGCCCTCCCAGTCGAAGGTGCGACGCACATGGAAAACATAGCCATCGTACTCAGAGTCGGTCGATCCCTCGGCAGTGTCCTGAAGTTTGTAGTTGTGAATGGTGTTGTCCCAAACCTGGTCAACACGTTTGAAGTTCATAGATTTGGAAGACTTCTTGTGCTTGGAGCTCTTCCGGCGGCGGTGTCTGTCGTCCAGTCTTCCGTGATCTTCAACTGCCAGGTTATTGAGCCCTCCTGGCATGCCGTGGCCCAGGCTACGTGCGCCTCGTTTCATTGGGGGAGGTGGACGTCTACCACCCAAGCCGCGAATAGGGAGAGGGTTATGAGCGGCCCGTGGTGGAGGGGTGTAGGCCGGCATTGTTGCAATGGGTTGGGGCATAGCACCGCCGAAACCCATGTTGCCCATAGGCATTCCCATAGATGCACCATAGTAAGAGGGTTGCTGATATGGCTGGAACGGGTTGAAGGTCGCGACAGGGGGAGGTAGCTGCTGCTGCTGCTGCTGTTGGAGAAGCATAAGCCTCGCGAGATCCTGTTGCTGTTTGGAGGCCCGGCGACCCTTCTTTGGATTGCGACTGTCATCACTGTCGCTGTCAGAGCTGGAAGAGCTTTCAGATCCGCTTGACGATCCCGAAGGCGAGGAGCTGAAAGCCGAAGACTCTGAATCAGAGCCAGAGTCGGAAAGCTCCTGAACTTTGATGAGCTTCTTAGACTTTTTCGAGCGGATTCGCTTTTTTGCCTTTGCAGCATCCCGGCGCTTTTTGTTCTTAGTCTTTTTTCTCCACTCTTCTTCAGAGCTCGACTCATCCCCGGACGAGTCTTCATCGGATGAGAGTCCCGATGCCAGTGATGATGATTCCGAGTCGCTGTCTGAGTCTGACGAGCTGCCAACCTCAATCACAACGGTTTTTTTTCGGCTTCTTGGTCTTGGAGGGCTTTGCCTTGGCAGTCTTTTCCTTGATGCGGGTGCTGCCCTCTCCATTTACACCCTTTGCCGTCTTCTTAAGATCGGTCTCGGTCGTGATCAATGCGGGCGTTGGATCAACAATGGTCTTTGCGGTGTCCTCCGTTTTGGACTTGGACGCATCGATCTCCCGAACGACGAAATCGGCCGAGTTTTGGGACTCCATCTTAAGGAATTATGAAGCGAAATTGTGCGGACAAAAGTAGATTTGACAACGGCGGCTTTTGTAAACTTGGTTGGTATTCGTTCACTGTTGGAAAATGCAGTTGAATGTAAAAAGGGCTGGGAAGGACGGATGGCCGAAGATTAAAAGGTTGTATAGCCGTGGTGTTGGAAAAGCGGGAAGGGCCGTCGGATGGGCGCAAACAAATGATGATTGAAGGCCGCAAAGACAGTCCAGGTGATACCTGAAGGAAAGAGAAGATGTCAGCAGACAATTTTCTTTTATTGACTGTTGGTTCTTTCGCCCTGCAGCTGCAGGTCGCGCTCGTCTTATGTACGAGGCGCAATAGGGCACACAAGAGGCAGAAAGCAGTGGGGGTGATGGGAAAGCATTTGCGTGGAGATCCAACGGGGCGAGAAGGAAACCAGTCATAAAAATGCAGTGAGGAAAGACAGAAAGGATCAAGAATGGCCGTGGACGAATGAGTGAAAGCAAAAGTAAAGGTGGGCAATGCGGGCAGAAGAGCAAAAAAGAGCAGACGCCGTCAACAAAGTGCAGCTTCGGCGACAGCCAGCTGTTCGAGCGGAGCACATGCAGCTAGCAGCCATGCACGGTACACAGACTCTCCCAACGCTCACTGCAAGGCAAACCTACCGTCCCTGTGATGGCCGGTTACGTGTAAGATACCACCACTCGTGCAACTTAAGGTATAGGAAGGGACGAAAAATAGGGCTAGAAGCGAGCAAAACGAAAGCTGGGCAGTCAAAGGCAGGTGGGAAAGTGCAGTGTGTGGAGAAATGATTGGGGAAACGGCTGGTGCATTGAAGAAATGGTGAGAAGCAGATGCGAAAAATGAGACGACGAGAAGCATGGGAGGATATCTTTGCTTGCAGCTCTGAGATTGGTCGTGGCATGTGTTACAGCCACTTGACAGGCATTTCTGGGCGGCGCATTTCTGATATGCAGGGTGATCTGGGCAACAACCAGACACAACTTGAGAAGTCGGTGAGAGGCAGCTAGAACAAAAACAAAAGATGGGGCCACGACAAGAAAAAGAAAGAAATCACCCCGAGATAAAAAGAGCAAAGAAAGCGAATGCGAAGTAAAGCTTGAAGGCGGGGACTGTCTGAGTGTCGGTCTCTGTGAATACTTACAAAAAGTTGCGGCAGCTGAACCAAGTTAATCGGACGGGGGACTGCGGATATGTATGGAATAAAAGAGCGATAAGAAGCCAGAAAGAAGCCGTTAAAATCTTTTCTGTCCAGCTGAGAATTTTTTATTTTTTGGCCGTGTTGAGTTGGGATCACAAAGTGAAGGAACGATGAAGGTCGTCGATGCAGCAGCAAGCTGAGAGGGCGTGAGGCTGTGCCACTTGAACGGAAGGAGCGGGGGAAAATTGGTAAGAGAGAGAAAGGGCAAGAACAACAATAGGAAAACTGAGGCAAGAGCGAAGTAAGAGGAGGATGGCCAACGTTAATATACCCTATCGAGGAAAGGGGAATGAAGATGCAAATGTGAGATGTTTTCGGCACAGGCATGTCATATCAGTGAAGTGCACATATGTTTGCCCACCCACCAAAGCCACCCTCCCTTCATGCATGGCGACGGGTTGCCTTTCTGGTGAATCCATCGTTCCTGCCTGTTGCCTAAAGCTCCCGCCTATTTTGCAGTTTTCAGCTCCAGGTTCGCACCTTCTCCCATTGCTCAGAGTGAATGGACGTTGACTGCTCGATGTGAATTAAGGCTGTCAATCAACAAAGACCAGGCCAGGCAGTGAGGAGCTTGGGCCACCCATTCTGCCTTCCCCACCTAACCTCACACACCAGCAATTGGCCCACTGTGAATTTACTCATCGCGGGAAAGAGCAATACAGAGGATGTCGTTTGTTCCTTCCTGAACTTGGTTCTTGCGACGATAGTCAAGCTGCTGTCTAAACTTGCCCCTTTTCAAGTCAAGAAAGTTATCGAATCACGCCTCAAAATTCCAACTACTGTCCAGTGTTAATAACGCAATCTTGCCCATTGTCGACTTTTCGCACATCTCTACGTCTATTGTGAGTTTTGCCCTTTCCAGCCTCGCTAACTATCCAGGTGTGGAGAACAGCTAACGGCACCGTCACAGGCAGAAAGAGCGCCGTCTTGAATGCGGCTCTCGAGCCAGGCAGCAATGGAGGCTGAACACATACAAATCCGAAGAATCATTCGGGCCAAATGGCCCAGAGGTTTCAGAGAGAGTGAACGGCCGTTTAAAGAGGCCGGCACGTGGTTTTCGGACTGCCATCCATACGTGGGTGCTATTGACATCCTGTCTCCCAGCTCGAGAAAGGGCAGCATTAGATTCTCGTGGACGTGCCGGGCAGTCAGAGAAACTTTATCTTTAGCCAGGGAGCCTCACACAGGCGTCTTTGCTGTTGTCCACGGGTGCCACGTCTCAAAAACTACGTGCCGTGTTGCAACCCTCTTTCTTCAAGGTCGACTGCGTACTATTTGAGCAACCCCGGCACGCCTTGCGCGCTTCGTCCCAGCCAACTGCTTGAGCACTGACGATTGTGGACCTCCTGGGGAATTCTAGATTGGTAGGATCATCACTTCTTGCTGTCTGGTCTAGACATTCGAATTGAGCACCTATTGATGCTCCGCACAATCGCGTTTCTTTGTGGGGCCGCTCATACTTTCCAAACGGCTTACTACCGCAAGATACGACTCCGCAATTGGCCGTGAAAGAATACGCGGTCATAAGTAAGCCAAGAAAAGTATCCCCAAAGAATGCCTTTTGTTTCGAAAAGAGAAAAGAAAAAGAAGAAGAAGAAAAAAAGCGGAGGCTGTTGGGCGACCGACGTACAACAATATATTGTAATCAGCTATTGAATCGATTTCGCATCAAGGGTT
The DNA here is from genome assembly GCA_016097105.2 of Sporothrix variecibatus. Taxonomy (NCBI): domain Eukaryota; kingdom Fungi; phylum Ascomycota; class Sordariomycetes; order Ophiostomatales; family Ophiostomataceae; genus Sporothrix; species Sporothrix variecibatus. The sequence goes on along the minus strand of JADMNI010000001.1, from coordinate 3,955,486 downwards.
TTTCTCGAGTCAGTCAACAACCCCATACCGTTGACTGGTACAGGAAGAAGGTATGTACTGCTTCTCCTCGTTCACTTTGTACAAATGCTGGCATACACTAATGTTCCTTAGACTTTACCCGAAACGCATCATCACCTTCGCTGTCAAGTTTCCCTGATAAGATCCCTGCGGTACGACGTTTGTCTTCACGATGAAGTCGAAACCCAGGGTGGCATTTTAGTGGTCCGTGGGCTGGCCGTCGATGATCGATCGCCCACCGACGTCATCCCGAATTAGCACTCGCTCAAACGCCAAGGCCCGCTGGACCACATAATTTCGGCGAACACCTTGCTTTGTCCTGCCATTTTGGTACCTTTTTGGCGCGTCAATTCCCAGTTTCCAGCTCGTTTGTCCACTTGCGACAGTGCTTTCGCGCTAGCATCGGACGCAACTGAAAGGGAGATAAAGAAGAGAACAAACGAGGAGCTGCAAAAGAGGGAGCCTGCCCGCCTTATTTTCCTTTGAGCTTCTGCTTCCCCCGCCCTCAACTTTTTCTCAAGACTTTTCTCAAGACATCCTCACGGCCATCGCCCAGTCACAGAGAACGGACACGACAAGGTCAATTCGCGCCGCGACATAGCTTCCTCTTCCACCTCTTCTTCCGACAATGGATCGCCGCTCATCGGGCGGCTGGCGCCGGCTACTAGGATGGGACCGCCATCCGGCTCACACTCACGATCGGTGGTGGGAAGAGACGCGACGGAGACGTATGTGACCAATGCTCGCCGTACTGGGCTCGCTTCAATGGTCCCAAAGAAACTGTGCTGACAACCGCCTTCCACACCCAGTGCTCCCTGCGTACGTCGAAGATACGATCGAGTCGGCCATCCCTCCCGAAGAAGTGACAAAGATCGCCATTCGCCTGCGCTATTTGATCGAAGAGTGCATCCCGTGCGAGATGGAGGAAGAAGTCATTACGTGCTCCCATAGCAAGGTCATCACGAAGAATGTCGTCCAAGCAGCCAAAGAGGCGGGCGGTGACGAGAACAAAGACTGCGTTGTAGGTACATCCTCCGTAAAAGGACATACCACCCACTCGGTGTTGTTTAAGACTCGACAACTGACAAGTTAGGTCTACTGCTTGCTTATTTGTAAGCGCTGGTTCTGGCACCAAGGCCAGATCGAGCTGTGGGATGCGGATATGCACAACATCCGCTCTACGCCTGCGAGGTGATTGCCAAGCTCATGTATGTATCTCCTTACGCCTCTCCTCGTACACCATCTCCCGCAGTACTGCTTCTAACATCTGATACAGCATCGAGAGCGAGGAAGATACGGAATACCTGATGCACTCTGTCCTTCTCAGACGCTACTCCATTCTTGTCGACAACGAGCCAACATTGCCATCGAATGTCATCGAGAAGGCCGTTGACCTACACGCCCTACGAGTAATTGGCTCGTCCGGCTACCAAAAGTGCATCAGCTATCTCTGGCGCGGCTGGCTCGTGCAAGACGAAAACGACCCGGCGAGCTTTGTCGATTACAAGGACCGGGACAACACATCGTTCATTTCCCACCTCGACCCGGACCGCATGCGTGCCCCCATGTACCAGAATGCGGCCCAAGTGCTCTTTTCCATCCTTTACCTCGTCCTCTTCACCATTGCCATCAATACGATCAATCGCAGCGGCGACTTGGACGGCGTCGAGATTATTTTGTATATCTTCACGTGCGGCTTCCTCTTTGACGAAGTTGCAAAGGTCTGGAAGGCCGGCTACTACATCCTCGGTTTCTGGGATGCCTTCAACAGTGTCCTCTACTCGCTCCTCTTCGTTAGTCTCATCATGCGGTTTATTGCCTTCTCCAAGGAGCCATCCGATGACCCAACCGTCAAAGGGCCCCGCGAGCGCTTCAACGAACTGAGTTACAATTTCTTGTCTGTCAGCGCGCCCATGTTTTGGGTGCGTCTGCTGCTGTACTTGGACAGCTTCCGCTTTTTCGGCGCCATGCTGGTTGTGCTGAAAGTGATGATGAAAGAATCGGTCATCTTTTTTGCCCTTCTGGTCGTTATCGTCATTGGCTTTTTGCAAGCTTTCATTGGCCTGGACATTGCCGAGGATCTCGTTCTCAGTGATGTGACGTTCATTGTGCAGGCCATGGCCAACGCTGTGATGCAGAGCCCTGACTTTGATGGTTTTGAACAGTTTGGACATCCCTTCGGCATCATTTTGTACTATTGCTTTACGTTCATCGTCATGGTCGTCTTGCTCAACATTCTGATCGCGCTGTACAACTCGGCGTACGAGGATATCTACGACAATGCCGACGACGAGTACCTCGCCTTGTTTGCTCACAAGACCATGCAGTTTGTTCGTGCTCCCGACGAGAATGTGTTTATTCCGCCATTCAACCTCATTGAGGTCTTCTGCTTGGCCATCCCGCTGGAGTGGTGGATGAGCAAGCGCACATACGAGCGCATCAACGACATTGTCATGGCGATTCTGTATTCACCACTACTGCTGATGGCCGCCTATTTTGAGACCCGTACGGCGTACGAGATCCTTGGTAACCGCCGCCGTGGCGACGAGGATGACGACACCGTCGAAGAGTGGGAGCAGCTCGATGTGAATGGCAACGGCGTCGACTTTGAAGCGGACGGCTGGAAGAAGACGGTTGAAAAAGTCAAGCCGAACGTCGAGGACGAGCTGGCAGTTGTCGAGGTGCGACAGCTGCGGGCGGAGGTTACCGAGTTGAAGCAGCTGCTCGAAACACTTTTGAAGAACTCGGGCGGTAAACCGGCGCAAGAGGATGCCGGGCAGCAGAGCTCTGCCCCTTTGATAAGCACCGAATAAACGAACAGGAGAGCTGAAGAGAGGGAGCAAAAGAAGGATGTTGCCGACCGTGCTGATTATATGCGAATTAGTCTCTGTTTGGCAGGTCATCGGCATCGGGGAGCCGCGGTGGACGACTTCCTCGTCCGATTGTGCAGCGAGCCATGCGGCCACGCCTGTCACTTTTGAATTTGCCCTTGGCATGGAGCCGGGCCTAGCTTATCTTGGAGTTTTTCCTTGCATTTTTGGGTGCCTGTTTTGGTTAATTTTGATGTTTGTCATTTCTTCTGCATATGTATGCTCTTTCGCACTCGCTCACGCTCTTCCATTTCTTTGATCCTGGATTTCTTGAATCTTTTCAGCGGCCAGCAGCGGTGCTCGGCGGTTGCACATTTGCGGCGACCACCCCAAGTATGCTATCAAAGCGGGGGAGGCTGTCAAATAAGCGCTAAGGCCGCCCCATAGCCTATCTTTTGGCCCTAAAAACCGGGGTCGCAACTGCTAATCAAGGGACGGCGTGGAGCTTATTCGCTGGGAGTGACCCTGAGCCAGCCTGGAATGGCCCGTCACGACCGTCCCAAGCAACATTGCTCCCAGCCGTTTCTCCGCTTCTCGGCAAGATGCAGCATCCACGACATCCAGTTCCAAGATCCCAAGGCAACTGAGCCGCAGAAACCCGCACCGTCATGTTGGCAGCCCCCAGCTTTTGTGCTTCACCAGCTCCGTGGATTAAATGGATCTCGGCCGGGTCGGAGTGCCGTTGGCTTATCGGTCTAGCTACTGAGTAGTATCATGAGCCTATCGCAGTCGTATCTCGTTCCTGTTCCTCTTCCTTTATCGGGTCCTTTCTGTCTCTGCCCGTGGCTACTGGTTTTATTTTGTGCTCTCTGTCTTCTCCCTCTTTTGTTCCCCTCTCCTCCCTTTCATTTCTTAGGTTTCATTTTCTTTTCTGGGCCTCATCTCGCCATCTTTATTTGAATTTTATTTCATCCTGATATCTTTAGCTTCCCGTTACTCATCGCCTCTTACACCGTGCTCTTCACCTTTCACTAGGTTGGGCTTCAATCTTCGACGGCTCCTATCAAAGACTAAAAAAAAGCGGTGCCCTTCACAACCAAAACGAAAGATATCGACACTGCTTTTATCATGTCTATCAAGGGGGCGGCGTACGCCACCGAAACGGCGCCTATTTCATACCACCGGCCTACCCTCGAGGCCAAGCGCCAACGTCGCCGTCGTGTTGTTGCTGGCGTTGCTGCCACAGTTGGTCTCGCCTGCTTTGCTGCCATACACGGTGCCGGCAGTCAGGTTCTCAAGCTGCTACCGGGCTGCAAGCACCACAGTACTGCCTCCCCACCGGTTATCCACCACGCCTACGGCACTTTCCCCCGGCCAGACGACCCTCTTCAGTTTATTCCATGCACGGGCAAGACCCTACCGCCAAAACTTGCAGACAAGGACCCGGTAGCCAGCTGGGCGCGTCTGTACGAGCCAGATCCGTCAAAATGGAGCTGGGGTGCCAAGAGATCGACGGCCACCGAAGATGACGACAACGCAGACAATGAGTACGCTGGCCGCGGTGTCTACCTCTGTGGTTACCTCGATGTCCCTCGAGACTGGACAAACACATCCGACCCGCGCATCACCCGACTCTCCATCACCAAATACCAGGTGGCCGGCCCTGGCAGTGCGGGCACATCTTCCAAGAGCGAGCGGACTATTTTTATTGAACCCGGAGGACCTGGTGGTAGTGGTACTGCCTATGCCTGGCACGGCGCCGAAGCTATCTCGGAGCGCCTGAGCGCAGGCATCTTTGACGTTCTGGGCTGGGACCCGCGGGGTGTCAATACCACCCTGCCCTCAGCATCTTGTTTCCCTTACAATGCAGACCGTGACCGGTGGTGGCAGCTCGCGCACCGCTACCGCGAAGTGGCGACTCGCGACACAGAGGGTCAGCTTGCTGTTGCTGACGCTTACTTTGAGTCCATGTTCGCCGGCTGCGAGAACGTTCTCGGTGATCTCGGCCGTTTTGTTGGCACTGGTCTGGTGGCCCGCGATATTGACGCCATCCGCAGCGCTCTCGGTGAGTCAGAACTTACCGGCTATCTCATGAGCTACGGTACGGGCATCGGTCAAACCTATGCCAACATGTTCCCCGAGCACGCCGGTCGCCTTATCCTGGACGGCACCCAGTACGGCCCCGTTGAATGGTCGCAGGCCGGTTTCGGCTGGGGCTCGCTCGACAATGTGACCAACGCCTACCACGACGGCTTCCTTGGCGAGTGCATTGATGCCGGCCCCGAATATTGCCCTCTGGCGCGTCCTCTTCCTGGCAGCACTAATCTGCCGACTCTCCCGGAACTCGAGGCCCGTATGACGGCGCTCTTTGCGTCCGTTGCTGCTCGCCCGATTGTCGCTTTTACGGCCGCATCCGGCCCGTCTCTGGTCACCTACTCGGCCCTCGTTGCCTCCATGTATGCCACACTCTACAACCCCCACACCTGGCCCAGCACTGCCACCATGCTCTACGAGCTTGAACAGGGCAACGCGACGCTTGTCTCCAACATGATTGATGGTTTTGTCTGGCAGTACGACCCCAACAAGCCCGTTGTTATGCCACCCACCACCGGCGGTGGCGAGGGAGAGGGCTACATCCCGCCACCCGGCACTGCCTGCCCCGTCCTTCCTGCTATTCCGCCCCTGGGCCCACCCGACACCGAAGAGCTCATGCCGCTCGTCATCTGCGCCGACTCGTACGACGCGCCCCAGCCTGCCTCTGGTCTCGTGTGGTGGGACGAGCTCTGGGCCAACATGACCGCCAAGTCCTGGATCGCCGGCAACTCGCGTTTCTACAACGTGCTGCCGTGCCGCCACTACGCCAAGCACTGGCCCCAGCCAGCCGGCGTCTTCCGCGGCCCACTCAACGCCTCGCTCGCAAACCCCGTCCTGCTCGTCGCCGAGACCTACGACCCGGCCACGCCGCTGGCCAATGGTCGCCTGCTGCTCTCCGAGATGGGCCACAGCAATGCGCGTCTGCTGGTGCACCACGGCTACGGCCACGCATCGTACCCAGACCCGTCCGACTGCACGGAGCGTATTCTGCAGTCGTACATTCTGCACGGCGAGATCCCCGACGATGCCGAAACGCAATGCTATGCCAATGAGAAGCCGTACCGGTACGGCGTGTCGAGCGATGCTGCTGCGTCAAATACTGCTAGCACTGGCCGCAAAGCAGCCGACATGACCCACGAAGAGCACATTGAGGTCTGGCGGAAGCATATGCAGGATATGCTGATCTTGAACCCCGGCCTTGCTCGCGGGCGTCTTTAATCACCTTTGAAATTTTGATATAGGAATCGCAGATACAAAAAGTGTACATATTTGGCAACCACATCGTATCTAACTTTAAAGTTTTGTAAATATTTATCTGGGCTTCGACGAGATTTTTTGGGTTACTTATTCTTTTTGAGTCTTCACATAAATAGTGACCTCTTATCACAAAAACAAACGTATGGTGATTCAAATTGGTACAGACTTGTGTTACAAATAAGAGAAAAGCAATAACGAGAAATATGCCATAAGATACATACATGAAAAAACGTAAAAAAAAAACATTGCGTGTGAGTGAGGGGAATAGTAGCGAAGATGAACGATACCGCTATTGCCAGCAAATTGTGATAATCGTCGAGTAAATGATAAAAAAGACGTTCAATATTAAGCGCATCATAATAGCGGAGGGTGGAAATGGAAGATGGACGAGAAAAAAAAAAATCACGGCGATAATCGAGAGGGGCTGTTCAACGTAAACTGGAAAACACACACAAAACAAGCTGGAAAATGATGCGGCAACACAAATCAAGCGCAAAGCAGAGAGATGTTATCTCAGATGTCGAGAATATTCGGAATTCAACAGAGAAAGAAATAAAATAAAGAGCAGAAAAAAAAACGCCACAAACTGGAAAAGAAAAGTTTTCTGTGCCCCCATCCTTGAGGTTCCATACACATCCATTCCCTTTGCTAAGGCCCTCCCACTCAGACTTAAAAAAATTCAAACAGATTCCCTTGAGCCCACCCTGGGGCCAACCATTTCGCATATTCCATACATGATTAAAGAAAAGACAGCAAAAGCAACAAAAAGAAAGAAGTAATAAAGTTACACACAGAAACTGCTTGAAAAGCGACAGGCTCCCTACAATCAATGCTGATGACCGGTACAAGTTAAAAAAAAAACCACCAAAAAACAACAACAGTAGAAACCGGTATTACTGCCGCACAAAACATGTGGCAGTAATACAAACAGAAAACCGCTGAAGAACGGCAAACAAAAACAATATCGTTGGTGAAAAAACATGGGAAATAAAATACCCCATAAAATTATCGAGAAGAGTTTCGTGACAAAACGAGAAAATCAGAGAGCATCACGGTTACGGATGTGATGCTCGGAATAGCTAAGCATGTCGTAAGCTTTCATGTTGTCGATGTTTAGACACCGCCGCCCATGAATGCAGCAAGGTCGTCCAGCTCCAGGAGCTGTCTCTCAAAAGCGCTGCAGAGCTCTTTGGCAGTGATATCGACAGTAGGGCCGGGCGGGTTCGAGTTGGCGCGCGGCTCAGGCGACTCTTGCTTGCTGACCGGGAGTGCAGAGGGGCTATCGGGAGCCGGAGTGGAGGCGCCGGCAGAGCCACCGTTGATAGTGGCAATACCACCGGGCCGTCTGGGTGCAGGCGGCTCGCTCCCACGGTCAACTGAGTTGTTGCGCTCGGCATCCTGTGATGTGTTGCCGGCGGGACCATCGTAATCCATGGCGTCGGGGTTCGTATCCGGCTGCGACGAGGCGTCATCCTTGAGGTAGGGCGAGCCGTTGCGGGCCGCCTTAGTGTGTTCGGGCGATTCGGGCGCATCCTCACGCGCGTTCATATCGCGCAGGACCTTGGCCATCACAGTCAGATGGCGGTTCCACGGCATGACCAGGGGCCACGACTCAGCGCCATCGTTCATGAGGCGCAAGCTGTCACGCACAATGTGCGAGGCGGTCTCGGTCACGTTGGCCGGAGCGAGGCCCTTGAGATACAGGTAGGCAACGGTCGAGCCAGCAGTGAAGGCTGAGAACAGCATGACGATGGGGAAGCAGAGAATGGCGTCCTTATCCGCACCATTCTCAAGCGACACCAGCATGGAGATAATGCCATGGGAGGCAGCGAAGATCTTATCCACGAGCTGGCTCTCGGCACTGTTGCGCCACTCATCCGCGTTGAAGTCCTCGGCGGTGACAATCTGCAGAATCTGGCGGCGGTTGACAAAGATGGTGGCGCATTGCAGCAAACAGTGAATCATCGCGTACGTGAAGCCGCTGCCCATCGTGACGTGCAGGTTGATCTGACCAGGCTTGTCGGCAAAGTGAACAGGAAGCGACTGGCGGATGGAGTCAATCTCGGCCTCCAGGTCAAGGCAGCGGGCCTCAGAGAACGTGTCGATGGATGTCGTAGTCATCATCTCAACCACGCCACGCCAGGCCTTGGTCGCAAGTACAATATACGCGAACTCGCCTACATCGGCCAGAGGGACATCCGGGTCGGGGGCAACACCAGGAGCAACACCGCTCAGCGTGCGAACAAAGACGGGACTGCCAAAATTGAAGTTCATATCCTGACAAGGGAGGGCGACGTCGACAATGTCGAGGACGAGAGGGCCGGGTGGCGGCCGGGGCTGCTCGTGAGGAAGCAATCGAGGATATAGATCAACCAAAGAGTACGGCGGAACGATTCCTCCTTGATGAAGTTGTCGGGATCGGAGGGGTGGTGGACCTGGACGATGCGGTACATCTGGGCCATACGAGCGGCCTGGCCGAGGTAGATATAGGCGCGAACGGCGTTGCGGCAGCCCCATTCGTGGATGACGAGAAGACAGAGGGCTTGGATGTCGCCAAGGCTGGGGTGGTCGAGCGACTGCATGACGAAGTTGCTTGCCTTTTGAGCAAAATGCTCAGCAGCAGCGGTGCCGCCACCGTGACCGCCATACCGGCGAATCAGAGCCGGAGAGTACCGAGAAGCAGTCGTCAACAGCGCATGCACCATCGACGGGTCGAGGGCGGCGTTCTTCAACTGTTGCAGGAAGGACGGCTTGTGGAAGGCAACGCATGCAGGCAGGGTCTTGGAGATAACCCGCTCGCACTCGGCCATAAGTTCCGGAGTGAGTCTGCAAAGGACGAAGGCGCCATGGTTAGTCAACGGCACAACAGGGGCAGTATGGAATCAAGACGGAGGAGTGCATGGAAACATGATGTGATGGGTGGAGAGAAGGCTGGAAAACACAGCCGACAAAGTACGCCGGTGCATGTCTCAAGTGGGGTTGAGCAGCATATACAATGCCGGGTGAAGCACGTAGGAGGGGGAAGGTTGCTTGAGAGGGGGAAGCTTGTGAGGAGCTTGAGCGGAGGTGAAGCGATCGAGGTAAAGCCCGAAAGCCATAGCTGTTGAAAAGTGGAGACCTCAAACCCGAGGGAGATGGGGAAGTGACAGCGTAGGGTAGGAGAGATTATGGGCCAAGGGAATAGAACACGCTGCTAGGCTGCTGTTCTCGGATGTATTTGGGGGAGAGAGAGAGAGAGACAGAGAGAACAGATCACGGTCCAGGTTCAGCCATGTGATAACCGGACGCCGGAGCGCAAGGAGCTTTCTGTGGATAGAGGAACGGCGTGGAAGGGAATGGATAGCCGGGAAAGTTAGCAGAGGGGGCAAACAAACTTACTTCTCAGCGCCGCCAAGAGAATGGCGCGAAGCCGAAGAGGTGAGGACGACACGGTCGGCCGATCCAGTGGTCGCCCGGCTGTCGCTGGGCAGAGACTCGCGGGTGCGTTGGGGGATGCGTGCAGGGGAAACACCCTGTCCGCCGTGGCTCATGGACTCAGATGGCAGGTAGCACTCATGCATGCCCTTTGCGCAGTTCTTACACGGAGCGCGGCCATTCTCGTAGACACACTTGGTCTTGCCCTTGCGGCAGCGGACGCAGGCACCGCCGGCGCGGAGGGCCGTGGCGCGGACGACGGAGGCCATCGTGGAAGTTGGTGGTGAGTGACGCGATTTGCAAGTAGCTGTTTGAAGATGATGGACACGGCTAGAATAGAGAGCAGAAGGTGATGCTGTTGAATATTGAGGCCTCAAAGAAGCTGGCAGATGAGTCTGGAGATATGAGAGCTGCCTGATGGTGTGTGGAGAAAAAAAAAAACAGTTCTGGTTTGATGCCAAAAGATGACGAGCTGGCGATGCAGAACAGTGTTGATGGACTGGGAAGAAAGAATGTGGATGATGGAAGAAAGCTGCCAGCCGAAGGGGGAAGAAAAAAAAGAGGAAGGAGAAGAAAAGAGCCGGAAGGAGATTCGGGGGGAAAGATGTGTGCGGACCAAATTAGGGGCCACAAGGTAACAGGTGGAGGAGAAAAAGGGAAAGGGCCGGAAGAGAGGCGCGTGAGGGCAAGGGCGAAAAAGTGGCAAAGGAGCAGGAGCGCCGGAGAGGCAACGGAGGTTCGCGGCGGAGGGGCGCACGCGCGTTGCGCGGGTGGCAGCGAGCTTGGGCGCTATTGTTGGGGGGCTTGTGCAGGGCTTGGGGCGTTTTTGGTCGCCTGATTTCAGGTAAGCCCAGGGCTGGGTCGGCGTCTGACGAGCAGCTGCGCTTCGGCGTCGGTCGGGACACTATTTCTGGGCGGCCTTTTTTGGGCTGTGGCCCTCTTCTTTTTTCTCTCTTTTTTTTCTCGGTTGTGGCCTGGAATATTATTTTATTTTTGGGCTCTTGCTCTAAAAAAGCCACGGGTTGTCCGGAGGAGGGAAAGAGCAACCCTGATGTTTCGTGACTGGTTGCACACAAGAGCACTGAACGATGCGCAAAAGATGGGAAAAGGAATGAAGAAGTGCACAGAGGACAACAGGAACGATGAAACAGGATGGCGAGCAAAAAGCGAAAAAAAAAAAATAAGAAAGAAAGAAAAGGACACAGTAAAAAAAAGAGGGAGGTGCGGCGACAATGCCTTGCGTTTCGGGACAGGGAAAGGGGAAGCTGTGCAAAGGGGCACAAAAAGAAGGGGTGGGAGGGCAGGAGCGGGATAGCGGTGGGCAAGAGCGTGTCGCGGTGGTGGAAGGCGCGGTGGGGCGGTGGGCGGATGACGGGATGGAAAATTTAGGCCCAGTCAGAAGGAAGGAACAGGAGACGGACGGACGGGGCGGCGGCTGCGAAGGAAAGAGCAGCGAGGGGGGCGTGGACGGTGCGCGACACAAAAAAAAAAGGGGGGGTGTGCGTTCAATGCCGACAACACCCAGCCGCGAATTTACAACCACAAAGATTTAAGAAATGATGCATATAATAATATGATATGGAAACACTGGATAGACGAAGAGGAAAAAAAAGGATAGACGGATAGGCCAGAAAAATGGGAAACAGCAAACACGGGCGGATCGGGTGATGATGCCGGGGGCTCGAAAGGGAAGGGACGGACGTGGAAGCAGGACACAGCGCACAAGCCAGGCGATCTAGGGCCAGGCAAGAGGTAAAAGCGAGGGAAATTGAAAAGTGGGCCGTTTCCTGTTTGCTGGCTAAAGCGCAAGGTGTTGGCCTCCGGAGCACCAAGTTGGTGTCCTGCGTGTCGTCGCCACAAAAAGACACGGAGACGAGCGAGGGCGTGCGAACGGGATGCCTGCCTGTTTTTGGTGCTGTACGCAACCTGGGCGACACAGGCTGGTGCGGTGGTTGTACGCCCCGATCACAGTCCACAGATTCCTGTGCCTTGCCTCCTTCACGTAGGACTGGCCTTTATTTGCTTCGCGAGGAAGGAGCTTCTGAACTCCATCCTGGTCTTTCCTCCTTGCTCATTGTCCGTTGCCTGCACAGGTACAACGCTGACACCCGGTTTCCACGGCGCAGCAGTACCCAGCCGCAGCCCGCCCCGGCGAAGCAGTGCAGCGTACAGCGAGGCGAGGAACAGAAAAGTGCTTGTACGGAGTACGAAGGAGATTACTGTGTACAGAACGGAATTGCAGCAGGGAGACCTGCCAACATATACAGCACGCGTCGCTGTGAAATCACGCCCGGGGCCTACGCACACAAACTGCGCGGGCTGGCGGGCTGGCGGGCTGGCTCCTTGCGCGACTTTTACGGCGCTTTTCTTGGCGCTCCCTGCACCAAAGCCCGCACTTCCCGTTGCAGCACTGCTAGCGCCGCAAAAATAGACCTCTCCCCGCCCCTGCCTCGTCTGTCAATCCCAAGCTATTTGTCGACAATACAGGGCCAACATGAGAAGGATTAAAAAAAGAAAAGACAAGAAAAGAAAGAGAAAGAAAAAAAGCCCTTAAAACGGCGCCGTCGCCGATTCCGCCAGGCATGACACACGGCCTACTGTAATTGTGCTGTCGTACTTGGTACAATGCATAGACAAAAGAGGGGAGGAAAATGTGTGATGTACTCCGTACTTCGTAGGCAAACGAAGTGACCGTGGGAAAGCCCCAAGCCCACCCCGGCCCTTCCAAGACTGGTCCTAGCCAAACGTGGTTGGTTTGACCTCCCAAAGACAGGACAGCTGGCCGGGCGGCAGGCAGGTGGTCCGGCCGCAGTCCCTGACGCGTAAATTGCAATTTGCACAACAAGAACCGCAAAACTTTTTGGCGGCAGTTTGCAAGTTATTTCGACAGGGTCAGTCATGCCAAAAGGCATTTTAGCAGTTTAGGCTTGAAAATATGTATTGCGAAAATATTGTGATCGAAATGGTAGTTTCAAGGCGACCAGAGAAATGGAAGGGAAAGAGCAAAGGACAGCGTGACGGCGCCGGGCTTGACTGCTGAATGATCGGGCGACCCGTCGAGTGACACACGCGCTCGCTTGGCTCTGAAAAGTCTTGGCTCAGACCGCAAGTCACGAGCAACCGGGGATTGTACGTCGCTTGGGCTTCTCTTGGTCATTTTCGCGCCTTTCGTCTTTTCGTCTTTTCCTTTTCTTTCCCGCCGTTGAACCTTCCGTTCCCTCCGCCTCTTGCTTGCGGGGCTGATCTTGTCTTTGCCTCCACCTTTTGCTCCTCATTGCCTTTCGGGGCTGTTGAGTTGGACATCCGTTGTCCATCTGCTGTCTATCTGTTTTAAATAAGGGGCTTCTGGCAAGTCTCAATACTGTGTACAGGCCACTGCCGGCTGCTCAAGTCCTGGTGTTTGGAGTGCTGATCGGGGGCTATGCGCCGAGCAAATCAGGTCTTGGCTTCCTACAAGGCGTGTCTGTGTCTACTTCCACGCCGTCACGGAGTACTGTGCACTTTCGCACACGTAAGATATCTTACCATGCCAGCATGCTTCGGAGTGAGATCATCCACACGTAGTCGTACGTCGTCCGGGATCTCACTGCGTTTTGGAATCGTCGACTCGCCCGTGGGTCCCCCAATGCTTCCGTGCCCTTTTGTTCGCTCGCGCTTTCCTTGCTATACGTACTCTGTATATTCGCTTCTTTCCCTTTTCTTGCCCCATCTCGAACCTCCTTCCCCTTTCCGGCTTTCGCACAACTTCTTCTTTTGATTGACCTTGTATTCGGCAGTTACAAGTCGCGGCGTCGAACAGAAGGAAGGCACGTGAAGATGCTCCGCAGCGGACCGGCCACGACACAGTAATACCCCCGTACACATGGTGTGGCCAGGCCAGGCCAGTACTGGTGCTCTTTGCCTGTGGCCTGGGCCTTCCCCAAGCCCGACCGGGACGCCATTTGGCTAGATGATGCCCCACTTCCACTTCCGTGCCAAGCCAAGGATGTCGCCCGTGTTTTCTTTTGTCTCGCCCAGTGCTTCGAATACGCACCTTCCGTGTCCCAGTTGCTCTTTCCAAATATGCATTCTTTCTCTTTCGCTGCTTCCATTTTCTTGTACTCAAATTTGTTCCACCGACAAGTTTCTAGAAACAGCGAGGGACAAAGTTTAGAAAGAAGGCAACAGTAGCCTACTTTTTGGTGCCGCCTCCTTTTTTTCTTTCTCCCATCAACAAAGTACAATAGACGATTGCACCTAAACGACAATATGGACTTCCGGAATAAACCACACCCTTTAGCACCCCGGTCAAACGACCTTGTCAAACCGCCACACTCATCAAACCGATAAATTATCAAACCACCCGGTGCCGAAAGAAGGAACACAGAAGCGAACAGGCATGAAAGGGATAAAAACGATTGAAAGAAAGACACATGAAAAGAGACCGGAACGGTTGGGCGACATGAAAGGAACAGAAAAAGGAAAAGCGCAGTATGATGACCACCACCACAACTGCAGCACGACTGGCCACCCCCGTTGCGCCGTGTCTCACGTTTCAGACCGCCCCCGACGGCTCGGACTCTGGCCCCAACAAAGTGTCGCAAGAGATGTGTTATGCACACGACAAGGCCGGAAGCAGCGCTGGCAAAAGTGAGAATCAAGAATCGAAAAACGAGAAACGAGAGATGAAAGGCGAGAAGAGATCGAAGACGAGCAGCGACAAAAGTGACAAGCTTTCGTACGGCCTCGCCGGGCCATGCTCTGACACCTTTTCCTTATTTCCCCTTTTCCATTTCCTGTCTTGCCAACTGCCCATCTTCCTCCCGGTGCATTTGTCGTGGGCCGTTGCATTTTCGCACATCATGTTACTCCTGCTGCTGCTGCTGCCCTTCGGCCATGTTGGATCAGCCGCAGCACGCCAACAAACAAACCCCAGGCCGTCTGGGCGCGCAAGCGTCGCGTTGGTTCATCGGCCGGCCTTGTGCATCGCTGTCGTCCTCCCCTTTTGTTTTGGAGCTTTTGTCCTACTGGCTCTCGTCGCCTCTCTTCGTCCCTTGTTCACCCTCCGTGTTTGCTTCTACACCGCCGGCTAAATCACAACCAAGGCCAGGTTGTAAAAAGCATACACAGTATACCTGCTCAGAGAAAACGGCCGGCATGTCTCGCGGCCTCTATTTTCAATGGCCGAGAAGTAGCATCGTACAGGCATTGCAACACGGCTTGTTTCTGTCGATCCTAGGTAAGCATGCCTCCCTTTTGTCTTTCTTCTTTCATTTTCTTTTCTCCCCAAGTCATTACTTTGTCTCCTGTTTCTCGTGTCCGGGCCATTAATATGCAGAGCACCGTCAGAGTGGCAATTCCGGCTGATGCCGCCCCATTTCGCTCGGCATGGCGCGTCGCAATTTACGCGCAAGACGCACGACGGAGCGAGGCGGACAGGCCTTCGTTTTCGCACCAAAATACAGGGCGACAAAACTTACAGTACTCCGTAGTTGAATCGAAGGAGGATTATCCACAACCAATTGAGAGCAAAAAAAAAAAAAAGGCAACCGGTTTGTGGACCGCACGGTCTATCGCCATTATGAAGGTACCAAGCAAGAGTACTCTCTATCCGTCGTGACGCGACTTTCGAGGTACCGATGCGTCTGCAGTGGTTTTCTTTGCTTTGCCTACCGACTCGAGAGCACTTTAATTCTAGCAAGCACAAGGTATCGGCTTGCAATCTACACCAGGCTGTAAACCTGTCGCACCGACTGGAATACGAGACGAAAATAATGAGGGTGCACGGCACTGGCACAGCCGATGCAAAACAGTATTGGTCCAGAAATAACAATGAAGAATGCACAAGCAAGGTGCAATATTGCAGCAAAAACAAAACAAAAAAGAGGCTGGAAGATGCATCTGCCGACTCGGCCCTCGGAGATCAGGAGAGCCAAAAGGCTCGGCGCCACTGATTTGCTGTTTTAGGCCACGGTCGTGGTAATCGCTGATTGAATATGGCCTCCCGTGCGCATTCGAAAATGAATGAGCAAGCGATGGCTGTCTAAAATAATGGAGCGGCTTTATTTTCCATTATTTCCCCTTCATCATGTTTCGTCGGTTTTTTCCCTTCTAACATTTTTGTCTTTTTATGCGGCCCTCGGCCGGGATTGCACATTTCGGCAAACGAACAACTTTTGTGGCTCTCGCTGGGTTTTTTTTTTTGCCTCGCTATTTGCTACGGAGCCGTTTGCCGCGCCAGCATCGTCCTTCTTCTGGCCCCGGCGCAGAGAGCAAAAAAGAATACCACTCTAGCGGAAATCGCTCGGAGACCGTCGGAAGACGCTGCCCGAGCAGTAGAGTGCCCACGTCAAAACGGGACCTGAAGAAATCACAGCGAAATCGGTCCACGAATGTGCCAGCCCGGTTTATTTGTTTTCCCCACGGACATGCCTAACGTACGACACATGGGCCAAACTAAGATCGCGAAAAACTTAAGAGCGCCCCCAAATGCCCAGCAAGGCGTTCAAGGAGCCGCAAATGCGTTTGTTGGCACTCGGTTTGCGAAGGGTTGCAAATCCAGCTCCAAACCCATCCGCAGGGTGTGCCGTTTACTTGCAGGGGAAAATGTTGAAAACAAACAAGCAAACCCCCGGATTACTTGTGGATTGCGTATATCCGCGCGTCCCGAGGAGTCCGTAGCGTGCACGGAATGACGCAGGCCGTAAGCCCGCCAGGCTGTCTTGGGCGACGAGTCCAGGCGACGACACTTTGCGTGCTCTCTCGACCTCAAGAGGGCATTTCAAATCAAATCAAGAGCCATCAGCCTTTTTTATATGTTTAGAACGCGAGCAAGCGGAGGGAGGAGGTGTTCCATCTTATATCATCTTGACATACTCCTTACTAGTGCCCTGCCATGCCGGGAGGCTCGGATCTGGCCGCCAGGCGCGTACTGAACATTGGTGTTTGCCTCTTGTCCTTGGACAAAAGACATCGATGCCCATGGAGCTCTCAACGACACTCTCAGAAGTCTGAGAAGTGAGCCGCGATGTTTCATATCATCACATATCGAGTGCCAGGCACTTCGCCAGTGGCTACAGAGAACATGACACCAACGAGACATGCTTGTGACGGACATCCTCCTTCTGTCAAACCCACTCGGGTCGAGCCGGCCGCGGTCATCGAATCACCGACCGTGGCGATCGAGCCTGAGCAAGAACGGGAATGTGCTGTTCACCGCCTGCCTTCTCATCCATCGACATGGGTCAACTTAGCTGAGCCGTGATACGGTTGACCATGATACCACGGATCGAGAACTTCTCGCCAGGACGTTTTCCACTTGGACTTTTTTGTAGCAGGATTTGATTGTCCACAACACCGATGCTCAATGGCCGACCACAGAGCTTTGTCCCGTGACACCGGAGCAAATTTCGCGGCCCCGTCCGCCAATGACCACCACCAGCATCGCAATCCGACAGAGAGCATGTGCTCGGGCAACGGACAAGCTTAAAGCGGGATTCACATCTCGAAGTCGCAGCGGCAAGGCTTGGTGGATTGGATCTCACGGAAGATTCTTTCTAGAACAGCTTCCAGAACAGCTTCCAGAACAGCTTTGTGGGAACGAGTGGATGGAGCGTCGTGGTCGACCATGGCGGAACCGCGTTTCTGGATCTGGTTTCTGTAAAGGGGAAGAAGACGAAAGCATCATCACTTACGCGAGTTGCCTTGTGTCTTGCCGTCCTGTGGTGGGTTTTTTATCCTTCTCCGTTCGTCCTATGTGGACGGCCGAGGATAAATCTATGGATCTTGAAGAGGGTCCCTGCATGTGTGGGCCGATTGAAGGCCCCACGAGGAGTTAGCTTGTCCTGAACGTTGTGGCGTGGAAGACTGTTCTCTCAGCCTTGTCGATGGACAATGATTCGGACGGCTGCCAGTGAGGTGTCATATGCAGTGATAGCGATGGCAGACCCAAACCGAAAACAGCGGCGGCGGCGGCACTGCGAGCAAGATCGTATCATGCCAAGCGGCGTTTCGTGGGCTATTGCGTGTGCAGGCCATCGACGGGCTCACCAAGCGGTGTTCCCCGTACAATGTGCCCTGTTTCGAGTTATGAGGTTTGATGTATGATGAGCCTCTCCCAGAAGAGCCAGTTCCTTTCCCTTCGTTTAGTCTCGTATCGTTGTTATGGTTCGTGTACAGGATTGATTGAACATCTGGAAAGCACTTGCATTCTCATATGCGTTGTCCATGTTTGTCGACAGAGCGAAAAACGACAACGGTCTATGTTTAAGCAAAACGAGGCGCCGACCATATCTGGAGCCTTGCCGGCCGGGCGAAGATTTGCACCGGTCAACGTTTGTTGTGAACTGATGCCCGGATTTGCCGAATTTGCCGGAGGCCTGATTTGACCTGAGATTTGTACCGAATTTGCCGACCACGCTTGGCATCACCGTGGTCCAGGGACTTGTCCGAAATTGAAAGAACTGCCAAGTCGAAACGAGGTTGATACCGGAATCAGGACAGTAACAAAGGCAGCATTCATTTCGGTGAGATGTTTGCAAGAAGGAAAGCACGCGGTTGTTTTTCGTCCATGTTTCTCGTTGTTTTCGCTGATTATCTCCCTTCATGTTTAGTATTTGGAGCTTTCCTATTCCTCCCCGTGCTTGCATCCAATACTCCCAATTCTCCAAACTATGTTCCTCATGCAGTTCATCTCGGGGTGTTGGTGGTTGTGTACTGGGCCAGACCGAATGTGACCCTGCCACTTCTCGGAGCGCCCGTCTGTCAACGTACGTGTGCATGGTGTGCATAAAGGAACCGTACCACTGCTGCCCTGTCTCGCTTGGGGAACGATGTGAGCTCGTCTTTCATTTTGGGGTCAAAGGCCGGTGGCTGGAAGATCGGGGGGGGGGGGGGGCTTGGCAGCATGGCCGGCTGAGTTTGGCATCTGTTGATCTTTTGATCTTCTTGTGCTGATTGTGTGCAGCTTGGCATCTCACGAATTACTTCTTCTCATGTCCTTTATCTACTGTGTAATACGAGATTTGGGGTGAGATCATACAGGTCATCCATCATACAAGACACGAGGCGAACGGTGAAGCGTGCCTTGGTGAGCTGGCAACTGGGAACCTAAAGCATTATATATTGGCACGGGAAAAGAAGCACGGGTTCATCTGACAGCAGTATTTTTCAACTTTCCCATGCACGAAGCGTGTACTTTTCTATGGATTGTTATTCCACAAAGAGAGCATCGTGCACTGACGATTAAGAGCTCCTGCAGCCTGAGCTCGGTTCTGTACTCGATAGACACACCTAGTTGGAGAGATTTATCTCGTCCCTTCGCCTCGTTCCCCAGAGATGGTGGTCTCTTGAAACAGAAACGACAAGCTGCCGGATTCTCACCACAAAGCTGTTTGGTTCTTCAAGCTTTCCGTTATGTTATTGTGTTCTTCATACGAACCTTCGTGAAAACGCTGACCATAAAAGAGCTGCTAGATTTCTGAAAAAGGTTGATTGTAGTCTCCGCGTTTTGACCGTCCTCTCCCACGCCTCTCCCACACCTCTCCCACAACTTCTTCTTTGTTTCCCCGTAGCTCCCCGCATGGAGTGTAGGATTTACAGCTCCACGAAAATGAAAAGGACTGGAGCTCGACATGTTGAGTTATTTGAAAAAGAAAAGAAGAACAAAGGATACTGATAGGTTGCCTTCTTCCTACGGACATCCCCGTGCCCACTAAGGGAAGCGATAGGTTGTTGCGAAAGGGGTGAGATCCTTAAAAAGGACAGTAGCGAGGAGCTACAGTAAGATACGGAAGTGGTTCAAGACAACACAACAATACTCAGCGTGGGGAGCAGAGGGACGAACGACATGGGAACGACATGGGAACATTATTGAGCATCATTGGGGAAAACATGACGACCTGCCTGAAGCGTTCTAGTATGGCTGTGGAGTGGGTTATGGGAGGAGCAGCACGCAGCACGAGTACGTCGTAAGATACATACATGCCGAGTAAACTGACCAGCTCTTTCGTCGAATTTCCTCCAACGGGGATCATCTTTGGGTATGATAAGACTCGATGGAATGACCTGTGGAAAAGAAAGATGCTACTTCCAGGGCATAGCTCCGGCGGACTACTGTGTACTGTAGCGTGCTACCAGAGGGGGCAGTCCCATGCGCTGGAACCCACTGGCTCATCCTTCTCATCCCCCACCGGCGCGGCTCTCGGTGAAAATTGCGGGGATGGCCTGGACTTGCCAGAAGGGGACCAGAACTGGTGAAAAAGGACGGCACTTGTAGCATTTGCAGCTTGTTTTCAAGGCGTAACGCCCGTGGTGCAGGAGGGACACCATCCCATATCGAGGCACTAAAACCCACTGTGGGCCAGCGCCTGGGCGGGCCATTTAGCGCGATCGACCTTTAGTATTTTCTCTCAATGACCGCTCCCAAGAGTTCACTCTTGCAGGAGGAAGTTGGTTTAGGCTCTTGCCCAGGGGCCTTTTAGGGCATGTTAGGTCCGAAAGCATCTTTCGACATTTGATATGCTGACGATACTTTTCTTATTGCCTTTGATTTTGTCTTGGCCCGCCTGATGCCTGCACCAAAGGACTGCAAATTTGCCGTTTTCTCGGCAGAGCCACACGGGAGGCATCTTACTTGGCCAGGGCTTAACTCAACACACTTAAAAAAAAGAAAAGACAAAAAAAAAGAGGTTCGTCTGGAGGAAATATCGGAGTAAGACGAAAGATTCAAAACATAATCCTTGCTTCAAACCTTGTCGAGATATGGAGCAAGGATTCGGTCTCGACTCACCGAAAGACCAATAAAACACTCAAAATAAAACGATTCAAAAATGTGAGCGAAGACAGGCGAGACGGGGGCATACTCCATATGGAGTACTTTATTGAGTGTTCTAGCCTGGGCCGAAATATGTTTCAAAAAAGAAAAGAAGAAAAAAGGCCCATTCACGAAGCTGCCTTGCTCCATCCAGCTGCTTCTTTCTGCAGGATGAGCATCGAACGCGTTGTTCCCCCTCTTTTTTGTATCTTTTAGATCCTTGAGTGACAATACTGCCCACATCCTCGGTTGTGCACTGTGATAATTCAAAGACACAAGGCTGTTTACTTCCATTCACCCAGAATCGCGATATGCTCTCACGATGCTTGTCTCGTATGTACGAGAGGACCGGAATATGACAGAAAAAGAAGACAAAAAGAAAGCAGCGTATCGTTCCATTGTCGTATGGTTGCATTCAGCGAACGCTTGGCTTGAGTTGTTTCTTTCTCCGCTATGCCGCGGGTGCCCTGTGATGCAGGTCTCCATGCCATGTCGCATTAAAAAAAAGTCAACAGCATTTCAACAGCACCACCTCCTTCTCGAGCCCAGTTCAGCCACCACACTTTTTTCTTCTTCTTTTCTTCTTCTTCTTTTTCTTTTCTCCGCAGAGCGCCTCTCCCGCCTTCCATGTTCATCACCGCGCATACTTGCCTCATTTGCATGTTCATATACCGGGCGTATGCACCCTGGGTTGAGTCCTGGCCAATAAGAGCAGTAACAAATGCCCCAGCTACCAGGGAACAGAGCTTCACGGGTGACCTTTCTTGATGGGACCTTTCTCTCCAGGCGGTAGCTGTTGGACTCGGTAATTCTTTTTCTTTTCTGTTATTAGTCGGCACGGGAATCGGCACAAAAGCGAGGTCGGCGCCGTGGGGTTCTCTCGTCTGAAAAAAAATATATAAAGAAAATAAGGGGAAAACAAGCTAGATCCCTCATGATTTGAGATTGACGGTAAACTCAACGGTAAAATAAAATAGAACCATGTCGAGCAGTGGAAAGAAAAACACGACATAAAGAACGGGCCAAGACTACGACAAAAACCCACGATGCAACTAGTCGAAAAGAAAAGAAAGAAGGAAGGATCTGGTTCCCTGCCTCATCGACAACGGAGTGACAATCGAGTGACTTTTACTCCGTATGCTCCGCGATTTTTGTTCTTGGGCCGGCCCCAATGAGACAGTCTGTAATTCGTAGGCGGGGGAAAGGATGGAGTAAAGGTCATCAGATGATCCCTGCCATTGGAGACAAGAGCTGGAGAGATGGGGTCCGGGGACAAACAGGAAGAAAACGTTATGTTCACAAATATGGGCACACGGCGGGGCCGATTGATGGAGGAGTTGTCCCCCGTTCACTTCTGCTTCCAGTTGCTAAAATTGAATACCATCTTCAGCACATATTCTTTTTCTTCTTTCACAGAACTTCAAACGACGTAATACTTTACTGGTGCACTCATTTCTCTTCACAGAATAAAGGGGCGGGTGTTCAATCTCCACCCTGGGAGTCTGAATGACCGTGACGCACACTCGGCACGATAGACTCGTTTCTCTTTTGGTCAAGGATCGCCGCCCGTTTTCTGGGTGGGTTTTCGGCGCCGCGCCCTTTTTTGTCTTTCGTTTTGTTCGCTTCCTTTTTTCTGTTGGTCTCCACCGAAAGCCACCGTCCCATTTATGCTTTCCCACATGCCGCGCCGGTTTTTTTCTGGTCCGTTCATCTTGCCTTTTCTTTGCTTTCTTTTTGCGCCCTGCCGCCACAAGCTTCCCTGCTTCCCCTCTCCGTGCCCGCTTGTGCCGTCTTTTGTGCCCTCTTTTCTCCTTCGCATTATTGTTGTCCTTTTGGGATCATCGCATCCTCGTGTCGTTTCCTGACACCACCACACATTGAGCACACACACACACTGCCCTCCCTCCTCTTCCTTCTCCTCATCACTTCGCTCTTCCCCTTACCCCGCCATGTTATTTTCTTGCCTCCGTAGGGTTTTCCTGTCTGTTGTCTATTGTCGTGTCTTTTGTCTTTCCTTCGTATCTTTCATACCTCTCATATGTGGGAACAAGAAGGCTTGGCCCGTGCTGTTGGACACGAAAAGTTGGTAAGACGTGTGACTGCAGGGCCAAGCCAGGACCCCCTCCCGGTCATCATGGCCGTATCTTTAAAAAATTAAAAGGTAATAGCTCGTTGTAAATGGTCAGAGTTTGTGCGCAGTACGTCGTACTCCGTAGAAAAGAAAAGACCACCGGGATAGACAGCTCGGCTCATCAAGGCGCCCCATCCATCCCGCTGGAGACCTACCGACGATCGCTCTACAATATTAATGAGCTTTTTTGCGCCCATGTCTCTCTCCGTCTCTCTTCATAAATAAAGAGACAGCTGCACCCCCTCTCTTCTGCCCTGATCATCTCTTCCCCTCTCCCCTCTTCTTTTTTTTCTTCTTTTCTTCCTCATCACTATTTGGAGAGATAAGAAGACTTCACCGTGAAGATCTTCGTCTCCTCGTTTTTTACTTCTTCTCTTCCCTTCTACTTTTTTGTTGTCTCCTTGACGCATCATCCCACTTTCTCCTTTGCTTGGAGAAAGCTTGGCCTTACTACTGTGTGCACTGTTTCGAGTCGCCATCGTGACGTCAAGCTTTTTGGGCGCCGCGGCAAAACATTGGCACCAATCACTTACACCCAAACTGGCCTAGGCGAAAAGCAAGCCAAGTGCCCAACCCAACAGGCGCAACTTCCCAAAGAGGAATTTTTGTCTCTTCCACAACTACGACTACGTTTTCCTCCCATCTCATCTCTTTTTTTTCCGAAATCCCTTTTTCGAAATCCGTCACCATGGCCGACATCGACAAGACCGGCGAGCAGCAGCATGCTGAGTTCACCGACCTGCCGCCTCACCATGGCATGTCCATGGGTCAATATATTGCCACGCGCTTCTCGTCGCTGAAGCCCGCCATGGCCCAAGCCCCCAACCCGATCCGCATCATCAACCTCGCTCAACCGCCGCCAGTGGGCTTTTTTCTCTGTCGCCTTCATCGCCTGGACCTGGGATGCCTTTGACTTCTTCACCGTGTCGCTGACCGTCGGCGACCTCGCCGAGTCGTTTGGCAAGACCAACACCCAAATCACCTGGGGTATCACCCTCGTGCTCATGTTCCGGTCTGTCGGCTCGATTCTGTTTGGTATCGCCGCTGATCGTTATGGCCGCAAGTGGCCCTTTGTTATCAACAACCTGCTCTTCATTGTCCTCGAGCTCGGCACGGGCTTCTGCCAGACCTACCAGCAGTTCTTGGCTTGCCGTGCCCTGTTCGGTGTCGCCATGGGCGGTCTGTACGGAAACGCTGCAGCCACTGCCCTCGAGGATCTGCCCGAGGAGGCTCGCGGTCTTATGAGCGGTATTTTGCAGCAAGGCTACGCCTTTGGCTACCTGCTTGCTACTGCTTTTGCCCGCGGTCTCGTCGACACCACCTCGCACGGCTGGCGCCCGCTGTTCTGGTTCGGTGCTGGCCCGCCCGTCCTCATCATTGCCTTCCGTCTGATGCTCCCCGAGACCGACACCTACCAGCAGCACGATTCCGTCCGCAAGGCTGCTCGTGTCCACGGTGACACCGCCCCGCCCAGCGCCACGAAGACGTTCCTGCGTGAGGGCAAGGTTGCTCTGCGCCGCCACTGGAAGCTTTTGACCTACCTCGTCCTGCTCATGGCCGGCTTCAACTTCATGTCCCATGGCTCCCAGGACCTGTACCCGACCATGCTCTCCAACCAGTTCCTGTTCTCCGCCAACGCCGTTACCGTCACGCAGGTCGTCGCCAACCTCGGTGCTATGCTTGGTGGCACTGTTGTTGGCTACTGCTCGCAGATCTTTGGTCGTCGCATCAGCATCATCGTCATGTGCGTCATTGGTGGTGCCCTGCTGTACCCCTACACTTTTGTCACCAACAAGGGCGTCATTGCTGCCGCCTTCTTCCAGCAGTTCTGTGTCCAGGGTGCCTGGGGCGTTATTCCCATCCACCTTATGGAGCTCAGTCCCGGTGCCTTCCGTACTTTTGTCGTTGGTACCGCCTATCAGCTCGGTAACCTTGTCTCGTCGGCTTCGTCCACCATTGAGAGCACCATCGGCGAGCGCTTCCCGCTGCCGCCCCTCGAGAACGGCACCAAGCGCTACGAGTACGGCAAGGTCATTTGCATCTTCATGGGCTGTGTGTATGCTTATGTCATCATCCTGACCTTCATTGGTCCCGAGCATCTGCGCCGCAAGTTCGATGTCACCCACGATGCCGACCTGCGCGCTGTTGCCGGCGACGAGACCATTGTCGAGGCCATCCACCGCCGCGAGCGCATGGGCATGGGCCTCAGCAATGAGGATTTGGAGGATGCTGCTGCCGTGCGCCGCGACGAGGAACGCGAGAAGGCCACGACCACGCGCCATGCTTAGAGGCTGGATGGAGGGGAGACAGGATACTGCCAGGATTTGATGAATGCTTGGAGAATGTACACGACAAGCGCCGTGGGTGTAATGATTGATCCTGGCTGCTGTAGTTATTGATCGAACAAATTGAAAACAATTGCTGTTCTGTGCTTCTTTTTTCTTTTGTGCCCCGTGTTTAGATGTCGATACTCGGTAAAGAAACCGTGATTCTGTCGTGTCGTACTGTGATGGCTGGCAACGATCACCGTCGTCGATGCAGTCTCTTGCCGCCCATGTCGCCCCTGTCGCCCCTATCGTCGAAGATGGGGTGTTCGGGGCTGGTTGATGGGTCCTCGTGACGGCAGCCATACTCAAATAAGCAAAATGTGGCCTCGATTCTTACCAGAATATGTACGCCGTAGATGGCATGACAAGCTGTCCGGAAGCACCAGAGAAAGGTCCCGCTCTGATCGTGCGTTATGACCCGCTTTCATGCCTCGAGACGCGAGCGAGACAAAAACGACAGGAAGGGCAAACGGTCGAGCTGAGGAAAAATGCATTCGCGCACGTCGTTCTCCGTAGGAAGGTGAGGGCTTGCCAGTCGCAAGGAGGGGGGACCAAAGCCAGGCCAAGACTGAACGAGCGACCGCCTTTTGCCCACAATTGCCCACAATTTCGAGGCGGATTTGACCCCTTGCCCAAAGAGAAGACCAGGAGTTTGAGAGGCCCAAGAGGGTCCTTCAGGGCCAAGTGGCGCCCTCTGGTTAGCGTAATCCGGGGAATGTGGGTTTCTGGCTTGGGCCTAGGGGCACGAGAGGTTGACATTCGAGGACTGGCAATCTTCAAGTGATGAAGTTGGCGATCGAACGTGAAAGTAAACAAAGGACAAACGAGAGTCACCCAAGTTGTCACGAAACGCGAACACAAAACTTCACGTGCGAATTGAAAGCAAGCACGGCCAATGGACGATGCAAGAAAAGGAAAGAATGGTGAGCAGGAAGGGGCACTGAACGCAGGGCCTGACACACATTGGCACCTTCCTCGCACAACAGCCAAAAAGAGTGCGAGAGCACGCACGACAAAGGGGCGCGGTGGTGTGTGTGGTAGGGTGAGAAACAAGATGGCCCACTTAAATGTGGCGCTAGAGTCATCGCCGGCCAATGAAGTTATCTCCTTACCCCGCATTTGCTAGTGGGAAACTGCGTCCAGTCTTGCCTCGTCCAATTCTCCTGTTCTCCCAGCGCTGCGTTGTTATTTCCTGTTTGCCACCAAAATAGCGCCGACACGCGAGGATCAGTGGAAAATGGGGCCTGCGAAATACGGAGCGGAGACAACGGAGGCACCTAACGAGTCCCAAAATCTGGGGGAAAGAGCAGCGCCAGCATGTCGTCGTTACCCACTTTCCGTCCCAGAAATAGCGCCGATATAGTGAACGAAGCAGCACGTCTGGGGTAAAAGGCATGGGTATTGGGTACGGCTGGGGCGAAGACTGCCTGCCCTTTTTGACGGGAAGCTGGGGACATTGAAACTTGCTGATTGTAATACAAAGCAGAAGGTACATTGTTGAGATGCAAACGTACTTTGTTCGTAAAAAGTCGCTGCTCTGTTCGCCAACAGACTCGCTGGCGGCGTCGCTGACGACCATTGTGAATTCACTGTAACATGCTCAACAGAACCACTGTTGTCTGTCCACCGCCTTCTCGTAATTTTGTGAGCCTGTGAGACACCAGAGCAAGTCGGCAAAATACGTAGCAGAGTATCAGGGAGTACAGGCGTCTGTGTGTGGGCGGCGCGCCAATCCGGGGTAATACTGTCAGTTTGTGCACTGCGCCCCCCCTTTACCCCAGGTGCCCAGGCCTCCTGTGTCGTTGTCACTCTCGCTCTTTCCCCGTTCCGTTTGAATGTCACTTTTTGTGTCCTCTGCCGGCCGCGCCTTCCCCCACGGAAGCAATCCGTAGCAATCAGCCCAGAACGCCCCCTGCACACATGACCTGTTTTCCCCTCTGTGGTCGCCTTTTTATGACGAAAGAGCGCTCTCTGTACGTCGTAGGCAGGCTCAGTAGGAACGTTGGGCAGTTTCGCCCGTTGGACAGTGTGCGACATCCAATTCTCAGAGTGCATTCCGTACACCAACAGGCAGGGGCAACGGCCCAAACAGAGCGTGTTGTCCTGCTGATTCCAATGATGCCCCTGGTGCCTTTGCCGCCACTCAACAACGGTAGGAAAGAGCGACTGATCGTTCGAAATGCAAATTGAGGCAAAATACACGCCTAGAACCATCTCCCTAGACTTCTTTCGACGACGATAGAAGGAAAGAGTCACTGCGATCACGGTAAAGTGGATTAATAAAACAGGAACAAGTGACGAGTGACCTCATCCAGCAGGGAAAGGACCAGCCCAAGGAGGCGATGGCCAGACCGACGCCTGGCCTAGACGAGCGAGACGTGAGAAAGGGAGGGCGGGCGTGATCACTCAATGGCTAGAGATGGATGAAGGGGATGCGCGGACTGCCTTTGGCCGCTTGGTACTTGCCTTCGCCGCCCATTTCCCCTCGTTTCTGAGTCGCTCTTTCCCCAGTCTGGGCTGACTGACGACTGGTTCATCTTCGCTGGCACGCACCGTCGTCTTGAGGTCGCTCTTTCCTTTTCTGGGGATCTGATGCACATTCACGCAACCCTCAGATGGCCTGTCCCATTGTTCCCATCTGCCCATCTCGTCCTATCCCCCTCTTTCATGCCCTCCAGCCCTCCCCTCCTGATCGTTTCCTGGTTCCCTCGCCCTCTACCTTTATTAACCTTCCATCGCCCTCCTCCCGTTCATGCCACACCATTTCTTCCCATCTCCCCTCCTTCTTTTCATCATCTTCTTCCCATTTTCATCATTCTTCCAACCAGATCGTCTCTACTGAGCCGCATTTCCATCAAATACGACTACATACGCACAACCACAACCAAGTTTCCATTACAAGAGTCTCTTTTAATAGGTACGTGCATCACACATTGATGACAATGTCATCAGACATCAATCGTCAATCAATCTCTCGATCAAAGCAACATTGATCAGAGCGTTGCGATATTTTTTCATCGTCCATCAGATTATTAACATCGTCATTTTGTGTCTATCAACAGAAACTCTTCTTTTTTTTTCCTTCCTTTTATCAAATCCATCAATCTCCACTCCACAACTCAAACCTTCATCATGCCCGTCCGCATTCCCGCTGCCCAGGCCACCGAGGTCTTCTCTTTTGGCGTCGCTGGCGTCGGTGCCTTTGCCCCCATCTACATGATGCTCGCTCCCGGTGCTGAGGAGACCATGGCCCGTCACACTACCCGCTGGGCACCCCGGTGGGAGCACGTCGCTCAGCGCTACATCACGCCGCCCGTGCAGCACGCCGTCCGCACCCACGTCACGCCTCCCGTTGAGCGCACCATGCAGCGCATGGACAAGGCCACCAACCACCACATGACACGGGCCGCGCAGAACGTTGACCGCCGCATCCGCAACGGCATCCAGCGCGTGCAGAAGTAGATAACACATTGTCTCTTCTCTCCTTTTCTTTTTCTCTTACCTCCCTTTTCTCTGCACATAACTTTGTCTTTCATATTGGAACTGGGATGGCTGCATGAAACTGAGGACATGATTTTTTTTGATATGATGGTTCAGGATCTCACGTTGTTATTTTCTTATGTCTCTTGCATGGTTGTTTCTGCTTTCATTTGCGTTTACTCACTTTCATTTGTATCTATCAACACACATGCTCTTGATGGCAGTGATGGAATGCAGGCAGCTAACGGTCTCATCGTCAACCACACTGCCTGTATTCGGATCCCCATCAACATTTCTCGTTATGCTAAGAACCTGTCCATTGCAGGCAGTGTCTTCTTAAATAGCAAACGGAATATACACAATAGCCAAACTATATACTATTGCATCTCGGCCATTTAAGTGACTACAAATATGTTGCAATTTATTATCAAGAAAAGTTCCTTCTAGTTCCGTAGATGATTAAAATTGACTCCCACACAGGACGACAATGATAATCGCAATTGGGATCAATTGCAATCTCCTGGTGATGATATTCATAAATATAAGCAAACCAGCGATTCATCGAGTGAAGCCATCGATTTTGTTATCATATTCAATTCAATCGACCTTCCTGTACCATTTTCACGGTGGCATTTTTCTCTACAGACGCACAACAAAGTCGCAAATGAGGGGGGATTTCCAATAAATTGGGTGGGTGTGTGTGCTGAAATGCTGGGCAGAGGGAAAAAGAACAAACAGGAGGGTGCGGAGGGTGCGGAGGGCAGGATGAACACACACTCAATGTCGAACGGCTTTAATATAATACGGCGGCGCTTTGTTTCCATCAATGAAAGACGTGTCTCACCTTACACTGCCCTTTTCCACCAACGAGATTACTGTCGTGACTAGTCACGTGTCGTGGTCGTGTAAGTGGAAGGCGAAAATAATAGGGGCGATTCGAATCATTTCCGCGATAGTCAACATAAATCTTCGCCGGATAAGATAAGAAACCAGGGATTTGTTTACTTTGGTCTTTCAGCCGAGCCCAACTTCTGTTTGAACAACAAAATCCGCTCCTCATTGTCCTGAATTTGAGGTTGTGGTCTAGTTGATTTTGATGAATCACATTTTCAGTCAGATTTGCGTCCTGGCGATGCCACATAAGGATTGTATAGAAGGGCACATGGAGTATAAACAAGAACTTCGGTATCATTGAAAATGTCTATGATAAAATTGCAAAGTACTGTCCTTTCTAACAGATCTCTCTCCTTTGCCGCCATTCGTTCTATATCTTTGCTGATCTATTCTACTCCGGCTTTTCTCCTTCAATCTTTTTTTTTTCAAAGTAACGATATTGCCCTCTTAGTGGGCAAACCGGAAGTCAAGACGCTTGCTGCCTTCGTCCTTGGTGGTGGCCAGGTAATTCAGGCGCTCTTCCTCACTCATCCCGCTCCAGCGTGCATCGCGAGACTTGTTCCGCCACACGTAGTAGACCTTGGTCAGGATGTAAACGCCAATGTTACCGCAGGCAATGGACAGCAACTGGCGGTTACCACGACGGTAGAGAGGAGCATCGTCGGCGCGGTAAATGTTGGACGAGATAACACCACCAGCCTGGACGACCATGTTGTAGCAGGCAGCCGAGACGGTACGGGAACGCACAGAGTTGGAGTTGCGAGAGTTCCAGCCGACCTGGATGGGATGGGCATTGGGGTAGGACAGCAGTAGCGTTGTGAGGGCGAAGATGATCCATTTGTCGGTCTTAGAGGTGTCCGCGACGTAGAAGAAAATAAGGAAAGGTAGAGCCCAGATTTGGCCAATCATAGAAGTGAGGGTGAGCTCGTTCCAAATCTCGGCGAAGTAAGTCAGGGCCATCATGGTGATGATATGCAGCACCGTATAGGGGATAGTGAGAAGGTTGGTCTGGAAAGTACCGAAGCCAAGAGACTTAAGTGACAAAGTAATATACTGAGTCGGGGGTGTCATGGGAATCTGGAACATGAGACCAATAACGTAAAGCGGCCACAGATCATAGTCGCACAAACTCTTCCAAAGAGTGCGCGGCGTAATGGGCTGGCGGTTGTGCATGGTGCTCTTGGTGGGATCCTCGCGGAGGACACGGTTGACAATGATCTTTTCCTCCCGTTCGCTGAACCAACCCTTCCTACCGCGGAACCAGCTAGCAGTCTGGCAAGGGCCAGGAGGCATAAGTACAGCGGACAGCAGGCCAATGACCAGGGTCAGGAGACCCTCGACCAGGAACAGCCAGCGCCAGCCCGACTTGTCGGCAACGCCACGCATGTGCAGCAGACCGTAGGCCAGGATAGCAGACAAAATATCGGCGATACTCATGGCCGTCCAGAAGAAAGCCAGGCGGATGGATAGCTCAAAGTGCTTGTAAAAGTACGACAGGTAGAGGATGATGTCGGGAATGAAACCACCTTGGAGGATACCAAGCAGGGCGCGGGTGACCAAGAAGGACGAGCGGCCGTTAAGCCAGAACTGACTGACAGCAACAATAGACCACAGGACCATCTGCAGTGGGATCCAGCGATCGGGGCCGAGCCACTTGGAAACAAGCTGGGACGGCAGTTCAGCGCACATGAATGACAGCTTGAACACAGAGTTACCAAGGTTGTAGTCTAAGGGAAAAGTTAGTAAGTGATTCTGTATGAGAAGCAGATAGGCCGGTAAAGCTTACCGTTTGTGGTCATGTGCAGATCGGTCAGGAAGTTGTCGGTAAGAGCCTGGACCAGGTTGGAACGATCCAGCTCCAGGGACATGAACATGACGCAAGCCCACACCATGATGCGGAAGTCGATCTTGCGGATCAGGGTGTTCTCCTCGCGCCAGGTCCAACGGAAGAGCGGGTCGAAGCGATGGACATTCTCCCAGTTGGAGGGTGGGTGGTACTTCTCGGCCGAATCGACATCGTCGAAAACACTGGGCTGGGTGGCGGTGGCATCCGGATCGTAGGTGCCACGCTTCTGCACCAGAACTGCTTCGGCTGGACTACCAGGCCCAGCTCAGGGACGCCGCTACGCTGGGCGACGGAGACATCAGACTCGGACAACGATATAACGGTCGCAATAGCCGACTTGTTTTTGGCGAGGACGGTCGCCATGGTGGTGTATGGGTGGGTATATTAAAGTTGTGAAGTGCTGTGTGATAGGGGGAGACGGGGGGTAAAAAGGTAAAGAAAAAGAAGGAAAGGGAGCACTCTCCTTACATAAGAAGAAGATCACCGAGTGAAGGCAAGCGGCACAAGTTGTCTCTGACTATCGAGCTGTCAAAATGTAGAAGAGGCCGGGATGTCGATGCCCTTTTTATTTATGTTCGGGAGGCCAGCCGAGCCTTTGCCTGCCCAGGCCGGACCATTTATCTCTCCACCGCAATCCTTTTACACGCTGCACCCCCATTGTATGTAGTACCATAATCCGTGCTCTCGGTTGGTCACAAATTTTTTTCTGCGCGTGGCGTCCTGGCGATCTCAACCAACTCTGCAAAAGTGTTCCTTTCTTTCATTTTCCTGGGAGGAGGTGGACTGCTGATCGGCGGGCCTCCCAGCCAAGACCGATGGCACAATCGCAAGCCTACGTTGTCTGTGTTGAGTACTCCGTACGAGTATAGTAAAAAACGCATGGGGGTAGAGGAGTGGGTAGTGGAAAGCGTGTAAGTGGATAGGTGGGAAGGGGTGGGTTGCTGCGGAAAGGGAGGCGAATTAGGTTCGAGATCCCACTAAAAGGGACCCGAATGGGCAGCATTGGGGCAATTCGAGGAACAGCAGCTGGGCCGAAAAAAGAGGAGGAAAACATAAGGGACAAACAAAAGTTGAACCTGGATTTCGCTGGCCAAGACCAAGGCCCACTCGAAATTGAAGGCACGAAACAATCGGCCAAAGTGACGAGATGCACTTTAGATATAGATTGGTCTGTTCTTATTGGTGCTTGGCATGGTGTCGCCTTATCCTCTAAGAGCCGAAAGGGGCGTTTAAGGAACGCCTACGGGGCCTTACAAGAGAACCATGGAGCTACTGGTATAAATGGATTTTATAAAGAAAAAGAATCAATGCAAAGAACAGACGACATGAAATGGTGGACGACAAATCCAAATGGCCCTAACATGCATCGCGCACATGGCAAACACGGAGAGAAGTTGACATGGTTGGAAAAAAGACCAAGGAGAATGAGATGTTAGAAAACACACATGTTGGTTATCATGACATATGTCCTGGTCTGGGCACTTCGGAAAACGCCTCCATTTTCTTCTTTCTTTCGATGTCAGTTCAGCTGTACGGAGTACGTCGTATCCCATCACGCATTGCATCTCGCTTCTGATGCATCTTGTTTGCCTCCCTCCCTTTCAATATTTACTTTGACTGACTCTCGGCACGACTCCGTAACCACTCAGGCACCCGCATTAAAGATCACAGAATTATTTGACGACAGATGGCGTATAGCACAGGGTATCGGGGAGCTCGCGGATGGAATGACGAGGTATTGGCTCGGCAGAGCAAGGGAGGGATTGTGATTGAGGATACGGGAGAGAAGGATGCAAAGAACGGCCGAAAAGAAGAATAAGAATAAGCTTACTGGATAGCACCAACAGCCAGGTGTTAATGAACCAGCGACGTCGTGCTGCACCCCCGCATAAGCAGTATGCAGCGCTGTTCAGGTGTTTGTCTGTGTGTGGTTTTGTGCGGTTGCCAGAGTTCTGTTAGGAACCTTTGTTTTGCGTCATCGCAAGGCTTGATGTCGACGCTGGACCAAGAACACGCGGTGGCCAAGAACTCCAAGTGCGCCCTCAGACGGCCCAAGCTTCACTAAAATGCGTCCAAGAAGTCAGGCCGGTCTGGTGCGAAGGCGCAACCTGGAGCTTAGGATGAGGAAATCTGTGGCTGCACCTCAATACCGGCCAGACCGCCCCTTGGGGTCTTTTCAACAGCCGAGTCAGTCCATTGTCAGCCACCGGGAGCCACTTTAGGTCGAGACCAAAGACCACCGCATACCAGTCCAGCTCGCTACCTTTTACAGCTTCCGTTACGACGCTTTGTTACGACGTCTCTTTATCATTCGGCCGCATCTGCTGCATCCATCTTCGGACCTCGCGATGGCGTCTTTTTGGGCTGTTCTTGCACTTTTGTTTCTCTACACTCTGCAGTCTATTTTCTGTTTTACTGACATGCGTAGCCGCGTATCTCAGACGGAACATTGCCGTCTTAGGCCACAAAAAGTTTGGCAGGTCCCAGCCCCTTGGAACGGAACGACTGACAGAACAAAAGGGTTCTCTTAAAATCCTACAAGACAAGACTGACGAACGAGAGTCGAGTTGAGCAGGCTCGAGTCGTGCTGGTATCCGATTATCTGAGGCGATCTAGAGTCTAGACCTGTCCACCCAGCCTCTTCGATATCGCGTGCCACTGTGGTCTGTTGACTCTTGTTGTCTCGTGACGTCTCGTGATCCGATTTTTCAAGGCTGATGTTAGCCTTTCTGGATGATAAAATGGTCTGCTACTATTTACACTCCTTTGATATCACCATGGCCATGACAAGGAGATTCAGTCCAATAGTCGTCTCAGGATTGCTTATCAGCATCCACGGATTTTTCCTCTCTATTGTCTTGGCAATGTTGTAGCAAGGCAGCTATTCAGTGAACAATCATAGATCGAAAAGACGACAAAGAACAGTCCAAATGCTGTGCTTACAATCGACATCCCCTCAGGGGCCAAAACGGCAGCAAAAAAAGGCGAAAGGACAACGTCCCGCGTGAATCGCGGAGTACGGATGTGTCGGGCTTTTATTGCATCCCGGGTTTGTCTCTGTAAACCGGGTTTTGTGCCATATTTTGGCCTCATCCCCAGGCTGCCCAGCTCGACTAGAGGCTCTCAACTTGTTTTGCTGTATTTTCAAACCAGGCCGCGCATATCTTCCCCAGACGCTTGTGTGATATTGCGTGACGGAAGATTCGTGATCGCCCGCACCACTGACGCGACTAAGTTACTGCCCGCAAAATGCCCTGCAAATGCCCGTAGCGGACCCTCCGCAGCCTTGGAGGAATCAATCCCCCGCCAAAGAGCTCTATCGGTGCCCCCTGTCGCCGACTCTGCTGCACTGGCATCGGTCATGTTTGTTTCTGGGCGGCCCTCCCACGTTTATCTTGGCCCGGCTGGTGCCCCTGTGGTTTTTTTTGGGGGGGGGGGGGGGGGGGTTGGCCCTTTCCTCGTCTTTGTTCTTCCTAAAAACGGCCCCTGTTGTGCATATAAATTCCGAGACACCAAAAGGGCCAGTCTAGGTCCGCTGCGGGATCTTGGATTTAGTGCCCTTTGTTCCTGTCCCCGTTCCCCCACGCGTCGGCACTAACACCACTAACACCACTAACACACCCCCAAGAGGTTAGCTCGTAACGACACTCCAATGTGAAATTGTGCCATCTGGTTGCAGAATGGCAAAATGGCAAAAGGGACGCTTTCTTTGCCATCAACATGACAGGACGGTCCTTGGCACTGAAGATATCGTATTCCTCACCTTTCATCTAAAATTTTGTCGATTTGACCCTCCCGGCTCGATTCTATCTCGAGCCAAGATAATTGTGGGAAAAGACGAGGAACAGAGCAAAAGAAAATCAAACGAAAAAAGTTGCATAAAGAAAAGAAGAAGAAGAAGAAGAAAGAAGAAAAGAATGACCATATGTGCCAAGAGCCAAGGGTCAACAGCAACGTCGGTAGCCAGCCTTTCAAGGATCTTGTTGTCACCCAAGACATAGCTTTAACGTATTAAAGCTGTCCCTTTACTTCTACTTTAATATACTTGCGTCGAACACAACAGAAAATACCACATTGTCCACAGTCAGTAGTTGATATGTCGTACGAGATACTAGTTCTAAGCTGTCGTCGTCCCGGTGGGCCAATCCGGGGAGAGCTGTACCAAAGCAGTCTGTCTCTATAATAGCCTACAGGGCTGCTTGTCTCTTCTGTTTGCTGTTCCTCTTGCCTCCACGAGGCCGTTGACGTGATCACGACACGCTGGCATTGAATTCCACGATCGGACCGCCAGAATGGTCAGCTTCTCGACATGACCGATGTCAACAAGACGATACATTGGTGCACATCACATCTTCTCCTCCTCGTCTCTTTCCCTCTCTATCTTCCTCCCCTTGGCGCTTATTTTGTATTCTGCATCCCGTTCGTCCCAAACATTTACACCAATGTGTGCATTGTTGATTCCAGTCGTTCTTCTCTTCCCACCCACCCCCGCGTTTTTGACGATCTCGTTCTCGCTCTCTCAAACTCTCGCTCGTTCTCGTTCTTGGCCCACCACACTTCCATCGCTCTCCAGCTTCAATTCTCGCCTTTTCCCACGTTATGTCCTCTTTCCTCCTAAAAGAAGGTGTCATCTGCGCTTGTTGCCGTGAATAACACACCACATGGGCCAGTAAAGAGCCAAAGAGGGGTCACGCAGCAGAAATAGGAAGCCGGACTACGACAAGACGACAATACACGACCAGTGACTCGTATGGCTCTCCTTGTATAGCTGTCGGTCGTCGGAGGTCGGAACGTTGATTGCTCGTTTTGGCGGGGTTGACGCATCAAATGGCGTCTAAGTGGAATCCAGCACGTAAAGTGCGCCTTTCCTCCCCAGTGTCTCCATCTTGATATATAAAGTAGACGAGCCATCGTCTGGTCTTGGCCTTGATGTTTTCTTTTTCTCTCTCTCAT
The DNA here is from genome assembly GCA_016097105.2 of Sporothrix variecibatus. Lineage (NCBI taxonomy): Eukaryota > Fungi > Ascomycota > Sordariomycetes > Ophiostomatales > Ophiostomataceae > Sporothrix > Sporothrix variecibatus. Next base: position 3,919,470 of record JADMNI010000001.1, on the reverse strand, counting down.
GTCATCATCTGTCTCATCATTAACCGACCCGTTATATCTTTCTTTCTTTTCCCCCATTTAATACCCCATCCCCACATCATCCATCATCCATCATGGCCCCCGGCGCTGTCGAGAACCTTCCCACTCACTCGGAGCCCCTCGACTCCGTCAAGGAGATTGCCACTTCTGTGGTCGCTCCCGTGGCTGAGGAGACTGCCGTTGAGGCACCCGTTGAAGCACCAGTTGAGGCAGCCGTTGAGGGAAAAGCCGAGGCGCCGGCTGCCGAGGTCGCTCCTGCCGCCGAAACTGCACCTGTTGAGGCCGCACCTGCCGTTGAGGCTGCCGCTCCTGACGCCGAGACGCCTGCTGTTGAGGCTGCTCCTGCCGAGACTGCTGCTTCCACCACCGAGGCTGCTGCTGAAGAGACCCCCGCCCCGGCTGCCGCCTCTACCCCCATCTGGACCCACCGTGAGCCTCAGAAGCTGGCCGGTGCCCTCGAGGAGTTCAAGTCCATCGATCTTACTCCCACCATCGGCACCGAGTTCCCCGAAGCCAACCTCGTCGACTGGCTCAACAGCCCCAACGCCGACGCCCTCATCCGTGATCTTGCCATCACCATCTCCCAGCGCGGTGTTGTCTTTTTCCGCAACCAGTCGAACCTCACCAACGACCTGCAAAAGGACCTGATCCTCCGCCTTGGCGAGCTCACCGGCCGCCCGTCTACCTCTTCCCTGCACATTCACCCCATCCTCAACTCGGAGCGTGACCTCGGTGGCGAGGACCCACAGATCAGCACCATCAGCTCCGTCCAGCAGGACCAGTACTACCGCAACGTCCCCGGCGATGCTTCTCTGAGCCCCAAGAAGCAGGCTCGTGGTGCCTGGCACAGCGATATTGCCTTTGAGCCCATTCCTGCCGACTACACCTCGCTGCGCCTTGTCCAGCTGCCCAAGACCGGCGGCGACACCCTGTGGGCCTCGGGCTACGACATCTACGACTCCATCAGCAAGCCCTACCAGCAGTTCCTCGAATCACTTAGCGTTACCTTCCACCAGCCGGGCTTCGGCCAGGTCGCCGAGCGCTCCGGCTTCAAGCTCTATGACAAGCCCCGCGGTGCCCCCGAGAACGTTGGTTCCGAGCTCAAGGCTGTGCATCCCGTTGTGCGCACCAACCCTGTCACCGGCTGGAAGAGCATCTTCCCTGTCGGCGGCCACGTTGGCCACATCAACGGCGTCACCGAGGAGGAGAGCAAGTCGCTGCTTGCCTGGTTCCTCGACCTCGTCTACAAGAACCACGACCTGCAGGTCCGCTTCAAGTGGCAAAACGAAAACGACATTGCCATTTGGGACAACCGCAGCGTCTTCCACACGGCCACCTTTGACTTCCGCGGCCAGGGCGACCGCTTCGGCAACCGCGTCGTCGGTCTTGGCGAGCGCCCCTATTATGACCCTCAGAGCACTTCGCGCCGCGAGGAGCTGGGCATTGAGCACGGCCGCAGATAAACAAAGATCCGATCTTGCCTTTTTGAATAATTTTTTATGTTATGCCAGCACATTTAATGAGATGAAATTTATTTACGACTGAGCACAATGCTGGTAAATGCTGTGACACGAGAGCTAACGTAATTGCCGCCGTCGGTACCGTGGGCCGGTAAGAGAAGCAAACTTCATTGGTGAAGGATTCGAAAGGTCCGGACATAGCAGCCGCCAAATCTTTTTCCCCTCTGGCCACTCTCGGCACGGCAGATTCCTGAACCCAAGAGCACGGGATAGGATGGGCTGGTGCAGAATAGACACCTCGTGGTTAATATCTACACGACAAAGGATTCGTGCAAAATCATAGTATGGGGGGTGGCCGCAGAACTGGCCAGGGAAAAGATTCATAGATAAAGGTGCAATAAGTAACAACACAAACAGTCAAAATACATGTGGTGAGCAAAAAGTTTGGTACTTCGTTTGTTTTTACCTCTTGCGTAAATTGATGCTATCCAGGGGTTATTTTCTTCAAGCACCAGCCGTCCCGTCCCTCATCTTAGACGGCCTTTATCGACAGCCTCTTTTACCCAAAAATTTGCAGATAAGACCTAAGCGAGAGTTCCATGGCCAGTTCAAAACTCGAGACAGCTTACAGAAATACCGTCTTCATCAAAAACACGCGGCCTGGAACGGGAGGAGTCAATTGAATGCCCGTGAGAACGAGAACTATTGGCCCGTTCACAGGCGCGGGAAAGTCTTCGCATGGTTGTGTTGCTCTCTATTTTATTCTCCTAGCGTAGACTACTTGCCATCCCTCAGCGGGTGCTTTATATGACGCAGTCGAGACACGCTCTACTCTACCACATCGAATCATTCACACCTTCCCGGCAGGCAAACCCGAGCCGACTCGCCTACGAGACTTGGCAGAGTGGATTGGGTAACTGACGTGTGAAGACAAAAGCGTTCTGAACGACATCTAGACTATTGTTCGTGCCGTGATATTCAACAGTACCGGTCGGCCTGCATGGTCGTCTGGGCCCCCAGCGGGTGAGTTGTCCGGGTGAAGGCCACAAGATGTTGAGACGGTATCTTCATGGCAAGGATCAGGGCTTCAACTTCAATATCAAACCGGCCGCCAACAAGTGTTTCGATGAGTCGATATCGAGGGTCGTCAAATAAAGCGATGTTTGCACACCATGCAGTCAATGAACAAAGTATTTTTAGCCACAGTATTCTAGTTGAGGGACTTTGGCGGTATCTTCCGTGAACACACAATCCTAATAAAATTATCAAACAGGACATCTGCATGTCAATACAGATCAGAGACCCAGACCGGTGGCCAAACCCTCGGACACGGGTGGCGGTAGTATGGCAGGAAGTCCATTAACCATATTGGCGTTGCCCTTTGTTTTGATATTGACATTATGTAGACCACTGGTGGCCAACTCGGTCAGCTTTTAGGTTTGGTCAAATTACGGGCGAACAAACCGGGACGGGAAGCTTCATGAACCGACTCTCATCATACTGAAAACAAGGTGGCAAGCATAAGAGGTTATGAAAGGCTACAGAAAATAAAAGAGATACAGTTTAACGGCAGGCGAGATTGTACTCGAATAACATCCAAACGGGACCGAGTGGATGAGACGGGTCAGAGATCTTTCGTGAACCCGGTGCACGTCTCTTCCCTTTTTCTCAAGGCATGGCAAGATATTGTAGGATCTGTTCAGACGTATATCTGCCCACGGTCCGTCCCTTTCCTTTTGAGAGTTAAGCCCGTGGACCCAGACCTTTTGCTAATCAAGTCTTTGCTGAAGCATAAATTGACACCATGGTTGCTCTTTCAAAGATTGCTGTACTCAGCAGCGTCTTACTTCCTGTCGTGTCTGCCATTGCAGGAAAGACGTTCACGGGATGGGATTGGTATGTCAGCACTCACCAGCTGTTTCCACTATGATTGAATACTGACATGCATGTCTCTCTCTCTTCAGCTGCAAGCCTGCCTGTGCCTGGACGGCTACCGTGCCACAGGGCACTTCCGGCACCGCCCATGTCTGTGATATCAACAACAACATCCTCGGCAACGGTCCACTTGCCAAGTCAGGCTGTGACAACGGTGGCACCGGCTATCTCTGCGATTCGTACGCTCCAGTCCCTGTCTCCGCCAATCTTTCATATGGCTTTGCCGTCATGATGGCCAGCAACGACTGCTGCAAATGCTACCAGCTCACATGGACGTCAGGTCAGGCCGCCGGAAAGCAGATGATTGTGCAGGCCATCAATGTGGGCTCGCCCAGCGGGAACGTGGGTAACAACGATATTGTGATCCTGACGCCCGGCGGCGGTGTCGGGCCCAACTCGGCCGGCTGCCGCAACCAGTACGGCACGAGCTGGGGCCAGCAGAATGGAGGTGTCAGTGACCGGTCAGCCTGTGCAAACTTGCCGTCGAACCTGCAAGGTGGTTGCTACTGGCGGTTCAACTGGGCCAACGGTGATGTCAACAACTGGAACATTGACTACCAGCAGGTGTCCTGCCCTGGCCGGCTGACGTCCATCTCAGGCTGCTCAGGGTGAGAGGAATAGATATGTTTGAATGCGATGAGAAATTTGTGGTAGATATTTTATTTCTTTTAACTTTTCTTCGTAAACGTTGAAACTTTTCTGTTTTTGTGAATGAATTACAATGATCAAAACAGGAAGTATATTTATTTTACTACAATTTTGCAACTAAAAATTGATTCTTGCGAATAGAATAAGTAAATGTATGTTCAGAAAATTACAACACAATAAAAAAATAAGAAGGAGGAAAAAAAAAAGATTAACTCAATCCAAAATCAACAAAGTAATACCCTTCGACTGTGTTTTACGTCCAGCATCTTCCACGGTAGTTACACTAATGAAAAGTGCCGTTGCTGTCTTGCCTTGCACTGCCCCACCCGCCAATTTCTAGCGATGGTTTGAGGGCGTTATTGGAGGCCCGACACAAAACCTGCATGAGGCTGAGAATGAGGTGCATAGGCGTGGGCAGTGCAGGAGGAATATGCGAAAAATATGCATACATTCTAGATTGGTGGGGTTAGCCAATGAAGCTCCTTATGCAGAGCTACGAGGTGAGCCGAAGACAGATCGATGGCAGGAGCGACGGACATTGACGATATTGAATAAGAAGCCGCGACCCAGCATCGGAAACAAATGAAGGAAAGAGCGACCCGACAAAGATAGTACACTCAACAGAATTTATTCGTCTACCCCCCTTTTTTTCTCTTGGAGTTCAGCAACCATCATCATCGACCTCTCAGTTTTGACTGGGCAACCGCCACTATGCGCCTCATCGAGACGACCTCGCTCGAGATGCGCGAGTTCTTCCCGCCAAACATCCCACCATACTCGATCCTGTCACATACATGGGGCACCGAAGAGGTGTCTTTGGTCGAGTTTATGGCTGTGGGCTCGACCTCGGCCAAGACCAGGTCGTCCAGGCGCGGCTTCAAGAAGATTGTGCGCGCCGCCAAGCTGGCCCGCGAGCTCAAGCACAAGTACATCTGGATCGACACATGCTGCATAGACAAGTCAAGCAGCGCCGACCTGACAGAAGCAATCAACTCCATGTACCAGTGGTATCGCGACTCGATCGTCTGTTTCGCCTGGCTTGATGACCTGCCAAACGAGAAGCCCGACAAGGCCATGGCGCGCTGCCGCTGGTTCACGCGGGGCTGGACCTTGCAAGAACTTGTTGCGCCTCGCCGTCTCGAGTTTTACGACGCCGAATGGGTGTTCCGGGGCACCAGAACGGCACATATCGACCTCATTTTCCAGCGCACCAATATCCCGCAACGCATCCTGCTGGGTCAGGCGCACCCAACAAACTACTCACTGGCGCGCCGCATGTCTTGGGCAGCGACACGTGAGACCACACGCATCGAGGACACGGCCTACTGTTTGCTCGGTATCTTTGACATCAACATGCCGCTGGCATACGGCGAGGGCAGCAAAGCTTTCCGCCGATTGCAGGAGGAAATTGTCAAGAAAAACAGCGACTTGACGATCTTTGCCTGGCGCTCACCCCGTGTCAATGTGCCTGCAATCGAAGTGACCAATCCCGAGGGCAACGGCCCGCATCCATCGGTGACCAAGCCCATGCCGGTTATTGTCGAGCAAAATCCTGTCTTTCAACCAAAGAACACACCCGGTTTTGCGTCGCCAGCTCACTCGCGGGCTGCCTCGCCTTCCACCCCTACCTCTCGTGAATCGAGACGCCGCTCTGTGTCCCCGGCGACATCGTCGGGAGGGTCGACCCCTTTATCAACTCCTTTATCTACCCCAAGTAACGCACCTCTGGGCAGTATTCGCTCAAGTCCTGGGTCTTCGGCCGTCTCGGTGGCAACAGCCACTCCGTCGGCGGATACCGCCAATAAGGGACTAGAACGGCCCGAGCTGTGCCTCTTTGCACCATCGCCAGCGCCGTTTGCAGAATACGCGAGCCTGCACCCGTTTGCTGACGACTTTGAGAACTTCTCCGTGACAAATCGGGGCCTTTTTGTGTCAGGCTCGGTGTATCTGCGACTGATGCACAAACCCGGTGCCAGTGGGACTTCAGGGACAAATCATTACCTGTTGCTACTTGGAAGCCAGTTCGGCAGCTTCATCGGTATCTACCTGATTAAGATCGGGCCCAACCTATTCCAGCGCGACTGGGATGCCGACATGGCTGTGCTGAAGCAGGATGATGTGCTGCGTATGCGTGGGTTTCTCGTCACGGACTGGTATGTCCTGATCGACAAGCGGCCGGCAAACACCATTACGCCAGAGACTTTCCGGCAGGCGTCCATACATATCCCACCGAAAGGCGAGGGCAACGAGTTCATCATGATTAAGGACACGGCGCCGACACATTTGTGGGATGTGCAAGACCGGCTGTTTGTGCGTCCCAAAGCATATGTGTGGACACGGTACGATATGGTGCTCGCCATCAAGTGTGCTGTCGCGCTGCGCAATGTGAACATCAAGATCCCCGACACACCTGATGCCATTCCCATTTCAAGGCGTGTCAACTTTGTCGTTCTCTGCCAGTACCGCTACCACCAGAGGGACCCGCAGTTTGTCGTCTTTTTAGAAGAAGACTACCCGCGTGAGACGGAGATGATCATGGTCCGGCGGGCGCCCAACAACAGCTACATGTGGCCAGACCTCGATGTAATGTGCCCGTACCTGACGAAACTGCCAGACTACGTCATGGCAGACGTGGGAGAGCGCAGTGCACGCACAGGGAAATGGCGCAGCTGCTGGTACCGCATCTCGACGAGGGTCAAGAAGGAGAAGGTCGACCTAGAATACACGGAACCTGAGCTTTTTAGCTTGTATTTTGACATCAAGCAGGTCGAGAACTATGACCCGGCTGAGGCCAAGGCAAATAACAAGTATGATAAGCATGATAGACACGATGCAAAGTCCCCACTCGAGCAGAGACAACAGAGAGAACACAGCTAGAAGCTGTGTCTTATCCTGGGGCGATAATATCATAAGAAAAGGACGGAATAGACCACGATTTACGATGCCTATATTTGATAGATTTTTGAATTATTCTCACTGTGAAAAGAATGATAAAAGTAGTGTGAAGCCGAAAGAGAAAAGAGTGAAGATACACAAGTGAGTGAGTGTATCTCTGGTATCCAAATGCCCTCTTTTAAATCCATGTACTGACATGATTCTTCAGTACCCCAGAATGCTATAAGAGAGACTAATAAATTAAAAAAAAATACAAATACAACCAACTCCTAATACTCCCTTAGCCCGTTTATCGTCATCCACGCCTACTCGGCATGCCCAATCCGTTCACGCCCGCCACCACCAGAATAGTGTGCATATATCGGCGAAGCGGGTGCGATGGGCGGTGCCTCCTCTGCGGGTAGTGTGGATTCCGTCTCCTTTTCCTCCTGGACGATAACATCGGTCGTCACAGCGACATAGTCAGGAGACTGAGCACCCATCCGTGACCGGCCACCAAAGGGGCTTTGGGTCATTGTGGCGTTAGCAGCCGCTGTCTTTTTGGCTTTGGAGGACTGGAAGCCCGACGCCTTGGACGGCTTTTGTGTAGGGATGTACTGGGTTTGGGAAGGGGCAAGCTTGGGCATCGGCGGCGGTGGTGCTGTGTTGTTGGTCGCCGACCGCGACAGCTGACCCTCACTGTCGGTGCCGTTACCGCTTTGGCCACCGTTGCCATTCTTGCCATCCTCAGTGTCCAGGATGCGTGCCTGCGACTCGGACGACTTGCGCACCTTTGAGCCACTGCGGCTGCCCGCACTGACTCCACCGTTGCTGCCACCACCGGTAGCGCCGCTCATTACTGCTACCGCGGCCGCCTTGGCCTTGCCGTAGGTCGAGCTGCCACCGGCTGTGTCGCGACTGCGCTGCAGGTTGGATGAGTTGGGCGATGTCGTGCTCAGCACAAATGTACCGCCACCACCGTAGCCCGTGTTGAGGGCACTCATAAACGGCTTGAGGCAGGGCATGGTGGTGGCAATGACGGCGTACGAGAGCTCAATCTGCGTGCAGACGTATGCTAAGATGCCATGTAGAGACTCGTCATCGCTGTAGAGATATTTGTGGAGGTAGTAAAGGCGGACAGCGGCGGCCAGGATGACAGGCAGGCGGAGGCCATAGGCGATGACGACAACTGACTTCTTGCTCCATGGCAGCTGCAAGTCGCGAACAAGCCAGAAACCACCGATGAAGAGGGCGATTTCTGTAAGGACATCCATAACCGTGACGGCGGCCCAGCGGGCATACTAAATCAGAGACGTTAGAAAGACGTGACGATGCAACGAGCAAAGCGAGGGAGAAGAAAAAAAAGGCGACTTACAGTAGTCGCCGAACATCCATCAACAGAGTCGTTCCAGGGCTGGCTGAGGTCGCAGCGGATGGTCACGACAAAGAGAGATACGACAAAGTAAACACCCGACGCGGCAAGCAGGATGCGCGCCATGACGCTGTGCGACGGATCGCGGGAAAGGCGCATCAAAAGCAGGGCGATGGAGCTCTTTGTGAGCCACATGCCAATCAAGAAGAAGATGTCGCTAATGTAGAGGTCGCGCTGCCAGGTGAGGATGGCGTCCGGTGTGAGGTCGGCAACAATTTCACCAAAGCCGTTGGCAATGGCTAAGAATATCAAGACGCCTTGTATCAGGGCGATAACCATGCTGAAGAAGGCGGCATAGTCGTCCCTGCCAAAGGTGGCGCGGCACTCGATGCGGACATACGTGCGGATGAGCAGCGAGATGACGCCAAATACGAGGCCGAGACTGGCGGTGATGGCAAGGACGCCGCCCTGGTCGGTGTCGGTGACGGCCTTGAGCGGCGGCAGACTGGTCGTGTTGTCGGCCATTGTCGTCGATGCTGTGTTTGTCTCTGTCGTCTCTTGTCTGTTTTTTTTTGTTGTCTCTCGTACTTCGTGCGATGTCGAAATATCGCCGCCCAGACGTAAATGACAGAAGATAGACAACAAACAAGAGTAAAGATCAACAGACAAGAAGAGGGCGAGAGGGAGAGAGAGGGGAGGGGGGGTGATGGTTGTTATAAAGGCCAAGGCGAGATCATGAGAAAGAAAAGAGTGGACAGGATATTGAGATTGATGTACAAAGATAGCAAAGAATCGTAGCTCATGGGGGAGACAAAAAAGACGGAAGAGCCGCAATGCAGGGCCGATCAACGAAGAGAAAAAAAAAGGACTGGAAAGATGGGAAGGTATGATGTATGCATGTATTCTGTGCAGGGACCGGGAAGATGAGCGAAGTGGAAAAGAACGTCCCAAGATTTCAAGAGGTCCAGCTGCGTGGGGACAATGCGAAGATGTGTCGGCGACCTCTGATGGGAAAGAGAGAATGGGATATGGAAAAAAAAGAAGACAGGATGGGAGAGGAAAAACCAAAGGAGAGCGGACAATAAGACACAGGGAAGCAGGGCTGCAGTCAAGTCTATTTTCTTTTCTTCACTTTCTACTGTAACTTGTCGCTCTCCCGCCAATAGTGGTCACTGGAAGGGGGGCAGGCGAGACAGCAGCAACGGGAAGAGGAAGAAGAGAGAGACAACAAAAGAAAGAGTGTAGGAGACGAAAGAGATTGTCGGTTGACCGGTTTGGCCCTATGAGATGTGACCAACACGAGGATGACAGGGTCGGCGACCGACGATCACACGGGTCCGTTTGAGGGGATGGACAGAGACAGTATCGAGAAGAGTGAGAAAAGAAAGATAGCCCAAGCAAAGCCCAAGAGATATCAAAGAGAAGGCTCGCTGATGGATATGAGACATGCAGAAGTTCGTCTCTTTTGCGTTCCGGCGATGCTGACACCTGCGGTTGATGTCACAAAATTTAAAGAAGAGGTAGAGACATGAGAGAGTGGTTGTGGTGATAGTGGAAGACAACGGCTGTGAGGCCTCTCACAAGACAGAGACTCACTCGGAGGTGATCGGGTACAAAGAAAAACAGAAACAACAAGTGAGAATGCTGGGTATCACAGTTTCCCTTTTTGTCGCAAAAGCCTCCTGGAAAGGGGTGCTGAATGTGACAGAAAAGTGATGGAAAGAAAAGGATAGAAGAAAATGACCGGTCCGATACCCAGTATGGAATATCCAAACACCAACGGACAACAGGTGTGGTACGTGTTGACTGTCGATCACAGGACAACGGGGGCTCAGATTGGCGAGAAGAAAAGAAAGGTCGAGGAGGGCATCCCTGGCTTTGCAATAGTTGGGTTGGCAAGCTGAAAAGAGCACAAGGATAGCAAGACTCAAAGACAGTTGCAAGTAGAAAAGATGTTGACAAGAGGCAAAACAGAGAAATATGATATCAAAATAGCACCCGAGGACCCGACGATCTGCGTCTTGGCCACATTAACTTGGGAGACCAGTGAAATGGAGTGAAGCGTGAAAAGACGGACGTTAGAGCCCCAGATGCGTAGGCGGTTGACTATTAAAGGGCACAAGATACCGATAATACAAATAAGATTCAAAAAATAGTGACATAAAGACACAAAGGCATGCAAAAAGACACACTACGGCCGCGACAGAGACACGGAGAAACAGACTGATGGGGCAAGTTTTGGGATAGATCACAACACAATAGAGATTCCATCTGCATTAGCAGGCCAGAGGGAGGGAAAATAGTGGCAAAGGGAAAGACAATAAGAAAATAAAGAGTAAAAGAAAGGAAAGCAAAGATGCCAAAGTAAGGGATAGCTAGAGTGGCGGGCGGCACCTGAGGGTGTACTGATGCAAGATATGGAGAGCAGGCAAGAAAAAGAAAGCAGACCAACGCAAGATAGTAGAATAATTGGTACGGCTGTTGTCAACTCTAATTCTCACATGAGTAGAATAAGAGTACAATACCAGCGTGCAGCCCAAGAAATAGAGGCAAACCAGCGCCAGAGCCAAACAAGTGAGACATTAGATTAAGAATGGCCTCATTGTTGTGGTGGAAGGGAGGTGGAGGGCAAGATGAGAAAAGAAAAAACGACAAATGCCCGGTGCGGAGGTGGATTTGGACGCACTTTTGTGATGGAGCCGGCAGTCTTTGTCGGTACCAGATGCATTGGACATGAGATCCCATTTACTCATGCAGCTGCATCTCGAGGCCGAGAAAGAGACTGAGTGGATAAGACGCATTTGACAAAAGGACGAACGAGAGATGAGAACAGAAAGGAAGAGGAGAGACGCGTCCGCCCTCGACCTGAAGGGATCAGCATTGTGGGCTGAGACATGTCTGTGCCTTGGTCAGGGTGCTTCTTTTTAGGTGTATTTTGGTGCCCGTTATTCGGTGCTGAGATGCCTGCCTGCCTGTGATTGCAGTTTGTCTTTTTTCTATGTGACGATATTGGTTTTGTAATTTCTTTTCTGCCAACTCTTTTCTCTTTTCACTGTGCTCTCATAGCATCCGCCGCATCCCTAACCCTCGCTCATAAGCAGAAGGCATTTATTGAAGAAAAAAAAAAGGCAATGACCCATGACGTCGTTTAACCTGGCGAAAACAATACTGAGCTGTTTCCTTCAAAACAAAGTGGCTGAAAAACGAAACTACAATAGCCCTCAACAAATGGGTTCTGGTGCTCTTTTCGGACATATCTCGAAACCAATTCCAGTCAATCTCCGGCTTGACCTGTTGGGCGTAACGAACACGGGGAATAAATCACACATTCCCCCAGTAAACATCACCAAGGACGGCAAGCCTTATCCATGCGCAACTGAGATTGAACCAACATGCAGGAACGTCAGGTACATTTGCGCAAAAAGGTACGCAATAGTTGAAAAGTGCACAATTGGAGATTGTACTGTGTAAGTCCCCTGATGTGCCTGACGTCTTTGTTGGCGGCCACCTCGTCGCATGGAGTCCAGCTGCGCTACGACCGGTCTGTCGTAGCGCTACGCCGGAGTGTGCAAGGGGTCTTTCAGGACAGGGACAGGTGTGGTTCGAAAGTTCTAAATGGTCACAAAAGAGGGTGGGATACGACGTCGATCTCATCGGACTGGGCCTGTCGGCTGGTCCAGGGGTTGGTTTCCTAGAAAGTGACTGTGGCGTCTATTGCAACCTGTGCAAATAAGAAATCGAGAAAGAACTGTTGGTCTTGCAGTGCATCTCAAGATGTATCCCGTCTTGGTAAGAAGCTGTAAAAGATTCAACGTCCGCTTGAAAAAAAAAAAAAAAGAGTTACAAATACTGGTAGAATAAATTCACCTGTTCGTTGACCAGATTGAGTGAACTGCCATCCATCCATTTACCGAGGTCACCGAGACATCGCTGACCTTTTTACACCCCCGTTGAGTGTGAAGGCTGTCATGTCGTCTGCGTTCGCCTCGTTGCCAAGCTGTCGTACGCGGGATGCGTGCAAGGGGCAGAGAGGAGAAAGAGAAAAAAGGCGAGGCCAGTTCGTGTGGGGGCGAGACAGGCGTTAGAAGGCAGGCCCAATGGCGGACGTCTCCGAGCGAGAGTGCAGGAAGATATCTGAACGGACAGGAAGATGAGCAGTCGGAACAAGAAAAAGACGGGAGAGCCTCAGGGCAGTCTTGATTTTGAGAGCCAGTGAGTCTCAGAGACAGCCGCGGCCCACATCGCTTCAGCTGGTTCCCTTCCCCTTGCAGCGCCGATCTCCTTGCGTCGGGGAGGGAAAGGCAAAAGAGATCTCCGAGAGGCCAAAGAGAAGCCAAAGGTGACAGGATGGGAACAGGTCATTTTACTTGATAGGGTGAGGCGAAAGTTCAAAGTATTGTGAATGTCGCTGCAAAGTAAAAAAAAAAAAAAAAAAAAGGGAGAGAAAAGAAGAAAGAAAAAAAAAGAAAAGATGGTGAGAAAATTTGTTGATGGGACGTGTGAGATCTGATCAGATTCGCGCCGTGCTTTCTTTTGTCTTTTGTCGTGGTTAAGCCTTTTTCTCCTTTCTTTTGACTTTAAAGAGAGAGTGAGGATATTTACTTTCAAATGTTCCTTTTTTTTAAAAAAAAAAAATTGTGATGAGAACTTTCAAAATTGAAAAAAAAAAGGACAAAAAAAAATAATAGCGAATTCGAAAGCGGTGCTTCTGTGAAAGAAGCGCATCAGGATTTGAGCCCGATGCGGGGGTCGAACCCGCAACCTTGAGATTAAGAGTCTCACGCTCTACCGATTGAGCTAACCGGGCGTTTTGACTTTCTCGTTCTTGTTGAAGTTGGAGCGCGTTATTTGCATATATGGAGTCTCTTTCCCAGTCAGGTGACTAAGCCTATACGTTTGGCGCTAACAGCTAAAAGCTGAACTTTGAATTTTTTCCCTACTCTCGGATTTTTTATTTTCAACGCAAACAGAATTGTCCCACAAACCCAGCTATCTTTCAAAGGCACTTTTGTATAGTTGCCTTTAGGTTTCGGTTTGATTTCTATTATCTAGACTTTTGCATTGTCTCGTATCAGTGCCAACGGTCGGCGACTTGTAACGGTTCTCGAAGTGTTTCATTGTGTGCTGATTTTTCTCTTCTTTTTTCTTTTCATTTGACCGACTTCACATCGTCATTGTCGACTTGAACTTTGAGCTTGTTGACGGTAGTGGCGCTTTCTTTGTATTCTCCTTGCAGGGTAGGGAGGCGCCAGGTTCGTCATGTCAAGATATGATATTGTTCAAAATGGTCGGCGACTTTAAATTTTATTGACTTTGTCGTTTTCTACTTTGAATTTTCATCTGTGATTGTGTTTGGTGTTGCACCTCAAGGTCATGTCCTAAATTCGTATCTCACGCCGTACTTTGGACATTGATACGGGGATACGTGCCGAGAATCTGGGATCAGAGTGGTATCATCTGTTCGATGGTGTGTTGCAGTCCATGGTCCACACAGTAGTAGGTAGTAGTTCGCGATTGCGTTTATCGTCCCGTCCGACTTCCGTTCCTTGCTTCGTTCAGCTCTCACCTTGGTGGCGACTCTCGCCCAGATCGACTTCCGGACCCAGGAAAATCAAAGCTGATACCTAAAAGAGGGTTCTGATCTCAAGTGCGAGCAGACCAGAAAGTGTCCATTGAACTGAGTACTCGCCCGTTTTCTTTTTCGTCTTTTAGTTTCCAGCCCCTGTCCCCATCGATGACCCCTTGAGAGCTGATGTGATCTGGGGGGAGGGGATCCTCATTGGTAGACGACAAGAGAAAGAGGGCAACGAGAGGAGGAGAGAAGCTTGCAGCGCAAGGGAGATTGTTTGGCGGTTGAGTTGCTTGGGTCTGTTGGTGCAGGCCCTCCCACACCATTTGTGCTTTTGTCTCTGCTGGAAGCCCGATCAGGCCAAGATCAACGGCCGCTAGGCCACCCGCAAGGGAGCGGACACCAAGACATTTTAGCACTTTTAGCACAGCCCAGAGGACGTCCAGTGGGAATCGAGCTCGCCCACGCGGTATTGGGTGCCTCGGTGCTTGCCCGTTGTCAATGTTGTGGGTGCCGTCCCTTTCTGCTAGTCCAGGTCCCGCTGTTAACCTTTTCTGTTGCTGTCTTGGATGATCTCTTGGAAGGTGGGCTGGCTGAGCGAGCTGGGCTGTTTTGTGCCTGTATTTTCGAGAGTGGGCTTCACTACTCCGTATGTCAGAATTGGGGCCTGCTTTGCCTCCGCAAGTCGTCTGGACTGAGACAAAAGAGAGAGAGGGGCTGAAGCAAGGGTCAGGAGGTTGGCGGGCGAGACAAGACACGACAAGAAACGAGGTCTGGAGTCACTAGAAAAAAAAAAGCAGAAAAACACGAGTTATAGACACCCGGTCCAACCGTGCTATCTTGTGTTCTCACCAGTATGTTGGACCAAAACCATCGACTTGCATCAGTGTAGAAGTAAACAGTTATCGTCTTCCTGAAACAATTCTACTTTTTCTTTGTGTGACGATGGCCTCGTCTCCAGTGTCGGTGATGCTTGATGCATATTGACTGTTGGCCTGCTGCGTTAATTTTATTCAACCTTCATCACATACAGGCCCCTGCCTGCGTTTTGCGTCTTGCTGCATTTTGTATTGTGTACTGTTAGTGTGCAGTGTTCATGCCTTGCTTGTTCCTGCTTTTTCTCCATGGTTGGTCGTTTCCATTGCACCGCGTGGCTGGATATGGGTTGCCTGTCGATCGTTGGCCACGGCTCTGGGCGGAAGTCTCTCCCATGGAAATCCATCCAGGGCCGTGGGTCTTCAGCTGGATGTGACGAGAGAAAAGTGATGATCACTGCAGGCCCAAAAATTGACCTAGCTTCAAAAACAAAAAGTCCAACGACCCTCCAAGTCAACCAGGCCTTTCGTCCCTCCAAGCAACACATGAAAAAGCAATAGCGTGCTGCAAGTCCAGGGGGTCGTGAAAGGACGGCATTACACAGTACACCAACAGATATCGGAGTGTAGACGTAAGCGAGCTGGCGAGTACGATGTACCAACAAACAGTCCGTGCAGCAACTTGCATGGTAAGTTTTGAAGTTGTGATTTTTGAAAAAGACTGTTGTCTCCTAGAATGGCAATAGTCACTGTTGATCACTCTGCAGTCTTCTTTTGCTGGATATGTGCCCTCAAAATGGTGCCATATTTGCAGCTCGAAGGAAGCCAACAGACAGGACCATATTCTGTTTCTCTGGCATTCTCCACGCACCTATATCTGTTTGTTGTATCAAACTTGTGCTTTCGCCATAGTGTTCAAGTTGGTTACACAATTGTGCGGTGCAAGGAGTAGTATTTACATATGGTATGGAGGTGGTGTAATCTGTGTCTGCCGGAAGCCGTTTCTGTCAGGTTGCAACAAGGTGGACAGTAAAAGAGAGGAATAGGAGAATAAACACTGGAAGGAGGGCGCTATTTGTGGGTGCCCCAGTACCGAAGACGGGGGTTTGGCCGCATACGACGGTATTTTGGTACTTATGCAGGTGTCCCTTTCCTAGTGCCCACAGCTACTTCGACTTGCAGCGGCACACCATGTATAAGTGGGGGAGAAAGCTTGTTGTAAGAAAAAGGACGTATTTTATGTCGTCTGTACGAAGTTGACTGTTGGTTTCAAGGGCCACTTCTGCTCTCTTTGTTGATAGTAACATACGACGCACATGTATGCGCTTTTTACTTTCCCAGTCACCAACGGCCATCATCGACATGCATTTCCGCTCGCGGAATCTCTCGCGATCCTTGAGAACATGGATATTTCTTCAAATTATCTACAGTTGGTTTGGACATGCGTTTCTATGCACTGTATTTTTTTTTGTGACGCAGTACCTCTACAGTTTTCTTCACGGTTTCTTTCTGGATCGTCGTTTGTCTTCCTTGCCATCCTCGTGGTTCTCCGACACGGAAAGAATGTGCTCCTCAAACGCAATGCACAGAATGGCTGGATGTGTGTCTCACTCCGGGTGGTGTCCGTCTTGCATGAGACTGATCGTGTACGACACACAGGAGGGAGCACAAGAATAGACAGACTCACAGAGGGAAAAGATAGGACAAAAGAGTACGACGTAGAAAATAGAGGCTCAGAGTGGTTGGGTGTGTTTGGCATGCTGGGTTGCCGCGAATCCTTGCTTGTTATGTCGTCTTCCACGCGCGCAACACGCACCACACTCTTGGGACCTAGGCCTGTCTTACAAGTCTGGCCCTTTGCCCGTCGCTCGATTGTTCGCCTTCGTTTTCTTTTTTCTCTTTTATCCCCCCTTCTTTTATTCTTCTCGTTTTCTTTTATGCACGGTTTCTTTACGTGTATTCTCCGCGCATCTTATCCGTTCTTGCCGTCCTCGCTTACACGCGTGCATCCCTTTTTTGAAATCAACTGCTGGACGGTTTCTTGGTACTTTCTCTCTCTCTGTCGTCTTCCCACCTGTTCGTCTCTCTGTCATCACTTGTCCCCTTGCTTCTCGCCTTTCGTTCCGTTCCTCCTCTCGCTCTCTTACCCTTTTATGGTTTCCACCCCTTTTCTAGCGCCCGGGTTTTCCATATGCTTGCCATCCTCACATCGTTGACCCGTCTTTCTTTTTTCTCGTCTTTTTTTCTTTCTTTTCTTTTTTCTCGCCTCCTTTCTTGTCGTCTTTTCTTTTTTGGTACCCTCCTCCATCGACTTCTCATCCACTTTCTTTCCTTTTAATACTCAGTGATCGTCCGTCTTTCTGTGTTCCCTCTCTTGTCTTTTCGTTTTGATTATCCCTATCTTCCAACTCCATCACCCTCCTTCCCTTTCCCTCGTCCACTCTCCGTCTTGCTTGTCGTCTTTCTCCATCGTCTCCATTTCCCACGTTTTTCTCCTCCCTCATCTTACATTCCTTCTTCCCTTCTTTTCACCCATTATCCACGCTCATCTTGTCTTCTTTGTAATTTCCCACGTTCTATCTCTCCAGCCTCTTCTTTTTTTTTTTCTTCTTCTTCTTTCTTTTCCAATCTCCCTGTCTCTATCCCTCTCACGCGCTGCTCATCATTTATATTCAATCTTCACTTCCTACCCATTCCCTTTCCCATCCCTCTGTGACGATGTCAGAAACTACAAGCAACAAAGAATACATCGAGATGTCGTCCGAAACCCAAGTTTTCGAGACGGACAGCTCAACGCGAAGGGCGGCACGGAGGCCGATGCCCGCGAGATGTCCATGCTCGGCCGGACGCAAGTGTTGAACGTGAGTAACAATCTACTTTTCTCCATTTGTCTATAGTTATGCCTCCAGTACTAACAGCTGTAGCGTAACTTCCGCTTCCTGTCTACGCTGGGCTTTGCTTGTACACTCATGAGCACATGGGAGATTGCTCTCATGACCAGCGCCTTTGGCCTCATCAATGGTGGCAAGGCCGGCCTCGTCTGGGGCTACCTCATTGTCTGGATCGGCTACATGCTCGTGTTTGCCTCTATTGCCGAGATGGCCTCCATGGCTCCCACATCTGGTGGCCAGTACCACTGGGTTTCTGAGTTTGCGCCGCCGCGTGCCCAGAAGTTCTTTTCCTACACCATTGGCTGGGTCTCTGTGCTCGGCTGGCAGACGGTCTGGCATCGCTTGCTTTCCTGGCAGGAACCATGATCCAGGGTCTGCTGGTGCTTGCCCAGCCCACATATGTCTTTGAGAACTGGCACGGCACTCTGCTGGTGATTGGCATCACGGCTTTCTGCATTGTCTTCAACACGTTCTTGGCTGGCCGTCTACCCATTGTTGAGGGCACCATCCTGGTCGTCCACGTTCTGGGTTTCTTTGCTGTGCTCGTCCCTCTTTGGGTCCTGGCGCCGCGCTCAACTCCCTCTGACGTCTTTGGCACGTTTGGGAATCTCGGCGGCTGGAGCACCACTGGCCTTGCATTTATGGTCGGCCTTTTGTCGCCCGTCTACACTCTGATCGGTGCTGACTCGACTGTGCACATGTCTGAGGAGGTTCGTGATGCTTCGCGTGTTCTGCCTCGTGCGATTATGTGGGCTGCCACGATCAACGGCTCCATGGGCTGGATCATGCTCATCACTTTCTGCTTCACCATGGGCGACATCCTGGACATTGTCGACACCCCTACTGGCTACCCCTTTATTGCTGCCTTCTACAATGCCACCAACAGCATTGCCGGCACGTCGGTCATGACCTCCATTCTGATTGTCAACGTCACTTCGGCCTGCATTAGCACTGTGGCCACCGTCTCTCGTCAAACCTGGTCTTTTGCTCGTGACTGCGGCCTCCCTTTCTCTGATGTTATTGCCCACGTCAAGCCTGGCTGGAACATCCCTCTCAACGCTGTCCTGCTGACCTTCACCATCACTTCGCTTCTGTCTCTCATCAACATTGGCTCTGCTGTCGCCTTCAACGCTATTGGCTCGCTGGCCGTCAGTGCTCTGCTGGGCACATACCTGATCTCCTTCACTTTCCTCATTCTCCGCCGTGTGCGTGGCCCGGCTCTGCCTTCCAGCCGCTGGTCGCTTGGCCGCTGGGGTCTGCCCATCAATGTCGGTGCTGTCCTGTACCTGTCGATTGTCTGGGTCTTTGTTTTTCTTCCCCCAGTCCAAGGACGTCACGCTCGACACTATGAACTGGAATGTCGTCATCTTTGTCGGCACTATGCTCTTCTCTGTCGTCTACTACTTTGCCTACGGCCACAAGCGCTACATGTCGCCCGTGGCTCTCGTTCGTCGGGATGATTAAGTATGGGAAGAAAGTGTGGCCCTTTTGTTCTTTGATTTCCCTGGCGGATGTCTCCTGACGAGTTTGCAAAAAAAGAAGAAAAAAGAAGAATATGTTGTATACCTGACCTGTATTTTATTTACTTTTATCTTGTTTCCCTTATTCCCTCATGGCCCTTTTGTTTGATACGATTATGGGTGGCGGTTCTCATTTTGCTGTTTTCACATGTTTACATATTCACTCTTAGTTATTATAGAAATATCCTGTTTACTCTTAAAACTGACAGGTGTATCAAATTGAGTTGCTATCTACTTTGCTGTCCGGTTTTTTTTTTTCTTTTCTTTTCTCGTAATTCATAAACGCCGTGACTCCTTTATTTCTTCGACTTGACGCTCTTAAACAGACTGGCCAGGCCACGGATCGAGCCCCTGCTGAGTTGGTGCTCTGCGTGTCGCTGTTGTCCTGCTTAGTGTTGTTCTTGTTGAAGCTGCTGATGTTCGTCTTGGTCATTGTGCTTGTGCTGAGTGTGCCCATCCCGCCGCCCTTTGCCTTTGCCTGGTTTTCTTCTTCCAGGTCGTCTTTGTTGTTATCGTCTTCGCTCTCCTCCTCTACTCCCGTCTCACCGTCACGATGGGATGGCGCGTACCCCTAGCACTGAATCACGCCCTCGCCCGTCGGCGCGCTGACATCGTAGGCGAGGTCCAGCTTGACCGACCGGCCAGCATTGAGCTTGACGTCCCACACAATCTCACCAGCCTTCTTGAGGGTGGCCGTGGCCGTGCCCCAGTCCTTGGCCGCCGACGACGAAGACGACGAGGCCTCCTTGGCAGCACCACCGCTGGCCGTGGCCGTCACCATGCCGATACCGGCTGCCACGGAGCCGCCACCAACAGTAATACCACGCGGTACCTGCAGCTCCACGCGCAGCTTCTCGTCCTCGCTGACCGGCACCTGATCCAGAACCAGGAGGGTGACAGGCTTGCCAGCGCTTGCCCGCGTGTTGGAGATCGTCACCGCACGGCGGTACACACTGCTGTCCTCCTTGGTGAAGATGCCCGTCGTGGCCCGCTTGACGTCCGGCTTGGGGTATGCCACGCGGATCGCCGGGTCCACGCCTAGGCTGAGCGGGAACGTGTCGCCAGCACTGCAGCGGGGCAAGCGTCGTGCGGCCGAGGAACGAGCCGTCCAGCGTGAGGCCGGCCGTGCCCTTAAGCAGCGTCAGCTTGCTGGCGTTCTTGAGCTTGGCCTTGAGGTAGGCCACCGGCTTGTACTTGGCCACAATAGTGTGGCTAAAGATAACGTCGCGGAAGGCGATGCGTGCGACGCGCTGCTTGGAGGCCGTCGAGCTGGGTGCCAGCGTCTTGAGGCCGGGCAGATCGTACGTAGTCGTCATGCCCGTCTCCTCAAAGGACGACTCCTGGAACTCGAGCTCGGGCTGCAGCTCGCCGCCCAGGGTCATGTCGTCATGGGCCATGGCCATGCCCTCGCCATCTTCGTCTTCCGACGGCTCATCCCGGCCGCACCGCCAGGCCCGCTGCTCCGACGCATGCGCAACGACTCGTTCGCAGAATTCTTCTTCTTCTTCGGGGCACCGCCACCGCCCATCGCGATCGATGATGCAGGAGCGCGTGACAGCAGGGGCGCGGGCGCGGGTGGCGGAGGCGCGGCAGCAGGAGCGCCGAAACTGGTTGCTGCACGTGCGGCGCCAAAGGCCGAGGTCGTGGCGGCTGCCGAGCTGCCAAACAGGCCACCGCTCACTGCTCTGGGGGCCTGCTGATGATACTGCTGCATGGCTTGCTGGGGCGCCGAGTACCAGTCGGCGTCGCCGTTGCGCGCGACTTCTGGCCGGCCGCGCGTATATCGCTCAGCAGATTGCTCACGCCGTGTGTGCCCATGCCCAGCATCTGCGACTCGGGCGACACGCCAAACAGCTGACCGCGCGGCTTCTGGTTGGTGACGAGTGCGTTCTGCTGCGCCTGCCAGCTCGACTTGTGCGACACCTCTTCGCGGCTGTGGAGGATGGCGTCGTAGCCGTAGCCCTTGTGCAGCTTGACGCGCCAGGGCACGAGGGTCGGAATCGTGTCGTTGAGGCCCGAGAACGTCGTCTGGCTCGTCGACAGAATGACCTTGCAGCTGGTCCACGCCTCGGAGGTCGTGTTGGTGAGCTGTGCGTCGAAACAGAGCGATGCCGTGTTGTTGGTCGTCGACAGCTGCAGGTCGTAGGTGGGCGACCAGAAGGCGGACGAGGTCACATACGAAATGGAGAGATCGCACGTGGGCCGCTGGCACTGCCGCCTTCCTCGTCGGCGAGGGCAGAGCCTTCCTTGGCCGCTGCCACATCGTCAACAATAGGCTTGGCCAGCTCTGTGACGCTGGAAATCGATGTCCGGCGTGATGACGATGGCGTGTACGACGGCGCGTCGAGCGTGATGCGCACCGTGTAGCACTTGCGTGGCCAGTACTTTTCGCGCTCGCGCTGCACCCGCAGCTTCTCCTTTTGCGCCTCGGCCTTGCGCCGCAGCACCTTCATCTTCTCCTTGCGCTTGGCCGCCTTGGCCTTTTCGCGAGCCCGCCGCGCCTTGCCGGCCGCCTTGATCTGGATCCGCAGAAGCTTGGTCTCTTCTTTGCCCAGCTCGGTAATCTGCTCATTCACCTCGCGCACCTTGACCGTGCCCTCCATGTGGGTCCTTGAACACCTTGGCCCGCTCAGAGCGGTAGGTTTCGACACCGGCATCAATCTCCACGTTCCGCTTGCGGTCCAGCATCTTGCCGTACGCATCGAGGATCTTGAGCCGGCTCTCGGCACTCGAGACCACTTCGGACGCCCGCTTGACCTCGTCGCGCAGCGCCTGGAGCTTCTTGCGCACGTCCTTGAGCTCTGCCGAGTCCTTGTCGTCGTCGCTGCTGTCGTCATCTTCGTCTTCGGTCTCGCTCTTGTCGTCGTCGTCCGAGTCGGGGTAAATGTCCTGGAAGATCTCGCGGTTGGGCAGCAGCTCAATGGCAATGTCCGAGATAATTGCGGAGCCGGTGCCCTCGACCTTGATGGAGTTTTCGTCAACTGTCGGCGAGAAGCCGACCAACGGTGATTTGGTTTGCGCCGGGCTGAGTTTGTTAGTTAGTGAAAGTTCTTGTGTTGTGTTCTTCTGCTGAGAATGCCGGGCTTACCTTAGAGAAACATCTTTGATGTCACGGACGACTTGCGCCCGGCTGGGGAACAAAGTGACCGTCCGAGTCGGGAGGTCGCGCACCGCGAAACTCCTGCTTATGGATGGCATCCATGTTGGAGGGTTGTGTAGTATTGTTGTGGGTTGTGGATTGTGGGTTGTAGCGTTGTACGGAGTAGTGTTGTAGTGTTGTAGTATTGCAAAGTGGTTATGTCTATTTGCGGAGGGTGCCGTGTAAGTGGAAGCAAATGGCAGAAAGAGTTGAAGAAGCGAAAACAGGCAGAACAACAAAACAGTGTCGTTAACTGCAGCAGTTGTGTTGGATCGTTGGATTGTTGGATGAGGAATGAAAAGACAGAAGACTGTAAGCAAAAGAAAAAGAAAAAGAGGAGGGGAAAAGCCAGAACTTATACTTATTCTCGAAGGGCTGGTGCCTGGATTGGGCTGGATTTCCTGTGCTTTCTCGTATTTGATGCTGCCCATTTACAAGAATTGCAATGAGGGAAAGGAAAAGAGGGAAAAGAAAGAGAGGCAACACTTTTTTGCTGCGGGAAGGGGGCGCACTTTGAAATGAACAAGGGGCACAGCAGTTACAAAAGAAAAAGAAGAAAAAATGCAGACCTACCCCAGATCTGACAAAGCTCAAAGCCTTTTTGACGAATCGTCATTAAGCTTGGCAGCCACGCTTTCACGAATGTGACTCTCAGAAGCATGGAAGACACAGCTTCGGGATAGCTCTTGGTCTCTTACACACAGCATTGAAGCTCGAAAAGGGCAGCGGCTGAGCTTCCCAATGTTGGAAAGGCACAGAGAAAGGCGAGAAAGAGCAATGAGACCGGGGGTGTTTGGTGCACGGATCCTTGAAACTAGGCTTGATTCTTGTTAGTCGACTTGTTAGGCATCCACAAGGCAGAGGCAACAAGAACTGGACGAACTCACCGAGCTTTCTGATTGGCCTGTTGACTGTCGAAATGTCTGCCTTTCGCCCAACTTCGCTGCCTGCACGCTGGGCTGCCCACTGCCGCTCTAGCGCTGGAAAGGCTGTCGAGGCTGTCAATTCAGGGCAAGAAAGCCACAAACGCAACAAAGGAAGCTTCAACGGCAAGGCTTGGCGAGGATATCAAAACCGCTAAACGTAACAATCGTCACCAAAGTCTTGGCTGGCCCGGCTGCCTCTTTTGCGATACGAGGAAAGAATATCCAAAAGACAAAGAGGTTGAAATAAAACACGACATCCAACCAACAAAACTTTCTCAATTCAGAGTCACACAGCCATATCCAAAAGAGCGGAATCCAAGAAAGACAAATATTGATTACCAAGATGGCCTCGGCACAAAACGAGCGTGGGGATACTAAGAAGATACAGGGATCGGAAACCGACCAGAAAACAAATCCAAAAGGATGACAAGAAACGAAACAAACAACCAGACGCCAGAAATCAAAGGGAAAAGAAAACCACACAGAAATATTGTTACAATTCAATCGAGAGTCACCCGATGACAAATCCAACACAACCATCAAAACGAAGCGATCAAGCCATGGCCAGAGCAGCAACAGCAGCAGCGAGACCGATGACCGTGCCTACAAGGCCAGCACCACCAGGCTGACCGGCAGCGGCACTCTTCTGCTTCTGGCCAGCCGTCTTGGCCCACGACGTGCCGTTCTTCTGGCCCCGCTGGTTGAGCGTGACAATCGCACCGGGCGCCGAGATCGACTCAATCGCCGGCAGCATAGGGTCAAGCATCTCGCAGTTGGCGACTTGGTCGTCCGGCATCGTCTCGAGACCCGTGGCGTTGGTCTGGAATCGCAGGCGCTGGCGACCCTCGGGTCCGGCCCAGGCCGTCCAGTCGGGCGTACCGGCAAGCTTCAGGTCGTTAGGGTCGAGAGCCTTGAACAAACGAGGTCCAGTAGGCCATGGTCACGGGCCACAATACCGGCGTTGCTTTGGCCAGCGCGGTACGACTTGGGCGGGTTGCCGTCCGTGTTGTTGGTCCAAACACAGCGTTGAGCTCGACAGTGTGGTAGGCACCAAAGCCCAGGCGCTCTTGCTCGTCGTCGCGCACCGCAAACCGGTAGTTGAACGTCTTGACACCCTCACGGGCAATGGCGTTCTGCAGACGCGCCGTGATGCAGTGGGCGCCAGCGTCGCCTGCAGCAATTGGCTAGGGGACGCCAGAGCGACCGCTGTTGGGGAACTCGGCGAAGGTGTTGGCCACAGCGATGGCACCAGTGTGGTTTGTCAACAGGTAGGTCGTGTTAAGCAGCGCCAGAGACGTGTTGGAGAGGGTATTGGACACGCGGTCGTCGATAAACTGCAGAGCCTGACCAGTCGTGTTGGTCATCGCCGGCACATTCTTGGTACCCTCGTCGGCGCAAGTGCCTGCAATGATGGGGATATGCAAGAAGCGGCCCTCATCGAAGCTCTGCAGCATGGGCCGGCGAACCAGGTCGTTGTCCAAGTGTGGGTTGAACTGACACTGCTCAGTCTGCAGAGCCGTAGCATTGACTGAGCGCAGACAGTTCAAGCGTGTTGGCCGCAAGAGTACAGTTGGTCGCTTCCAGCAAGCAGTTGTACTGCTCCTGGCCCTGGTCGAGGGTGCGGAGTGTAGCCACCGACGGTGACTCCAGAATAGCACCCTTGATCAGACGCGGATCTTGCTCATCCCAAGCAGCGAGGAGTAGACCAATAGATGTGGCGCCAGCCGAGTCTCCCGAGGCAACGATGTGCTTGGGATCACCACCGAACTAATCGAAGAGTCAGTAAGTTGATTTTTCTGACAAGCGTCATATAGCATAGGGAAAACTTACAGATGCAATGTTCTGCTGCACCCACTTCAGACCTTGAATCTGGTCCTTGAGGCCGTTGTTGAGGCTACCGTTGTTCTGCACCTCGCGGCTCTGCAGAAAACCGTAGGGGCCCACGCGGTAGTTGATCTGCACCACGACAATGTTGCCAAAGGCTGCAAGGTCGCTGCCGTTGAAGTTGGCGTTGGAGTTGGATGAAAACCCACCGCCCTGGATAAAGTACAACACCGGCAGCGCGCTGGTGTTGGTGGCGTTGGACGGTGCAAAGATGTTGGCAAAGAGGCAGTCTTCAGAAACATTGAGACGCTTGCTATGCATCGTAAAGTCGGACGGGTTGCGAGGCAGGCAGATGGCCTGGAACTGCGTGGCATCCTGCACTCCCGTCGTCGCTGGCGGGTTGATAGGTGCGGCAAAACGCAAGTCGCCGACCGGAGGCGCGGCATAGCGTACACCAAGCCACTGCGTCACGCCAGTAGACTGGATAGCGGAGCCTTGCAGCTGTGTGTAGTTGAGCGTGACGAGAGGGTCAACAGCCTGGGCAAGAGCCGCAAGGCCCAAAACAGACAATGTCTTCATGATGATGAGTGAGGGGACGGAGTGCGGAAATGGAGTGAAATAAGGTATTGACCAGCAATGCAGGGATGTGAACTGAATTATAAAATAGTAATGTCGTCAAGACACTTGATAAAAACGGGCAAAAGGAAGGGAATGTAAGAAATGAAGGGACGAATTGCCCGGTAGGGAAAGGAATGACTGGGGAAGGCCGAAGTTGTTTGAGGAGTTGAAGATGAAGGGAACCGGGATATTCGAGTGACTGTTGAGGCGAGCATCGAGCCATATATACTCGAATCTGGGTTCGTGATGAGCGCATCACCGGCGAGCAGCGATCCTCTCTTGACGATCAATCGACCGCCTCCGTCGTGATGGCATCGTCGTTATCCCAGCCACCAGGGGGGCATCGTCCTTTCCCCTTTCCCCTTCCACTTGGGCCGACATCCGAGGACAATGTTTCTCGGTTGTTTTTCTTTTGTATCTGTGCCCCTTCCTGTTGCCCCTGGAGGGACTTGAAGATTGACTTCTGTGAAGCATTTGGTGCAAAGAGTCCTCTGCCGCTGCCTCCTTGAGCAAAACAACACGGCCAAGAGTCGTTTCAACGGCGTTTGAACAGTCGCCGTGAGTATTCTAGAATTCGAAAAGGTGCTGCTTCGAAGGATCGCTTCGGGTAAAAATGTCAACAGGAGCATCGTTTGTGCCTGTCCTAGATCCATATCACCAGCTTACCGTGCCTTTGCTACTGCCAAGACAAGGTCCTGGCCGAAGGGTCCCGCCATATTGTGACAATGTCTTCTCTGATGGAATTTTCTTGTTCCTGAGCCCGAGTGTTGAAGTAGGGGAAGCCTTGGTGGCTGGTGGGCAATGGCCGGATAAACAGGACTGGTTGGGCAAAGGGCCGTGTAAGCGTTTGACAGATATTGCTTGAAGGGGAAATGGAAACATTTCTGGCCTCGCTCGCGAAACAGGAGCAGCGTGTTTACCCGGTGATGGCGAGGGCCACTGTGTATGCTAACACTTCTTGCAGCGCACGGAAGAAACGAAACATTTCGTCGAGTTCAAACAAGACAACTTCAATTTTGACACATCTGGAGGCTGTTGTCCGTGTGCCATGTGGTACGCGGTGATCGGATGAAATATGGAAAGGGGCAGCCCCGGTATCTCCACTTGCCTCGTGGGTGTTGCTTCTAGTTTTCAATCCCAGAAACGGGTGCGATTTTCTTATGTCGTTGCAACTAATACGATCATTGCCGCAACTAAGTAACTGCCGACCTGGGTGCCGTAGTCTTCAAAATTGTCTGTCGTCTGATTTGTCTCTGGTCATGTGTACTCTGTATCTTCTTTGAAGGTTGTCAGCCCTTGAAAGCTTAAGGTCAACAATGGTTGTTTGGTGAGAGTTTTGTAGGAAGAGCGTTTGATCATGCTGTGTTTCGTTAGTAACTGCATTGTTGTTCTTCTGTAATCCATATAGGCGCACCAAGATAGCAAATGGTGAATAAAACAGAATGCGAGAATAAGCCATGAAAAAGGAACTTCGTTAATCATAAAAAATATGCAGTACAAAAGATAACATAATTCAAAAGAAACCAAAATATCCTAGATGTAAAAAGTGACATAAACCCGTCGGCCCGTCATCATTGACGGCCCCAGAGCAGGACACGCCAGCGCCAGCCCGAGAGCTGCTTCAGGTCGCCCTCGCTCAGTGGCTCATCACCACGCTCAAGCTTGGAGCTCAGCTTCTTTAAGCGACGGCCAACGGTGCGCGCCACGCGCAGTGAAACCTCGTTGCTGAAAATGTAGAGCACTGCAAAGACGAAAAAGGCAATCGATGCCAGACCGCCGCGACGAGTCACAGTGCTGAGCATGCGATCCACGAGCGACCGGCTGCGGACGAAGGCGTACTCAGTATCATTTGCAGTGAGGATTGGAGCTGACGAGCTATTGTTGTTGCTTTCGCTGCCGCCACGACGGCGGAATAGTCGCCGCACAAGAGGAATGAACGCCGCCAGCAGCCCACCCACCAGCCAGCGCCGGAACCGATGGTTTTCGGCGGCTTTGGCCTTGGCATACAACTCACGCCGGACAAAGCGCAAATCGCGCAGCACCGAGCCTGTTTGAAGGCGCAGCTGGTCCTGCACCGTAGCAGCTGTGCTGTTGGGAACATTGGCGGCACCGGGGCCATACTGTAAATAGTTGCGCTGTTGACGCTGTAAGTCCAAGATGCGGGCCAGTCCTGTTTCAACGGATGCCCGCGCCGAACGAATGTCAGACTTGTTCATGGTGTCACTGACGTACATCGGTCCCGGCGACTGGGTCAAGACCGGTGCAGCACTAGGACGCGGGCCACTACTGTAGCTTCCGCCTGGTGGTCCGCTAATTCCAGGTCCGCTTCCAATGCCACCGACCAAAGGCACGCCAACAGTTGAACCGGCTGTTGACATGGTCGGTTGAGGTGGGATTTCGACCATAGATGCCGGTGCCGACGGGATGTACGGCGGGTAGGGTCGCTGGCCCTGTTGCGGCGGCTGCTGCTGCCCAGGCGGCTGGGATGATGGCGGTGGAGGAAGCGGTGAGGGCTTTTGCTGCAGAGGCAGTGATGGCATGGAATCGTACGGACGGTACGACGGAGGGCGTGAGCTGCCATCGACGCCGTTACTACCGTTGATACGGGTATCATCGTTCCGTCCACCGGGTGCCGACGCGGGTGGCCCAGATGATGGCGTCGGGATTGGCGGGTAGTTTCCTGGCTGCTCCGGCCCATATGGTGATGGATAGTAGCGGTCCTTCGCCGGAGGCGAGGATGGCTTCTTGGGCTTCTCAGAGGAGCTCATGGCGTTGGTTTGCGGTTTGTCGATTGTTAAACCGAACCCAAATCGGATGAGACACGATAAGCGTAGAGGTCTTATTTTCCGTTGTGATGTTCCTGAGTCCCAGCAGCCCTACAGAAACGAAAGGATGACGTCGGGACAAGGGCACTGACGAAATGGGACGACAGCGGTCTTGGCAATAAATGGCTGGGAAGTCAGTAGAGGCACAATAGTGTTCGCGCGCTGTATTCAAGTAGCAAAAACTTACAATAAAAATCCTGAGGAAAGGTTGAAATAAATGAGGAGGCTGGGGGTTTTTTTGTGTGGGAAACCAGCGAACAAGTCGAAGTGGGCGATTGGGCCAACGGGAGCAGAGAAGGCGATGGCGACGCGGGCAAAGGTGAGTGGGGCCACTGCCCAAAGCCCAAAACGAGGCCATCATGCATGAGGTTGGTCTCGATCATCTAGCTCGACGAGTACACGAATGTATCAGGTTTGGTGGATCGTGCCACACGCTGTGCTGGTAGTGTTTATGTTTGTGTTGAGACTTAGAGTTATGGTTAGTGTGAAGACGGAGGCAAAAAAGGGGCGAGCAAGTATTGAACATGAAGATGAAAGGAAAGAACGGAGGAGATCGCTGTCCTCTGATGCGGGACAGGCAGTCACGCCCGGAAAGTGTGCGTCGTACTTGCCAGCCATAATGACCATATGGCTAGGAAAGAACGAAGGACGAGACTTTTCCAGCAATGAATCTACGGTTACTTATTTGCCTCTTGCGTCTTTCACGTCGATATGAAACAAAAGGTTGTATTGCACGACTTATTTAGGTGTCATTTCTCGTTATTCGTCAAAATACTGCCATACTCCGGACACCAAAAGAAACAAAAGACAAAAGTCCCGAACCAATCTTCAACGCCAGCTCTGACACTCAACTCGACTGATAACTTTGTCGAGAAAGAATCGCCAAATGCGATAAGAGAAAAAAACTCAAACACCAAGCATGTTTGCACATATACATATTCGTTTGCTTTTCCACGTCCACTTCTTTTTCAACTTTTTCCAGATAAAGTGCTAGATTCAAAGCAGCTTCGAAATCAATCGCTTCAGATCATTTGCCTAAGCAAGCATCTCAAGCGGATGCAGCATGTCGCGAAGTACCGTCAACAGATCGTCCAGTGCCCACTGGAGCACATTGTAAGTGACATCACCCAAGGTGGAAACGGTCCGCAGCGTGCAGCACCCGTCCTCCTCTGGCGCACCTTTCATCCTTCGGTCCATATCTTCATCGATACTGAATGCTTCGGTACCGGTGCCGGACCGGTAAAGCGGCTTGAAGTCTGGGGCGGTCGCGATGACAGCTCCGTGCGGGTCACCGCCGTTGAAGAATTTCCACACGAGGTACAGCTCCCAGAGTCTGTCAGCACAGCGCTGCGCGAGAAGAAAGTCCTGGACTGCACGCCGGCCGTGGTTTGGCATCTTGGGTCGCAGCCACAGCGTCTCGCTGCGCCAGTAAGCATTGGCAAAGTTCTCGAACTTGGCTTCGTGCTCGGGGCACATACGCGGCGATGAGACCTCCGGAGCGTATGTCGGGCGGGTTGCGCCAGGGTATATGTCATCGAGGAAGGTCGGACTGTACCAATCGTTCTTGTCCTTGACGCTGTCCGTGTCAGAGCTTGTGCCGTCGTCTATGGACTTGACTTCGGGTGCCAGCACCTCACTTGTCGCTAGTGTCTCGTCGGCTGGCTTGTCGGATGCACTCAGGGTAATTTGATGTTGCTCGGAAGCAGTAACATGTGTCTTTCCATCACAAGTCTGGCTGCCGTCTTTGTCGTAGTTGTCAGAAGTGAGCAACTGGCCCGTCCTTGATTACTGAGGTGTCGTCCTTGTCTTTGGGATCATATTCAGAATAGGCCATGTACTCTTCGCTGTCGCAAGTATCATCGGTATCTCCGCTGTCGCTGCTGCTGCCGTCAAAACTCTCTTGTGTGCTCGGGTGGCTATCCGGAGGAGACAGGTCCTCTCCGAACGCCGGGACGACGAACAGTGTGCACTTGGCCTCTGCGTTGCGGGCCTTTGCGATGCAAATCTTAACCAGCGCCTGTTCGGTATCCTCAATGGGACAACCGCAGTTCCACTTCGTATAACGTTGGATAATGCACATGGTCAAGAAAAGGGATGTCGGCTAACAAGACCGCCTGTAGTATTGTGCGTGAGGCCGCCAATATGCAATGAGGTGTGGCTTTCGAGGTAGGCCAAGATCGTTGCAAGGTCGGGATCGTATGGATTTGTTGTAGGATAGAAAACCGGCCAAAGGTGAGGTGGTCTTCGACAAGTCGTGCAGAATGGGCGGTGGCCAAAACGAAAGGGCATAGTGAAGAGCGTGCAGTACCTATCTTGTTTACATTTTAGCTCGTACCAAACACATCACCAAAATGATAAAATGGAAGGAGCGACACTTTTTTCTGAAAATGGCAGGAGCGACCCAGAGCCATGAGGCCGCTTGTGGGCTGGCGATGGTCTGTGTAACACAACGTCGTCTTGCGATGCGTGTGCATCACAAGCTCAGAGGCGACAATACAATTCAAATACCGATACTTGCAATTCTTCGTATGTACTATTTTGCTGTGATGTTTTCTCTGAATTTTTATTTCTGAGTGCCATTGATCACTGTACATTTATTTTCTGACTAGTTTTCTTTTATTTTTTCTTTTATTTTTTCTTTCTTTTTCTTTTTCTTTTTCTTTCAAAAAAGGTATAAAAAAGGGTTACGAAAAACCAATTACTACTAACTTAAAAGTATTGCTGTTAACTTCACGGAGAGTAAAATCACGTATTGCCAGTGCTTGGCCTAACGAAGTAGATGTTATGTTGTCGATGTGGAGAGTATGCTAGCTACATGTTTGGTTTGCTTGTCATTTCAAGTAGTCGTCATTCTTAAAATGCACTGCCTTCAGGCCAACTATCCCTTAACATGTGAACACAGCAGGTCCAGCGGGAGTATACGGCTTGCCACCGTTGCTGTAGATGTTAAGGATGATACCCGGGTCTGTCGCCTTGTATGCACCAGGGAAGGCCACCAGGTCTGTCGGCTTCTTGGAGCCGCCGCCCGACACGGTGAGTTGTGCGCACGAAATATAGAACTGAGCACCACCCGCCTTGGACGCAGAGTGAAGCGCGACATGCTCGATACGGAACAGGTAGTCGCCGCTCTCGATGCACGACGGTACGTTGAAGCTGACACTTGCTTTGTCTGACGCTGTTAGTGTGATGTTAGGTATGAACGATAAAGGCAAAAGCTTACTCTGCGACGGCCAGGTCATTGTATTGCCCGAGATGGACGGCATGTCCTGGTAGACTTTGAACCAGACGGCACCAGATCCGTCCCAACCAGCCACTGTCTGACCCTCGGGCACCTTAGCCATGTATGCGGACAGTGCGCCCGGGTGGTAGATGTTCGGGTTGGCGGACCAAGTCACACTGCCGCCGGCCTTGACAGCAGAAGATGTGGTGCTGCCACCACCACCAGGAGTCAGTTGGTAACAGCGAATGGCGTCAGATGTGACATCCGTGACGGGTCCGTTGCTATAGTGGTTGGCGGTGATGCGGACGGTCTGCCAGTCGGCGGTGCCCTGAATGTGTGGGAATGTGTCTATGATGATTAGTATGCGGCAAGAGCAGCTATTGGGCATCGTGAGGACATACAGTGAGGTGCCGCGTTGGCGACAGCCGCAAACAGGACTGTGGAGAACTTCATGACGAAGATAAACAGGCCAAAAATATTAACAACAAATGCAAAGTATGAAACTGATGAACGATCACAGCTTAAGTCTTGGCTCAAATTCGATAGAGGAGAGTGGGAAATGTCTTCTTTTAAGAGGCAGAATTTCTGGCCCACGGCATACGCGCCGCTCCATTTTCATGAAATAGACTACAATAGACGGGAACGGCAACAAAATGCCATGCTCATGACCCGTACTATGCGGCCTTTTCCCTTCCATGGAAGCCGAAGCAGAAAATGCAAAGACCGTAGACTACAAAAGAACTCAAATCAATAAAGTGAACCCCAGAGTGTGGGGGACGTACACACCATGGAAGTTGCCAATCGTGGCCACGGGCTGTTCCCCGGATAAAAAGAAGAGCATTTAATTGCCTAGTTTGGGGAGCGGTGCATCACGACAATCACCCGCAAATTAACTGGAGCAAAAGAAACAAGAAGAGATATACCCCATAAATACGGTGCGAGTTGATTCTCGGTAGTAATGCTTGGAGGTGAAAATAGAGCGTGGGTCTTGTTTTGGTTACACCGCCCGTGAAAGTGATCCATCCCGGAAAGCTTCTGTAGCAATTTACCGCAGACGTAGCAGTGTCTTGATCTGCGCCGTAATGTCCGGCATGGGGAACAGTGTACGGTTGCCAGCCACCTGACCAGTCACCCATGGGTCGGCCAGCCAATCGTCGATTATGTACACTGCATTGGAACCAATTTGCACGGCAGCCGTCACGGCCGAGCCGATGGTGGCGTTGGCCACATCGGCAGGTGTGCCCTGTGGCGGGTTGGGGATCGTGCCCAGGTGCTCTGCCGACGTCCAGCTACCGTCGCGAGATGCGAGCACTTGGATGCCCGACGCATGGCTCGACACCAGGAGCACGGTGCCGTTGAACAAGGGTGGCGCGTAGATGGCATCCGTGTCGTTGTAGCGCACATCCGGACGGATCGGTACCTGCGTCAGTGTGCGGGGTGCGAGCGGATCACGCGTGTCGAGGCGGTAGATGCTGCCATTGCCAGCGTCGTTGGCCAGAAGTAAGTTTCCCTCAGGCCCCAGGGCGACAAGCCCGCCAAGACCCGGGATGGTGGTGTTGGAGGTTTGGAGCGGCCCGTACCAAGGGATCACCTCAGTTCCATTGGGGCTGATGCGGAGGATTGACCCCGGGTACGTGCCGACGACATATGTGTTGCCGCGCTTGTCAGTCTCAATATCCTGGAAGGCACCGTACTTGCCATGCGTCGTCTCGGTAAGGTTGACAGTCCAAAGCGTGGTTTGTGTGTTTGGATCCCACTTGAGAACTAAGTTTGTGCCGGAGACATCTGCACCAGCGGTAGCCCAAGGCGCAGCCGAATCAACTAGGATGGTAATGAGGCCGGTGAAACGATCCCAGGCCACGCCGCCAATATGCTCGGTGCCTGTGCGGGTGATATTGTCGAACTCGACAATGGTAATGAAGTCGTCAATATAGGGATCGTAGATGGCGACTGTGGCATTCCATAGAGACCTGAAAAGTTAGCAGCTGCAATTAAGGAGAGGTCTTTGGAGATGCCCCAGCGTCCACGAGATCCAACTGATTAGACATACCCAAAATAGACGAGGCACGCATCTTCGTCCCAGTCAGCGTTTTCTGGATACAATTGGTATTGATTGATGATAAAGCTGCCACGGTTAACTTCCGGGCAGCCGTCGTGTCGGCCTCTCTGGTGCCGTTTCGCGAGAGCCGCCGACCACGAGTTTGGGACAGGTGTGGCTGCTGCTAAGGCGGTCGTCCAGAGTGCGCATGTGCCGAGAGCGGCCACGGCTGTTTTGACGAGATGCATGATAGACGAAGAAGGAATTTGAGTAACTTTAGGGCCTAAATGGGAAGCAACTGGGCTAGGTGCATCTTGATACGTAGAGTGAAGAAGGACTACCGGCCTTTTATGCTTCAAGGTCAGAACTTCCCCTCTCGTACATCTCACGATGTCGCCATTGGATGCTGGCACTTGAGTTCTTGACTTGACCCGGTAAGCTGACCGCACCTTTCCTAATAGCACGGCAAAAATAGTTTCCAATGTCGGTTGGGATATCTGAGCGCTCCTTCCTTCTCTTCTAGCGAGCTCTTTCCTGGTGTCTCGGAAAAACAAATTTATGCCAAGACTGCACCTTCCCACCGGTCTAGATTCAGGGCGGGATGCAAAGACGGCACAAGAAGGAAGGAGCGGCCGAGCTTGAATACAAGGGGAGAGAGAAAAGGAAACAAAGTAGAAATCTTTCCATATTTGCAGAGCGAAGCGTAATGGCCAGAATGTTGACCAAGAAACAAGGAATAAAGACTTCCTCTTTGGCATGGATTCTGCTAGGAACTTGTGCTGTTACTTCCTTTTGCATTGTCAACCAACATGCGGCAAATGGCATGCTCCACTTTCAAGCCGGAGAGCGGCTGCACGGGAGACGCACGACCATTCGTTGTACTGCGGACGGCCAAGTGAGGGCAATGCTCAGGTCCACTGACGTTGCAACACCACGTGAGCCAAGCCCGAAGAGGGTCTATGGGCGACGGTGGCCAAGGCAGTGTTGATCAATGGAGGGACAACGGTTGGTTATGTTCATAAGCGTGTTGTATTCAATATATACGTAAGTTGTGAATGCTGAAAGGGGGAAAGGCCGTCAATTTGTATCGATGGCTTGAGAGTTTGCCATCCGTTCGTCGGCATCCAAGGTCTCGTCTATCCTCGGTGTCTCCTACAGTGGTCCAAAATGATTGATAGGTGCGGCAGCGACCGCGTCCGACAGAGCTACCACCGTGCTTCTAGAAGCCCAAAAGTTGTATGTGGTAAATGCTGCTGTAGGCTATTGACCTGGAACCTCCAGCACGCCACACCGTTTCGTCTGTTGCCTCGTTGTCTACCACTTAGCCTCCTTGCTGGCGAGGAATTCCTTCAGAATGTCCAGGATGTTGTTCAGGGCAGCCAGCCAAGCGACGAGCTTCACCTTGAGCTCCTCGTAGTTCGGAGAAAGCTTGGCATAAAAGTCCTTGCGATACGGGCATGCAGACATAGCAAGCTTGAAGCCGCCACGGGCTAGGAAGCCGTGGAATTCGCTGAGGGTGACTTTGTAGGCCTCGTTGAAGGACACATTGAGCTCCTCGCCTTCTGCTTTAATATTGCGGGCCAGGGCTGCCTCCATAAACTGGAGGCCGCGGTACAGCCATAACAGACCCTCGGTAGCATTGTGCTTCTTGGTCTTAAGTTCGTTCACGACAAGAGTCTGCAGCGTCGACGAGACACCAGGGGCCTCAAGCTGCCGCTTGCGGATCTTTGCGACGTTGCCGAGCATGTCATCCTTGACAAGCTTGAAGGCCGTGGGGCCGAGGACATCTAACGGCGCATGTCAGCTTGCTTTCTTTGGCGATTTCATTGTTCCTTTCGTTTCAAGCGTTGCCGCCTTCGACTCCTACTCACCAAAGATTGTTACCAGAGACTCGGTAGCCTCCAGGAAAGAATCCGTGTCAATCTTCTTCTCGGCATCAATGGGGACATCGACAAAGGACTTCTTGAGTGTGTCGACAAAGGTGACACCGACGGGTGTTTCGGCAGCCATTGTGAAGGGAGGTAGGGTCGAGTTGGGGGCGGGGTAGCGGATTAGAGGAAGGGTGAATTGAGGTCGAGAAAACGAAATCCGGGTTCAGATCACAAGGAAAGCCTGTCGATTTGAAGGAGGAGGAATGTGCAAAACGAGAGAGTGTTGAGGACAGTCGAAGGAGTGAAGACGTGGGGGAACACGAACACAGGGAGGGTGGAATGGTGGCAGATCGTCAGAGGACTCGTCGTGTCGAGGCGGTCTAGGAACAAGACAGCTTTCACACGCCAGCAGCTTTCAGGACACAAGAGCATTGTTGTTTAGCGTGGAGATCTAAAAGGGGCAAGGGCTAACTAAAAAAAAGGGACAGGGGTTACGAGGAAAGAGGGGCAGAGTGGGTTATCTGATATAGATACATGATTGGGCAGATCCTACCAGAACAGTGGAGACCCTTTCTTCAAAACACCACGTGACGTTATCGTCATCGAGAAGTCTCAGACGTCTCTTCATCAAGGCTTCAGGAGGAGTAACCGAATCCTGCCTTGATAAGAACACTTGTACGACAAGAGGCTTTCATTTCGTTTCTTTTTTCTTCTATCCTGCGATACAATCTCTTCGTTTTGAAGAACCGACTATAACACATGTTTTTCTACAGCCAACTGACACCCCCGCATTCAATCTCGACAACCAACACCTTTCCCAAATGCGAAGCAACTGCGATTCTTTGGCCATGTATCGCAAACGACAGTCCGGATCGGTACTGAGAAGGTACCCAAAGCAACGGCTGCCCGTCTTTTATGATCCAGGGCCCGGTCCAGTCTAGCCCATAACTCTGGCCTGGCTCTCCCCGTTTGCTTGTACCGATTGGAGGGAACACAGTAGCTATTTTTGCACCCTCAAAGCTTTCAATCATCTGGATAGACGCCCCTGACATCACATCCCAAATCATCACAGGACCACATGCCCCAACAGAAGCCACGGACTTTCCATCCGGCGAGAACACTATTGCCACGGAAACGTTCTCGCTGCCTTGTAGGGTCTGCACAGGCTGCTTTGACTGCAAGTCCCAAATCTGGATTGCATTGTCTTTTGATTGAAAAGCCACCTTCGAGCCGTCTGGAGAGAAAACCCTCGACAGACCCTGGTTCTTATGTCCCTTGGTCGTAAGCGTAGATTGTCCCAGGGCCACATCCCAAACCTCGACCTCGTTGTCTGGTTCTAGACATAGGAATTTTTTGTCTGGAGATGCGACAAGATCTTGTGCTGAGCCAGGTAATGCTTGAAGACATTTCCACGACGAAACGCTCCATATTTTGACAACACCGTTATCCGTGAGAGTCGCTACCCGTTGTCCATCTAGTAAGACAGCCACGGCTAGCATGCGGCTTCCCTTATCTTCAAGGGTATGAACACATTCTCCTGAGACCACACTCCATATATTTGTAGTCCCATCTTGTGATGCTGTGGCCAGCTGCTGTCCATCTGGGAAGAATGCGACGGACGTGACGAGAGCGGTGTGCTTTTGGAGGGTATGAATACAATTCCCAGACGCCGCGTCCCAGACTGTCACCGTCCCATCGTCTAGGCCAGCGGCCAACTGAGCTCCACTGGGCGAGAACACGATGGTGAAGATCTCGGCTGTATCGGTCTCCATTTTGTGCGCTTGGTCTCCAAGCGGCATGTGCCAAACACGTATGATATCATCTGCCCACCTAGCGACAAGCTGGCGACCATTTTCCGCGGTCAAGTGTGTCGTCGTCTTTTTGCCAGTGCCGTCAGTGTTATTAACGTGTGTTTGTAGACACAGACCCGAGTCCACGTCCCAGACCTTTGTTGTGCCATCCCTCGAGCTGGATGTGAGCTGCTTGCCATCCGACGAGAAGTTGACTGCAGTTACTTCTTTGCTGTGAGCGTCTATCACACGCAAGGGCTTTTCCGTGGCCATAACCCAAATTTCAATAGCACCCTTGTCGAGCCCACAGGCTAGATGAGTATCAGAAATTGGGGAGAAACCAAGTGACGTAGCCGTGCCAAGATATGTGTCGACATTCAGAGTGTGAATGCATTCTTCGGACATCACATCCCAGATCTTTACCGAGCCAGGCCAAGCCCCAGATGCCACATACTTTCCACAAGGAAGCGAGAAGGCAACGCTGGTCACATTTCCCGTATGCCCACTCAGTGTGTGATGGCACATACCACTTGCAACGTGCCAAACCTTGACAGTCTCATCGATGGAGCCAGTCACTAAAAAACTCCCGTCTGGTGAGAAAGACGCCGATGTAACACGCCGCGAGTGGCCATTGAGCTGCACATACGGATCCCAATCCACGTTGACGACAGGTTTTGTTCTGATCCAGTCCAGTTCGTTCTGGCCCTCAAAATTTAGACGGACCTTGCTGTTTTTGGGGCTAAATAGCAGAGCAGATGCGTATGCTTGAAGAGGAGAAAGCTGGATGCAGTAGCTGTTCCATAGAATGAAGGCCAGCATGTCTCGGACAAAATTGGCAAAGTCGGATGTGTCTTCTATAGACAAAAGATCTCGAAGTACCCTAATAGAGGCAAGGCCAGCTGGAATTTGGTCGAGGAGGGAGAGAGCCTCAAGCCAATGAAGGAAGTGCTTGAGCAAGAATGCGTGAGTGAGCTTCTCGTCGAGTGAGGAAGATATTTTGTCTCCGGACATATGGCTAATTGCATCACGGACGTGGTCCACCCAGTATATGCAAGCATATTGCACAGCGGCAAGAGGGTCTGGGTTGGGAGGTGGTGTTGTTCGCTCGTAAGGCCCCATGCCTGTAAGACCGTACATGTTTTTGTGCAGCCCTGCAGACATGGCATTGAGACACAGACGGCCCATCTCAGCGTGTCCTTGGGCAGTTCCAGCGGAGCCCAGATACATCTGATAGTTTTCTCTGAGGTAGTCGTTGGCAGACTGGTGGATAAGGCTCACGGTGGTGTTGGTGAGGGTGAGGAACGAGCCGCATTCTCCAACGATCCGGACCACCTGATCCTCGGGCAGTTCAACAAATGTGGCAAGCTCACTCAAGGACAAAGGCCGGTATGCGTGGAACACAGACCGAAGTGCTCCTTTGCAGTATGCCGGATCGTCCTCATCTCCCTGCTCAATAGAAGCCATAATGTGGTCATAGAGCGCTGAAAGGCCCGGAGGACAGTCTTTGACGTTCCGCAAAGCGTACATGCCGTTAAGCATTTTGCCTTTAGCCCCTGGCTTGGTCAGCCGCTGGAAAACAAACCACACCCAGAGATAGGTGTTGTTTGCGCGGCTGGTGACTTCGTGGGCAATTTCATCGATGATAGCTTCGGTATAGCCGTCCGCATGCCGCAGTTGAGCGAGCTGGTGATTGATGTAGGCTTGGACAGGAGTCTTGAGCCGCTGCGAGTCTAACTCGACGAGAGAGTTGGCCGCAACGCGGGTGCCAAGCGGCACACTGGGACGACTGGACACAAGCCAATTCACCTTGTCGGTGATGGCGAGCGAATGGGCGATGAGGTCAATGAATTCTGGTAGGCCGTCTTCGCATTCGTCGAGGGCGTCAACAATAAAATAGACGGGCTTTAAATCCGGGTCGCTGAGCATGTTGTCCAACACCTTGCTGAGGCCGATGAACGCAGGTCTGCCAGCAAAAGATGGCTCAGCGTTTTCATACTTTTCACGCAAGTGCTTCAAGAGGTGAGGCTGCTCGTGAACCAGCATCCAAATCAACGACCGCAAGGCGGCCATGCTACTGTTGAGGGCGTTGTTTGCGTTTTGGAAAAAGAAATGAACGATGCCAGGACTCAAAACCGCCGATCGTTCCGACAACTCACGGATGATGCCTAGGAGAAGCATTGTCTTGCCTGTACCGGCTGGGCCCTTGATCCAGAGAAGCCGACAGGGATCAGATGATGCCTGGTTATTGTTGTAAGCATCAAAAATCGTTTGTAAAGGCTTTGAACTCGCGCACATCGAGTATCCATTTGAAGGCGTCATCAAGCAGAGTGTCTTTTCTCATCTCAATGTCATCCATGTCGTCCTTGGGATCGACCACAAACAGTTGCCTGAGTAGAAGTCGGTCATTTTCTGTCGTCTGGATCTTCCTTTGCTCATCCAAAAACTCCCGGAAAGTCTGGTCAATATTGCCGACAAGCCTCATTGTCTCGAGTGAACGATCGCCAATGTCTTGAAGAGCTTTTCTGTGGTCGATGCTTTGGACTTGGTCGGAGTCGATTTGCAACGCAGCTTCTTCTTCCTTGATCTGTTTCAGACTCGAAGCCCACTTGCTGTGAAGATCTGTGATGTTCTTGACAAAAAACCACTCCTTGATGCCGATAGTAGGTGCAGATGCTCTGCATAAGAAACAGGAGCAGCTTCCGGTATAAGCTGACGACTCGGGTCCGCAGCCTGTAGAGAATCGCCTCAATAGGTCGGCCGCTGGCTTCAGTGCTCCACGGAGTGAGCAAGTGGTCGGTGAGCGCACAATACCATTCCATTCGAGAAATGACATGTTTGACGCCCTCGAGGTTCGCTTTGTTTGCCTTGGCGGGCTTGCAGAGCAACTAGTGAGAGAAGATAACAGCTGTGTTAGACCTGTAGGCCGGGCCTAGTGAGGCTAGGAGGGCGTATGTGTAGAAATGCATTTATTGGACTTACCTGGAGTCCAGCACAAACACCAGCCCAAGGCAGAGCAGCTGGTGCAGCGTGCGGAACAGTCTGGATGACAAAATCGGCCAATGGCTTTGCCGCCAAAACTGCCTCGGCGAGGGCGCCTATATTGTTGGTGATTTTAGCGGATTTTTCGACCTTTTTGAGGCCGGTTCTCACGAGGTTGATCATGTCCCGTTGGCGGATGGTTGCTGCGTCCGGCTCGCCGGACTCGGCAGCGCTGTCTTCGGCAAGGCATACATTGTTGTCGGCGCCACCGAGAGTCGCGCCCAAAATCTTCAAATATTTCTGTGCAAGCTCTTTTACCCTCCGGAGTTTCCTCGATACTTTGGAAGGCGTCGTCCCATAGCTTTTGAGATTCGGAGACCGGAGAGACTTGCACCGTGGTCTGGGGTTCCGATACTGTTGTTTTCTTCGGCAGCACTATCTCTTCGGCCGAGTATTGTGTTGGTGACGAGTCCGTGCTCGAAATTGAGTCGTATTGTCTTTCTTCCCTCTCAAGGCGGCTGACGGTTGACAGAAAATTATCGCCGTTCTCATTCGACAGTTCGACCTTGTATGTTTTCCAGAGCTGCCGAACAGCTTCCGGGCCGCATAGAGTCTCGTCGGTCGACCTCCGTCCCTTTCCTCTGGATCCTGGCCGGGGGTTGACCTGTTCAGACAGATTGACTGCAAGCATGCGTGAGCATCTGTTCCCAAAATCTGAAATCCGGTCACAATAAATCATACCTGCACCTTGATCCTGGGGTATGTCCCTTTTCAACAATTTCTTGAAGATGTTGATCTTCCTTGCGTCGGCTTTGACCGGCTTCTAAACGGCATTGTTGGCGAGACTCGGCAGTGACCAGATGGCACTTTCCCCTGATAATATGATCAAAAGTATTGTCGTTGAAAAGAATCAAGAACAAAAGACTGTGATGTCTATCTTGACCTGCGAGGCTGCGATGATATCAATGCATTTCTCGTGAAAGAAGTGTCGTTTCCATAAAAACTCTCTCCTTCTCAAAGAAGAAAATCCAGTACCGCCATAGAGAGCGGCCTCCTTCTGCGGCCTGGCCATGATGGAGCACATCCCGCTTGGGTACGACCTGGATGCCTTGCCGCCCGCCTGTTATGAGGGCTGTGCCAACAACTCGAAACAATTGGCTGCGCTGCTCAGTTTGTTTTACCCCGGCTCATGCATACTTTGTATGTTGGAGAAAGTTGCCCCCCTGTTTGCTCATAAACTGCCTAAAGAACCAACTCGGTTACTTGACATTGATTTTTGACCAGTCATCAAGGAATTTGGTGCCCAAGTTCAAAGGAGACTTGGCTAGCTCTGGCACCTTCAAAGCAATGGGCGATCCTAGACTTACAGCGGCAGGGGCCGTTGTTTACATCCCCGGGCGCTAAAAGTTGACGGCTAGGCCCCTGGCTTGCCGCCCGTTTTCGCGTTTCTGCTTGGGGCAGGCACAGCGCGTAGCCTGAAATGTATTAGGGCAAGAGCGACCGACATCTCCCAGAGTTTAACATCGCCATCCTTACCACAGCGTGTAATTTTTTCCCCCTCCTCTTTTTCATCCCTAGCGAATACTTTAGGACAAAATAATAACTATCCCAAGGTAAGAAGGTCTCGAGCAAAATGCCCCAGCCAGAAAAAAAAAGGAGTTTGCCAAAACTCGTTTTTCATAAACGACTGTGGAGGCTGTGCAAACAAGGCAACAGTGGGGCTGAATTTATGACCCAAGACGAAGTCAGGCGTTCTGTGCTACGAATGTTTTAAGATTACTCCGTACATACGACGTACTGCACAAACATTTTTTTCATAATACGGAAGATAGTTTGTCGTCCTGCGATAGTTCAATCGCCACAGTGACTGTGTTCTTTCCAA
Organism: Sporothrix variecibatus; assembly: GCA_016097105.2. Lineage (NCBI taxonomy): Eukaryota > Fungi > Ascomycota > Sordariomycetes > Ophiostomatales > Ophiostomataceae > Sporothrix > Sporothrix variecibatus. Next base: position 3,877,256 of record JADMNI010000001.1, on the reverse strand, counting down.
TGATCACGGAGCTTGTTTGTAATTTTTTTTTCAGCATGCAGAGGTCTCAACTGTTGGGGTTTCCACTGTAAAGAAACAACTGTATGTATTAAACTGCATCCTATATGCGCACTCGTACTGGGTATCTCTCGTAATTCTCCACCACAACTGTTTTAATCTCATTCCTCTTCGACGACCCTTCACTGAACACCCACCCAACGTAATACTTTCCCCATATACAGCTCCGTATCACTGTGTCGGCACGCTTCCCTCACCGTTGCCGCTGCTGGTCTTATCCTTGGGCTCAACAGTTGAGCCACCAATTCCAAGCTCAGCACCGCCATCGTTTGTCTTCCGGTCCACCGACGGGAGGAGACTGAGCAGCCGTCTGAACCATCTCGCCCTGGATATAGCCAGCATGTCCAAGCTCTTCATGGGCGTCGCAAGGACCGAAAACGTAGGCGGCCTCGCCGTGAACAGCATCATCACCCAAGAATAGCTCCTCGTCGCTCATACGCAGAGGGATACGCAGGACATGCTTGATAAAGAGGAGGATGAGAGAGGTCCACACGAGGTTCCACCCAATTATGAATAGAGCACCGGCCATCTGGTAGCCCAGCTGAATACCGTTGCCGGCAATGGCACCACCCGGGTTGGTGGCACCGAAAGCAGCACAACCATCGACGGTGGCCCACAGACCGGTGCCAAAGCCACCAACAAAGCCGGCGACCATGTGTGTGTGCATGACGCCCAGGGTATCGTCAAAGTGACGCTCGAGCCAGGACCACTTCTTGGCGACAATGTTCATGGTGACCCAGGGGACAGCACCGCTGCCGAGGCCAAGAAGAATGGCACCCCAGCCAGCGACGTAGCCAGCAGCGGGCGTGATGGCCACAAGACCCGTGATCATTCCCTGAACTGCTCCAATGACCGAGGGTTTCTTGAAGTAGATCATGTCGAGGCCAGTCCAGACGAGCAACGACACAGCCGTGCACAGATTGGTGTTGAGGACAGCGACACCGGCATCGGCATTGGCGGCGTACGGATCACCACCGTTGAAGCCGTTCCAGCCGATCCACAGAATACCGGCACCGATCAAGACGACCAAAATGTTGTTGGGCCGAGCATCCTCACGGTCCTTGGCCATGCGAGGGCCGATCCAGTATGAGCCAATAAAGCCGGCCGTACCGCTCGACAGGTGGATAACGTAGCCACCCGAGTAGTCAAGTACGCCCAGCTTCGTGAGGAAACCACCGCCCCAGATAGAGTATGCGCCCACAGTGTATGACAGAGTCAACCAGAGAGGCACAAAGACCATCCATGCGTAGAAGCTCATGCGGCCAAGGAACGCACCAGCTGTAATGACAAGCGTGATGGCCGCAAAGACAAACTGGAAGTACACCATGGTGGCCAGGGGCATTTCCTGGCTGACGCCGAGCGAGGGCAGGTTCGACTGAGTGAGAAGTGTGTCGATTCCGAGTACGTTGTTGGGCTTGCCGACAAATGGCAACATGTACTCGCCAAAGGAAGCCTCATAGGCCCAAAGCACCCAGCAGATGAGCACAGCGGCAAAGGCGTAGAAAGCCATGAAGGCACTGTTGATGGCCCACTTCTTCTTCATGACACCAGCGTACAGCACCACGAGACCAGGCACGGACTGAAGGCCGACGAGTGACGCCGCCGTGAGCTGCCAAGCATTGTCACCTATGGGAATATTGTTAGTGGTTTGGGGCCCAGGAGAAAGAAGCCATGAGAGAGCATCGACTTACCGCTGCCGACAGGCGACGTGGGCACCCACCATATGGGGCCAGTTCCGTTGGACATTGTTGCGGACCTCCTTGTCAAGCAATGTATGGTAGTGATGCAAACTGTTTAATAAGTTGAGACCTGGGGTGGTGAGAGCAAAGAAATAAACCGTGACGGGGAAAAACAGAAAAAGAACAAAAATAAGGAAGAAGGGAAGAGCACCGAAAGAAAGGGAAAATCTAGTGATAAGACAAAGCTATGGGGACTGTCTTTTATTTGAGGAGCTCTCATGCAGAAACATATGAACATTGCCGGCTTATCGGCCTCATCCAGCTCCTCCGTTTACGGAATAGAAGACACGGGGGTCATGACGAGGGTGTAGGTTGGCTGTGTGGGGAGGAGGATCTCGAAGCTGTTGCATTATTGAATTGCATTTACGAAATGGGGCAAGCTGAGCTGAATGTAGTTACAGCGCAAATATTTTGACCTCACTACGCGTGGGCAAGGTCGCAAAAAAAGATGTATGGGGGCTGTAGTAGCCGATGCTGAGATAGATGCCCATCTGATACCAACAGGGTGTCAACTCTGATGAAGGTGACCTGGCAAGAAAGCACTCCGTATGCCATGCTGAACGTGGCTAGACTGGTTAGTATGGAAAGCTGGGGCATATTGATAAGAGAAACAGCTCGGAAGACTGCACGAACAGAGTCCAATGGCCTCTTGAGTGCTCTCGTCGGGTACAGTATAACAAGGGAAGGGACCTTGATGATCAGGCACCATTTGCTGCGGCTTACCAAGGGACTGGAGGCAGGTTCCCAGCTACCCTTTGTTCGTGCTCTAGTGCATCAAATAATGACTCGCAAGTACGACCACCTTGGATACTGTCTGCGGTCGGCAGGCCTACTTATTGGAAAGAATGTGAATACAAAAGGCAATCGGCTTGTTTAAACCTTGTACACTTCTTTGGGAGGTTGAGATATCATGTTGGTTGCAACACATCTGCAGCTTCATCTTATCGTCAACATCTGGTTGGTCAAGAAATCGACGGAAAACCAGGCATTCGGAAGTCGTAAAGGGAAATTACTGTCAATATGGTGCGTAAGGTTAAATGATAAGTGCAAGGAACAGAGTGCGACTTTCTTGGCCCGTCCCCCAAAGGGAGTGATGGCGCCACAGCTCGATGAGAAACGCTCGTGGCTTTGCTTCAGTGAGCTAGGATGGGTTGCCATATCAGTACTTCTGAATTATATTTACATATGCTGTGAGAAGCTTGTATTTCTTGAGATGGTGTGGTCGATGAACACGCGGCATGCAATAAAATAAAAATGATACTAAAATGGAGAAAATGGAAAGACAAAGACGTCAGAGATAAGAGAAACGAAGAGACAGAACTCAGATCGGACCACTCGTAGGGCAAACTGTATGCAGAATTCTTCTTTGAGCATATCTGCCCGCCATTCTCTTTCACGGAAGGAGGAAGCAACTGATAAAGCTCGCCAAAGATACGCCCAAGACAAAAGGAAACTCAAACAGATGGTCATCAGCAGATGTAATTGAATTAAAACGAATTTGTCAAGTCTGTGCCTTGGGTTTCTGTTTCTGTTTCTCCATAAAGTGTGGTGCTGCCATTTTTCTTCTTCTGTTTGCATTTGATACTCGTTCTTTCTTTTATTTGCATTTTGTTTCCCATGCGTTTTGTGTTGTCTGTCGTTCATCGTTTCGGTTCCCATTTATGGGGAAGCCGTTTGTTTAAATCTCTTGGCATTCTCACGTCCCGGCTTGGCTCTGGGGTAACGAGCAGGAACAGTGGGTAAGAAAAAGCTTAGCATGGGTTCTGGGGGCGTTCTGGACGCCACGGCTCGCCTGACAAGCCTGTTTACCGGTGTATTCACGGTTGATTACTGGCATTATTCTGCCATTTGCGCCATTTACGGCCTCAAATTTCTCTGTACGAAGTAGTTACCATATTCTGGAGACAGAATGCCAAGCTTTTATCTAGCACGAGCAGTGGGCCTTCTCTAGAAAAAAGGGAGAGCAGTTTTTTTGGGACGAATTGTGTAGGGGAGGCGCAATCATGGGAAGGCAAGCTGGGACATATCTTAGATATGGGAAAGTCTATGTGCGGGTGAGCAAAAAAGGAGCAATACAGAAAGCTAAAGGCTATCATAAGATCTCGTTACAAACGTGCAGGGTTTGTATTTTAAATTGAATGAGAAAATGAAAATCATGAAGCGTACTCCGTATACATTAGATAACCAGCAAGACCAGCAGACAGAACTAAGACTGGGAGAAGAAAAGAGTTTCATTTGAAGAAAGAGGGAGCGTTGCCCGACCTCATCGTCTGACCCCAATTGATATTTCACATTAACTTATCTTTGCGTATTTCTGAGCGGGTAGACGAAACAAATTATGGTTTGGACACAAACTAGAAAAAAAGAGGGAGAGCTACTCCATACTGGACAAAAAAGTGCGCTCGTTAGAGACGACCTAGCCGGGAGCTACGACGTCTTCTTGTCCCCATCCAATCAAAATGCTGCAACTTATCTTCTGTCTCTTTCTGCAAGTGGCACATGGCGAATGGTAACGGCTGGACATGCCATCACAAGCATTTGTGTCTTTTTTCCATTGATATCACTCTGCACCACTTCGGCCAATTTTTTCTCTTCCCAATCAGGGGCAGAGTGTGAAGCCTGGAAAGGAAGAGGAAGGAGGTTACTGTTGGGCAGATTCTCTGTTTCTGGATCTGCTCTAGTCACTGTTCCTGCGGAGCAAGCCATAAATGCTTTTCAGGTTTGAGAGTCAAATGTGAAAGAAAACGAAAGATAAGAAAATAAAAGCGGAGGAAGAAAAGCACCAGCCGGACGTAAATGTGTCCGGCTTGGCAGCCTCCCTTGGCATCTGGGGTTCGATGCGCTTGTTTTTTGCCCTCGCCAAATTGGAGAACAGTCAGCCGCTGTCACAAAAAGCCAACACCAGGTCTCTCAGGCAAGTTCTCTTCCATTATTTGAGCTACATATCACTACTACTGACCAACTGGTATTAAAATACCATCATGAAAAGCAGTATCGATTCTTTCGCATTTCAGCAATTTCCAATCTCTTGCCATCCAATTCCTATTCATCCTTTTCGACACAGAAACCGGGCATCTCGATTACTCCGTCACCCGCTTCTCGCGCTTCTCGCCAGCCAACGCGCTCTCGTCCTGTCCTTGATGCAGGGTCACATGCACACGGTTGGTAAGGTACTTGTCGATGTCGTTGGCAGCAGGATGCCGGCAATAAATGCCATGCCAGTGAACGCAAGCGTCACGAGGAAGACGGTGCGGTACGCGTCAAAGTTTCCGACATAGTAGGCCTTGGTGCCGATGGCAAGGATCTCGGTGGTCAGGCCGGTGACGTTGGCAAAGGAGCCGGTGGTGAAACCGTTGATGAAAGCAGGCACACTAGAGGCGGGCAGACCGGCTTGCTCAACGGCCGGCGTGACGGCGGCCGGGATGGTGACTGCACTGCGAGCGCGCAGGACGACGGTGTAGACGGTGCTCGAGATACAAGAGATGAAGAAGCGGATGCTGCCAGCCAGACCACCCGAGGTGCCCAGATTGGCCTGGTCCTTGGCAGTGAGGGTGATGAGAGAGATGGACAGAGACTCGACCCAGCCCAGGAAAAACACACCAAGCGACACTAGGACGCAAGCGCGCACTTTGGTATCCGGGTTGCAGGTGGCGACGACGGCAAAGAAGATGCCGCCCAGCATGGCCGAGCCAAGACACTGCCACTTGAGATAGCGGATGCGGCTTGCCAGTGCACCGCCGACAATTTCTCCAGTGACAATAAACATGCCGACAAAGGTGGATAGCCAGGGTGCATACATCGGGTCATCCTCGCGTGCCCACATCAGACCACAAAGGCTGGGCCAGATAATGGCGTAGGCGTAATACATACTGGCGGCAACACCAGACAAGACAGTGGCAGCGTTCCAGCCACGGTTGCGGAACAGGTGCACTGGCACCAGCGGCTCTTTGAGGTTCATAAACGTCTCCCAGCACATAAAGGCTACCAGAGAGACGGCGCCGATGACGATGGTGCAAATGACGGCGGCCGACTTCCACGGGTAGAGCGAGCCACCCCAGTTGAGACCCATCATGAGAATCAACAGGCCGCCCGAAAAGAGAACCGTGCCAACATAATCAAACTCCTTGAGGTACGTAACCATGCGCTCGTTCTGATGCTTCATGTTGAAGGTCGGTGGTGGTAGAAGAAGAACCAGCAAAGGAACGACGCGCTGTTGACACCAATCAGCACGTAAAAGGGGCCACGCCAGCCGACGCTCGTGTACTGGATAAACGAGTTGGACACTGCCGGTGCAAAAGCAGAGCTGGGAAACTGCCACAGATAGACATAGGCATTACCCAAGAACCGGTACTTCATCGGCACCAGCTCGCCCATCACGTAGTAATATGACAGCTGCGTCGCCGCCGAAATGCCAATAATGGTCATGCCGCCGATCAATGTGTTGACGTTCTTGGCTGTTGCACACACTACCGAACCGATGATGCCCAGGAACGTGCCACCAGTAAATACCCAGCGGCGGCCAAAAATGTCGGTAACGCGGCCAATGATGGTGAGGGTTACGGAACTCGTAAGTGTGTAGACAAGGGCCACCCAGTCGATGTTTGGCGACGGTCCAATATCGTCGTTGATCGTGCCGAGAATGGGAGCTGCGTAGCCGAAGCCAGCAACACCGCCTGTCAGGCCGAGGCCGATGGCCAGCATGGTGCCCAAGAAGAAGCGGCTCTTGAAGTAGCCCGGTGGAAGCTCATCTTCGTCGACATCGAACCGGGCACCGCCAATGGCCTCGTGCTCATCGCTGGAATCATTGTATGCTACCTGGTGATGCGGTTGTTCATGGTGGGCTGGCGTGATCGCGTCGACGCCCTGCACGGACTTTTCGACGTCCGCCATGACTTTGAAGATGATTGGAGGTTTTGTCGATGATTTCGTACCGTAAACAGTATCGACAAGATTCTGTCACAAATTTCAGATAGTAATGTTTTATTTTTCACAAAACGCGGACAGCGTTCCCCATATATCTATCTGCTCTGTGCCCCTGGGCAGCCCTGCATGGGACTCTTCATCCACGTTTTGTCTAGTCATTTTCCCCCAGAAAAAAAGAAGAAGAATGTCGGAATCGTCCCTTACTTGGCACTTCGAGCAACAAAATCTGGCGTGTTTTGACTTCCATTCGGCCTGGAATGGTATTCAATTCGCGTGGTGAGGTGGGAAAGTTCCCTGCTCCTTTCTCCAAATTGGACGGTTTTCGTTTTCCGTAGAGATATTGAGGAGAACGTTCGGCAGACGCAACCCACAAGAGCTTTCCCCGGAATTGTGCAAGGGGATCAACAAGCGCCGCTCTCCGCAGCACGCTACTTTCGCTCCCGTGAAAAGCCACGAAGCACGGAGACTGCGGAACACATGCGAGAACAAAAACAACCACAGTGCCATCCAATTGTTACAAAAAAGCAAACAAAGGGGAAGTCGGCATGCATCCCTTCCTTGGAAACGACGCTACTTATTCATCGCTGAATCTCCACGCGAGATCAAGGTCTTTGACAGCCAAGGAACGACTTAAGATAGATGCTATACATTTCGGTCAATATTCCCCGGACAATACTCTATTTGACAGCTATTCAAAAGCTTCAAGTGATCGTAAGATGATCTTGAGTTTACGGGAGCATTTACCCGTGCGGCGATGTTTTTTTCTTTTCCATTTGAAAAAGGTAAGAATGATTCCTGGTTTATGACTTGTTTCAGTCATATCTAGTGTGACTTTGATTTTTACATCGTACCAAAAAATTCAAGAGCGTGCACAGAAACTCCAGAAAATCTTCCAATCAATGACTCGTCTCCCTCTCGGTACACGATTCCCATCGTTCTTGGCCGGATGGAGCCTTGCGGCTGCAGCCTCTTGGCGGAGACCAGAGACCGGGGGCCACGGGAGCAAGACGAGCACTTACAAAGTGAACCGCGTGTTAGTGGTATTTAGTTGGATCTGTCCCACATTTGGGCAGTCATGACACCCTTAAATTTGGAGTCATGACACTCGTTTTTAGTGTGCAAGGGGATGTACGAAATTTCAGCGGAAACAGAATTTGTCTTGTCGAATATGGTCTCATTAATTTTGTGCTTCACATACCTTCATAGTCTTGAAAGGTATTGGATCTCTAGGCACGGTCTAGTCTTGTGTCCCATTAGAGCTGTCTACTCGCTACTTGCTACTCGCTGTGTCTTTCCTCACCGTCAGCTCACCTTACATTGGATGTCAACACTCAAAATACCACTGAGTTTTTCATGGGTTATTGCTGGCGCATGACTGGCCATTGCTTTATGACTTTGCTGGTGTATTGTCGCAGTCAAAAACCTCAACTCGGACCTGTATACGGAGCGTATAGCCAAGCTGCCGCTGAGATAGGTGTGCTTCAGCAGACGAGGCCTCGACGTTAGAGACAGAAGGCACGGCCGCTTGCGGCCACTGTACAACGCTTATGCGGCAGCCTTGCCTTGAGTGGACGACGGACCGTGGTAGTACTGATCCCGCTACTCTCGATTGACTCGCCATTTCCTCAAAGACGTGTTGTTGACAAGCATATTTTTCGTCTCGCCTCTCATTGGTTTCTTTGAAGCCTCTAGACGGAGACAGCTTGTTAGAAAGCTCAATTTGGGACCAAAGACCGTACTGGGCGAGGGGATCTTTGCCGTTGAGCCTGAGGCCCAAAAAGTACAAGTCTCCATACTCCTTGTTTTCGGTTTTACTTCTGTGGGGTGGAGACACACGCATCGTCAAGAGGACCGTCTCGCCGGCTGATAACATCTCCGGGCACTCGGGCAGTGCATGTGTATCGCCACCCCTCTCCATGTGACCAGAAGACATATTCTTGCTGATATGTGTCTCAGCGACCACGATGTCGCCAAGAGTATCTAGCTGCATTGCCATGCGTGTGTATGGGCCATGCGAGTCTAACCGATTAGAACCATTTTGGTCGAGAGGAGAAAAGGCAACGCGGAGAGACATGGGCGGCAGGGGCTCATACACGTCGCCGTCGATGTCGATAAAGAAGGAGTCAGTGGGCGCGAGGCTGGATTGCAAAACAAGTCCCCGAAGTTCTATCCCATTGTGTGTTCTGGGGGCTGCTCCAATAATCATCGTGGAATTGCCTGGCACGTGAGTGGAAAGGCGAGTTAAACGGTCGCGATAGAGGCCGTAGCCGTGTGGGGTAGTATGATCGCCGTCGTCCCCGTCTTCATCGAGACAGGCATTTGCCAAGTCTCTAAACTGGCTTGTCTTCTTTTCGGCCTCTATTACTCGGTGGTGAAAAGAGTGTATCCTCGTTTGGTTTCTCCAGGCTTGATGGCACTGGCAGAAAATGGGGTATTCTGACCAAAATGGCTTTGGTAAAGTGGAAAAGCCTCGACCGTGAATCATCATGGGCCAAACAAAAGATCAGCTGGGACCCAGGCGCATTATGTCCTGCACGGGTATTTCGGGAATCTCTAGCTGGGTCTCCGGCATAACAATTTGTGACGAGCACAAAATCTCTATGAGAAAGCTCACCCTGCTTGGAGACACACCGCTTATAAAGTCCGGCCTGTAGTGTGAGATGGCCTTTGGACAGCATCACGCCGCCGTCACGGTAATAGTCGCGGGACTTTGGCACGAAGCCTTTGCAGCCTCGAAAATACGCTGGCCGCTCGGCCAGAAAGCCACTTGCTGTTCTGCTTAATGGTGAATTGCTGTGCCACGCGAAAATGGTCTCGTCGTCTCGGTCCTGCAATATTTGCATCTGTAGCCGCTGAAAGGCTGCGTGGCCCTCGCCATATATTAGCGGCATATGAATGCCAAAGAGGCCGAGAAGACTGTAGGAATGGTCCTCGATGCGCTCGGTTTTTCGCCTGGCGGCCCATGAGAATATCGCGGCCACAGAAGCAGTGCGGAAGGCGCCATGCTTGAACAGATAGACTTTGTCTATGTCCGTAACCTCGTAGATCTCGTCGACGAGGCTTTCACGCGTGCCCAAGAGATGCCAATTTTTGTTGAAAAACAGAAGCGCCCGCGGAGCAAGTAGCTCCTGGAGCGTCCAGCCGCGCTCAAACCAACGACTCTCGGCAAAGCGACGGCGCTTGATTGCGCCTACATGTGCGCCTTCGTCACTCCTTGCCCGCCGCTCGCTAAAGCGGACATATTTTCTGACCTGTTCTCGAGGATTGTTTGGTTCGATATGTTGTTCGGCCGCCTGTCTTTCATCGTCTCTCTCTTGCCTCTGCCGTTGCAAATAGATCTCCTCTGAGAGAACGACTTTATCAGAAACATCGGCAAGATACGCATAACAAACGACAGCCTCCTCGTACCAGCGGAACATGGAGTTGATGGCCTCGCCGAGCTCGACGCTGTTTGTCTTGTCGATACAGCAGGTGTCGACCCAGACGTAGTGCCAGCCGTCTTGGGCCGCTCGCTCACAGCAGGCCACAATCTTTTTCCATCCTTTCAGCCCGTCGCGAGCAGGATCGCCAGTCTCCATAGCCTGCAGCGTGACTTCCTGCCCCTTGATCCATGTGTGTGAGAGGATGGCGTACAGGGGAGTGTCGCTGGTAAAGCTTTCGAGTGCAAGTGTATGGACGTTAATGAGGCGCATCGTAGGTGTTTTTCACAGTATGAGCTTTGAGTCAAATTAATGGGAAATGGACCAAACGAACGAACCAAGGAAAATGGATATGGGGTGAGTGAAAATGATATGAAAAGGGAGAAAAGGAAGAAGATACAACGCGTAGAGTAGATACCACTTCAACAGCTAGGGTTAGGGGGGTGAAGGGGAGCAACGGGGAAATAGCAGAGCCCCAAAAGAAGGGGCATGGGAACGGCAGATGTAGGGCGGCAAAGGGCAAAGGGCTTATCCAGTGTTAACCAACACTGTGTCCGGAAGCGCAGAAAAGTTAGGCGCCCAGGGGACAGTGCTAAAAGAACGTGTATTAAGAGCCGCTTTTGGACAGACTGCAGGCGCGATTTTCATTTTTGGCATTTTTAAAGAAGGCAAACTTGAATGAATACGTTAAATACATGTACTCCGTAAAAGTAAATAAAACAGGCCCAACAATACTAAGCAACTCATAAAGCTCATATATCCAAAGGCAAGTAAGGTTAACTCCTCAGCACGCTGTACATTCTACCCAACGACCATGTCCGTTACTGGATCGCAGGTGACATCCATCTTGAGCAGCATGGTCTCCACGGAGTAGTCCTCGCCGTTGGAGCGACCGCGCTTGCGTAGACCAGGCGCGACAACCAACAGCACTTCGGACTGGTCTGTGGGCGTCTCTTCCCACATCTGAATGTCCATGACGTTTGGGTTGAACCGCTGGGGCTCGCCGCGGTCCTTTTGGCCTGGGTGGCGGCAAAAGATCCACTCGAGACGAGAAGCCTGCTGACTCGTGTCACGGTCAAACTCAATGGCCTTGTTAATAATGTTGTGCAGCTCTTCGGCGTGACTGCCATCGTTGGCGGCGCGCAGGTAGGGCTCAATGGTCATGCAGATCTCCTCGACCAGCTTGTTGCGCAGGTTGTCACGGACGGCAATACCGGGCCGCTCCGAGACGAGCTTGGCCGTGGTGGCGCGCCAAGTGTAGAAGCGGCGTTCGGCCTCGGGATCGGCCGAGCCGCCATTAGCGTCTTCAGACGCCTCGTCGTTGTAGACAGCAAAGGAAAAGTCCACAGGCCGCATCCAGGCAAACACATCGTGCAAAGGCAAGCGTCCACCTCCGGCCCAGTACCAGCCGCCAAACACAGTCTTGGCCAGGATGACCCAAAGGAAGGACTCAACGGCGCTGGAGCAGCGCGTGGGAGACACCAGAAAGCTCTGGAAGGGATCCAACGGGCTGATACCGGCCATGAACTCGCCGAGCTTGGTCTCGGCACGGGCAGGTGGGTGCTCGTTCTTGGCTGCATCCTCGAACTCGCCGTCAAAGTACTGGATGGCAAAGTCGCGGATGTCCTGGCGCAGCTCGCGCGCCTTCTGTGTCAAAAAGTCGTCTGCCATCTGGCTGAAGCCCTGGCCAGCCTTGAACCGGTTGAGGTCTCGCAAGACCTGCATATGGCCCTTTTTAGAACGCTCCGTCTCCTCGCGCAGCTTGTTAGCCTCCTCGCGGAATTGCGACGCCAGATCCTTGTAGACGGTGAGATTTTCTTGGAGCACAGAGATGCTCTCCTCGGCGGCCATACGGCGCATCTGCTCGTGCTGCAGCGTGGCAACCAGTGACTGCACGGTCTCTTGTAGACTGCGGCGGTCGTTGGTCATCGTGCGCATGTAGTCTTCGCGCGGCGCGCGCGGAAGAGGCACCATGCCGGCGAGCGTGTGTGTAATGGATGCGAATGCGGAGGCAGCAGCGGAGTTGTTGTTCTGTGGCCGACCATCGTTGGGTCCCCGTGAGTTGGGAGGGAAGTTGTTCAGGTTGATGATGTTGCTGTCGTCGTCGCCTTCGTGGTTATGTCCGTGACTGTGGCCGTGGCCGTGGCCGTGTCCGTGGCTGTGGCTATGACCGTGGTTGTGGTCAAAATCGTGGTAGTCGCCGTGATCGTGACCCTCATGGCCGTGGCCGTCGTCGTCGCTGCACATTTCCTCTTCGATAAAGCGTGGTGTCCCGAACGCGTAGTCACCCAAATTCTCGTCGCCGCCTCCACTGCCGTTGTCGTTTCTCTTGCCCTCCTGTTTGCCACTGCCGCCCCATTTCCACCGTTTCCACTATTGTTGCCACCACCACCGCCGCCGTCTTCAGATGCAGATTGCTTGTTGCCTTGACTACTGACACCTTTGTCCTTGTTCTTTTTTACGCTGCCGCCGTTGCGCTTGTTGTCCTTGTCCTTGTCTTTGCCTTTGCCCTTGCGAGCCGCAAAAGAGGTCGGTGCCTGTTCAGGGGGTGGCGCTGCCGCTGCTGCTGCTCCTGATCCTGCTGCTGCCGCTGGCCCTGCCGAAGCCTCGCCGAAGGCCTCGCTGCCCTCACCAAACTCGGTGGCTTCGCTGTCTTCGCCATCGTCGTGAATTCCAGCACCACCGCCGTGGTTCGCGCCGTCGTCTTCTGGGAGATCTACACCGCCCATTTTGAGAATGTCGGATGCTGTCAGGGCCGCGCTCGAATCTTCGTTTGTGTTGGATGTCGAGCCGCTGCGGCCTTTCCGCCGGCTGTTTTTCTTGCCCTCTGTCGTGCTTTCAGGAAATGACGATGTGCGTTCCGGGATGGGCGGCTTGGACTCGTTTCCACCGCCGTTTCCACTTGGCCGCTTGTTGCTGCCGGGATTGGAAGCGTCAGGCGGTGTCTTGGTAATGCGTTTCCGTGACGATTGGCGACCCTCCTGCTGCAGCTGGTTTTGTTGAGCTTGTTGCTGGTGTTGCTGTGCTGCTGGTGCTGTTGATGTTGCTGCTGCTGCTGCTGCTGCTGCTGCTGGGCGTTCTGCTGGGCTTGCTGGTTTTGTTGGTTCTGCTGGTTGTTCGGGTCCTCCATGATGACAATGTAAGGTTCGAAAATAGGTTCAAGGAGAGGCTCAAAAAGAGGATCCAGCAGCGGGTCGAAAAGGACCTGTGCGAGCTCAAAGGGTGAGACGCGGGGCGGAAGGGTTCGGTAGTGGAGATTGAAAACCATGTGAGGGCGAAAAGAGTGAAACTACGACTATGGGACTGGACTGGAGTCGACTGTCGTTGAAAAGTCGCGATAAGAATGACGTTTGTGAAAAGATCACACATAAGAGTCAACAAAAATAAAACACAAGACAAGTGCTGAGCAGCTCTATGGACAAAGTCCAATCTTGGCTGAGGCTCCTTTTGATTCTTGTCGCTCGCAACCGTTCTCAGCTTTCCCGTCTTCTTTTTCTTCTTCTTTTTTTTCGTCTTTCTGACTGCAAACGCACAAGCCCCCAGAGAATCTCAATCTCAGCCAGGATCCTTCAGGCCAGCTCGCACCGGAGCGCCTATCTCAAAGCTCCGACAACTGCACCATTTCCGCCCTTCTGGACCCCAGCCCCAGCCTCTCCATGTCGCTTCGCTGTTTCTTTTTTTCGTTTCCCTTTCCTCCTCCCCAATATTACAGACCACTTCCTGTCCATCCTGTCCTCCCGCCCACTTTCCACCCAACACTGCCCCTCTCTGTTTCCCCTCTGTTCACCCTCTCCAACCCACCTAGACGGAACCCCTGTGGGCGGTTACGCCAAAACTACGGCAAAGGCCACTTTTTTTCTCGTCTCTGCCTCGTTTTCAGTGGCCACTTTGTGCCTAGGACCTGGCCCCCATGCTTGCAACTTCCGGGCCCTTTACTCTTCTCGTCACGTCCCGTCCGGTCTTTTCCCTCGTGCATCCTCCTCGTCCCTTTCCAAGGCACCTGAGGTGGGGTTGAGAGAGGGGCTGAGACGAGAGACTGCATGGTGGCTGTGTGGATAGATTGACGAGGCTGAAGTATGGGGTCTCCTGATTGGCTAGTCGTGTAAGTGGCGCCCCACCCACTGTCCATTTGCGCATTCCTTCGCCAAGTGCGCCTTGTTCTGTTTTCTCGCTGGTGTCACAGTTTTTCAATCAATTTCGCTCAATTTTATTGCCTGTACGGAGTAGCGAAGTGATAGTTACCCCTCCAAGAGCCCAAGAGCGTTCCAGACCAGAGAGAGAATAGCAGGGTGGCACTGACCGAGAAAAAAGAACGAAGAAAAAACTAAAAACTCTCGAGGATCTGTGAACCGCAACAAAACTGACAAAGAGAGACAAGAGAGGCCAACGATTAAACAAACTTTAGGCGACGGCTTGGCCCAGACAAGGCCAGGGGATGGCCCGCGCCTCCACTGTATTCCGCGGTCGTGGGCCGCACAACGCCAAACCAGGCACACACTACGGAGGTCGAAACCGTCCACTAACGAGAGCCGATCAGCACCAGAAAAAGGAGGGAAACAGAAAAAAAAAGGCGCCGCAGGTGAAACAAGGCACTCTATCAGTCAGGCACTCCAGGAGACCCGCGCTGGAGACTTTTCTCACCCCCTGGTAGATTAAACCGATCCAAGAAGGAAAAGGAGGGGAGGAGGGGAAAAGGCGACAGCTTCAATCTCGAGCCTCCCCACCTTGCATGCTGGCATCCTGGGATCGGTTCTCGTGTCCGGTTGGGCTGTCCAGCTGCGTGCAGTTACCAGAGTATGCCGTGTGAAGTTTGCCGTCGTGCAGTCCAGAGGTAATGCTTGCAGCATGCTTCGTATGTTGTAGTGTCGGTTTTGTCCAGCCTGGCACAGCCTGGCACCACCAACCATACAAAACGGCTGCCAGCCTCTTTCCTCTTTATCGGGGATAGCTGAACACACACACAATACCTGGGACTCGTCCATTTGTCCTTGTTTCTCGTTTTATTTTCTGATCTGAACTCTGATTTCTAATTCCTGTCTCGCCTCCTTTACGATATCCACCTCGTTCAATCATTTTCGTCTGATTGTTTTCTTTCTCTCTATTTACTTCTTCTTATCTTACATTCCCTCGTCCATACTTGCACTTCTGGCCCCCGGCTACCTTCGACAATTACCCCTTCGTTCTCCTCGCTTCTGATCCTCGACAATCCTCCCAACCTTACTCTTCCCCTCTATTCATTCATCCATCCATCCATATAGCATCCCCCCACATGGCAGACTCTGTCAGGATGTCGTCCACCACCGAATACTGGCAGGGCATCTCCGACGACCAGACCAATGTCTTGATTATCGGTATTGATTTCGGCACGACCTACTCGGGCGTCGCCTGGGCCACACCCTATGATTTCGAGCAAGAACAGATCAACCTCATCCACAGCTGGCCGGGTATGGGCCTGGAAAAGGGCAAAGCACCCACCGAGCTCTACTACGACGACGGCCAGATCTACTGGGGCTACGAGATTCCGCCAGACGCCGACCCCGTCCAGTGGTTCAAGCTGCTGCTGCTCAAGGAGGACGACCTCGACAACGAGCTGCGCAACTCTGAATACGTGCGCCGCGGTCGCCGCATGCTGCGCGATACTGGCAAGACGTCGACAGATCTGGTTGCCGACTACCTCAGACTGCTGTGGGAGCACGTCATCGACACCATCTGCCGCGACCGTGGTGATGCCGCTGTCGACGGCATGAAGTTCCACGTTGTGCTGACAGTGCCGGCGATCTGGAAGGGTTACGCACGCCAGCGCATGGAGGACGCCGTGGCGCAGGCAGGTATTCTCGACAGCCGGCCCGCGGGCAAGACGGAGCTGTCGTTTGTCACCGAGCCCGAGGCGGCCGCACTGGCAACACTCTACAACAACCCGAACCCTAGCAAGGCAGGCGATGTCTTTATCATCTGCGACGCCGGCGGTGGTACTGTCGATCTGATTAGCTACAACGTGACACGCGCATCGCCTGTCGTCATGGAGGAGGCTGTCGAAGGTACGGGTGGTCTGTACGGTAGCATCTTCATTGACGAGGCATTTGAAAAGATGTCGCAGCGGCGGTTGGGCCCCAAGTGGTCCAACCTGTCCAAGACGGGCATCAAGGAGCTGGTCAAGGGCGAGTGGCAGCAGGCCATCAAGCCGCAGTACAAGTCGCAGGCCAACTCCAAGCGCCAGTACACCGTCGGCATCCCCGCCGAGGCATTCAACTCCAAGGCGGAACTCACAGACTCGAGCAAAGAGCCGCACATCAAGATGGGCCGTTTCCATCTGACGGGCGAGCACATTGAGGC
Organism: Sporothrix variecibatus; assembly: GCA_016097105.2. Classification (NCBI taxonomy): domain Eukaryota; kingdom Fungi; phylum Ascomycota; class Sordariomycetes; order Ophiostomatales; family Ophiostomataceae; genus Sporothrix; species Sporothrix variecibatus. The sequence continues at coordinate 3,860,785 of JADMNI010000001.1, read as the reverse complement.
ACTGTTTGCCTACTCCTTTGAGGGCATCGACGCGTTGATCGACGAGCAGATCCGCGAGGTCAAGAGAAGAAGGCTCTGGATGTCACCGACATCATCCTTGTCGGCGGTCTCGGTGCCTCTCCTTACCTCTACCAGCATCTCAAGGACCGCCACGGTCCCAAGATCAACGTGCTCCAGTCGACAGGTACCAAGCCCTGGACGGCCATTTGCCGTGGTGCCGTGTACAAGGGCTTTTACAAGGCACTCAAGGCCGACGGCGAGGACAACCGCCTGCTGCTGGAGCCGCCCATCCAGATCGCCTCGACTGTCTCCCGTTTCTCGGTCGGTCTCTGCTTCTCCCAGCTCTACAATGCCTCCTACCACAAGCTGGAGGACCGCTACTGGGACGACAAGGAAGAGGTCTACTTTGCTGGTCGCCAGATGGAGTGGTATCTGCGCAAGGGCAACTCCGTCAAGACGTTGGCACCCATCCGCCACGACTTTTACCTCCTCTTTAACAAGCCCAAGACGGAGTGGACCCGTGAGCTGTACCTCTGCAACGACGTCGAGGCACCCACGCGTCGCGAGGACAATGTCATCAAGCTGTGCGACATTCGCTGCAACTTTGCCTCGATTGTCGACAGCCTGCCCGACTACACGTCGCCCAGTGGCAAGGTGTTCAAGAAGTTCTCGTATGAAATCGTCATGATTCCCACGGGCGCATCTGTCGATTTCCAGGTCTTTTACAAGGACCAGCGACTAGCCAGCCAGGAGGTCAAGGTGTGCTTTGACTAAGTGGTGGAAAGTAGAAACATCATGATGGTTTTGTTTCCTTTGGCTTTTTTCTTCTTTTCTTTTTTACTTCTCTTTTTTGTTTTCGTTGTCTTTGCTTCTTTTCTTTTTCGAATTCCCATCTCAGAAGGCGTTGCGGAAAATTAGAGCAGGAATGTTCTTGGGTAGCTTGGGTATATGCTTTTAAATTTGAATTGATTTGATCTTGACTTTGATTTCATTTTATTCACAGTCTCTTTTGTTCTTTCCAATACGTCTGCTTTCAACCCACTGGCTGCTATTCAACTGCTCTGAGAGAATCGGGTAGAAATACACGATAAGATGAATGTCTTCTCAATAAACATACTTTCATGCAACTTTGACGCATTTTTGCAGTTGACCGCCATATGGTACTAAAGATGGCACAATAAGCCTGCATAATAACACCAGACAGCGCACGATCAAACTTTGTGTGATATCTTTACAGAAGCGGAAAGCAAACAAATCTGAAGCGAGGCCAGCCTCCCCAGTTTTCAAGAAGCTACCCCGGATGTTGACAAGTCTTTCCCGCCCTTTTCTTATTCGTCACCGCGTGAAGTTGTCAATTCGAGTCACATTTTGACGGACAATTCTTCGCTCTCTTCTGCAGCCGTACAACCAATCTTTTAAACTTGAATTGGACAGAACTCGGAGATGTGACTCGGACAGAAAGTGTGACGAGATATGCAACGGCACGACCTCAGTAAGGAAAGTCGGGGACCGTGGTCGGGCAGCCATTACAGGAGCGGTGTTTCTCCGTGCGACGACCCTCGGTCACAGACAAAAAGTACCGCAGAAATTCACGGCGGAAAGTTACTGAAGAAAAGAAAGACAGCCACCAAAAAGGCGGAAACACAAAAGACTCCACTTGATTTGACGCACCTGACAGGTTCGTCCAGCGCTCCTTCCTGCCCTGGAGCCGTTCCGGGCAGCCAAGCCAACCACAGCAAGGCTGCGGGGCCGACACCGGCCTGCGGCCAGCGGCCAAACACTAGCGCTGGCCCGCCGTAGCACACAAACGGCAGTGGGTGCCGGAGTCACATTGGGAAGGTGCAGAGGGGAAAGTTTATCATGGCGAATTTCTGCAGTGATAATTGTCACTTTCTCTTCATTTCAAGCTCGTTACAACTCCCATTAAGTGCTGTTAACTTGACAATCCAAGAGAACTACTTCAAAATGATAAAGAATCAGACAATAAAATCAGAAAAGTCACAGTACTTTTTTCACGTTTCCACACTCTGGGTGAAGTTTTTGCCTGACTCGTTTTTGCCTCGCCTCACCCTCGTCTCGCCGCCCGCCTTCTTCACTCTAGCGCCTCGTAGCGCCGGAATGGAAAACCCGTTTGCACCTGCAAGTCCTGCTGCAACGCTGTATGCTGTATTGCCTTTTTTTTCACTTGCACGCCTTTTCTTTGGGCCGTGGGCCGGTCGTGTGCTCGTCGATCTTTGGATGGCAGGCATATTCGTGACGTGCCAAGTTCTGACGTATTATTTGACATTTTGACATTTTGACACATCCGAGCGATTTTTGTATTTTGTAACCTTTCTCTGCCTCGTTTTTGTATTTCTTCTCTCTTCTTATTATTCTGACCACCCGCTCCAATTAATATCCACGCTCGCACCTTCCTTCACTCTCTGATTCCGACGTTCCGGCACACGTGATCGTGATCACCATCACCACCATCGCACCTTCTTCTTCTCACAGTTTTACCACCACAAACTCCCAAAAAAACGCACACGGCGATGATCATAGACTCCCTTCGTTATGTCTTCCGCGAGTCCGGCTTGGCGTCCGTCTTCACCACGGGCGCCGACGCCTGGATCATCATTCTCGCCCGCAGCTGTCGCATGTTCGCCTACGGCGCCAGCGCTCTCGTCTTGGCCCTCTTCTTCGCCGAGCTCGACGTCTCCGACGAACGCATCGGCCTTTTTATGACCCTGACTCTTGCTGGTGATGTCGGTCTTTCGCTTCTTCTCACTCTTGTGGCCGACCGTGTCGGTCGCCGCCGCACACTCATGTTCGGCTCGGTTCTCATGATCATGTCTGGTACTACGTTCGCTCTCTGCGAGAACTACTGGCTGTTGCTGGTGGCTGCCGTTGCTGGTGTCATCAGTGCTACCGGCGGTGACTTTGGTCCCTTCCGCGCCGTCGAAGAGTCCATGCTGTCCGAGGTCACCAACCCCAACACTCGAGCCGACGTGCTTGTGTGGTACGTGACCACCTCGGCGTTGGGCTCGGCTGTCGGCACGGAAGTGGCTGGCCGCGCCGTGCACTACCTTTCCAACGGCAGCGACGATGGCGGTCTTGGCTGGTCTCTTCGCCAGGCCTACCATGCTTGCTACTGGGCCTACGCGGCCATGGGCATCCTCAACCTGGTGCTCAGCTTGATGCTCTCCAAGAAGTCTGAGCTGCAGCACCGGTCCATTGACGAGGCTGACACTGTTGTCGGTGATAACGAATCTGCCAATGATATCCAGCTCTCATCCCGCAGTTCTCCCCGTACACCAACCACGCCAGGAAGCAGCAGCAGCAGCAGTGCCACTGTTGTCGACGGCAGCGATGACGGCAGCTTCGGTGGACGCAAGGCCGACGACGACAATGAGGACGACGACAGCGATTTTGGCGACGAAGGCCAGGCTCTGACTCACCCTGGAACGGCCTCGACGCAACCGCCACCGGTAAATCCACAAAGGCTCCCGGTCGCTTCAGCCAGATCTCTAAAAAGACCCGCTCCATTATGTACGGTCTCTGGTTCCTGCTTATGGTCGACTCCCTTGCGGACGGCATGGCCAGCATTGCTTTGACGTCGTACTACATGGACAGCAAGTTCCATATGAGCAAGGACTCGCTCGGCAACATTTTGTCCATAAGCTACCTCCTCGCTGCCTTTTCGTCTGTCTTTGCCGGCCCCCTCTCGCGCTACATCGGTCTCATCAACACCATGGTCTTCACTCACGTGCCTTCTTCGGCTGCTGTCCTCTTGTTCCCCTTGCCCAACAGCATCGGCCTCACCTACGCCCTGCTTCTGCTGCGCATCGGCCTCAACAACCTCGACCAGGCACCCCGTGCTGCTCTTATCGCCGCTGTCGTCCGCCCCGAGGAGCGTACCGCCGTCCTTGGTATCACCAGTCTGCTACGCACCCTGGCTTCCACTACGGGCCCCACCGTCACTGGTTTCTTGGCTGGTAGTGGCCGCTTCTGGATTGCCTTTGTCGTCGCTGGTGCGCTGCGTCTCGCCTACGATTTTGGCCTGTTTGCCATGTTTGTCAATATCCGCCTCTACCAGTACGAGCCGACGACGCCGCCCAACGAGGCCTCGGACAGAGGTGCTGCCGCACCCGCCAACGACACCAATGGTGACTACAGCAGCGTCCCAGGCCACCCGGACAACTTTGTTCTGGACGAGGAAGAGAGCATTGAGGGTGATGGAGAGGGAGAGAGACGATAAGTTGGAAGGTGGATGCGAAGTAGTGACAAGCTGATGGGTTCTTTTGGGAATCCGGCTATTGATTTTGAGAGCCTTCATACTGCACTGGCGTTGGCGTTCGGGTTTGCTCTTTGAATTTTCTTATCTGAGTTTTGTTATTTACATTGAATTACATTTTTCACCTTCTACTTTCGTCATGATCTTACATGCATACCATGAGATGAACGGATTTGGAAAGGAGATAGACGAAACTTACACTACATGACGTTAAACTTTTGATGGTCCCTGACCTCGTCTAAACATGCTTTATCACACGGCAACCACAGCAACGACTCGTCAATTGCTTCCATGATTTGTCAATATGCATTGTGAGGATTCCCGGCAAAAAAGGTGGACAAATTGGGCCATGGAACCGACGACTGTGTGAAAGACGGGATATTTAATATATTGGGACGAGCGACGAGGGACGAGGGACGAAGGAGGTAAAGGGAAACAGAATGGCTAAGGAGCGAAAGCGCGAGAAACGAAACAACAACACGGAACGAAAGCCTCCCGCAGAGTGGGTAATGATGACGGAGGGGCGGCAGGCAGTCCGTCCGTCGAAGTAAGTGGCCGAGGTAAAGAATTTGCATCATTTATTTTGTTATCATTTTGCATTCTTTTTTGCTTTTAGTCAAAGTTGCGAAAACAATTCCTTACAGTCTTATTGTCGTTGAAAAGAAAGGGGGGAAAACATTTATCTATCGTATTCCCTACTTTTTTAAATCCACATGACAATATTTCAATTGACAAATAAAAGTGTGCAATAGAAATTATCGTCTTTCTTATTCAAACACCAGCCATCTTTCCTCGCTCGATTTATATGCATATCTATGATTCCCAAAGTTAATGAATGCCCCGTGCATCGATTGGAAACGGGAAACGGGGAACGCAACCACCCCGATGTACCTGTATATTGCGTAGACAGAACCGCCACGCATCCCCTCCGTAAATTAAAGCTCGAGCCACGGGGCGCCGAGACTTTTGCCGGGCCACATTCAATCTAAACGCTTCCAAATATTTCTTGAAGAGCCGCTTGAGAATAGACGGAAGACCACGACCATCGCTTGGGAGCCATGATTCCAGAAACAAATTAAATAAGAGAAGAGAGAGGGAAAGGGTAAGTAAACAAATTAATAGCAGTTGAGCAGAATACTCTCATATACCCTTACTCTGGGGTGTGAAATCACTCACCATCACATTAGACTTCGCTCTCGCTTCCGTACCTTTTTGCCCGTGTGGACAAAGTATAAAGGCGATTAATTCCCCTGTTGATCGTATTGTTCCTTGTTTTATTTTATAAAGCAATCGAAAAGTCTAAAATACATTCTCAAGCACGTCGCAACCCTCTCCATCACCATCATGCAGCTCTCCGCCTCCGCTCTTCTCGGCCTTGTGGCTGCTGCCAACGCCCACGGCATCGTCACTTCGCCGGCCACTCGCACACCAGGTGATGCCACCGCTGCCGTCTGCGGCCAGATCATGACCAAGTTTTTACCAGGCCGACAACACGTCGTACCCCGAGGCCCTCTTCCGCGCCAACCCCAACGGCATCGGCAAGGACTATGATCCCACCAAGTGCAACCTGTACCTGTGCCGTGGCTACCAGTTCGCCGACAACGCCAAGAATGTGCAGTCGTACAAGCCGGGCGACGTTGTGGAGATGGACGTGTTCATCCGCATCCCGCACAAGGGCTACGCCAACGTGTCCGTGGTGGACACGACGACCAACAGCATTATTGGCACGCCGCTGATTGACTGGCCGGACAACTATGCGGCGACACTGACGCCGCCCGCGAACCAGACCAAGTTCAGCGTGACAATCCCGACGACGCTGGGCGACAAGTGTACGACGGCCGGCACATGTGTTCTGCAGTGGTACTGGCTGGGCCAGGGCCAGACGTACGAGTCGTGCGTCGACTTTACCACGCCCAAGTCCATGGCCATGCGCTTTGAGGCATAGGCGAGGGGTTAAGACGCTATAGGGCTCTGTGTTTAGTTCCGTTGGAACGGGCAGACGTATCACTGGTTGTTTCGCCAGGTTATTATGTTGAAATGTATATTAATTATGCAGCGTATGGAGTATCCAAAAATCAATATCTACAAGAGCTAGTCCCCATACTTTCTCTCATCGTTCGTCGTGGTATATTTACAGAATCAGCTTGCCGCCATGGTACTTGACCTTGGAGCCATAAGCAGTGGACGCAGCCGCGACGTCGTCGAGCGTGCGCTTGGGGAAGCCGTCAAAGGAAATGGCGTAGGTGGCCACCGAATGGGCGACCAGCTGGGCGTTGAGCTCCCAGGCAGTCAGGTTGACGTTGCTGACGTCGTCGCAAAGCTGGTGGTAGCACGGGTCGTACCAGTCACCGGCCTTGCCGCCAAACAGCGCAGCCTCCTCCTCAGTCTTGACACCCTCAGCGCCCGTAGCGATGCCACCAGCAGGGATACCAGCACGGATAAAGCCGTCGTAGTCGCTGCGGCCGTCAAAGGGGATCAGGGTGTAGTTGAGGCCGTGGGCGGTGTACCAGTCGGCGTACAGGTCGCGCAGGGCCTGCGAGCCGGCCGGGTTCTCGCTGTCGAGGGCGTTGTAGACCTGGTAGGCGTAGTTGGGGCTGGCAAGCATGTCGTAGTCCATGAAAAGGCGGACCTTGAGGTTCTCCTCGGGCGACAGTGACGCAGCGTAGAAATCAGAGCCCAGAAGACCCTCCTCCTCGGCGGCCCACCATGCGAAGCGGACGCAGTTGTTGACACTGTAGTGTGACAGCTGCGTGGCAACCTCGATCAGGGTCAGACTGCCAGAGCCGTCGTCATTGATGCCAGGGCCCTCCGCAACGCTGTCACTGTGGCCACCCAGAACAACACAGTTCTCCGGGTCGCCGCCCACGGTCTGGGCCAGGATGTTCTTGGTGATGATGGTGCGGACCTCGGAGTCGATGTACGAGATGCCGTCGAGCTCGGCACCCTTCTTCAGCGCAGCAGCGAGCGGCTGGCCCTCAGCACCCGACAGACCGAACGTGGCGATCTGGTAAGGGTTCGGCGTGCCCAGCGTGCCACTGAGCGGGCCATCCTCGGTGTTGTAGACGACAGCCGACACGGCGCCAGCCTTGCCTGCCAGCTCCGACTTGGTGCCAAAGGGACAGGTACCGCGCTGGATAAGAGCAATGGCGCCCTTAACCTCGTCCGGGTAGTCGCTGGCATCGCAGCCGTCGTTGGCGACGAGGGCCAGCTTGGCAAAGACAGGCTGGTTGGACTTGGTGGGTGGCGTCAGGCCCATGGGGTGGCCCTGGACAACGGTGTCGTTGAGCACGAGGCGCGACTCGTAGACGTTGCCGGTGGTGGCCGGGAAAGTCTGGTTCCAGACGTGGTAGTAGCCGTCCTTGCCCTCCTTGGGCTTGCCGCCGCCGAGCTTGGAAATGATGGAGTAGATGTAGTCGAGAGTGCCGTTGTGGCCACCGCTACCGATGACGCGGGTCGGGTGGCCGTATTCGTTGTAGCCGCGCTGAGCGATGCCGTAGAGAGCCTCTGCGTGGCCGAGGAGGCGCTTGGCAGAGATCTTGCTCTGGAGGACTTCGCTGTCGACGAGCGGCTTCTCCTTGGATGCGTCGGTAGTTTCGTCGGTCTCATCAACGGCAAGGACGGGAGAAGCAGCGGTGCCGACGCTCTCGTACTCGATAAGAGGCTGCTGCAGAGCATTGTCGGCGACAGCAACAGGCAGCTTGAGGGCCGATGCGCTGCTCAACAGCACAGCCGCCGCGAGCGGCGCTTTCCAGCTTGGCATTCTGAGGAGAGGGAGGGAAGGGAGGGGAGGGGAGGTGAGGTGAGAGAAGAAATAGAAGAAAAAGAGCGACGAAAAGAACAAAAACGAGAGTGTTTTGCGATATTGTGTTGGGAGACGAAATGGAAAGGAGACAGGAAAAGAAGAGAAGAGAAAGAGCAAGTCAAAAGAAAGATGACGAAGAGGAAAGCGAGAGGCGGGAAGAGAGTCACAAGCACCAGCGCCAACGTAGGATAAGGAAGGAGCTCTGAGACGCTAAAAGGCGCTCAAAAGCAGGTCCGAGTCAGGCACAGGGAGCCTGTGGGCTTGGCGAGTGTGGGGCGCTGGGGGGATTTTGGCCGCTTTGGGGGCAGCTTTGGTGCGCGGCGCCCGCTGCCAGCCGAGAATCGATAGGGACAGGCAGGCGCTAACGTCAGAGATAAGACCAATGGCATAATACGGGCATGCGCACGAGATTAACGTTCAGCGCAGTGGATATGGCGCCTTTTTGCCCGCTGTGGCGGCGGTGGCGTTCGGGGTCCCGTCACGATATGCTATCGATCCATTGTTCCGTGTTCATCCGTGGAGCATATTCGAAGTGTCTTTTCACGTTGGATAGGATGTATCTTCATTGTGTTTGTCGATGACCCACGATCGTTCTTTCTTGTCAATATTGGAAGTGCGGTTGGTTGAGGCAGGTGCAACCACGGTCGCGCTTAGTCACGGGCGGAACAGGTCAAGATCGCCGATCTCGGATTGGAGTGTTTACTTTCTGACTCGTTTTCACGGTGTGCGGGCATCGGCTCCTTCCCTCTTTTCATCGCCGCTCGTGAAATCTTTCAATCTGATAATCTCTTTTATGTTTTTGCCTCCTACAATTTAATACAGCCTCGTCTACTTGCGGCTCTCACTCTGTCCTCTCTCACGCCCAACGTCATCGCTATGCCTATTTGTATTAATCTCCACAGTTGACAGGCACTCCGCACCACATGGCGTGGGCTATCTATTTCTTCCTGAACCCTGTAAGTAGGATTCACAGGACAACCAGGTACCGTTTTTAGTGGGTTTTCTTCGCGATCCCAAACCCCTTCCATCTGATAGCGAGCAACGATAGCAAAACGTCAACCCGTTGCAAACCGTGGACACGACGACTTTCTCACTTTTTCCATCCTAGGAAGGAGCAACTGTGAAGAAGGGTGAAATTCTCCGAAAGGCGGAGGTAGACAGAGGCAGACGGAGAAAGAGGGAAAGAAGGAGCCAGATGTGCGGCAGGAGCAACTCCAGCAGTACGAGAACGAAGGCAGGTGGCACTTTTGTCAATCGTGTTTGTCATTCTCATGTTTCCTGTCCTTCCGGCTATGCGCCGTGTTTTGCAATCTAATCCATCGCCGCAAGATCCAACCATACGTGTGTAAACAATTGAAGCGCCCCAAAATATCAAGCAAAATATCAAGCAAAATATCAAGCCCAAAAGACCGCCAAAACCACCGCCACTCCGTGTCCATTTGTCACCAGCCATGTCTCTGGTCTCCTCCGATCATTCGATAATTCACCCTTCATGCCTTGTCGGCACGCTCGGTGACGGCCACCATCAGGGCCGGCTTCTCCCAGAACGCATACGCCTTTTGATCGGCGGCCCAACGCTCGCTGCCTGGCTGGATGGCCAGGTCAAAATTAAAGACGATACGCGCCAGGATCGTGCGCATTTCAGCCAGTGCCAGATACCGGCCGATGCAATTGCGCGGGCCGTATGAAAACGGATGGAATGCGTCATGCTTGTCGTTGCGGAAGCGCGGGTCGGCATCAGCACCAGTGAGCCAGCGTTCGGGCGCAAAGGTATCGGGCAGCGCAAAGTTGCGCGGGTTGCGGAACATGGCATAGTGGCAGATGGTGAGTACTGTGGCTTCGGGCAAAAAGACCTGGCCATTCGCAACAACACTGCCGCCGGCCTTGGCTTCGCGACCAAAGCCCCAGACAGCAGGTGGGTGCATACGCAGGGCCTCATCTAGGACGGCGCTGAGATATGGCAGGTTCTTGACGCCAGCAAAGTTGATATCAGCGTCAGACTCGAAAGCACCGCGCACTTCGGCAGTCAGCTTCTCTAGTGGAGACTGGCCACTGGCTGTCGTGGCAGGTGTTGTCGTCAGGTACAGCATGGCAGCACTCATCGTGGTGGCCGATGTCTCGGAACCGGCCGAGATGAACGTGGTCAGCGAGCCGTGCAAGCGTGAGGTGTTCCAAAACTCGTCGTTTTCGAGCATCGGCGACATAAAGTCGGGCCGGCCAGGACCCAGAGCGCGACGGCGCTCCACCTTCTCGTCGGACAGTGCGCGGTGCCAGCGCAGGCGGTCGCGGGCTTCGGGAGTCATCTTGAGCCAGACTGCAAAACGTGCCAGTGTGCTGCCCAGCAAGCGCTGCAGGTTGACAATGGTCACGGCGCTCTTAACGGCCTTGGGAATCACTGCCACCCATGCGTGTTCGGCGCCGTCGACCAGACTGCCAAAGGGCTCGCCAAAACCCAGGTCACCGGTGATGTCAAAAAACACCCAGTTCGTATACTGGACCATGTCGACGATGTTGCTGTCCTTGATCTGGGCATCTTTCGAGTTCTTGTCCTTCTTGGCTGCATCGTGAAGAAGGCCGATGAGCTTGTCGACGTGACGCTGGACGAGCGGCTCCTGTTCAGAAACGGCCTTGTTCGAAAAGGCCGAGTTGATCGATTTGCGGGCGGTTATGTGGTCGGCTTGCGGCATGGCGATGAGACTGCCGGGTCGGGTGATGGTGCTGTAAAAGAGACGCTCCTTGGGGTTTTCGATGTAGGCATGACCGCCTGGGGACTCAGCAGCCGGAATCCGTTTCTGGCCATAGACGTCACTCCAGCCGTGGGCGGCCGAAAAAAGAGACCTCGTTGGGTCCAATACGCACAAGATCGCCGTACTTGATGTGCATATCGCGAAGGATTTTGTGGGCATCGCCAGACATGTACATACGGTAACGCGCAAGTCCCGTGGCAGCGTGCCACCAAGGCCCTGGAACAACACGCAGTGGATGGAGGAAGATGTTGTAGACGATACGAGCAAGGTAGCCGAAGATGAGCTAGATGGTTAGTATCCTGCCAACTTGTCCTTGGTCCCTTCTCACTTGAAGTTGACTTACTGTGATGATAGCTAGGCGGATTAGAGGCAAAAGGGGTGGACTGGTGATCTGCCCGGCCTTCACAAGGCCGAGCAGGCTCTCAGGGGAAGTTGACATGGTGGTTGTAACTGTTAAAATAGAGAGAGGGGGGAAACGATGCTGTTTGAGGGGAGAGGAAAACAAGGATGGATGTTGGCTTTTATTTGTTGTCAAACCATACTATGCCTTCTGCAGATATAACAACACATACCTCTCTTCTCTGAAACCATCAAACCCTTTTCAGTTTCCTCTCATATTTTGGAAGATGGGTGGCTACTTTTATATTGAGACGGCCAAAAAAGAGCATATCGGCTCTGCATCCCTGTGTGTCATTTCAAAGGTCGTTTATTGGGTCAACATCTGAGCCAAGCAGCCACAAAATGTCCTTGTTGCATTCTTCCGAGGCATATTGCGGGGGTGGATTGTGAAGTATGTTGGCGTGGGCGTGGGTTTTAGAAGTGAGCAGTGAGCCGTGAGAAAGAAGGCAAATGCCAAATTGTAAATGGAAAGAAACAGCGAGGGCGATCGGAAGGATTTTACCCACATGAAGCAAACAGCGAGAAACCACGAACCCGCTTCTTTGGGAAGGTAGGATTGTGAAAATCGGAGTGATGCCTGCAAGCCGCTACAAGATACAAACAAGATACCAAAATAAAGAACGTGAGATGTAGGTAGGGCAAATGGCAAATAAACGGAGAAAGAAGCAACACGGGCGGAAATTATGCGCACTGGCCCTGGCCACTCATACAGAAAATCAGCACTTTGTGCTTCGTACCGCCTTGTACTTCGTACTTGCCAGATGAACCTCTCTTCTGGGACCTAGGGTTGTACAAGTACAAGAAGCCGCATCATCATCATATGTATTCGACGCACATCCGGTAAGAAGGCAATACTACAAAAGGGGGGAAGACATAATGTATAGAGGGAAAAAAAAATATGGTCAACAAATGGGATCAGAGGCCAAACTGAGAGCTGTAAATATCGTGAGATCAGCACGGAGGCGAAGAACTTGGGGTTGTGAGAACGAATGCGAAAGCGGATTTGGCTCCCTAACGAGGTCTAGGCTTTAGGCATTGTGCTTGAATAGTGCCACGCCATGCACGCGCATCACGGACTCGAGAACGCAAACGCGGCCCTTTCTTGGTCACACCCGCCATCTCTCAAAGGGTCCCTGGAATATCCATCCTGTCAACAAGTCCGTGATATTCTACGAGATGCGAAAATGGGATGCGTCCGGTTTTTTGATAGATTTGCTGTGGCCTGATATGATGTTGCCCAGCGCAGGTACAAGGACACCTAGAGTTCCCGGGACATCTAGAGGGATTTTTGTGATCTACGTACGAGGTTTCCTCGACAGGCTTGTCGTATCGGGACACCGCCTTTACCTGCACTGAATGCGTGGCACTTTGGTAAAAAGCATATGATAATACACATAGTCCTCCCCTAGTCATCGCGGCTTGCTATTAAATGTAGTCCTGTTTCATGACCAAGCTTTGTCAGCATGCTTGGCGACAGCGGCAAGTCTTTGCGATAATTAGTCTACCGCCCCTTTTCCTTTTTTTTCTTTCTTTTTCTATGGAAGGCTAGGATCACCCCTCATATCTTACACGGGCTCCCGTATCATTGCAGCATCGCATCTGCCAAGCTGTCTGGCTATCGCGTGTCGACCCTGACGTTTACTCCGTCTGTGCTCCATGTCTTTTTTGCTCCGCCCATGGCCGATCCGGTAACAGCTCCGTTGAGGTCAGATTCCGCCGGTTCAACCAACAATGTCAAGATTGGATTTCTTCGTTTTCTGATTTTCTACTTCACTTTCGGTTCAGTTTCATTTTCGGCTTTTTTTATGTTTCCTTTCATCTTTATACGTAAAATATAGGATACGGCGCTTCGTGATGTTTTCGGGCTGACATTGATTTGTCTGATGGTGAGATTTTTTGTTAGACCTCTCAATGCAACATTGATTATGAAAAGATCTTGCATTGTATGGGGACACTGGGGATATTTTTTTTTTTTGGCTGTCAGCCTCAAAGGTGTTGTTCTAAAGATTCCATCGCATATCCCTGTCATATCATAATGAAAGGAAAGGTATTGGCTAGGGCTGATATGATTAAAAGAGGTACTCCGTACAAAAGCGGAAGAAAACCGCGAGGTCGTCTCATGACTTATGTCAGAAAATAAAAATCAAGTCGGCAATTGACTCTTGTCGAAGACGTTGCCGCGCTCAAAACGAAAGCGAGCCAAGGGTGTCAGCACTAGCTCCTCCGGCACATCTCGATTGCTTATTGTATGGGGACAGTACAAGAACGAGTACGAAGTATTAATGCGTCGCGGATGGGAGGTATTTAAGCGTGAGGGAGGCGTACGTTCATAATAGTCTATTCGTTGGATGTTGGCCCTGAAATCCGAAGTTGTAGAGGGAAAATTCAGAATCTTAACGGTGAGTTGTGTGATGATAACAAATTAAAAGACACAAAAAAGTTCCAAAGTCGTTAAGATGCGAAAAGAGAAACAAAAGAAACGATCTAACAGAGACCCAGTCACCAGGTCAGGTATGATGGCAATTTGGAAACAATTAAATGCAAAATCCGGTTCGAACGCAACCTCAGCTTGTCAGATTGACGAGCAAATCTAGATAACAAATGAAACCCCAAAACATAAAAAACAGATACAATACATGGAATAAGCAAAACGCCTTCGCTGGTATGTTGGACTATGGCCAGAAAATGGTAAAAACAGTGCCCAAAGGGAGTACCTCGTATGTACTACCACAACCCGCAATCGCATATGCGGCAACTTTCACCGAGAAGGCCTAGTTTTATATAGGGCTCACACACGCTCACCGAGAGGTGTTAGACCAGCGCGAAAGGGTCGCTGCAGGTTCTTGATTTTGTCGTCGTCAACGCGCCAGACACCCTTGGTACGGTCGTCGTGCAGCTGTAAGTTGGCACCGGTTGCAACAGCGCCAGCAGCCAAACGGTGGAAGATAGCATCGCCGTCGTGTTCGCTGTTCTTAAAGAAAAGGGGCGTCCACACTTCGCCAGCAGCGGCTTCTTGAGCACGCATACGACGCTGCGCCTGCTCAATCTTTGACTTTTCAGCGACAGTCTGGCTCAGGTCGCCCTTACCAAGACCATCAAGCACACCCGCCCAGGCACGACGAGACTCCCACGGGTCCTGGGTGGCAGTATCGGGCAGGACGATGGGTGCGGGTGCGTTCTCGGGAGCGTCGACGTCGTACTTCTCGAGCACGGCGCCAGAGCGAGCATCGCGCACCGTCCAGCCCTTGCTCCAGACACCCTCAATGGTGTAAAGGACCTCGCGCTTCTTGGGCTCGCCGGGGCCAAAGACCTTGGCGGCAAAGGCGTTGCGAGTGCCGCCCCAGGCAATGCCTTGGCCGGTAAATTTGATCTCGGCAGAGTAGCCGCTGCTGCCGACAACGTGGTAGATGTCGGTGATCTCGGGGTATAGACGACCGGACAGGAAGCCACGGACCTTGATATCGGGCAGGGGGATCAGGTATTCTTCGTCGTAGGCATCGATGCGGACGACGGCGTGGCCGACCTGGCGCACCTGGACATTGCCAGAAAATGTCATCTCGACACGGGCATAGCCATCGGCGCGCACACCATGAACGTCGTCGGCAATGTGCATGGCGGTAATTGGCGGGTGGTGGCTGACTTGCTCGGCAACAAGGCGTGTTGTGATGCGATCGGTGCCGCAGGTGCAGGAGGAGTTGGAGGTGGCGGAGGAGGAGATGGTCGTGCTGCGACTTAGGCCTGGCTCTTGGTGTTGACTTGATAGACTACTCCGTGTGGATGCGCTCTGGCTCTGGCTCTGTGTCTGTCCTTCAACGCCATGTGTCTTCTCGTCTGTCCATTCGGCGAGGAACAGCTCGCCCAAAAATGCGTTCAGTGGCTTTTTAATGCTTGTCGAGGGCGAGCCGCCAACGTACATTTGTGTGCGCAAGGCGATAAGGACCATGCGAAGGACGAGTAAACAACGTTTGTCGGCGGCGGGCTCGAGGGCGGGAGCAGCAAAGACGGCGGGTCGTTGTGCCCAGCAGCGGCCGACTTCGACGACGGACATGGGGGCAAGCATGGAGGGCGGGCCGGTGACGTTGGCAAGGTCGCCTTTTGTCGAGGAGAGAAACTAAACTGTCAGTGGAGATGCAGTATTTTTGTCAGTATAAATATATACATACCTGGAGCAGCTCCTTGCAGCGTGATGCAAGAGTCTTGTCCATTGTGGTGGATGTGTCGTGTGGTTAAGTAAGTGAGGGGCTTCTGCAAGTTTGGTGTAAATGTAGGAAGATCGACTATGGCAATGGGTATTGTTGATGCTGATGTTAATTAACGATGGTGATGATTGCTGGCGATGTAAACAAGAAACGGTGTGCGGTTTGAATTTCAGTGCTCCCGAAAAAAAATGTACTCTAAATATTTCCTATTTGTCGATGTCGTTCGTGCCTTCCCTTTTTATGTTTTGCTTGCGTGCTTGTCCTTATTGTTTGTTCGTCTCCTGCTTCACGTTTGTTTCACCCGCCTGCCGAATGCCTGTGGTGCGGAAGGAGGTGCCCACGCTGCAGATAATAGATGGTAATAGATAGGCCGCGCATGCCCCACATCCACTACGCTCTTGGCCAGGCCCCCATTGCACCTGCCATTGCAACAAGTGACAGTAACAGACTCGACGAGTCGAGATACGCCGGCTCCTGCCTCGTCAGTGGGACAAATATTGGGTAAAAATGCGCGCACCTGCATGCTATGCTCCGTCCAGCGTGTCTAAGCAGTTTCCATCCTAGAAACACGGCAGCCTAGCGCTCTGATTGGCCCCGGGATCTGAATGAAAACGCAGGTGCACTGCCGCCCGGGCGTTATTATTCGCTGTTGGCGATGCCGACGACGCGAGCTCGGAAACGATGTGATCCGGGCAAAGCTGCAGGACTGTGCTATTTTTGCTCTTTTGTATTTCCTCGCCTTTGAGCTGTATGAGTCTGGCCCAACCAGCGTCCCGGGCGGATGGTAGCGCCGTCGGGTCTGGAGTGTTGCCGGAAAATGCGCTATGAGTGCTGTTCGTCCGCTGTTAGATCATCTGAAGGCACTAAACTCTATTGCTGCTGCGCCTCGTTAGTGTGTCTTCCTGAAGAGACGGCCTAATTTTACGGCTGTTTGTTGCTCCGATTGAAGCATCTTGTTCCACATACAATACGCATTTTCAAGTCAAAGGGACAAAAGCAGTGACGTACGGCGTGAGCATTTTCATCTTCTATTCAGATAATTGCGTCAAATTTGAGGTAAAAATATAGTTAGATAGAATCTACAAAATTCGTGATCGTGGTATCATCGTCTCGTTCTGCCTCTTTGCCTTCTCGCTTTCTCTTTCCATGCTCCCTCTCTCTTTTTTATGCCATCACTTTGTCGACGTCATCAACTGATGTGGCCTCAACTGTATTTTCCTCCATTGCTGTGTCTGCCGTGTCTGCCGTTACATCGGCTGCACTCTCGCCCGACACTGGCGCGGCCGTCTTGTCCGTTTCGTTTGTTTTGTCAGCCCCCTCCTTTTCCGACACCGACGATGCCGCGGACGCTTCCTCGCTCTTCTTCGACCGTGAGAACATGGAGGTACTCGGAATGAAAGTCGACGCTGACTTGGGCATGCTGGGCATGGCAGGCATAGTGGGCATCGACATGGCGGGCATCGACGGAATCGAAGACCGCGACAGGCCCTCGATGCGCGGCATCTTGGCTGGCAGTTGCGAGGACCAGTCGGACACGCGCTTGAGACCGGTGCCAGCATTCTGGGCGACGCTCAACAGGTGCCGCAGGTAGGTCGCACGGTCTTCGGGTGGCATATCAGCCGCCGATGCAGCTGCTCCAGCAATCTCGTCGTCGTCATCAATGACAATAGCTGAGGAGGCACTGCTGCCCTTTTCTTCGCCCTCGCCATCACGCATCAACGAAGCCGTAGCCGCAATATCGATGGGTGACTCGTCAGGTAGGCCCTTTTCGGAGTCGGTCTTGTCGTCCGTTGACTTGTGTGCGTCGTCACCGCCATCCTCTTTGCTCGCTGCTTCGGCCGCCGCCGCCATGTCCGAGTCGCTGCTGCCTTCAACAATCTCGACACCCTCGTCGGTCACCCGAATCGCATCTTCGCCCGTTGCAGCCTTGTCGGCCTCGGCAGCCTCTGCAATGGCAGGGCCTAGAGTGTCGATAATCGGCTCGTCGTTGCCGAACCAGCTGGCAACAAGAACGGCCGTGCGGCGAGTGAGAGCATCGTAGTCGGGGTTCTTGTCGCGCTTGAACAGGCTGATGTGTGCCTGGACCTCGTCTTCGCACGAAGTCATTGTCCAACGCTCGAACATGGAAGAGATGGCTGTTGTTTCGGTGTCGTTCTCTTCAGCCTCGGGCTCGTCTTTTTCAGTCTTACCGTCCTTTTCTTTCTCCTTCTCCACTTCGCCTTCACCTTCTTTCTCCTTGACATCGTTCTCGTTCTTGTCTTCAACAGCCTCTCCCTCTTTCCCCTTTTCCTTCTCTTCTTTCTCTTTTTCTTTCTCTTTCTCCTTCTCCTTCTCCTTGAGCTTCTGCTTGTCTTCGGGCACGGCACAGAATGTCCGCTCGGGCACAAAATAGCCGCCGCTCCAGTAGCCGTTGGCACCCAGCGACACGTACAGATCGTGCACGCCGATGCCGCCCTGCAGACCGCCCAGGCGTTGCAGTCGCCGGTTCAGCTCGGCCTGCTTGAGAAGCGCACCCACAAACGTAAAGTGTGCCGATAGCCACGCGAATGACTCGCCCACGTTCCGCCGGTTGATGTACGCCAGACCCTGGCCGATGGCGTCGACGCTCGACTGGTAGCCCTCGCGCAAACTTTGGCGGTCCATGCGCCGAACCTTGTCCATACCGGACATGATGGCCTTGCGGTGCGTGTAGGCTGCGACGCCGCCGGCAGCAATGGCGCCGACCGTGCCTGAACGAATGGCCATGAGCTGCCAGACCTTCCATCCCGCACTGACGGCACCGCTCGCTGCACTTCCGCCACTGCCACTGCCACTGCTGGACGGCTTTGCAGCACGACCCATGGCCAGCCGTCCCAAAGCGACAGGCCCTGCCGACAGGGCTGTCATGACGTTGAAGACGGTCTGCACCTTGCTGTAGTTGGAGAATGCGCCGTAGACAAACATGGACCGCGACAGGCCGTTGTAGGGAGTGTCGAGCGCCAGCAAACCTTGGATCGGCGGGAAGAGTGTCGTCGTATTTTCGTCGTCGCCAGCCTCTTGCTCGGCCGCCCGTCTTTCGTCGAGTGCTAGGAACAAGGCATCGGCCGCCACGAACCCGCCCATGGAGTGTGCAACGAGCACAACACCGACCTGCCGGTCATTGGGCGGCCACGGCGCATCCAGATGCTGCTTGCGAACGTCCATCACACGTGCCTTGAGCCATTCCAGAAACTGCTGGCTGGCTTCGGCGAGCTCCCCCTTGGTCTCGTAGCGTGGATACACGACAGTCTCGACGCGGTCGTGGTCCGGCAGGATGCCGGCGACGGTATTTTTGAGGTCCTGGAGTTGTCAGTAAGCTGTACAGACAAAAGAAGTGGATAACGCTTGGGACTTACATCAGGAAATGTGCGAAAGGTGTCGTCGCCGCCTTTGAAGCCGTGCACAAAGCACAACAAGAGAATACGCGGCATCGTGAGCGCGTTTTTGGGGTAATGCTTCGAGGTGTAAAGTCGATCAAAAAGTGAGACAAAAGTCGCTCAGGAACCCATGTTGTAAGAAGAAGAAATGATTCACGTCAAGACGAGGCTGTCCCGAAGATCTTGGTTCTTTGTAGATGTGAGTTTGTCAGGGAAGGCGGCGCCGTTTGTTGACGAAACTGCCCACTGCGGAAAGGCCTCCGTCGGCGCAGTCACTACCAAGGTCACTAAAGAACCGCTGTGGCGAAACGGTGACACCACACTCCACACACTAAAACGCGTCGCGGCCGCTGTAAAAAACCGCTAAACTGCCCGCATAAATCCTGGTTTTTTCCCCCAGACCTGACGCAACACCCTCCTTTTTAACTTCATTTTTGCCCATGTCGTCATACTTTCTTTGCGATCAAGATTCTACTTTTCTCTTTGTACCACCACCGCCAGTAAATTCTTTGCGATCGATCGGTCGTCGCAGGATCGAGTAGAGCTGTTCTAGCCCTTTTATAGCCACGTCTTTAGTTTCATAGATTTATCAATTTTATTTATATTTTATTTATATTTTTTTATGCTATTTAGTTTTATTTTTCTTGAAAGACAACTCATTCATATCTAAATCAAAAGAAGGATATCAATGCCCAATTACATGTCCCGAACACATACACACACACACACACACAATTTTGACTCTTCGCCGAATTACTCGTTCGTGCATGTCCAAAGTAAAAAAAGATCAAATAAAATCTTTGCAGATACGGCCGGATGGAAAAGCCTGTCCCTGCTTCACTCTCTTTCATTGCCCCTGCTCGGCAGCCCAGGCAGAGGACCTGCCGGCGGGCACTGTGGGCTCACGTTGCGCCCGGTTGCGTGACGACGAAGGCGATTGTCGCCGTTGCCGACGATGGGCTTGCTGCTGCAACAGCGGCAGTAGCTGCCGGAGACGCACCATACTGCGACACTGGTGCCAGCTGGCTCACAAAGTCGTGATACTCGCGGGCCAGGCTGTCGGCACTGTCCTTGTTGGCGTACCGACTGGCCGTGGTCTCCTTGTGGCGAGTATTTCCGTTGTTGCTGTTGCCACCATTGCCTGCATAGTAGGCATAATTGGTTGTGTAGAGGGGTGCATTGCTGGCCTTGTTGGCTGCATTGCTGCCAATGGTCGTGTCGCCCGCTGCATTTGGCTGCGGTTCCACTCCTCTTCCATGCGGCTGATGCGGTCAAGACCACGAGGCTCTGAGCGGAGGCCCAGTCCGAACGGCTCGTAGACACTGGACGTCGGCCGCGGCTTGTTGATGCCTGCATTGGAGGAGGACGATGGGTTGAATGCCCGGCTGGTACGGCTAAAGTTGCGACTGGCCCGCAGTTGCTGCTGGTTCTGGTAGACGTTGAGAGGTGCCACAACATCACGGGCACTGCTAGTCGGGCTGCTGGCCTCGAAGAAAGTTGATCCATTCTTGTTGTTGTCCTTCTCGGTAGACGTCTCGCCGCCACCGGCTGTCGTGAACGACCAGGCTGAGAAGATGCGGTCATTGGTAGACACAGCCATGGCAGTCGGCGCAGTGGACTCAGCTGGGACAGCAGAAGCAGAAGATGAAGACAATAAGGCCGACTTTGTTGGCGAGGACGTCGGCGAAGAAGTCGGCGACTTTTCCGTAGTCTCCTTGTTCTCTGAAAAATCACGCTCATACTCGGGAAGCTTGTATTCTTTCAGCGAGACATCAGAAGGAGATGCGGCACTGCTGCCCATCTTGGGTCGTGTCGTCGACGCTCGAATGCGCCATTGACGCAAACTGCCACCGCTGCTGCGACTCTCACCAGAGAGACCAGTGCCGCTGGTACCGCTAGGGCTGCTCCGGCCGCTGGACTTCTTGCCACCGTTGCTTTTGACAGCCGGCCGACGCTTCCAGAACCACAAGAAGACGATACAGCCCAAAGAAGCCAGACCAACGGCACCAAGAACAATGCCGGCAAAGGCCAGAACCACCTCAGGTGTTGAGCAGGCACCGAGCACGTTGGACTTTTGGTTGGCCTGCAGGAAGGATGACTGACTTTGCGGCGCTGCGGCGCCGTTGACCTCGGGCACAGTTCCCGGAAAGCCCCCTTCAGCAGCAGCTGTGACAGTCGCCGTAGCGGGAGATGGCACATTGGCCACAGCAGCAGCTTGCTGAGCTAAGAACGATGCGCTCACACTAGAGACGGCAGCTACCATAACCGAAGACATGCTGATGGACAGTACCTCCTCCGCAGAGGAAGCAGAGGCCACCATGGATGCTTGAAGAGAAGAGGACAGAGCTTCTTGTGCAGATGCTGCCGAAGACTGGACAGATGCCACGGCCGATGCAGCACTCTGACTTGCTTGGCTGGCACTGCGGCTGGCATCGTTGGCGCTCTGTTGCAGCGTGTTCACGGCTTGCTGTGCCGACTGGAGGCTGCTCTGCATTTGGGAGATGGTGCTCGATGCTGACGAGCTGAGTGATGTGAAGCGGGAGCTGAAGGAAGAAGAGATAGAAGACAAGGATGCAGCGTTGCGTTGCTGCTCCTGCTGTTCTTGTTGCTGTAGTTGCTGGATCTGGGCGTTGTTGTTGCCATTGTCTTGCCGAGCGTGGATGAGGATATTGCTTGGCCGTGGTAGTGAAAGTGTCTGGCCAGGCAGGCGTGAGTGATGCTTGGGCCGCAGGTGTTGTCTCTGGTGATGAACGAACAACACCAGCAGAGACCTGCGAGACGCCTCCGCCACTCAGGGCGAGGCAGTAAATTGCTAATGTGTGTTTCATTGTGGTTCAAATTGGAAAAGGAAATGGGTATCAATATGAGGGATGCATGCAAAGAGAAGAAGTACCGGGGATGACCTGATAAAAAGGATAGAAACCGAGAAGAAGAGAGAATGGCGACCAGGTCGAGAGAGGCGGGCAAGCCGGTGATTTTAAGGATGGTGGGAAGACAGGAAACATACATATCGACAGACCTGGAATCGAGGTGGGCCATAGGAGTAGGAGAGCAGAAACCAGGTGACACACAGGAAAATTCAGACCGAGAATGGAAAATCAGCAAGAAGTGAATGAAGTAGAGGATGATGATACACCTCTCTCCATCCTCGCCTCCGGGCTGGATGATGAGATGCCCATCACGAGCACTCACTGCACGCTCTGCTGCTCTCGTAGCTTTCTTCGTCCCGTCTTGTCTGGCCTGGTCTCGACTGGTCTTGGCATGCTTCTCATGCTCCTTCCGATAGCAGGCCACGGCGTAACATTCAAAGACTGGAAACGGCCGAATTGGACCTGGCTAAATGGGAAAGAGACCGAGTTAGAACCAAACATCGTGAGAAGCCCTCTGGCCACGCTGGAAAATAAACGTCCTCGAACCTCAAACATATCTTGCTGGCTGTGAACCAGGCATCAGACTGGTGTACTCGACATGACCGACACAATCCGGGGAGCCGAGTACAACGTCTGGCAACCATCGTGCGTACTATCTTCTGCCGAATATCAGACGCAAAACCCGGGGTCGTGGGGTCAGAGGCGGCTGGCAAAGCAGATGCCATTATTGTTTTTGTTTGGATACGACACTGGCTAAAGAAGCGGTAGAAGGTGACGTTAGCAGAGACATCGTGAAGAAGAAAAGAAGAATAGTTGTACCAAGCTTCGTGAAGAGCCGCACTTGTAGCTCCAATATACCCTTGTCTGATCGTCGTCAGGTTCCCTGGATTCGTCGAGCTGTGCGGAGTATGAGGAGGGAGGGAAGAGGGGAGGGAACAGCAAAGAAAGTACTAGAACAATCGAGGATGAGAGAGAAAAAACACCAGGGGTAACCTAGACCACACATCTCATCCGTGCTCAGAGAACAATGTCTCTGCAGCGGTGGGATCGACGACGCATGAAATGCGAGCAGCCTTGGGGAGGGGGAAAGAGAAGGTCCGGACTGTGGAGCGGACTGGATAGAAGGAAAGAAGGAATCAAGCACAGGAAGGAGCGAAACACAAAAATACGCCAAAAAGAAGGAACAGACAACGTATGGGGAAGGACGGTTCGCACCCAGCTTCCCGGCGTGTGGGGAAGAGCGAGCGTCTCCAATGCATCGTTCCTGCTTTCTGTCGGCTGAGGCCGTTTGGTTCGGCTGATGTGTAAGTCTGAGATTCTTCACACACCACGCAGCCTCTTGAACCTTTTCAATGCATTTCTCTATTCCTGCATTCCACCTCGCTGTGTAATTTTTTCCCTTTTTGTGATCTTAGCTTTTTGCCTCATTTCGATGGCACAAAGTTTGTTCTGTTTTGTTTCGACTTTCCTCCTCAATCATTTCCCGTAATTTTGGCAATTTTGCAGATTCCAGGTCGTAAAAATAACAAGGAAAGTCGATGAGCAAACGGATAAATCTGGATGCGTAAAAGATATAAAGTTGTCGACAGTTCCACGATGATTTTTTTGGTTCGAGTGTTTTCTATCTGCATGGCCATGGACTCGTCAGTGTGCCACACAAAGAACCAGAGACCCTGCATTTCATCTCAAGTCTCCCCTCCATCTGTCTTTTTGACACGCATCCGACCCCGACCATGTCCTTGTCTGCATGTCTGCTTCCTTGCCTTTGATCAATGTCTGAGCGCATCACAGCTTGTTAACTACAGCTATTTTCGTTGCATTTTCTATTTTCCCTCCTTCGCCCACCTTCTCTTTCTGGTAGAACTCTTTTTTAACTTCTTTCATCTCAAACGTTCTAAACCGTCCAGGGACCCTTCCCTTCCATCCCTCCTCTTCGTTCTTCCGTGCATGATCGACAGCCAGCAACCCCCTGCTTCCCCAGGTCAACCAAAGCCTTTACTCCATGCTCCGATGCATCTACACATCGCAAACCGTCCCGTCTCTTTGTTGTGCCGTTCCCCAGCTTGATTTTAGACGTACCGGACGCCGGGCTAGCTGGCTCGTCGTCTTCATCCGGAGCCTCCACAAACAACAAGCCACACCAAGAGCGATATCAGACGCAGTCATGTGGTTCGGCTGATTTTTCTCGAAGACCAGCCGTCCTAACAGTCAACCAAAAATCAGCCTTCGTCTCAACACTCTGCCGTACCAGCTTCGCGTCTCGTAGTAAACAATTTGAAGAAGTGAATCGTGGCCGCCGTACACACCATTAACTCTGCACATCTTGTTTGTCGTTTGAGAACGTTTTATAAAAACAGGCAAACCAAATGTAAAAGCTTACTCGCCACTCCCTTTTTGCTTCACTTCATTTTACCGCCTCGGCGACGCCGTCCTCATACCAATGACCACGGTGAAACATAACGAGACGTATTTGCAAACTAAATACAAAGATAAATTAACAGAAAAGTAAACCGCAGGCTATTCCGTAAATCCATCTCCTGCCAGCTCCAGGTTTTCTCGATGCACTCTTCTCCAGTACGTAGCCGCCTTTTTATGGCCTGAGCGAGAAGCAAACTCGGCAGCTAGCTCGCTCGAACGCACAGCGTAGTCTACAAACCCGTTCTCAGAAATATATGTCGCCAGTTTATCAGAATTAAAAGCAAGGGCACGTCGTTGCTCCTTTTCTTCTGATAAAAGCTTGACAGCCGCTCCAGCTCGTCGAGTATTTGCTTCATGTGAACTCGCTCATTATCGTCGTGCTCTGACGCAGCCGCACATGATGAACACATACAGGTGAAGCCGTACTGGGCAAGGCGGCACGACGATTTGCCGTGTCGGTCAGCAGCGGAATGTACGTTGTAACAAGCTCTTCGCCGGCAGCAATATCACGCGCAGCCACAATGATACGCTTGTAGCCACCGGTAACCGTGTCTACAGCATCTGTATTCAAACACGTTGGGCCGACAATCGTGATTGATGAGTGGCCACTTTTGGGTAGAAGCCGACACGGGCCGTCGCGCGTGTTGTAGGCGTTGCTCACGAAGAATGCGCAGCAGACGGCCGCTGTTGCACGCCATCTTCTTCCGTCTCGTCTTTTCCCTCTTCACCGAAGCGCACCTCGTGGCACGACAGATACTCTTCCTTCTGGATCCGTGTCAGGCGTGAGTACGCATCAGTCACGGCGGACTGCATGGCCTGTAGAGAAAAAGCCGACACCTGGAACAAGTGGTGGCGGTGTAATGGTCACCAACGGGTCTTCCACAAGCAGCTGCATGCCTCGTGGGATGTCAACCAAAGCGAAGAGACCGCGGCCTTTGTCCGGTGTCATGCGGACCTCCCAGAGGTCACTGGATGGGGTGTTTGAATGTCCATCTCTGGGACAATTCGAATCCTGTGTCTGTTAGAACTTCGACGCCAATAAGGTCTCGAAATTTGGATGCGTACCGTTGATGCAAAGATAAGAGGCGCTGGCTCGCATATGAGTGGCGCTTCTGATTGTGCTGCGAGTACATTGCTAATGTGCAGCGTGGCGAACAGTAGCCATGATAGCGACACAGACAGTGTCATACTGTCCGCCTCTTTTTTGAGTAAAAAGTGTACGATAATCGATAATAAGACGCATTCATGCTCGACAGTATTTCTTGGCCATTTTTTTCTCCCGTGAAGCATCACAAGATATCAAAAGCGTGGCCAATTCCTCATGCCCGTTACCTGTTTCATCCCACCGACCCTAGCCTTTTTCCTCACCAAAAATCCCACAATGAAACACGCCTTGTAAATACGACCGTGCGCGCAGAATACAGGGACAATAACTTATGTCATCTCATCTCAAGAGTGTATTTACCACGTATTTTATCTTTACTCAGTGCTCGCAAAGCTTGCTTGAAAATCTGCGTCTTTGTTTTCTCGCCTCCGTACGTGATGTCACGATGTTGCAACGGTGTCTCGGTGGCCTTCCATTATGAACGGTCAACAGATCTTAAGTCGCATTGGAACCGGCGGCACAGCAGTAAACCAGCGGCAATTTTTGGTACATTTACTATTGTGAGGACATTTGAAAGACAAGTTGGGTGTTCTTATTGATCATGTGCTGTGTTCAATGTCACTTTTTGAAATCGTGCGAGTTCCCAGAAATTTCAGGTGGTGATAAAGGAGCGACAAGTCTCTTGATCTCATAGCAATGTTTGGCAATCGCCAGATTCAAATTCTTTTGCAGTTCCCAATGACAACAAGCGATCAAAACCCCCCCTTGCAAAACACACCAGCATCGACAACACAACCATCAATATGCATTTCCAATATCCTACCGGTCAACCTCGAAGAGCACCCGGCGTCTGGACGCGGCAGGTTTTCGACAGTTGGCGTGCTTGAACCTGCTGTCCGTATTGAGCGATCTAACGATTATGACGGAGATCCAAGCGGTGGAAGTAGCGACGGCACCAGTATACGCAACTCCATCTATCGTATCGTGGCCACGTTTGTTCTTGAAGTCACCATTGTGGGCTTTGATCAAAGGTAACGCATTGTTCCTGCTTCTTTTAGTCACGACGGTATTTAAATTAACGAGCCAAGCTACCAGAAACACAACCGGTTGTTCGATGCCATCTCACTGCGCTATCTCTACTGCCGCGGCGACCAAGTCAGCGTGCGCCCCCTCGGTGATGATGCCGTGCATGGACTCCAAGTAACCCGTGAGCGGGACAAGACGAGCACCGTCGACGCCGGTCTCAGCCCTTCAGGCACTCCGGTGACAGCAACTGTCATGATGCCTGCCATGCCAACATTCAGTGTGCAAGTTCAGCGAGACTTCAAACTGGCATA
Organism: Sporothrix variecibatus; assembly: GCA_016097105.2. Classification (NCBI taxonomy): domain Eukaryota; kingdom Fungi; phylum Ascomycota; class Sordariomycetes; order Ophiostomatales; family Ophiostomataceae; genus Sporothrix; species Sporothrix variecibatus. Next base: position 3,834,240 of record JADMNI010000001.1, on the reverse strand, counting down.
CCAGCGGACTATGAACAGCTGGCGGCTTGGGTTGTCTAACGGCGTGGTACCGTTCATGGATAACAAGAACTCATCATCAGTGCCTTTAGCTTCTCGTTTGGCTGCCTTTCTGATCCCAGATGAGCAACAGTTACTGCCGCCGACAAGAGACAACAAGTCGCAATATCCAACACAGGATTTACAAAACCCCTGTTTCTGCGTGAAGCAGCCCAGTCATAGTTACAGACATTTTCAAACATTCCATCCTCGCATATATGACCGAGCAGCTCTCTGGTCCTGGCAGACTGAATCATCGCTACGCCTATGGACTCCCGAGATCTACAGCTCTGTTCGATTTCCCATCACCGTCATGCGTGAGGTGTCGGTGGCCGAGATTGATGCCTTACCAAGAGGTGATGACAGACTTGCGCCTTATTTGCAATTTGGCTTTGTAGTCGACATTCAGCTACGAGCCCTTGGCATCGGCATCGGCCCATGGCTTTCCGGTCTCTTCAAAAGCAGTAGTCGCCCTGCTGAGATCCGTCTTCAATCAGACAGTGGTCAACCACTACCAGCTGACCGTGTGTGGTTCTCCATCGTCTGCAACAACATCAGCTGGCCGCTGTATCCAACCCGAAACCTCCAAGAGGAAGCTGAAGGCGGTGTTGTTCTCCGTTCAGACCAGTCGGCTACTATTCCGCGACGCCTTCCAACGAATGCCGAGTTTTTCGAGGCCATCAAGCAGAAACCGGAAAATATTCCAACTGCTCTCATGAGGACATCATTGACAGAGACTGCCTGTCGGTGCCAAACGCTTGGGCCTCAGCAGAACAGACTGTACCACTGCCGTATGGACTGTAAAGCAGGCCATTCTGTCCGTCCAACAAGCCGATTCCTGGCTAACGACGCACAGTCGTTGGAGATGAGATCTACACCACCTCCGCCCTCCACGGTCTCTCAGAGATCACCAACTACGGCCTCATTCAGGACAGCTCCGAGGATATCTTCTGCCAAACCAAGTTCAACTCAAACAGCAGTAGGAAGGCCACAGGTTCGAAAAAGGACAAGTTTAGAGAAGATACTGTTACAAGAACGAAAACGGAAGACAGTATGAAGGAGAGAAAATGTTAAAAGAAGGCTTCCCAAAATAATAAGTACAGTTTATTAAAACGTATTGAAGAAACAACGGCAAATTGGCACGGGATACTTAAAAACAGGGGCAGGGACTTATTCTCGATTCATACATACTTTCCGAGACACCTTGCGATTTTCTCTTCTTCTTTGTATTTTCTTTCTGAGTAGCTCTACGATCTTCGCAAGTATCAACACTTTCTCAAACTCTAGCAACATGAAATCAATCGCATCCTACGTTTTTATTGCCCTTTCGGCCCTGGGCTCGATCGCCCAGGCCCAGGCACCAGCAACAAGCGCCCCAACAACGCCTGGCCTCACTTTTTTATTCAGCTGCAATGTCACCATGGGCCTCTCCCTCAAAGTCGGAACCGGCGTCAAGAATACAACCCGCGCCGTATTCCCCATTTCCGGTGGACAGGCCATCGGCCCTCGTCTTCAAGCTAAGGTGCTCGAGGTCGGCGCGGATTGGGCGTCGTACGGCACGCTTCTGAACGGCGTCAACGTGGCCGACGATTCTACGGCGAGCAAAGACCCAACGGCCACGACATTTTTTGGGACAGATGCCCGCTTCCAACTTCTGACAACTGACGGCGCCAATATTCTGATCGAGACAAAGGGCCAGACGGCGCCGGGAACAACAACTGGTGCGGTACATGTGCTTGCCCACCTCGAAACTACGAGCTCGGCCTACAACTGGGTCAACGACGTCCTGACTGTGGGCGTGCTACGGACAAACAGCGACGGGTACCAAATCGACCTGTGGCAGTTGACGACACCGTAGGTGGGGAGAGAGGGAGGGCAGGTGGACGAAAGGAATTCGGTGCAGAGGAACATAGAACGGAACGGTAGAGATGCGAAAAAGTTGCTCAGATAGATCTAGAATCTAATGCTCTCGAAGATCGCGCAATCAACTAGATTTGTTCGTAGGTGAAGGCATTCGATAAGCGAAATCAAACAATTGAAGATCGCAGGATGTATTGTTTAGCCTATTGTTTCCGTTTTGAAGGATCTCTTATTTCTGTCCAACTTCTTATCCGACCATTCGCATCGTAGTCCCTTCTCCTTTACCGTGATTTCTTGCCGCTCTGTTTGGCCAGGAACCAGGTCAGCCGTGTTTTCAATGCGCTGCCATATGCTGCCATATGGCATAGATGAAAAGCGGTGTTGATATTGTCGTCCCTTAATATTCAGAGCCGCGTGCAATATGCTAAGAATAGATCCGATTGCAGTTGTCGGAATGAACCTTTAACTGCGAGGAATAATGGGACTGTCAAAACAGTAAAAAAAATTGGGATTGTGAGGAGTAACGAAAATAGTTTCCTATCAAATCATGAGCATATTAATTGAAGAAGACCGTGGTAGAAACAAAAATTGATATACTGGGAAAATGTCCATGACCACCAGTGGCATCGGCGGCAGCGATCCCGGTATAATTTTGTCTAAGCGAAAGCCTCAGCGATAGCAAGTACCCAGATGGGCAGGCCCAGATCTCGATGGCTGCCGCTCCCAGTAATCCTACCGGCAACTGAAGCCGGTATTTGTTTGTTCTGGGCAATGCTTGGCTCTTGTACTTGTTCGTCTACAAGTTTTATTTTGGGTGTTGTATTTCTTCGAGAACGTCAAGATATCCAATACGATTCGGCCCACTCTATGTTTCATGTCTACCTAATAAATCAACAATGAGGTTCACTCGATTAGCATCCCTCTGGGCACTGTCTCTGGGCCCTAATCCAGGCGTCTATGCGGACAATGGCGACGGCAGCCTCAACGGTACCCGTTTACCGAAACCATCCAGGGACCCATGGCTGACGACACCTCCGGAGGCCGGGTGGGAGTCTACGGCTCCCGGCACAGTACTCAAGGTGCGGCCACATGCCTACAATATGTCGAAGTCGGCCATCAGCTTTGACGGCTATCGGGATGTGTTTCAGCTACTCTTTCGGTCGTCAAACAGCCACAACCAGCCAATGGTGGGCGTGACGACGGTGTTTGTGCCGGAAACACGTCCTCAGAACGTGTCCAGTTCTCGAGTGTCTCTGCTGTCTTATCATCCACCATACGACACGGCATGCATCGACGCGAGTCCCGGTTATGGACTACAGTTTGGCGAGCCGTACGGCGAGATCGCCCTGGCCTTGAAGCGTGGTTGGTACGTGTCTGTGCCTGACTATGAAGGCCCACAAGCAAGCTACGGCGCCAACGTGCTAGCTGGGCATGTCATCTTGGATGCTGCTCAGGCTGTTGTTGCCACGTTGAGGCAGGGCGTGCCAGATTCCACAACTCTGCCGACATATCGGAACTCAACGATGGTAAACAATGTTACACTCGCGTTCTGGGGCTACAGCAGCGGTGCAACGGCCACGGATTTCGCCCTTGAGCAGGCTGACACCTACGCGCCCAACCTGGTGATCCATGGCACCGTCGTCGGCGGCATGACTGCCAACCTGACGCGCAGTCTCGAGTTGTTGAGCGGCCGCGATGTCGCCGGGTTGTTGGCGCAAACATTGCTGGGCACGACAACACAATATCCCGACCAGCAACGCTTGCTAAATGACAGCCTGTGGCCGGCTGGTGTCTACAACACGACCGAGTTCCACAGCGCGCGCAACATGAGCGGTTGGCAGTCGCTGGTGCACTTTGCGTACCAGAAACATGTTTTCCTATTTCAAAGGAGGGACGTTTATCGGTGTTTGGGTCGACTCCTATCCAAGATATGTTGTCGAAAGAAGGCTGGGCTGGAAGACACGGCTCGCCGCCGTTGCGGACACGCACGTTCTACTACCAGGCCGTGGGCGACGAGATGTGTCCGAGCGCAGAGGTGGACCGACTGGTGGACGCGTTTTGCGCGGCGAGAAATAACGCGACGGCATCATCGATATCATCACCAGCTCTCTTCCTGTACCAACGCAATCTGGTGGGCGGTCATAATGATGAATTGAGCAATGGCCGGCAACGCGCGCTGGATTTCCTGGGCGAAGTGCTGGACGGCACGCCGACGGACTTGACAAAGGGACTGCCGGCGTCGGGATGTGTGCTGCAAAACGTTACTATTTCGGTTGATCCCAATGGGCCATACCATTAGATGTCGTTAGAGGTCAATTAAGGTGGGAGAATCAATTGTTGTGAAACATGAATACCACGAAGTATTTAAATATAAAAGAAAGATTGTTTTGTGGTAATTTGCCGGGCACAGTACGACGTATTTCGCAGCACAATTTCGCCAGTTTTGGTGGGGCTCCGGATTCGCTTCTAACACAGATCGTCGGAGTTTCCGAAAAGCTTCACAAAGTTCCATTCTACACATTCGTGGCCAAGAACAACACAAAATGGCATCTCAACAGGCAAAAATGGGGCGACCGGCACCAACTGCGCCACCAATTCGTGCATCTGGCTCGGGGGCCCGCTCTACCCTCTTCACCGCCGCTGCGGCCTACCTTTTTATCAGCGCCGCCTTGAAGACCAGCCAGGTGCTCGGTTTTACCTCACTGTCAGCGTCGAACCTGCCACTGCCTGCATTCCTACAGCCCAAGCCCGCGCCCATCCCATCACAGGCGCAAGTCATTGACCAGCGGTTATTCAACGCACTGCCTCATGTCCCGCCATCGACTGAGTTCAACGGCACCAGCAAGGTCAGCTCCTCATCCTTCAAGCTCCGATATTTTCCCCCATATGACATCCCACTGATATGACATGCCTTTGTCAGCCCTTCGTTCCGCCAGGACACACCGTGGAGTCGCTTCTTGAGCGCCCCTTTCACGTTTATGACCCGGCTTTTGTGGCCCTCCTAGGCTCTGACCCGACGCTGACGCGCATCGCCGTGTCCGATAAGGACCCGCTGTTCCACGAGGCCGTTGTCTGGTCGCGCGACACCGAGGAAGTTTTTTTTTGTGCAGAACGCCGGCGCGCCCGATGCAGGCACCGGCCTGGCCAAGTCCGCCATCATCCAAAAAGATCTCGCTCACCGACGCACAGGCCGCGGCAGACCGCAAAAAGGCCGGTGCTAGAGATGCCGACACGCTGATTCCCGTGACCGTCGTCGATTCGGCACCGCAGGTCATCAACCCCAATGGCGCCACCAACTACCGCGGCCAGATCTTGTTTGCTGGCGAGGGTATGGGCCCAGATGTCCCTTCGGCTCTCTACGCCATGAATCCGCGTGCGCCCTACAACACGACCGTACTCCTCAACAACTACTTTGGCCGCCAGTTCAGCTCGCTTAACGACGTCGCCGTCCATCCGCGATCGCGCGATGTTTATTTCACCGACACTCTGTACGGCTTCTTGCAGGACTTCCGCCCAGCTCCCGGTCTGCGCAACCAGGTCTACCGTTGGGTTGAATCGACAGGTGCGGTGACCGTCGTGGCCGATGGCTTCACGCTGCCCAATGGCTTGACATTCTCACCTGATGGGAGGTACGCCTATGTTTCAGACACTGGCATGCACCACGGTCTTTATGGCTTCGAATACCGCGACCCGGCGACCGTTTACCGCTACGATGTCCAGGCCGACGGCACCTTTGACAACCGCAAGACGTTTGCGTATGTTGACTCGGTCGTGCCGGACGGTGTCCATTGCGACAACAAGGGCAATGTTTACGCCGGTTGCGGTGATGGCATCCAGGTCTGGAACCCGGCGGGCACCCTGCTCGGTAAGATTTACCTGGGAATGGGTGCCGCCAATTTCCAGTTTGCCGGCCCGGCCGCATGGTTGTCTGTGCCGAGACGGAGCTGTATTATGTGACACTTGCGGCTGTCGGTGCCATTGTTGAGTCGGAGATGTAGATCAAGAAAGACGAAGAAGAAAAGAAAGAAGAAAAAAAAAGGGGGGGAAACAAAGGAAGCGAAGGTCCGGAATAGACATAAAACTTGGTACGCGATGAGAATGCCAAGACAATTAATGCACGAAAATGCAATCCTCTGGAAAAGAGGCTCCGTTGGGAGTGCGACGTCCGCCATGTTGTATCGATTGTGGTTGGCCTTTTGGTCTCGTGGCGGTTGCTCGCGGAATGATGCCAAAATGAACAGTGCTCTTGCCACGCTGGCCCTGTCAGGCCCCTGTCGAGCCCTATTGGGCCCTGAAAACCCACGCGGGACCAACTGTATTTGGTGGGGAAGCCGAACGGCGAGCGGTACTTGCCGCCAGAGTGTAAGAAGGAGGAAAGAGGGAAAGAGCAAAGGCTGACGATTTGCTGTTGTGGCGTTTGGTGACATCCCGTCCTTTCGCACAATCTCGACAAAAATGGACAGCTAAAAAAGGCGACACGGCCCTCACGGCTCATGTAACAGAAGAACGATAAACTACAAAAAAAAGTCTAAAGAACGGGCTTGTTCTTTTTGCTATCTTCTCTTCAATCTGACCACGTCATTGTCCCTTTCCTCGATCGCACCTTCCTTTGTTTACATCTCGGATGTCTGTTGGTTTTTACTAGCGCATTCACCTCACGATTGGGAGGGAAAGAGCAATTGAAATTTGAGGAAGGAAAAGGCAACTCCCTATCACGGAAGCTGCGGGTTCTCAAACCTTCTTTCAACGACACGCCTTCCAGGCTGTTTCGACTGTCTACACTCCGACTCACCATGGCAGACGAATTATCTTCATCTGCGTCCTCAACCTGCCGCCTTGTCGGTGAGCCGATGCCTGACATCGCAGGCATCGGCATTCTCGTCGGCTTCAGCGGCCAGGCCTTTTTGTCACTCTGCCTCGCGTTGGCCGTCTCGACCTGCGCCATGAGGACGGCTCCGACGAGCATGCCATTGAGTCCAAACGGCTCGAGATGGTCCAGGATATCCTCATGATTGGCAACGACATCCAGGTCATGACGGGTATGGCACTTATGATTACCGTCTTCTCTTCCTACAATCATATGGATGTCTACCACTTTCGGCTCATCTACGACATTGTCAGTTTGGTCGGCGTGTCTGTTGCGGCGGCGCTCGTCTGCTTTTCGTTTTGTGCGGCGCGCAAGGACAAGTACAAGCAGCGCCGCATCCGACGGGCTACGGACTTCCCGATGAGGATGATGCAGAAGGACGCCATAAGAAACGGTCACTCTCCCAAATGGTGCGTGGCTGGATCGACAGCGCTCGAAAAGTGTTGCCTGACCTCCACAAACTCGACAAGAAGAACCCAATCGTAAAAAAATTTGCCATGTCTGCGCGATACCGCATCACTTACCTCTTTGCCGCGTTCTTCTTGACCCTGACAATTCTGCTCAATGCAAAGCTGGACCATTGGAACGACAACAAGGAACCTGGCGCCTGCTACAACACCGCCTACACGAGTGCACCGGGCGCTCGCCACCGCAAGCCGACCGCGTATATGTGTGGGTCACATGTGGTTGGATGATGTTCGTCATGATGTTCTCCGTCTTTGACGGTTCGAGTCACCGTCGGTATATTCTGCTGGCCGCATTTGCACAGCTCCCACTGCACTTTTATATGATGATCGCCTTGCGCACTGCGAACCAGGGTCTGCTTGGAACGCCAACAGAGGACAACGATGCCGCCTCTGCTGACGGCGGTGGCGACAACTCGGAGAACGACTGGGACTTTGGGCAAACGACTGCAGTCCTTCTCTTCACTGTGACTGTGATTGAGGCTATTAGCAAGGGTCGCGAGTTCTTTCGCTTTGAGCGCAGCGTCAAGAAGAAGCGAGCAGCTATTGATCGCCGGCAGCAGGCTCGAGAAAGCCGAAACGGCGCCGACGATTGTGACAATGACGAAGACATTGAAGACGAGCGTGACCTGGCCTCATTCAACGGCATCACCAACACGACGACACAAAGTACCAACAAGAATGGTGAAGACTCATAGCTGCATCCATGGAAGCTCCAGACACCGTCTCAGCGGCATCTGAGCAATGCCAGTGCTGGCAATAACAGTATTGCCATGGTCAACGCGGAGCGTCGTCGTCGGCTGTGGCTGTAACCAATAGCGGCATCAGCCGAGGTCTAGACCCGCACGACGTTGAAGCTGCACAACCAACAGGTCCCAAAAGCCGTTAGATATGATGAAACGAATAGAATGACATGTGAGCATGTAGAGGAAAGAGGAACAGGATACCCAATGATATGCCATGCCCACAACATATTGATGCGAACCGTTGTTGTTTGACAGTTTGAAGGAGTACTTTTTGTTTTCTTAACATCAATTTTGTAAAATTTATTTTATAAATCTTGTGAATGGACGATGATTGAATTTAAACAATAAATAGTCTGTTTCGTGATAGCTGTTGGTCTTTTCAAAGCCCCTTATATTTTTATTTTCAGAAAAAATTAATAAACATTATGTGTACTTACGAACCACCAAAAAAACCACCAAAAAAACCTACACATTGAAATCATTTCAACTTCATCATTTAATATTTGTTTAATAATCCGAGGCATTAAAAAAGGGGTACGTAAATAAAAATAAATAGAATTAAATAGTACAATATGTCGCCGAAACGCGTCATGCCGACCGCCTGTGTCCAGGCCATTTGATGGACACTCATGTCATTTGGGACGTCTTCCATTTACATCAACACATAGCATATACATTTACACTTACACCACTTTACGTTGCCTCTACAAGTTTAATTGATTCGTTGGCTCTCGCCGCATTCCAGTCAGATTTGGCGGGTTTGACGCTTGACACTTTCTTCCGCCCCTGGGATCGCGATGCATCACGTCACAAAGGGGGACTTCGGCAGTACGAGGAATGCGGAAACGAGGATAAGCACAAGGGACGCGATGGCGTTTCTGACGGCGTCTGTAGGGAGCAAAAATAAGAGAGAATGGAGCTAAAGCCAAGGCAAGAGGGAGACAATTGAAAACAAAGCCCCGAAAGCAGGAGTGAGAGGAAAGGGGCGGAAGAGAAGAGGAGGAGAAGAAGGGGCAAACGGGGCAATACGATCCAAGGGCGCCGCAAAGGGAGAGTTTGGGAGAGGAGAGAGAGGCGACAGAGGCAACAGAAAGAGAGGAGACCGTAAGGGGTTGTAAGGGAGACGTCAGATAAAGTTGATTACTGGTGGAGTTTAGCACAAACCACTTACACTTTTTGGTGGGCAGAGTATTGTAGTGGGCTCCATACATGTATCCTAAAGCCTCCAGAACTGTCTGAAGCCAGCTTTGGACGTCTTCTTTTGTCAAGTCTGCGATGTGAGTGAAGCAAGACAGGCGGGAGGGTCAAAGAGGAGACCGCCAAGCCATAGCAGACATCTAGACCAACCAAGGTCTCGCGAGAAAAGCTGCCACGTCCAAGAAGAAGCCAAAAAGGACAAAAATGAAGAAACCCGGCACGAATCAATTCGGGGTCTTTTTGCTACGGTTAGCAGCAAAGCAGGAATGCAAAAGCTAAAGTGCTGGCAGCGGAAGGCCATGCACGCCGAACCCACAAAGAAGTACGGCGTAGGAATGCGGGAAAGCGTGTCGAGGCAGCAGAGGAATGGATGGCTGGGGTGTGCTAGGAAAGCTAAAACGTACGCTGACCCAAGCCAGCACGATTCCAAAAATGGATCGTGGATGGAGCACAAAATGGATCACGATCAGAGACAAGGACTCTGTAAAAAAGCAAGACGCATCTGCATACCACCAACCTTGCATCGCGAACATGCACCCAGATAGATAGAGGACGACAAAGACGACAAGCTATTGCAGGTCTGAGTCCCCCACTGAGCTCGAAGCCCACAGAGGGCTAAGCTGAACGGAGGGCGCTGGGACGGATTCTGTTTCGGGGGGTTCACCTGACTTTGTTAGCTGACCCGAATCCGTCTTAGACTGGCCGTAGAAAAAAAGACACTCCCGCATACCTGCCGAGTGCAGACCGGGGATGCCTCCGTTGGCTGGTAGCGGGCCTCTTCCCTCCCTCGTAAGGTCCCGAGACTTATTCCGTGCAGGTATCCTACACTTTGATGCACTCCACCCAGGGGAAGGAGGCTTGAGGCTTTTCGTACGAGACAAAACGGGCCGGAGCCCTATCAAGACAAGTCCCAGCCAAGTTCGCCCAGATTCAGCCAAGGTGACCTCAAGCCATGGCGGTCTACGCGCCTATTCTTTCCCTTTCCTTCCTGCAGCTCCCTTCGTTTCTTCTTATCTGTCAAAGTACGCCACCTTAACGGCCATCAGAGAGGAAGATGTGGAGGACATCTGGCTCTCGCAACTACGTAATAGTTCATTCCGATGAGAAAGCCAGATGAGAAAGCCAGATAAGATAGATATAGCGGCGAATGATACAAAATAGGAAGAAAATCCAGACTGGTGACTTCGTGATCCGCTCTAGCCGTCCGCGCGGTCCGGCTGTTCATCTTTTCTTGCCCTAGCTAGACTGTCCGGTCGGAGCTCATGGTAAAAACGTGTACCTGTGTACCTGCGTATGAATCCTGGAGTTTTCATTGTCTCTACCAGGCGACGAGAGCGAATAAGACAAAAGTGTCTGCCAAGTCAATAGCGAACTGCGGTCTCAGTGCTGGATGAACGGCCGAGCTGAACAGTCTCCATGAAGCTAAAAGACTCGTGAGTCCAGACCGGCTTGGAGTCGTAGGTGGACTGCCAGCTGGACAGAAACTGCGTATACGAAGAGGCAATCAAGACAGTGAAAAGAGTCCCCGAAATTATACATACGTCGTCTGAACTATCGAGAAGAGAACAAGCAGAATCCTGCCGTATGCAGGGGACAAGATGCATCTTTCTTGTTACTTGAGTCTTGCTTTTTTGACGAAATTGAAGAAGTTGATGGAGGGCTTACGAGTACAGAATCCAGCCCCAACGCTTGACAAGAAAGTGCGTGTCGTGAAGGCTTCGTATGTACGGGAACCTGCATTAAAGCTAATCTTATGCAAGACAAATATGGTAGACTAGATGTGTGTTTGAGTTGTGAACTGAAGTGTGTGTGTGGATGCACTAGCAAGACCGTTTTGACAGGTTTGCCACCACCTAGAGCTAGACTTGTACCTGAACGATGTGTATTTTAGGCCTAGTCGAGGCCCTTAGCCTAGGAACGACAACACCACAAAATAGGAGAGGTAAAACATGGACTGTGTTGTTGCGAGAGACAAAGCTGATAAGATGCAGTGACAAGATACAGTGGACGCAATGCCAAGGTTACGTTCAAGCCTTGATCGAGGTGCTTAAGCTTGGTGGCTTGGGAGCCTTTGTCGGCGTTGTGGGCGCTGTGGGCTTGAAATAATGCTCCGAATTGTCCGACCTGGGGGGTTGGTTGGTCATTTCTCACCTTTTTTTCTTTGCTTTCTTTTGCTTTCCTTTATTCCCATTTCCCCTTGCTTCCCTTGACCCAGATGTGTGGTCCCCTTCTTTTTGATGTGAGGCCCTCTTGTTTGGCTTTTGTTCCGCGTATTTGTCTCTTGTCGACTTAACGGTTATTTTTTTTGCTGTGGAGAGACTTGTCTCTTTTCTGTCCACAGCCTACCTATATTCAGTAAAAGAGTGTCTCATAACGACGTACTTTGTCCATTTTCCCACTCTCGTCCACCTTGGAAACAAGCACACCGCGGAGAAAAGCACTGAGGCGGATGCGTCAAATCATCCGCCATGCACAATGCACATCTCTCGGCCCAGACGGACAGTTACCGATTTTGTTGTGAGACTACTGAGTACGGAGGCAACTGTGAGATACGATATTTGTATTGTTCCTTTTCTCCTTTTCCCCATTCGCCCCTCTCAGAAATGGTCTTGGCTCACTGCGGCCTCTACAGCAGCCCACAACACCACTAATAACGGAGGACGGCAAAGCCCACAAAAGGCCGCTCCAGGACAGGGTTTCCAAAGAGGCAGAGGCTACTGTATCCATCCTTTGGTCTAAGTCGTCCAATTTGTCTAAGCTGCTGACTCGATCTTGTTTACTTTCTTCCTTTCCTTGCCCTTTCTTTGTTCTCACTGGTCCTGTGTGTGTCCCTTGCATTTTCTCCTGATATCGTCCTGCCGTTAATCCCCAACCTTTTTTTGTCTCTCTTTCTTCCTTTCTCAAAGGTCAGACAAGCATTGGCCGGCGGTGAGGCAGCGTTGGCTTATTGTGCCAATTCGTCGCTTGGTTCGCCTTTGCCATGCGAGGGAGGCGACTGGACCTGCATCATAAAAATTAAACATTGGACAAAGAGATGGGATGCTAATGAGCCAATGCGGAGAATTGGAAGTCTATTCGTGTCTCGGGCAATACGTAAACACACACAATTTCCCTGTATTGCCTTCTCATCTTAATTTTCAATTTTGTGTGTACTCATACTCGTGGCCTCGATTCGTCACCTGCCCCGATGATTTGTTCTACTGCTGGTGGCGATGTTGACAATTGATGGGTGTTGGATGCTACAGCCATTCTCCCTCCTCTGACTGGCTGTTGGGCCAACAAATCAGGAGGCGCACACCTAATGTCGGCCTGTCTCAGTGCAACGAGATGAAGCCGCTGGCAAGGCGTCGTATCTGGTTGCCAACGAGCCAATCTTTAGTGGTCAGTCGTCAGCCGTCGCAATTCCAATTCTTCGGGCGTACAGAGTACAACGTATTGCAACGATGCCAACACAATTTCTTGTTTCGCAAAGTGCTTACATTGTGCAGCACCCGCAGCAATTGCTCCGTATTTCGTACGGAGTACAGGTTGATGCTCCTGTTGATCACTTTTCCGTTATTATCCTCAGCGCCTTTCTTTTCTGCTTTTCTGTTTTAGTAAGATACTCCATAGGCCTGCGCATCCCAGTCCGCCCACTTCCCACGCTGCAAAATGCGGGCATCCAGGGTTGTTTTTGGTCCTTTGACACTTTCCGCTGTCCATTTAGTTTTTTATTTACAAGGTGAGTGAGAGATGCGCAGTTCCAGACCAGGGGTTGAGAAGGTGAGCGGCAGCTACAGGCTTCGGGGCGCGGATCAGTGCCGCCCGGGAGTTGCAAAAGAGATAATGACCTGCAAAGATGTGAGAAAAGTCAGAAAAGTCAGAATTTAAGGGTAAGATGGGAGAAGTAAGGCCATGAAGGGGAGACCGTGACAAAACAGAGAGACAAAAAAGGTAAGACGGCAGGTGAGAAGGTGAGCCAGTTTTTTCTTCTTTTCTTTTCTTTCTTTTTCTTCTTCTTTCTTCTTTTTCTGTTTGATGGCCGTTAAGCTGTCAAAATTGTGGCTGTAATTTACTTGTTTACTTTCTTTTCGGCCCTGTCTTTCGGCCCTGTCTCGTCCCATCGCTGCATCTCGTCCGATATTTGTTTTTGATATACGAGTCAATGCAGGACTGACAGGTAGACAGTCAGACAGTATTGCATCTTTATTTCCTTTCTATTCATCTTATGTCAGCCCTATCCCTTTCTGTCGCATTTTCTCCTTTCTTTTTGATTCTTTTTGATTTCTCCCTCGACACAAAATCAAGGTCAGACGGCACCACTGGAAATGGAGCAATGACATCGCCAATACCACACAAATCAAGGGACGAAAGGGACAACAACGGCGATCAAGTGCTGGGTCCTCTTTTCCCAGTGAGCCAAAAGTGAGCCAACAGGGCCCGAGAGGGCCTCACTGCCCCTGCCAAGCTCTCCCGGCAGCGGCACCCAAGACACAGATCTGCCGCTTGGGGTGCGCCGCTAGGTGGCGCTAGCAGGGGACGCCCCGCCCTGGCGACGGCCTTTAGGCGGCCGTGAGTGGCTCCGCGAGAGGCCGTTCAGGGGGTATGAGACAACGCCCTGCCCTTGCTTCAACGGTTTTTGTGGCGCGTTGGGGCGCGTTCTGGGGGCTTGGGGAGGCAAGTCCACTAAAAAGAGAGGAAAAAGGGGCGACGGACAGGCGTTACAGTGGCTCCAGTGGGAGGGGACAGGCGTTGCGATTTGGGCGTCAATGGCGTCAACTTTCTTTTCTTTTTTCCTCTTTGCCTTTCCCTCCCCCTCTTTCCTCTTTTCTCTTTTTGCTTTCCTCCTTTTGCTCCCAGACTCTCTCGGCTCTTGCTTTCTTTTTGCTGGTTCGCCTTTTGCCTCCCTTGGATGCATGTGCCGATCGCAATTGATTCAGACGACCCAGAGCCATCCGAGCCACCGCCTTACACCAATTTTTCACCAATTTTATGGGGTTCACCACTCACCACTTTGAGGTCAACTTTGCACCACATTCGGCCAATTGCCAGGCCCGTTTGGCTGTCTCTTCTCTTCAAATCGACTGCCTGGCCTGCATCGAGCGCATCAATGCACCCCCCTGTGCCAGGGCAGGTAAGAATAAGAAAGAAAGAGAAAAAAAAAAAAATAAGGTGCGTGCGAGGAGAATCATCCGAAACAAAAAAGAAAAGAAAGGCGCCGCAAACTTGGGTACAATGCATCATGCAAGCAAGACAGGACCACCCAAGACATACGAGCAGGCTGAACACAGGCGAAAAGACAACAGGCCAGTGGTGGATCCATACCTCGTACATACTGTGTATATCGTGCTGCTCTTTTGAGTTTTCTGTGGGGAAAGGAATGGAGGAGGTAAAGAGGTTCCTTTCTCGTCTTTTTTTTCTTCCTTCGAAGCATGAGGAATGAGGTATGACGAGTGGCTGCCGAGGGTCGTTGCAACACAAGTGCCGTCCGTGCGACCTCAGAACCAAATTTAAGCAAATCGAATTTGCGATTTGGGTTGGCTGGGCTCTCGGTTTTCGGCTCACGCTCGCTCATAATGTATTCGGGTTTGTGGGAATTAGATTCAAGAATAATAATAGGAATACGGAGTAGAACAGCACAAAATGCACACAAAAAGAGAAGCACATGCTGTGCTTTGACGATAACCAGCCGGGTCTTGTATTTTGTTTTGTTTCAACTATGCCGACTTATTCAAAAATAGTATGCCGCTATGTCGAGTCGGGACTACCGCCGTCCTGTAGGGCAATCAAAAGAGACCAAAAGACATCAAGGGCACGCCAACGGCAGACCAAACGAGCCCAAACCTGAGCCAAAGTCCGCTCAACTCCATCCTGCGCACATGCCCCTCGCATTCTCATACATCGGCGCATGCACGGTCCAGTCGGCGGTCTGCCGCGTTGGGAAACTCGCCACATGTCACTGGGATGATATTTCCTCTTTGCTTTTATTATGGCTGAGGCCGTACATGTATGTGTACTGCGTAGTTGTGGCCTTGCACAGTATTTCTGTCCCGTCCATGCATTTGCTCTACTCTCGCACTTGCCTCTTGCACCGTCTAGTCTATTTTTTTGCTTCATTTTATTTCATTTTTTCGACTTTCTTAAATTGCTGTTTCGTCCGTCTCTTTGTTTTCATCGTCTTTGCTCAGGCTGGCCTCTGTCGACTTGCCTGTATTCGCAATGGTCATGTATCCCGAATGACCTCTCCCAGCTGCCCTAGTTCGGCCCTGGTCCTGCCCCTGCTCATCCATTATTTCTATTTTCATCTTCTATCGTCTCTTGTGTTTCTATTTTTTACCTTCCTTTTTAGTTCGCTGTTTGATCCTGCCGCTATTCTCAAGAAGCATTGTTCAACGGCTGCTCTGCGCTTCTCTGTTTCTCTGTTTCTGTTTCTCTGTTTCTCCCACCAAGAAAAGCATGGACCAGTCGAGACCACCCGACACCCCGGTCGCTGCTCATATGCACAACGGACGACGTGATTGATACTAATATGCCGAGGACGGCCATATCCATATCGTGACTCTTGTGACCCTGGTGCGTCCTGGTGCGTCTGTTCGCCTTGTGATAGACATCAACTTGGCCCATTCTCTCCTTCTCTCTTCATCAATCGTCAAACTCTTTGACCCTTGACCTTCCTCGTACGGCCCTGCCAAGCAAAACAAGGGCAAATACAGACAGGGACAGCTTGATTTTTCAGCCGAGGGGCGTTTGAGATGTCAAGAAGCGAAAGGAGGCCATGGATCAATACGAAGATGTTGAGATAAAAAAGAGACAAAAAAAGAAACAAAACGCACCGACATGCATCAACAACAGCAAAAACATCACAAAAAAAAGAAACAAGCACCGTGCACAGGTATTCTTTCGGCGTATCCTCTTGCCTCCCTGACCGTCATAACCTTGCCTAGATTCAAAGGGGTTTGTTTCGAGGGGTGGAGGCTGTAAGTCGAGGGCGAGGAGGCAATTGTTGATGGCTAGACGGCCTCCTGGGACTGTTCTCTTACGAAGTATGTCTTTGGTCCGGTCGAGGCTGCAGGGTCGTATTGAATACTGAACTCTGGTCAACCTGCATATGGGACCTGCATAACGCCTCCCAGGCCTACTACGGAGTAGAGACATAGGGCTCCTCCCCCCGTCGAAATGGTGATCGACAACCCTCGCACGCAGCCACAGGGAGGAGGGAGTCTCGATGCACTGCAAAGTAAAGGTAGCAAAGGTGAACAGACCGGTCAATGGTAAGTCCAAGAAATCAAAGCGCACCAAAAGAAGCAAAAATAAAAAAATCTGAGACCTCATGTCCTCCCTACAGAGGGCTGCCCCATCGACCGAGACCTCTCGTCTTGGCCCTGCCTGAGCCAGGGGACTCTGGTGTAAGTGGATTTCGATGTAAGTGAGTGGATGTGGGTATTTGTGGGTGTAAGTGAGTGTGGGTGGGTGCAGGTTGCAGGGTGGAGGTTGTCTGGTTCTCTCCTGTCCTCTCCTCTCCTCTCACCCCTTTCCTGTTCGTCCACCACCTCCTCTTGCCTACCTACTCTCCTCTCCTCGATCTCGACCCTGACTACACTCGAGCCCAGCCAAACGTTCCCTGGTCTGGTCTTTCCTTGGCCATGCCGTCCTCCCATGCCTCTTCCCGCACATCTTTTCATACCATCGAGTCCGTCAAACTCGTCCGGCCCATTTGTCCTTAAAAGACGGCCTTCCCCCTTCCTCATTCCTGACTTTTTTCATTCCATCTCATCATCATCCAGCATTCTCATCTTCAGTCCTCTCCTTCTCCTCACCCTCCTCCTTTTTTTTTTTTTTGCTTTCGCATTCTTTTGTTTGCACATCACTTGCCATTCACTCTTTCTGGCAACAGTCACTCGTTCGACAAACATCACACTCTTTACAGATTCTTACAATCCTTAATTATCCCTAATTAATACTTTCCCACCGCGTCTAATCAAAATACCAATCCTTTTTCCTACAAAAGTCACATTGTCAACTTCATCGACAGCAAAACCAGCATCACAACATTCAAAATGCTTTTCTCCAAGTACGTCCCCGTCTTCGGGGCTCTCTTCGCCGGTGCCCAGGCCTCGCCTGCTCCCATCTCGCCTGCCTCGCCCAAGGCCCTTACCAGCCGTTCGCCTTCGAGCACGTCTTTCGACCTCTCCAAGACCTACAACCAGGCCACTCTCTTCAGCGGGTAAGTTTTTCAATCTTTCTGATTTTTGCACGTTGCAAATGCTCGCGAATATTCCTCTTCCTCACTTTGATAGAAATCTAACCCACCCTCGCAGCCTTGCTCCCTCCGCTGAGAACGGTCTCGCCAACGTCAACCTACACCTTGGCCTGCCCAACGCCCACATCACGGGTAACGTCGATGTTGAGCTAAACGCCAACTTCATCCTCCAGCCTACGGTTACCATCAACCTTGGTGGCGTCCAGGCCTACGTCGAGCTCGATGTCAAGGCCGACGCCAAGGTCTTCGAGGCCGCCGAGCTTGTCACTTCCGGCAAGCTTTCCATTGACATCCCCGGTCTGCTTGACGTTGAGGCCGGCTTGGCCCTTGCTCTGGACTTGGTCATTAGCCTCGACGCTGCCATTGACCTGTCTGCTGGCTTCTACATCAACTTCCCCCAGGACTCTTTCATCGAGATCAACGTGCTCACCTCCAAGGTCGTCAACCACAAGCTCGACAACCTCGACGCTAAGACCCTGCCCCTGACTCTGGGTGTTGATGTCGACCTTGATGTCGATGTTACCCTCGAGGTCGGTCTCCGTCTGCGCACGGAGATTGGCATTGACGCCAACGTTGACCCTCTCGGCATCCCGCTGCTGTCGGCCGGTGCTGAGGTCGCCGTCTGGATCAACCTGTTCGACTACACCTCGATCATCATCGGCAACCCCAGCCACCCCAAGCCCCCTTCGTGCCCCAACCACGCCGTCACTGAGGCCTTCTCCCTGGACGTTGGTATCATTGTCGCCCTCGACGTCGATGTCCTCGACATCATTGACCTGGACCTGGCTCCTACCATCTCGGTTACCCTGGCCTCTGCTCCTATTGCCACCAACTGCATTCCCGGCAACGGCGGCTCGTCTTCCTCTGCTGCTACCTCGACTGTCACTGCCACCTCCGTCCCTGCTTCCACCGGCGGCAACGGCGGCTCTTCGTCCTCGGGCAACGGCGGCTCTTCGTCCTCGGGCAACGGCGGCAGCGGCGCTGGCACCACCACTGTCACCCACATCTCGTCCGGCGCCACCACTGTGACCTCCACTGACAACAGCGCTTCGTCCTCGTTCACCAAGACCATTGTTTCGCAGTCTGCTCAGACCGTCACCAAGACCCTGGGCAACGGTGGCGCTTCCACTGGCAACGTCGGCCCCATCTCCTCGGCCACCTACAAGGGCCCCAGAGCCTGACCACCTCGACCTACCTCGAGACCACCACCGTCACCATCACCTCGTGTGCTGCCTCGGTTGTCAACTGCCCTGCCTCGTACACCCAGAAGGTTGTCACTGAGATCGTTGTGGCCAAGACCACCGTCTGCCCCGTTGCCGGTGCCTCCACTGTCCACTGGGGCGGCAACTCCACTGTCGCTGCCACGACTGGCCCCGCCACCGTGACTGTCCCTGCCTCGTGCTCCAACACCGTCACCTTCACGACCATCCCGGCCTCGTCGGTGACCTCCAACACCTTCACTGCTCCCACGAGCTGCTCGGTCGTTGGCACCATCACCCTGACCGGCGGCAGCCCTGCCACCGTCACCTCCACCCCTGTTGCTGCCCCCACTGGCGGCGCTGTCCCTCCCCCGGCTGGCGGCTCGACCCTGATCACTGCCCAGCCCTCTGCCTCGAGCCCCGGCTCTGGCTACCCCTCCGGCCTGCCCGTGACTGCTGCCGCTGCTGGTGTCAGTGCCACGCACGCGAGCGCTTTCCTGGCCCTGGTTGCCGGTCTGATGCTGGCTCTGTAAAGCGAACCAACAACTTGCTTGCAATTAGTGGTAGCTTCAGCTTCACTCAGTACTCATGATGATGCTTTTTTGAAAAAAACCATTTTCTGTTTTGGAAATATGTTTTGGGAGTTTTTTTTTTTAGGGACACACACACTTCGACACACTCACACTTCTGTGACACACAGACACACTACTACTACTTACTACGACCACCTTTTCTTTGGGTTTGCTTTTGATCATCATTATTTTCTTACTGTTTCTTTTACTTTTTTCTTCTTCTTCACCATTTTTTTTTCACTTCTTCATACTTTGTATACTATTTTTTAGACTCCTTTTTTACATACACACACACAAACCGGGGACGACATCACATTATTTTAACGATTTAGGCTTGGGGTTCATATCTATATACTAAAAATAACAAAAATGGACAATTTTTTTCATTTCATAAACTTTCTCTCCTGCCTGTGACTGTGAATGCTTCCTTCCATAACTGTAACTGAAACCACTTTAACTCGCTGCTTTAGTTACATTCCAACGACTTACACATCCTGACAGAAAAGTGGGTCCACTCGGGAGTTCCCTCATCACACTCAAAAGGCAAGAACGGCCGGACAATGATCACGAGACCAATAAAGGAGACAAAAATAAATAGAATCGACAATTCTTAGATGTATTCTATTGTATTATATGCGTCTTTGCTTTGCGCTGTATCTCCGTCATTCGTGGGAAGCGTCCCTTGGCCGAGTGTGGTACCTTGATGGCATGTTGACAACGTTGACTGGAGAAGCAACCCGGATGGACAGTTCGTCAGGGGCACGTCAACATCCAATATAGGAAAGGCAGGCAGTCTTTGGAACAGAATATATATCAACGGGAGCGCATATTGATCGTAGAACTTGCTTCTGAATTTTGTGTGAAGTTTTGTGTGGTTGTCTGATTTGTTTGATTTATTTCTAAATTGCTCTTAAAACATAAACTCCTAAAAAGCTCGAATCAAAATGGATATCATCAACGACAACATGTCCGATTCTCTCCCTCCCTCCCCTCCTCTTTCACCTCTAATCACCGAGGACGACATTTACGACGTAATCATTGTGGGTGGCGGTCCAGCTGGTCTGGCGATTGCTGCCCGTCTCAGGGAAGACACACCCGCCGCCATCTTCACCGATGAAGAGCACCGCCGCTACACCTGGCTGCGCAAGTACGGCAAGCGCGTCTCTGTCCGCCATGTCAAGACCAATAAGGACATCCCGCGGGGTACAGGGTCCTCGCCTATGAAGATGGCAGTTCTCGATGCCTCTGACAATGCTTGGCTCGGCCGCTGGAACCGTCTCTTTGGTGCCTATGGTATTGCCTATTTGCGCAGTCCTTTGCTCTGGCACGTCGACCCCTTGGATCGTGACTCGCTTCTAGCCCGGGCTCACGAGCAGGGGGCACCCGAGCGCGACCTGTTTGACATTGGTGCTTGTGTCGGCAAAGAGATCAGCAAACACCTGAAAAAGAAGCGCATGGGTCAGTCTACAGGCGGTAAGAAGAACCGCACCAGCCAGGGCAAGGGTGCCGGCCTGCAAGACGGCCAGCCCAATGTTGACATCAACGAGCGTGACCGCAACGACTACTTTACGCCATCGCGGCAGCTGTTTGCTGACCACTGCAACTGTGTGCGAGACCGTTATGGTCTGGCCGGTGGTGTCCTGCGCCAAGAGACACTACGCGAGCTCGACTACGGCGTCGTACGCGGCGTTTCGCGGGAAGACGGCGAAGATGACGACCCCTGTTCACCGTGACGACTGACAATGTTCTCCGCTATGCCCGCATTGTTGTTTTGGCTGTCGGACCGGCCAATGCCGCCCATGTGCCTGCAAACATCCCGGGACTCGCCGAAGCCGCGCGCTGGTTAAAGGCTACAACCGACAAGGGAATTGGTCAGGACGGCCAGATTCTGTATCCTCAAGCCGGCCACACGTTCCACTTGCGTCAGTTGCCCGATCCCCAATTGGCGGCAAGCATCAAATCCAAGGCCGTGACCAATGTTCTGGTTGTTGGTGGTGGCCTGACGTCGGTCCAGATTACGGACCTGTTAATTCGCCGTGGCGTCACGCGCGTGTGGCACTTGATGCGCGGGCCCAATGTTGTGGTCAAGTACTTTGACGTGGACCTGCGGTGGATGGGCAAGTACCGCAACCGGGAGCAGGCCCGATTCTGGTCGGCCGACACGGACATGGAACGGCTCGAGATTGTCAAGGATGCACGCGGTGGTGGCAGTGTGACGCCGCATTTCAGTAAAGTGCTCCGGGCCCACGTCGCGTCTGGCAAAGTCTGTCTGCACACGGGCACGCAAGTGTCCAACTTGTCCTTTTCGCCCGAGACATCCATGTGGACGGTGAAGACGACGCCTGCCATCGAGGACCTCCCGCCCATGGACCACATCTACTTTGCCACGGGCATTGATACGGATGTGCTGAAGCTGCCCTACTTGCAGACGATGCAGGACAAGTTCCCCGTCGAGACGGTTGGCGGGTTCCCCTGTCTGACGGAGGACCTGCAGTGGGCACCCAACGTCCCTCTCTTCTGCTCCGGCAAGCTGGCGATGCTGCGGATCGGTCCTGCAGCACCTAACATTGGCGGCGTTAAGCTTGCGGCGGAGCGTATTGGACTTGCCGTTGAGGAGCTTCTGCGGGGTAGAATGAAGAGCGAGGGTGATGAAGATATGGAAGACAAGCCGGATGAAGAGACGGACTATTTTAGTGGTGTCGGCAGCAAGTACAAGTGTCTGGCATGCATCGATGCATGAGAGGCTGCGCATATACAATTACTATTACTATTACTATTATTGTATTTGGTAGTTCACATATCGCATCGCCATTGACAGTCATTGTATATATATCACGAGACAGATGGAGTATTCTTTAAAAAAAAGCCAGAGGCTGATTTGCTTTTCTTCTATGTCTAAACTAGAAAATTTGTAAAAGACAAAAGACGTGTACTGGCCGAGGGAAACGATGAGAGGGAAGAGACCAGACCCAAACTCCTCCACCGCCCCAAATCTATCGACAACGACAACACAACTACTCTAAAGAGGCGAGCGCGTATGGTTCTAGATCGTACCAAGTAAAAAAGAAATCGTTGCAGTAACATGGAAAGCCATAGACAGGAAAGATGAAAAAAAAAACATAGAAAGCAAAAAGCAAAGACCATTAATTTTAAGACTCCGAAACATGAGGTGAAGAAAGACAGAAAGAGAACGCAATGTGAAAAGAAAGCACTTTTGGGAAGAAAAAAGACCGAAGCTAATCTTGCTACAATGTGCAAAACGCTTAGTCCTCCTCGTCGGAAAAGACCTCCTCACCACGCTTACGGCGGGCCATGCGCTCCTTCTTCTTCTTACGGGCCTCAGCCGAGGTCAGCTTGGCCTTCTTCTTGGTGCCGGCAATCTTGTTGCCCATGGCATCGAACTTGTCCTCCTCCTCGGCGTCGTCACCCTTGAGGCGGGGACCAGAGCCCTGGCCCTGCACCCAGTTGTGGCCGGAAGGAGTCATCTTGCCGTCAAGAACGGCCCAGACCTCCTCAGTCAGGTCCTTGGTGAACTCAGCAGAGTGAGAGATGATGATGACACCACCCTCGAACTTCTTCAGGGCCTTGGACAGGGCACCGAGAGAGTCACGATCCAGGTAGTTGGTGGGCTCGTCAAGGACGATCAGATGGGGGCGCTGCCACGAGCAAGCAGCAAGGACGACCTTGACACGCTGACCACCCGACAGACCGCGCATGCGCGAGTGAGAAATCAGCTCAGCATCCAGACCGAAGTTGGCGCAGTGGGCCTCAATCTCCTTGCGGACCAGAGGGCGGAACTGACCAGAGGCCAGGGCCTCCTTCATGTCGACATCGGCGACCATCTTCTGGTGAGAAGACAGCAGCTCGTTGCGGGGAAGCCAGTCGTTGTCGGCCGACATCATGGGCGTCCAGCGCTCCTGCTTGGTGCCAACGTTCTCACCCAGGGCGAACGAACACTCGTACTCGTACGAGTTCTTGAACTTGCGGCGAGAGTTGATGCCAATGACACGACGCTGGGTGTCACCAATGCGGAAGATGCGGTTCATCGCCTGCTCATCCTCCTCGGTGATGATCTTGTTGGCGCGATCCATGGTCTCACGGTCCTCACCAGTGCGGAAACGCCACTGGATGTACTCGGAGGGGGTCTTGTCCAGGTGGTTATCGATGTGGGCGAAAGCGTGCTGCTTGATGTAGGCAATACGGATGTTCTCGTGCTGGTAGATCTCACCCGAAGTGGGGATCAGCTCACCAGTCAGGACGTTGACAAGGGTGGACTTGCCGGCACCGTTGGGGCCAATGACGGCAATACGCGACGACAGCGAGCACTGGAAGGTGATGTCGGTGATCTGGGGCTTGGGGGTACCGGGGTACTGGAAGGTCATGTTGGTGGCACGCAGGATGGCCTTGGCCTTGGTCTTGACACCCTCAAGGAAACCGGGCTCAGGGAAGGAGAACTCCATCTCGGAGGCGCCGAGCTCGTAGTAGGACTTGCCAGCCGGGACACGGCGGACAAACTCCTTCAGGTTACCACGGTAGCGCTTAAGCTTGAAGCGCTCGTAGTGGACAATGTGCTGGCAGACGTTGTCGAGGAAGCCTGAGTCGTGAGACACGATGATCGACGTGCAGGGAGAGTTGATCAGGTAGTCCTCGAGCCACTTGACGTTCTTCACGTCCAAGTGGTTAGTAGGCTCGTCGAGCAGCAGAATGTCGGGGGCCTCGAAGACGGCACGGCACAGAGCCAGCTTCATCTTCCAACCACCGGACAGGGCAGTGATCTCACCCTCAACCATCTGCTGGGTGAAGCCGAACTCGTTGAGCTGCTTGACGACATCCTCCTTGGAGACATCGACCTTGGCCTCAGCAAGCTTCTTCATGGTCCAGTCAATGGTGGTCATCTCAGTATCGGCGGAGTCCAGGTCGTGCTCGACGAAGACAGTCTTGACCTCGCTCTGCTTGGGGAAGCCCTCGACCTGCTCGTTGTTGATGGCGCGCATCAGGGTAGACTTGCCGGAACCGTTGGGACCGCACAGACCGTAGCGCTGGCCACGCTTCAGGCGCAGGTGGGTCTGGTTGAGCAGAATCTTGGCACCGTAGGCAAGGGAGAACGTGCAGTTGCACAGGTCCTCACCCTCCTCGTCGTCAGCCTCACCCTCCTCCTCCTCGGCAGCACCGGGAGAAGCCTTCTTGCGGAGAGTCTCGACGACCTTCTCTGCCTCGGAGTCGCCAACGACGACGGAGACGTACGACTTCAGGTTGGTGACCCAGGTGGTAGGCTCAGTGTCCTTCTCGTCGATGAGCTGGCCGGCAATGGCAGCAATGTAGGTCAGGACGGGGGCGAACTTGGTATCGTTGCCCTTGGCGCCCAGGATGGACTTGAGGTGGCCCAGGACGATCTGGATGTCGCCGTGGTTGCTGGGCTCGGGGATCTTGCCGTCAACGACGTTGCCGACACGGGTGATGGTGTCGAGGGCCTGGCGGGTCTTCTCACGAGCCTCGGGGTCGGCCAGGGTCTCGTAGTTCTTCTGCAGACCGGGCATCATCTTGGGCAGGAAAGGAGCAACGATGTTCGGGTCGTCGACGAGCTTGCACATGTTGTCGACAATGACAGCCGACTTACGCTTGATGGCGGTGTCGCGCTCAGCCAGACCACGATCCAGCAGGGGGACCATCAGGGCCAGGGTCGGCTCCTGCACCTCCGTGACGAAGGTGGTGGCACCCAGAAGGTGGACAGTCTCGGGGACGTTCTCGGGCTTGGCCACACACTTGATCAGCTCGGGAATGAACTTCTCGATATCCTTGTTGACGATCAGGCTGCAGACAACCTCCATAGTCTTGTAGGCGCGGGTGGAGACCTCCTTCTTGGTCACCCACATAGCCTCAGAGACGGCAGGGATCAGCTCGGGGACACGAGTGGACATCTGGGCCTGGGAAGTGCGGATCAGGGTGTCAATGAAGTCCAGGGCGAGCAGACGCTCGGGGAACTTCTGGGCGTTGCGCAGCGAGTCAATGACGCTGGGCAGGGCAGCCTTGACGGCGTTGGGCGACAGAGCCTCAGCGATCGCCAGACCAGCGGCGATGGCAGCGGTCTTGACGCTGGTGATCTTGTCACCGGCAGCAGCCAGGACGGAGGGCAGGAGGACGACCAGGAAGGGCTCGACGTGGGCCGAGACCTCGGCGTGCTGGGCAATGGCCTGGACGGCGGTCAGAGCCTTCTCGCGGACGACAGCATCCTTCTTGTTGGCGAGCTGCTTAGACAGAGCGTCAATGGTCCTAAAATTGGGCGTTAGTGAACGAGTTCTTTGATTGCGAAAAATGACACCAAAATTGAGTGAAAATTTTGAAAGCGTCAAAAGCAGGAATGCTCTAGAGCCATCAACCCAGCCCACCAGAAACTCCGCCAAATCGCAAAAAAGTCGCTCCATTCTAATCCAAATGCACAAGCAAATGATGTAAAATGGGCGATTTTGGTCGAATCGACATATCCAACCCGATGCAGTTCTCACTGGCTGGAGCAAAAGCTCCGATTCTGCCTTCCAATTAATTGCTACCGCCTTCCGCATTTGAGCGCAGAGACGATTGTGGTCAGAAAGAGGAAGGCGAGATCGTTGCTTGCTGCTCCGCCAAGTGAGCACTGGCCAATGACCGATTTGGCAATTGCCCGCGGAAAAATTTTCAACTCCCTCGTAATCCAACAGGGGGCATTTTCGCTAATAGCGGGCGAAAAAAGGCGGTGACCAAAAACGGGTCAAATTGGCGGCAGTGGGTTGGTGGGGGAAGACACCTAACAAATTGGAGAACCCAAAAGCTTTGGCGGTATTGGTGGGGGGTTTTTTTGGCAGGAAAAAAAAAAAGAAGGAGCGACTGGCTCGAATTTTTTCTCGGGTTCCTGGTTTTGGCGCGGATAAAAAAACAAAGGGAAAGTCCGCACCAAGCGCCAACACGAGGAAGGAGCGGGCTCAGGGAGCAGAACAGGACTGCAAATTGCAGCAAAACACACAAAACGGTTCAAGAACAAGAACTGGTGTCAACGTACTTGGTGGGAACATCGAGGTTTCTCGATGCGGCCGTTGATGAAGGTGGCAATCGCGGCGGACGACTCCTTGATCTCGGCAGCCTCCTTGGAGACGGTCAGGCCCTGCATCAGGTCGGCAAGGACCTTGTCGGTCTTGGCGTTCTCAGCTTTTGAGGCCATGATAGCGGTTTGTGTTGGTATGAAGAGGATGGAGGAAGAGGTCGTAGAGCGAAGGACGGAGGGGTATCGTCGAAGAAAGAAAAACCGGCCGCGGGGGGGCGTCTAACCCGGTACTCTAGAAAACGAAGGAAAAAAAGAAAATCGAAAACGACGTGTGTCGCGCTCTGGTCAGAACGAGACGGTCGAGGCTTTCGAGATAGAGAAAGATATGAGGTAAATGAGGAGAGAAGAGAGAGGGGATGAGGGGAGAAAAAACAGAAAGAGAGGGAAGAAGAGAAAAAGGAGAAGTGGGAAAGGGAAAAGAGAGGAAGAGAGATGAAAAAAAGTGGACGAGTGCAAGAATATTTATGGCGGGGCGTAGATAAGGTCGGCGGCGAACACTGTGCTGGAGGGGCGTGGGAGTACGGGCAACAGGAAGGAGAGAGGGACAGTGGCAGAGTGGGAGGGAAAAAAAGGGAAGGAACACTGGCCTTGCGGTGAGCAGAGGCAAAAAGGAGGCAACTGGGCGACGAAAAAAAGTTTGCGGCAAAGGGGCAGAAAAAACTTTTTTGTGGGTCCTTGCCCCAAGTCCAGCCAGCAAGATCCCGAGAAATTCAAAGAAGGCAGGCGCAGGGCAGGGACCAGCGGGCTGGAGGGGTAAAAAATTCAGTGCGAAAAAGTTTTTGCATGAGGATCCGCCCTTCACCGCCCTCCTAAATTACCGGATTGGGCTTAGTCTTGTATCTGATAGAGGGAAGGAGATAAGGGCCGTGATACTGCACTGTGCCGCGCGCATGTGTACTTGTACGACGTATTGATTACAGGAAGGAGCGATCTGACTGTCTAAATAATTTCTTTTGCCTCCCTCCGCAGTCTTTCTGAGCCGCGCCCAGAGAAGAAGTCGATCTGAACAGTCTGGGATTTTATTCATGCTGTAGTGGGCTGTTGGATCCAATTTGGGTATTTTTGCGTCCTTTGACAGTCTCCCAGCCGGTCTTGTCTGGCACGATTCATCCCTTTCACCAAAGTGGCTGCCAGTTTGCTCCTGGCTCTGTTATTGTACTTTGTGGTGAATGCTAGGTTTGCTCCTTCCTTTCTGTTCTTCATACTCTTTCCTGGTATTTGCTCTGATTGCATACTATTTTCTGTTGGGGGATGTCGCCGCACTGTGCTTCTGTTTAGAGCAGGGCTTCCAGAAGACGGCAAAAAGAAACACGTCGAAAAAAAAAGGATCGAAAAAAACTAGTGTCGGCGTGGCAGCCGTCTCTCGCATCGCCGACGCTATTTTAACGGAGAAGCACGGAGAGACTTTGGGAGTTGCCACGCTACGAGCAAACCTATGAGCGCTGAATCTTACAGGGTCTCCAGGGTTGTATAGGGGTCGAGGCCCGGAGAAGAAAAGGCTGGGCGGCGGACGGGCGAGCCAGAGCGAGCCTAGCCTCGGCAGCCAGAGAATTGGCAGGAACAGAGACAAAGGACAAAGAAGGGGAAGGAACGACAGGCACAAGAATTTATGATGGCCTCGTCCGCGTACCCCGATGCTCACTCGCAGCCTTTGCCGTCTGACTCTCGCGATGCAGGTGTGTTGGGGGTAGTGTACACCAGCAGCCCGTAAGCCGGACTCGTATATGTGAGGCTGGTAGTCGAGGTGGCAGAATTCGATACGTCGTACAAATGACGAAAAGGACAATATGGGATCTGGAACACCTCCCGTTTTCAGAAAGCCACAGATAGACGACCCTTCGAACAGGAAATGAACTGGATCATGGAGGGCACCCGCAAAGCATTAGCAGTTAAAACAAAAGGCGGAATCAAAGACAGATTGCAATAAGGGAGAACATTGGGACAAAAGAGAGACAATAAAACCAGCCAACGGCGTCGTCCGCGCTAGACATGTGAACCCAATTAAAGGCTTGCCAACAGAATTTTTCTTTATTCCGAATTATTACCTACGCCCAGGATATACTACAGTTGTAAGAGAAGATTCAAAGTTTCACAATTCGGCCACTAAAAAATTAGGTCATAAAAAAGAGAGACGCAACCACTCGGATTGCCATGTGCCGCCACGGGCTGTCCGAGAGCATCTCGACCGTGTTGATTTTTTTCTGCCATCTTGTCCAGAACCCTGAAATTGGAAGATATGCCGTTCTGGACCATAGCAGAATGCTGCTTTTGCGTTCAACTGGCAGCATACTGCTCGTAGAATTTACAGTAGCCTTACCTTTTGAGACTCGCCGCATCGTGCTGTGATGGTTATTCCAACTCCATTTCGGAACACAGTGCCTGACCGCCATGCCGAAATGCACGTCAACGACCCCGGATTTTCTTTACTCTGTGCCGCATCTCACTATTCATTTTCCCCAGCAATAATTTTCCCCAGAGACAACCAAACCAGATGGGCAAGGCCCCTGGGCCTGATAACGCCATACAGTTGCTCCGTGCACACAGACTCGTAGGCTCCCTTCCCCGGTCGTCCCTCTGTTTTTATCGCAATCCCTTATCAAACCTCTTTTTTTTTTTGCGGGGGCGGGAACGGCGGGTACAGCGGAGCCCCCTGGCGGCCTCGTTCCTGACCGTTTGAAAGGCGTTCGTAGCGGGCGAGGCTGGAAAAACAAAGGGCACACAACAGCACCCAGGAGTAGCCACCTGAAGCCGGAGCATGGCGACAGTGCTGATCTTCTTTTATTGTGGCCTTCTTTTGTATGCTTTTCCTTCTTTTCATGTTGCTTTTTATGTTAGTCGGAGGTTCCGTCTGCGCCTGTGATAGCCTGACCGAGACGGTATTCGGCAGCATGTCGTTTCTCCGAAGCGGAAGGTAGGGAGGAAGGTCGCAAAGGCCACTCGAAAGGTAGTCACGTCCAGCTGGACGTAGGCTGGCGAGATTGTCTTGGACCGATTCCAAGACGGATAAGGCGCCTGGTCGCTTAATTGTTATCTTGTCTGAGCACCCCTGGTCGATAATCTGGCGCAACAGGACCTTCCTTGCACACATTCCCGATGGTTAGCCAATTCTGTCAAGACCTTAAACGACACGCATACACCTTTGGTCTTGTGTTGTTATCGTCTGTCTGTCCAGAGTACTTGCACATTGATCTCTGGAGAGCTTGAGAAACATCTGGGTGATGGTGGGAGCGGCCCGTGTTGTCTTGGCCATATGTAGGCAAACAAGCACGCGAGGATAGTGGCTCTCGTATTCAGAACGGTCGTTGTCGGTTCACTGCGGTCGTACAATATATTGTTTTACAAGGCCGGAACGATCAGCAATGTGAACTGGCGAAATGTCCCCACCTCACGATCATACAAAAATTTAAAGCATCAATAATATCACGTGACAACTAGACACATGATGCTTGTTGTGGTCACGTGATATATCACGCGCTTGCTTGTGTAAGTGACTAAAAGTGGACGGTATGGCATCCTTCAGAGACCGACCTTCTTCTTTTCATACTCCGTACTGTATTGCAAAGAAGCGCGTTTGCGCTAACGTCTCGCAATGCTTTTCGTTTCTGTTCAGCTATGTCATGGTGATCTGTAGTTTCCCATGCAAAAGTTGATGCTCGGCCAGAGAACCACGAGGATAATTTAAAGAATTGGCCAAGCTCTAGCCAAGAGTCTTTGGGCGGCAGACGGCACGAATAAGGAAAAGGATGGGCGAGTCATGACAGCTTTATCCCTGTGGTAATAGTGGCATATCTGGTGAGGAATGCAAAGCCGTGATCTCGACCTTGACTGTCTTTCGTATCGCCGATTTTTGAATGATCGACATTTTTGGCTTCATATTCTCATAACCGCGTTCACATTCTTGTTGTTCCCCTTTTATTTAGGGAACAACCTTAAAGTATAAATGTTTGCAACCCTTCTCATTTTCCTTCGCCTCACTGCCCGTCTTTTATTGATAGTCAATTCAGCGTACACCCTCAACCAGCCGCTTTTGTATCCTCACAACAACCTCAGCCAACTTAGCTTCAAAATGCAGTTCAGCACCATCGCCCTTGCCGCCATCATCGCGCCGGTCATGGCCTACGATCCCTGCCAGACCGAGTTCAACACCGCTCAGTGCTGCTTGACAGGCTTCAGGGACACCGACTGCGAGAATCGTAAGTTAGCTTCTATTCCAACATAATATGATTATAGAAACGGAGACCAACAAGGAACAGTCCCGGCAGCCCCACAGACGGTGGGAGACTTTGTTGAAATGTGCATCGCTGTTCAAAAGATGCCTAGATGCTGCATCAAGCCTGCTGTAAGTCTTCCATCCTTAATTTGAACAGTCGGGTTTCCTGCGTCGTTCTTTCTTCCTTACTAATATTTTTAAAAATAGGATGCTTCCGAGCCCATACTCTGCAGCAACCTCATTAGCACCGAGTTTTAGGAGTACAGAGATCTTTAACAATATCGATTTCTATCAATATCAAGTTTTATTTATCAAGTTCTGGTGTCCTTTACAATGTGATATGAACTGTGGGACTCAATTTAGTTCTCAATAAGAAAGAAAACCCTGTTAAGATGAAGCACATAAACATGACCCACCTGCAACGATCACTGGATATCCAGCCAATATTGTGCATCGTGTTTAACATTAACAAACATCCACCTCTTCTGTAATTGACACGGTATTTCCCTCTATCCTCTACTGCTTTACGACGTATACGCTGACAGACGTCGCATTCATCGATTTCACACATACAAAGTTTGAACCTAAAGATCCAATTAATTGCCTATGTGTGCAGTGCATTCTTTGTTGTGATTAGCACTGTGAGACGCATCGCAATCTCTCGACAGTAAATCAGGCCTAGAGGTTTGGGTAGAGAGAGCGAAAAAGCCAGCAAAAAACTTCAAAAGTCTGGCAAACTCCTGTCACAAGAGTGTCAGACATGCAGCGTGCATCGCGCCTGCCTCACCCGTCCTTGTAAGTGGGTGGATCCAACAATGACGCAACTGCACTGAACAAACCCCCGAAAGAGGGAAAGGGCGGGGCTGCGCCACCATGCTGAACCCGATCGCGCTTTCCGTTTCACCTCCCGAGCTTCCCCTCCGTGCTGGACCCCTTATTTTAGTTCCAGGAACCAGGAACGGCAGCTGCAATCGCCATCTTCAATTAAACATCACAATCATCTTTATCGTCACTAGAATCGGCACCATCTGCCTTCCACTCCAAGTCTCCGACGCCCATTCCCTACGACCTTCCCCACAGACAACTTTCCCTGCCCGCTATCATGGCTCCCCATAATGGCCTCGTCCACGCTAAGGAGTACGACATCAAGGACAGCAATGTTGAGCTGATTGGCACCGAAATCGACCACCGCGTCAAATACCAGTCCGCCGCCACTGAGCCCGCTTGGAACAATGGCGTCATCGGTGTCCAGCCGGGCCTCTTTGTCTGGCGCATTGAGGATTTCCAGGTCGTGCCCGTGCCCCAGCGCGGCGTCGGCCTTTTCTATGACGGCGACAGCTACATTGTTTTGCATTCCTACAAAGTCGGCCAAAACGAACGCGCCACACTCGGCCACGAAATCTTCTTTTGGCTCGGTGCCAACACGTCGCAGGACGAGGCGGGCACAGCCGCATACAAGACGGTCGAGCTAGACGAGTTCCTGAAGGGTGCGGCGACACAGCACCGCGAGATCCAGGCGAGCCCCTCGGCTGCCTTTTTGGCGCTGTTCCCTCGCCTGACCATCCGCCGCGGCGGTGTGGCCACGGGCTTCACGCATGTTGAGGAGGCTCCCAAGCCGGCCAAGAAGACCTTATTGCTGCGCATCTTCAAGCAGCCCGGCGCGCGTACCGACGGCGGCGTTGTTGTGCACGAAGTCCCCGCGGTGCCGAGTAGCCTGGACGACGACGACGTCTTTATTCTAGATGCTGCGGGCAGCGATACTCTCTACGTTTGGCAGGGACGCAAGTGCAGCCCATGGAGAAGGCCAAGGCGGCCGATGTGGCACAGGATCTGTTGACACCCGCGCATACGGCGGTGTCCAAGTTCTGGCGCAGGACGAGGGCCGGGCCAACGTGGTTATCCGTCTACTTTCTCAGGAGGCGTCGGGTGGCTTTGAGGCAAGCGCTGCCACAGCATCCTCTTACAGCACCAGCCGGCCCGTCGCTTCTACACGACACACCAGTCAGCGTCCTCAGAAGCTGTGGCGCCTCAGCGATGCGTCGGGCCAGCTTTCGTTCGACCTGGTCCGCGACGGTGGCGCTTCCCTGCGCGACTTTGACGGCCGCGACGTCTTTTTGTGGGACGATGCCGGTCGCGAAGTGTGGGTCTGGGAGGGCCGGGGTGCCAGTGCCGCTGAACGGTCGCAGTGGCTGCGTGTGGCCCAGGCATACGTGCGGCAGTTGGCCGCATCGGGCGAGGACGGCCACCTGACACCCGTGGCCAAAGTTCGCGAGGGCTATGAGAGCCCAGCTTTCCTGCAATCACTGCAGGTGGCATAATAGTAATAGAGAGGATTTACAAGGGGTCACGTCTAAACATCTAGGAATTATTGGAACGGCTATGTTGGGAACAAATGTCATTTAGAATTTGAAACTTACTATGCTTACAAACACTTACCTTGAAAACGACAGATGGCCAGCATCTGGAAAACTACGTCTACAAGTTACAGCAATCACAATCATCGTCATGGTAGAGAACCACGGTCTGTGGGCCGTCGAAAAATTGAGGCGCACCATTGTAGGTGCCGACATAGACGATAGCGAGGAAAAGGGCAAATATCAACGGGTTCATGGTCAGGACCACAATCGTGCCCAGGGCCAGCAGAACCATCCCCACGCAGATCATGAGCAGTACCCACAGCCAACACAGGATGAGGCAGACCGAAAGGCAGCAGAGGAAGAGCGAGGCAATAAACTGGAACATCTTTGCTGTTGTGTGAAGGTGAGTGTTGGGGTGTTTGTTGTGGTGTTTGTTTGTTCTTTGAATGCGACTGATAACAATGCGATAAAAGTGTAGAAAGCAGAACTTTAGCAGTGCTATCAGAGATTCAAAGAATGGTTGATGTTTGGTTAAGATCTAAATTGCCATATTTTGGGAAGATCAGACCTACTAAATAGTCACTAAAGATCCTGTGGGCTGATGTTCAGTTCAATGAACAAAGTCGACTAACAACAGTGCGCTTTGTGCGAACAGGATTGTTATGCACCTTAGTCTCTTTGTTTGCCTTTTTAGATTCTCACCAATCTTCTGTTCATACTTTGTCCAATGAACAACTTTCTAATGGAAAATTCCAAATGTCTAGCGACACCCATTGTAATTACATGGACAAAGTCCAGAACTAGGAAAGAGGCTCTATTGCAATTCTCCTTTATTGTGCATCTCAGGTCAACTTAGATTATTACAAACAGAGCGCAAACATCACATCTGAAAATAACTTAATGCTTCGTCTCAAACTGACTCTCATGGTCCTCATTATCACATATTTAACTTCTACTACCACTCGCAAATGTATAAGACTCGCCTGTACTTCCCAAGTAATATCGTTCCTACATCACAGCGCACGATACTAAAAAGCACATCAAACGAAAACACCAAGAACTGAAAGACATTCACACTCAAAAAGAAAAGACTCATATTCTCAGCCACCATGGAACGAGCTCCATTTCAATTTTACTACTACAATGGCATGCCGGTCATCCGTAATGACCATGGCTGTGGTACGTGGCCGCAAGACGCTGGTTACCACTACGCTCAGGAAATAAGGCAACAAGCCTACAATGACAACGACCATGCTCCGAACAACGCCCAAATCGGAGACGAAGAGGCTGAAAGGAAAGCCTTTGCAGATAGTATTCAGTGGCGAACCTGCAAAGATCCCAGAACAGGCGAATCTAAGGACACACGCATCGCAAAGTGGGCGAACGATGTTGCGGACAGTCTCTGTCCGCGACCTCGAAGACCGCCCAAGAATAAGTATGACGGCCAGTACAAAGAGGATACATTGAATCCTAAGCAGGCTGTCTCTGCTTGGGAAGCATCTACGAGTCGTGGCCCAACTCTCAGTGAGATCCGAGCTGCGCAGAGAAAGAACCAAGCTGCACAGAGAAGTAAGGACAAGAAGAGCCAAAGCCAAAATGAAAGTAAAGAAAAGATCCAACACGACCAGAAACGCAAGTCACACCAGAGTCACGCACATCGTGGCCATTTGAAGCCGATCTACTTCGAAGACCCGGATTTTTAGTAGAATGAAAACATTGAGGACTCTGAGTGTAGATATACCAGAGTGGGCAAAGCCACCACAACAGCCAAGGCCAAATACACCAGGAGCAGTATATCATGACGACCCGACTCTCGTCCACTGCAAAATACCGCACGACGACAATACCAGCTGTGAGGCAAGTCACTATTTAAAAGTAGTTAACGGCGCTTTCATAGACCAAAATATCCAGCACCCGTTGATTATTTCTAAGCCGATTCAGATATCCTTGTACTTAACACCATCAGTTTTACCAGTTTCTCCTTAAAATAGATACCCCCCCCCCCAAAAAAAAATTGCTGCTTTGATCCGATATGCACACTATTTGATATTTTATGGCTCTCTTACCTCGCCTCGCAGCTCAGTGGACAAACATGGCAAACAGTTGTAAAGGTTTCCCGAGCGAGATTTCACTCGTCTTTGTTGCCTATTTACCCTTCAGACGGATCGTGAAGTACATGTCTGTGATTATCGAAGAAAAAACCTTTTTAAACCGAACAAAGGCCCCACTAACTTTAGAGTGGCAACTGTTAAGTAGGGCGAAAAAGATACCCCCTTTTGTACTGTATCTTTAAAAGATGAGGGAATATCGGGCTAGAAATGACTCTGCAAGTCCTCATGATAATGATCATAGAGTCCCAGATCCCACGAAATCGAATCCCATTAGAGTCTATTTATATCATCGGCTGTACTAAAAATCATTGTATATATAACTGGCAATAACACCGAGTGTTGAGATTAAGAACCAAATGCGAGAGCATACCAAAATCTTCAACAGTTACACAAACGCAGCAGAGTCGCCTAACCTAAGAACGTCATGTCCCGCAAGCTCCCGAAGCCAGACAAATACAGCATAAAGCCTGACTTTTCTGATCTCCGCGACGACAGCGACTAAAATGCCTAGACGCTATGAGCCATCGCTGAATGAGAGAGCAGATGAAGCTGCTCCAGAATCTGGTGCTCGAGGCCGCAAGCCTCGTGAAAGTGGGAGAAGCAAGTACCCTCCGAAAAGCAACCAGGCATATTACGAACATCAGAAGCACGTACTGTCCAGGTCAATATCAAGCCGTC
Organism: Sporothrix variecibatus; assembly: GCA_016097105.2. Lineage (NCBI taxonomy): Eukaryota > Fungi > Ascomycota > Sordariomycetes > Ophiostomatales > Ophiostomataceae > Sporothrix > Sporothrix variecibatus. The sequence goes on along the minus strand of JADMNI010000001.1, from coordinate 3,798,629 downwards.
GAAATCCATTTGATAGAAATCATGGCCCAGGGCACCACATGCACAGTCCCTCGGGGCCAAGCTCGCATCCTCCCCCGGCGCGACCGGAATCACGCTCTGGGCAGTCGAGCTCCCACTCAACGCAGCCAAAGCCAACTCGGCGGTCATCTTCCAGACAGCCTGAGAAGGAGCGTTATGGTGACAGTGACGGCCACCGTGGCAAGGGTATAGGTAAAAGCGAAAGCAGAAGCAGGACAAAAGAAAAAGGTAAAGAAAAGGAAAAGGAGCCTGATTATTCCGAGCCTGAAGAGTACATTCCAGCAACCAGACGCTCAACTTCGCGTGTTAGCCGACACACGCGCCGAAGGGAAGAAGAATTTGAAGATGACGGCGACTATCCACTCTATTCTGACGAAGATGCGGCCGATGTACTGCATGTTACGAGCCCTCCTCCACGATCCCCTTCCCGGAGTCAGTCTCCTCCACGGTATAGAGCTCCAGCACGAGAATCATCTCGCAGTCGGCGTCAATCAATGAGCAGAGATGTGTCTCCACATCGAGAGACGCCTCGCAGCAGGCGTCAATCTCCTTACAGAGATGAATTTCCACCTCGAGGCAGTCGCCATTCATTCTCAGGCTCCAGACCTCCAAGTAGGGCAACTAGCTCTATGAGAGAGGATTATGGGTACGAAAGTCAGAGAGAGAGCTACAAAGAGAGACAGCCCAGACTACGTCGACGCGGCACTTACAACGAGGGAGACGGCCTTGGGTATGAAAGCCAAAGTGAGAGTCACCGGGGAAGGCCGCCACCCCAACTGCGTCGGAGCGAGACATACTTTGATGAAGACCCAAGTAGACAGTACGACAAATTCCCAGAAGCCGACAGGGACGACGGCCAATATGAGGCAGATGATTCTTATCAAGACATGCCTGATATCGCAAATAGTGTTGATACAGACATTAACCTGCTTTGCAAACGTTTCGACAGGCAAGCCACTCCTCCGAAGGAGAGAGCACCAGCTAGGCCTGATCCAAACCCGTTCGAGCCAGACTTACAGCGTATATATAATCCCTCGAGTTGGAAGCCTTTTATACCACAGCAATCACCGCCCCGGCAAGGGCACAGACCGCAAAAGCTTCCTCGGCCGCCTGTTGGGAGCTGATATTCCCGACAGCCGAGGACACTGATGGCAGCAGCCCATGCTGGGGCATACATGTCACCAGATCGTACTATTTTGTGGTTGAGTTAGCAGTGGTCTATTAACAGTTTGGTTTTCAAAGGTGGTGCTTTGTTTTTGTTTTTATTTCTCTTTATTTTGTTCAACGAGTACATAGGATTCTTTCAAGACTTTCTCTTGCGTGTTACTTAAACCTAAGATAAACTCGAAGCTTCAAGTAGTAAATTATTTTGCACGACACATATTGTAGCTGCCGACTTTTACTTACTCTCATTGATTTGCTTATTTTTAAATCATACAATGTACATTGTGCACGCTGACTTTCACAATAGTTTTGTTCGTTGATTTTGCCAGAGACAAAGCCGATGGTTATCCTAGCCTTAGCTATCGCCTTTGTTAGTTTGTTAGTGAGGCCGTTCACGCTTCTTTGTTGTGAGTCGTTCCTGCTATTTACAACTTTGTTCATCGCGACAATGAGAGTGTTAGATCATTGATCCGTGAACAAAGACAGCTTCGTGAAACAAATATATATAGATAGCATTTTACCCCCAAAATTAGAAGTGGCTTTTTATACATATCATCCACCACACAAATATAAAATACATACCTTCATTACATCAACACATATCCAACAACGGTAAGTATCCAACACTTACGCCAAATCGCATAGTCGAACACGATAACACGACCACACACACAACATACACCACAAACAAGGTAAACATGTCGTACACTCCAATCCGCCCGCACATATACATGGGCCCTGTCCACGCAACTGAGCTAGATGATGCCTGGTGCAATGCTCAGGGTAGGCGACAAGCAGAAAAGGCCGATCTGTCCAGCCGTTTTGACAGACTGAAGTTGACGCCGGCAGACACGGAAGATGATGCACGATTTCATCGTGCTGCAGAGTACTACGAAGGACATATGGTAGAGACGGAAGATGATGCACGGTTCCGTCGTGCCGCCGAGTACTACGAAGGACAGTCCAGCTATGTCACCCCAATTGATGGTGATGGACAAAAACGCCACATGTATAGCAACAACCGCAAGGTTCTCGAAGAAGAGGTTACCCACAACGACTCCATTTCCTGCGTCGGCCCGCAGCGCAAGACGTCGCTGAGAAAAGAGGTGGGTGGCAGGGGACGCGCCGGATTTGAAGCCGTCGACGAGCGACCCAATGTGGTCGGCCCCGGCGACGAGCCGCATCGTCATTCGCGTAGACCCACTCGTCGTCACTCACATACTCGCCGTGCCCATCTGGAGCGCGAGCATGAGCGCCAATACGAGTCGCAGCCGGTACAGTATCGCTACGTTGATCCCCGGACTCAGGCTATCTTCCGGCTGTTCCAATGCCACCGCCGGCCGCTGGCTATGATTACAATCGTAAGTATGAGCAGCAGATTGCAAACTGCACTCGCAACTGAAAGACGTACTAATGCACGCAAATATTGGTACCAGAGGTGCTGTATCGTAGACACTAAACCACAGGCAACTGTAAACTTGGGGATTACTCTCCTCCTGATATTTATTTTCTTTTGTTTTGTTTTTGCTTTTCAATCGATAATATCACTTTATCTCGGCCTTCTGTATCCACCATGAAACTATGCAAGTGACCGTAAGATGTAAACATCGGAAACAAATTGCGTCAGACTTTCATCACTGCAAACCATACAACATACAACTTACAGGCCTCGCAGACGGTAATCAAGCGCCTCTCCCATCAAGACAAAGCGCCGGGACCTACCCCAGGACAAACATGTCGCATCCGGCCGCAACACAGATGGATCGACGTCGCCTCTGCCGTTCTTCCGTGGATTTGTGTTCGTTGCCTTTCTAGTTGCCTTACCCAGTGCAACAAAAGTCAAAAGTATTTCCCGAGAGCAAAACAGCTGCGATAGCGCTCAGCATCGCTCGAGATGACGAACACCTCACACGGCGTCTGTCTTGAACGTGTCTCTATCTGGAACTCGTCGCAAATTTTTGTGTTCCATAGAATGACGACAACTCGACATCTCCAAAACAACAGCAGGGCACAATGGGCTGTGTGTGGGTTTAGACTTTTTTCCTACTTATTTCTGGCACACAGTTGCCTCTACACACAAACACAACGCGTCATCTCGCCGTTTCCTTTATGCATCAAAGAAAATCAACAAGAAAGAGACTTTGATGATTGATTCGACAAAGCGACGTCAAATTCACGTGATCAGTCACTCAAGAGGGCACCACACAAATACCTACTATCGTCACGGAAGTGATGGAAAGCTGTCGTCGTGCAGAACCAGTCATTGTCGTTTGTGTGACCATATTGCAATCTCACCCGCCTGGGCCCCGGCCACATCTGAGACGTTGTCGAGTTTGAGTTGCGTTTGGCGTGCAGCTAAAACCCACTAAAGCTGAGGCACAATCCGTGCGGGCGGGTTGGGCCCACTTTTCTCCTTAAGGTTTGCGACTAGAAGAGCCCCGGCAGGTTCTGGGCCACATATTGACACCAGTGGCCATGTGCCAGAAAGGCCCCTAAAAGAGACCCCTAGAGAAACGCCAAAATAAATCAAAATAACCCAAAAAATACCCCTGAGCCGAGAAAGGAAGGAGCGCTAACAACAACCTTCTTCGTGGAAAGTCCACCAAAACAACACAACCCTCACTCTTGATTTCACGGACTGCTCTTTCGCCGTAATTGCACAGGGCGACCTTCCAAGGGATTACAGCCTCGATACGCCAACCGGGCCAGACCTCGCTTTCATTGCCGACATTTTTACGGGGTATTTTCGTGGCCACTATCTTTATTTATTTTTATTCTCTTTTCCTTTCACTTTCTTTCTTTCTCCCCATCCCTGTCATGCCTCCTCCACCTCCAGCCAGCCCAGTCATCAGCACTCTCTTTCATTCTTCCCCCATGCTCTTTCCTGTCGCCTTCCTTCGTCTTCTCGCTTGTGTTGGCACCAACGGGTAGGCATGTTGTAAAGAAGATCTGCTTCAGGTGTGAGATTCATCTCTTGTCCTCTATTCTTGTGCTTTGTCGCTCTTTCAACTCCCCTTACGTTATAGTTCGGGCTGTGTGACTCGCTGTCTGAAAGATGCCATCCGGAGACAACTCGTACGTAAGACGGTAACGTCAGAGAAGGCAAAGCAAGTGGACTTGAACTGTTCGACTGTAGGGGAAGAAAGAAGTAAACTGCCTTTCTGTTTCTTAATCGGCTGACCTAACAGAACGAGAAACACAAACTGTGACCTCATGATCTGCCTCATTGAACACTATTCTCCCTTTGCATCTTTTATTCAACCCGGACTTTTATTTGCCTACATCTCACGATACCATCCAAGCTTCTTTCTAGGTTTTCTTTGTGAAGCCATCCCTTCCAATTTAAAGGTCTCCTTGTTTGAAAATGTTTCTCTTTTATTTTGTGTTTCTGTTTCTTCCCCTTGCTCTTGGCTCACGAGAAGTGTGTGTGTCTTTGTCGCTGGACAGAACGAGTGCAACGGGCAAAGAAAGGAACACTCCCGATGAAATGTTTCCAAACGTATCTGGTGAAAGCAAATAAAGGAGGTCGTGGCCAAGATGGGGCTTTGCAAACAAAAAACGACTAAGTACGGAAATTGGTGTGGCTGTTGCAACTGTTGCAAGAGAAAATGTCGTACAGACCGCAGGCGCCGAGAACATCACCCTGGCCACGCGGTAATGTTTCGCCCTCGCTTTCGGGGAAGGGGCTCAAATTGAGGCCTCACCTGGTCTCTTTCACCTTATTTAAAGATTTTCTTTTTCTTCTTGTTTGTGTCGGTGTTGCAGTTTTTTGTCCTCCTATGACGAGTCGTCTCCCAAGTGGATGGTCCAATGGTCTGAAGGGGTTCCCGGTGCGGGCTTGTCGTCCTGTTTCAAAGTCTCCACCAACGCACGACCCCGTAAAGTCACCACCACAACACTGGTGCTGTGGTGCTGAGTATTATTCAGTCTTACGACGTCGTAACGACGCTCAGAAACCCCTGCTGGCCGCTTCAGACATCAGACAAGGGCAGTCTGTTTGCGATGTCTGGTCGGGCCTCTCCACAGCCGCACGACCTGTTCTTTCCCTTTCTCAGTCCTTTGTCGTTACGTCGTACTCTGAACTGCGTAGTGTAGTGACAGGCCTCCTTCTCTGAACCGGCCGATCCATTGAATTCATCCGCCCTTCTTTTCCTTCCAGGGGTGCCTCTTCTTTGTGTCGGGTTGTTTCTTTATATTTATGCCGTTTCCCATCCTCTAGGTGTTTTCTCTTTCTCTCTCTTTTTTTCTTTCCTTTCTTCTGCAGTTCAATCTCGTTTTCTCATTGTCGTGTAACTTTTTTTTCCCCCTTGTACCTTTTTCACTTCTTCATTCACTTCGTTTTTCAAGAGGCCAGTCCTTTTAATATCTTATTATCACCAACTCACAGCGCGAGTCGCTTTTTCACAATCTTTACAACCAACTTTTTTGTTTCTTTTCGTCTCAATTTTTTTTCTCTTTCTTTTCCAAGCTTTATCTTGCCCAAATCCCCTCAATTTTTTTCTCAAAATGCAGTTCTCTACGCTCGCCCTTTCTGCCCTTCTGGGTCTGGCCTCTGCCCAGACGTCTGTCACGGTCGTCGAGGTCTCCTCCAAGAACAACTCGCTCACCTTCTCGCCCGACAACATCAAGGTCGCCGCTGGCTCCATGGTCCAGTTCCAGTTCCTCGCGGGTAACCACACTGTCACGCAGTCCACGTTCGACCAGCCGTGCCAGCCCATCTCGTTGTTCAGCAACGTCACCGGTTTCCACTCGGGCTTCGTCCCTGTCGCTGCCAGCGCCAACACCGGCTCGATCCCCACATACACCATCATGGTCAACAACACCACGCCCATCTGGGTCTACTGCGCCCAGGCCAAGCACTGCGAGAACGGCATGAGCATGGTCATCAACGAGAAGTAGGTATCCCTATCTTCCACAAACAGTTTGAATATTTGCTAACGTATTGTAGCACCGCCGCCAACTCGTCCCGCTCGCTCGCCCAGTACAAGACGATGGCCATCAAGGCCACCACGGTCGTTCCCAACGGCTCCAACAGCGGTACCACCGGCACCACCTCGTCCTCGGGCACCACCACCACCAGCGGCACTACCACCAGCGCCGGCAACCTCGTCTCCATTCCCCAGTTCGCCGCCGGCCTCGTTGCCGTTGCCGGTACCTTCTTCCTGCTGTAAATCAGCAGTTGAAAGTTCTTCTGGGAATATTGACGTTGGTGTCTCCGTAATGATGGTTTTTGTTTCTTCTTTCCTCGGTCCCATGGATTGGTGTACTATGAGTTCTTCTTTTATCTCTTTTTTAGACCTTTTTGGTGTGATCTGGCGTCTTCTTTTGGGGGCAAATTTCCTTAAACAGAGCCGAGCAGCTTTGTGGTAGCGAGACGGTTCTCTTTTCCCTCTCCTCCATGGAAGAGAGGGAAATGGGACTGGGTCCCAGATCAGGTGAAGGGGAGGACGAGCTATTTTCTTTTAAGTCTTTTTTGTTTCTTTTTGTGTACAAGGGAGAAGTTCACGACCGTGTAGTTTACATACCTCTTTTTTTTAAACTGCATTTTATTAAAAAAAATTAGAGTTTTGGAAAAATTGTGTTCATTGTATTTCCATGCCAGTCTATTAAAGTGAGATGACCTTACAATATACGGCGTAAATGCGCACGAAAAACGTCTACACAGCCACGTCTACTCCTCCTCTTTCTTGGGCACCTCGCGGAAGGCCCGGCCTTCTTGTGCTGGCTTGCACAGCGGCTTCACCTCACCCTCCCAGCCCGGCTCCCGCTTCAGCTTGCCCACATAGTGGTACTTGTGGCTCTTGGTGAAAAAGTCGACCCAGTGCTGCACACTGTCGTGCACTCTCTTGAGGGCATCCTTGCGCTCCTGTGCCTTCTTCGCCTTCAGCTCGGCAGGTGTCCAGTGGCTATCCACCTCGGGGTTGTCCAGCGGCAAGAACATGTCTTCTACACCACGCAGGTCGCCGGTCCGGTCGTCTGCAAAGCAGCCCGTCACAAATCCGCGGCTGGCGTCGACGCCCGCGAAGTAGTGATACGAGCCGCCAGGGCCGTAGATGTGGCGGCCGGCCGAGACGTCAAAGACGTTGCCATCAATCGAAAGGTAGACGGGTCTTTCGGGGAGCGAACCGTCGTAGCCAGCCAGTTCTTCGAGTGTAAAGTAACGGGGCCCATTCTGTTGAGTAGTCTGTTAGTAGATAGTTCACTCCAAGTGCGTCGATCCCGGAACAAACGGTGCGCACAGCATATGGACCATGTTCGCCTCCTACATATTGCATCTTCCACCAGGAGAGCTTGAGGTAGTTGGGCTTGTTCTGCATGCCCCAAAAGTAGGACTCGCCGCCGGAAACAAGGTAGCTGAGACCGCACGAGGCCAGCAGCAAGAAGGTCAGCACGCGGAAGATGTCGAGGTACGGGCTGTATTCGTCCTCCTCTTCTAGGCGCTGCTGGCGCTTCTTGCTCTTGGTCTTGCGCGGCTTTGGCTGTGTCGTTGTCGGCGGTGCCGTCACAGGCTTGCCATTGTTTCCGTCGTCTTCCTCCTCGTCGGTCAAGTCGGTCACATCGACCACGCGCGGCTCCAAGGCCGGATCTCTCCTCCGCTGGCGGGCAGTATATTCAGACATTGTGTGGTAGTGTGAAGGAAGTAGGCTCGAATCAAGATTGAAGATGGATGAAGGGTCGAGTCAGGAATCGAAAAGTCGAAGAATAGAACTAGTGGCGATCGTCAAGATGCCACATGTCAGTGAGAAAAGATATCGTCGAAATACGGGCTATGTACAAAGTATGGCTGAGCTTCTGGGCACAGCTCAATGCGTCGGGTGATTTGTTGCCAGATCTCACGCGGCTGTATCAGACGGCTTAGATGGCTTGCGACACGAGACAAGAGAACGGCGAATGGCGTATGGCGGATAACGACGAACGGCAGCGAGCATGAATGACGAAGAGGCAACTTTGGCCAGAAAATAGATTGGATTCTTAAGACCTTGAGACCTCCTTACATAATTAGGACTTTTAGGCCAATGCGGGGACCAGCATTACAAGCTTGGACGGCAGGAGCATTCAAAGCAGCCAAATGAAATGGAAAGCGCGACCCCCGATGGAGCTTTCTCCAACTGTAGTTCCGTGTTCTGATGCGCCAAAGTGTCAAAAGTGCACTAGCCACAGTCAAGCCACAGGGGCAGGGGTAGCCCCGTTTTTTGGTCCAAGGCTGTCACCAAAAGCAGCGCGTCGCCAGAGCAACAGCGGGCCAAGAAACGCGACCCGCAATTAAACCAATAAACACAAAGAGCCAAAAGTTAAGAGAATGACCACCAAACGCACCAAACACCCAAATCGCCAGGGGCCAAGTTAATATCGCGGAGAACAAAGCGACAAAAGCGTTGTGTATCCTGGATCTCACATCACGAACGCCCAATTTACATTCCTCACGCATTTTCGACAACCGGCCAAATTGACAACTGCCGGAGACGACAAAATCGACAATAAACATTGCGAAAACACATGGAAACAACAAAACACGACAACCCTTAACGAACCACGACATTCGACGGATACACGATTCACTGTACATCGACACGCCACATCGCACACAATGGACTTCCACGGGAGCCGTGCCGGCTCACCAACGCCGCTGCAGGCGATATCACCAGAGCGCGTTAATCAACAACAAAACAACAACACAAACTTTGCGTCCAGCGTGGCCTCCGTCACCGACAAGATCAGCCAGTTCAACTCGCTGGCCATGCAATCCAAACACCTCGAGCGCAAGACGGCTGACGCCGCCCTCAAACGCGCCATGGTCGGCCGCGAAGAAGCCGAATCGGAGATGCGGCGGTACCGCGAAGAGGCGCGGCAGCTGCGCAAACAGGTGGACGAGGGCAAGCACCGCGAGCAGCGCGTGGGCGAGCGGCTGGAGGCGGTGATGGAGAACTACGGCCGCGCCAAGGAGACGCATGCACACACACAGGCGCTGTGGGAAAAGGAAATTCGCAGAGCGCGCAAGGAGACGTTCAAGTCGCAGAGCGCCATCGTGAAGCTGCAAGAAGAACTCAAGGCGGCACGGGCCAGCAGCAAGGCGGCCGAGGAGGCGCTGGTGCACGAGAAGGAGCGCAGCAAGGCCCGCGAGCAAGAGGCGTTCCAGGCACGGTACGAGCTGGTGGGGTGCCAAGAAGAGCTGGAGCAGACGCTGCAAAAAGTCAAGATGCTAGAGCAAGAACGGGATGCGTTCCGCAGCCTGGCCAAGTCGGAAGAGGACGTTGCGCGCATTGCCTCGGAGGGCCGTCTGCCTCTGCCACCACCAGATGCCGAGGAGGCGAAGGAGCTGAGGTGGAGGACGAGTCTAAAGAGGACAGCGACATGACCGACAGCGACAGCATGGACGAGGCCGAAGGCGACCTGACCCTGACTATACCTAAGCAGCGGTCGAAGCAGCCAAAGAAGAAGGGCAGCAAGAAGGCTGCCCGTGTCTCTTCCGTCACACTCCTCGACATCCGCTCATCCGCTGCCAGCGAAGCTGAGATCAGCGAGCTCACCCGGCTGTGGCAGTGGGAGAAGCAGCGCGCCGACCGTTCGTCTGAGCTGGTCGAGTACCTCGAGGCCGAGTGCCACCTGCGCGCCTGCTCGTGCATGAAGAAGCGCCCACGCACCAGCATCCTCGACTCTGCACGCAAACGGCCCGCCCTTGACATTGGTGACGGCGCTGATCGCATCATTCTTAGTGACAATGCTGCCCTTGCCTCGCCGACCGCCAAGATCCGGGCCTCCCTAAAGCCCTCGCCATCCAAGAACCTTCAGAGCAACTTCCCCATCATCCACAGCCCGAGCGTCGTCGCGACGACGATGAGAAGGAGACCGAACAGATGGAGACCGAAGAGACGGAGACCGACAAGAGCGCAGAGGACCAGGCACAGCAGCAGTCTCCGAAGCAAAAAAAGGCCCCGCGGCTAAGCACCACCATCTTTGTCCCCGAGGAAGGCGTGTTCCGCACTGTCTCGCAGCAAATTGCCGAGGAGATGGAAGAGGCGGTGGCAGCGGCAGCAGTGGCAACCATGGCAGCCATGCCAGAGGAGCCTGTGCTCGATGTGCCTGAGCGGGTGGTTGCTGAGCTGGCGCAGGAGCCAGAGCCTGCTCTGGAGGCTGAGCCTGCTCTGGAGGTTAAGGCCGAAATTGAGGTCGAGACTAAAGTCGAAGCCGAGACTAAAGTCGAAGCCGAGGCTGAAGTTGAAGCCGAGATTGAGATTGAGGAGTCCGCAACACCAGTACCGATGGCACCGGCACCTGCAACGATCATCACTGAAGACACCCGCCATCCTTTTCATGAGATCCTCGACGCCGACGACAATCGGGATGCCGACACCACACTCGGCGATGTGACAACCGACTCCGCCGACTACACCGTTGAGATGACCACCGAGCGGTCCATGTACGCCCGCACACCTTCTGTTGAGCCGCCCTCGTATGCCCAGCAGCGCACCTCTCTTCTATCTCTTCTCGACGCACCCCATCGCCAGGAGGCCGAGCGGCCTATCAACTTTTACGTGCCCACCACGCAGGGACCTTTGCCGACTGAGCCCGCCACACACAACGCCAACATGGACATCCACATGGATGATGCCGAGGAGGAGCACGAGGCGCCCCGCGCCGCATCATCGCTCCTCGTTGCAAGCACCTCCATGCGTGCTGTCGACACCGGGATGGATGAGTCAGCGCCAGCTAAAGAAGAGCGGGAAGAGCGTGTCTCAGACGTGACTGAAGTTGCCTATGCAAGAAGTCACAGCAGCCAGTCAGTCCGGTCTAACCACTCCGTTCGCTCTACCCACTCCAACCGGTCAGGCCAGTCAAGCCAGCCCAGCCGTTCACGGCAAGGTCGCCCGCCATCGGCACAGCAGCAGCACGAGGACCGTGACGCGACACCAGTTGCTCAGCCACAGCGGTACGAGACGCCAGCCATGGATGAGTCTCTCAACGGCCGCTCTGCCGTGCGTCCGCACACTGTCGCTGCCACAAACGTGTTTAAGCACAAGACGACAACCACCAAGGTGCCCCTGCGCGAGGAGACGACCGACCCTAGCCTGGCCCAGCGTATCATGGCCGCTCAGCGCACACCCACCAACAAGATCCTGCCCACGTCGGCGTCGGCTGGCTCGGCTGTCTACAGCGACGGTGAAGTTTCTACTGCTGCCACGGACGGTCCCAGCTTTGACATCAACAACCCGGCTCTGACGCCCACCATGACGCGCGAGCAGTGCCTGGCCCAGATTAGGGAGCGCCGTGGACGGGCCCGCAGTGCTGCCGGTGGCTCATCCTCGTCGGCCTCGTCCACGCGCACGACGTCCGCTTCGTCGGCCAAGTCGGCCACTACCGCCACCACGACAGCACCGGGTGGCATCCGTCGGCCCATTACGCCCGGCAAAGAACGCCGCGAAGTTAGTGCGCCCGTCCGGCGTGTGGCCAGTGTGCGCCGTGTGAGGCCGTGAGAGATGTGCTCGTGGGGGCAATAAGAAATGACCGGAGTGTGACTGGGGTGTGACTGGGGTGTTTTGGAGCCTGTTTATTCCCCCTCATGATTTAGGTTTTCACGTTGTTCACGTCTGGCCAGGCGTTCTAAAGCATTGCTCGGCGTTCTTTTTCAAGTATTTTGAAGTAATTTTTGTTTTGCTTTTTGGCTCTTTTTTGGACCCTAATTTTTATGCGCGCCTCAGTTTTTATATGCCTAGACGTTGTCACGATACTGCTTTACTGTTCTTAATATTTGATGTTTTTTTATTTCGCAAACTACCCAATTTTAATACCGTTTCTACTGTGATGAGACACGAAAGCAAAATACGCGATGTCGCATACAAACGAACATTGTCATCCTTGTAACAGAGGCAGTCAAGTAACGGCGAAAATATTTGGGTATATTTTCTAGAAATTTATTCATAATTTTTTTTTTTTCGTCGACAATTTAACAAGACTATTGCTTTACGTATTTTCCATATACTTTTTCTAGTTCTGTCTGTTTTTGAGTTCTTATTATAAAAAACTCGAAACCATGATTATTATTTTTTTTTTTAAAAAAAAAAATTTTTTTACCAATTTTCACAAATAAATCAAGCAAAACAACAAAAACCAAACAAGCAACTATTCCAGACTTAAAAAATAAGCGCCATTATTTTCCGTCACTCCCTACATATGACACGCGGCGTTGTTAATTATAGATTATGCTCAAGATCCTCAATTGGCAGGTTTGGTGTTTGATGGCCAGGGCATCATCTATGCCTGCGGGGGCCAGGCAAGGACAGCCCTTGCTTTACAGCCGAGGATCTCCCTGGCATCCTTTCATCAACCAGTTTGACACCAACTTTGGATTTTGAGATAGAGAAAAAAAACATTCTCTGACAGCGGGGTCCAGCTTTATCTACAGATTGGTCCCTTGATTGTCTTGTTGTTTCTCCCTTTCCACTTATTTTTTATTTTTGTTCTTTTGTAGTGACGATTATCTCTTACGATCTCCCCACGCATCATCATGCACCCGCGAGAATCGTGTGGAGAGAGACCACGTCGGGGACCAGCAGCAAGGGATTTTCTCAAACAAGGGACCCTCATCGATAACAAGGAAGGGGAATATCTCGGGAGCCACTGGGAGCTCCGTTAGCGAACGGCATGACATGGACAGGCATCGTATCAACGGAAACAACGAGCGCCAAAACAGACCAGACTTGACCTCGTCGTGGAATATCTCTCCCTTGATTCTCAGATTCCCAAGATCGTCTTGCACGTTTCGCCCACGAGCCGGCCTTGCCAACAGGCTTCCTAACAGGCCATCAACAGGCATCCCTTGTTCAAAAATAGAAGCCAGCCGGCGACTAACAGAAGATGTTGGAGAAAAAGGTGAGGGCGCGACATTTACTCCTAGAAACAAGATCTCCACCGTTCGTTTTCACACATGTTCCCTCACAACCCTTTTCTGTCCACATCTGGGATGCATATGCCACTCGTGTTTGTTTGTAAGAGAGAGAGAGGCAGTTTGAGCATCGAAACGGGTCTCCCACTGGCACTCCTTACCTGGTCTGACGATGATGGTTTGGTTCATAGACATGAGCAAGATCAACAAGCAGCAAACAACTAACATTAACCATCAACCAACACGCCTTGTTATGAGCTGCGAGCAAAATAGAAACACAAGACCCAAGCCTTTGCGTGACGTGGCGAGCCACTTAACTTCTCTCCACACGAAACACAAACAAAAATAAGAAATAAAAAAAATAAACAAGAATTTTGGGCCTATGCACCGCTCATCCTGTAAAATTCCGTGTCATTATTCAAAGTAGCGGTGACGGCCGTGAGAGCCGAGAAAGACGGGAGATCGGAGGCACGAAACGAGTTTGTCTAGTACACGAGTACACGAGAGACACAAGAAACACACATAAAAAAAACATGAACACGAGACCGCGAGGACAAAACAATGGGAACCGAGAGAAATGCCGTGTTGTCGAACGTGACAGATCGGTTTTTTTTTTTGGTTTTTTTTTTGATCTCACATTTTCTCGGCCCTACGTTTCTCGTCCTTTATCACCCCCTCCCTTGTATCATATCGGAGCAGGGGCATACGTAGGGAGGAGGAAATCAGGAAAGCATGATGATGTACGAGCAGGGGCAACATATGGCCCCTTTTGGTTCTCTGACGTCCGGATTGCCGCCGATCACGGCGAGATGCAGAGTCGAAGACGAAGACTGGGGTGGAAATGAACTATGTGGCGGGGCCAGAATGAGAAGATGGCCCGAAGAGTCGAAACATGACCAACAAGGAGGCCAAAGCATGAGAAACATCGTTTTCTCTCTCGCTCTCGTCCGGACGAGACGGGGATCTAAAAGGCCATGAAAGTAAGTGAGAAGGGTGTGTACACTGCTTCTCAAAAAAAGAAAAGTGACAGATGAAATTGCTTGGTTCACGGGGCGAGCTGAGATGGCTGATATGTGAGGTATATGCTTTGTGGCTGTTGCACGGCAGAGAGCGGAGGCTGGAAGGGAGAACGACGTGAGGAGGTGAAACGAGAGGCATATCTGTAAAAGAGCGGCGTGACCACGAGAGGACAGAAAAGGCGGCGAGAAGGAACGAGCCGACGAGGCACACAAAGCTAGGGAGTCAGGTAGGTAGCTAGAGGATTGCCCGAGACGGAAAGACATAAGAACGAATCTCTATCTCCCGGAAGACACCTTGAAAGACGAGGTATCATGCACGGAGAAGATGGGTCTGCCTCTGATTTCATTTTCTTTGTATGTCCTTAGATCTGAGGTAGAGATTTGATGGTGATGGTGGATGAAAAGCCTATATTGGGTGAGAAAATGGAAGAAATAAAGATAGCCGACACGACCTCATCATCTCGGCTTTCTTTGTATATCGAAGCCATGATCTGATCTCCGGAACGAGTGTACAAAGATACACAGTACTGCAAAATAGAAGATGGAAAATACAAAATAAAGAAAAGAAAATATCAGGCTACGCACCTACGGCGGGACACGGGTAGATATCTGCCTTTCCATGCGTCTAGGTGTTGCCACCCCTCTTTGCTCCGGCCCCCTCCCTTTAGTCTCCGACCAAGTATTTCTTTGCCATGTAAGGACGCGTCCCTCATTTTGTGCTCTTCTCTCTTGTTTGTGCTCTTTGTGCTCTCTATGCCTCCTGAATTCTTGACTCGTGTACGTGTGAGGCAGCGTACGTGTTGGAACTCGTACGTGCGGGTTTTGTGCTGTGTACAAGTCTTTGTGTTCTGTCTTTGTGCTTTGTGCCTCGTGCTTAGTGTTGTCCATGCTGAGAAGTATGCTTGTGTGTGTGTTGGTGTGTGAGTATGTGTGCGTCTTTGTTTGCTCTTTTTTGTACTAGACTGCATGAGCCTGTTCTTCCTTCTTCCTTCTCTCCCATTTTCTCACGTCCCGCCTGACATGCACGGAGCCGGACGCCGGCGTGTGGCGACCATTCGGATAGCCGCCTTCTGTGCCTTGGTGTTGCATCATGTGGTGGTGGTGACTACTTATCCTGTGGGCCGAGACTGTGTCTTTTGAGTTGATGCATTGACTTTGTATTTTGATTTCAGGCTTTTGGTCTAGTTTTACCTTTCGTACGGAGAACAGAAAAATACATGACTTGAATACATGACTTGAATTCTGCCTCGAATCGATCTGATGGAGGATCGCCTTTTTTTGCTATGACCACCCTATGACAAGATGCAGTCACATTACGACATACATGTTGGCAGGATATGCAGTGATATTACCTCCCTGCTATTATTTCTATCAATAACTGTATTTTCCCTCGTTGTCTACCATTTTCTTTCTGCATCTTAGCACGCACACCTACATTTCGATATTTTACGTCTACCAGGCCCGCGGTTTGTGGTTCTGCCTCATCTGCCCCGTCTGCCCTGTTTTAATAACATGCACGTCGTTAAAGTTTTTTGTCGTCTTGCGGGGATGAGCCGCCGCTTTTGCGACAAAAGCGATAAAAGCGACAGCAATGCAAGCAATAGAGGCAATGCACGCAAATGCCTCCCTCCACATGCTACTCTACAAAGTGATAAAGACTGGATGGATGAAAGGTGTTCATGCCATCCCTCAACCAGACCCGGACAAGGGTCTGTGCACCATTTTCTTATGCACAGGGGAGAGTTAAGACAGCCAAAGGGCCAAAAGAGAGGAGACCAAAAAGAAGGAGGGTGGTATTGCGCTGTTGCGTAGTATTGGCAGTTTGCACAGAGCTTTGTGTGTGTCTTCTTTGAAGCACCTTTGGCTGTGTTGGACAGCTGTTGCCCTATTCTGATCGACAGCGAGTGTTGCAACAGAATGGGATTCAATCACTTTTTGGAGCTGTCAAAATCTACAGTTGAGCAGTCCTTGATTCATTTCACCATCAGAGTCCTTTGTCGATCATATTCAATTACCTTCACATTCGCTCTGACAGTAATTACGACGTATATGATATTACTTTTTGCTGTGGTCGAATGTATCTTCCGTATTGGCGGTTTGATGGCGGTTGACCGGAACTGGCCAACAGGGCTGACCGGGGCCATGTTCCGGGGAATGAAAAGAAAAGGGCAACGGAGGGAGCAAGAAAAAAGAGAGCTCACACATTCAAATTAATACCGCATCCACGTATGTCCGTGCTGATTCTGGTGCCAGGTTTTTCTTTTGTCGCAACAGAAAAGCATATCCGAAATAAGAATATGCGGAAAGCGGAACGAGAAACAACAGGTTGACGTCTACCAAACAGGACTTCGCCACTTGCAA
Organism: Sporothrix variecibatus; assembly: GCA_016097105.2. NCBI lineage: Eukaryota > Fungi > Ascomycota > Sordariomycetes > Ophiostomatales > Ophiostomataceae > Sporothrix > Sporothrix variecibatus. The sequence continues at coordinate 3,782,186 of JADMNI010000001.1, read as the reverse complement.
GTCCAGTTCGGTCGGGCAATAGGATATTTTGGCGCATAGGGCAGGACAATAAGGCGTTCTGGGCGGCATAACATGGGTCAGGGCCGGGGCACGTTTGCCCGGGAAAAGGAGGGTAGTTCATTAACACAGTAATAAAAATTCAAAGATGCTCCCGTGCCGGACATTTCAATATGCCTGTAGAGTGCCCTGTCGTTGTTTACCTGGCCTTGCATACGCGCAGCTTTACTCCGTAGCGCTCACTGCATTGTCCAGTCTGTAAGGTGAGCGATATTAATGTCCGATATGTGTCTTTGTTTACACCCGCTGAGTGTAAAAATAAGAATGCATCATGACAGTAATAGACAGGTGACGGAAACAACAAGCATGACGATTGAAATGGAGTAAACAAAGGTATGAAAGCCCGGCTTGACGGTCCCGAGGAGAGAAAAAGGGACGAACAGGAGACTCAGGCCTCTCTTTGGCTCCTCGAATTTATTTTAAGTTTTGCTGTATAATTCCTGGCCGGTGATGAAGCGAACAAAAAGAGGACGATGAAGGCGACCGAAGAGCAGACCGACTGTCCGAAGGGGCGTGTCAGGCGGCGAGAACCGAGTAAACGTGGACGCAAGGGAGGATAACGAGTTTGAAGGGGTTGATGAGGATAAAAATAGAGGCACCAACAAAGAATTGTCACACGAAGAAAATAGATTGAGATGGAAAGTTATTTATTAGTAAATATTCTTGGATTGGAAATCACGGGAAAGAGGTCAAGTAATTGTTGTTGAGAGTTCTTTCTATGTTGCACATGATCACAAGATGAGAGACTCCTCCAACGGTAGTTGGCAATATGGCGCGATGAGGCTGGGCCACACAGACCACAAAGAGGCCGGGCCGGGTTGCACACGGCGTGTTTGTAGACAAACACTGGTCCACACAGAGCACAGAACTTGTGGTGGGAGTAGACGTGTTTTGGATATTTTACAATAGGGCAGACAATTGGTGCCTTGTACCCTGTACCGTGGATTTCTGAAAAATAAAAGTGAAATGACTATAAAATAAAAGAAGAAAGAAGAAGAAAGAAATAGAAAGAAATAAAGTTGAAATGTAGTCGAAGAATAAACACGCATCGTTTTGAGAGTGTGGAAAAAAGGCGATTGATATGTGATGAAATGAAGCACACCGCAATTTACAGGACGCCGGTTGTAGTTCACACATTTTCCACGCATCTTACCACACTTCTCTCACTCCATTACAATGATACACAAAAGCAGAGAGCACAGAATCACGGCTAAGGTGCAAAATCCTTGGTTCCTGCGGGGAAGCGCATGCGAGTCTCTTGTCTTTGAACTGTCTTTTTTTTGGACCATTTTCTTTGACTGACTCTTTTCTTGCTTCTATCACATCTTCTCTTCCTTCCTCTTTTCGGCCGAGTCACACCGTGGATTTATTTTCAAGAGGCGTCTCTCCAACTGCACTCCACCCCGTCACCGAGAATCGGCATCCTGTAGAACAATATCGTCTCCTTTTCATTTTCATCTTGCCCCTTTTCCTTGCTTCCTTTCCCACCGAATAAAATTACTCAGGAAATGGCTTCTCGGGCACCTGCAGAGCGGCAGACAATACGACGTACAAAAGAAAAAGTACGGACGATAGTTTACAAGTACACATAAAAAGTACGGAGTACACTATGTAGAACGGAGAATAGGTGTCGAAGATAGGGGCTACCTGTTGCTGTCCGCCCTCATCCATATTCGTATTCAACAAAAAAAGGAAGAAGGAAAGAGCAGAGTGATTGATGGATGTATCATTGCGATTGGAGATCCCCGGGGATAGCCTAGGATGGCTGTGATGGATGGTCTGTAACCGCCTGTGATATCCAGGATGGCCCTGGTCAGCCCTGGATAAGGAGTGGCAGTCTGAGGCCGAAAAGTGCACGCATCTAGCCAAGCAAGCCGGGGTTGACTGAGAGGAGGAGGTCATGATACCTGGAGATAACTCCGTAAGAGGAGCCGTGAGAGGCGCCGTTGACACAAACTATTAATTTATTGGTTTTCTGGTATTGCAATCGCGGCAAACTCCATTGCAAAAGGAGGCGTGCCCGCCTCTAATACCTCCGTAGCCACTGTCACGCTGTGCTGCGCCGTGCACACAGCGTCGCAGTCGTATTGTATTGCCGGCCAGGGGGTCATTGGGACGTTGGGGCATTTTTACAAGGGCAGTTTTTCGAATGGAGCGAACGGGGTGAATTAAGTGAATGGAGCGAATGGGGAAGCCTGGCCCGGTTCCGAGCTCCTGTCACAAAATCACAGTGAGAGATCCCAGAGAAATCCCAACGAATCCGCGACAAAAGGCATCGAAGACAGCGAACTCCTTGGCCTGTTTATGTCTGCAAGACCAGAAAGAGACAAGGAAGACGATGCACAGAGGATAGGCAAAATTGACCAGAGTGACCAGGCACCAGTTAACACTGTCCCAATTTGTTGCATGGACGTTGCTTGAACGTCTGAGAGTTTCTTGTAAAAAAGAGAGAAGTGACCGGCAGTCGAACGCGGCAATCCGGGCAATGACAGGCAAGGTGCAGAAGCGTCTGTGGGATGCCTTCCCTTGTCGTTCCCAATTCCTCTTATTCAGTATCCGCGATGTACGAAGTATTACGTGGGAGGTTTGTGGAGAAGAAATATAATGGCACTCCATAGGTGGACGGAGAGACTTGTTGGTATTTAAATACAGGTACGGAGCACTTTGTAAGATAGTTAAAACATCGTACGAGCGAGATCCAACGGACAAAAAAAAAGAATAGAAACGAAATGGGAGAGGACAGAAACAAACAATACAAGTAGAAAAACAATCAGAAACAGCTTGTATGTACAAAACAACAAAGTAATGTGTCTAGTACACTGTATGTGTGTAAGTTAGGGCAAATCCCGCGAGGAACGAACAAAAACCAACAGCCCGGCACCTGTGACGACAAAAGAAGGCACAACATCGTCCACTCAGGCCTCGCACCGAGCCACCTTGTTCTTTCGTGCAGAAACGATCCCCATGCCGGGCCGAGCAGACACATGCGGCGTAGTTTGTGCTTTCTTTTGCCGTTTTGTCGTTTTGTCGTTAAGACAGTTCTTATTTTATTTTATTTATACCTGTCTCTACTACTTAAGTAGTTGACAGCATGCCGTAATACTCCGTACATTTGTGTCATTTTCTGGCTAATCGTCTCCTGTCACATCACCTCCTAGCCTCCTCCCCGTACCTTTCTTTCTGTTTCTTTGGCTCTGACCTCGTGGCGGCTGGCCCTTGCACAGGGGGTTGATCTGTTGGTGGGCAAGGAGGAAGAAAAAAGGTGGAGTGCCGAGGGATGTTAGGATGTCCCTCTTTTTCTTCCACAGCGAGTATGGGTCTCGATGGACCTTTGAAGGTGAGATACGTCGCAATCACTGAGCGGGATACATTGCCGCCACGGCTGTCTCTCTGTCTCTTCCACAAGGGAGCTCTTCTTTTTTTCCTTTCTTTTTTTTCTTTCTTACGACGTATGTGTATGGAGTACATACAACATATGCACCTTCCTTGACAACAGAGTACCCGTCTCTCTGGACATATCCTTTATCCATCCTTTACCCTCTTTCCCTTTTGGTCCCTTTTGGCCTTGTCTCTTTCCCAGTCGGGACCATCCGCCGTCCGCTAGGTCTGAATTCGGTAGTCATGTAGCCGTTCTGGGCCATTCATCTGCCAACATTGTTCCTTCGTCGTCTTTTGCTTTTGATTTGTGTTGATTTGTGTTGATTGCTTGTCCCTTTTCGTCAACACTGTTCCTTCGGTAGACCCCCGATGTTTCCTTCAAGACTATCAAGTATGGCGTAACGCTCCGAAATGCCGTCCTGCTGTGACGGCGGAGCTTTTTTTGAATCTTACTGTCGTTACGTCGTACTTTTGTTTGTATTACGGGGAGTGCACGGGGGTCTTTGGACTGTTGAAGTGGGCGTTGAATTTTGTTTCAATTTCGGGAGGTGCCCGTGGTACTTGTGGGTCTCCTTTTGACTTTTTGATGTTCTGTAGCGTGGCATGGGCGTGGCATTTTGGCGTCTTTGGCGGATCTGTCGTCTTTGGGCCGGTTTGGCCGTTTTCGTGTTTCTTTTTAGTGCCCACTGATGGTCCGTTTGGCGTGGCAGAGGCGTGGCATTTGGGGCAAGTCCAGGCCACTTCAGGGCAAGCGCCAAAGGGAAAAGGCAATGGGTGTGTCCATCTCTATCCAAGGTGCCCAGGGGGCTGGGATGACTCCAGGCCTGTCGAAAGAGGGGTTTTCTCGGCGTGCATCTCGGGTTTCGTGGAGCTTCTCCTCCTCCTTTTTGGTGTCTTTCTCTCCTCTACCTCTCTTCTTTCTCCTCTTTCAATGTGAGGCTTTCCACGAAAATGGACTGGACTTTGTTCTGATTATTTGGGACGACTCGCGACTGGCTCGTCAGAAACTCGTGGTGTTGTGTTGTACTCCACATCTCGATGTGCCTTGGTGTGTGCTGTATTACGCCGTATCTTGTGTTTTTTCTTTTTCTTTCTTCTTCTTTTCCTTTTTCTTCTTTTTTATTATTATTACTATCCTTTCCGAGCTCTTCACCCCTCAGAGTCTCCCCACTTCAGTTTTCCTTCTTCACCGTTAGAGCTAGCACACGGCCCTTGCAGATAGATGGGTTTACTTGCTTTCTTTTTCTTGCTGTTGTTTTACTATGCACTTTCTTTTTTCATATGCTTTCTTTTTCCTTACCCTTTGCCCCGTCCTCCGTGCTTTTTCCGGTTTTCCGTTTTACCATTTTCACTGCCTCGCCCACTACTCAGTACAAACGGCAAAACACAACTGCCCGGAACATCCTACCGATAGGGACAGCCCGGTTGTGCCTCGCCACAGTCTCCCATAGGCCAACCTGCACGGCTGTAGTGTACAGCATCCTTGTTGTTCCTGTTGGGTTCTGCTGTGCAGATGCAGCTTGTAAAGTGGTCCGAACTGCAGTTGCTTTGCACCTTTGCGTGTGATTTGACTTACCGTTCAGCCTTTTTCTCCTGCTAGTACTCCGTCTTTTTTTTTTCTTTCACTCCGGACTCCGTATATTGCTCCCCATCTTTGTGGTACCCTATCCCTTTCTTTTTGTTTTTCGCTCCCGTCTTTTACTTACTTTCTTACTCTTCTCTGTCTCCTATCTGGATAACAAGGTCACTCCCGGGGCGGTGCTGCCCAGCACGGCATAGCTGGCGCATCCCCACGTTGTTCGCTGGCGAGAGTGCGACCTTCTCCGTAGCAGTACTCCGTAAAACAGAGGAATGCTCCATAACAACCGTTATTTGTTGGACGTGGTTCTGGTCCTATCACACTATCTCTTCTTTTGCTCAGGATGGAGCATTCCGTAGTTAGGTCAGTTTAGAATGGAGTATCACGTCTTCACATCGGTGACCCAGTAGGAAAGAGAGATGGAATAAGATGAGGAGATTGGAAGTTGACAGAGATTGAAGATGAAATGAAAGATTAGAAAAAAGCTCCGTAGCTCGAAGAATGGAGCACGGCTCCAGCTTCATGGATGTCCAGGGATTCACAATTCCTCAAGGATTCTTCGTCAATCACTCCACGGCCCCATCCGCCCCCTTTTCTTCAACGTCTTTTGGTGCAATTTTTTTTTGGTCTTCGGGCGTCTTATGGCGGACCTTAATTGCCCTCTTTTAATTACCCTTTTTTCTCTCTTATATATATATATAAAGCAGCAAATGAACCTCAACCGGAGGTTTCCGCGGAACCCTGCAAGCCGAAACTGGAGCTGGAGAGCATCGTCTCTCCTCTCTTTTCGTCGTTGTGAAAAATGCGCGGCTGGCGCTCCGTCGTCCATTGGGTGCATTGGTTGTGGAACATGGACAAGGCCAAGACGTCCAGGCCAGAAGAATGCCAGAAAGAGAAAGGCCCAGCGAGGGTTACTGTGGAAGACATGCAAGGCACCAGCGGCCACTGCAACCGTAGTGCTCTTGCGCTCGTCCAGCGTTCATCCAGCATTCTGTTTTGGGCCCAGCGGCTGCGACGGCTTCCTTCTCTCTGTCTCTGTCTCCTGTCCATTTTTACGGCCGACTGCTACGTTCTTGGTTGCGACGTCGTGCTGCGACGTGGCTGATTCTGGACTCTGGACTTTACATACTTCGAAGTAGTGGTCATGGCCTGAGAGGCAAAAAGGCAATTCTTGAAAATCGAGTGCATTTTGGCATCATGAATGTAGGTATCAAATATGCATTAATACGGGAAGTAATGCTCTCTCAGAAGTATGTCGAGCTCTGTTATCAAAGTGTCAAAGTGTCAAGAGATGACAACTGTTTTGACGATACTTACCTGATAAATACAGCCACAGTATCACTTTTCACTACTCAGTTGTCATTGCCCACACTCGATCTCTCCTATCGCTGGTCTATCACTGGTCTCTCTATTACGTGCTCTTCCTTTTGTTGTCATTTTCCCTGTCTTCCCTGTCGGTTTTCTTTCCTCATATTTCCTCCAGGCCCCCCTCCCCTGATTATTTTCTGCATGGCGCTCAATGCAATACGACCCCGGAGACGACAGGGTTGCTTTTCTGGCATTCTCTTTTTGTCTTTTTCGTGCCCTGATCTTCCCGTATTATCGTTGCTCTATTTTAGCAAAATTTATTGTTTGCCAATGATTGTCTATCCTTTTTTTTTTTGCCTTTTCACGCCTATTTCCTTTTCGGTCGAGTCTGTCACAGTACGTCGTATCCTCGCCGGAGCACGGGTCAGCCCCCGTCCCTTGCCCTTCAACCACCCCACCTCTTTCACAATGTTCCTACCCTGGCCTACCCCGGCTGTCTTTTCCAGTCGGCCAAGATGCCCCCGTCTGTGTCTTGTCTGTGTTTGTCTTTCTGCCCTGTGACAGAGCACGGAGTATGTGCCGTCAAATGCCGTCTTTTGAAAGAGCACGGAGAGCGTCGTACTGTGAGATATGTTGGAAATTTGACCTCTCATTTTTTTTTTTAAAAAAAAAAAAAAAACAGGTTTGCGTTGTGCCGTCTTCTTACCCTTTTTTCATTGCTTTCTTTTTTGATCTTCCCAGTCGGGCCTCATACATCACGGTGTTGCAATCCTCAATGGCATATCGGATGTCCCAATGTAGATACAATCAATTTTTGACAAGTTGTCCTTCTCGCCTTGCTATTGTGTTCTGTTATTACACAGCCTGTTCTCTTCCCTTTTATTGATTTCCACGGGCGCTCTGCAAATCATCTACAAAACAAAACAGCGCCCAAACACTTCAAAATAGCAATTTTGCTATCACAAGCAATAGCAATAAAGGCAGAGCCATAGAACCGCGCAGCTTGGATGGCGGCTGCGGTTGGCCTGTGCTTTCATATCTGTCAGGAGACAAGACAAGGCTATTTTGTTGAGGACCAATTGGGAATAAAAGGAAATCACAGGGAGTGATCGTCGCCGAGAATGAAAAAACGGCTGTCGATGTTGAGGCAAGCTTTAGTAAGAAAGTACAAAACCACAATGAGAGCTCAGCCAAGCCGTAAATGTGGACTTGGCAGCCAATACGTCGTATTGTGTCTCGATTTTGTGGTTGTCTCCTTTTTTGTCCTTCTTTGTTTGTCCTTAACTTGTCATGTCTTGTTTCTCCGTATTGCTTCCTCCCCCCCTTTACAATTCTCATGTGCAATGCATCCTCCTTTCGCCTCACACATTAAGCCTTTCAGCCGTCACCTCCGTCGCCAGTTTTCTGTTCTGGCTCGTTACAATTTTTTTCTGGTCACTAGGGCTGGGGCACGTTTCGTTACGCATGTGCGTGCGCAAGACCCCAACGCAAGCATAGTGCAAGGCACCACACACACTCAATATGGTTGCAGCCCTTGGATTAAGCATCCCGCTGGCACGGGACAGACACCGAAAAACCATTAAAGCCTGGAGACATAAAACGTCTGATATAGGGACAAGGCAGGGAATAAGGGCTGGCCAGAGGACAAGTATCTGGACACATACTTGGCACACACGACAAACGACAGCATCAAGACGGACGGCAGGCATAATGCAGAGAGCAAACCATGCTTTTTGAGATAATATAAGAATACCAAACAGACAGCACTTCATATTATGAGTTGCCTTCTAGGGCTACAATGCTCCGACATTAACTCTCACTTTTATGGGGAATCGACTCTTTTCATTAAGATACTTGCTGTCGTACAAAGTCAAAAGTACTTATACCCGCCCAGCCGTACTCCGTCAACCCCCCCCCCTCCCCCAAAAGCCCGGCACTCCACCTTAACCACCCGAGCCACCTTGTCTAGCCTCACCCTTCTTGCTTTCTCGCCTTTTTTGCCCGCCCGCACACTTTACAACACCACCACTCTACTTTTTCCTTCTCGCCAGGGACACCCTGGCACGGCTGGCGCCGTGAACCTGCCGGGGCGAACGTGTCAAGTAGGCTTGGTCGAGCTGGCTAGCAGCAAAAGAAGTAACCAAAAGAGCCTGAACGAGCCTGGACTGGCCAAAAAAGAACCTCCCCCCTCCCCTCCCCCAAAAAACCTCCGTAGGCCGGAGGTGAGCAGTAGCATGGATGTGCGTGGGGAAAAGAAGGGGAGTAGGGGAGAAGGGGAGAAAAGAAAAAAGGACAGGATCAATCCGAGAGTCAAAATATATTCCGGCTTGTCATTCGAGAAGCGAGGTTGTTTGTTCGGAGGTCTTCTGAGTGTTTTCATTGTTGTGCACAACTTTGAATTTATGCACTCCGTATTCTACATGCATGCACATCATTTCGTCGTGCAGCTGTTACTCGCGAGAAAACCAACAGCGGCAACGAAATACGGCCAATTTTTGACGTCGCAGTATGTCTGCAAAAATCACATCTACGTCGCACTGAGAACCGAAAAGAATCCTGTGTGAAGGAGTGCACGGAGTAATACCCGGAGTTTTGGTTTGGTTTGGTTGGCATGGTGTGAGTGGTGATTGTGTGTGCCTGTGACTGTCCGTCAAATCCATGCCTGTCCGTTACTCTCGTCACTACTCGCCACCATCCGCTTCTTTAAGCCTCTCTCGCCTCCTGCACGCCGGCATTAGAGAGGGGAAATCTTCTTGTGAAGAAAATAAAAATGGAGAAGACGGGACACTGGCAGGAATGACGAACAGTTAAGGGTGTGCAGAAAATAATACAAAATACTTGGGAGTTTTCTCTGTTCTTTGAAGGGCACCGCCCGATTCGCCCACCGGGAACTGTCCACACGTCGCAGAGCATAATGGGCCCTGCAGCAGTGATGCACTGCAGAACGGCAGCGCGGGCGGAGGTACGTGATGCGCATGCTATCCGCGGCCATGCGTGGAAGTGAATTACAGAGTAGGTTGTGCTTTTATTCTCCCTTTTATCTTTTATTATTTCCCATTATTCTCCCCTTGATCTTATTTTATCTTTCACTCTTATTCTCTCAACCCTTCGTTCCCGTCTTTGCAATAACTGGTTCGCCTGCCCCAGGCGGAACCAGACGAGCCAGATTGACCCGGACTTTTGTTCTCTGTTGCTTGTTGAGTGGCCCGAGTGGCCATCCCCTTTCGGATTTCCCGAGTGTCTCCTCGTGTCTCCTTGTGGTCTCTTCTGGCAAACTGGAAACTCTTGCGACAGGGATCAGGGGTTGGTGGCCAGCGGGAGTCCGAGGTCAGAAACCAGGCCCGGCGCTCGAAACGCGTTGAGAGAAAGAGGAGAGAACTGAGGAAAATGTGCGTGAGAAGCGGGCGGGAGATGACAGGGGTCTGGGGTTGACACAGCAGGGGGTTGACGACAACGCTCTTGATTTCGACCTCCAGACCTCCAGACCTCGAAATTCTTGAAAAGGGAAGTGGTTGAGCCACACTTGGCTGGAATTGGAGGCTTTTCAACCGTTTTTTTTTTTTTTTTTGTTGGAAGGGCCAACACAACGGGCCAGAAATAGAACAACAGACGTCAGTTGGACATGACGTGTTGACGGATTGACGTAGTTGGGCGTATGGATTGAGGAAAAACCAAAAGTGAATCGGGGGAAAAACACGGAGGAAAATTTGGGGTGTTTTTTTTTCTTCTCGATTGTTTTCCAACTCGCTTGCCAATCCCCCCGACTCGCGGCCGTTCCATGTCTTGGACCTGGCCTGTTCCTCTGTTTTGTGTACCTCCTCCTCTCTTCAAGTCTTCCTAGCATCCCCTTGTCTTTCCTATCTCCTCCTGCCTATCTTGCTTTCCGAAGCCGTCGTCTTTGCCCATCGTCCTGCCCCCTCTTCTCCATATTTCCGGGATTCCTGCCCGCTTTCAATCTTCCTTGGCCGCTGGGCCTTTTTGGTCTTTTGGGTCTTTGCAGAGATGGCTGCAGATATTACCAGTTCCGCCCCTCTCTTTTTCTCGTTTTTCTTTTTTCTTTCTGTATTTTCTTTTTCTTCTTCTCGGAGCACTCCGTCAAAACGCGCCAGAGCTAACGGTCCGACCCCTGGCTTCTTCCACTTTGTGCATCAGCATCAGCGCCAGTCAAGCGTGCCAGACTGGTCTGGAGCGATGGGCGATGAATGATGGACGCCATCGAGCTAGACTAATGGACGCCCCTCCCCGCCTCTCCTCCTGTTACCGTTACGAGTTGTCCTTGTAAGTTCTAGCTTCTTCGCGAAAACGTGCAGGCCTGAGCAATGTGAGCAACGCGCGACACCGTTTGATGGGCCGAGGGTGTATTTCTACTTGCAACTCCTGCACGTTGAGGAGCGATTGCCGTTTTCAACGACCTGCCACAGGTTGCCTTTCTTTTCGTTCGCCTCTGCGTTCCTTTTGCCTTTCCTTTTTGCTACCTTCGCGGTTCTTAATTTGCTCTTTTTTGCCCTCTTTGCTCTTTTTGCTCTTCGAAACGCGACTCGCCTCGCCTCTTCGTCCGCCGGATCGAATGGCAGACAAGGCATCTCCACACACACATGGGCTCTTAGCGACATGCATGACCTGCATTGATGGATTGTGATGGGCTGCCATGATTCAAATAGGATAAGTTTGCAAGTTATGAAAAAAAAAAAAATAAGACAACAAAACAAGACTGGCACTTTAATATTGAACTCTGGTTGTCTCCAAACTCTTATTCCCGTCCAAATCGGTTGATTCGAGTACATAGATATACAAATGTATGTACTGAGTACGCAGTAGACTGTATTACGGTGAAATATGTGCGTTGTGTCACAAGGTCCGAGCCATGGCGGCCACGACCCAGAACTCTGAACCCAGAACCCAGACTGGGGGCGTCTGGGCGCATATCTCGGATCGCAGTGCGGCAAACCAGCGGCTGTTCCTATTGACGAGTATCTTTTACGGATACTTCGTACCTTCTCTTGCAGCTGCTTTGATTATGGATGTGCCAATTTGTCCAATTCTGCCCAGTCTGGCAATCTTCAATCGATCAATCTCATTTTAGCTCCTCACCCTTCTCATCTGTCCCTCCTTGGCCTTGCATAATGGATGACAGCTCTCGGCCCGTGTTGCTACCTTTCTCTGACGAGACTATTATCTCTCTTCCTCTTCATAAACCTATTTTTTCTCTACTCCGTACTTGCTTTGCTTACCTCCCCCCTCATCATCCTGTCTTCACTCGGGATAGGGTTGCATACTGCTCTGCCTCCTGCGCCATCCTGCATGCATTGCATTCCCATTGCATCCTCACACAAGCATGCTATAGCGTTCCGACGAACTCTTCGGCCTCGGTGCCTGCAAACCGACGAACTGCAAAGCATGCTCCTGTGTTATTCCTGTCTTGCTGTGTAAATCTTATCCTGTCTATCTGAAAATGCTGAGTGCTCTTTCTTTCGTTCTCCTTCCCCTTCCGTCACTTGCCCATCCTGATTTTGATTTTTACTTTCATCTTCACGCCCTGCTGCGGCCAGCAAACCCTCAACATTCGCGTAATCCTCGACACTTTAACCCTGGCCTACCCACTACCCACTCACACTTCGGCCCGTAGACGCAATAAACGCTGCAAAGCCTATCTCCCACTCCCTCACTCCCTCACTCCCTCACTCCCGCACTCTTCACACTCTTCACCCAATCTTCAGCAAAACGGTCAAGACTCCACACCCTTGCCTCCTCGTCTCTGAGCTCCTCTCCTCCCCGTTTTAGACGCGAACTTTGACCCTTCTCTTCCTGGGTCTTTCGTTTTTTTGCACTACTGCACCTCATCCATTTTCATCATTTTTCGTTTTTCGAGCACGCACCACGCCATGCACCCAGACCCCTGCTTTTGTCTTGTCCTGTCTCTGCATCTCATTGCCTTTTTCATGACCCTGTGCCTTGTTCGCATCCTTCCGCAAGCACATACATTTCTCTTTCCTTTGCACCTTGACCTCTGCAGCCAGTACTGTGCACGGAGTACTGAGTACACAGCTGGCTCCTCTCTTCTTTTCCTCCTCCGGCCTAGCTTTCCCTTGCCTCTGCCCTTGTCGATGGCCCTTGATATCCTTGCCCCCCTCTCCGCTTTTGCCTCCATATCCCCTTTGATCCTTGCCCTTTTTGTCCTCCTGTCTGCTTTTGCCTTGACCGGTTTCCGCAAGCCGGCCAGCTAGCACAGACAGTTACAGGGACTTAAATCCAAAGAGACAAGGAAAGAAAAGAGAGAAACGAATGACAAGGACGGACCACTTCTCAGTACTGTGTAAAGTCAAAGACTGCAGTAAACTGCATTCAAAACAGCAGGATGCTGCAACCTCGCGAGGGGTTTAATTCTTTTTTAAACCGTTCCACGTTTCCTCCCGTACATGCATATCGTATCCTCTTTTGTCGTCAAAGAATGCCATATCAACCGAGAAGACAACGGGCTAAAATCACGAGTCTTATGCCTGACACTTTACCTCCATAACTTGCCTACCAAAATACCTCCATGATTTCCCTTTTTTCTACTCGACCGAGCCTTGCGTCGTAACCGCAGTTCTGTAGTCCGTCTAGTAGCCCCGTGTAGCCCCATCCGTAGTCTCTTTTCTGGAGCCTCCTTTCTTGTCTTTGCCGCTTCTCTTTCCACTCTTGGCATTCTTTTCTTCTTTTCTCAACGGGCAACGGAGCACATCGTACGTCGAACGTCGTAGTGCTTTCTTTTTCCTTTTAATCATCCTTCTTGGGAATGAGGAAGACATTCACTTCGCCGGCCTCCTTCACCCACCACCACCACTACCGCCACATTTGAAAAACTCCTCACACAATCCCTGCACGATACGCTCAAGATCATCACCCATCCTTCCCCGTGCATAGTGTGCAGTGCGTGCAGTGCAGCCTGCAGCCTGCAGCGCGCAACCGGTAGAACGAATCCTCTTCGGCGGTTGCCGTGTGTCCTTTTCTTTCGGCTCTGGCTCTGGCTCTGGCTCTGGCTCTGGCTCTGGCTCTGGCTCTGGCTCTGGCTCTGGCTCTGGCTTTGTGTCATTGTGTCTTTGTGTCCTCGAATCCTGACTGTACTTCCAAAAGTATTTCCTCATACTGCCCGCGTCTCTCTCTCGTCTTTTGCCTCCCCCGTTCCACCTTCCATCCTCCTTTGCCCATAACTACCCAATCAATTCATCTTTAGTGGACGTTCGAATTTTTTTTTTTTTGAACTTTCGAATCTTTCTTTTAATCACTTTTTTTTTGCCTCCCCCTCCATCAAGCACCACCATCACAATCTCTTGCCCTCCACCATCCCCGACCCAAACAAAAAGAAAAGACGGTGTCGAACTGTGAAACGTTGCTCTGTGCCGGCCCTGATCGACAATCGCCTATTCGAGTACTGTGTGCTGTTGGCAGACAAAGGCGACAGGTCCTGGCCAGCCCGCAACAGAACCAGACAACAGCAAAGTCTGGTGTGGGGAGCCCGACAAAAGAAAGGGAGATCAAAAAAAGGAATAAAAATAAATTGACAGCATATGACAAGAAGCGGGAAGGCAGAAAACAGAAAACAAAGGACACACAACAACGAAATGAAAGGTACTGACGAAGATCAAGACAAAATGGAAACTGGGAACAAATAAAGAGCAAAACACAACCAAAGAACAACACAGAAGGACGCTCTCTCTCCATGACCAACGACGATCGCAGCAGAAACAACACAGAAACACACAAACCATACATAGTATACACAAAAAAATTTATCACACAAACACAAGAAACAAGAACCAGAGCAGATCGCGGCCGAGACGGCCACATCCACACAACGAGCGACCTCGGCACACTGTGTCAAAGTGAGATACTCCTCCTGGTAAGGTGTGTGGTTTACGGAGTACTGTGGCGTGGGCGATCTGAGAACGAGGGTGAGCAGCTAAAAAGAGGGTGAAGGAAAAATCGACCAGGGGGGAGTGTGACTACAGATCCCTCGCACGAGGGAACGGTGTGTGGATTTTTGTGGTGTCTGGGTTTCTGGCTGTGGTGTGTGGTCAAAACGACGGGAATTAGAATAGACACGGCGATGGAGAAACGACAAAACCAACAAAAAAGCCAAAAGAAAGAGACATAAAGAAAAACAGGCATAAAAAAAAACCGACAAAAGACGGACAGGGGTAGCCAAAAGGGCCTTGCCGGCAATCCTTTATATCAAAGAGCCCTGCTCCGACGACAAGGAGCAAGAACGACAAGGAAGACGAAGCAAGGCCGTGAAGAAAACACGACAACGCAGTTTCAACGACGACACGATATCGAAAACACATAAAGAAGAAGACGAAGAAGAAAAAAAGAAAGCACAAGTGCCGCCCTTCCTTCACCTCTCCTGCACACTCCTACATCACACCCTCTTCTTGTCCTGTCCTCCACCATTCACTTGGCTCTCAAGAAACCGAAATAGAGACGATCGAAAGCAATAAGTAAAAGAAAAAAGGGCAAAGGCAGCTTCCGAAAAACGAACAAACGAACTGCAGCCCGGCTCAGCTGCAGAAAATTAAAGCAACGCAGCACGCACCCACGCAGAATACTCCCACGCAGCAACGCAGGCAAACGCAACGCAACACTGCACTGTACACCTCGTACATACACGCATACACGCACATACTCGCACATAACAACACACAATACAGGAAAGGACAAACCTAAAAGGCAGTCCAACCCCAAAAAGGCCAGGCCAGAAAGAAGGCAGACGAGTCTACCGGCAGACATACAGCTAACGCTACTCCTCATTCTGTTCACCCTCCTCCGTTCTCCGTACTTGTACACTTCTCACCCATCTCTCACCTCTTTTCGCCTTCCCATACGCCAGCGAGTAGTCCAATCCTTCACGCCCACCCACGTCCCCAATCTCTAGTCCTTTGTCGTACTTTGTCATTTTTGTTATTTTCTCTCTCCTTTCCACGCCGTGCATCTTCCACCAACCCCCTGTGTTCACACAGCACGATACGATATTGGTAACAAGGCAAAAGCCAGGACAGCCAAGGGAAACAAAGGTGCCGCCGTCATCTACCGTTGCTGTTGTTGTGGGCAATGGAGGCCGGCCAGTCCTGAGATTCTTGTGTTTTTTTTCTGTCTTCTTTTATTTTCTGCTGCCCGTGGCGGTGATGATTTGAATTTACCATCTTGGTTTTCAAATTTTCTGGTTCTCTTCCGGGTTTTCGGTTCTCCCACAAGCTTCCGGATATTTTGATTTGTTTTCCCTTTTCCTTTTCCCCTTATTTACCGTTTTATTTGCATTTTGCATTTTGCATTTTGCATTCTGCACTCTGCTATTGTTTTCTCGCCATCTTCTCTCCGAACACCTTCTCCAAATATACATCTCGTCTGCTCCTCTTCTCTCCTCCTTTTCTTTTCTCTCTATTCTCCTTTTCTCTCACTGCCACGATGGCCACATCGTTGCACACTTACCCGCGCTCGCCCAACACATCCACACGCTCTTTTGAGTTTGACTCGTCATCTGTCGACTCGTCGTCCGCCGCCTCGCCGCGGCTGCTGCCCGCCTTGCACGGACGGTTAAGTAACGGCGGCGGCAGCAGCAGCAGTAGCATCACAAGCACCAGATCAGGATCACTGTCCCTGTCCGACGGGCGCCCGCCGACAAGAGGTTTTGCGGGAGCAGTAGGTGGTGGAGGTGCACGACCGGCATTCATTCCCACATTGCCGGGAACAGGATCAGGATCACAACCCGTCGGCGTCCTGCCTGGTGGCGTCGCCAGCCGTCTGCCATCCTTGCACGAACACAGTCACAACCACAACTACAACCACAGCGAACACGGCCACAGCCACGGATACAACCACGGGTACAGTGAATACGGCCACCAGCAGCCGCCGCACGACACGCATTACAACAACCGTCACAGCTACCCGTTGTACGGCCACGAGCACGAGCAGCACACGTACGAAGACCAGCAACACCAACAGCCGCAGCAACAACACCACCACCACCATCACCATAATCATCACCACCAGCACACCAACCACCCGCGGTCTTACTCGCACTCCCACCACTCGCATCCGTACTCCTACTCATCCAGCATGGGCCGCGGCGACTCGCTGCCGCCGACAGACTCGCTGGCCAGCACTCCAGGACCGGGCTACATTGCTCTGCCTCCGCTGCATCATGGCGGCGGGGGTGGAGGAGGCGGTGTTGGAGGCGGAAGCGGCGCAGCGCCGCCACCGCCGCCTCCGCCGCCATCAGCATCGGCATCGCAATCAATAGGAGGGCCACAGCAGCATCCACTACCGCCAACAGCACCTTACAACAGTAGCGCAGCCGCTGCGGCGGCGGCGGCGGCGGCGGCTGCCCACAATCACCAACAGCAGCAACACCACCAGCAACAGCAACAGCAGCATGCCGCAAAACGCGCTTACCGTCAGCGCCGTAAAGATCCTAGTTGTGACGCTTGCCGCGAGCGTAAGGTGAAATGCGATGCCACCGAGACGACCAGTTGCTCCGAATGCTCGAATCGCCAGGTGAAGTGTCAGTTCACCAAGGAAACGAACCGTCGCATGTCCTCCATCAAGCAGATGCAGGATCTGGAGCGGCAACTGGACCGACTACGGCGCGAGAACGGTGGACTGCGACGCATTCTTCAGGAGAATCGGACAGACAGTGGTGGTCCTTCGGCAGTAGCCGGCGGAAGTGGGTCTATAGGGTCCGGGTCCGGAGGTGGCCCGACGCCGAAACGGGAAGGCACGGACGGGCCGTCCCGACTGGATGCCGACACACCGATGGCTGACCACAGCGCAATGGAGGACGACGACTACTACGGACACCAGCCCCGGCAACTTCTACAGTACCCTCACCAGCACCGCCTTCACCAACTGCCCCTGTTGCCAATCCCCGACATTGGGTCAAATCCGCCGCGGCGGCACCGGCGGGCAGCGCTCTTGCCTTCTTTGACTTCTCGAAACCCACCATCCGCCTATCCATCTTCTTCGACGTTTTCTGGAAGCAGTGCGCCGCAACCGCTGTTTGACCTTGGGCGTGCGCGTGCCAACCTACGCATCTTTGCCCGGGGACTGTTGACACCTCCGCCGACAGCATCGACCCAACAGCCACAGACGCAGACACAACTGACGACGACACCCCTTCCCGAACTTCCTCCTCGTGATGCAGTCGAAACTCTGCTTCACGCCTACTACTCTTCGGTTCACACGATGCTGCCGATGATCCACTGGCCGACATTCCAACGACAGATCGACGAGCTCTACCGGACCGGGCCCAGCCCCGAAAACGCCACCATCCTTCATTGCCCTGTTCTTTTCCGTACTTGCTGTCGGTGGTCTCTTCAGTACCTATTTTGTCAATGCGCCAGCGCCCTCGTTTACTGCTGTTCACCTTGCCGAAGCTGCACGCTCCCTAATCGACCCCTGGACGATGACGACTTCGCTAACCCCGACTATCGACGACGTTCGCACGCTTCTCCTGCTCGCCATCTTCCTCAACGAGACCAACCTCAAGTCCGCTGCTTTGACATGGCTGTCGAGTGCTGTCCGTATTGCCCAGACGATGGGACTGTATGTGGAATCAGCAGACCGCAGCTTAAAGTCCGAGATGCACCGCCGCGTGTGGTGGGCTCTCTACGTCGTGGACCGTGGACTGGCTCTTGATCTGGGTAACCGACCAGCTCTGATCCAGGACGATGACTGCGATGTATCTCTCCCAACAGACGACGGTTCGGGTGACCCATCTACTCAACCACAGACGATGCTTGCTGTTCTGGACGTTGTTCGCTCGTACACTGCCCTGGGTCGCTTGTTGACGGCAGCTTCCTCTTCCTCGTCTAGTGGAAACGACGGCAGCGCTCTTCCGCCGTCCTCGCCGCTCTCGACGCCCTCGCCATCCTCTTCGTTCGCCGTTCCCGCAACAGCCTCTTCCTCTGGTTCTAGCTCACACATCCCCTCGACACATCTAGCTACATTCGACCAGCACTTTGCCGCCTGTCTCCGCGTATTTCCTCCCGCCTGCGATCCAGCCGCTCATCACTACACCGAAACACAGCAACCGACTCTCTCCTTGCAGCTTCTCAACCCTCTCGTTTATCTCCTACATGCCCGCCTCGTCCTCCATCGCCACAATCTGGCACCCCATTCCGGAGGCCGTCCAGGCCACCACTCTCAGAACCAGCACCAACAAGCTCGCCTCACAGCCGTCGAGCAATGCACCCATACCGCTCTCGAGACTGCCACGCTTGTCCACCGTACAGGACTTGCAGCAGAAGGTGAACCGAACGAACAAACGGTGTCTCTGGCTGCTGTCGCTACGTCTCTTCTGACAACCCACCTCCTCCGCTGTACTCTTTTCTTGTTGTTGACAGGCCACGCCGACGCTGCTGCTTCTCTGGTCCGCGCCCTGGCCTCCATCTCGGTTGTTCATCGCGAAGTAGCCATTCCCTGTGGTCGTTTCTTGGCCTTCTTCACTTCGTGCCTGGCATTTAAGCGCGCCGAGTACACGGCCTACTTGGCTCGGGCGACACCACAGACTCCTCAAGGCCCACCCGGTCAGCCAGTTGCACAGCCCGTACAGCCTGGACCTCCCCAGTCTCTGTATGATGCCCTCATTCGTGATGAAGAGCTACTTGTCTACGTCAGTGCCGACCTGCAGTCGTCACTCGAGAGCTCCTGGGTCTGGGAGGGCGAGGCTGGACCATCTGGCCCGGCCGAAGCGCCGGTCGAAGCTCCTTCTGTCCCCTCCTCTTCTGCTGGTAACTCATTGACTCGTCTCAACGTCCGCATGGGTCTCTCCGACGAAGAGAGCCGCGACTGGGGTGGATGGGACCGGCTCGAGAACCGTGTCCGCAGCCTGGCCTCTCTTGCAGGGCCGGGCCCAACACCTCCAGTCGCTGCTCCTACCGGACCTCCTCCGCCCACGTCCTACTCGACAACCTCGACAACCACTGGAACCACGAGCCCTGTCGCCCACTACACTCACCAACCCATGTCCGCCCACTCGGGGCTGCCGTCAATGGCAGTCATGCCGCCCATTTCTTCGACACTTCCTCCTTTGCTTCCTGGTCCGCGGCCACCGCCTCCTCCTCCTTCTCAGCAGCAACAGGCTTCTCAAAGCTTTGTCGTCGGAGATGCACCGAGTGGGTCAGCCGCGGCACCGCGCCGCGTGGACAGCCCTGTAGCGGGCGGGAGTGGGAGTGGTGTTGGTGGAGCTGCTGGTAGTGCAGCCGGCAGCGGTAGTGGCAGTGCGAACAACAAGGACCGTATCAGCATTGCTAATATAATTTAGGAAGTTGGTCGTGTGTTGTCTGTTGCTTGCTGTCTATTTTACTGCTTTATTGCTTTCTTCTTTCCTTCCCATCTTTCTTTAATAGCGTGGCTATGTTTGTATTGCATCTTCTGTTCTTTAAATTTATATTTTCTAGGGATACTCATGATCTCCGTCTAATTGGAAGCGGTCGGCTCAGGGTATTTGTCGTCTATTTTGTTCCTTTAATTTTCTGTCTTTCCTGTTTTTCCTGTCTTATTATCTTACCTAATGTTGCTTCCGGACTGGAGAAAAAAAAAAGGTGCACGAGGGACTTATTTGTATTGTGTATTACTTATTTATTTTATTTTACATTTATATTTCTACCTCGACTACCGGAGCGTCGTATTAGTAGCCCAAACATTGTGAAAATGCCTCCAAAATCCATAAATAAGTCTCATCACGAATGACATGCCCCAAGCATCGATACAAACTCTGCCACTGTCACTTTAATCTCATCTAATATGTCGGACCAGTTTATTCAGCTCATCCGCACTATTTCGCCCACTAGCAAGATCTGCTCGGCCTTTTTATTATGCTCTTTTTGCTAGCGTCTTGCAAGCTTTTAACACCCTGGAACGGCAGACGCCGAGGGCGGGCGAGGCGGACCAAGCAGGCACCGTTCTGAACGACGGCGCGTCCGGGAGACAAAGATGCTGGTATCAATGAAGTTTTGGGCCTGCATTCACTGTAAATTGTTCATCGTCATTGCGTAAGTCTGATGCACCAGGCTACACCTTCTGTATTCGGTAAGCGGCACCGAGCGGCAGGCACGGTGGAGAGAGGGGAAGCTGCAATGGAAGGGGCAAAGAAGGCGAGGAAGGCGCGATAGTGAATTCGACGGCGCCTTGTTACCCTTCTGGGGGACTTTTTGTCGGTTTTGGCAGGCACGACCCACGTGGAGAAATGTAATAGCTGTTACGAATGGAGGAAAGAGGTGGAAGAAAAGAAGAAGTTTAAAAAGAAAAAGAAAGAAGGCGGGAACATTAAAACTCGACCGCTCCCAACTGCCAACGACACTCTGTTTTCTCAACTCTTCCTTTTCATAACTTTCCGTCCAATTCACTCCACTGATAGGACCGACCAATCCAGCATCCAGTCTCACCAGCATCTCAACAGCTTCTGACAGCTGACGTCGCCCCCCCCCCCCAACTTTCTTTTTTTTTTCGCTTTTCATTTCCCTGCACGACCAGAGACACGTTCTGCATTCTCCTCCACCCGTTCGCCAATCTTCTACCCCTCCATCTACTACCGTCCGCCTCTCACCTCTCCACCATGTGTCACCACAAGCTGCATCCGCTGATTGCGGCGCTGCCCAAGTGCGAACACCACATGCACGTCGAGGGCTCGCTGTCGCCCGAGCTGCTCTTTGCACTCGCCGAGCGCAACGGCGTCGCCCTGCCGCCCGTGTCCGAGGACGCCGCCTTCGCGTCTGTCGAGGCTCTGTATGCCCGCTACGCCCAGTTCACGTCGCTCGACGATTTCCTGCACTACTACTACATTGGCATGTCTGTGCTGCAAACGGCGGCTGATTTCGAGGCCCTAGCCATGGCGTATTTCGAAAAGGCGCATGCGGCCAATGTCCGCCACGCCGAGATCTTTTTCGACCCGCAGGTCCACCTGGCCCGCGGTGTGTCGCTGGCCGACGTTGTGCGTGGTCTGCGCGCGGCCAGCCGTCGTGCCACGGCCGAGTTTGGCGGCATGACGAGCCTGCTGATCCCGTGCTTGTTGAGGCATCTTCCTGTCGCCGACAGCGGCACTCTGGTGGCTCAGCTGCGCGAGGGCTACTGGGCGGACGGCGACGAGGCTGCACAGGAGGAGGCTGTTGTGCAGGCACTCGACGAGGCCTTCGATAAGGAGGCAGACGCCGACTCGCTGCGCGGTGCCTTGGCTGGTCTGGGTCTCTGCTCGTCCGAGCGCGATCTGCCGCCGACTCTGTGGCGCGATGTCTTCCGGGAGGCCAGACGGCACTCTGTGTCGGCACCGGCCGATACTCCCCAGACAACAAAAGCTCGTCGCGGTGCCACTCGCATTACCGCCCACGCTGGCGAAGAGGGCCCTGCCGAATACATTACTCTAGCTCTCGACCACCTCGGTGCCCAGCGCATCGACCACGGCATTGCTGCTGCCACCGACAAGGACCTGATGGCCCGCCTGGCCGCCGACCAGATTATGCTGACCGTCTGCCCACTGTCCAATGTCTGTTTGAAGGCAGCACCCTCGGTTGCCGACGTGCCCATTCGTGTGTTTTTGGATGCCAGCGTGCCCTTCTCCATCAACTCGGACGACCCGGCCTACTTCGGTGGCTACATCCAGGAGAACTACTGTGCCGTGCAAGAGGCACATAAACTGGCGGCCGAGGACTGGGCCACGATTACGCGCAACGCCGTGCGCGGCAGTTGGTGCGACGATAAGCGGAAGCAGGTGATTCTGAGCGAGATTGATAGCGTTATGGCCGCATACAAGGCCGGCGCTCTCAAGGCATGAATCAAGAAGAAGATGGAAACGGTGTAAATGATATATCTGGGACGGGGAGTTTTGTTATTTGGTTGCATTTAACATGGAGTATTACGATATAGATACAAATGGTCGAAAACCAAGACCGGGTTTGGGCAGCAAAGGAGCATCTTTTATACAGAGCGCGATATTTATTCAACATATAATTTAATATCATCAATTTTTCTTTTTACGTTTATATATTCAATCTTGACTCCTAAAAGTACTACAGTGTCTATTCCTCCGACAAGCCCGTCAGACCACCGGCAATGCCCTGCATGCGGCGTCCCAGCAGATCGTCCGAGCTTTTGAGCTTGACGAGCTCCTTGTCCTTGGCCCGCTGGCGGGCAAGCGCCTTTTGCTTCTTGGATTTGGGCTTCGAGGCGGCGGATGCACCATTATCGTCGGGCGTCGTAGCAGCTGTTGAAGCAGCTGTGGACGTTGATGCGGATGAAGACGACGCCGGCGCGACAAATTTGGCTGCGATAATCTGCTTTGCAGCTGCCTTGGTAGCCGCGGTCTGGGCCGCAGACTGTGCTGCAGTAGTCTTGGCCTCGTTGGCGGCCGGCGAAGGTGTCTTCTTAGTCGCCTTGGTCATGCGTATCATCTCCAGCGGGGCCTCGTCACCGCTCGACTCAGTACGTGCCGAGTGGCCGCGGCTGTGGCCCGGAGCGGAGGGCGTCGTGTCTGGTGCTGTTGTTGTGGTCGACTGCGTCTTGGCAGCCGCCTTTGTGTCGACAGAAAGTGCCTTTGGAGTAGCGTCTGTGGAGGTGGTGGACGCCGTCGTGGCGGTGGGTACGTCAGGCTTAGATCTCGACGTGGTCCGTCCCCGTGGCACATGAACACCCGCTGTCCCTGCCACACCATCTCTCGCCCGCACTTCATCGGCATGCCGGAACGCATCCTCGATCCACCCCGCGGATCGCTGGAACCATTTCCAGGCGGGCGGGTAGACGGCCGGAAACTGCAAAAAGCCGTGGCTGACACCAGGGATCAAGACAACCTCGGCGACGTCACGATCGTCAAAACCTTCAGCTAGAGCATCAGACTCGCGGTACTCGACACGGCGGCCGCCGGAAGCATAGTAGGCGGCCTTGACACGACGCAAGCGGCCGGCAAAGATGACGGTGTCGTCGACGAGAGGATCACGCTCGCCAGTCAAGAAGTATGTCTTGGGGAAGTGGGCGAGCAGCAGATCGGGCGCGAGGATGGGCGACAGCAGGTAGTCTTGCGAAAAGTCCGGGCGGTTGTTGGGTCCAATGTACAGGATAATCATGGCGCGCATCATTTCGGGCGTGAGGACGCGGTCGTTGAAATACGAAATGGTCGAGGCGGTGGCGAGCTGTGTGCTGATGGCCTGCGGGTGGTAGGAGACGGTGGGTGCTTTGGCGTTGCCGTCACTGTTGTTGCCGCTGCCGGGCGGGCTGGCGCTGGCCACGCGTGCCGACTCTTCTGTCTTTTCCTCCTCCTTTGCCTGGACTGGCGTTAGACCCAGCTCCCTTCTCAGCTCGGACGTCGGCGTCTGCGGCCGCGAGTAGGACGACACGTTGACGTGCGAGTAGGCCGGCTTGGGCGTACGGGCCTTGTTGTTTTGTGACCGAACCAAGTCGTCGTTGTCACCATCCTCAAGATCCTCATTGCTGCTGTGGTCACCATCCTCGCCCGCCGTGTCAGGAATGGCTTTCGTCATCTTCAGTCCGCCCTCATCGTCCGACTCGTGCGGCGTACCGGCAATATCGCTATACTGCTTCTTCTTGCGGCGCAGGACGTTGCGGTTGGTGGCGCGTGTGCGGCGGTCCTGGATCAGGGCCATTTGCTCATCGGACATCCAGTTGCCAATGTTGACGTCCATGCAAGGGTAGGTCAAGACCAGGCCGTCGGGGAGGGGCAGCTTTTTGTTGGAGCGGGCATCACCGGAGGAGAGGGTCGACTGCTGGGCTAGCATCAGGGCCATGGCGGCAGCCAAGTTACCGCCGGCACTGTCCCCCGAGACAACAACACGGGCAGGCTCTTTGGCCGCCAGTCCAATACACCGTCCACGCGTGTTGACGAGTGTGGCGTAGGCATCGTAGCATTCGTTGAGAGCATAGGGGAACGGATACTCGGGAGCCTTTTTATAGTCCAGACTCAACACGGGCAACCCGGTTTTCACGGCCACGAGAACAGACGGTCGTCGTTGCAGCGGGGGTCCATGGCGACGAACCCGCCACCGGGGATGTCGAGGATCACACGGTTGATGCCCGAAGCCCTCAAATTATCAATAGAGCCATCATAATACAGCCATGCCATGATGGGCTGGTCCTGGTAATCGCTGGTGGCTGGGCGGGGATTCGGACGAGGCGAGCCGGCCAGCGGGTGAGACGGGGCCGTGTCAGACCTTGGAGAAATCGAAGGTAGGGTGTGGTGCCCTTGTTCCAGCTCACTCTCAAATGCTCGACGGTTAGGTTACCGCGGACCTTACGGACTTTCTCGTCGGCCTTTTCGGCGGCCACTAGATAGAACCCAGAGAAGGCGATACTGGCAATGTCGCGGAGCCATTTGGTCTTGATTTTCATGGCGGTCCAAAAGCCGGCATCAAGAGCAGTCAAGACCCAGGTGGCACGGAAGAAGGTGGCGTCGTACATGTTGGTGAGCGGGTCGGGCGAGGCGAGGCCGACGAGGGTCGAGAAGTTGCGGACGGCGTACAGATACAGCATGGTAAGTAAAACAACCTGCCATGCTGTGAGTTTCTTCGACAAGACCTTGGACAGTGGACGGGCTCCCGGTGGTCCATTCTTGTCGCCGTGAGCGAGGTAGGTCGACCAGAACGCAAGGACGGCGAGGACCTGCAGGCGGCGCGACTTGATGGACGGCCGGCCGAGGACGTGGTCGATCATGGTGGTGGAGGTGGATGATGGCCACAATATGTTAATGCTGGTGTTGTTGATATTGATGCCGTGCCGAAAGGGCGGCGACCCGAGCGGTAAAGGAGAGTCGTAGTCCGATGATGGTTTGACCCCGAGTATGGATGAAATGAATGTGTGAGCGGAAGAAGGTGGTCGTAATGAAATTGATGCAATGAACAAAGAAAAACGCAAGACGGAAGATGCAATAGATGAAGTCAGGGGACTATGGCCCTAACCAAAATGAAATGCAGTCAAGATCGGACAAAGAAGTGCGAAGGAGAGAAACAAGGGGAGGTTGCTAAAAGAACCAGGAAATTCGTAATCCCTCGCGGGCTTGTGTCGCCTTCTAACCTTTTGTCGTGTTCGTGTTATGTTTCCATCCTCGATCGTCCTGTCTTCTCCTCCTTTTTTCGATTTTGTCTTCCTTTTTCGCTCCACGGTGCGGAGTAAGTAAAATTAGGGAAATGTCCACTTCTTGTTGTCTATAGGAGAAAAAAAGGACTGGAAAGAGTAGGGAATCTGCTGCTGGGTCACCCTTTCTATTTTCCCTGGTGTGCCCTGGTGATGTGTTCATCTTTTTGCGTGTGTCCTTGGGTGGCTTGTCGTTCTGACATGTGAAATCTAAAGATACCAACGGAGTTGTTAGTAGTTGTGTATGGCTGGTGTATGAGTGGCGGCAGGCTCGGTCGTTTGTCGCACGGTGTAAGACGGTGGGGCTCTTTTCGAGGGTATTTGGTGGTGCCTCCTGGTATCTTACGTCGTAAAAGCACATGCTTTCACTGCGTCATGTGCGACCCCAAATTTCGCAGTCAACGCGTAAATTGCCGCTCCCACCCCCGTAGGCTGTACTGAGTCGTAGTCAAGATAGTGGGGGCTCACGAAATGTGGGGAAAGACAGCCCCCAAATCGCTTTGCCCAAAATCGAAAAAATCGCCGCATCAGGCATATGAAAGTCGACGAGCACACTGTATCCACACTGTGTCCCCAGTTCCCTTACGCAGCACCCGCAAGTTCCTGACAATGCGGCCGACACGAGAATGGCCGTTTCAGAAACAGGAACAGCTCAACAAGGCACACCTTGTCAAACGGCGGCTTGTATTATTCTCCGCGATTTTGCTGCCGTCACGTCTCATGGCGAAATTCGCTGCAAGAAACTATGGGTGGGCCAATCTGACTGCCAGAGGCCGATCCGATGCGGATGCAACATGGATGGGAGGTGTGGCAGCGTGGGACAGACAAACAGCTTGTATGCTCCTTCGAGGTTGTCTTTCAGCCTAGATCTAGTGAACCGCGAATAGCCATGCGTAGATGACGGCAAGAAAGATGCAGGCTATCCAAAAGGTTAAAAGGTCAAAAGTCCAAAACATGCAATATCCAAAAGAGAGAATAACAGCCAATGATTTTGATATGTCGGTTTTTTTTTTTCGCTGCTGAATAAAAAAGAAAGACATGAACGCAAAAAGCAAGAGAGAATCCAAGTCAAAAGAAAGTAACGCAAAAAAGCAAGTCAACAATCCATATCACCCTTTTTGACAGGCGGTTCCTGACCGGATATTTCCGTAAACCAAACCGCTGCCGCCTGTCTCCTCCAACATCGTTTACCCCTATCCCACCACCAACGTTTCCATCCTTTGTGTTTGTGGATGTTGTTGTTGTGGATGTCGATGTGGATGCCGTGGACGCCGTGGCAGAGTCGTCGTAGAGTTGTTTCGTAGTCGTCGTGGTCGAGCTGGCTGAGCTGGCTGAGCTCGAGCCGTTATTGTTGTTGTCGTTGTTTTTGGTATCGGTACTCGAGTTTGCCAGATTAGCAGACTGCATGCGTCTTGCCCGTCTTGCCTTGGATCGAGTGTTCTTCTTTCTAGAGATGAGCAAAACAGAGGTGGGTCAGCACTGGATGTAATCGGTAAAAACAAAACAGGGGGAAATAAGGAAAAGGAACCAACGCGGAACTTAGGATGGTTGTGCTCGGCACGGGAGCTGGCCATGTTGTGGTTGCGGACAAACTCCTGGGTCTTCTTGATGGCCTCCTTGTCCATGTTTTCCAAGAAAGTCATGCACAGCTTGATATCCGAGATCAGAGCGTCGCAGCGGTTCCAGGTAAAGTCCTCGCGGACGACGACGCGCAGCATCTTGAGGCCGTCGGTGTTGGGGCCATGGTGTAGGCGGGGACAACCCAGCCGCGGACGCGAAGCTGGTGGGCGAGGGCGAACTCGTCGTAGACGCGCTCGTCGAGGTCGTTTTCGTCCTCGTCGTCGGCCTTGGTCACGGGCGGCAGGCGGAAGGCGACGAGGGGCAGACCCTCACCGGACTTCTTGGACATGATGACAAAGCCGAGCTTCTCGAGCGAGTCGGACAGGTAGTCGGCGGTGCGGGTCAGGTTGGACATGATGGCGCGGTAGCCGTGCTTGCCGAGACGGATCAGCTGGTAGTACTGGCCAATGACCTGGGAGGCGCCCTTGGAGAAGTTGAGGGTGAAGGAGGACTGGTCGGCGCCCAGGTAGTTGATGTTGAAGACGAGCTCCTGGGGCAGGTACTCGGCGGAGCGCCAGACGACCCAGCCGACACCGGGGTAGACGAGGCCGTACTTGTGGCCGGAGACGTTGATGGACACAACCTTGGGCAGACGGAAATCCCACTCGAGGCCGGGCATGACAAAGGGGGCGACGAAGCCACCCGAGGCAGCGTCAACATGGATGGGGGTGTCGAGGTTGCGCTCGACCAGGAGGTCGTTGACAGCCTTGACGTCCTCGTACTCGCCAGTGTAGGTGGTGCCCATGATGCAGCAGATACCAATGGTGTTCTCGTCAATGAGGTCGACAACGGCCTTGGGGTCGATGACGAAGCGGTCGGGGGTGCAGTAGACGAGCTTCTCCTCAATCTCAAAGTAGCGGGTGGCCTTCTCCCAGCAGACCTGGACGGCGGACGACATGATGATGTTGGGGTTCTCAGTGGACTTGCCCTCGGCCTTGCGCTTGTTCTTCCAGCGGCGCTTCATGGCGAGGACACCGAGCATGATGGCCTCGGAGGAGCCAATGCAGGAGGTGCCGACCGCGCCCTCGCCAGCCTCAGCGCCGACAGGGGCGTGGAAGAGGCGGCCGATCATGGAGACACAGCGGTTCTGGATGTCGGCGCTCTGGGGTACTCTTCGTAGTCGATGAAGTTCTTGGAGAAAGACTCGGTCATGAGCTTCTCGGCCTCGTCCTCCATGTACGTGGTGACGAAAGATGCGAGGCTGTCTTGTTAGAAAAGCGTAGGGAAATTACAGTCGTCAGGATAGTTTGGCACTCACTTCAGCATGGGGTTGCCGTCGAGAGACAGCTCGTCCTTGATCATGCGGTAGGCGACCTCCTTGGGCATCTCGATCTCGGGCATCTCGTGGCGGGGCAGGTCGGAGGAGGCAAAGCGGGAGCCGTAGACGGACGTCGTGAAGCAGTCGGCATCGTTGGCGAGCTGGAGGTGGGCCTTCTTGAGCTCCTTGTCGAGATGCTTCTCGGTGGTAGCATTTTCATGCTTGATCTCGGCGAGATGAACCATGATGGCGGTGGGGTGTTGGGTGGTGGGTGGTGGGTGTTGTCTGTTTGGGCAGCAAGATGTGTAAGTAGAGTGTAGGGCAGCTAAATGAAAGCTGGGAAGCTTGACTGACAGCTGAAAAGAAGGAAATTGAAGCTTGCTGTTGCGAAGAGAGCCTGTTATATACAAGAAATGGTCAGCAGCCTGGATGTGGAAGAGGACAAAAGGTTCAGTTGAAACTCAAGACAGCTTGTTGTCCCTCTCCAGAGCTTCCTCGCCTCTCTGCCCTCCCACGCGCATCCTTCCCGACCTCCCGTCCATCCCGCGCTCTTGGGCAGCTCTCACTCTCGCCCTCCCCGTCTTGGGTTACCACGACCCCTTTTTTGGTGGGGTGACAAGAAAGTGGTCAAGGAGGAGCAGCAAGGAGCAGCAAGGAGCAGTAAGAGGAAGCAGGAGCAAAAGCAGCTGTCACCAGCGTGGCAGACAGGGAGGCCAGCGGAGAGACACAAGATGAGGCGAGAGAGAGAGAGATGAGGGTAATAAACAGAAAACAGTGACCGACAAGGCCAGGAAAGCACGCAAAAGAAAACACGCAAGAGACAATTGTTGACACCGAGTGGTAAAAGCAGGGACCTTTGATTGGGGGTCTGTCTTACCGGGCGAGACTCGTAAAAGTGAGGCAATATGGGGAGAGAAGGTCGGGTGAGGTTTTGTCAGAAAAAGCGAGGCAAAATGAGAAAATTGGAGAGACGAAGGAGAAGTTAAAGAAAAACAAAAGTAGAAAACGGGAAAGTAAAAAGGGAGAAAGCCAAGACGGAGCAGTCGGGGGCGGAGGCAGCCCAATTTGAAGGAAAGAACGTCCCCCTCAGCCAAGAGGCAGCTCGATTTGCGGGAGAGCTAAGAAGGAGCGAGGGGGACATCGAGACAAAGGGCAAAGAGGGAAAGAGCTACTGGTTGAGCTGTGTCTGGCCTGGGCATGGGTAGCCATGCAGACGCACGACGCACGCATTGCATACGAGAGAAGCTTGCCCTCTTGTTGCCTTCGTTCTTTCCTTTTACACACTTCGCATCTGGACTTCCTGTCGTCGCACCTTCCCCCAGTCGTCTCACACGCCCCCCTCCCTCCTTCCTCCTCTTCTAGGGCCACGCATCACATCTCCGCCTCACACGCTTTACATCCAGAGACGGCCATTTGCTCAGTGTCACAACTTTCTGTCCAATGTGCTTCATGCAGTCTAGGTCGTGCTGGACATTGCTCGTTGTGCCCTGCTTTTGTGCTTTCTGTGCTTTTGTTTCGTCCTGTGTTGCTGTGTTGCTTGCTGTACCCCAACTACAAAAGATTTCTTGGCTTTCGTCGTTTTTTGGGAGCTTGTTGCCGTTCTTGCTGTTCTTGCTGTTCTTGCTGCTGTTGCTCCTGCCGTTCTTTGCTAGGGGCGTGTCGAGTGGAGAAGGAGGGGGGACGATAGTGGGGCTTGCTTGCATTTTGGTGTATTTTGGTGCAGACCAGGGAAGGCACGACCCAAACTATTTACGGCGTTACGGCGGCCGGCATGCCAGCCCACGCCAGAGCGACATCAAGCGAAGCGCCAGAAGCAGCAATATGGGCAGCCATCAACGCTAAAACGCCAGTGTGGAGCGCCTGGGCGATGAAGCCAGGTCGAATCCGGCCGGCGGCTGACGAGAGACACTGGTCAAAAGTAGAGATGAGAAAAGATGCCCAGAACGATAGCCCAGATAACAGCACGATGGCAACAAAGAACAGCCAGCAGGTAGGAGGACAGCATTTCAAGTGAGGGTTTATTTTGTTCTTGAAAACAAGATTGGCCACGAAGAGGAGCAGGGGGCAAGGAATGACTTCTTTTTTCGTGGAGGGGCGATGAAGACGAAGAGGTGGAAAAACGAAGAGAAACCGAGGGCAGCAAACTACAGGTCCAGGATGAATCGTATGTATGTGTATGTGTATACATACGTCGTACTTCCGTCGACGTCGTACATCCTTGCACAATCCTTGCACGAGCGAGGAGCTTGCAGCGAGCAGAAAAGCTTGATCTCGGGTTTGGTGTGCATTGGTTTGGTTTAGTGTTGTTTAAGTGTTGTTCAAGTGTTGTTTACGGAGACGAGGGAGAGCGGTGAGCCCTCGTTTCCGTCGCTTTTCACTTCCTCTCGACTCTCGGATCCTGTTCCGCGAGGGCGTGCAGACACGAAACAGAGTTCATCTGCTCTGTTGGCCACCCAGAGCTCAAAGCACAATATGCAGTGCTTCGGGGAATAAAGCAACAAAAAAAGAGGTCGTCAGCATGCAGGAGAACGAGAAAGGATGGTGAGGATAGCGTAGGAGTGCAGGAAGTGAGAGGAGACGCGAGAAGAGACAAGGGGACCTGTCTGGACCTGTCTGGAGTAGTGTACTGTGTAGAGTGAAGCAGCTGTTTCTCTCGGTACTGGTTCCTGTGTCAGATGAAGTCCAAGAGTGCCACCATCACCAATAAGCAATTGGAGGCCTGAAGCAATAAATTGCGAATTGTCTCCTGTTTATCTTAGTGGTATGTCTTTTGTCAACTCGGCCAGGGCAAGAAGGACCGACGTCTGTTGCTTGCTAGGACAGGAACATAAAGGAACAAAAAGGAACGTAACGAAGGGACAGGCCAGGGGAAAAGAGAAAGAGGGGCACACCGCGCGTTCTGCTGCGTTCGAAACAGGCTACATCGTGTTTGGTGACATCATTGGGTGGACTGTAGTGGTGGGTGCAGAGGTGGGCACGTCGCACACAGCGGGTAAACAGCAGCGATCCATGCGCTACCACCGCAGCCACTACCACTATCCCTAGCCAGCCGTGCCAGCGTCCCTCTCAAACACAAGCCAGAAAAGGCACAAGCTTCTCTCGCACCAACACCAACACCAACACCAGCAAGAGGTCGCATCGCACGCAGGCCCTCTCGGGACGGTCCTGTCAAAAGGCTTGGCCCTTCTTGTGTTTGCAGTGCTAGTTTGACTCTGTTTCTGCATGCTGTGTCTACGACAAACTATGTTGGCCAAGACGCGGTCTTTTCTGTATTTATTCCTTCAGCTGAAGTCGTGGGGGGAAGAAAAGACACAAAGAGAAACACAAAAAAGAGAAACACAAAAGACCGAGGCGTGGGCCTCCGTGGATCTCTTTCGTTCCGATTGCCCCGTGGTCGAGCCACAGTTCCTGGTTCGACAAGCTTCGATGCTAGTGTCGTTGGATCAAGGACTTGGTGTGTTGCTGGGGCTGAACTTTTAAAGGCCACACTCCCGTAACATGCATCTCCAGCTCAATGAAGAGACGGCAAAATGTGTGTTAAGAATTGTGGAATAGTGTCCAATAAAAGATCCAGACACGCCCACATCGCGATGTATCTCAAGCTCGAGGACGTGGCTGCGTGGAATGGCAGTATTCAAAGGAGGCTTCTACCACAATGTCAATCGTGTGATGGTAGAAGAAAGACGTATTTCCGGGATAGAAATTCGGCCAAGCCGACTACCCGGCTGCTATCAGGAAGCTCAAGAAAAGAAGATGGGCAGAAACAGGACAGACACAACGAGCAAGTATGGAAGAAGTACATACACATGTACGACACAAGACACCAGAAATGGTTATGCGAAACAAGAGCTCTGTCCAATGCCTTGTAAATCGCGCAAGCCGCCTGTCGATCGAGAATTGGGACAGCCAGGAAAAAAGGGAAAGACGGCAAATGGATCAAGCAGAGCAGCCTCCGACAGAGTGAGGTTCTTGTTTTGGACTGGACTGGAAGACTGGCTGGAAACGTTCTGGGTTCGGGCTTGCGAGGGGAGGGAGACCGAAGAAAGACGCAAGCTTTTTCGCAAGTGGACTGGACATGGAATCGGTGGAGTGTGTGGGCTCGTGGGTTGGTTGACGACCTGGTTGGTGGAGACCAGGATCTCTCCATCACGGATCGGCAGACAGACAAAACACAGTCGTGGTCTGTAAACTACGGAAGAGGAAGGACAACCCAGCAACCAGCTAAAACAAAGGGACGTCCCAGAAGGAACAAGGAACAGGACTAGCCTCGCCATTCTTCATCCCACGGAACTCGAATGCGTTGTGAAAATAAAAGGATAAAAGGACTCGAGGTGGTGGAAAAGCGCTTCGCCACCCCCTTTTGCCCAAATTCAACACATGGGGTGACGTTTCGTGTTTGGGCAGTGGGAGGCTATTCTACAAGTATTCGTATTACGGCGTACATTTGACTGTTGTTCACCGATTTCTTCGATAGATTTCTTGGCCAAGCAAATGGAAGAACTGGGATACGGCCACAGCGGACCGCGCTCTTTATTTTTCATTCTGTATTCTTTTTGTGATTCTCTGGACAACACCCGTGGCAATTTCAAAGTGGGATGCCTTTCTTCGTGGTCTCACCTTACCTTTCGATGTAATAATGGAAGACTGCAATGAGCTTCTATTCTTTCCATCCCACGTTTCCTTCACCTAGAGACTGCATGCCACGTAGTTCCCTGAATATAAACGGTGAGCCGCCTCCTGCATGGGGTGACGGACATGGGGGGAAAACGAGGTGAGGAGACTGTCTGTAAAAAGCTGCACGAGCTGCCAATGCAGCAAAGGTCTTCTACTATGCCCTCTCCCTCAAGCTCGCCACAGCATTTGGCCGAGGGCTGGCTTTCTCGTTCTCTTCTGTTGTTCTTTTTACGAGCGACTGTCTGTTTTCTTTCCTTTTTTTTCCTTTTTTTTTCATGTGTTCTTTCTGTAAATACTCATCTCAGTATAGCATCTACTCTGCATCCACCAGCTCTTCTACTTTGTGTAGAAGCTGAACATGACTCGATCTCCAAGGCAGGCTTTCTTTTTTGGTTTTGGTTTCTAGGATTCTTCCCCTAGCTCTGCAGCTCTGCCGTTGCCAAGACATTGAAAGCATCAAACGCAAGAAGCTTTCCCCAGAGAAGCGCTGTCACAGTGGGTCAAGAAACATACCCCCCGATTTTGGATCGACAGGGCCATTGCACTGCCAAGACTGTTGTAGAACTCCTCGGTAAACTACAAATCATACAAGAAGCTACAGTTTCATAAAGAACAATATTTGATGTGCATCGTTTGAATTTGCCTGTTCTGTTTTTCTTCTGAGCTACCCATTAAAGATGTGGACATACCTGTAAAAAGAATACCAAGCTGCTATGGAAAGAAAAGAAGAAAAGGAAGAAGAAAAAAGAGCTGCACGATAAAAGGTCGCTCAGCGGGCAACACTGATGATAATAAACGAAACAAAAAAACACCCAATAGATTTGTTGCCTTTCCCTTTTTTGTAAATGCATAAGTGGGTGATAAAAAGAGAGAAAGAGGAGAAACAAGAAAAAAGGCAACCTTTTAAGAATAAAAACCGCCTCCCGAAACACATAGTAGTAGAAAAGACCAACACCATATTCAGACAGACAGAAAAGTGCGTAAAGCATAAACGATGAGAAACAAGTGCCGTTGGGGGTATTAAAACGACCAGAGGGAGTACTCGACGAAAAACAAGAAGAAAAAGGGAAAACGCATAAAAACAAGAGGAGGTAGTAGTAACAGGCGTAAAAAGTACAAAAATGGCGAGCGTAGTGAAGGCTCGCCGAGGGTGTGTATGTGGGATAGGAGAATAGAGGGTGTGAGGAGTGGAAAGTGAAGACAGAACACCACAAGCAGTCTTCAAACAGCATCTTCCTTCTCAATCAGCGTCCATTCGCCGCTTGTGTAGCCTTGCTCGCAGCTTGGACCGTTGTTGGCGACATTGATTAGGTCCACGTCGTCCTCGCCTTCGGCATCTTGCAAGTCGTCAAAGTCGGAGAAGGGAGCGGACGTATCAGCCGGGGCAGCGAGGGCAACGGGCGCGGGGGCAAAAGTGGCATCGACAACGGCCCTGACCGTCATCGCCAGCCATCTCACCAGCCCTGGCAACTTGGACGGCCACAGCTAGACTGCTCGGACTGCTCGGGTGATCAACCTCTTCATTGAAGTCGGGGGCCGGCTGTACGATTCGTGGTGCCGGGCTTGGTCGACGGTCCACCACAACACAGCGGTATTGCGGGAAGGGGGATGGAAGAAGCCCGGCACGGCGAGCTGCTGCTTAGGCATCTGTGGCCTCTGTGGCCTCTGTGGCAACTGCTGCGCCGGTTGCTGGCCGTCGTCGTCGTCGATATTGTTGATGTTGTTGGTGTTGTTGCTGTTTCCGGTGGAAGAGGGAATCGGCTCGACATTGTAATTGGAGGCGAGGGACGAGGCGGGGTCGGTTGAGACCACAAAAGAGGGCGACGCCATGTCAGAGCCGCGGTCCGGCGCTCCAGCGTCAACAGACGCCGATCCAAACACAGCCTCCTCCTCCTCCTCTTCGTCGTCCTCTTCGTCCCCGTCGGCCCCAAGGACCTCGAGGGCCCCGTGGAAGGCAGCACACTACTGCTGCATCCCCTGGGGCATCATGCCGCCCATGCCGTTCATATTCTGGCCCATGGCCGCGGCCGCTTGTGCAGGGTTCATACCCTGAGGCAGGCCCTGGACCATACCTTGGGGAAGACCCTGCATGCCCTGTGGTAGACCTTGGCCCAGACCTTGTGGCATCCCCTGGGGCATGCCCTGCTGCATCCCCTGAGTCACTCCTTGCATCCCTTGGGGCATACCCTGCATGCCCTGCATACCGGCCTGCATTTGTTGCTGCTGCTGCTGCTGCTGGGCCTGTTGCTGCTGATTCTGCTGCTGCTGCATGTTCTGGAGCATCTGCTGACGACGCTGTGCCAGCAGATTCTGCACCGTCTGTTGCGCCTGCTGCATGCACATGTTCTTGAAGTTGTTCATCTCGTCTGGAGGGATGTTCTTCTCGCCGCCGAACCGGTTGGCCAGGTTGCCCAGATTGGCAGAGTAGATCCGATTCCGGTGCTGCATTATCAGGTTCGCCTGCTGGGACTGCTGCTGGTGGGTGCGCTGCTGCTGGAGCTGCTGCATCTGGTTAAACTGCTGCGGCGTCAAGCCCATGTTATTCGCCTGCGCCATGGACAGGTTCTGGCCGCCGTTAAGAGTTTGCTGCTGACGCAACAACTGCTGCATCTGAACCTGCTGTTGCGCCTGTTGTTGTTGCTGGGCTTGTTGCTGCTGAGCCTGTTGTTGCTGTTGGGCTTGTTGTTGTTGGGCTTGCTGCTGTTGCGCCTGTGCCTGCTGCTGCGCTTGCGCCTGCTGCTGCATCTGTTGCTGCAAGATTTGGCGTTGGAGCTGCTGTTGCTGCTGAGGGTTCAGTCCGTTCTGCTGGGCCTGCTGGGCCGCCTGCTGTTGCGCCATCAACTGCATGACAAGCGCCTGCTGCTGCTGCGGTGTTGCTCCTTGCATACCGCCCGCCGCGCGCATTTGCATCATGCGCTGCTGGTTGATGAACTGCGCCTGCTGCTGTGGCGTGGCAATACCGCTCTGGATCGCCTGCTGCATCCGCTGTTGGGCCTGCATCCGCTGGGCCGCCTGCAGGTTGAGATTGGCGGCGTTCATGTTGTTGTTCGCGCCCATCTGCGGCGTGCCGCCGCCCATACTCGCGGCGGCAGCCGCCTGCATGTTCTGCTGCATCAGGAACTGGGCCTGCTGCGGCGTCATCATGTTCGGCTGCGGACTGGCCTGGGCGGCCATGCGCGGCGTGGCCATTTGCTGGGGACGGTTGATCGGCGTGGCGACTTGCTGCTGCATGTTAGGCGTAGCATTGGGCATGCGCGGCGTGTTGGACGGGTGGCTCTGCTGGCTGCCGCGGGCCGACATGGTGACCGACATGGGCGCCGCCATTGGCGCGTGGCTCTGAGCCACGGATGGTGGCCGAGGCGGGCTGCCGGCAATGCTGGACGTCGAGGCCTGCATCGGGACCGTGCCAACCATGGGAGACGACATGTTTTGCGGTGTGCCGTTACGCACAATCGGCGACGAGGCGGCGGCCTGCTGGGCAGCCATCTGCTGCATACGGGCCTGCAGCTGGGCGGCTTGCTGCGGGGTCATGCCGTTAGGCAGACCGTTAGGGAAGCCATTGACGAGCCCGTTCTGGCCTTGGCCCATAGCAGCAGCGGCAGCAGCAGCGTTTGCAGCCTTTTGCGCGGCCACGGCGGCGTTTTGCTGGCCGGGCGTCTGGGGCTGGTTCTGCTGCATGCCCTGTGCCTGCGCTCGTGCGGCTTGTGCGGCCTGGGCTTGCTGCACGGCATGGGCCTGGGCCTGTGCCTGCTGAGCTTGCTGTTGGGCCTGTGCCTGTTGTTGGGCTTGTGCCTGTGCCTGGGCAGCGGCTTGTGCCTGCGCCTGCTGGTTTTGTTGGGCTTGCTGCTTTGCGGCAGCCTGGGCGGCCAACTTCTTCCGCTGGGCCTCCTGGCGCTGTTGCTGCTGCTCGCGGGCAGCGGCTTCGCGGGCGGCCTGGGCTTGCTGTTGAGCCTGCTGTTGCTGCCGTATCCGTTCCTGCTCGCGCTGTTCGCGCAGCTGTTGCTCTCTGAGCGCCTGCTGTTGGACGGCGGCCGCCTGCTGTTCGGCGCGCTGGATGGCCAGCTGGCGCTCCCGCTCGGCTTGCTTGGCCTTTTCGATCTCCTTGCGCTCCTGGTGCTCACGCTTAATCTGTTCAATAAGCTTGAAGCGCTCGAAGCGAGGCTCAAAGGTGGTGGCGCCACTCTGGATGCCGTCACCACCGGCAACACCGTCCTGGCCGCCCGAGGCGTCTGCACTAAGACGCTCGTCTTCGGCCAACATGTAACGTTCTTGCGTGGCCGCAAAGGCCTCGTAGGCGGCCATTTCGGCGACAGTCTGCTTACGTCTCTTGGGTTGCGGCAGCGCGGCCTCGTGTTCGGGGTGAGCCTGCTCTTCGAGCTTGCGGCGCATGCCGGCGGCTGAGGTGGCCGGCTCGAGGTCTAGCTCGGGGTAGTTGGCGAGCAGGATCTGGGCCTCGAACTCGGGGATGTTGGTGCTGTCGAGCTGCATCTGCTCGCGCTTGGGCTTCTTCGCAGCAGATGTTGCCACCATGGGTGTTGGTGGCGGGATGTAGGTCATGCCGTTGGCGTCGCGGGTTTCTGTCGCATCGCGGGGCGTGTTGGCCATGATGGCCATGTCGGCGTGCATGCTCTCCGGTGTCGGCTTGAGGACCACGGTGAATATCTTGGGCTTGGGTGGTGCCTGGCTCTTCTGGGTCTCGGGAAGGCCACTGGAGGAAGAGCTGACATCCTTGTCCTTGTCCTTGGCGTCGGCTGCAGACTCGCCAGCACCGGGTGTCTTCTCTTTGGACTTCTTGTCGGCCGGGCTTGCGACCGTTTTGTCCTCGGAGACGATGCTGTCCTTGGGGTATGGGACGAACCCGGATGGTGTGACGTAAGGGTCGTAGTTGTGGATAGAGGAGGGTGTCGAGTTGTTCTTTTGTTGTGCGGGCTGCGCAGCATCTTTGGACTGCGCGGCCGACTTGTGGTCGTAGACCTGCACAATCAGACACCCCTCGTAAAAGGGAACGCCAGAGCGCACCATCTCACCAACAAGGTCGTGGGGGACAGTGCGCGCGTGCAGGTGCTCGAGGAAGACGCGCATGGGCGATTTGTAGGGGAAGATGCCATCCTGTTCGTCGAAGCGGAAGTGCGCGGCGTACAAGTGGACAACGAGGGAGGGAGGGTTGTGGCGGTACTTTCTAAGGATGTATTTGTCGGTGATGGCTGCGATGTTAGTAGGGAAAGACAAGGAGAGAGAGAAAAAGAGAAAAACAGGAGCGAAAAGGCTCATCAGGAACCACAAGGGTGGCGAGGCATACCATATGGTCTACCCTCAGAAGCGGATGCTGGATCAACTTTGGGGCCTGTTATTTGCAGCGTGCTGTTGGTCTTAGCATTGTTGCCGGCGCCGGTGCCGTTGGCCTGGACAGGCGGCATCCGTGGTGGCCGATCTGGTGGCCGGACGGGCGTAACTGTCTTGCCATTCGGGCCGGTTGTGGATGCGCCGCCGAACGTAACAGACTTACCTGTTGCAGGCGGCTTCTTGTTTGTGAGGGATGGTGATGGCGATGAGCGGATGGAGCTGGCGCCGTTGGTCTGGACGCCGGCCGGAGTCGGGCGCTTAGCCTTGGTCGGGATTGTGGGAGGGGGCACGGCGGTCACTGATATGGGCGCCATGATTGCGATGGTCGCCTCAATGGGCGGTGGAGGAGAAGAAAAAGGGTATCGTCAAATGCGTATAGATGGTATCGATGCGTGGTGGTCGAGTGAAGTGAAGCGACCGATACGACGTCGCGAAACAACGCCGTCGCGCGCAAAATATCTCGCGCTCTCCTCAGGAGAAAGCAACCTCCTCAACTCGAGATCTTAGACAAGAAAACCGGTCCAGCAGTTGGCAACCATTTGTCAGGACAATCGACTCGTGATGGCAAAGCAATTCGATACGACGGATGGGCTGTCGTGGATGTGGGTTGAGTCGTGATATGCGCCTCAGTGACGCGAGACAGACAAGACAACGGAGACAGGGTGGGATAAACGAGCGGCGGGTTTTTGGCAGAGAAATGGGCGCTCGGAACAGCCGATGCGCGGCAGAAATGCGCAAAACAACCCCAGAACCAGCACACCGTGCCAGTAGATCGAGCGTCTTGATGGATAGCAATGTTCCGGTGATGAAATCGATGATGGATATCGCTGAAGGGGTAAATCGGGTCGATGGATGGGTGACAAAATAGGGACAAATAGGGACAGGGAGGCCTGTTTTTGCGGGTGGCCTGCGATGCGAAAATAGGGGCCTTTGGAGGCGCTGGATGCGGAATTCGTGGTCGTCAGGGGATAGCCGCGCTTCTGACGAACAAATATCAGCGCTTTTCGGGTCGCGGTGGATGGCGGCGATGGCGTTGGCGATGGTCGTTGATGCCGGAATCTGGGCGCGTCGTCGGTCTGGAGAAGGTGTGGGGTTGAGAGGCCGAGGGCGATGGGTGATTCACCACTTGGAGCGTGGTTAAAATTCGCGAAACCGGTTAGGACGATGCACGTTAAAGCCCCCTGTGGCTGGTGCATCACGTGATGGTACTCTCTAGGGAATATGTGTTGCCTGCGAGAAAGGGCGCACATTAACAGCCTTGTTTTTGTGTGTGTGACTTGTATTTCTCAGGAAGGATAGTGAGGAATTATTCTGGTAATTTTCACTGTCCTGTCTTGGGATAAACGGGCTCATGGCATTCGCTGTTGCCCATCTGCGTTGGAGTGACGATTTATACCACATTGTCAAAAGTGGGTCCAGCCGAGTTCACGGCATATCAACAAAGCCAGTCTCCACTACAATCGATCAGAGTTGGGGTTCTCAACTTATGACGTCCTTTTACTCGTCTGCTGTCACAATTCAATGAAGACACTGGTAAGTGAACTAGAATAAATTGAATAAAAATAAAATGTAAGCCCTAAAGACAAAGCTGTTTGGCTGTTGAAGTAGAAGAGGTATAAAAAGGCAACTCTCTTCTTGCAGCGTAGAAACAACGGTGAAAAGCAAATACAAGAAACGAATGAAGAAAGTAAAGAAAAAGGACAGCTCGACCTGTAACCTTTTTGTACACTGAAATTGGAAACATTCTATCGAGTCCCGGGCATTTTGCCTTTCCTTTTTTGGTTCCCCTGTTCCCTTTGTACCCAGTCCCAAAGTTTGCCTGTCCCAGTAGTTTTCCCTTTTTTGGTTGGCCAATACCCCCTTGTATAAAGTTTTTCCCCCTTTTGTTTTTCCCAGTGTCCAGTCGTTCACACAATGCAAAATGAAAGACAAAAGAAAAAAAGTGAGAGAGGAAGAGAAGAGAAATGATGAAAGGAAAAGGAGGGCATGAGCATGAGAGTCATAAGGGTCTGAGAGACAGACAGAAAAAGAGATCTAAGTTGACAAGAGGCCGTGAAAGGAGAATGAAAACCCGTGTAAAAAGACCCAAAAACTAGATAGGATAAGAATAAAACATGTAAGAA
This sequence comes from Sporothrix variecibatus, assembly GCA_016097105.2. Classification (NCBI taxonomy): domain Eukaryota; kingdom Fungi; phylum Ascomycota; class Sordariomycetes; order Ophiostomatales; family Ophiostomataceae; genus Sporothrix; species Sporothrix variecibatus. The sequence goes on along the minus strand of JADMNI010000001.1, from coordinate 3,741,739 downwards.
GAAGAATGAAGTTTTGAAAAAAAAAAAAAAAAAAAAAAAAGAAAGAAGTAAAAGAAACGTGAGAAAAACGCCCAAGATATGCTACAAAAGGGTATGGTGACGGGAAATGGTATAAGAAGCCAGATACGCCTTCAGAAAACAAAAATGTAGAAAGCCATGAAAAAGAAAATGATGAAAAAGGGAAGTGAGAAAAATGGGTGAGAAGAGAGAAGAAGATGATGAACGCCACGACATTACTCGCTCACGTCGCCGGCATCGTCCCAGTCATTGGTGAGATCGTCGTCGCCAATGTCAAGGTTTCTAAGCTGCCAGGCGAGACCCATCTCTGACCTGACTTCGCGCTGGATCTGCGTCAGATAGCGCTGAAGGGACTGCAGGCCGTGCAAGAATCCGCGGTCGACTTCCGAGGGATGCTGTGGCGGGCAAGGACGATCTTTGGCAGCGTCTGCCTCGGTCACACTGTTGGCAAAGTCGGCCATCTTGAAATCAATCTCGCGCTTGTCCCGACGACGCTGGCGACGACGACGCACGATCTCGTTGTCTTCGTTGTCGGTAGCAAAGTCGGTCGTTGAGTCCTCAATCACCGTGTCCTCGCCGCCCGTCAACATGCCGCTGCCGTCGTCCTTGTTAGACTGTGACTGGTCGCCGTCGTAGAACACAAGAAGACTGGCCGCATAGAAGCGGTAGCCGCGCAGACGACGAACTATGTTTTCGAGCTGGCGAAGCTTCTCGAGCATAATCGGGATGTGGCGCAGGATGCTGGCTGGGTTCGAGCCGTCGTACAAGAACTCCCGCAGAACACTCTTGAACTCCTGGCCCGCCTTGACGTTGCGGCCAAAGTACTTGTCGTGGTACACGTACGACTCAATGGACGCGTTCCACACCTGCATGCCGCAGATGCGCACACCGAGTTCGCGCGACGTAGTGTTGGCGCACTTGCGCTGCTGCGAGATCTGCTTCTTGGGGCTGGCATCGACACCGTACTGCCGAGTGCCCATCTTGAGATCCATGATACACGGCCGCTTCATGCCCGCCGTGAGATCTTCCAACAGCAAGAAGTACTCCTGGCGGGACCCAGACTGCGTCTGGGCTTCCTTGGGGTTGATGGGCCGCGGGATTTTCCGGAACTCGGACGGACTGCCCGCCAAGGTCAAAGCGTTCGAATTACCCAGGAATGGGGATGGCTCCTGCACAGGCGTCGTCTCGGTAGGAGCATCCTGCTCCATCTCGAGCTGGTGGGAAAGATTGCTGAAACCGTGACCGTTATGCTGCGGCTTCTGAATGTCCATGGCAGAAATTGTGCTATGATTGTCGCTCTTGTCCTTGTCGGCAGCAGATGGCGGCGTGGGCGTAGACTGGCTGGCAACAAAAGGGTCTTCAAAGGCAGCTAAAGCCATCTCGGGGTTGAAAGACGAGCGGCTCGTGTTTGTCGTCGTGGTGTTCGTCGTAGTCAAGTCGTCGATATCGGCCTTGTAGGCGGCTTCGTCGGCTCCTTCGTAGTACTTGAGGTCGCCACGCGGGTCGGTCACGTTTTTCGGCTTGCGACGCAGGCCTGTACCAGAGTAGCGGCGTCTGCGCTGCATGGGCCGGATCTGGTCGACAAAATTCTGTGCCTCAGGCGCACTAGTACCGGTCACATCCTTTGGGCTCTCGGCGTCATCAACGTCATCAACGATAGCCTCAACACTGAGGTCCTTAATCACAGGTCCCATGTCGCTCTGCGTGATCATCATATTGACAACAGGCGAAAGCTTGGTTTTGAAGGGGCTCGTAGATTGGTCCCGCTGTGTGGCCGTGGCGCTGGCACGACGTTCACGCTCGGTGACCAAAGTCGACTCGGAGTTGGACGGGCGCAGGACGTGCTGCTGCAAAATCTTGCGCGGAACAGCGCGTGCTGTCTTGCCCTTTTGGTACTTTTGCACATCAACGGGCTGCTTCAGGAACGCATCGTTGAACACCTCATTACGCAGTCGTTTGTTCACTAGAGTGGCACCCAGCTGTTGAGGTTGCGGCCTTCGAGGGTAGGACGTGTGGCCGCGCTGCGCGAGGGTGGTTCGGACAGGATAAAGTCGCGTTGGTCGACACCACCCACTGCCCGTTGCAAATGCTCTCTGAGCAAGTTACTTTCGGCGGCAGTGGCAGCCGAGTAGGAGCCCCGCGGAGTTTGGTTTGCCGAAGCCGTCGGTTGCAGAAGATGGCGAGGGAGGATGTGCTGGTTGTCGATAAAGGTCACCGTCGGCACCTGCGTCTGTGAGTTCTGGATAGACTGGCTGATGATTCTGGTGGTCGCCGGTGCGGCAGGTCGATCCGAGGAGGACTTTGAAGAATCATCGCGAACAGCCGAAGACGAGTCGGCGCTGCTGCCCTTGATAGCAGCGCTGAGCTCACCTTGGCTGATCTGTTTCCGTTCGGCGGCAGCCACGTCATCCCTCTTCATCGTCGACTTACGTCGAGGCTTCTTGTGGAACGTGACATTCAACACACCAATGTATCTGTTACGAGTTAGTATCACGATAGAGTCACGACGGGGAAAGCAGTTCGCCAGAGAGAAAGAAACGATGGGAAGCAAAGACGAAAAAGGATGAACCTACCTCGGAAGGAACGGCAACAGATCTCTATGATACCGCTCGATACGCTCGTAAAACTCGTTTTCACGATTGGTCAGCTGCTTGCACACAGCACGCTTGGAAAAGCGCCACAACGTGGTATGCCCGCCGACCTGGTGCTTGTACGGGATCAGCTCGATAGCGTCGCGTGGTTGACTAGGCTCAGGTTCGATATCGAGATCGGGTTCCTCAAAGTACTGCGACATGGGCCGTGAGGGCATTTCGACGGCTGTCTCGGCGCTGTCGGATACAACCGGCTCGGGCTCCTCGTTTGGTGTAACTGGGTGGGACGCAATGCGTGCGGCATACTGCTGGTCGCTATGTGACATTTGCCGGCGGATCTTGTTGCTGAATTCGGGGGACAAATCCGAGGAGGGGATGGAGGGTGTCTGGCAAACCACCTCAGGCTCAGTCGTCGTCGTACTGCCACTGCGCCATGCGTTGCTGCCGAAAGTCTCCCGGTTTGTTGGCTGCCGTGCGCCAACAGAGGACGCAGCGGCGGCGGCGGCGGCGATGGCTGCATTTGGAGTGCTTCCCAGCGGTGGCGTCTCGGCACCCTCCTCGACACTCTGGTGCGGCACGAACAGAGCTGATATCTTCTCTTCGCCCGAGTCGTCGCAGTCCTCGGCAGCCACCGCCGTATCAGCGCTGCCGTCCGATTTGTCGACCGATTCTCGCCGGCCGTTCGTCCGTCTCTTTGAGAGAGTAGCAATAGCATTACGCGACTCGGTGTCGGTGTCATCGGTAGAGGAGTGTGTCGCGCGCGAACGGAGGACGGAGGCACCCGACTGTTTCGAGATCGGAATCGGAATAGCTGCTCTGCCGGTTGAGGCGCCTGGCATCTGTGCGGAGGGCGAAGTAGGCGACTGTTCTTGCCGGTTGGCATTGTCAAAGTACTCTCGGGACGATGACCGTCTGCATTTGGCGACTGCACAGAAAAGTACAGTGGTGCGTTCGGCCGCGCATTAGGGTCCTTGCCAGAAACCTGCTGCTTGGCGTCGCGCAGAACCACAACAAAGTCGGAGGACGTAGGGTAATCATTAGTTGTGGATGTCGAGGAGGTAGAAATTATGGACGAAGAGGAGAGCTGCTGCTGGCGGCGGGGAGAGGGGGTCGGAGTTGAGGGTGCCGCCGGTGCTGTCATGGTTGCAGATGATGGTGTAGGGGTAGTGGACATATTGGTCGTCTCAGCGCCTTCGGCGGCAGGTGCTGTTTGGGATGAGGGTTCAGGCCCTCGTTGTGCCATTGGGCTGGCGTGCTGTCGGGCTCAGTGGGTGTCAGATGGTTGTGACGAGCCGTGGGCTGCAGTTGTGGCGGCGGTAGTGACTGCGGCTGTGATGCAACGGGTGTGCTGTCGGTGGCATTGCGGCCGGCAGTGTCGTCGAGGTCGAGATCCAGGTGGCCTGCAGGCTCGTCAAAGGACTGCTGCCGGTCCTTGGTCTGGCGGCTGCCGGCGTCTAGGCTGGCATCGACACTCGTTGCGCCGTCGAGAAGATCGCTGCCGCCGGCACTGCTGCGTGTGCCGTAATCGGTGGGGTTTGTTGCGCTGCCATCAGAGTCTGCTGCGAACTGGCCGCCCGAACGAGTTCGAAAGTGGCAAAGTTGGCAGGTGTTCAGCAGCAGACAGGAGTAGAGACCGGGGCCACCCTCATGGAGAGTCGTTCAATGGCTCGCCGTTGGGTGGAAAGGGTAAAAAATGATCGAGGAAAAGAGACGAAAGATAAGAGGAGGCGAAAAGGAAAAGCCGACAAAGAGGAGGACGAGAAGAGAAAGTAGAAACAATAAATAAAACAAAACAAAATTCCCAAGTGCTAAGCAATACAGTACGCTTCACATGCACAGGGAAAAGACAATTGCTCAGTCGTGGACGGTGTTGAGAGAGCGGCCGTCTTTTTGGTCGTGGGATTGTGGACGAACTGGAGCGGCGATTTGTAGATGGCGAAAATGGATTGGGAGAAGAAAGGCAGAAAGGGTAATGTTGACGAAGGAGGGGTGAGAAAAACAAGTGCAAGTGCAAGTGCAGAGTTACGGAGTACAAGGCAGGTGCAAGGGTGCGGTAGTCGGAAAACGGTATGGAGTGCTGCGGTGGGATTGGGCGGCGCTGGGGGCAAGAAAAACAAGGGAAACGGCGACCGCTGCGGAGTACGACCGTGCTAGCGGGTTTTGGCTGATAGAGAAGAATAGAAGACGCAGGACGCAGGAAGGAGCGAAGCGACTGCACTGGCCTGCACTGACGAGCGGTGGCCCGCAAAGTTTCTGGGTTTTGGGCAGTCGGTAGTCGTTACGTAACGCAACACGTGGTCTAGTGGACATCTGATTGCTGGCAGTGGTGGCCCAACAGGCACAAGGAATGCCAGCACTGGGCTCTCTGGGCAGGAAGGAGCAAACAGCAAACGGAGACCAAACATGGACGGACATGGACGAACGGCAGGAGCACATGGAGTACAGCAGCACAAACAGAAGGTAAGTATTACAACGCACTTGCACTTTGGAGATGCACGTAAATCTACGACGGCGCACAAGGAAGGTGCAAACGTGCAGGGCGATTGTGCGACGTCCGAGCAGTTACTAAACGGAGCAGGAGCGGCAAAGGACAAAGGGCTCTTTCCCTTCTCCTGTTCTCTCTGCTCTTTCTCCCTGCGTACAGCACAATCGCAAGCCTCTTGCTTATTGCGAAACCGGCAGGAACGTTGGCTCCGTTAGCCGTATCTGTAGGTGTATTTCGTACTTGTATGTGTATCTGGTATCTCCCCCCCTCTCGTCTGCGCCTTCCCCAGGTCCTGTGTACAAGGACAGTCGCACCTGATAAGCCGGGTGGAGGAAAGAGTGAAACTAGCAACTGCGCGAGGTCAAGTGACGTCCGCACAGTGCCCTCGTTCTCCTCTTTCCTCCTCTTTTCGAACTCCTCTTTCCCGTCTCCTCTTCTCTCCGCAGTGGATTTGGTTCCCAAAGTGCCCACCGTGTTTGTTTGGGAACGGTACAGCAAATACGGCAAGTACGCAAACACAGGCGTTGTCTGTCGTCCGGGTTCTCTCCTTGGATGATGGGCGGATAGGTCGTTCTTTCCATCTTCCCTCCTTCCCGGATAACAGCCAACAACCAGGGGAAATCAGTGGCAGCCGTTTTGGGCAATAGCGAATAATAACGGCACATCCAAGAGGAAGAAACGGTTTGACCGCTCCCAACGCTCGCAATGCTCCCAACAGTATTCAAGTATTTAAGTCGTAGGGCAGCAATAACAGGGAAACAAGATATAGGACATGGGTCTGATAAGAAACAATAACAAAACAAACGTATTTTTGTCTCCATAGTTTGGTGTATCTTTGAGACAGAAAAGACAGGGAAGACGGAGGGTCTTGGCGCACAAAACCCTACTTTTGCCTTGCTGTAGCAATCTTTGCGCTAGATGGCGCGATCACGTGTTTGGCTATCGTCGGTTGTCTCTCTTGCACTTTGAGACTTTGTAATCTGTAATCACCCAAACGGGCATCGCGCCCTTTTCCCCAGCCAAAAGGCCATTGGCCCCCGTCATCGTCTCATTACTTCGCGGAAGCACGCATCACTGGCGTCCTGCGGCCCGTCTGGCCTGGAGCCACATCATGAGAAAATGCTTCTCTCTGTTCAACTGATACCATACCGCACTCAACAATGGCCTCACCGGTCGGTCCGCGACAGGCGCCCGTCCATCACCGAATTGGCCAAAATTGAATCACAGTTGCAACCGAGGCGAGGAACGAAACATTTGGCTCGAGGCGCAAAAGGAGGACGACAGAAAGTGAGCGAGACTCTCCACTCGATGTCCTTCTCTTTCTAAAAAAGGAACAGTCGCACGTCAAGAAGATGCAAGCAAGAGGAGCAAGAGGGAGCGAGGCCCGGCCGCCGTGCAGAAGCGCCAAAAATCTTTTGTGTATCAAAGACGGCCAGCTCAGCAACACGACGATTCAACGACAGCTCCAGCGCGCGCAGACCAATCAAGCCGGAACGTGCACATGGGATTCTTCCCGTCTTGTCAGTTGCGGACCGCCGCCCTGGCGCAAAGCAGCAAACAACAAAAGAGAAAGCCGAACCCCAGAGCCGTTACAAGAGCTACTTTGAGTAAAGTAGTAAGGCGCAGCGGGAATGTCTTATTTTCTGTCGCATTCGTTTGGCGCGTTTCCTTTGTCCTTGAAGCTTTCCCCAGTTTCGATGAGGTCGCCCGTGTTGTCATCACTGGCGATCATTTCACGGCACTTTATTGTCGCTTCATCATTTGTCTTTGATTGTGTGCTTGTATGCTTTGGCACTTTTGTGTCTTCTTTTCTTTTTTCCCGTCCTTCTACTTCTTTTCTTATCTACATCAGCCACCAACCTTCAACCGTCCTGTCACAAATTCCGGCCTTATCATACAATTCATCCCGTGTAGCACACAACATCTCCTAATCCCGGAATCCAAGCACAAGTCAGAACGTCCCGACACAAATGTATCTCCCTCTTTCCCAGCATGTACATCATGCATTTTCTCGGCATTCTCATGTTTCCCGCTGCCGGCTTGTACTCCTTGCCTTGACGAGCCATTTTTATGCCGCATCCATTGTCCTCGAGGCGGTGACATCGGCCTTGGTATGCATCAAGTTGATGCATCGAGCCTACAGCCCGTGTCCTACGCGGCCTCGGGCGTACTCAGCTTTGCTGTGTCTGTCATCTCTCACAAAAAAATATGTGACGAACCTCTCAAGAAGAAGAAGAAAAACACTTTGGCCTCCCGTAGCTCCCAAGTCATTTCAATCTTCCGTCGTGCCACGACTCCTTTCCGCTCAGCTGAGACTCGACTAAGATGTATCAAGACAGGGGGCATGTACAAGTATGTATGAGATGTACTGAGTACTCCGTACGAAGTACAGTTTGCGCCATGTAAACTCTGGATATGGTCTTGGATCCTTTTTGCTTTTTTTTTTGGCTTTTTTCCTTTTTTTCCCCTGTTGCATCTCATTGGGTGTCAGGTAAGGAATCGTTTGCCATGTCTGAAAATCTCTGAATACCGGTCCCAACAAACGCAAAATTCTGATGTCTATTTGATATATTTTATTTCTTTTTTATTGCGTTCTCCCTCTCCCTTCTTCACCGCTCTGTCCCATACCTTGAATTCCTCTTTCCATCCCTTTTCCTGCTGTCCAAAGAACGCTCAAGCTTTAGCCATGTGCACTCCATTGCGTCACCTCTATGAAGGCATTAAAAGCCAACCGTCCAGGAAAAAAAAGCCAAGAGTCAGCAAAGAGGCAACAATCAATAGTCTATAATTTGAGAAACGGCAGAGAGAGCGGTACAACAAAAAAAAGTGAATACGGAGTAGAAAAAAAGAAGAAAAATAGAAAACGTCCAATATCCCGGTGTGCCCGGTACAGACACCATGGCGTACGTTTCCGTCTTCCCCGGTGAACACCCCTGGCTTTTGGCGAAAGTTGTGTCAAAACAAAGGAAAGAAACATCCAACGGTCTGGTATGACCGGACCAAAGAGACCAAAGCAGGCAGCCTATCTTGTGCCACCATCTCTGCCTGTGCTCGCCTTTCGACAACATGCCAAATACGAAAAATACTGTGTATGGCCGTCGGTGAAGGTTAGGTCTGCTAGGAGGTTTGTTGAGAGATGCTAAGAATTCCTAAAAACTGCCACGGGCCGCACGTGGGTGACAATCGGCACTTTGACGCGCCAACGCCTTTCCTCGTGTTCTGAGTAAGATCGCTTTTCCAACAACTAAGGGGTGAATAGGGGCAAACCCAGTCTTATCCAACAACGACAATCTACAACGTGCTCTACTCTTCGATGATCAAAGCTTCTAGAAGGTGTAATAAGTGGGAATAATGCTGTTGTGACTAGGATGCGGCATCCTGGTTTGTTTGATAACAACAACACGACTACGATCACGTTGATTCTCCTATTTCAAATGTTTTTTATAGCTTTTTTTGTTAAAAAAAATTGGGTATAAAATAAAACAAAAAAATGAAAAACACTCGTTTTTGAGTGAAAATAAAATAACAACTAAATGTTGACACTTTTCGTTAATTTCTTTTCTTGTATATATGTAAAAAAAAAAAAAAAAAATCACAGTCAAAAAAACAAAATGTTATAGTACCTTAGTAGAATGTTAAATAAGATGTAGAATTTGCCACTGCAAACCGTGTGTCTTTTTGTTTTATTTTCCCTTAAAATGTACAATTGAAATAAAGTGCAGTGCCTGAAATAGGTCTTCCTGGACAAATGATGCGCCGCTTTGCTAATGATATGATGTTGTTAATAAACACATCCTATGATTCCCATCCCGTGTTCCTTTACATCCTGCCTGCTCGTACCTCCGCAAGCTCAGCATCCATGTCCCACAAGCCCAAGAAATCATCCAAGTTGTCCATGACGTCCGCCACATCGTCCACAACCGACGCGGAATCGTCGTCGTCGGCATTGTCGTTTGTACCGTGGTGCTGTCCGGCCTCCCGACCCGAAGTGGCGTTCTCCTTATTGTCGCCACCGTTTGTGCTGGGCACCTTGTCGCCAGAATGCGACACAACGGACGACTGCAGCGACTGCCCAAAAGATATCTGCTGCAGTTTGGAAGTATCCGCGTCCGCCTCTTGAAAGCGGGATGCCATGGCGTCGACGGATGGACTGCTGTAGAGCTCGAGATCTAGAGACGGGTCTTGTCTCTGTGATATTGTAATCGGCTGTACCTTCGCGATGTTGGTCTCCGTGGACTTTGCAGTGGTTGACGGGGACGAGGCCGTAATAGCCTTCTGTTGACTTCTTGTCCGACCGGCCATGGTTGCAAAATGGCCCTTGAATCGATCGACCTCGGTCGGGAGTGACTCCATGAGCGCCTTGTCTTGCGGCGGCGGCGAAGCTGCCCTTTGTGGTACCCGTGATTCGTCATCGATCTGGTTCGTTGAGACTGCAGTAGTATCGGCACCCTCGCCCTCAGGTGCGGCTGCCTCATCCCCAGGTAGGGAGAAGCGGACACGGTTACCAGACTTGGTGGCGCTGGTCGTCACGCCTGACCTCCTCCGCGGATGGGATAGAATCGATCTAGGCCCGCCCTTTGCGCTTCTCCGGCGAGGCGGTGGTGTCGGTGACGGCGAGCGGAATCTTCTAAAAGACTTGATGGAGACCGTCATGTCGGGCGTAGGCAGGCTGGACTGCTTGGTGTCAGGTGTGGATGGTGCTGTTCCAGAAGAGTGGGCGATGGGAATGGGGAGAGAGGGCAAGAAGGGCTCGGTGTCGAGCCCAGGGCCTTGCTTCTCGATACGTGGCAAGGGGGGTGCCTCCTTGTCCGGAGAGCATGGTGATGTAGGTAGGTTGGAGTGGGAGGATGAGAAGGAGGCTGTGGCGGCAGCAGTAGCATTCACTTCTGCCCAGGGATTCTGGCTAAGAGACAAGCTCGGTCTACCGGCTTCGCTTGCTTCCAGTTCTCGTCGTTTGTTTGTATCGGCGTCTACAAACGGAAGTTCTGGTTCGGGGATGTCCGTCGGAATAAGGATCTGCGTCTCTCTAGCCCAAGGACTCTGTGCAGCAACGGCGGATCTCGGGTGACGGTCCTCTTCCTCGACAGTAGGCTCGGCGGCAGGGCTGTCGGTGATTATGTCGTCGATCAGCAAGTTCGTCTGGGTCTTCGCCCACGGGCTCTGGTCTTGCGTCGCCAGTCGTGCGTCGAGTATCTCAGCGTCGTCCGCTTCTTTCGGTGCTCTTGTTACATCGTCTGTGATAGCTTCGGTAGCACATGTCGTCGAGGTCGTGTCGGCGAAGTTGCTGATGTCTGGCTCGTCTGATGCCTCGTCTGTCGGCTCGGGTGGCTCCACGTCGGCAGACACCACGTCCTGGGCCTCGTCTGTTGGTTTGGATGCATCGACCCCAACTTCGACGCCGATGGCTGGCTGAGGCTCGCTCGGTATGGTCTCGTCCACTTCCTTTGCCTCGTCCTGCTTTTCTGACAGCAACGTCGTATCGTCACCAAAGGCTGCAGGGACGTCTTCCTCCATAGGCTCCGCCGTCCCAACTTCTGCCGGAGCGGCCGTCTCTTTGGCAGGAGTGGGCTGTTGTGGTAATGACGACTCGACTTCCACATGGCTGCTCCGCAAAAGATCAGGCGGAAATGGACATTGGTGGTTGGCTGTCCGAGATATGTGACTGGTCTGGTGCAGACACGAAGCTGTCCTCGATCACTTCATCGTCGGCAATAGCGGCCTCTTTGTGTCGGTTCAGAGACTGGCCGTGTGGGATTATTTGGCGTCTTTGGAGCGTCCGTAGTGGCAGCTCTTGCAAGTGTTGCCGCTCTTGTGCTTCGAGAAGCCGACGGCGAGGCTGTGAGTGCATCGTCGTAGTTGGACCGTAAGCGCTTGAGGTTCTTGCGCTTCAGCCAGTCGGTGCCGGCTGCCCGCTTCTTGAGTTCGGAGTTCTTTTCGGTAATGCTGGTTCTTGGTGTTGTTCCAAGATCGTTGTTCGATGCAGATCTGGCGATGGGTCCTGTTACTGCTGTCGCCGTTGCCTGTTTTCGGTTGCCGACACCGGCGTCTGATGTTGATATATGTAACGGCCGTTGCACCTTCGTGGAATAGAGGGCAGGTCTGGCGGGCTCCTTCTTTGCAATGGTAGTCCTGCTGCCCCTCCCTCTCCAAGGGTTCTCCCACCCGTCTCCCTGCCGAACGGCCCCTTCAACGATGCTGAGAGCAGCCGAGGTCGGCGGCCCTCGAGAAAGAGGCGAGCCTGCTCCTCAAGACGTCGCGATCGTGCGCCAGGGCTGTCGTAGTACTCATCGTCGGATCCTGAGAGAAGGACGTCGTCCATGCCGCATATTGGCTCGCTGACACAGAGAAGCTCGTCGCTGAAGAGTGGGAGGTGTGGCATGTTGTTTTTGTTCACTCGAGGCCGTCGGGCTATCGGCAATGGCTGTGAGGGTCGGCCGACGGTTGCTGCCACTTCGTCCATGTCGTGCAGATGTTGTTGTTGGATGGTGTTGTCATTTGTGCTGTCGATTCACACAGTCGCACGTTGCATTTGGGGAGTTAAAAGGCGTTGATGCATGTTCTTCAATCTTCAGTGGCCATCTGATTCGTAGTGCTATGGTCTCCTGCCTGGGGAAATTGGTGAAATTGTGAAGCTTGGGTCATTCCCTTGTGGGGCTGGGTCGCACCTCCCTGTCGCGGCAGCAACGCGTCTAAGACGCGCTCTTTCCCCAAAATCAATTAACGCGTGTCACGTGAGTACGTAAAGCGTTTCTTCACCGTATGGCATTCTTTTGAAGCAAATCGTGGTCCTTTTCTGTTGCTAATGAGTGTGAGAACCAAGAAAGCCCTTCCACCAAACCCAATTGCATTTTTGGATGCCGTTCACGCTCGTTTGCTGTCGGTGAACGTTTCTTTGTCTTGTTGCAGTGATTGGTGCTGTTCGCGATGCTGTGGCTGACAGTGGGCCACATGTGGCGTCGTTTGTATGTACAAAAAGCGGGGCGTATGTTGTCACAGCAACCGCAAACATGTTGATCGATGGTCCCGATTGGGAAACAACGGTCCAGGGTGCTTGCAAAGCACAAGACGCGCCCACAAAGCAGCAACTGCGTATTTTCTCGACCACGCTTGAATCCACAACGCCAAACCTCAACGACCAGCGAGGCGACGACTGCTGTGCTCAACCCCACGGCTCTACTGCTAACGCGCATTCTCGACATTCGACAACATCACGACACTTTATTTTACTCGGGGCTTTCCCTTTCGACCTTCCTTTTCTTTTATCAGGCATATCTTATCACGGGCTCGCTCGTTTTTGGCGGTCTGTGCAAAAAACACAATAAACGGCACCATCACGAAAAACAACATAGCCGCCGACGCCTTCTTCATCCTTTGCCCTTTGCTCATCCCAGCGATTGAAGAAATTGCATCTCTTCTTTCTGCGCATTGACCCCCGCCCTCATGGCCTTGCGGTAGGACGCGTCTATTCCCCGACCATCACGACATTCACGATTTCGACGACAACCTCGACACACCTCCACAACTTCGACGCTTTTACGCGACTTCCCCCCTCATACCATGGCGAACGCCTGGCTCGACTCCTTGTCCGAGGACTGGGTGTCCCAGGCCGGCTCCGAGCCCTCGCACTCGCCCACCCACACAGCCAAATCCACAAACAACAAAACAAACAGCACAACGCCCACCTCGCGGGGCAGCAGCGGCCGACTCTTTGGCTCGGTGCGCAACCCAAAAGACCGGGACTACTCGCCTGCCAACAGTAGCGGTGTTCTCAGCGAGCGGAGCGCCAACGACATCAACATCTTCGGCTCTAACCGGCGGCCGTCCCCGTCCAAACTCTCGAATGAATACAAGATCCAGGATGTCAAGGAGCTGCAGTCACGTGGCCGCCCATCACAACGGTCTGTCTCTGCCTCATCGATGGGCTCTGTTATTCACAACACCATCGACCACAAGCCCCACAGCGTTTCACCAGGAAAAGGCGGCGCCGGCGACACGCCCGAATGGCGGCGGAGACTCGTCCAGGGCGACCTGGCCTATGGCGAGCAGCGCGATCTCTTCACATCGGCCAAGACGGGCCTCGAGAACATGTTCAACCCGCCAGGGTCCACTACACCGGACGACATTTCTGAGGGTGAAGAGGAGGAAGACAATGGCGGTTACGAGCACGACAACTTCAACCAACAGGAAGAAGAGGAAGAAGAGGAAGAGGATGACCAGCTTCAGCATGGGGAGCGGATAGCGCACGACATGACGATGCCGTCTAGTCCACCAGTACGTTCTGTGCAGTACGACTCCTCTGCAAACTACGACGAGTCTGCCGCGCCCCAGCTTCCAGAGCAGCCACGCGGCCATTCTCTCGACCCAGTGGCGGAAGAGTCTGCAGACTATGAGGAGGAAGAGGAGCAGAGCGCACACGACAATGTGGAGGGTGAAGAAGACGATGTGGAAGAGGGCAGCGTGCGGCGCCATTTCCAGGACACACAAAACGACGAAGCAGAATCCGTACCGCCATCCGACGGCAGCCAAATACGCTACCAGGTCAACAGCGAGTCCCGGGTGGTCAGTGGCCAGAGCGTGCTCCGTAACGAGAGCTTCAGTGCCATTATGATCTCGCCGGAGAAGAACAAGGACGGTGCTGTGTTTGCCCCAGTCGAGCTGGCCTCGGGCGAACTCAAGAAGCGTCTGGAGAACCTTCGCTGGAACCAGATGGTGCTGGCAGACGACGTCGACCAGGACGCAGGCAAGCGGGTTGTCAGCATCGGCGGCAAGTCATTAAATGTCGACAGCACCGAGGAGTACGATAAGATGGGCGGCTTCATCAACTTCCGGCGCGGCGGCCGGTCAGCTGATGGTTCGTTCCGGGACCGCATGCTGAGCCCGCCCATTGGCAACGACACATCCGAGATGCTGCCCGAAGAGTCTCTTCAAGCAAGCACACCGAAGCAGTTTGCGTCTGTTCGTATCGAGATCAGCACTGTGAAGAGCAACGGCAACGGCAACAAGCCCACGCCTCAAATCCCGCGTGCGCCCAACCCCAGCCCCGAAAAGCGCGGCAGCCTCGGCCGGCAGCAATCGCAACAAACCCGGCGGTGGCAGCCCGCTCAAGCTTTTTGGCCCCTACGACACTTTCACGAACCAGACTCTGATGCGGCGCATCAGCCAGTTTGAAGACCAAATGTCGAACGGCTCGCGCAACTCGGCCGACCGCTCAGCCAACTTGAGCATGGACGGCCCTTCACGATCGGAGATGGCGCAGGCGTTTGTTGCCAACGTCCAAAAGTCCGAGTCGCGCCAGCCGTCTGCACAGTTTGGTGCTGGGGAGCTGGACGACTTCCAGTTTGGAGATGATGAGGGTGACGACGCGTCTCGGCTGCCACAGGAGCAAACTGTCGTCGACAACGACACACGTGCCAAGCATGATGCGAGCAGACCGGATGTGTCTCTTGCCAACGATGGCGATGTCTTCTCGTCGATGCCCACTGACCGGAAACAGGGCGAGCTGCACATCCAGCGCATGCGCCAAAGCCGAAACGCCATGTCTAGCCGCCCCAGCACGGCAGAGAAGTGGGCCGAATCGGCCGACCCGGCTGCTTCTGCAGGCAAAATTCCTGTTTTGGCCACGCCTCGTCGGATTGCTGAGATCGGCTCGGAGGGGAAGCGCCCCGGACGTCGCCATCCAAGGACCCGACACCGAAGCGGAGACGGACGCTGCACAAGTCGGACGTTGCATTTGGAGTTGAGGCATCACAAGCATCCCAGACACAGTTTGACTCCGTCCACGTTTCGCACAGCAACATGCAGTCCGTCATTGGCCGCAAACGCAGAGATGCGCGTGACGGTGACGAGTTTCAGTACGCCGATGCCGAGACGCTGGCCAGCCGAGATATTCTCCGGCCTCGTACGCCGACGCCGAGCCAGCGTTCGTCTGTCCTGCGCGAGCAGAACCCCAACCTGAGCCCCGACAACAATGCCTACGACCACACATATGACCGTACCTACGACCGCAGCCACAACACCCGCCAGAACGACAATGAAAACGACAGCTATGGCGACGACAACAACAACGATGCCCGCGGCTCATCTGCTGCCTGGTCAGACAACTCGGTCAGTGGCCCACATATGCCCGCAGAAGGTCCCGTGGCCGATGGAGAGCGTAAGCCGTCGATTAGGACCGAGGACTTTATGAACGAGGCGCACAAGATTATGGACATGCTGCGGAGCCGCGGTGGTGCCGGCCCCAGGGTGGCCTGGCCAGTGTTGAGGAGTCGGAGATGGAGACGCCCGTGGCCGTCTCTACGTCTGGCGAGCAGGAAGAAGACGAGGTGTCGTTCCAGGAATCGACTAAGGAGCCATTCTCACGGCCACCAAGTCGCGAGGGCAAGCCCGTCCGCGTGCCGCGCGTATGCAAGAGGACCCCGAGCTGGTGGCGCGTCTCAAGAAGTACGAAGAGCGCAGTGATCTGGACGACATTGTTACGAGTACGGCTCGGTCGATCAAGTTTGCGCAGAATGCGATCCGGGAAGAAAAAGAAGCGGCACAGGCGGTGCAGGACAGCATTGCCTTCCGCAGCCGGACGCGACTGGACGAGAGCGACGATATTAGCGACCCTCCCAACATTCGCATCTCCATGAGCCACCGACATGCTTCCGGTTCTGGAAGTGGCGTGCACGACGAGAACCCGTCGCAGGCTTCCCAAACGTCACAAAAATCAGCCTCGTCTGGACACTCGACTGTCGGCTCGATCCCGACGGGGTCGTCACGCGGCTCCGACACTAGGAAGACGATCGCTCCCCAGACGGTGTCGCACTTGATCCCCGACCAGGTCGGCAACATGATGCTGGACCGTGACCGTAATATCTGGATCAAACGGCGCAACGGCAGTGGTGGCAGTGTACAGCACAACACGCAGAGCATCCCAAGCATTCCTAGCCTCAATGCAGCGCCCCTCCCGAGCATGCACAACATCTTACCGTCCGAGGGCAGCGAAGAAGATCCCTTTGCCGACATTCCGGATCTGAGCGTCGACGCGACGATGGAGATGCACAACCTGAAGCCGGCGGTGGCGAGCCCGATGAAGGAGTCGGGTCCTGTTCTCTTCACTAAGTCGAATCTGCCCATCCCTGGTGTGAGCAGTGCCGCCGCCGCTCCCATCGCGCCCCAGCTGGACCAATCGCCCGTTCCGCCCAGCGAGACAGACAATGACACGGTCGTGGAGCACGAGATCAGTATCGACGAAGGCCGCCTCGCCCCCTCCTCCTCGCCGACGCGGTCCAAGCGCCACCTCGCCATCAGCTTCTCGTCGCCGATAGCATCGATTATCCAGGACTTTGTGGTGGAGGACGATAGCGAGTCGCGGATGGACCGCAGCATGGACCGCAGCCCCGACGAGTCGCTCCAGGACGCAGCGGCGGCGTCGGTCCGTCGAGGCCGGCGCACCGTATCTGTTAAGTTTAAGAGCACGGCCCCGTCTGGTGGCAGTGGCAGTGACCAAGGCAGCCTCCGGTCGCGCAGTGCATCGCGTGGCCCGGCCCGCAAGCTGTCGGTGGCTGGCCAGGCGTTTGTGCCTCGGCCCGTGTCGCGCATCGACGAGCGTGAAGAGGACGACACCAACCACTCGCGCGGCAGTGCTTCCACCAAGAATAACCGGGAGCTGAGCATCATCGGTGAGCGCAGTGACGACGACGATGAGGACGATCACCAATACCATCACGGTGACGACTTCTCCGAACTCATCTCCAAACGCCAGGCCAGCGTCAGCGTGCTGGTGACGACACCCGGCCCTGCTCCCCGCGCCGACGACGAGCAGATCATGGCGCAGTACGTGGGCATGCTGTCGCTGAGCCCCATGTCCGAGTTTACGATCCACCAGGAGCGGTCGTTGGCGCTGGAGGCCAGTTATGTAATGGGCGACCGGCACCTGGTGACGGGTGGCGACAGCTACAATGCCAAGGCCGTGATGGCGCAGAGTCTGCGCGACCTGGTCAACCGCCTCACGGAAGTAGAGCCGTTTGAGCCGTACTGGGAGGACATGGAGGCGCTGGACGTGCAGGGCAAGCAGCTGGAGAGCCTGCACAAGCTGGACGAGTTCTGTCCGCAGCTTGTCTCGCTGGATACCTCGGGCAACGCGCTGCGCAACCTGTCGGGCGTCCCGCTGAGTGTGCGCCATTTGCGGTTGTGGACAACCAGCTGTCGGAGCTCACGACATGGACGAGCCTGGCCAACCTGCAGTACCTGGACATCTCGGGCAACGACATCAAGACGCTGTCGGGGCTCAAGAACCTGGTGCACCTGCGCGGCCTCAAAGCAGACAACTGCGGCCTCGAGAATTTGGACGGGCTCAAGTACCACGACGCCCTGCAGACGCTGCGGGCCCGCGGCAACCAGATCAAAGCCGTCGACTTTGACGGCACGCGGCTGCACAAGCTGGTGGAGCTGGACCTGGAGAACAACCAGATTGCGTCGGCGTCAGGCCTCGACCAGCTCGTGTCGCTCGCCACGCTCAACCTGCGGCGCAACGAGCTCGCCGAGTTTACCTGTGAAAAAGGAGGCCTGCCGCATGTGCGCACGCTGAACGTGAGCGACAATCTGTTGGCATCACTAGACGTGCGTGGTCTGCCGTCGCTGCGGGTGCTGTTTGCCGACCGCAACCGTCTCGCACGTGTCCGCGGCTTCTCCAAGACGCCACGTCTCGACAGTGTGTCTTTGAGGGAGCAACAACTCGAGTCCTCCAGCGAAGAAGACAACGACAAACAATCACTCGACATCTCGTCCCTGTATCACGCGTACGAGATCCGCAAGCTGTACCTGTCAGGCAACCGTCTCGAAAGTTTCGACCCGCCCGTCGACTTTTTGAACCTGCAGCTGCTGGAACTGGCCAACTGCGGTCTGACGTCGTTGCCTTCCAACCTGGGCCGTGCCGTGCCCAATCTGCGCAAAGTCAACCTCAACTTCAACGCGCTCGCCGATCTTAGTGCCCTCTCAGGCATCTCGCGGCTCAAGAAAGTGCTGGCAGCAGGCAACCGCCTGGCCAAGGCCTATGCCGTGATCCAGACTCTGGCGACGTTTGCCCACTTGACGGAGGTGGACCTGCGCGACAATCCCGTGACGCAAGGCTTCTATCCTCATGCGACGGTCTCGAGTACCACAACGGTGACATCAGCCAAGGCTGCTGGTACAGAAGCTACAGAAGCACCGACGGTCGAGCCCTTTACCCTGCCCTCGGCCAACACCGATCAAGACAAGGCCTACTGTAGCCGACTGGACCTGGCCACAGGAATGCGGCGGCGAGTGTACAGCCAGGTGCTGGGGGATGCGTGCGCGACACTCAAAGTGCTGGATGGGCTGGTTGTTGACCGCGGCCTGGCGGATGTGCGCGATGCCGTGTGGCAGGCCCTGAATGCCAAAGGGATTGTCAGCAAGGAGACGAAGGCGAGCAGCGTGAAGACTGCAAAGACTACGAAGGGTGTCAAGAACAGCGTGAAGGAGGTCAAGGATGACAGTCGGTGGGGTGCCGAAGACAGTTTTGCTTGAGAGGAGAGGCGTGAGGATGTAATGAAGGAGACTAAAAGGTGGAAGAGATGACGGTGATTGACGACAACGCATTGTACGGATATGCTGCATAATGAAAGGATGGGAATAGTTGGGAACGCGAGCGATGCATCTTGTTTTCTTTCTTTCTTTCTTTTTTCTTCTCTCTGGTTTGGCTTTTGTTTCTTCCTTTTGTTTCTTCTTTTTGTTTCGCATTTGTTTATTCTTGGAGTTGAGGACAGGGCACAGTCAGGCACAGACAGGCGCTATAGGACCTTTGAATATCATGAACAGCCTTTGTCAATTAATCCGTTTTGAAACCTGGTGATGTCGTTTGATAGGGGTGGGAATAGATTGGATTGCACAGGATTGCACAGTGTCATACAGTGCGACTGAATAGGATTTAGCGTGGTGGCTGCTCCATTCGCACAGTACAGAAGCTCGCCCAAAACGGCAATCTGCAACCTGTCACGTCAGCTTTCAAGCAAAGCTCCAAACCGCACCTTAACGCGTCTTCCAACATCGCCACTTTCATCAACGCGCATCTTTCCTCTTGTCCACCACTACCACCACACACAAACCATGGCGGGCAAATCGAAAACGGCAAAGCCGTCGACACGGTCAGAATCGGTGACAGCCCGAGAAAAGGCCACCTCCAAAAAGACCGTCGTCTTTTTCCACCCGGATCTCGGCATCGGCGGCGCCGAACGGCTTGTTGTCGACGCCGCCGTCGGTCTCCAGAACCGCGGCCACCGCGTCGTCATCTTCACCAGCCACTGCGACCCGAACCACTGTTTTGATGAGGTGAAACCGGAGACGGGCGTGCTGGACGTGCGCGTGCGTGGTGGAAACATTGTGCCGGCATCCATCTTGGGCCGGTTCGCCATCTTGTGCGCAATTGCCCGGCAGGTGCATTTGTTGCTGCAGATATGGCTGACGGGGGAGCTGGCCGACCTTCAAGCGACGGCGTATTTCGTGGACCAGCTGTCGGCGGGCTTGCCTTTGTTGAGAGCAATTGGAGCGGCGAGTCCGAGCCCATCGAGCGAAGCGGGGACCGAAACGAGCGAAGCGAGGAAGGGAGAGGTGCCAATCTTCTTTTACTGCCACTTCCCCGACCTGTTGTTGGCCAAAGGCCGCCAAAATCTGTTGAAACAGCTGTACCGCATACCGTTTGACGCGCTGGAGCAGTGGAGCATGGGTTTTGCCGACGCGGTGGCCGTCAACTCGCGGTTTACCAAGTCGGTGGTGACGGCGACGTGGCCGAGACTCGCCAAGAAGGTGGAGGCCAATGCGACAGATGCCACAGAGAGTGACGACCGGGGCCTCCGCGTGGTCTACCCGTGCATCGATATCAAGCAGGAAGACGCCCTCGAGGCCGAACGCGCCGCCAACAAGGACGCGCCCGTCGATCTGTGGAAGGGGCTGCCTTTTGTTCTGAGCATCAACCGGTTTGAGCGCAAAAAGGACATTGGACTGGCCATTCGGGCGTTTGCGGGACTCCAGAAGAAGGAGGCTAACGACAACAACAACAACGACAGCAACTCAAAAGCACCTCGTCGCTTGGTGGTCGCCGGCGGCTACGACAACCGCGTGGCCGAGAATGTGGGCTACCACCGCGAGCTTGACGCTTTGGCCACCGAGCTGGGCTTGCGGACGGCCACGGCACGTACTATGGTTACGGCTCTGAGCATCCCCAACGACGTGCAGGTCTTGTTCTTGCTGTCCGTCCCTTCCGCCCTCAAGACTTTGTTGCTGCACAGCCCTCGTGCCGGCTGCTCGTCTACACGCCCGCCAACGAGCACTTTGGTATTGTCCCCTCGAAGCCATGCTGGCCGGTCTGCCTGTTCTGGCTTGCAACTCGGGTGGGCCTACGGAGACGGTTGTGGAAGGTGTCACGGGCTGGTTGCGCCCGGCCGACGATGTGGCTGCCTGGACAGACGTGATGGCCAAGGTCTTGCCTGGTGGGGATAATACCAAAGGACTGACAGACGCGCAGCGCAAGACCATGGCCGACGCCGGCCGCAAGCGTGTGCGCAGCCAGTTTGCCGACACGCAGATGGCGGCGCGGCTGGACGGCATCCTGGACGAGATTGTGGGGAGTGTGGCCACGGGGACAACCACAGCAACATCGACGGCGTCGCTGAGCACGGTCTTGTTTGTGATTCTGGGACTAGTGGGTGTTCTCTTGGCCGTGGGTGTGGTTGTGTTGAAGCGGATCTTTTAGGGGGTGATATTAAAAGACGGGAGAGTGTATAATACCAGAGGGAGGGCTTATCTACACATACAGCTATTCTTCACAGACAGGAGGCGCTTAACGACAGCATACAATCAAATGAACTATTGCAAGTACACGTCATGTTTACGAGTGATCGGAACAGCCCGAGGAGCTCCTACAACGAATAAATCACAGTGTCTAGACCGGTCTTGGCTGCTTTCGTTTCGGGTGAGACGGGACGCAAAGTGCTTGGCTAAAGTAAGCTTTTGGGCAATATAAATAAAGCATATGAAGAGACGGACGCCAATGCCGTATTAATAGTACAGATATACAAGAACAAAAACACCAAACAAAAATACCAGACCCAAACGTCTTTCCAAAACGCCCCATAAACTTGTCTGCCTCCCTGTCTACCAGCCATCGCCTTCACTGCCTGACCCGTCTTGCCAGTCGTGCTCCAACTGCCACGCATCCTCGGTCCGGATACCCATCGCGTCCAAATCACAGCCCCGGTGGCCCCATTTGTCTGCATACACCTGTCGGCCCACCGCAATGTGCATCTGCAGGCCCGTCTCGAAGCCCTCGGGGTCTCGATAGAATGGCTCGCCTTGGCCGCCCTGTTGTCGTCTCTGCCATGCGTTGCGGTCGGAGACTTCGATGCTGTTAAAGGAGACACCGTTCTCGTCTTCTTCGTCGCTGATCGGCTCCAGGGTATCAGCAATGGCTTCGTTGCCATCGTTCTTGGCCCGGTGCATCTGCTCCACGACGTACACGAGATCCTCGACCGCCTGTTGATGGCTGCGGGTGGTTGAAGACGACGACGACGACAGCGACCTCCGCATCTGCTTCCCGTCGCGCCTGTCCTCTTCAGTCTCACTCTCGCCCTCAACCTTGCCCACTCGCTCATGCTCTGCCGTCGTCCTCTTAGCACCCCATCCACCCACCGAGGGCACCACGCCGGGCACATGGAACAGTGCTCCCAGATCATCGAGCACGCCCGCCACATCAAAGATTCTGCCACGGGCGGCATCAGCATCCCCTGCCAGTACCCGGCCCACTTGAGCCTCAAGTACATGTCGCAGTCGCCGGCATAATACGAAATGTGCGTGTCCCAGGCGCCGACGGCCAAGTACGCGTGGACGTTGACCAGCGTCAGCCGGTCATAATCAAAAAAGTGCGTGGCCCAGGCGGGTGCACCGCCCGAGCCGGGGGCGCGGTGCGTCAAGATCTTGAGGGTTGCCAGAGCTCGCTGGTGGAATGAGCGGGGAGTGTCGATAAACGATCCTCGGCCAAAGTAACCACCACCACCTCCGTGGCCATCGACGTAACCATCCTCGGAGAACACCACGACATCCTGGTGCGACCAAAAGTACTGCGGCCAGTTCATCTGCTGCGCCGTGTACAGATAAAAGTTTTGCAGCTGGGCAAACGTGAACAGCGTCGGCGTCTCAATCACGTTGATGCCCAAGGTGTCAACGAGCTGCGTGTGGTTGAGAAAAAAGGGGTTCTGCAGACTCAATTTCCCGGCCTTGTTGGAACCCATCGTGCCCGTGTTTTCCACCACATAAATGTCCCGCGCCGGCCATCCGGCCGCCATGTAGCTTGTCACACACTGCAGCAGCAGAGGCCAGTTGCGCGTGAAGCCAATCAAGAGTGGTGTGTGTGTCTTGGTGTTGTGCTGCCGTGGCAGCAGAGCCTGCACGCTCTTCTTGTCGTGCTGCGACAGCAACGGGAACGGATCGGGGATCGGCCGGACGGAGTCGTCGTTGTCTTCTCTCAGCTCTGCAGGCGTCTTCTCTTTTTTGTCTCTCCCCTTCTCCTTCTCCTTCACCTTCACCTTCTCATCCTTGGCCTTGGCCTTTGCCAAACCCTTGGCAATCTTGTCCATCTGCTTCTTGCGGTCTTTCGGGGTGTGGCCGCCCTTGTACTTGGGCTTCGGCGGTGCCACATACCCGTCGCCGTGCCAGGCGATGAAGTTGCTGAACAGCACATCGGGTGCCTGTGTCAGTTCACGAAATAAGGGTAGCTTGTCCGAAGGGTCTTTGCCAATGGGTTGGTCTCGAAGAAGACCGTCATCGTCACCACCTTCATGATCCTGCTTGCGAAGGGCCCGCCATGGCCACAGAGAGGATGCTGCAGATCGTGGAACACACTCTGCCAGGGCATAGGATTCGGACTGGTAGGCGGACCGTGAGGAAGGTAATGGTCGGAGGACGTCGCTGTACTGAAGAAACGTAATCAAAGTAATCGTTGCGAGAATGGCCACAGTCAAGGAGTAGCCCGGTCGGTGTCGAACGCGCGTGACGACTAGCCTGCTGATCGCCTCAAGCTGGTAGAAGGAGGTGGCCTTCTCCCTCATCGTGGGCAGCATGAAAGGAAAGAAGAAAAGAAAAAGAAAAAAGAAAAGAAACAAAAAAAGGAATATAAGAGGAGCAGAGTGCTGGTCGGTGAATTCAAACAAGAGAAGAGAAGTTAGCAAAACAAAACGTAAAAGATTGTCGAAAAAATAAACGGCAAACAACGAGACGAAGGATTCAAGACGAGCCTCAACGGTTTACCACCAGGCAATGCGAGGGCTAGCAATATATATCTTACCAGTGCTGCGGCTCATATACTCATATACAACTATATAAAAAGCACGCATGCCCAAAATATGCAGAGTTCTTCTGACTCTTCTGGGGGCCGTGGTCTAGATCCATGCCACCACGGCTGAGGGAATCCCTTCTGTTTGTCTCGTTTAACCCGGGAACCGTGTGCTCTGTAGAGGGAGCAATAAATTGATGGAGGCTGCACCGATTTCTCCAGATTATTCAGTTGCTATCTCTCTTTTTGAATTCTGTTTCTTTTCTTCGTTTTGCTCTGTGGGCTGTTTCTTAATTATTAGCGCATCGTGGCGTTTTTGCGTTGAGCGCCCCTTTGGAACTCTTCGATTGTCGAGTCCCTATTGTCTTGCATATGTGAGAATAAACATTTACCACTCAGCCGTGGGTAAGGAGTTTTTCAGCAAATTGATACCCTGTTGAGATTAGTAGAATCAATAGAAGGGGGTCGCTAGGAATACGGCCTTGAAGGACAAGGGTGATCGAGCCAGAAAATCGAAATAAGTGGCAAAGCTCGAAGTAGAGGGAGGCAGATACAGGCAGAAAAAGACAAAAAAAGCCATCCAGCTGAACGTTGGTAAAGCTATCAAAACTATCGCGGCTTGGCATGCAGTCTAAACACGCCTGAAGAGTGCGGCGACTGCAGCCGTTCAGGAGGAAAAACAGACCCCAAAGCTCTTGGCAATATTTGCAGGGATCTTAAAGGCTCAAAGAGGTACCGTCGGATCCCAAACGGGTATCTAATAACACTCGGGGCATATGGAAACAGATGGCGTCAAACGGGCGTTAAAAGACAAAATACACGAATGATTGCAGAAGCACCAAGGCTGGATAAAACGTTTTATATTTGCATTTTTGGTTGGAATGATTTGATAGAGAAAACAAAAAAAAGACAAGATATCCGAAAACACCATGCGACAAAAGGACGACAAAAACATAAATAAGAAAAGAAAATGGCTGGAAAAAAGTACAGTGTAAATCGAGACAAAGGAGATGAAGAGAACTGAAGAAGAGAACTCAGAAGAGAAAAGAATCAAAAGAGGGGAAGTTGAAAAAAGAAGAAAGAAAAGGGAAAGGTGGAGTACATAAAAAGTTAAAGAACTTAGAAGAAATCTTTTTGAAAATGAAGGGATATACGCAGAACAGAAGAAGAGGAAAGTAAAGAAAATGAAAAGGAAAGAAATCAGAGCTCGCTGCGGCTGCAATCACTCTTCGTCAACGGCCACCATAATGCCGCTGGCCTTGCTCGACTTCTTGCCCAGCTTCAGCATGCTCAACCGCTTGCGCACGCTGCCCATTTTGACCACGCCAGGGCCGTCCACTTCATTGGTGGCATCATTGCCGATACCGCCGCTCATCACGTTCACGGCGCCCGCACTACTGCTCATGCTCCGCTTGCGGTCCAGCGATGTAAAGTCGGAGCTCTTGCGCGACAGCTCGGCGACCCACTCGCTCGCAGCATTGCCCTTGGGCTTGCTGCTGATAACCGGAACCGGCTCGGTGGCCGTCCGGCTGATGCCCGTCGTGTAGTTGTTGCTGCCGCTGCTGTTGTTGTTGCTCTTCGTCCGGCCATTGCCGTTGCTGTTCGAGTGTCCATTCTGATTGCCACCCACAATGGTGGTCTCCGTGCTGGCCGTGTACTGTGGCATGGGTGGTGTCGTCTTGTCGCTGTTTTGGCGGAAGAAGCTGCTGCGACGGTTGTTGCTGCTGTTGCTATTGCTGTTGACATTCTCCTTGCTGCGGTTCTGGCTGCGGCTGTGCTCGCTGACCGAGTCGGCCACCACGTCGCCTGTACCGCTCGCGCCGACACTGCTCTTGCGCGACGTATTGTGGATCGTGCTCTCGCTGTTGGACATGTGGAGGCTCTCGCCGCGCTTCCGGCTGCTGTTGACCCCGCCGCCGCCACCGCCCAGGAACGACAGGCGGGTCCCGCGGCCCCTGGCGCAGAGCGGCAATGGGCTGCACTGCCGATGCCTCTTCGACGACAGCACCGCCGTCGTTAGCGACGGCACTGCTACTTCCCACACCGTTGATGCCCTCCAGAGTAGATCCAACGTCGGGCAGTCTTGGCGGGCCAGAGTCGGTCGGTGATGTGCGCGGCCAGGTTGGAGACGCTGTTGCCGTCTCGACGACAGCCTGCGGCGTGAAGATGGCAATTTCTGGCGCGAATGTAGCCTCGAAGTCTATGAAGGTGTTAGTGAGTGAAAGATTATGGTGCTTGTAGAGAGAGCACTTACACTGCGTCAGATCATCGGCGTGGCCAGACAGGTTGTCGTTGGACGACCTGGCCAACAGCGCCAGGCTGCGCTTGATCATCATGGCATGGTCCACAAGGGCCATCTTGATCGCATTCTCCTGCGGGTCCAGCTCGGGCGTGTCGTCCTCGTCGTCCTCGTCGAGATCGTCATCATCGTCGTCTTCGCCCTTGTCGGCATCGTCGCCGCCTGACTGCTCGCCACGGCGGCGGCTGGTCGGGATCAGCTCGCGATAGCTGACGACGCTGCTTTCCGAGCTGGGGTTGACAGAGATGCTGATGGCATCTAGCAAAAGCTGGGCGGTCTCGGGTGAGTTATCGCCGTCGGCAACCTTCTTCTCTACGGTCGTCATCTCAGCCGTCTTGCGCAGGATGCGCTCGAGCGCCGCCTCTTTGGCCGACAGGCGGGTCTCGCCCACAGACACAATCTCGCTGCGCCGCAAAATCGTTGGGAACGCCTCGGCCGTCGTGTAGATCGTCTTGTCGACGTAGTGTTCGGCGACAGGGCCCGTCGTCTGGCGGCGGATCGAGGTCGAGAAGATTTGCGGGTGTGACGAGACCAGGTAGTCGCGGATGACTTGTGGGACACGCGCGCGCTGGAAGACATGGTGGCGCAGGTCGCGGTGTGGGCTGATGGCCGAAACCACCAGGAACTGGCCCTCGACGATATCCTCAATCATGTTTTCCGTCGCGGTATTGCCCGAGCCGGCAATCAGGCCAGAGCCGATACGAGAACCGCCTGCGCCAGGCGCAGATGGCATGACCACAATCTGCGCGGCCGGGTACTGCTCCTGCATGCGGTCCGTGAAAGCGTTGGTGCGCTCGTTGGGCGACCCTTCGTACACAAACTCCTTGTCGCGCACACTGGCCGGGAAGCCGAGGCCACGGAACATGACGCGGAAGTATTTGGGCACGAGACGGTCGCTCTTGGCAATGGTCTCGTACACGGTCGCAATGGCACGCTCCGTACGAGCCAGCTTGGAGAAGTCGTAAATGTTCGTTTCGTACTGGACCTGCAGCTCCTTGTAGGCAGCAAGTGCGCTGCTCCACGCCTCGCCCTCTTCAAAGTGCTTAATCATGTCAAAATAGATGCGCTCTTTGCGCTCAAAGTGCGACTGTGGCGGGAACGGCGGGTCGGATAAGGCTGGCGCAGTGCGTAGCGGGTCCCATTCGTACAGCTCGGCGTGGAGGCGTAAAGCAAGACCGGCTTCGGCATGGTTGCGCGAAGCTGCCTGCAGGGTGGCCAGTTGGTGCACGTAGCGCACAAACATTTCTTCCTTTTGCATGTCGCGAAGGAACTCCATCAGGCGCAGACGGTTGATCAGGTGAGACGCCTCGCCCGACGCTGAGCTGCCGCTGTTGGCACCGCCAGCAGCAGTCAGGGCACCGGGAGCCGCGGAGCCGTTCACAGCACCACCACCATCGCCGCCGTGGACAGCGACCAGGAGGTCAAGGAACTCATCAATGGTGGCAATGAGCTCGCGCAGGGCCGTGTACAGAGGCTCGTCGGGAACGTCGGCCAGGGCCGTGAAACGGTCGAGCAGCTCGCCCACAAACAGCTTTTGTAGGATGCTCTCCGTCAGGGGCTTTGTCTTGAAGTAGTGATCGAGGTAATCGATAATCTCGGCCTGGATGATGGCCAGGTCCTCGCTCAGCGTCCACTCGCTCACAATCATGGTCTGGAGCACCTCGACGGCCATGCGCCGCAGACCCTCGTGCACACTAAGACAGAGCTCGACAATGGGACCGACCAGCGTCGGCACATATTGGACCTGGTAGCCGCCCATCTTGCTGAGGCCGTAGCGCTGCTGCTCGTCGACGGTGGCGTCCCAGCCGATGGCCTCCCATGTGCGGCGCAAAAGGTCGGCGCCGTGCTCGCGGACATCGCCGGCAATCTTCCAGACGGCACGCCGTTTTTGTTCCGGGAAGGTCTCGAGGGCTAGCGAGGGGCTGCTGACGAGCATGAGCAAAGTCGTGAAGAGCATCTTCCACAGCTCGGTGTTGAAGCCCTCGGCATCATCCGGGTCGGGCAGGAAGCTCTCCAAAAGAATTGTGGCCAGGTACTGCAGCGTGCGCATTATCGACTTGTGGTGGAAGATGTGGGTGCTCAGCCAGGTGGACGGGAAGGCCTCGCCACGCAGGATGCTCATGTGGACGCGCAGCGTGTTCTCGAGAATGACGGCCAGGTCACCATCGGCCAGCTCCAGCTGCATGCCGCTCGGCGAGTTAGACAGAGCCGACAGGACAGCCGACAGTTCGACGAGGGCTTCATCGAACACGGGCTGCTGCTGTTGGCGCTGCTGCAGCTTCTGTTGTTCGTTGGGCTGTGGCCGTCCATCAAGCGACTCCTCGGTACCGGCCTCGGGTAGCGCGATCGTTTTTGACGGGAACGGGTACTGTGTTGGGAAGAGCAGTGAAAGCTTGCTCCGGGGTGCTTTGGGTGGTGTGTTGGGGCCAGCAACGGCGCTGGCAGCGGCGGCGACTTCGACAGAGTGCTGGATGGCCAAGTACGATTCCAGAATCTTGGGGACGTAGTCGGGAATCTCGGGGCCCAGATGGTCGATTTGGCTGGCGAGAATCGAGCAGCAGAGCCGCACCTGCTCCTTCCACTGCTCAGTGACATCGTCGCTGTGGCCCCAGTGCGGTGCTATCCAGCGGACTGTATTGGCGCTCAGCGCGGATCTTTGTTCGGGGTGCGCAAAGATGTCGAGACGGGAGTAGTTGATGATGAGCACGAGCTTGTACAGCACCAGCTTGCCCTTGACGTTGGCGCAAGCGTCCATAAAGTCAATGGCAATGTGCAAAATCTCTTCGGTCGTCAGCAAATTCGACAGCTCTGGCAGCCACGTGTGGAAATGCTGGACAGCGAGCGTTTGGCTGCCGACGAGAACCGGGGCCGTGTTGCGCATCATGGCCTCCAAAGCCTTGAAGATGCTCTGCAGGTGGCGTGTGAAACCGGGCGTTGTGCTGGTGATGCCGATGCCGGCTTCCTTGACACGCTGCTGATCACGGGCGTGCGTAATAAATTTGAGAATGTGGCGGACGACCTTGAACGTGGCACGGAGTTTGCGGGAGATCTGGGGTTCGGTGGGCTTGGCGAGGAGACGGGTGAAGGAGCGGACGAGGCAGGGCGTGGCAAAGGGGTAGTTGAACTTGTTCTCGGCGTACTGGTCGACAAGTGGGCCGACGTTAAAGCGGCGATCGTGGACGATATCGAGAACACGCACAAGGGCCGTAAAGACCAAGTCCTCGTACTCGTCGTTGCCGGCGTAGTCGACTAGAATGGCAAACAAGGCGTCGAGTACGTCACTGAGCAACTTCACAACTTCGATTTCGGGAACAAAAATGAGCTGTTGCAGCAAGCTCGGCACATTCTCCTTGAGACCTTCGCGCCACTTGAGCAGACCCAAAACAACACGGTCTTGCGAGAAGCGCGTACTGCAAAGATAGGACTCGACGCGGAGCGTAGCCAGCACGCCCGTGACCTCGGCCTGTGCGTCGCCACGGCCCTTAGTGGCCCACTGCAAAGAGAGGTAGCCACCACGGCCCGGCGGTGCATTGGCTGGTGGCCGCGGCGCAACCGTGTTCTCGTCGACGCGGTACAGAAGCAGCGGGTGTGAGCCGTCACGCACAAAGGCGGCCTGGTCCCACAGAGGCATGTGAGCCATGGCAAACGGCGGATTGGGCATATCGGCGACGAACATAACGACGTGAGCCGAGGACACATCCTGCGGCACTAGAGACAAACGCAGGGTCTGCCGCCAGCCATCGCTCCGGTCGGCCGCCAAGGACCGCCAGGTGCTGAGACCCTCGCCATTGGAGTAGGGGAAGATGCAGTTGTCGATGCGCTCGCCATTGGCGCGGCGGACTTCGAGTGTGACCTGGAGATTGTTCCCTTGCAAGCTGTTGGGCAGCGCCGTGGGGCTTGTGCCATAGCGGGACAGCCAGACTTGGCGGTTGAGCACAGCGTCCTGCAGCGTCACGTAGATGTCGGAGCGGGGCTTGGTGGGCGCGCCCGAGAAGCCCATCTTGTTGGTCTTGCCAATACCCGCCAAAAGCGTGGGCGTGGCGCGGATGAGAACGTCGGCGTCCTGGTGGTTGAAGGCGCGGAGGTGCACCTGCACACGCTCGGCGCCTCGGGACTTTTCAAACTGGCCCGACTTGCTAAACATGAGCTCCTGGATGATGGGGTCCCAGTCGTCGCCCGTCTGCTGCTTCTCGGCGGACGCGCCAAAGCGGTCGCCGGGTGCCCAGATGTTAATGACGTGCTCCACCTCGTCGTTTTGCTGCTTCATAATGGCGTTCAGCTTCAGGACACCCACACCCACTGAGCGGTCGGCAGTCATGTGATGACCCGCCGAACCGTCAAACGAGCTCCGGCCGGCACTCTTTGAGTTGGCCGTGCTGGGTGGGCCGTCGCGGCTAAGTTGTGCGCCACCGGTGCCCGGACGGTCCTCGCCCTGCTCGTTAAGCGAGTCGAGTTTTGTGTTGCCCGACCTGGAAAAGGGCGCACGATTGCTCTTGCTCGACCACATCAGGCTTCTCCGGGCCGACTTGTTGCCGCTGGACAGAGGTGGGCGGTTGCCGTCCTTAGCGGCACCGCCTCCACTGATGGACATGCCGGCGCTGTGGCCGAGCGAGCCCGAGCCCGAGCGTGAGCCCGGCTTGCCGAGTAAGGCTGGGCGGCGGCAGATATTTGCTGAGCCGAGCGGACGTCCACAACGAGGAAGAGGTCGGAGTCGAGGGCCGGGGCCTCGCCAATGTCGGCAGACAAAAGGTCAGTAAACAAGGTGCGCATATTTAGGCCCTTGGCCAGGTTGTTGATGGAGCCGCCCGGTGGCGTGCTGATGCTAAAGTTCTCGGACAGGCGAACAAGCTTGCCACCGACGCGGCCACACAAGCTGAGCACCAGTGTGGTGTCCTCGGTAGATGCGCCGGCGAAGCCCTTGACGTCGACAAGCAGGTGGTGGAGGACGGTGGACTCGACAACGGGCTGTGGGGGCTCGTTGAGCATGCTCATAATGGACTGCAGCTGGGTGATTTCGACGACGGAATCGTCGCCTGTCAAAATGCGGCCACGCTGGACGGGGTCACGCACAATGACCTCGCCGCCGCAGAGCTTGTTGACACGCACGAGATCCCATACCGTCTTTTCGCGCAGATTGCGGTACTCCCATGTGGTCAAAACGTTGTGCAAGAATTGTTGGCGGGCGAGGTTGAGAGAGCTGATGAGTTGCGACAAAATGTCAAGTTTGTGGTACTGGCGGGTGAGGAGGAGCTCGTGCAGGTTGGTCGAGTGCCATTCGCGGAGGCAGGAGGCGATCTCGTCGATCAGTGGCTCGGCGGCTGAGGTCGGGGTCTCGTCGCCAATCTTGAGCATGGGCACGGGTGCTTGTGGGCGCGGAGCATTGGGTCGCGCTCGACCGGGACAGACAGGCGTTCCTGGGTGGATATTGTGGCCGTAGAGCGGGCGCGCGAGGAGGACGGGTTGCTGTTGCGGCTGGACTTGTCGGCGCCATTGATGACCGACAGCTCGAGCTCTTTTAGGGCCTCGCGCTTCTTGGTCCGTCGCCGGCCAGCGATGCCGCTCTTTGCTGAGTCGCTGCCCTGTTGGTCGGCTGCAGTACGGTTCTCTCCGCCGTTGGTGGTGCCATCGTCGCTAACGTCGGCGGCGGTGTCGTCGTTGTTTTCTTCGTCCTCGTCGCCGTCACCATCTTCGGATTCGCCGAGCAGCTCGCGCACCTCGACACAGCTTCGGGGGAAGATGCCACTGAAGACGCGTGCTTCGAGTGTCTGGCCCTTGACGGATGTCAGGCCGGCCAGCAAGCTCGGCGGCTTCAGCAGATAGCCACGCAGCCAGCTGCCGTCGGTAGTCTCTTCGATAATGTAGAGCTCATCGCCGATTTCGAGGACGAGGTCTTCCGGGTGGGAGGCTGCGAAGGGGAAGGTCGCTACGGCGAACGCGATGTGAGGCAGAGGTTGCCAGGGCATTGTTGCGGCTGTGTGTGCATCTATGTCTGCACCGAGGCAGGAAGAACGGCGCGACGAAAGTTGTTAATAGTCGTTCGTCGTATACCGTATGCCGTGTCAGTCCGCCGGAGAATTAAAGATGTCGCACAGAGAGGGTGGCACACGCAACGGTGTTATGCACAAGGTCGTAGGGCTGTGGGCGTTGCGATCACGGGCATCGCATGTGGAAAAGATTCGAGTGCGTCCTGTCTTACGTCGCGTTAGACAGCTGAGGCTGTGGTGTGAGACTGCAGTTGGCAGTATGAGACAAGCAGCGAATCTGCGAGACTGAAAGGTGATGGGATGGAAGGAAGAAAAGAACACAGAAAAAAAAGCTCGGACGATTCTCAGGTTGCGCAAAGAAGTCGAGAAATATCCAGAACGGTGGACGTACAATGTCCAATGGCTGTAGGATTTGTCGTGGAATATGCGCCGGCAAAGAGAAAGGGGGGGGAGGGGTGCAGAGTATCCAAGCTCGTCGAAAAGGCGTTTCGATATCGCAACGTCGATGCAGTCGTCGTGATGCTGTTTTTGGAGAGTCTCCGTCAGTTATTCTGTGGGCATTGAAACACACAAGAAAGAAAAACTCAATCTCGTTCTTGGACAGTCGCACTCACAAAGGACACCAAAAAGGCACACTGTGCTGTCTGCTATATGCAGTCGCGTTTCCCGTTTGTTCACTCTTTTTTGGAGAGGCAGGTTTCGGCAGGGGCGCGTCGTTCAGGGGCGGGACTGGCAAGGTCGACGGGGAACGGATGGGAGGACTGAAGACTGGAGAAGGGCTGGGACTCCTACTCCGTCAGAAAGGGGGGGCGAGGCGGGAGAGGCCCTGTTTGCTACTCACGGGCATTCACTGTAACGACGAAATTTGGTCGAGGAAGTGATCGTCGTGCAGCAAATATGAGAAACGGACAATCGGCGAGAGAGAGAAAAGAAAAAAACAGACGGACAGAAACCGGGGGGTCGAAGCTGAGGAAAGGTCTTTGACGGTGGAGTATCCTTGCAAAACGAAACACACTGAGATCTCGCAGCCGATGCAAAACGGTGAGGAGGAGGGGCCGAAAAAGAAATAATATCAGAAAAAAGAAAATAATAAAATGGCGTCGCTGGCCAAAACGGATGCACACAATCTCTCAATTTGCGAAAGCTGCCGCAAGCTGGGGGGGACAGGCCACCTGGCGTGGAGAAAAGTTAAATTGATGGCTGCTTGTCGTGGGTCGGAGACCGTGAAACAGCTCGACAGGGGTTGTTGTTGGGCGTCCTTTTGGTTTCTTGGGGATATGCTTGGGATGCTTTTCTGGTGGTCAATTTTGTGTTTGGGCTGCAGATGTGACGAGACTTTTTTCAGACTCCTTTTTTTCTCGTGAGGAGATAACAGTCCATCCCAGGCCTGGTCGTGCCTTCCTGATGCGAACAGAAAAGCACCCCCGCCCCTGCCCATCGTGGTTCTGGTGGTGGTCTCGTACCTTCCTGTCTGTGTTTGCTCTCGCACCTGCTCCTGCACCCACACTTGCTCGCGTTCTGTCTGTCTGTCTCCCCTGGCGCCTTCCCTTTTTCTCACTCACCTCTCTCTCTCACTCGCAGCGTTCCCCGTTTTACCCCTTCCTGCCGCGCCAGGACACCAAAACGCCAAAACGCCAATGCCAAAACGGCCAATTCTCTTGTTAGCTCTTTCCTAGTCTGGATCCCGGGCCTGTCCCGCACTTCAATCAGGGATAGGGCTCCTGATTGGCTGGCGCGGCCAGGGCAAGAGCCGGGGCCTAGCACTAACGGCTATGGAGCCACGGCCAGGGAGCAAAAGAAGGAAAGAGCAGCACATCGCCGCGCATTCTGGCGAGATGTCTCTCTTTCTCGTGTGTTTGTAGATGGTGTTATCGTGACTGTCTGTCCGCGAGCAACGGTCGCCAGCACTGCACTGATAGCATTTGGATCTATCTAGTCTGTATTTTGTTTTCTTTTTGGTTTTCTGTTGTCCTCCTCCTGTCCTAAAAGAATGCGCTGCTGGCGTGACACGGCCCAAAATAGGACCTGCGCTCAGACATATTTCTTTCTTTTTTTTTGTTCTTTTTCATGTCTATCCTTTCGATAGCGGCACCACAGACGCCTCTGACCACAAGTGCAAACGGACCAGACCTCCAGGACGCAGCCAGACATCAAGTGAAAACCGACCAAGCTTCAGGGACTCGAAACGGTCAAGCTACGCGGCTTGAAAAAAGAAACATAAACGGCGACCAAAAAAAGAAACAACATGAGAAAAAGAGAAAAAGAGAAAAAGAGAAAAAGACAAGACATGAAAAAAGTTCTTCAGCAGGCCCGGGCCCAAGCCGCATGGGCACCTGCGAGGTACAATTACTCTCGCCGGCCGGCGACAGCTTTGGCCATCGCCGAAAATCAAAACGAAAGCCAAAAGATCCGACCGGCGAGCTTTTTGCAGGATTCGAGCTATCGGAGCAGCAGCGGAACAAGTCTCGGGCAAGCAAATCCTCCCAACGACGATCGGTGTACGCGTACGAGGAGAGATCAGAGACTGATCAAAGAGTCGACCTTCCCACAAGTGGCCTTCGGTCATGTCTCGTAAACATTTCTTTTTGACGTGCTTAAACTCGTAAACAAAACGGCTCAAACGGCCCAAAAACAAACGAACAGCTGCACGTCGCTGTAAACACTATCGGTCTACATGCACGGCGGCCGGGCCAATGATGCGGCATGAGCCTTGACCAACGAGCTGGGCCCCTCTCTGTCTCTGTCGTTCTTGACAGGTCTTCGGTATGAAGCCCACCAGCCCACCTCCCGCTCGCTAAAATGCGCTGTTAAGCTGTAAAGCGGCGATGTAACGGGTCTCTCAGGGGCATGCAGTAGCAGATGTGAGCAGACGGCCCGGCACATGCCAAAATTGATGCAAGGGGTGGAGATTATGTCATCGAGAGCTCGTCCTCGAGCGTGACGTATCACGTGCATATGTGACCTATGACGGAATCATCCAAAGCACGCTTATCCCAATATGGGAGCTCCCTGCTCAAGGCAGATGCCCTCTTTTCCCGGGAAACCGCCCAGTTGCTGTAAGCACACCTCGACAACACTCACTACTAAAACTACCAACATCAGTTTCCAGGCACACGACATTCTCGATCGCCATCGACCGTTTCCATTTTGGCGAGCCTGCCATAGTTTCTTTATGTTTATCTTCTTTCTTTCTTTCATTCAACACCGTTTACATTTCCAGCATCGCCGTTCAACAGAGCTTTTGTGTCGCCTTGTTTGCCCCCCCCCCCTCCCCATCTGAAGCCTAAAGTTTGCCTCCTCGATCCCGAGAGCTACCTTCCGACACGGGTCTTCCGGATAGCATCGATACTCGCGCCCTGCACGGCCTTTGTTTTCATCAGCGATACGCTCAGACATCGACTCTGCCTCACGACAACTGCCTCTGCGTCCCCCAAACGTGCGCTCGTCGCTCCCTTTCCCTTCGATTGACGACTCTTTTCGAACCACGAATTATACCTCTACACTCTCGGAGCCATGCACTTCTTATTAAGCGTGGCCCTCGCGGCGGCCGTCCAGCCCGCCACGGCCATGCTCGCCTGCGACCGCATCGTCGCCGACAAACAAATCTTTGACTTTAGCCCGCTCCGGGGCCCGCACTCGGTCGTCACCACGCTGCACACGCCGCCTACAGAACAGAATGTTACCTACACGCTGGATCTGTGTGGCCCGCTGAAGCGCAAGGGTGACGTCCCAAAGGGCGAAGAGTGCCCAAACGGAAGCTGGGGTATGCACCCCCTCCCTCTACAAGAAAAAAAATTGAATATTTGCTAACGCGAACCGTAGCCTGCGCGATAAAACGGCTTCGCGGCGCCGACGGCACGACCAGCATCACCCAAGTCATTCCCCTGGCGGGCAACCTCGCCGACCAGGGCGGCGGATCCCTCGACCACAAGGCCACGCGTCTCAAGACGGCCGACTCGCACGCAGACTCGCAGCAAGAAGGTGTGCGGCTCGTGCTACAGGGCGGCCGGTACCCGCTCGACGGCGCCGTCAAAGACCGCCAGAACCAGCGCGTGATTGTGGAGCTGCTGTGCGACAAGAACCGTGAGGGCACGGAAGGCGAGTGGCTCGTGGGCGAGTACGAGGGAGCGGCGGGTGCTCCGTCCCTTTCTGGGGCTGTCAACGAGACACTGGTCGACGGCAACGGCTTTAGCACGCGCGAGGACCACCCGGGCGAGCGGCAGCTGACACGGGAGGGCGAGGACCCGGCGCTCCTCTTTGGCGGCTACGAGATCCACGACGCCGACGGCACCTTTGGCACGCTGCGCCTGACGTGGTACACCAAGTACGCCTGTGAAAGTGTCGCCGGCGGCCGCAGCAACCACTGGGGTTTCTTTACGTGGTTTGTCGTCCTCGCCTTTCTGGGCACGGCCTCGTACCTCATCTTTGGCTCGTGGCTCAACTACAACCGCTACGGCGCCACCGGCTGGGATGCGCTGCCGCACAGCGATACGATCCGCGATGCGCCCAGCATGCTCAGCGACTGGATCCGTAGGGCGATCAACACTCTTCAAAGCAGCGGCAGCCGGGGCGGCTACAGTGCGTTGTGAGCCGTCATGCAGAAGAGACTTGTTTTTCTGTGGCATGTCAAGGGTGTGTTTTGTTAGTCTGTAACCATTATGGGTGTTCTCTCTTGGCTTTTTGGCTGTTTCTGTTGACTGTTTTTTCTGTACCTTTTTGTATCTCAATTTTGGTCTTTCTTTCTTTTTTCTATGTTTTTATCTGCTGTCTAGATCTGGAAGGCATTCCTTGGGACATCTCTATCAGGAAGGGTTGTCGGGACTTTTTCTTGTCCTGTGTTGGTTCGGGATGCCAATACAACCTCATATTATCACCATCATTGGAATCACTTTGGTTATGCATGACACGAGTTACTACAACAGGATTGCTGACACAAGCAGGCACACACTCCGGGTTCCAACGCCGTCTGACAACGTGCGCGAGACCGTCGTCAAAATCTGCCAGTTCTGGGTTTCTTTCATGTTGCAGTCTACGGAGCACGCTCGCGTAAATCGACCTTGACCCCGCAACTTTAAGCGCATCCAGCAACGAAGCTTATCCACCACGCCGAGCTTTTGTACCTGTTTTCTGCCGCGAAACACCAAATCTCCAAGCTGCAAACTACCAACCCAATCACCAAAACCCGGCACTATGCGTACTAGTCGCTATGGCGCAAAACCTGCAGCAACAGCGTCATTGGCTGGCCGGCCACTGTCATTCGCTGCTCTCCAACGGGACTGGCCTCCGTTCGCACTGTTTCTGCTGTCTTTGCTGTTTGTCACTGATTTTGCGCTGCTTCGCACTTGGGGAGCTCCGCCCGATTACGGAATCGAAGCGAGTAAGACAAGTCCCGCGGTATTCACGACGGAACACCAACCCGAGTCACACTCCGTCAATTTTTTTTTTTGTATTGCGCTCCGTTCATTTATAATAAGTCGCTGACCACCCCTAACGATTTGGACAGTTTGCGCTCTTTTGGCATCCTCAATGCGTCTTTCCTGTCTACGGCCTCTTCCCAGGCAGTTTTCGTCTTCCTCGTCTCTGTCCGCCCGCGCATCGGCTCTTCTGTCCACCCCGCTTCCGCATCAAAGTCCGAACCCGCAACATCGCCATCGCCAATTTACCGCGTCCGCCATGGCTTCCACAAAAAAGCTTCAGCCCGCTGCCCGCGTCTCTGGCCAGCGGCAAGATGTCTGGACCATTGTCAACGAGGCTGCCGCGGCGTCGCCCAAGCAGCCCATTGTCAACATGGGCCAGGGCTTCTTCGGCTACAACCCGCCCAAGTTTGTGCTCGATGCCGCCAAAGAGGCGCTTGACCGCGTCGAGTGCAACCAGTACAGCCCGACCAAGGGCCGACCACGTCTCCGCAAGGCCATTGCCGACGCCTACTCTCCCTTCTGGGGCCGCACGCTGAACCCCGAGACCGAGGTGACGGTCACGACCGGCGCCAACGAGGGCATGCTAAGCGCCTTCATGGCCTTTATCGAACCCGGTGACGAGGTCATCATCTTTGAGCCTTCTTCGACCAGTACATTAGCAACATTGAGATCCCTGGCGGCAAGATTGTCTACGTGCCCATGCACCCGCCCTCGGACGGCGCCGACCGCACGTCGTCCGCTGGCGAGTGGACCGTCAACTTTGAGGAGCTCGAGAAGGCCGTGACACCGCGCACCAAGATGATTGTCATTAACACGCCGCACAACCCTGTGGGCAAGGTGTTCTCCAAGGAGGAGCTCGTCAAGATTGCCGACATCTGCCTTAAGAACGAGATTATTATCCTGTCGGACGAGGTTTACGACCGTCTCTTCTACACACCCTTTACCCGCATCGCCACGCTGTCGCCCGAGGTCGAGAAGCTGACGCTGACCGTCGGCTCGGCCGGCAAGAACTTTTACGCCACCGGCTGGCGTGTCGGCTGGCTGATTGGCCCGCCGGAGCTGCTGCAGCACGTCTCGGCCGCGCACACGCGCATCTGCTACTCTTCTGTGTCGCCGCTCCAAGAGGCGTGCGCGATTGGTTCGTCCTCCCTGGCTATACGCAAGCAATTTGCTTCCCGTGCCAACAACTGCTAACAACTACAGGCTTCGAGAAGGCGGACAAGGAGGGCTTCTGGGACGAGAGCATCAAGGAGATGAAGGGCAAGCTGGCCCGCTTCAACGAGATCTGGGACGAGCTCGGCATCCCCTACTCGGAGCCCGAGGGCGGCTACTTTGTCCTCGCCAACCTCAGCAAGGTCAAGCTGCCCGCCGACTACCCCTTCCCGCCCCACGTCGCCAGCCGGCCCCGCGATTTCCAGTTGTGCTGGTTCCTGATCCAGGAGTTGGGCGTCGCCGCCATCCCGCCGACTGAGTTTTTATACCGAGGCCAACGCCAACATTGTCGAGGACTACCTGCGCTTCGCCGTCTGCAAGCCGGACGATGTGCTCGAGACGGCCAAGGAGCGTCTCCGCGGGCTGAAGAAGTTTATCCAGTAGAGGGTTGAGTTGTGGGTAAAGCGATATATTGAGGTATGGTATTGAAAGAGACATACACTAAAAGCAAAATAAAATAAAAATAGACCTTCCACCCCCAGCCATATCCAATATCTAGAACTTTATCAATTAGATATACTTTCCACCTTTCCCAGCGGTTCTCTGGCTGTTTTGTATTCCCCCATATCTATTTGAAGCACGAGAAGAGGGCCGAGAAGGGATTCGAGGAGGTGTTGGCCTTTGCCGGGACTTCCTTCTTCGCAGCAGGAGTACCCGACGACGTCGATGCAGCCGAGGCCGCTTTCTTATCCTTGGGGATGTGGATGCTCTTGGTGTAAGCATACGACAACAGCCCCTGCTTGCCCATCTCGCCGCCAAAGCCGCTGTTCTTGAAACCGGCGAAAAACGCGCGCCACGTTCGGCTTCTCGCTCGAGTTGATCCACACCGATCCAGCCTCGAGCCGGTCGGCCATGCGCCGTGCCTTGGCCAGGTCCGTTGAGTAGACCGTGGCGCCAAGACCGGCATTGGCCAGGTTGGCCCGGGCCACCACCTCGTCGTCGGTCGTCCACTTGAGCACGGGGATAATGGGGCCAAACTGCTCCTCTTGCACCAGCAGCGAGTCCTCCTTGGGCTCTGCCACGACCGTCGGCTCGATCCAGAAGCCCTTGCCCTCGAGCGTCTTACCGCCAGCCACGACTTTGCCGCCGCCGTTGGTCTGCGCGTCCTCCAGAATGTTCTTGACAATGTCGTACTGCATCTTGTTAGACACAGGGCCAAAGACGGTCGGCAGGTTGTCGTCGCCCAGTCGAGCCTCCTCGGTGGCATCCGCTGCAGGCACAGCCGGCAAGTAGTTCTTGTTCGTCTCGGCAACAAACTTGGCCAAGAACTCGTCATAGATAGACTCGTGCACATAAACACGCTTGGTGGCGACGCACATCTGGCCTGCGTTGAAGAACGCACCGCCCACCGTCTGCGCGACCACTGCATCCAAACGGCCAGGCTCGTCGGCAACATCGGCAAACACAATGGCAGCGTCGTTGCCGGCCAGCTCCAGCGTCACTTTCTTGAGGGTCTGAGCACAGCTGGCCATCACGCGTTTGCCCGTGGCGATGGTGCCTGTGAAGCTAATCTTGTGGATGCCGACGTGCTGCGTCATGAGCGCGCCCAAGTCGGCACCGCCATTGACAGCCTGCAGCACACCCTTGGGCAGCAGCTCGATGCAGAGCTCAATCCAGCGGAGCACCGTGTAGGGCGTAAAGGGACTGGGCTTGACGATGACGCAGTTGCCCGTGAGCAGCGAAGAAATGACCTTGAGGTTGCACAGGATCAAGGGGAAGTTCCATGGGCAGATGGCACCGACGACGCCCAACGGTGGGTGCGTGGCCAGGATCTTGATGTCGTCGTCTTCGTACTGCACCTCGTCCGTAAGGCCAATGGTCGAATAGT
The DNA here is from genome assembly GCA_016097105.2 of Sporothrix variecibatus. Classification (NCBI taxonomy): domain Eukaryota; kingdom Fungi; phylum Ascomycota; class Sordariomycetes; order Ophiostomatales; family Ophiostomataceae; genus Sporothrix; species Sporothrix variecibatus. Next base: position 3,701,580 of record JADMNI010000001.1, on the reverse strand, counting down.
ACATGGTCTGGTCGATTGTGTTGGTGATTTCGACGGCAGCAACGATTTTCTACGCTGTCAGCGCGTGTACCCAAAAAATGTCCTTCCCGAAAAATACGTACCGATTTACCAGTCTCGCGGCGCAGAATGTCCGTCAGCTCCTCCTCGTGGGCCTTGATCTGGTCGGCGATCTTCACCAGCAACTTCTGGCGCTCGGCGAGTGTTGTTTTGGCCCAGGCTGGAAAGGCAATGTTGGCCGAGGTGATGGCATCTTCAAGGTCTTGGGTAGTGGCGATCGGGCAGGGCCACAACTGCTCTTCGTTGCGAGGGTCGACACTGTGGTGTGTCTGCGCTGCAGGCTGGGCAGCTGCGTCGACACTCTCGCCTGCTGCAAGAACCGGCCGACGCGCGCCATCGACAATGTTGTAAAACGCGTACTCGGGAATAGCCATTGCGGTGATGGGGCCGTATTAGATGTAAGTAGTGTTTGAGTATCACGATAATGGAGGACAGCGCAATAGGGTATCAAAAAAAGCAAAAAATGGCGGACGAATCGAGGTTTGAAAAAGAGAGTCGAGAAAAGGTTTACAGCAGAGATTAAACTTAATGAGAGAAAAGATACAAACCTCAAAACGGAGAAAAGTCGGGCAATAAATCAAAATGAGATGTAGCTTCAGGGAGCTCTTTAACCGGGCACGGTCATTGTTCTTTTCTTTTTCTGCCCATTCGCCTACCTCGTGTCTTTCGTGTCCATTTCTTCCTTCTGCCCGTTTGGCCTTCCCATCGAAGCTTTTGACACGGCAACGGGAACGCTTTCGAGCGCGTATCTTCTGTAGTCAATGCCGCTCCTACCTCAGAGTCCAGTCGCCTAAATAGACTCAAGAGCACACTCTGCTCTTCAAATAATGGAAGCAAGGCAAGCACAAGCTCAAGTGCCCTCAATCCATGGTTCGGAGAGGCTTTCCATTGTTGCTCGACCAAGTATGTGCGTGAGGAGGTTATTCTGCCGTTTTCGTACAAAAAAAAACTAAAAAAAACTGTTCTCCGCTCGAAGATGTAGACGACAACAGAGTGTGCAGAGCAAGGTTGCAGTTTGGCGGCCAGAGTGCATGCAGACAAGTGGCACGGACTGCAACATCGACTGACAATATTGGACGAGCGATCTCGCACGGGAGAGGCCACTGAATGGTATTATGGAAAGGCTTTCCAGAGTGCAAAGTTGCGCTGGACGGCAAGCTCTACCCTGTGCAGATATTTTATATAAATAAACGTGTCTTCTTTACGGAGAATAGTAAAAGGTATATCCGTTTCATAAGATCGTTGACGGCTCATTAATGCTGTTTCATTTTAAAAACGGGATAGGATATACGGCAATGAGAGAGCCTATACGTGCAAAACATTTCTTACTTTGCCGTTAGGCCTTTTTTGACTTTGCCAATTGTTTTGAGTAGATTCTCATTCAATGATACGAGCTAATACATAACTTCCGGAGAGAAGAGTCTTCATTCTCCCAGATGAATCCCAAACACCAGTCGTTAAAATATATACAAAAGAAATGCCCAAAATTCCAATCCAAAACGCCACGCAGTCGTTTTCTGCAAAGATATCCGCAACGCCATGATAACAAAAATAAATAAAGGTCGACCTTGACTCCCACCAATGCTTTTCAGAAAGGTCTCAGACCGCCTCATGGCTGACCCTTTCCAGAGTCCAACGCCCGCACAATGCCGTAGGCTGCTCCGGCTGCCAAAGCACCGATAAACAGGGTCTGCAGTGCACCCCAGAGACCCGCCTTCCGGCAGTGCACAGTAATGACCGTCTTGATGTAACCGAATGCCAGCAGAATCATCGCCGTGATGGCGACCGAAACCATAAGCGCGTCGCCCGTGCGACGCATAAAAAGTAAGGAATCATGGGGATCAGACCGCCGATAAAGTAGCTCATGCCCATGGTCAGTGCCGACAGCCACGCGCGGCTGACCTCGGGGCACTCCAGGCGCAGCTCAAAGTGCATCATGAAGCGCACCCACATCTCCGGGTTCTTGCAGAGCTCGTTGACGAGCGGCGTGGCGGCCTCGTGGCTGATTTGGTACTCGGCCAGGATGTCGTAGATTTCTTGACGCTCGGCAGCGGGTGTGTTCCGGACCTCGTCCCACTCGCGGGCCTCCTCGCTGTGGTAGTGCTCCTTCTCGGTGGCCGCGGCCAGGTACGCTCCCAGGCCCATGCTGATGGCGCCGGAAAACAGCTCGGCCAGGCCGCCCATAACAACCAGATGTGTGTCGCCCAGGCTGGACAGGCCGGCACACAGCGCAAAGGGCACGGTCAGGCGTCGGCGAAGCCAATGATAATGTCGCGGACAATGGCATTGTAGTCGGAGTGGCGCTCAATGTGCGAGGAGTTGCTGGACGAGACGCGGGTTAGGCTGCTATCAGAACGGCGCTCGATCAAAGGATCGACTTCGGTGGCCATTGTGCTGATGGTTGTTGAAGACATGTGTGTGGATGTGGGAGGATAAATATGTAAGAAGAGGTTGTTGAGAGTGTGAAGTTGTGTGCTGAAGGTGGTGATATTAATGCAGTTCGAATGATGAGATAAATAGTGAGAGTGTATATGAAGAGTGACAAAGGGGCAAAAGGGGCGAAATGTCAATGGCGTTTGTGGTGAGAGCAGTTGGCAGCAATGTGACGAAACAGGAAGGTACGCTAGCCACTAACACAGTGCAGTTGTGAGGAAAGAGCGATGAGAGTGATGATGGGCAGGACAGACGAGATTGAGGACCAGCAATGGCCTCTGGTTTAATACTTTTCCATAGATGTGATGCATGGCCATGGCGGCCGTTGCCTCCCCGCTGACTTTGTCTATTTCTTTGCTTTTTCTTTTCATTTTTTTTTCATTCACATCCCATAATCCCATCACTAGACTGCCAATTCGGCCTCTCCCTTGTTTGGTCGCTCCTTCCCTATCCACTAGATTTGGCACATAGGCGAGATCTTACATGCCCCACCAGCCAATCAGAGCGCGCTCATTACCAAGTTCACCATCTCTGGCCAATCACAGAAGAGCCATTTGACCAAAGATCCAGGCACATCGCCAAATCTTTTGGATCTTAGCTGCGCTTCCGTGTGTTAAGGGACTGCCCGCTTCTAAACCACGGGCCGTTGATTGGCTCGGGGGCTGGAATTTAGGGATCAAAGCGCCCCGTTCGTAACCCCGAATATTGACAGCCCAGGGAGAAAGAAGAAAATGAAAGGCGAAGAAGAGGAGAAAGGAAGAATTTTTTGGCGTGGAAAGAACAAGGTAGAATGCGGCGTACGTCACCTGGCAATATGGCAAACACCGAGATTCGCCTGCCTAAAGTAAACACCGACTCTCTCATGACTCGACAGATTTCACGGTGATATGGGTTCAGTGGCTTATTTTTGCTGTGCTTTCCATCACTCGGCCGAGCTTCGACATACTCGAATCCAATATAAGAATATTTAACGCCGTGAAAACTACATCGACACAGGCCGTGGATATGTCGGAGTGTCAGAGTATCAGACGCGTACTCGGCGTGCCCTCGGAGACAAGAAACTTGCCTTCTGAATCTCACAACTTGGTCGATGCTATCGCTATGGACGATAGCAAGGTGACAAAACCCATCATCTGATTTGTTCCCAAGCTCGGCCAGTGGACATAAAAGTATTTCTTTGGATCCGCGAAAGACAATCTATTTGTAAAACGGAGAATTCTTTTCCTTAAGAATGGATCTATTGAAATTCTGAATTTTTTAAAAACTACGTAGAAGCTCCACGGTCACGAAGTCAAAAACGCGTCCCGCGTCTCGCGGTATGTCGTCTAGACTCGGATCTATTCCGCATTCCCCGTGAAAATAAAAATAAAAAGAGATCAAGCTCATCCCATATCTCACGTCTCACAATGATCGTACCCAGGGGTTAGTTTCTCCGAGCCTCTAGTTCATACACAAGGCTCAGGCACAAGGGTGCAGTGTAGTGCAGGATGCATAAAACGTCTAAGTCTATTATGCACATGGTCATGATGCTATTAAAATGGACGTAAAAAGTAACAAAGAAATCCAACGGCAAAGAAAATGGCTGTGTTCGTGAGACAGCAGAAATGCAAAACATAAACGTAACCGTAAAATCTCACCCAAGATTTTATGCGCCAAACGCTCTCTCCGCCTTTTCCCCCTCCTCACTCCTCCTTCTATTTATTTACAACGTATCCCCGTACGGCCGTCTCATTTCTGGGAGTCAGCAATTGCCTGGTCGAGCAGACCCAGACCCTCCTGGATCTCGGCCTCGGAGATGTTCAATGGCGGCACGAAAACGCAGCGTGTTGGTACCGCACGAGATCACCAGCAGCCCCTTCTCGCGGGCGGCCGCAATAATCGGGTTCGGGTCGATGGTCAGCTGCGCGCCCAGAATAAGGCCGCGGCCGCGAATCTCCGTGATGATCTCTGGGTATTTCTCGCGCAGCTGCTGCAGACGCGCACAAAGACGGCACCCTTGGCCACGACGTCCGACTGCAGAGCCGGGTCGGCCAGACGAGCCAGCACATGGTAGGCCACGCGAGACGCCAGCGGGTTGCCACCAAAGGTAGTACCGTGGTCGCCCAACTTGATGGCGTCGGCGACGGCGCCGCTGACGAGCGTGGCGCCAATGGGGAAGCCGTTGCCCAGAGCCTTGGCCGTCGTCACAATGTCCGGGTGGGCTTCCTTGGGCAGATGAGCGTGCGCCCAGAGCGTGCCACCGGTACGAGCTAGACCGCACTGGATCTCGTCGTGGATTAGGACAAGCACCGACAGCACGGCAGCGGCGGGCCAAAGCCACCATGAACTCCTCGGTGCCGACATTGACACCGCCCTCGCCCTGGATAGGCTCGACAATCACAGCACACGTCTTGTCCGTGACCAGAGCCTCGAGCACAGCCGGGTCGGCGTCGTTGAAAGTGCCGCAGCGGAAACCGGGGACCATGGGCGAAAAGGGCTTCTGGTACTTGGGGTTGTGCGTGGCAGACAGACTGCCCATGGTACGGCCGTGGAAAGCGCCCGAGAAGGACACAACCTCGGTCTGGTTGCCAGACGGGTCCCGGACCTTGCCGACCTTGCGGGCAAACTTGATGGCGGCCTCGTTGGCCTCGCTGCGGAGTTGGCAATAAAAGACGGCCTTGATGGGTCGTAGCCAAAACCGCCAGACTTGGTCGTCTCCTCGACCAGCTGCTTGGAAAGCGTACCGGTCCAGATGTTGTGGTACAGGTTGGAGGCGTGCATGAGCGTGCCGGCCTGGTCGGCAATGACACGGGTGATCTCCGGGTCACAGTGGCCGAGACCGTTGACAGCAATACCGGCCGTCAGGTCAAGGTACTTCTTGCCCTCGAGGTCCCACAGGTAGGAGCCAGCACCGCGCTCAAAGACAGGTGCAGGCCGCGAGTACGTCGCCACCATGTAGGGGTCGCTCTGGGCGACAATCTCGGGACTGTGAAGACCCTCAACAACCTCCTCGCGCTCGAGAACTGCCGTTTGCGTCGGGGTAGCAGCCATCTTCCATGATGAAGTCGCCGAAAAGGTGCGAGCTGCTGGCCGGGCCACCATGAGGGTAGCGCTCCGGCCAACGGTGGCCGAGGTCACGACACTCCGGGCCGCCTTGGCCGCGTTCACGGCGTGTGTCCGCAGACCATTGTGTGGTGGAAAATGGGCGTATCGGGTCGAGTGACGAAAATGTGAGTCAATCGACAAAATAGGACATGCGAATGAATCAAAATACAAATAGAAAGGAAGTATGAGCTGTCTGAATGACCCGATATGGTAGGATGAGGTATATGAACAAATTGAGCAGCCGCGACCGAGCCGGTCCGCTTATCGATAAGAGCCAGCGTGAGTCAAAAAAAACTTTTTACTCTTTTTGCGCATTTTACTCTCCTTAACAAAATCTAGCGGGGTCATGGAGAGTCATTGGAGGGTCGTTGGGTCCGACGTCGGGTAGGCTCAGTGCTAACGCTTAGAGAGGGCCCTGTCCGGGGAAGGAGCGGCCGGCCAGGCCCAAGCGCCACGAGGCTGGCAGTTTCAGACGACAGTCAGGATGGGTCACAAAACGACGATTAGCACGGGGATTTAATGTTTTTATCTGATGAGAATTTTCGTCTTTTTTGGGAGGGCGGTATTTTTGGGGTCGTATATTATTTTAGTATTAATTGCCTTAAGTTGTGGTGCATACTCATTATTTTTCCTATTCCTTTTATTTTCGTTTTATTTTCTCCTTTTCTCTTTTTGCTCGTTTTTTCCATTTCTCTAGAATTGCATATGCCAACCTTGTTTTTTTATCTCCTGCAAGCCACACCCGATGAAAGCAGGAAAGTAATGTAAAACGCCGGTGTGTCAAAGTACACAAGTGCCGTCAGGTTGTCACTGACAGAAACGGCCACTAAATGACTCCTTTCGTCAGTATTCATGACCCTCAGCACAATCCTCTCAATCCTTATTTTCTCTTCATGCAGCACAAGCAACGGCTACCTGCCGCCTTCGACGGCCTAGATCGCGCAAAGCAGTTCCTTTTATCTGCCCACTGCCCCGTACAACGTTTTGGCTGGCAGCTGTGCCCAATTTGCGTTGCTCCACATCTACAGTGTACAATGGCGAGGTTGGCAACGGTCCGACGCCAAGGCTGTCCAAATGCATGATGGATTATGATCAAGATAAAAGAAAAATGCAAAATAAAGAAGAAAAGGAGTAAAATAAAATGAAAAAAGGCAAAAAAAAAAAAACAGAGGGGCATTAGAGGGGTTTACTTGCAGCAAAGCACGCACAAAGAAGAAAAAAAAGGAGGAATACACAGGCCTGGAAAAATACGAAGGGGGTCGAAGGAGGGTCGATACGAGGCCCGGCCAGAGGAGGACCCTTAAAAAAGCTCGAAAAAGCTCCTGAAAAGCTGGCTGGGCGCGAAAAAGAAGGATTGGGTCCAGCCAGAACAGGAGGGCGATCTGCAGGGCTTACACGGCTGCCCCACTTCGCTGCCCACCATCTCGATCTTTCCTTGTTCTCTGGTTCTCTGGCGTGTCTGGCGTCTTGCTCTTGCTACCTGAACTGACAAAAGTGAAAAGGGGCGGCTCTCAACTCAAGAATGCACAAATAGAAAGAGCGAACGAAAGGACGCAAAGAGGAGAACAGAAACGAGGAAAGAGGAAAGAGTGGCAGGGGAGGGGAAGTGCAGAAAGAGCAAAGGAGCAAAAGGGGGGGAAACGGGCAGGAGCTACTCTCGCTCCTGTACATGTGAGGCCACTTCCCTCTGTAGATCCCAACGCCTGGAACTTGGCCATCTGGACTTTTTTGACATTCTTGACAATCTGAACATTCTGGACCACTTCAACCACCCGAACCAACTCTACCCTCCGCCTTATTCAGCAGGGGTCCTCATTCTCTACCACGACTCCGTACCTCGACTCCCACTATCTATCTCGCCATTTGCCTTCCCGCGCTCCCGTCTCCGTTGCTCGCAGGCCCCTTTGTACTTCTTTTTGTACTCTTGTGTTTTCTTTATTTCATTATTCCTCTAATTCGTTGTCTTTACTTCTCTGAGCCCACAAAGCATAGCTCGTCCAACGGCGGCCCGTCCTTTCATTGTTGCAACTAGCCCCAGAAGCATCGTTGCAATCTTTACGAACCCTAACCAGCCTACCTTTAATACCTCTCCAGCTCTCCTCCTATTCCTTTCGCCACCTCCCGCATCCCCGCATCCCCGGTCTTCCTTCTCCACGATATTTGCCATTCTCAACACCCGGCGGCAAACATCCCTCTCAATTTTGCCTCTCTTCGCAATGGCCGACGACCGCCCCGGCCGGCGAAGGTGCCGTGGCTGAGGATGAATCCAAATCAGCTGTGGTCCCGGCTACAATCGACAACAATGCCATCGCCACGAACCGGAAAGCTTACCTGCTAAGCCTGGTGCCGAACCTGACCCTCGACGAGATCTGGATGCTGCAAGAACGACTCGCCAAGCTCGACCTGCGGACCGACATCTTGCCCGCCTCCCTCCAGAGCTGCAGATTATGGTCGCCGACTGTCTGGGCCCGGCTGACCTGGGATGCTGCTTGCACGTGTCATGCATGTGGCGCGGTTCCTTTTTGCACGAGTCTATGCGGAAAGATCTGGCACGGCGGTGCTTCCATCGTTGCTGGAGTATGTCGATGCCGTGCGGGCAGAGATGGCCAAGAAGGATGCCGCCGAAGACGACACGGGCGGATCTAAAACTATCGCAAACGGTGACAAGGCCGCCCAAGACGAAGCCGACAAGGCACACAATGCCCACATCGACCTTATTTTCGCCGAGACAGCACGAAAGTACGCACTCCGAGCGCTTGGCCGCTTTCGATACGTATTCCGCCACTGCCGGAACCCACCATTCACCGTAGCCGAGAGAGCGGCCGAGAAGGCAGCAGGGAAGCCAGTCAGTGAGATTACCGCGTGCGAATCGACATGGCTGGACCAGGGACGACCCCTCGCAAGACGGAGAAACAAGCGGCGGCACGGACAGCATCAACATCTGCAGCAAAGCTACGGCCAACAACATTTTCAGGGAGCAGAAGAATACGGATGGCAACCGCCACGGCCATACGACCTGTTCCAGAATCGGATGGACCCAACTCTCGAGCTGGACAGCGACGAGGATGAACAGGACGACGATATTGTGTCCTTTCACGGCACAGAATACGCATACGGCCGACTTGCATGGCAGTGCCTACAACAAAACGAGACATGGTTTCTCGTGGACGACCTGCGGGATGGACGGCGGCTACCTTTGTGTGTACCAAACGACAATCGGCGAGGTGGATCATTTCTGCTGGTCGGCTTTGGTGACGAGATATTACTGGCAGCATCAGGGAACCGCATGTAAGTCAACTTGCAGAACAACAGCAGCATGGAGTACCTCCAATTATAATCTGACACTGGACTAACATCCTTTTAGGTTGGCATGGAACTTCATCACGGGCGAGCAGCAGGAAAAGCAGCTCCCCGCACAAATGGACACGGTCCAGACGCTCGGCAAGCGCATATGCATCCTGGCCGACGGCCACGTTTATTTCTGGCAGTTTGGTGGCATGCTGCGCGAGGTCGACATGACCGGCCTCGATGAGAAGTACCTGCAGCCCGATGTCGACGGCCGCCTGCCCAGCTACTTTATTCTCGACCCCGTCAACGATGACGTCTTTTACCTGGGCAACTTTGAGCTCGATGTTGGCCAGATGGGCCGCAACGGCAAGCTCGGCTTCCACCTGCACATGTTTGACGGCCTCAACTTCAAGGAGACGTTCTCCGATTACATCCGCTTTGATAACTACGCTTTTCCCCTGTGCCTCATCGAGGCCACTGTGCGCCGCGATGCACGCGCCTTTACTCGCTGGCATCGTGGCGTGCCGGGTCCGGCGCACCGGGCCCTACGCGAAACGTGTCCCCCACTGAAGTCGTGGGCATCGCATCGCTTGCGTTCAATATCTACACAAAGAAATTCTCGCTGTCCTTCTGGAAGCTGCCGCCCGCCACGCCCGCGTACGGCCGCGAGAGCTTGCAGCTCATCCGTATCCACATCTGGAACGACCAGCTTATCACCATTGTCGACCGCTACGCGACGCCGCCCAGGGCAAAGTCCGGCGCGCCAAGCCGCTGCTCTTTGCATTCGACGACGAGTACAGCGAGGCCGCGCGCTGCTCGGCGGCACGCCCTTTTCCGATGTGCCACTCTATACATCGAAGCTCGATGACGAGGACACGACCGAGACCGAAAACGAGCATGATTTTCCGTCCCCTGCTGTCGACACACACATTAAGCCCGAGTTGCGCCAAAAGGTGCGCTTCGACGAGCTGACGCCGAAAGTCCCGGCCAGTGGCTGCAGGACGACGACGACTGGACCAAGAACAACTGTCTGCTGCGGTTCGCGCTGGACGTGGACTCGTCGCCGTCGCGCACCGACCCTTTTCGGCCGGCGCACATCGGCTCGTATTTTATGCAGGGCGACGACGACTTTTTCGTGTTCCGGCACGGTAACGAGTACACGGTCTGGAGCTTCCGCGACGACATTGTGCACAGTGTCGAGCATCCGGTGGCCGGCGCAAGGGGTGTTGTCGAGGCTGGAGGCACTGGGGGTGCGGTCGAAGTCGTTGACTTGTCTGGCGAGGCAGCAGGCGCAGCTCCAGTTGAAAGCTGAAAAGCAACAGTCAGTGTTCACATCTTGTCACGACAAATGATATCTTTGCTGTGGACAATCGTCTGCCGATCACCTCGAATCGATCATATCTGGAAATGCCCGGACGGCGCGGCAAAAACGCGGATCCACTGTCGGGGGAAGACGCGGCGAGCCCGGCTGTACGGCTGCAGTCATGGTTGGATAACGGCGGCAACAAACGAGGAAACGAAGGGGACTAAAAAGTCTAAAAAACCCGACTATGGAGAGGTGCTGGGAATACGGAGGGGAAAGGAGGCCCTGTCGCCTGTATTTATTTCACAGCCCCTCACTTGGAGCTCCCTTCAGAGGTCCAGGATACGCTGTGGCCCGGGCGCGGCTGTGCGCTAGTAGCCGAGGGCACCCAGGCGCTGTAACAACAGTGGTGGACGGGGGGGGGAGGCTCAGAAGGACAGGGGGCACATGGGGCCAAAGAGCGTCTCTTACAGGCTCATCTGTCGTCACTTCCCTCGCTCCCGGGTAATGAAGACCGTCGCGCCTGCCTTTTTTGTTGTTTTCGCTTTTGCGGCGGTAAGCTTGGCCGTGGCAAGAGGCAAGAGGCAACAAAAGCAAAAAGAAAGAAAAAACTGTTAAATAGCGTCCAGATAGCCCCAAAGTCCCCTGGAGGGAGGGCCATGCCAACGCTGGCAGCGCCTTCCCCTACGCTAGAAACAACAGTGTCCAGCAAAAAACGGAGTCCGTTCACCCGAATCCACCCGAGATAAAAATTAGGAGCTGCCAGCCAATCAGCGTGCACAGAAATTTGCGACGCGGGCCCACTAGACACAATTTTTGCACTGGCTGTCCCGGCGCTAGCGGGCCAAGTTGAAGGAAACATGGCAAACTGGCAGGAGCGAACGGTTGTGGTCGCCAAAATAGCGAGAAGAGCGAGAATACGGGGGTACTCAGGTACCTAGCCTTCCCGTGCCTTCCTATTTTCGAGCATTTTCAGGGGCCGGCAGGAGCGTCAGGAGCGTCAGGAGCGTCAGGCTCAGAGGGCAGGCACGGCCGAAACAGCGAGCACGCCAAAATCTTGGGAAACAACGAAAAAAAGGGCCAAAAGGGCCCCAGAATAAAATAAATAAAAATATTCACCGGAAAAAGGCCTCACGCACTTTTCGATTCCCTCTCTCTTTTTCTCTTCCTCCCTCCCCTCCCCCTTCTCTCTCTCTCCTCCCTCTCCCTCTTTCGCGACAGCACACTAATCTTATTCGCAAACCTCGTCTTTTGCGAACGTCAAACTCCACTCCTTCTTTTTTTTTCTTTTGTTGCTTTTCCCGCACATTCCTCCCCCCATCTCACATCCTCACAATGTCTGCTGCTGCTGCTGAGAAGACGGCCATCGCCGCCCCGACGGCCGCTGCGCCGAAGACCGGCTTTGCTCTGTACTCGCGCTTCGCCCTGGCCGGCGCTGTCTGCTGTTCCGTCACCCACGGTGCCCTGACGCCCGTCGATGTGTAAGTTTGGCTGTGCCTCCGGACGACGATAAGGTTGGGAGTCTGGGAGTTTAGGACTTCGGACAATCCCCGCCTCGTCGTGACCGCCTTATCTGTATCGCAGATTGACATATAGACGACATATCGCTAACCCAATTTCCTCCCAAACACAGCGTCAAGACCCGTATCCAGCTCGAGCCCACTGTCTACAACAAGGGCATGATTGGCGGTTTCCGCCAGGTCATCCAGAACGAGGGCGCCGGCGCTCTGCTGACTGGTGTTGGCCCGACCTTTGCTGGTTACTTCCTGCAGGGTGCCTTCAAGTTCGGTGGTTACGAGTTCTTCAAGAAGCAGCACATTGACTACCTGGGCCTTGAGACTGCTTCCAACTACCGCACCGCCGTCTACCTTGCCTCGTCTGCCGCCGCCGAGTTCTTCGCCGACATCGCCCTGTGCCCTCTTGAGGCCACCCGTATCCGTCTCGTCTCCCAGCCCACCTACGCCAGCGGCCTGATCTCTGGTTTCTCCAAGATGCTCTCCACCGAGGGCATTGGCGCTTTCTACGCTGGTTTCGGTCCCATTCTGTTCAAGCAGGTCCCCTACACCATGTCCAAGTTCGTCGTCTTCGAGAAGGTCTCTGAGGCCATCTTCAACATCTACCCCAAGAACACCCTGTCCGACGGTGCCCAGACTACTGTCAACCTGGGCTCTGGTCTGATTGCCGGTTTCGCTGCCGCCCTCGTCTCCCAGCCCACCGACACCATGCTCTCCAAGATCAACAAGACCCCCGGTGAGCCTGGTGAGGGCACCACCTCGCGCCTGATCAAGATCGGCAAGGAGCTGGGCCTCCGGGGCTCGTACACTGGTATCGGTGCCCGTCTGTTCATGGTCGGCACCCTGACCGCCTTCCAGTTCGCCATCTACGGTGACCTGAAGAAGGCTCTCGGCGCCACCGGCGGTGTTGAGATCTCCAAGTAAACGGAGACTCAGCATTGCTAGTCGGGACTGAGAGTACCCAATAGGGGAGGGGACGAGTCGTGGTAGAAGAAGTAAAAAACGTTGTGGATAGACACTGAGGGGACGATATAGAGGTGGACATCCGAAGTCAGTGGTGGTAGTGGAGGAACGTTGCCGTTTTGCGTTTGTAAAAGTAGCCAAAGACCCTTTTTCCCTTTTTTTATTTTTTTACTACATCTACCTTGAGAAATAGACTTTCCGGTTTAATTTTGATAAAAAAAACAACGGGGCACAAAAGGAAAAGAGAAGGCTTCATATATACACACATACACGACGGAAGATAGCAGAAAGCAGAAAGTAGAAAGAGAGAAAGCCCGTCCTGCAGGGCGGCAGAGTCTCATGGTCTTAATTGTACAAAGCAGATTTACGATACACAAATACAGGATTATGACACTCCCATAATGCCACATGTCACATACGCACTTTGGTTTAAACTTGAACAAATGTAGACAAAACTTGATATCTTCGGTCCGCAGATGGCCAGCCGTAAACTACATACACTATGTAAAGAAGAAATTCATCAGGCGGTTCGTAAATAAAGGGCGAATGCAAGAGACAGGGTGTAGGGGGGTAGAAAGAGAATAGAAAAGGGGAAACGAAAAGTGAGAACCCGAGAAACAATCCAAAAATATATACCAAAACTTCACACTCACTCCTTGTCCTGCACGCGCCGCACCCAGTCGTCGTTGACACGCATGCCGTCGACAACAACCACACCACGACCACGACCGACACGGTCCTCCCGCTGCCACCACTTCTGCGCTGCGCAGCAGCATCGCCAGTAGGCTTCTCAGCCTCCGACTCGCTGTCGGCCAGACCGCCGTAGCCGTTGTCGGCACCGACAACAACGATAATGTCGTTGCGGAACCAATTCTGGATCTGGTTGACCGTGGCGCCGTTGTCGCCAGTTAGGGACTCCTGTAGGTACACAACATCGGGCTCGAGCAGGTGCAGGATGTGGGCGTGGCCGTTGGGCGAAGTGAAGGGGATAATCTCCGAGTCCTTCTCGACGAGGGCCAGGGCCTGGCTGTGCAGAGCGTTGAAGGCGACACTGGCGGACGGGGTCTTAGCCTCCTGCTTGGGCGACTGGGCAGCCTCAGCGGCAATGTTGGAGAAGGAGGAGCTCAGAGAGTTGGGCTGCTGGAAGCTGGAAGCGCCGGGGTCAAGCGAGCCGCCGTCCTTGAGGCCGGGGCTGTAGATGAGGACGAATATCCGTGTGCGCGAGAAATCGGTCTGGCGGGGAATGTAGGACAGGATGGAGGCGTGCTCGTGGAAGCCGTCTTCGTCGACATCAATAAGATGGTCGGCAGAGACGACAATAGCGACGGTCTTGCGCTTACGGCCGATGATGTCCTTGCTAAAGGGTGCAACAGCCGACGGCGCAGCAGCAGCAACAGCCGCGCCAGCCGAAGCGACGGTGGGGCCAGCCGGACGCTCGTGGCGCGCATCGGCCTCCTCCGACCAGGTCTCGTGGTCGGCATAGGCATCCTTGTCGCCCTCGCGGATCGACGCCAGAGCTCCGCCAACAGCCGCCGAAGCTGCCGAGATACCAGCAGTCACGGCCTTGCTGGCATTGCCGACCCATTGCTGCGGGCTGCCCGTGCGGTTGATCACATCGGACATGCGCGCGCCCCAGCCACTACCAGACGCATTCGGGCCACCAGCGTACGGGCCGGACTGGTCGTTCATGTTGATGGGGCCACCAGCGGGCGGCTGCGGTGTCGAGGCGCCATAGGGAGGGTTGTCGCCGTAGTCGGCGTTGTTGTAGTCGAGGTCCGAGTATGGCCGCTGCTGGTTGTTTGGGCGGCCAGGGCCCTGGTAGTTGTTGTTGTTACTGCCGTTAGGGCCAGGGCCGTTGCCGCCGCTCATGAAGCCGCTGTGCTCACCCTCGTCGTCCTCGTAGTCGTCGTCACGGTTGCGCTGGCTCCAAGCCCAGGCGGCGACACCGGCCGTCGCAATCGTCAGCGTCAGGACCAGCGGCACCCAATGGGTCAGGACGCCGCGGCGCCGCGAGTTATCGTAGCGGTCGGACATGTCGGCGGCAAAGGAGAGAGGAGAAGAAAGAAAGTCGGGATCGCGAGACGAAGCCGACTCTCACATGGCCCGGAGGCGGAGTGAGACGGAGAGAATACGAGTCAAAACGGCAGCCGGGGACGGCTTCCGGGGCTGCTGGCTAAAGAGGGAGGATCCGCACGGCACAGGAATGCACGCGCGGTCGTCGAAAAAGAAAGTATGCTGTGCTCTGTACGGAGCAGGCCGTAGATGCGAGTATCGTCGATAAGAGACTGGAATGTGGAATTTGAAAAGTGTACTCCGTAAGCCGAAAAGGTTGAGGTTTGGTGAAGAAATCGGAGAGACTGTTCTAGGAGCACGAAATGCAGGCAATTAGAAGGCCAGCGGCATTCTGCGGCATCACCAAAAAGTCGGGGCTCTGTCGTCGTGTTATCCGGGGGGCTGGTAAATAATGCGATTTTTCTCGCTTTCAGATGCCCGTTGCTGTTGCGGATTGCTGGGCCGAGGAGGCAAACAAAACAAATGGAGTCCGCTGTTGCTTGTTGCTGTTGGGCCCGTTTCCCCCTTCTTTTCCCCAGCCACAGCCTTTCCTTGCTCCCTCCTTCCTGCCCAGTCCAGTTTTACGCTCCTTCCTCAGCTGCTTTGTTGCGACGGTGCTGGGGGGAAGCTGGGCTAGGGCCGAGGCAAGAGCGCGCGCTAATTGGTTGTCCGGGCAAAGGCTTGCTCCTCCCTGCTGTCAGGGTGGAAAACAAGGTCCCGCCTGCACGTGATAAAATGCCAAAGTACACGTGAAGATAAGCATATGGTCTCGATAAGCTTTTTGTGTGTGGGCTTTGGCGGGGCAGATCTCAAACGCTTGCAGAGGAGCTCTCAATGAGTCAAAGCCTGCATTTGGAGCGCATTCTGGAGCGCATCAGGACATTGAATCGCGAGATTGGCTGACGAAAAAGGCCATTTAGAGTGCCAGCGACCGCATTCATTGCGACGAAGAGCCAAAACGAGCTTCGACATCGCCAACGCATCTTCTACTCCGTCACCTTTCGAGCAATTTCTCATTGTCGACATCGCCATCGTTCTTTTGTCATCTTCATCTTCTCGTCATCTCCAACATCCCTGTTCCGTCTTTTGGACCGCATCCTCGACTTTCCTCAACCTCTTTCACCCTCCATAATGCCGCACGCGGTCACCAAGGGCTCCGGCCTGCAGGCCCTCATCCTGTGCGGCCCCGGCTCGTCTTTCCCAACCTTCACGGCCAACCCCGACGAGAACCCCAAAGCTCTCTTGCCCATCGCGAACCGGCCGATGGTCTGGTATCCCCTCGACTTTTGCAGCAGAGCAGGCGTTACTGGTGAGTGAATACGAGGATGGTTATGTACACAGACATTTGGCTAACCCATATAGACATTACACTTATCTGCCCGCCATCGGCAAGCGAAGCGATCAAGGCCGCCCTCAGCACAAACCCGTTCCTGACGAGCCTTCCTGCACCATCTGTCCTTGCGCCCAAGGACCTGGACCAGACGACTGGCACAGCGGCGATCCTGCGGCTTCCCGAGGTGCGCGAGCTGGTGACGACCGATTTCTTGGTTCTCCCGTGCGATCTTGTCTGTGAGCTCGGCGCTGAGAAGCTGCTGCAGGCATGGATGGTCAAGGCGGCGTCCCTAGCCGATCTGCTGGAGGAGCAGGATCTGGGCCGGAATTTCCTCGCTGAAGGTGGTGCAGCTGCCAACACACAGAACACTCCGGGTAGCAGCAGAGGCAGCAGAAGTGCGAACGGAAACGGCTTTGCGACGCACAGCGGTGGCCTTGGCGTGTGGTACGACACACGGACAGGCATCCCGACCGTCAAGAGCGAGGAAAAAGACTTTGTGGCCACCGTCCCGCTGGCCAAGTCACCATCACATGCAGGCACGTCCGACTCCAAGACGGCACCCTCTGTCGTCCCGTATCTCGAGCGTGTTGTTACGGCCATGCCTACCGACTCGCTCAACGATTTGACCGAAGAGAAGGACGGCTACCCGACACGCCAGGGTCTGCTGCGGCGGCACCGGGGCTTGCGCATGCGCACGACACACCGCGATGCCCACATCTATGTGTTTCCGCACTGGGTCATGGACTTTGTGCAGGCCAACGAGCACATGGACAGCATTGGCGAGGATGTCCTGGGCTGGTGGGCCAAGGCCGAGTGGCAGCACAGTCTGCCCGAGAAGCTGGGCGTTGGCAAAGCATTGCAGACGTACTGTGCACCCTCTGGTGACAACAGTGACGGCAGCAGCAGCACAGGCGGCGACGGCCACCAGCAGTCGTCTGCCTCGCCCAGCCGCAGCCGTGTGCAGTGGGCACGGAGTCTGACATCGGGCGCCGGTCCTACGAGCGCCGCTGCGACGTTTGTCTCGTCGGCACCGGTTACGGCACCATCATTTGGTGCTGACGCTGCTGATACGACGGGAGAGACCACAGCCGCCGCCGCCGACGACGACCAGCGCCAGCAGATGCCGCCTTTGCTGGCCTACGTGCACCCCTCTGCAGCTACGGCGCCGCTGATCCGCCGTGTCGACACCTCGCAACTGCTTCTCACCGTCTCGCTGCAGCTGGCCAAACTGCCGTCCGTCGAGGAGGTGGCCCTGGCAGCAGGTGTGGCTTCTGACAGCACGGCCGCCCTGGCCCTGTCGTCGCCGTTTGCGCACACCAAGAAGGTTGCCTACCCAGAGGGCGTCAAGCCGCGGACGACCGTGACCCGGCCAGACAGTCTGGTGGCCGACAACGTCACAGTCGAGGAGAAGGTCTCTATCAAGGAGTGTGTGATTGGTGCCAACTGCCAGATCCAAGAGGGCGCGAAGCTGCACCAGTGCCTGCTGATGGAGGGTGTCGTCGTGGGCAAGGGCGCTCGTCTGACACGCTGCATTCTGGGCAAGCGCAGTGAGATTGGTGCACAGTCGGTCCTGGTCGACTGCGAGGTCCAGGAGAACCTGCTTGTCGAGCCCAAGAGTGAGTTATTTTCTATTGTCTACGTTGTCTTGTTGTCTTGTTCTATTTTCTTTCACACCCCTCCCCCATCTCGCTCCTACCTGCCTCTTTTCTGCGTCACCCTTTGCCATTTGCATTTATTCTGCATTCTGCCTTCTCCCTTCTGGCTATCGCCGTTCTTCCTCTTTTCCCCGTTTGTCTACATGCACGAGCATGGGGGCATTTGAACATTTGGAGGTTGGGGTGACAATAGTGGCATGAAAGCCGAAGCAGTCCCAGAGTCCAAGTAGCTCGAGTCCAGAGCTAGAGGTGCATGATCTCGCGAAGCGAGCAAACTAGACTGCCTCCACTTGTACTCGCGTTTTTCGTCTTCGCCTTCTCATTTTCTCATTCCCTTGCATGTTGACTTTTCACCATGGACAATTTACTAATGCACCATCTCTCTCTCCACAGCCGAAGAAAAGGACAACAACTTTATGAGTTCCGAGGGCCTCGAAGCGACAGCAGAGGAAATGGATGAGGCCATGCAGGATGTCTCCGATGACGACGTGGCTGTCGGTGGCGCGTGAAGCGCAAAGAGCCTAGATTCTTAAGACTCCTAGCCTCCTCTATTTACTTCCCTGTTTTTCTGCTTGCCCCCATTTGCCCCCGTTTGCCCCGTTCAACTCCGTTCGTCTCCGCCTTGCCTCCGCTTGCCTCGCGTGTCCCGTCACACTTTCCACTGTTTTTTCCCTCTCTCTCCCTTCCGGCCCTCGTTCCTCGTGGTGTAGCGCCGTCATATATCGACTTTCTCCTGTCTGTAGACTCAGTCTCTAGACCCTTTTCTAGGCTCTCTCTTTAAACCCTCTGTCTAGGCCCCTCTTCTAGGCCCGGGCCACGAACGGGGTGTGGGATAAGGAAGAGGTGGAAAAACAATAACAAGAACCTTGCAGCGGTGGTGCCGGCAGGGACGAAGAGGAACAAAGGGGGCCGGCCGCGATAAACTACGAGAACCACGATAAAACCACAAATGGGTTTGCGATGTGGCTTGCGAGAAGGATTTTGTATGCGACGCTTCTATGCGAGCAAAGGGATGGGGAATGGAAAGAATAACGATAAGTGACAGCCTCCGAGTTCCCGACAATGGCATGGCAACGACGATGCCTCTTCTGTATGTCTCTGTTTCTCTAAATGGCGTTTGTGGTCGGTATCAGCGATGTGCCGACGTACACGTCCCCCTCTGTGTCTCTCTCTCCTTGCGATGCCAATATGTCGGGAGCCACGAACATATCAACATGAGGCGGCGGCGGGTGTGTCCGAAGTCTGTGGGCTACGATGCTACGGCAGTGGACATGGGTTGGTGGTACTTTGGTAGCGAAGCACATTAGTGTGCACTACGGACATTATCATACTATGTTTCCTCACGCCATTCAGGGAGAATTTTATGATGGAAAATGGGGAAGAGTGGCTCGGAAGCAAAGAAGAGGCAGGGGGGAGGCATCGGAGCACGGCATAGGTGGGAAAAGAAGAAGGTGGGAAAAGCGATATGGAGTTTATTGGGGCAGATAAAAACTTTTCTCTGTTTTTAAAATCCGGATCTAAATGGATAGACAGACGACCAAAAAAAATGTACGACGACAAATTCAGCAAGACTTTGGTATTGAATAATAGAGTATGCAAATGCATCCTGGGACCACAGACGCAGACTACTTAACGACGCCTATGCAAGAGTCCCAATTGGAAAACTTCAAAGTCCCGGGAGGGGTTTGTTGACATCCCCATTCTGTGGTCCGCTAAAATTTGTAGTAAAAGTTGAATAGCAGGGGCAGGGACATCGGGATTCACTAAAGTGGCAGGACGGAGAAGAAGGCGAGGTGGGCGGCGCGGACTGTATGTAGACTATGGAGGCACGACCCAATATCCCGGTCGAGTGGTCGACATGGTCAACATAGTTCCGGGGCGTGTAACACATAAAGTGCGGGAAGGATGCAGGCACCCGGACGTGCATTTACATGGCACAGAGAGACTATCGTGTTGTGCATATCCAGCGTCTTGGATAGGCCCTGTCCTTGTCCCTGTCATTGTCCCTCCCTGCTCATTGCAACTATCCTTGCACTTGCCCTGACCCCAAAGCCGTCAAAAGCGCCAAAGCCGCTCCCCTTCCGTCTACGACGTACTGCGATCCTCTTCTTCGCATTAGCCTTGCATCTCCTGGGTGGCCTCTTGTTAATTATTGGGAATTTTAGGGTCGGCAGGCGCTCTCTTCTTTTCGCCACTTGAAATACCTGTTTTCTCCTCTCGCCATCGTCGACGTCCTGCACCTGGCCAGCCCAACTCGAATTCAGATGGTGCACGTCGTCCTTTTGCATTTTTCTGTTCTTCCTGCCTCACCTTGCATAACCTGCTTTTCCTACATATCCAACTTTCTCCCTCGATGCTATCTGTTATCACGCCATGCCCCTCTCTTTTTTCATGCATGTCTCGCGTTCCTGCTCTGTCTCTCATATCCTTTCCGTTGCCCCGTATGCAATGTACCTCTCTCGTTCTCGGCATGCCCAGATGGGCCTCGAATGGGACTCTAGTCGGCTTGCTACAGAGTCTTCTCAAAGAGGGAGTGGGCCACGAGATGTGTCTCTGCTCTGGGTTGCTTTCTTGTATAAGGTGTGGCTGCTAGCAACCATAGCAGACATAAACTTAGTTGTCCAGGTCGTTCTGGACCTCGCTGGACCACCCCGGGAAGGCATCTCGGGCCTTGGAAGGGTCTTGCAGGGTCCATTGCCACTATGAAGGAGAGACAGGGCAGGCACAAGAGACACACAGAGAGAAAGTGTGTGTGTGTGTGTGTGTGTGTGGCCCATTCTGCAATATCCGAGAGGTGTGTTTCTACTCCTCTTCGTGCCTGCCGCGTGGTTGCATCGCTTTTCCCCTTCCTCTCTCTTTCCTCTCTTCTCACTTCTCTCTCCTCTCTACTCTCTTCTTTCGCCATGTCTGTATGCAAGAAGGCGGGCACTTGGCTACTATCGATATTGGCAGGTCAGGGAATGCAAGACATGAATGGAGAAGAGAAGTTTTGTGGTAGAAAAAGTGATGATAGAGAAGAAGGAATGAGCTATTGTGTCGTAATAGCGTCACTGGAGAATATGAAAAGGAGCTAACGACGACATGCAGGGATGAGGAGTGGAAGAAGACGCCGGGTGTGTTATTGGCATGCAGAGATATAGAAAGTGTGCGTATATCGTGGAGTGTAGAAAAACAAGGCTGGGCCACCACGGCGCCGTGCCGAGGCTTCATCTGTCCCGGAGGCTGCGGAGGTGGATAGCAAGGGAGGGTATTTATTGCACTTACACTTACGATACTACAGTTGTACGTCGTAGTTGCAGCTGCAGGAACCACAACCGGGCTTTGACTTGAGAAACACAACATCGTTGGCAACGTCTTTGACAGCGGAAAGGATCACAGACGACGGCAAGCAACGGCGCGTGCGGATGGGGCTAAGCGAGACGGTTCCTCTTGAACATCGTAAGCTACTTTTAATTTGTTTTTTATTGGTGTTCTTGTTAAATTTGTTCATATTACGAGCATTTACACTTATTTCTACCGTGACAGACTATTGGACCGGCTAACGCACGTCCATGCATGCCATGTGTTTTTTTCCTCTGGTGTGGTCGTGATGGTGGTCCTGGTGGGACTGGCATTGGGACCTGCAGCCGAGTGGACTGAGTGGACTGAGGGTGGTAAGCGGTGTTCGTACAAAGTGATGACGGGCGACGGCAATGGGTCTGTTGACAATTGTCCGTCGTAGTCGAGGGGGAGGAAAGATAGAAGGATATCTCGGAATGTTTGCCTGTCCGAGATATCCCCCACCTCTGAAGAAACCGTTTGCGAATAGTTCGGCGAGAAACGGACGCCATCTCCACCGTTGCAGGTCGACGTCGTGCTGGATGTGGTTTGTATTGGATTATGATTATGATCATGGTTGTGTTGAAGTTGAACCATACACGAGTCAACAGCATGCAGAACCATCGCAAGAATGTCGCCTTCCTCATTTGGGTGCGTCGTGGTTATCAATATTGGCTGATTGGTGGGCCTTGCTTTCAGCTTCATTGCACACACTTCCACGCAACAGGGACCACATAACCACTACTCAAGATCCTCTTGGAGCCCTTTTGGGCCTTTTGGGCTTCTTTTGGGCTTCTTTTGGGCGCCTGCACCCCTGCTGCCCCGGCTGTTTGGGCCCTTGGCAGTGCGCCCGTGGAGCAGCCGGTCTCCGAATACAACCCTATCTCGTTTACCCTGCAGGCTTTATTTTTGGGCGCTGTCTTGGCTCATAGCCGCCTTGTCAGTTGTGTCTGAGTGGCCGGCTGTAGCTGCATGTCCCTGTTTTCCTCTTGTAATTCTGCTGTCTCGTCTTTCAAACTTTGATTTTCAGCACGCAAAACAAGCACAGAACGTCCATAAAACACATGCAGACCCTTGTCACCCAGGGCCCAGAACGCCACTATCATATATTACGTGCATGAAGACATGGGGCCAGAGAGACGCACCCAGGTCGACAGAAATTGCGGCACGCGGGCACAAAATTATGTGCAGTGTAAGAAGACGACAGTCGATGTTCGATATCACAGGCGGACTCTTTCTTTCGACCCCTCTTTCCATCACATTTAGGTCGAGTAGTCTTGAGGACTCCATGTTACCACGCAAGCCGGATCATTTCTCAACAAAGTCGGCCTGTTGTTTCCTCCAATTTTCCCAGTTCTCCGTCTTTTCGGTGTCGTGGTTTTGTTTTTCTCCTTGCTCTTTTTCTTCCAGCCTTTCTCTTTTCTATCAATGCAATTTCGTTTTTCACGATGCAACTTTTTCTATATTTCTCTATTTCTGTCTAGTTCTATGCAGCCATTCCTTGGATATCTACCATTAGTTTTGTTCTTAGCTGTTTTTTTTGGTGTGATTTCTTAGCCGCCCTCATTTGGACTTATTTGGTCTTATTTGCCATGTATGCACGTGTTGCCCTGGCCTGGCCCCCGGCTTCCCACGCGAAGGATTCACGCTTTGCCAGAATGCCTTAGCTGCCAGCGGACGGCTCCGTGTTGCGGAGACAGGCTGCTCCTCTTTTATCTAGCACGACATGTTTTTGGGTCATTCGGCTCTCTGGGTCTCCCATTGCAGGGGGGTTTCCGGTGGCAATTTCTGGAAATGCCGGCCTTTTCCCTTTTCTTGTGGACAACTGTGATCCCTTTCCTGTTAGGAGCCTTTCCAATTTCCACTTTCTATTGCAGCTTTTCTTCTCCCATTCCTCTTTTGTCGTTTCCGTGTGCTCTTTTCAGAATGGCTGGTTCCGTTTTCTCCTTACCTTCCTAAGTCGTAGGGTACATCGTCACCTCGCTGTCACATCTCACAATTAAAAAATTCTTCGGCGTGGCTCTATCGTTTTTTCTTGTCATGTTTTGTGTCGCATTGTTGCCTGTCACTTTATGTTGTATTCCGTGACTGTTTCTTCCGTCGGCTTCGTCCGAACTGGCATGGACGTAACGCTGCCTTTTTTTATTTATCACATTTGCACATTTGCGTTTCGGCTGGTTGTCACTTTCTTCCGTCTCTCTATTCGGAAACCGTTTCGTCATACCAACTGGGGAGGGATATTTGAAAGAAATCGAAATTGAGATTTACGTCGTACCAGAAACGGTTTTCGCATTTTAAAATTGATTTTGTTCGTGATACATTATTGTATCATTTTATATGTTTTTCAAAAGTACCGCCTTACAAAATAATTCTACTGACATAGATTAGAACAAAAGGTCAATGTATATGGAGTAATTAATTCAATGTCTACGAAATCCTCTTGGCGCGAATTGTTTTCCAGAGTAGCCACTCATTGCCTCTCTTTCTTCGAGTCTCCTAGTCAACACGTTGCTTGCAGGGATTCGCATTTGTATGTACGACGTACAAGTACTGTACCCTTGACAGCCTCCCTGTCTTCCGTGATATATTTAACTCTTCAACCTTTACAACGTCTCCACCCAATCACTCAAGCTGAAAAGAGCCTCGTTAAAAACGCCACAATGGAGAGCGATGGGAGCAACATCGTAACGCCTATTCCAGAAGTAGTCTTATTATGGGTTGAATCTCGATCTCGACAGTGTCGTATTTCGTACCTTATATTCGTCTCGTCAGACGAGATTTCTCAATTTGGCTCGTAATGGTTCCTAACTTGCCATGATCTCGGAGCAACCGGAGAAGCAACGGCAAAAGACAAGACATTCAAGCCACCAACATCATACCTCCCCCACAAACACAGACGTAGGGATATGCGTTCGGGTTGCAACTATGCAAAGCTACAAAAATAGAAGATATGAATAGGAGAAGAAGGGGGGGGGGGGAAAGCAAACATATTTCTGCGACTTTCTGAGTTTGTCCGACTGCGTTCGAGTCTGCGACCATTTCGGTATCTTTCATGCCAATTCGGGGTTGCAGAGTTGGTTTTTGCTCTCAAGGTCGCTTTCGTTGCAACTCTGCCTCCCCTGCGTCTTCCTCTTTCGTCTTTTATTCTCCTATGTCGTATTTTGTCTCTCCGGTTATTATGCCCTGTAACCACACTACGGAATATTGTGCTTACTTTTGATTGTTGTCTTGGGGTGTTAGTTCTGAATGTTGGTGATTATTCTGAGCTATCGTGTTTTTCTGTGTTTCTGTGCTTCTGTGTTTACTTCTTTTCTTCCTTCTTTTCTTTCTTTTTTCCCCGTCTTTCCCCTTTCAGTAATGCTATCGTTGCTTTTTACAAGGCCGATGCTGAGGTCCACTTCAGGTGTCACCCTCCTTACAGAGTACAGTTGTAGTTTGTGTACTTGTCAAGAGTCGGAGCTCGTGTTTTTCTTGAACAGAGCCTCCCTTGCCACCCCAGCCTTTTTCGAGCTATCGTGCTTGCGACTATTGAATTTAGACTTTTGCCTCATTTTCTCGTCGCGTCTCTTGGGCGTGTCTTTGTACCTTTACGGTTTACGTCTACTTGAGTACGAGTACGATCTCCTTGCGTCTAATGTTTCCTTTTGACAAACCCCCGTTGTGGTCTCTGCCTCGTGTCGCCTCGTCTCTTTCTACACAGTATCTCCTTTCCACCTTTCCCACGTTTGTGTCTATTTTGGCGTCCATATCTTGAACATCGCGTCTTACCAGTAATGCGGCTTGGCTCGAATTGGTCGCAATATGCTTTCTTTTTTGCTTTTTTCTTCTTCGTCTCGCGTGGTTTCTTTTTTGTCAACGCACTGACTAGATTGCAGTCTCGTCCCGCTTTGTCTCTCTCTCTATCCTTTCTACCTTTCGGTTTATCCCTAGCATTTGTTCCTCCTGTTGCTCTTCCTCTTTTCCTCTCACAACCGTCTACCAACGTTCACGATCCTAGCTATCTAACAACCAAATATCATAGTTTTCCATACTAGTCGTTGCTGTGGTCTATCTTCTTTTCTTTTTGCTATTCCTTCGTCTGTTCTGTCTTGCACTTTGTATGCTCCTATCCTCCCCTGCCTCCTTTTGTTTGTATTTCCCATTGCCCATTGACCATTTCCCAATTTCCCATGCTTTCCATCTTGCATTTATGGCTGTTTGTGATGTTTCCTTGAGTTTTTTCTTTCTCCATGTCTCTGTAATTTCTTTTCTTCACTTTTTTTTATTTTTATTATTTTCTGTTTATCTATCCGTTTTTCTTCTTTTTTGTGTATTTCTCCGGACGCCGTGCATAAGGCAATGCGACAAAGTCGGCATATTTTCTCCGTGAAGTTGCCTCTTCGTAGAATTTACTCTGTAGTTCCGTCAACAATACAACATGCCCCATAGAGATCCAGAAGAACCAGAAAACTTTGACAGTATGCCCCGTTCAACATACGATGAGTGACGAAGGCCAACAGTACCACCGAACATCACCGACATCCACAAGGTAAAGACTCTTCAAGACCCTCAAAAGCTCCCATGACCCTTGAATCCTTTGGGTCTCTCAAGGCCCTCGAGACCCCTAAATTGCGTATCCTTGCTGCAACTCTGGACGAGTCTGGACCAGAGAGGATAAAAAAAACACATGGCAAAGTTGCAGATTACCTCTTTGGGAAAACGAGGCCCCAGTTGGACGGGCAAGGTTCTCCATCATAAATATGCATATGAATCCATAGGAGCCCATAACAGTTCCATTCGGTCCCGGGGCCGGTCCGAAAGCACCAGTGTCTAGGCAAGGAGGCGCCCTTTTCTGTACCCTCCTCTCTATTCTTCTCATTTTCTGTCATCATATATCATAAGCCGCGTAGTTTCCCTCGTCTTGTTGCATGTTGCATGGCTGGATAGAAAGAGAAATGGATATCAAAAGGAGGTTCTCTTCCGCCAGGTATGCAATTATTATGGAAATATCACGGAATACCGTGTCAGTGTGTGCAAGTTGTGGAGTCACTCCCCCGTAATGGCCCGTCGCCTCTTTTGTATTTTTGTGGCTTTTGTTTTCCCACTGAAAAGCCCACTTGGAAAGGACGGAAGAGCCGGACGCCGTCACATACTGAGCAGCTTTTTAGTCTTCTTGGTGGCTACGATTCAGTCTACTCGTTTGCTAGCCGTCCAGATTCTGCATGTTAAAAGGGAAAAACTCCGCCCAGGACACCCAAACAACATCGTGGGTTGGAGCCACAGCTGCAAGACACGCCCAAAATGGCTTCAAGCAAGGTCCTTTTGTAGTAGTAGCGTCTTGTGTACGGAGTAGTCCTGGTGTAGTCTGTGTACTAAGTAGGGGATGTCAGGGCACTCAGGGCACTCAGGGGAACCACCCACTCGGAGGAGGTCAGGGGAGACTAGCTCAGCAGCCCCTGCGGAATAGCGGCCTGCAGGCAAGCGTAGCGTTGTTGGAAGCCCCATCTGTGCGCAGATTCCCCTCTCAGAGTCCCTCTTTTTCAGGGCCAGACGCCACGGCAGCACACACATCTTCACCGAAAAACCAAGCACCGGCGTGGTTGGTAGCCGCTGGCGCTAAGACAGGGTTAGAGGAGAGAAAGAGGCCCTATTGTTGGTTCTCTTGTGGGCAGTGTGCGGTGTTGGATAGTGTCTCCAGTATAAGTCGTACTTTCGATATGTGACAGACAGAAAGACAGAAAGGCAAAAGGCAAAGGGGAAGACAGTTGTGGACAAACAGGTCCACGATGCCCAGATGTGGTCAAGCAGACAAGAAGACCAACAGACAGTTCTCCCCGCCTCCTGCCTCCCACCTTGCTCGGGCTCGCATCATATTTCTCCTTTCTTTTCTTCTTTTCTCTTTCCTACCTTTGTTGCCTTTCCTCTTTTGGCAGCTGCATTCCGAAAAGACTCCAACAGGACCAGAATTCTATATCACACTGCATATGGTTCTTCCCCGCCCAGCCATGCCCAGTCGTTCTCCTTTCCTCTTTTGGAATGTGCGTGGCCGAGGAAGGCGTGATGAGTATATAGCAAAAGCAATAAATAAATGGAAATTAGAATCCGACGAAAAAAAGAATAATATGAAATGCTAGACAATGCCCAAATTATTTGAGAAATAGAGACAAAGTAAGGACACAGAAAGAGACAGACGAAAAGGGCAAATCCAAACCCGGCCGCCTCTTCTTACCTCCGGCCACCCATTTCTTCTGGCCGGCACGGCAGGCCATCCGCGATCCTTCGCCTTTTCGCTTATTTTTGATAGCACAATAACTAAGGAAGAGGCGAGCTCAGCAGACTGGCCTATCGGCACGGAAAGCTCATCCTGGACCAAATTTGCACACACAAATTCGAACAAGATACAGAAGTACGTGCACACCCCTAGGACCTGCACACCGGTTCGCTTAATGGACCTCATAGGGCGCGGAGGAGCATCGGAGCCCGCGATCAAGCTTGCGAGACCAGTACATTCCTACGGCAGTAGGCCAGGCCGTAGACCAAAAGAGGCCAGGCCGGGCGATTTTTTTTGCTAGTGTTGACTGAGGCAATAAACACAAACTTAGTAGTGCAAACGACGACGCTATCCGGCCAGATGCCACGATAGGGAAAGGGGTCGTCCTCCGGAGTCTATGGTGATGCCGACCTCCGTTTGTGTTGATATGAGATATGAGGGTGTATCAACGGTATTTCCAGAGACACAATACTGAGTCGTCATATTGTGTTAGTCATTGCATCGTAGGTGAGGTCGTAGGCGAAGAGGAGCAAATAGGGAGAATAGGAAGAATAGGAAATAGTAGAGAAAAGAGCCTTTGTCTCAGCCATTTTCTCCAGTCTTTTCCTTATTTGCTTTCTCTCCGACGTACGACTTTCCACATCGGACCACCTTGCATCACGGTTAGTCCTTTTTGGTGTCTGTGCGTGGTCTTGATGTTTCTCGGTTGAGTATTCTGTGTCTTGTTTGTCTATCTTTCTTTTCTTCTTGACTCCTCCCTATTCCCTACTCCTAGGCTCTTCATGTTCTCGACTCTGTTAGTCAGGATATCTCTGCGTGTGTGGAACTCTCTCCAAGTCTAGGTCTGGATAGACAGATACGAAGCCCCTCCTTTGATCATTGCCGCGTCGATGTTTTTGTTTCTTGTTCTCTTTCTTCTCTTCCTCTCTCTTCTTCTACCCCTCACCAGTGAGACATGCTCCTGGTCAGTGCGGCTGAACGGGGGGCACCCTCGTCTGTCTTTCCTCTCCATGATCGCCGCTATTCCCGTTTATCCTGGTCGACTCTCTTTGCTTTTTCTTTCTCTTCTGTGCTTCCTTTTGATTAATATGCTTGCTTTTTTTCTTCTTTCTTTCGTTATGGTCGTGTCCTCTGTCCTTCCCTTCCATTTTGAGCAGAGGTGGGAGTGCATTGTCTTGTTTCCCTGTGTGGACTAGCGTAGACATATGTCTTGGATGCTTGTGATGTCTTGGACGACATTTATTATTTGTTTGATTAAATGTTTGAATTTATTGAATTTATTCCCCTTCACTATTTTGGACTGTCCTCCATTATCCACTACTGAGCACGCTACGGCACATCCCCTCGCTTTCTTCTTCTTCTTTTTCTTCTTCTCCGTCTTCTCTTTCCTCCCCACCGTTCGTTGCTCAGACACCCACCGGCTCTGAATTGTCTTGCCCGCCCTTCTCTCCGCCCGCCCTCTCCAAGGCACCCAAGGGATATCAACAAACGCTCTCCAGCCACACCTGGTTTGTTGCCCACCATCTTGACCCTTTTTGGTCTTGTCTTGCCTTTTCACCTACGCACACCTTACGTAGAGACCAGAACGGGGCTCAAGTGGTGCTTTCTGGTGCTGCTGGCGCCACACCGTTGCCATCCTGTAAGGTGTAAGTGTAAGCTGTAAGTGTCAGTAAGGTGCCGGTCCTACAGCAGGTACAGCAGGTACGATAACTGTCTTCTCCTGTTGATCCTCATTTGTTCCAGGCAAGGGATACAAACCTACTGACTACTCTTGACTATTCAATAACGACCCTATTAACTAATCGAAGGATTTCTCCTCATAAAGTTTAAGACGTCTCAGTGGCGACGACGAGATCTCGATGAAGACCGTAAGTCTGAAAGTCGACATGTAAGTGAGCGCATTGAAGATGATGTGAAGAAGAGCGAGGAGACCCATCAACAGAGAGACAAGCAGACGTAGTTGACTCCATTACACGCAAGGGAAACTGTGATCGTGATGAAGAAGAGAAGGATGATCCATAATGTCCACAGCGTTGCTGTAGCTATCGGATGCTCGAATGCTGTTGACAAATCATACTCCAGTTGTACGGAGTATGTCGTCGTATTACTGCTTATCATGTGCCCAAGGCTGCTTATCACTTCGACGAACAGCAGTTCTTTTCGGTGCCACGGGCTGCCGCCTTACCAACATACAGCCACTAACACAACCACTACGAATACGCCACCACCATCTCAAATGCAACCTCTTAAACTTGCCGTCCGCGTCTCCATCCAAAAACCGCGACTCCACGCGTCTACCTTGTCCATTTATTCAGATTCTCTAGAGTACTACCAAGAGCCACTACCAAGTGATGCTGTAGTCGGTCTTTTTTTCTTCTTCTTTTTTTCTCGGCCATTTTAGCTTCACATTGGACGCCTCATTCTCTCCTCAAATCACAGCACCGCATCACCTTGCTTTGCATCTCCGCCTCTCCGTTCACTCCATCTTTCAAAAGTCTCCCTTGTTCACGTCCTCCACGCGTAGCTATCACCACCTCCACAACCGTAGTTCTCTTACACACCCTCTTCTACTTCTCGTATCGTCTGTCTCCTTGCTTCGTGCCTGAGTGTGTGCCCTTATTTTTACATCTTTTCTTGCTCTGGTTCCTGGATATTTCGTAGTTGTCCCTTCCGTGCCTGGATATCTGGATATTCCCTTGCCGTTCCTGGATATTCATCCCTGGATGGGCCCTGACTGTTGGACCTTTTGTTCTTTCTGTTCGTGAGAAGCATTCCAGACACGAACCAACAAAGGTCCCGACAGTCCGGAAGACACTTTACGGACATACACCGCACACACCCAACTTTCCATCAGACGCGTTTCAGGGCGTTGAAGGGAGGTCAATCGCTTTGGTGTGTCTTTCCGCACTTTTTCAACGCTCGCCAAGTTTCTTTGAAAGTCTCGACTCTTCACAATTTTAAAATACTCGAGCCCTTGCTTGCAGAGCGTGTTCAAGTGTCGTGGAAGCTGGCGTTTGGTCGCCTTTCCCGTAAAATCGTCGATTCGCCCGATTCTTTGCAGAATAAGTCTTTTTTTTCTTTGTGAACATCTGTCTCAATATTATCCGCAATGAGGGAGCAGGGAGGGCTGTCAATAGACTTCAATTGAAGTTACAGACGCGTGGTTTAACGTCAGAGAAGACCTGATGACATCGTCAACGCGCTTCTCTCTTTTTTTTTGTTCTATAGCGTGACAGCGTGTCACGCTTGTCACGTCGCTTTTTGTTCGTTTCGTTCTTGACATGTCATCATTAAACACTTCCCTCCCAAGGTGCCTAGATAGATTGATTGTAAAGAGTAGGTCGACCATGGAGAAAACCATGGAGATGACCGTGCCCGATGACGTGCCGGTCGATCATTTCATTGATTTTCCCCGAGCCGCGTCTGTTGGTTGGGCTGAATCTTCAAGTGCAAAAGAGCACCAGTACAAGAGAGAAAGGACAGGAAGACAGATAAAGAAGAACAAAGAAAAGACAGGGGTGCGGAAAGGAAGCTTGGGCCTTGAGATGCCCAGAGCTTGTCCACGAGCCAGTGTGGGGAAAGGACAGAAAGACTCACGGACACACAGGCACACAGACAGAACGAACAAAGCTACAAAAGCCCAAAAAGACAGGGGGGGGATTCCAAGGGCGGTGGCATGATCTTGATAAGGCAGGTGGAAGAAAAGGGGGACCGTGTGTACGGAGTAGTAGTATGGTGAATGGCGATGGAATCGCTCCATTGCAGCCACTGTCAGCTGCACTGCACTTTTTGACGTTTGACACTACAGAGATCCAATCCTGTTGGTCAATGGTACTCGTAGTAAATACTGGCCAACGTATGTCGCCGGTTCAATGTGTTGCCGTGCCGTTGAAGCCTTTTTTGCGCCATTGAAGGGTCTTCCAGCTGAATGTTCAAGAGATGAGGAACGCAGAAAAGCATGTGCAAGTCTTTTTATTTTGCTGTTCTCTCTCTCTCTCTGTGTTGTTGACTGCCTGCAACGTTGTCGTTTCAAGTCTTTCCGTATTTCTGATCTTTTGTCCTTTTATTTTCACCTATTCTCCTATTCCCGTCTGCCACCCTCGTCTTTCTCCTTTATTTCGGCTCGCGTCTGCATCTGCGTGTGCGCCTGCATCGCATCATCCTTGTCTTCGACCTCATGTTGGTGAATCTGGAGGCTTCTTGCGTGTACTTTTCATATTTTCATTTCATATTCTCATTTGTTCGCTGTCTTGTAAGCTTCTATTCCAGTAATTCCTTGCGTCCAACTCGCGAGCACTCCATTACGTCGTAAATCCGCCGTGTCCGCGTCCTCTCACGCTCAGATGAGGTTGTCTCTTGATCTGTTGGTGCCCCTTGTCCCCTGCTCGCATGTTAAGGTTTTTTGTGGGCGTGTGGGATTTTCCGAGAGACGGCTGCGATCACGATCGCGATTTCGCAGGGCTTGACAGTGTAGTTCGTTGAATGACCAGGGTTTGGAGAGGTGTTCGTGACACGGGAAGCAGGGGTTTTCAGAGGTGGATAGGACAGGGGGTTCGGCACTGCTGAGCTGAAAGGCAGGGGTTGTTTGGTGAAGCGGAAAGTGAAAAGAGTGGGAAAGATGTGTAAAAACAGGGGGTGAGAGCGGGAAGGCCAGCAGGGATTGCCAAATCTTGGGGAGCGGCACAGACGAGGATAGCAAAGGCTTTTCTGTCGTCTTGATTGCGCAGTTCGTGTCCTGGGCTGGCTCACTCTAGGACATTTCAAGGAACACATTAGGGCCTTTGAAGACAGTCTCGGCAGGTCCATCTAGCCACATCATGGGTTGCCCATCGTGATCGTGCAAGGTGGACGGGCAAGAGAGGAGCAGGGTAACATCGGGCAGCCTTTTTTCTTTTCTTTTTGCTTCAATCTCCTCTCTTTTGCGCCCTTCCTTCCCCTCGTTACTGGGGCGATGATTACTCGATGATGGCATGATCAAGTCATTCTGTCTCGGTTGATGTTTCTTTTTTCATTTCTTTGTGTTCTTCAATTTGATTTTGACAAACGATCTCATACATGTACACCTTCGACACCCTCATATGTAGTTCACAATTTTAAATGAACATAAACGACAGCCACATGCAGCTGGGCTGACATCCCGTCGCGTCTCTGCAGGCTGCCGCTTTCGTGATAGTTGCGAGGATGGCTGCGAATTATCTGGAGAACCGATGGCAGTAGTCAAACTAATGTAGGATAAAGAGCAGGATCGAGAGGCAAGGGACGTAAAAAAAGGCAGAAATAAAAAGAAAATGCGTCCAAACACAGTGTAAGCGTCAATGATTCTGTTTGTCAAACTCCGACCCAAAAGGACAGAAAAGACAAGAAATACGTCCTTAAGACAAAAGTGAACGAACACCGAATAGCTGCGCGAGTATTTTCAGCAAACTATCGTGTCATGGCGGACGGAGATCCGGCATCGCAAATGGGGATGATCCTGGTCGATGGCGTTTTGCTACGATTTTCAACAAATCCATCGCGAAATTCGGCGAACAAATCACACTCCCATCACTCCCGTCAGCCCCGAAAAGCGTCGCATCAGCTGAACTTTGCGCAGCGTATCAGCGCTACCATCCAAGGTTGTTAGTGATGGACGTGGAGATGGGCATCGTACGAAGGTGGATAATAGTAGAGAATAGTAGAGCGATGGGCACTTTAAAAAATCGACCGTCGCTCTGAGCAGCTACTAACAAAATACACTTCAGGGCCCCTCCCGCACACAGTCCTTCTCCGGTGACAGCTTCTCGGGACCAGTTTGTTTCCTGTCTATGGGCTGCATCACCGAGTGCTGTTCTTTGCTCGCCGAACCTAGCAGATCGCCATCTAACGGCAGCCCCGGCAAGGCGCGTCGTGAATGGGTCCCTGGCGAGCGGCCTGGCCGTCTTGGCCTGAGGGGAAGAAGACTGCTACTTAGTACTGTGGTACGCTGGGAATAAACGATACGAGATACTGTGTAGAGATAGTGAGGTGGAAAACAGTAAAAAAGGAGGAGAACCTTGCTGGCGGCAGCACACCAGTACTTTTGATTTTGGTTCATTTTCGGTAGATGAAAATTGTAGATATTATGCCCTATCACTGTTGAGTGAGCTTCGTCAAATGTTTTCCCTGAATTATTCTGAGCTCAACTTCAACGTTTGTTTATTTGAGTTTTGGAAAGAGATAAAGAAAAAGAAACCACTATCACGAGCTTCTTGACTTTACTCTACAACATTCTCAAATACCCCTCAGCACTCGTATTTCTTCAACTCTCTCGGTCCCGAAGGAAAGCGTGTAAAGAACAGACTGAACAAGTGCCTTGTCCGGGGCTTGACCAAGCCATCACCAAGGCAATTGCAAGCCACTGGGGCCAGTTCTGGCAATTACCCACGTCGACTACCACTGGCATGAACTACCACGGGGCCACCTCCAGCACCACCACACCCTCTTTTTCTCAAGCCTCAACACCTACACAGTAGCTTGGCACCACTGGCCAGTGAGA
Source organism: Sporothrix variecibatus (assembly GCA_016097105.2). Lineage (NCBI taxonomy): Eukaryota > Fungi > Ascomycota > Sordariomycetes > Ophiostomatales > Ophiostomataceae > Sporothrix > Sporothrix variecibatus. Next base: position 3,667,816 of record JADMNI010000001.1, on the reverse strand, counting down.
GCACTTTGCCGATCGAAGCCCATTGGACGTTCAGTCGCATGTCTTGACGCGCTCAGCCGCGTCTTTGGAGTGTCGATCGCGGAAAGGGAGGCCTTCGTTTAAATGCGGGAGACAAGTGGAATAACGGTCATGAGGTGCAGAAGAGACAAAAAGAAAGAGAATATGCTCAAATTCAAACTTCATGACGCAAAAGAAATCAAATGAAGTTTACTGTGGTACCACAGTAAGAGAGGAAACGAGGGTAGGCCAAGAGCCTCGCTTTCGAGGTTGATCGTCCTCTTCTTCCTTCTTGAGCTATCGGGGGGTTTCGTTTCCGTTGCTGTCTCTTTATATATATATATTATATTTATGTACTTACTTTATTATTTTTGCGGCTTTATCATTTTTTTTCTCTTTTTCGTTACTGAGTGACCTATTTGGGGAGCTCCTTTTAAAGCTCTTTTTCTACTACAACGCCCCATTGCTCCCTCTTCTGTTATCCTCTGAGAAGTATCTCGGATAGATAACTCATCATGATACTCTTTTGGTCGTTGGCCTCATCGTAGTGCTCATCCTTATCCATCAAACACCTTCTCCGCACCTTCAGCTCGATCGCGCCTCGCTTTTTGGCGTTTTTGGTGTCTATTACCCTTTTAGGCCAGGCCTCGTCTTCTTATGTTCATTTTGGTGAACGCGGGATCGACGACAGGATCGCCGCTGCCTCGGCTCTACTCTCTTTCCGTGTGTCGAGCCATGTCTCTGAATTTGCTTTTTCGGATTGTTCGGACTGCCTTTTGGTGAGGAGGACTTTCGTCCTTGCTTTCTTTTTTCTTCTGAGACAGACGCACATTTGCCTCATAGGTCCAAGCGCCCCTTCAGCGAGGATCCTCCTCTCCAAGGATCCCCCTCTGATCAGAGCAGATCAGTCCCAATTTGGGCCGCCAGATCGCCCGTCGATAGCCAAAAATCGTCCCGGACAGCCGCCGGCCGGTCTCGTTGGTCTTGCAGGTCTCCTTGGTCTCGTTTGGGCTCGTTCAGTCTCGTTCAGTCTCGTTCAGTCGCGACTGGCCTCTTTTGGCTTTGGATTTTCTCATCACATTCACATCTTGTCCCCTAAACGAGTAAATAGAGGCAGAGTGTAGTCGTCACGATCTTCGACAGAACCCACAGCCAAATCCACTGAGAAAGGTTATCTTCCAGTCCACTGGACAGTCCACTTGGCGCGGGCAATTTCCTCTTACAGTAGCAATTGTTGAGAGATGCTCTGTTGATGCTCGTTTACCCCCCTTATTTTATCACGATCGAGATTTATGTTGCCATAGTCCCCATACGAGCGAACGAGCAAACAAGCGAACAAAGTTGACAAGCACGCGTCGATCTTGGCCTCGATCTCTCTCTCTCTATTTTCTGCCTTTCGCCTCATTTTATTTGGATTATGCTTTCTTTTTTCTGCTTTTTTTTTTGTACAACTCTCGATGCAAGCTCGATAAAAGAGCGATATACGGTGGTCAGTGCTCCCGCGGTCCACGCTTCAGCTTTGACGACCGACGGAAATCAGTCCGTGGTTACAACTCGTCCCCCAGTCTTCGCCGTACGGACAGGCCGCCGCCCCAATAGCAAACTAGTTTCCTACTACGAGCCACAGTACACCGCACTGCACACTACAGGACGCCCTCATTACCTTCTCGCTTCGAGGGAACAACGCCCCCAGGAACATACAGTCAGGCACAGGCCACCCATTGGTTCAGCTAGCTATTTACCTTGACAGTTGGCTGGCTGACTTAGCTTCCATCTACTTAGCTTCTTTTCTGTTTTCTGTGGCCCTTCTCTGCGCCTTCCATCGCAAGAATTGCAGCCACGATCTCAAACTCGTACGACCGGTGTGAAGGCCCTAAAAGGGCGTAAATAACTAAAAAAGACACCAAACCCACCAAGGGCGGCGCGGGAGGAATGGGCTTGGTCGTTTGTCGGGCAAACCATACCGTCGGAAGACAGCCCCCAGGCCACTCATAATCAAGAAGCCAGAAACCTACCACACAATCTTCACGATACACGTGGCGTTTCCCGGGAAAGCACGCAAATCTACGCACAGGACACCCACGACACCCGAGCCAGCCATGAAATCCTCCCGCCCGGGACCCGTTTCCGCCCGCCCCGGTTCGGTGCACAGAAAGCTTCATGGGGTAGTAGACGACAGCTGTGTTTGTTCTTCCTTGGTCAAAATAGACGTGGCTTGCATTATCAAGCGAGCCATGAGGAAAAAGTTGAAGAAATAATGTAATTTTGCGGCACTTGAATTTCTAGAGTGTTGTCGTGACCGAGCCTTTCGATGGATGTGGTCATAACTTATGACAAGAGGTGTTCTTTAAAAAAAAAAAAAATCGTAAGCAAGAAGCAAAGCAGGTCAAAAATACGCGGGTATAGGGCTGACGACGACAGCAATAGGCAAGGCCGAGTGGTTTTGTGAAGAAAAAGTAAGAGACTCGATAGAACAAAAGCCTCACGAGCATATTCGTGGACGACGATAGCCCTTGTCCAGCTGTGCTTATCCTGGTGACAGGGGTGTTGCGTGTAGACTTCAGACTGCCGGCATTATTCGACAAAAATAACCATTGAGAAGTTACCCCATATTTTGCCTTACAAACCTCAAAGAGGCAACGAAACATCTTCAGTGGCGGGCTGGTTGTCTTCCCCTGTCCTGTGAGGAACGCCCGTTTCTAAAAAGACAGGGGTTGGGATTGGCTTGAAGAAGGTCTGGGTCTGAGTTCGGCCTGGGTATGGTATGAATGGTTCGAGAGTGTCTCAAGCACAGATAATTTGGCCGTTTGGTCTTACATTGCATGGTTGCTCTGGTCGTTTCGTCACGCATTCTGATTGTTTGTTTTACAACCTTTATCTATCATTTATTTACACGGATATGTACCGACAGTGAGTGCTACGTTTCTCTCTGTTGCGTCTCTTTACCTCATTTTTTTTCTTCTTTCGTACTGTCATATATCGTCTTGATAATCCCCCATTTTCCCTCCCCCCCTTCTCGGCTGCCTCTATCCCCTCTTTTTCAACTGACCTCTCTCTTCCTTACTTATTTTTCCTCTTCTGTCAGTTATTTTTCTCTATTATTCCAGATAGGGATTTTGCAAGGTGGATTGCTTTCCTGTTTCGTACTTGATGTCGTATTCGTATGGATGTTGTGGCTTTTTGGGCTTTTTGTCGTATTCTTTTGTCGTTTTCTGTGTCTTTTTTTTATCATATACTAAACTTTGTCACTTTTTGACTTTTCCCCTTTTTCCTTCTCGCTGGCTGTTTCTCGTCCCCTTTCGTCGCTGTTTCTACCCTTTTCCCGCACTTGCTCGAGTCTGGCTGTCTTGCGCGAGGTCTGGCCGGCTGGCGAACCTGACCTGGGCTGCTCTTCTCGGACTAGCGACGACGCACTGGCCTTTTTGTATGGAGCTCGCCAATTTTCTTTTCTTTTTTGTCTCTTTTCAGTCGTCATTTGCTGCTTCCTTTTCCCTCGACTGCCACCATCCTTGTCCTTGTCCTTGCTCCGATCCCGTCTTTTGACTGGACTGGCCGGGACTTACTGGGACTGGCTGATGCTGGCGCTGTGGTTCCACTCGCGGGAATGACGGGACAATCCCCCAGATTTTTGCCTCATGTATCTCAACACTACAGGGCCGCCGTCTTTCGACATGACGACGCAATGTACCAGAATCAGCTTCTACGGTAGCATATGGAAATACTGTCATTCTGTCGGACGCATCGTAACATGCTGCAGGTCCGACTCATCTTCGTCAGAGATACGTGTATCGAGCGGGTTAACCCTTTTATGCACAGTTCTTTTATGCTTTTTTTTGTGAGCAAAAATGTAGAACTCTCGGGGACAGGGTAAGGGGTAGGAAAAAACAACACAAAGAGAGCGTTCGTGTCCAAGACACCACCCGTCTTTCTTTCTCTCTCTCTCCCTCTCTCTTATCCTTATTCCTTATCCATACCATTAACGACTTAACCCCTCTGGGCAAGAGGCTCGTACACTTTCTCCGCTACCTCGCCTCGTCTCGCTACCAGACTTGGCTTCCTTCCAAAACGCTCCACAAGGAACTTTTCTTGATATTTTTTCTTGTGTTTTTTTGTCTCTTTTCTACTCAGTAACCACATCATCTTGGCGATGCTATCATGGTGGCGAAGAGGGGATCAACCCTCCCTCCTTCCTTATTGTCTGCTTGTCCTGTGCCCCCCTCACTGCAAGTTTTCACACACAGCTTCCCACATGCAAGTTGATAAAGATATATCCAAGTTGAGGATGGTTCCGTTGAACAAACAAGAAACAAGACAGCCACCGGGACACGCTCCGTACACCGCAGGCCCACGCTAGACTCTAAACTATGGGTGAAACCTCGAAGAAAGAGAGAGAGACTGAGAGGAGAGATACCTCCCTTGCATTTATTGGGGTTTATCAATACTGAGGCGCAAGTCGTATACTCAGTTGAAGATAGTGAGCACACTCTTTGAATTCTGCAAGCTCGGCAATGTTGTCTGTTGGTGACTAGGGAGCTTGGCAACAGCACCTTTGTGTATGTGGACAGGCATGAAGAGCTATGGAAGCTCCTATCCATCTCCTCCCTATATCCCCTTTTCCACAGTTAAGACAAACCAACAGCTCCTACAAGACATCAGTGCATGGCCAAGGGAGGTCGGGCCAGGAACAGCTTACAGGAACGCCTGCAAGGGGCCAGCCGAGCGAGCTTGGAGGCTGACAAAGGACATAGGGGCAGAATAGTATGAAAATAGCACCTGGAAAGCATCTGGGGAGCACGTGCAAGGAGTACGTAATTTTTTCACTCTTCTTCTCAATACGCCGCATGTTGTATGTTGTATTACGCTGTATTTGAGAAGAATTTCGCGATGCTTTATAGCGAGACGTTAATAGATTGTGTCCTGTTAGACGTACAAAATACGTATTTATTTTCAGGTACCAATCAGAGTACACGGAACAGTCCGTCTTCAGCCTGCATTCCGCATTTCTGTACGCACTGACTCGCTCGATTCAGGGAAGGCATCCTTTTCAGCCCTTTTCTTTGATGCACGTAAAATACCGTGCAGAACATAATTGGCGAATCGCACCTGTCGACGTTGCTATTATGATATTTCTGGCAGTCTTTCTGCTGTCTTGTTCTGTGCTCTGTGTTTCGTAGTTCCCGACAGCTCTTCAACCCAGTCGGCTGCCAAGAGCGAATCAAAGAGCTAAAGACCGCGCAGCTTCTTACTCTTTTGGGATTATGAGGGAGTCTGAGAAGGAGAGACACAGAAAAGACACTCAAGAGACACAGAACAGGACAGAGCTCCTCTCCAGCAAAAGGTCTGGACTCCAGGCTTCCCCATAGGGTGATTCATGGTGGGCAGCCCTTCCGAGTCTATTCTGGCTTGCGGAATGCTGAGCCGCCGCCGCGTCGCGGGTTCCTGAGCGGCGAGGTCTGGCTTTTCTTTGCATTTTTGGTTTCTGAATCTTGATTTCTGGTTTCTGGCGAGCTTGGGAGGGACAGGGAAAGGGAGGGCGAGACACAGACCAACCAGAGGTGGCCGAGTCGGTGGAGTGGGTCCGGCTATGCTTGCTTTGCTTTGATATTTTTTATGACGGTTTTATGATTGTATTTATTCTGATTTATGATTTATTTTTATTCATTTTCAGTATTATTTCTGATGTACAGCCGGAGTCTGGACACGTCCGCTCATCCTCCCATGGCGACCTCATCTGAGACATGCATATGGGCTGGCTCGGCGTTCCTGGCCTCTGATTTGTCCATCTGCATAGGCATCCCAAATCATAGTTGCCTTCTTTTTCGTCTGTTAGCATTGCACACACAGACACAGTAGTGTCTCCAAGTGACAGGACGGTTCGACTGCTCCGTGTGGCAAGGGTGCATTGAGAATGTCTCAGTTTGTCCTGCAAGTGGCCGGCCATTGCTTCCTGTACCTCTGTGCATTGCATACGGAGTTTGTGCCCTCCACCGTGAGAGGGTGTCCAGCACGCCGAAGGTCAGGTACGCCTTTCTTTTCTAGTGTCCTGGTGCCCCAGTGTCCCAGTACTGTGGCCCAGCTACGTCGTAAAGAGGCCCTTTTTCTACTTGTCTGCCTTGCCCGGGCACTGTACCTGGCACAAGTGCTACCACAGCAGCGCTCCAGTCTCTTCCTGTGCCTGCGTAGATGCTGTATCTTGCAGTCTCCTGTGCTGCAACGCCGTCTGATTCTGCGTCTTGCGTGCTGCGTCTATCTTCGAGTGATACTGTGACCGGTTCCTGCTTCCCGGCTTGCTGCGTTGCCAGTCGATCGAGCACGACTCAAGACCAAGATACAGGCAATCAGCCAACCAAGGACGCTCTCTGCTCCCCCGCAAAAAGGCACAGAGCCGCAGCAGGGCTTCTCGTTCGGAGGTCAGGAGTTTATTCTCTCCTGTCGGTACTGTCGTAGCATCGCGGTGGATCAGAACACAAACATAGACGCTGACTGCACCTTGTTGTTTTCACTTCACCTCAGAGAGTTTTAACACACTCAATAAAGCAGAAACAGCGAGCAATTCAAGTAAAGTGACGGCTGGAAGAGAGTTGAGAGATGATGAGAGACAAGAGGCGACACACGACAAGCGAACACATTCGAGGTGTTGATAACCTCAACCGAGCCTTGGCATTGCACGATCACAGGTCGTATCTATCGACAGCCAAGAACGCCGCGTTTACTCCATCTTTTTCTTTAATTTTTTTTCCCTTCTTCTTCTTTTTTTTTGTTCGTTTCAGCTCCTTCTACATTTTGTTGCAATAGTTCTGCAATTTTGCCCAATTTCATAAAAACTGGGGATATTCCGTGCCTCTTTTGAGTTCATGGCTGTCCGTCTTGACAGGGGGTCGACTGAGACAAAATATGCAGGCGTGCGGATGCAATATCAGACGCGAACTAAGCGATTTTGGTATCAACTGCGGGTTTGTAGAGTTGATTTTGATACTGCGTATGCAATATGAACGGAAGCATATTGTTATGAAATCGTCAAGTAATAAGATCGCTTGTAGAATTGTAGGTCGCATGATCAAATAGAAAAGAGAGACAGAATGCAAGAGCATCGAGGATGAGATGTTTTTGATATCGAATATCTGACTTCTAACTAGCCATCTAGGTACGAGTACGAATACACATACAGTCTTTTTACATATGCCACACAACGTACGTCGTACTCGCTTCTTTATTGCCTTTAAAGACGCCACAAACGTCTATGCAAACGCCAAACGCCACATAGTGCCCGGCCAGCCGTTGCCGTGTCACCTGCCACCGCGAAGGACATGTCCGTCTTAAGCCGGATGGGCCGGGGAAACGCAGCCACTACAAGCCACGGTGGAGTAACTTCGGCGAAGGAAAAGAAAAAGGACTTTTACAGTCTGGCTGGGCGAGCTGGGTTAGGAGGAGAGGAACAAGAAAGCCTTCGATGCCAACTCCGCTGGAGACAAAATTATATTCTAAACAACGGATACAGATAACCGCACAAGGTAATAAAAGGCGTACGTTGTAAGAGAAAGTAAGAAAGTGAGAAGGTGAGACAAGAGATTGAATTGAAAGAAGTGAGAGAAAATGAATGCAAAAATCAGGGCAAAAATGAAGTGCAACGAGAGCAGTCATAATGTGGGAAAGTACAACGTATATTATCTCATTTTATGTACGACGTACTCGTCATTGTCTTATGCAGGTCGGCCTCTCACAATTATGGATTGTCACAAACTTTGTCATAAGCTGTATTACTTCGTACTCGAGGTCGGGTACGGGGCACCCGTCATCCATCTTTTTTTTTTTTGTTTGGCTCGCAATTGTCCGCATCCTTCTGTACTACAAAATCCTCCGCATGCTATCATACATTGGAGTGGTGCTTCCCTCTCTTATTGTTTGCATCTCCGGGGTCGGTCGACCCTCATGTCGAGAACTGTCCTCCCGCTTTTTTGTTCCATCTCTTCCTACATGATGCAATGCTGCCATGCGGTGCTCGTAAGGAGACTTTTTGGCGTGTCAATGAGTGCAAGCGAAGTTGCCTTTGTAATCATGAGGAGTTAGTCGCACAACGGAGCAACATAGAAGAAAATCAGGAGGCTGGATTACATGCGAATTTGCACTGGTAGAAAGGGGCGTTGGGGCTCAAGTGCTTCCTCTTCCTGCAGCCAACGTGTGTGCTGGTCTGTGGCCCTCTCTGCACTGGCTGATTAATCTTCCTTTGGAGTCAGAGTGGGTGTAAAATTGGGGCTCAAGAGTCGAGTCCCTGGCCAGCTTCTCCCTGTCCCGGTCCGGTCCCTGTCCGGCCCTCTTCAGTCCCTGACCAGTCTCTATCGTTGAGTGGTACTGGGGAGCTGCTGGCCCGTGGAGCTCCATTTTTTTTTTGGTCTCCTCAGTCTCTCGTATGTCCAGTCGGCGGTGCCATTGTGCAACCCTTTTCTGTCTCCTCTGTTTATTCTCCTTACGAAGTGCAAAGTGGATGGTTTCCACACTCAAATGCAGACGAATGGGGATTGCACTCGATTCTCTTATTCTCTTGTCTCTTCTTATCCTCATGCCCCTCTTGCTTCGGCCGTTTTGCACCCTTCCTTTTACGACTACGACCCTTTTTTTTCTTTTCTCGCCCGGCATAGTGTTGGTGTGCTAAGAATTAGGGTGCCATCCCCAAAAAAACAAGAGAGAGAAAAGAGAGCTGCTAATGCACTAACACACGGCCGTCCCAAAAAGGATGCGGGAACCCCAAACTGGGCAAGGCCGCTCAGAGAGCAAACACTGGACGAGCGTGTCCTCCTCTCCCATTGCCACAATACCACTCCATTTCTCAACCCATCCAGCCCATCCCAAGCCAATGCACAGGGATCACCCCTCGAAAAGCCAGGTCAGGGAGGGTGGCTGAATAACGACAAACACATGCAAATGCACGACGAGCACACCCGTCCTCCTTCGTACATCGGACAAAGATACACAAGGGGAAAAGGAGATGCACACTCGATCAGAGCAAGGGACGAAGCAGCATGCAGGTCAGACCCTCGCACCCCCGCTGTAAACAGCTTCAAGACGTCATTGACTGCTTTTTGTCTATTTGTTTCATTGTTTCCAATGGTCGATATCGAGTCCGGAAAGGAGGGTCTATCAAATTATCTCTTGTTTTTCCATTGTTTCCCTATTATTCTTCTGTTGGACTCAACTCGTATGTTTGTCTTTTTCCTCTTTCATCCACCCCTCACCTTTCTCACCTTTGGTTATCTGTTCTCTCCCGTCTCTCCTCTCTTGCATCCGTTTCCCCACTGAGCACTGTGTCCCGTTAGTGCTCTCTTGGTTGCAGGGGACACAGGACGCACGCGTGGGCTGCCGCATTAGCGATGTGCGCTACAATGGCAGCAAGCTCGTATCGAGAAAATAAGACGACCTTTCTCAAGATACCGCGGTTGCTGTGTAGGGCCGCAGTCAGCTTAGATTTCAACGTTGTAATTTTTGATACTATATCTATCTTTTTTTTTCTTCTTCTTCTTCTTTTTTTAAAAAATAAAATAAAATATAAAATAAAATAAAATAAAAAATAAAACCAGAACAGAATAAACTTTTTTTTTTTAAAAAAAAAAAGGAATAAATGCAAATAGTAAACAGTCTTCAGATCCAGTGCGATGTGTTATAATTTTATTGTTGACAATCATTCTGTTACATCTTATACCCATTGCCAAACGAAGACACTTGGGTTTTCCAGTCTTTCAGCCTTTGTATCGGCGGCTCACATCCGGGGCCCCGGCCGGCGGACAATTCTGCACGGGTAATGAAAGTCCACGGGGTTCGAGAGGGTGTAGGGCTGGTGTCTTGGCTGGGTGCATTGGATCGATTTCCGGAGTACAAAGTAGACCAATTTCAACGCATTGCGACCGGGGTCGCTCACATCGCTCACAATCGGGCTGGTCTGGCCAGCCATTTGGAGGCTATCCGGAGCACATTTCGGTGCACTTGGGTGGCCTGCTTACTTCGCCTCCGACCATTGTCCACGCTAAACATGCCAGCACACCTTCTGAATGTCGAAAAAAGGCGATTACCATGCCCGATTTGGGCTGCTAGTATGTACAAAGTAGTCAATCGTCTTTGTTGACTTTTCTTGACCTCGTCGAGCTTGCTTCATTCTCAATTGCTCTCTTGTCCTTCATATTCGACCTTCTATTTCTGATGTTGGTTCCTCCGCGGTGGTGTCCATTTGGTCTCCATTGGGTCATGATTTTCTTTTTCTTGATTTGCTCTTTCTTTTCTTCCTGCCTCTTCCCGCCCCTCGCCTCATAGGTTGCGGTTACCCCTTCTGGCCTTGTCTGTCCCGCCTGCTTGTTTCTCCTACCTCGTACCCTTGCAAGCAACGTCGAGCCCCTGTCGAACCAAACTCCATTTTCAGTGCTGCCCTGACGATGCTATTGCCCCTCCTCCGCTCATTGACCACGAGGGACTCTGAAAGAGAAGCGCAATGAGCAAACGATGACGAGAATACGACGTACAAAATGAATAAGTAAATAAACTGGTTTAAAAGTGAATAACTTCACGGAAGAACAGAGTAGCTTCCACAAGACCTCGTACGACGTACCTTGCCTTGCTCTTCTATCTCGTCCACCACTCGCCCGCTTTTGAACCCTTTTCTTGTGCCCCACTTACGTTGCATCGGCGGCCGGGACGGTATGTACCAGAAAACCGGAGAATATGAAGGGAATGGAAGGCCAGCAAAACAGAAAAACCGAAAGGAGAAACGAGACAAAAGTACGTCGTATTAAGAAAGCTCAAGAGTAGTGAGCAGCAGTAAAGTTCCTGACCTTGTCAAACCCCGTACGCCGTACACCATACTCGGCTCTGTCGGTAAATTGTTAGTCGAAAGAAAGCATGGCCTGAAAGCCATAAAATGCACTCTCACAAATGACGAGCCAAGAAATCCACTCCAGAATAATCGTATATGAGAGCAAAGACACAAATTTAAGCCACCACACTCACACCCTCAATTGGACAAAGTGCGCGGTGTGATGGTGCAAACGATCTGCAATCACAACGACAAGGTTTTTCATTTATTCCCAGTGCTCTTTGCCTCTTTTTTGGCTTGCCCAGGAACGAGGCCTCTCGCTTTGCCGTTCACCTCCAGAGCTCCACCAACAAGCGCCCCAAATGGAGAAAAACGACCAGAAAATCAAGGACCCCCAGCCCAGATGAAGAGGGAGCAGAATCAGGCCACAGCAACACAAGCAGCGTTTGCCCGCGACCCATTGATATGTTTCTGACTTGTGACGGATACGAAGTACTTTCTGGCATGCGACAAGTGACGGGGCGGTGGTGCACTTTTTTTACACAAGCACATATTCACAATTCATTTTCACAAGGTTTCACAAAATTGCCCGCTTTCCAGCTTCACAACTCCACACAACTTTGACCACAGCTTTCACAACTATTGTTTTCTTGGTCTCCACAAGACTCCATGCCTTGCAATGCACCCCGGTGCTTTGCGTGCTCGACGGCGTACCTGCTCTTGCATTTTACATTGCCTTCTGCATTGCATTTTTGTTTGCATCTGCCTTGCATTTTCTCGCGGCATTGCATTCTGCATGCAACGCACCCCTCTACGGAATATCCGCGCAGCTCTCTTTCTTTATTCCTCTCATATACATTGCTTGATATCGGATACGTCCTTCCTCATGTACACTTCGCCTTTTCTTCCCATTTTGCTCCCCGACCCGGAACGTATCCCCGTCTGGCCCTGCTCCTCATTGTCCGGCATCGCCGCCGCAGTTCTGTCCGCGGTCTTTTCACAGCTTTCATGTCCTTTCTTGCCCGCACCTTACATGCCCTTGCTTTTTTCTTACGTACTCTCTGCTCCCACCTTTTTAATTCTCTTTGATAAGTGATCTTCGGAACACAAAAAAAAGATACTTGGAGGCCGAGACGGCACGGCAAGTCGGCCGGGGCAATACATTGTTCTTCATCCAAGGCCCGATGTATTCTTCTCCCAACGTCCAAAATGGTCGACTGAACCTTGATTTGCACCCTGCAGATGCAAGTGTTCATCCCCTCCTCGCAGGATGCAAGGACGAGGCGTACCTGTATGCAGCTTGTTGGTTCGAGCCTGCCGTGAGATCCAACTCAAGAACTCGAGCTGTCCAAATTGGGATAGCCTGATTTTGTTGCCGTGATGAGAAATCGGAGAGGCTTCCAGACCACTCACTCATTGTCCTCGTTGCTCTGGTTCTCTTTGGGACCCTCACTCAGCCTCAACTCTCGCTTTATCTCTTTTGTGCCGTCCTTGATCTCCACGATATTCTATCGAAAGCTGAACTGAGCAGTGATGTTGATGAACGTGGGATTCGTTTACTTGTTTGATAATCACAAAATCTGTTCTTTCCCAAGCTTTTGCTTCTTTCTTTTACTGTTTCTCACCATCATCTTTCCGTCCAGCTCCCTCGCTTCTCTGTCTTCTTTCATTCCCGTCAACGTCTCCCCGATAACACCTCTCTTTTGTCCCTGATGGGACCCGTCCGTCCCTGCAGGTAGGCTCCATGCAGCTCATCCGAGCACTCCCACTCTCTCCCACATTCTTCCACGTCCTTTCTTCTCCCTCGTACCTCTCACGATCCACTTTCTATGTCCCATCTACCTTCCACTCTCTTCGGTCCCATATTTGTCCCTCACTCCGCTTCTTCGTCCACCGTCCGACTTTCATCATCCGTCGTCCATCATCCTCTATCACCCACATACAATCCACAGTGCAACACCCACAGTCCCATAGTTCATCTCTGTCAGTGTGCACTGCACCTTTCGCCTATACCCGGCTCATACGTCCTTCTCGTCGGCCCTTCCTACTGTGACTATGATCACGACTATGACCATGTCCACGCCCCTGAATAACTCCCTCGCTGTCTACGGCCGAGCGAAGTGATGCCACCGCCCACTGCGAGTCTTCCGGCAGGCTTGGGCTTACACGATGATCATCCATCACGTTCACCAACTGCATCACATCCATCACATCCATCACATCCTTCCCACCCTTCCCATCCATGATATCCATGACATCCATAACGACCCTGACCTTGACCTTGCCTTACGCCCTATGCATATGATACCTCCCCACCGCATCCTTCGTTCCTTCTGTGCGATACCCTCCACATCGGCACATCCTGCTCCTTTCGGCATCTCTTGTCGTTTCTCCTTTTCTTTCATCACGCATTTCGGCGACCTCGTTCTTGATTTTCATGCCATTCATGCCACTCATGTCATTTTTCTCAGTATCCTCGCCATCCTCATGCCTGGTGTTCTTCTTCTTGTGTTCCCATGGTCGGAGACCCTTGCTTCCGCTGCATGTATGAGCAATGTCATCGTCTCGTTTTTTCTTGTTCTTTTTTCTTCTCGGTTTTTTTCTCTTCATGTCACTCGTCTTCCCTGGTTGATGGTGTCTGCCTATCTTTTCCTCTTGGCCGTCTTCTTTCCGTTCTTCCTTACCTCGACCCCTATTCCTGTTTTCTGCTTCTTTTTATCATCAACCAGCTTATCGTCTCATTCTCTCCGGAATGGAGGCGAAGTACCAAGTTAGGCGTCCTTCGCTTAGTTTCTTCTTCTTTTTAAGAGAGGCCACCGTTATCACGTAGTCGTTTTTTGTTGTAGGTGTAGTCGTAGTGGTATAGTGGTAGTCGTAAAACCAAGGCCTTTTGGACTTACACTTGAATTTTCTTGCCGCTTTTGGACGCATACTTGGAGTGTTAAGTCTCGTTTTTCACAGTGTGTGGCAGCCTTCTACCTCGCCTCTCTTTTTGTCTCCTTGTCGCGTTCTGTGTTGGGTTTCCTGGTAGTTCTTCTCAGTAGTACGACGTAGTCTCTATTATGTGTTACGCGTGTAAGGCAGAGTTCAAAAGCGCGTTTCGCCTGCCCCAAGGCCAGAATGTCTCACATTTTAAGGCAAAGCAGCAGCCCTTTGGCAATTCACCACAAGAAATTCAGAGACACACACTCACACCGAGAAAAAGTGTGTGTGCAGAGTATTTGTGATGACCAGAGATGGAAAGTGATGGCCGTCGATGCCCCTCAGATGGCTGCAGATGGTCACAGATGGCCTGGTCAAGCGACCATGATATCTCAGGGATCCCCTGGGCACATAAGAAAAAAGAAGAAAAAGAGGAGGATGCAGCCACATTTAATTGACTTTACTTAATCACACCTTCAAGTCGGCATTCCCCCGCGCCGACTTGGAGGCACACTCAACCACAGAACGCAGAACCAACAGACAATCAATTCAACTCTTGTCGGATTGGGGAACGAACGACACAGTATCGAATGCAACCATAGAAAATAATGCAAAATAAGAGAAATAATACAGAGAAAAGAAAAGAAAAGAAAAGAAGAAGAAAAAGCATCACGCACACATGTACGCATGCAAGCACTCACACACTCACACAAACAAATAATTTCCCCCTCCTTCGCGTTTGGTCACACACCCCTCCATCAATTCTCGGGTCTCCCCTCTTTTTGTCTTTTTGCCTTCACAATCGACGTCTTGTGCCTGACGAGCTTTGATTTATTTTCTCTCGATTTTCTCTTGGTCCGCAGCATTCCAGCATTCCAGGCCCAAGGGCAAATGATCTTTTGGTCCTTTAAGTTTGTTCTTTATTCTTCTATTTGCTCTCTTTCGACCTTTCTGCTCATCCATCCGATCCATCCACTTAGCTTGCCTCTTCCTTGCCTTTTCTTGCACCTTTGTCGCCTCTTCCTGTCTCATCTCAACATCTTTCGATTTCGGCCTTTCTGGACTTTGTTAGTTTGCGGTTCCTGGTCCTGTTCCCGTTCCCGTCCCTGATCTCTTTGGTCCCTTGGTCCCTTGGTGGTCCCTGGGGCTTATGGCCTAGCTTCACAGTAAAATACCCCGATTTGGATAATCTTATGAAAGCTCGAATTTCAATTTCTGTCCCTGCACAAAAAGGGAGGAAATCTGTATTACTGTCTGCAGAACGAACCACAGCTGCAGAATCAACTGCAGAATAAACCCCGCTTGCACGTCAAAAAACTCGCGATTACTTCGTATGAGCAAAATGGAGCAAATGGAGCTAAGGGACGATTTCGCAGAACCGATGACGGATTGTATGCACGAACAAGCTCACCTCGAACCAAATCTCATTTCCGCAACAGCTCCTGGCTTCCTGGATTCTTAAGATTTTGGAGTTCTTTATTCATTCCTTTTTTTTTCTTCTTTTTGTTTCGCGTATCTTTTCTTGTCTTTCTCGTCTTGCTTTTCTTTTCCCTGCCCCTCGCGTTACCCCGTTTTTTGGGATTATCTTTTGCAGCTTGCCCTCCCTTGCCTGTTCGACCGTTGACTTTGTACGCCTCCATGTCGGATGCGTGCACGTCCCTTTTTGAGAGAGCTCTGTAATACTCCATACAGATACTCTGTCCCTCTTTCTCTCTCTAAACTTACATACACTTTACCCTGCTCTTGTCTTGTGTTTCCTGCTGTGTTACGCCGAGACCTCTGTTGACGATCCAGGACCCGCAGGGAGAAAAAACAGAGCCAATCCATGCTGTCTGTTTGGGACACGCGCAGAAAGAATCTTTACAATGTATGTTTTCGCCTTCATCAACACACAGTCCTCAACACGGTCCTCAACGCTGTCGTCAACACCGTCATTACCGCCCATCTGAATTCTGTTTATCTGCATCTGCCACCTGCCACCCTTGTCTCTTGTGTCTTTAGTTCTTGCTTCGGCCTCGACGAGGAATAATGGCTTCTCCTCAATGTGTTTATTGGTGTTTATCGGCCTTTGCATTGCTCACTGTTTATCAGTTAAAGTGTTTCTTTAATTGATTCTTTAATTGATCTTTCTTTTTCTCCCTCCTCCCTCCTCTCATTTCTTCTTCTTCTCCGTCGCGATCGCGTTCTTCGGGGGACCCCTCTCGTCTTGCATCATGCACACTTTCGTCATCCCGTACCTTCTTTAATGGCCTGCATGCTTGAGAGAGGGGGGGACGTGTCTTTACTTTCCTAAAGTAATTTGTGCCTTACTCCAAAAAAGAGGAGACATCTTTAAGAGGTTGCGTAAAGTGCAAAGCTGTGGGTTATCATTTTGGACTCTCTTTTCTTTTTTCTGTGTATTGTCTCCCTCTCGCCTCCTCTTTCTGTCTTTTTTCTTTTCCTGTGAAGCTCTTCCACCTACAGTTTAAGTGGTTCTCTACATTCTTGACAATGGGAATCAAGGGGGCGGAGAACGGCAGGGAGAAACTGGGCCCAGTAAAAAGAAAAAGAACCTGCAGAAGCGTTGAATACTCCGAGTAGTGAGTGAAGAAGAAAAAAAAAGAATGGTGAGGGCCATCTGGAGAGACAATCCGCCAGGAACAAGAGACATCGTTTTTCTCTCCCTCTCTTCCATATTCCACCTTTTTTTTTTGTCTTTTGTTTTCTATCTCATATTCTCTCACACCCCTCCCCCTCTTTCTCTCACTCTCCTCCTCCGAGCTGCGCGCCAGACCGGAATGCAACTCGAACAAGGCGACGCGATGCAAGAGGTTAAAAAAGACGTTGGATTGGCTCGTGCGTGTGCGGATACACCTTTCGATACCTTCTCGCGTAAGATATACCTCTTTTACCATTAGCTCACACCCCGCCGGCGCAGGGTCGATCAGAAAATGGCAACTTGATATCGCCGAGCGTTCGTGATGGTGGCCCAAACCTTTTCTTTTTCAGTCTTTTGTCTTTTTTCTCTCTCTCTTTTTGGTTTGGGTTGGTCTACCACTTACACCTCCACCACACTTGTCCTACTCGCCCTCGCCTCTCCTCGTTTCTTTTCGTCCCTTCGTGATGCTCCTCGCGTCGTCTCTTTTTTCGTATCTTTTCGTGTCGCTTTTTCGATGCTCGGTCCTTAGCGGGAACGCGGATGTGGATTGTTGGTTCCGGGGCGGTGCTCTCTTGTTCAATCTGGTTTCTGGTCTTTTTCTTCGCCACGCTTTAGTTTCAACCTCTTACAATAATATCATCATTTTACATGCCATACAAACTCGGACTTCGCGATTTGCTACCAACTCCGTCACGTCTTTTTTCTCGTCACGTATACTCACGTATACCCTCCCTCGTAATCTCTCATTCTTTCCAACCTTGCTTGCAACAGTCAACGCTAAGACTGGTTTCTTCTTGAATATTCCTTTTTTTTTTGTCAACTCTTTGCCCGGTAGTGCTCATGTACGACAGACGTTCGATGCTCGTTCGTAAAGTCATACCCCTGGTCCTTGCGTCGGTCGTCCTACCATACATCAACCGTCCCAAGTTGGATGAGCCCTGCATCGTGGTGCTTACTGTTTGTGCTGCATGAGGAGGGCATCGTGTTGTGGGAGTGCATTGTGTACCATGAGTGTTTAATTTATTTATCTTTATTTATCTTCCTATTTTATTTTATCGTCGCTCTGGCTTGGACCATCCACATCTGCACGTTGTACTCTCATCCTTATATGGATACCATGGAACGAAATGTCGGATTGTATGCAGTTCCAACTGCACTTACACGTGCTACAGCTGCATGTGCGGCGCGATACACCTTTCGATTATATGTTTTCTCCTCTTAGATGTATTTTCTTTTTGCGGCTTCTTGTTTTTTCTTCTTCTTTTTTCTTGCCGTTCATCGTTTTTATCTTCCCGTACAATTCGATGTCAGCCAGCATGCTCCAATTAATAGCCACTCTCGATTTTCTCAGCCTACGCCGTTTCTCTTATCCCTCTCGTCGGGACCTCCATCCAAGTGCTTATCCACTGGTCCTGTTCCTGGTTTTGTTCCTGAATTTGGTTCATATCCGCCCTTTCTTGATGTCGCGACGTCGCGGCTTACACCAATACACGTCGAGATACACCGTAGATGTCCAGTTGGATGTCCACCCAATAGACAGACCATAGACCCAGTAAAGATGCCAGGGATCGCCCCAAAATGGCAAACCTGAATTCCAGCAGAGTGCTGTCCGGCGGCTTTTCAGTGACTTTCGGCCGCTGTCTGAGCCTTATGTCTCCAGCATAAAGCTCCCCTGTGCACATCATCGATCAGACCTGGACCCAGCAAGCACATCACACAAAAAAAAATTGCACATCGGTCGCGGCACATCACGGCACATCAGTGGGTGGCCCCATCAGCCCTTTCTGGCGCGCGTTTTGCTTCGTACTCAGGATGGGGAGGAGAGGAGAAAAGGTGGAGAGCGCCGTGAGCGTCTCTCTTTTGCTCGATTCACGCTAGCTCCAAAATTCCCGAAGCACATCATTGCTGATCATGTTGAAATTGTCCATCACAAGCCAGAGACACCAGGTCAACCAGAGGGACTCAGCAAGAAGAACACCACCAGCTTGAGTATCTTTCCCCGTTGCTTGGCCCGCAACGTCATTGGCCCATATCATTGGACGGGACATCCTTGTCTCGCCGATTAGGTTCTCTTGGGTGAGAGGGGAAAGAAGAAGCGCGAGGACCAGCTAGGATCAGGACCCAGGATGCTAGGATGAAGCGGAGGCGGAGACTTCGATATCGGGAAGATCGAAAGATAGAGCGAGGAAGAAGAAAGCAGAAAAGATAAAAAGGCAAAAGATTGGAAACAACATGTGTAAGTCAGCAATAGATTAGTTCGTCCCAGACGCCAATATGATAGTCTGGTCAGAAAAGGTAATAAATAAGAATAAAAAGAGAGAAAACGAATAATTGAAAGCTGCAAGAGGCGTCAAGGGATGAATAGAGAGAGAGAATGAGGTTGAGCCAGCAACAGAGAGGAATGGACAGAAGAATAAGAAAAGGTACAAGAGAAAAATGAAACACTGGTAAAGCCATTAAACTGTAAGGCTCTCGGCGCATTTCGACTCTTTGGAAAGGCTGCAAGACGCGGAGAGACACACAAGACAGTGGGACAAGACACAATCCAACTCCCTCAGACACACAGACCGGCCACTGGCGGGCTCTTTGGCGCACTTATCTTCACGACGCCCTTAGTCGGATCTCGGGATGTCTGATGTGCACAGAAGAGGAAAGAGGGGAAAAAGCAAAGGAGAGACAGACATGAAGAGCGCAGTGAACACCTCGACGCGTTTGAGACTCGAGTGCCCACGCCGCCAGGAGGTCGAGTAGCGTCAGATCGGATCAGAGAGAGCGGCTCACATTAACAATTAAGACATCTTTACACGACTAGAACGCGAGAAACCACGGAAGAGGACACGCTCCAATTCGACACGATCGAGAGCCGCCACGGAAGGGCAGGGCAATAAGTTAAGTTGGAGCAGAACTTAAAAGCTGGGTCTCCAAGGCAGGGCAGGGCAAGGCAAGACATGACCATCGCTCGGCCATTCCAACGGATCGCTTGGTGAAGGGAATCTTTGAAAAGAAAATGGAGAAGAACAGGAAAAGAACACGAAGAATTAGTAGCAAAACGCGTGAGGCTGCTTGAAAAAGGGAAGAAAGGGACGGCTTCTTCATCTCATGTCGTTTCTCCCTGCGGAAGAAGGACGAAAAGACACGCTGAAAACGGGACGATGGAGACACCAAAAAGACACGATGGAGACGGGCCTCGACTCAGCAGCCGGTGGATGCTTTGAGCGCCGAGAAAGCAGCACGTAAAAGAAGGGTTGTTGTGCAGCAGGCGTGATAGAGTGCGTGCAGCACACAGAAAGAGCAGAGTCTCGACGACAACAACGACGACATCGAGAAGGTGGGCTGGACGAGTGGAGTCTTGATGAGGATCGTTTGCCCGGCCACCCCTTGGGGGGAGTGCGAGCTGGCGATACAGGACACACAGACTCCCGGAGCTTTTCGCGGCACGTCCTTTTGTCTTTCCTTTTCCCTGCGTGGTCTCTTTCTCACTACTCCTGCAGGCTCTTTCTCTTCTGAACCTCGTTCCTGTTCCTGTTCCTGAGACTTGGCCTGTCTGGTCCACTTCTCTGCATTTCTCTTCCCATTTCTGCAGGAGGGCGAGACAAAAGGCCAATGCAGCGGTCATCGAGTCTGGAGAGCGAGAAGAGAGCATGGCCGGCTGAAGACTGGTTGAGAACGAGAAATCAAAATCAAAAGTAAAAATCAAAGGCACCAAGACAACTCTCACTCTGCCGACGCATGCATCCTCCGTTCTCTGTGTGCGGCCGCCCGTTGGCAAGCGTAACGGCCCCGTTTCTGTTGGCTTTGTCGAGTGTTCGTATGCGTCTTTCATTCGTATCTATTCTCTCTTCCTCTTTTTCTTTCAAGACGAGAATAGTAAGGGCTTTGCAGCATAGGCGCGATATGTGCGGATGCACGTCGTGCAGGTTGGTGGGTTGGTGGGTTGGTGGGCAGGTGCACTTCGGTGCAGGTGGTCGCACCTTCCCAACTCCTACTCATTAACACCTCCAACACACCTCCCCAGAATAGCGCTACGAGCAGCGGCCAGGCCATGCACTTGGATCGCTGTGGGTGGCCACCAACCCGCCTAACGCAAAGGAGCCTCCCCGCTAGTGTCCTCCTATCCTTTCTGGGCGGCCACTGTCGTTCAGCGCACACGCCTCCACACCCACTGAATGAGAGGCACACCCAGGAAGCCCGCCACCCCCCCCCTCCATCGCTCATTCCCTCTGTGCCTGGGTGTTCCCCACTCTCCCAACGCGCGCCGCACTGCACCTTCCCGATTGTCCACGCCCCTTTCCCACCCATCCAAGTAAACACACCCCCTGTCCCCACTCTTTGGCTTTAGTGACCTGCTTGTACCCCCAGTCTCCCACAGCGCATTCTTTGGTGCGGCTCTTGTTCTCCCAGCGCGCCTCCAGCCCACTGAGAGCAAGAAGTACATGGCGTCGGCGGCCTTGTCGCGTCAAGACGACAAGCGAGCAGACGACAAGAGGCCGTTTGGCTGGGGCCCACCCGGATCGCCCACAGACTACGAGCCGCTGCCAAGCAGAGAATCAGAGGGCGTGTGCGAAGTCTCTCTGTACCTTGTACCGCACCCATCGTTGCTTCCCAGTAGGTTATGTCCCCATCGTCCCTTCCAAAGGGCGACAGACGGGTCGCCATTTTGGGACACGCCTGTCACTTTTGGTGTAAGTGAAAGAAGCAAAGAAGGAAAGAGCCACCCAGCACACTGCTGGAACGGCCCCATACGCCTGGTTGCTCCTTCCTCTTGACTTGGACTCGACGTTCTATGCTCTCGATCGCCGTTGCTGCCCTTCTTGGTATATAACTCCTCCCTCGTCCTTCATTCTTTCCATCATCATTCTTCCAATCTACTCACTCACTCTCAACATCGTTCACTTCTTCACATTCACTCACCTCCCTCCACTCACTCCCTTCTTCAACAAAGCTTCAAGCTTCCACAGCAACCTTTGAACATTCTTCTTGAATCTTCTCCTGGTGCTTTCACGGTCCTTTCTTGACATCGCCCGTTCTCTCCTTTCTCGACTTCATTCTCACCATCTTTGTTCTCTCCATTCTTTTTATACTCATACACTCACACACTCACAACCGCCAATATGATGGACTTGAAGCTCGACTACCACGGCCAGCAGGGCCACATGTACGGCGACGTCTCCAACCACGGCAGTTTCTCGTCTGCCTCCGGCCCGGTCGGCTCCAGCTTCGATGCCTTTACGCCTGTCTCCATGTCTGGTCGCTCGACGCCTGTTCACAACCACCGCATGGGCTCCATTGACTACAGCTCCAACGGCTCTTTTGGCGAGATGCCCTTGAGATGACGCCGCCCAGCTCGGCCACCGTGCCCTACTTCAGCATCAACATGCCGCCCACTACCACCGCCGGCATGACCGCCAACTACCACCTGTCTTCCTCTGCTTTTCCCCAGGTCCCGGCTACGCCTGAGCGCAACGCCAGCTTCAGCAGCAGTGGCTCCAGCAGCCCCGAGGAGGGCCCCAACGGCCTCATGGCCAACTCGTACCGGCCTCTGTTGCCTCCATGTCCTCCATGACTTCCATGTCTACTCTGTCGTCTGGCGGCTCGCCTCCTCATGACAGCGTGCTCTGCGGCCCGGCCACGCCTGGCGGCTACCCCTTCCCCGAGTCCATGTCTTCCAAGGTCAACGGCCTTGCAGGCCAGTACCCTCTGCCTACTCCTTACGGCGGCCGCGGCAGCTACCCGACTCCCTCTGCACACCTCCACGATGGCAGCGACTACTCGCCTTCTGAGTTCTGCTGGAACAACCGCCCCGACAGCCCGGCCATCAACTACTTTGGCGAGCGCCCGTCTCTGCCGCCGCCGCCTCCCTCGGCTACGCTCAAGTCGTCTGTTGTGAAGAACGAGGGTGCCGACGCTTACCTGTCGCCTTCTTCGGAGTCTCCCTACGGCACTTCGCCCTCTCGCCGCGCCCTGCACTACATGGGTGCTCAGTCTTCGGCCCGCGCTCTGCAGGGTGCCGTTGATGCCAACGAGAACCACGGCTACGCCTCGCACATTGCCACGAACCCGGCCGCCACCGGTACCATTGTCACCCGCAACGGCATCCAGGTCTCCCGCGTTGCCTCGGGCGCCTACAAGTGCATCGTCGCCGGCTGCCCTTCTCGTCCCTTCAAGCGCTCTGAGCACCTGAAGCGCCATGTCACAACGTATGTTTTTATTGTTTTTTTTTTTTTTTTTTTGGTTTATCTACACACTTATTCAACAACCTCTTTGGACTCGTTACTAACATCACCTCTCTAGCCACCACGAGAACAAGGACTCTTTCCCCTGCGAGTTCTGTGGCCGCCACTTCAACCGCAAGGACAACTGGCGCTCGCACCTCAAGCTCCACACCGTCACCCGCGGCAAGAACGCCCGCACAGACTACTTCCCTGCTGCCGTCCGGATCTACGAGCACGAGATGAAGCACATCACCAAGTCGCGGTCCCGCAAGGAGGTCAACGGCTTCCGTCGTTAAACCTTCTTGTTTGTGTTCTGCCTTCTTTTGCATCTCGTGTTTGGTTTCTTCTCATTATATCCCTCGGCGTACTTTCGGCTTTTTTCCTCTTCTTCTTCGGCTCGACCTGACTCGAACCGACTTTTTTTCTCTCTTACTACTTTTTCATCTTGTGTTTTTATTTATCATTTTCTTGGGACTGGCGTTTATGATTAATATGGGTTACGACTTTGCATTTTCAACAATATCTTTTCATAGTATACGGGCAAAGGTGTTTTTGCTGTCTTTTGTTTTTGTTTGGAACAACGATACTGTCTGCCATAACTAGCTTTGGGCGTTTTCGTTATTTTTTTTCCTCTTCTGTTTTCCTATTACTGTTGGTTTCCGGACTCTGAAAATGGGGTGGCAATCTTTCTTTTGGGAAAATGGATTTTTTTTATTAGGTTAGGTTTTACAAATACGAATAGTACCAATCATGGTACCGCTACACTTTCTCTCTTCTCTCTCTACAATGCGTGTGACCCTTTGCGACTTCACTACAATTCTCGGCTTGGCCTTGAGTATATGTCTTTGTCTCTTAAAAACGGACTAGAAATTCGGGAGGACAGAAGGGTCGACCATCCACCCTATGGTGGCATTCATTGAGGACGAGGACAAAGAAATGATAAGACTGGGCAGTTTGAAGTGGAGGGTAGGCAAAGCAGTAAGATACATGGAAACAGTACATGGGAAGAGACAACAACACAGAGTCACTTTTTTGCTTGTTGTTTTTCCTACTTTCCCACTTATTGGTAACCCAATTGGCAACTCAAAAAATGATGTTCATTTTTAGAGGATCAAAGAAAGCCAGGTTTCCAGGTTTCCAGGTTCCTAGAAAAAGAACGGATCCAACAGGCGGGACCCTCGAGCGGACATCAGTGATGCAATGCAGCAACATGGAATTATTTTAGAAAGAAAGGAAAACAAAAGGAGAGCAGACACTGGGACGGTACACACTTGAGCATGGAGAGGGTGTGTGCATTAAACAAGTCGAAAGCGTCCAAAGATGTGGTGGATGGTGCCAGCAGGAGAAGGCAAAATGCAGGGGTCCAACCTTAAAAACGGAACAAGACAGAAGTCGACATAAGATATGTGTCCACCGCAAAACATTAGGAGATAAATTCAATAAAATTAAATCATGCAAAAGGCGACTCTACAAAATCAAAGAAAAACCCAGCTTGCCTCTCAGGCGGAATCATACTTCTTTGAGACTTTGACAAAAATAGAGAAGAAAGAAACACGGGTGTTTGTGGCGAGCTGATCCTTCTTTTTCTCTCTGTTACTACGTTTGAAAACCAACAGAGAAGCAGAAAGATCATAGAACCTCGCACCCTAGTCAATGACACTGCTGTTATCGACCTTTCTTTTCTTTCTTTTTTCTTCGTCAATCACTCACTGTTCATCACTACTCTTCGTTACTTCCTCCCTCCTTCCTTCCAAAAAAATAATAGAAGGATATTCTTCCATGTGTTGATGTGTTTTAGAGGATCGAGATGATAGCGGGCCCAATGAGATGAGTGAACAAAAAGGACCTCGAGGACGTACTGAGTATGTATCAAGCGGAAAACTCCATTGAGAACTCCATTGAACTCCATTGAACTCCATTTTGCGCTATTCCCTCCGTATTAGTGGGTATAAGTGAGGACCCACTTATTTATTCAAACCCCGGTCTGACCAGGGCCTTGTCTCTCTGTCAACAAGCCCAACCCATGCGCAAATCACCAAAATCGCCAAGACCAAAAAGAACGAAGTCTCTCGAGATTCCCTCACAAACGAAAAAAGCGGGACTTTGCTCTCTCGAGAACAAGCCGTGTCGATCCTTTGTCCCAATGGAGCAACGCCCCCAGAGCGAACTCAGCGAGCCCCAGTTGCTCTGTCCGAACACAGCCAAAGCCATAAGAGCAAAAGGCAAGTGAGGAAAGTGAGAGACGGAGGAGTGAGAGCACCAAAAAGAATAAAAAAGAAGAGACGGAAGGACCACAAGAGAGGCAGAGAGGTCCTCTTTCCCCATAATACGGAGTAATAGCTCAGCTAAAAAAAATGGAAAGCGAGAAAAGATGTGCTTGGACGGAGTTTTCCCTTCTCTGGCTTTGATCTTCTTGATCTCAAATGTGTATCTTTGGGCTTTCTTTGATTTTTGCTTTTTGAATTTAACAATGTATCTTGATTGACCAGACGGCGTGCAGGTATTTTGTCCAGCCACTTTCGCTTGCTTTTTTTCTCATCTCGGCCTCTCTTGTGTATTTTCTTGGATAGTTTTTGTTTCTTTTTTCTTTTATTGTTTCCTTTTTCGTCGTCTTTTTCTTCGACTTCCTCTTCTTTCCCTCTCGCCTCTGCTTTTCACTTTCTCTATCTAGTAATGTTTTTCGAGCTGTCTCAAACGATCAAATCTCTTCAAACTCAGACGGTCTTATGCTCTCTCTCTCTCTCTCTCTCTCTTCTTTACTTGTCGTCGCAAGTATTGAGTCTGTCTCTCCCATGAGGCATCGCACCGTGAGACAGGCCACGCCTCGAACCACCAAAGGAACAAAAAAATGTCCGCGGATCCCTGCCACATAAAGGCAAGCACGGGCGATTTCCCTTTTCCCTCCAAGGCCTCTTTTGTCTTTTGCCTCTCAGTGGGCGAATTTGCCGTTCGCCTCTGGGGTTTTCAGGCCCCTCCAGGTCCCTCCTCCAGGTCCCCCTTGACCCTCCAAAACGTCTAAACGTCCCAGCGTCCTTTCCTCCCTCTCGTACCTTGCACCAAGTGTGTCTCACTCTATGGGTGGCTCTCTCCGAACGACTAAAGTGTCTTGGAAACTGTGCCCCAAACGCCGCCCACTAGAAGCTGCCACCCAGCTGCGTCTGGCGCACCTTTGCACCTCTTTTGACCTTTTTACCCCGTCTCGTCTGTATTTCGTATCTCACCACTCCCAGACATGCAGGGTCGATCGCCCTCTTAGTTTGATGGGATATGCAGGCCACGGTATTCCGCTCCTCTTTTTACAGTGGGATTCTAAACGACTTGGCCCTGGCCAAGCCGCAGTGTCCGGGAAGTTACTGACCAAAAAAGAAAGAAGCCACACTCGACAAGCTGTAAAATGGCAAGCCCAAGCTGGGACGATCCCGTCATTCATCTGTCAGAGTTGACGCTTTTGTCCCTTACCCGTATTTTGTGTTGTGTGCCTGGGGGTGTTCGTTCCGCCTTTAGGTTCCGCTTGAGTTTATCTCACAGTATTTCGTTTTTGTTACTGTACTGTAATATTTTCAATGCCCGCGATTTTCTGTTTTACATTTATTTGCGTACACCACCCAATCACAGCCTCCGTACCGCAACGCCATCGACTGGTCGCCGCCGCCTTTCGTTTTTCTTTTCTTTTTCGTTTCTTTTTCTGTTCATTGCCTCTCAGCCTCCCTACTGAGTTCTGAGCTCGTTTATGTCCGGTTTGCTCTGCTCGTTTGAAACTGTCTGTAGATTCTTTGGTTTTGTTTATGATCTCGCCTTCTCCCAACTTGTTATCTGGTTGGTCAGTTTGTTCCTTTAGCTTTTGTCGGGGCCGCCATCACAGCTTCCCTATTGGTCGTGTAAGCTGTCGTGATTATTAGATGCTTCTTTTAGGTACTGTCACTTTTGGTGACAGATACAAAAGAACTGCCTTATTTTCGCACAGCTGTCAGAGTACAGAATACAGCCTACAAGTAGCAGATGTCAACCATATTCAAGCAGAAGTTGCCTTCGTAGTTCTAGCCTTTCCTTATCCGGTCGAATTTCAATTGACGGTTTACGTGTCTGTTGGTTGCTAAACTTTCACTTTCTTAGGCTGTTCGTATTGTAACATATATAATGTATCTTTTGAATTTGAATATGTTGTTTTTCTCAAGTATTGAATTGCGTTGTTTTTGCTTTCTTCTTTCTATCTTTCTCGACGGCCTTTTTGTGATTTTGTTACCAAGATGATTTTCATGCGTGTCCACTTATGATATCCACATCACGGAGCGATGTTGAGATAGAGCGACAATGCGAGCGCCAAAAAGAAAGACGAACTGAAAAAGTGGACAGCTCGATGAGAAAGACGAACAGAGGCCCCATCGCGGGCATCACCCCCGCACATATCCTGGTCGATCTGGCGGCACTAAGATTTTTGCTCTTTTCCTCTTTTCCTCTGGCTCTCAGCTGTCCCCTCTTGGATTTCAGCTGTGTCTCTCAACTCCGTCGTCTCCTCTTATTCCGAGAGCTCCTCATTTCCCTGCCTTCTTTCCTTTTTCTCCTTACGAGTGTCCCTCCCCGTCCGATCCGTGGCATCCACCGCGCACTTGGATCGAACTCCGCCTGTTTGGACGTTTGCCTTTTGGAGCTTACTGCGAAGCGATGCAACCCCAAGCACGTCTCGTTGACGCAGGTGTCTCGGCTCTGGCGAACGAGCACTTTTAGCCTTTGAATCTCGAGGGTCCTGTCTGAGTTAAGTGTTCTTGTGACGAAAACCAAAGCAGTTAAGTCAATCACCTCGTAGGGCCAGAGTGAATCGTAGAGTGTCAGAATAAAGAAAGTGTTGGCGTCATCGCATTGAACCGGTCGATTTGGTGCACTTCCCCGTTCTTGCCATCGTTTGTTGCTTTATTTTGACATTTCTTGTACCTTTGTACATATACCTTTGTGCAATGTAAAATGATGAAAAGAACAGAGCCTAGGAGTAGTTGCAACAAGGCCGCATTTTAGTGGCAGTTTGACAAGACAATAGGGGCCTTGTGCTTGGGTCCGTAGCTTTCTTTTATCTTGTGCCATGGAGCTTGTGACCTCTCACATTATCCCCCCCCCCCAAAAAAAGAAAGAAAAAGAGAAAGATAAGGCGGAGAAACAGTTGTTGGCTCTTATCACTCCACGTTGATTGTTGGCTCACAATAGAACACCAAAAAAGAATATCAATGCCACAGCAATACAACAGGCAACAATGAAAGGCATAAAGACATTATTGATGGTCACAAAAATCGCTAGCAGTCACAGAACGCAACGTCGTCGTGACGATGCTGGGCTTGTGTGCTTTATCTCGCTGAGTAACTGTAGGTCATTTTGGAAAGTCCAGCGCCTCGTGCTGGTGCTATTCACACGAGCGATACGTACTTTTTTTTTTAGTTCGATATCAAGTAGCACCATTCTCGGCGTTCGACGTCGTCTAGAAACGTATCAATTCATTTGAAAGAAAGAGAACAGGACTAAGACCAAGAACATCAGACATTGTGTTTCCAGTATCCCATGCTGGCCCCTTGTCTTTTCTGACGCCCGGCATGCACATACATACAGGCTGGAGTCACTGCATTGCATCCACGTATCCATGCAAGCTTACAAGTTCGTAGGGCAAAAGAACAGTTGACAGCGGCGATGGACCGCGCGAAGGATTTAGATGAAAGATGTAGTCTGCTTTGGTGGATGATCTACTTCTTCTTTTTCGGGGATGGAAAACAAAAGGAGGGGAAAGGTCCGGTTTGTCCTCTTGCCACTCTTTTTCATCGAAAGCGAGATGGAAAATGCTAATTCGACTCCGACAAGTGTCCTTGGCCCGACAAACTTGCACGATGTGCGCCGCCCTTTTTTAGGCCGTGCAGGAAGAGGACTCCGGGTGTGCCGCAGTCCCTCCTGCAGCAGCGTCGCATTGGCCCTGCAGTGGTAGGAAAGGGAAAATTGAGTGGGGAGTCGGAGGGGAGTGCGAGTAAAAAGAGAGAGAAAATGTGGAGAACTGAGCTGTTTTGGTGTCGGCTGTGAGTCGGCTGTGAGATATTCGCAATGATACATGTCCAATTGTAGTACCTGCTTTCAACGGTCAAAGAGGAGGACAGCGACATAGCTTGGCTGAATCAAGTGTACAAGTTTTGTATCAAAAAAGAAAACAATTGAAAGCCAAATGATTGTAAACAACAAAAAGAAGCAGCGGGGCACAATTTGTCATTAGCCAAAGCCAGAGACTCATATGTCGTAATACAAAAGCGCCCTACACTTGGTCTTTTGTCCACACGAACCATTCACGAAACCGCGGCTCTGGCTAGGTGTGGTGCATGTGGTATATGGCCAAGACAGCCTGGGATTAAAGATGGACACCGGATGGGCACAAGATGGGCTGATCTCCACGTTCATGCTTCTTGCGTCTGATACTAATGTCAACCAGGGTCGCTCTGTCGTCATACATTTAGAAAAGAAGGAGGAGGCCCAGAGTTATGATAGCTCAAAAGCTCAAAAGATAAGAGGATAAAAGAGGGGAAATAAGACTTTGGGCTTCGGCCTCTGGCCTGTTGTCGGGATGTTTCTCGCAATCGACAAGATCGACAGCCATCCCCTCCTTCTTTTCTCTCTATTTTCCGTCGTGTACTTTTCTTTTCCGCCCGGTTCCCAGTGAACGGGCTGATTCGCTTGTGCCATTTTATCGACTTGTGTGCAATTCGTGCATATCGAAGCACACCTTCTCTCACCTTTGGTAACTGATCCTCGTCTTGTGTGGTCTGCCCAGGTCGCCGGGTGGAAAGGACAGGGCCAGGCGAGGCAGGCGAAGGAACCGGGGCGCGGGCGGGGACATAACGCTTGGCCTGCAGCCTGCATGCAAATGCAAATGCATTACAGTAGCCGCCCGCAAGCATGGGCTTTTGTGTGGTTTTTGTGCAGGTGAGGCAGAGGCAAAAAACAATGTGGCTGGCTGTTTGCGGGCAGTTTTGCCCGTTTCGACTTTTCCTTTTGTCATTTTGCCTTTTTTTTTGCTCTGCCTCGCCCGACATTTGCATTGCCTTGCATCTGCATTCTGGATTTTGTACTTCGTACGGAGTATATGTATTTGCTTTTTCCCTTCTCCAAACCCCTGTTCGTCCCCATCATCTCCATATCGCTTTCAGCTTGGATTGGCCCCAAGGCCCAGGACCGCGAACGCCGTGCATGCAGTAAGAAAAAGCAATTGAAAAAGTGCAAAATACGGATGAGAAAAGGTGGGAAAGCCTCTGCTTCCGGGTTCCGATAAACGCAGAGCAAAAAGAAAATCAAATATCAGAAGATAAAGAAGGAAAAAAATGAGCATCGAGACCAACCACAAAACTGGACAAAACACATCGACGCTGCAAAAGGCACGGAACAAGCGAGCGGAATTGATGTTCGCTTTCGTCTTTTCGTATCTCGTCTTGCCCTTTGGTTCTGTGTATGTCTGTCTCTCCGCTCCACCTCTGCACACCCTCTCTGCCCCTGGGATTTCGAAGCATGTGCTGCTATGTGCAATCAATTAACCAAAATCGACTGCACACGGCTGCAAACGACTGCGAGCGATGAAAAAAGATGGTGGGCATGGGCCAGTATTTCATAATTTTAGGACAATCAATTGTCATCACTAGACCTCAACCCAAACATACGATTGGCTTCGTCGTCTGGCTTCGTCTCGTTTATCCTGTGTGTTCGATATCTCCGCCGCCAAAACCAATCACAATCACAACACCCAAACGAGAAACAGAAGACAAAGAGGCTGCCACCAAGAGATCGCTCGCTTCGCAAAGGTTAGAACGTGTTTAGACGTTATTTCGACGCCCTTGGACACGTTTAGATTCGAAGCCATATCGCAAACGATGTAGTCGTAAAACAAACAACAAAGTGCGGGCGGGCAGGTTGTCCGAACAGGGGATCAACCACAAGGATAAGAGGATTTAAGAAAGGGGAGAGAGGGGAAGAGAGATGATCGTAGACAAGGACAAGGGCAGGACCAGAAAGATCAAAGGCAAAGAACGGCTTACGACAAGGGTTAAGGAACAGGCCACACCGAAAAAGAGGGACAAGGACGATGTGAACCGCAAAAAGGATGGCTTGGTGGCTTGATGGGTTCGGCGATGTGAGCTAAGAGTTGACTAATGTGGTTCTCAAAAACCACAGACGTTCACACAAAAAGTGGGACAGCGAGGACAGCGAGCAGGAGGAGAGAATCACAGCCGCTAAACAATACTACATTAGTGGGCAATCCCCTTCATGTAGCTTGCTGTCAAGGTCCTGGGCTGTCCCGATAGGGATGTTGGTAATGGAGGGGTAGAAAGAAAAAAGGACTGGCGCAAAGGCGCGAGGGTGGTGAAACTAGTATAGAAAGGAAAGACCATAGAAAGAAGAAAGAAAGAAGAAAAAGAGCACCAAGCACAGCTATATAAGACGGTTCAAATTGGGCAACAGCCAAGGCCAACCACTAAGGAGACCATGCGAATCTGTATCTTTTGTTGATATTCCAATGCTAGTAGTTCGAGTAGACGGACTCTCCTTCCCAATGCAGCCGCATATGCACGCATCCGGCTTTTTCAGTTTTCTTCTTTCTCATACGATGTGCATGATTTTCCGAATAAAATCTGCTCGTTTTTGATGCGTGAATTATTCATCTAAATTTCCTTGTGATCTTACTCGATCATATGCTTTTTAAACAGTCATAAGAGTCTTGTCTACGAGAATTAATGAGTATACTGTATATACTACTGTGTGTATACCCCGTATTTTTTAATGTTTCTTAATAAGCGCACCTGACAGCTTGGGACGCTCAGGACTAACTCTAATAACAACAGTGCGCCGTATCGTTACAGCCCGAAATACGGAGTACCTACTGAGTAATTGCGAGGTCCTTGCCCAAAAAAAAAAAGGCATTTCAGCGATACGATTCGTTCTCCCTCTTCTCCCCTCTTCTCCCCTCTTCTCCCCTCTTCTCCCCTCTTTTTGGTGCAGTTTGGTCCCCGAACTTAACTCAATTCTGCTTCCTGTGACCCCCATTTTGATAACTCTTGATGCTGGCTGGCAAGCTCGTAAAAATGACGAGGCTCGGCGTACATTCGAAAGTTTCTAGGGTCGCCGACGTAATGCGGGGTGTAGATCTGAAGTACCAGAAAGAAATGGCATCGAATCGTGTAAAACTGACGTCTACGTGGTAGATTTGAACACGTTCCCCTATGCAGTTTAGACTACTCTTCTCAGCAACAAAAACTAATGATGCAACAAATCAGCCAATATGCTAAGCAGTATTTGAACTTTAAAAGGCTGCCTTGCCCACGACTCTTCGAGTTGATGGTTAGCTAAAACGTCCATCATTATGATGCAAAAATCGTATGGGCAGACACTGCCGGTTTGCACTTGAAAGTCTGCCTGTGATCTGAGAAGTTCTTTGGTTATTCTCCAATAAACTCTCGGATGTATTGCATACGGACGGTAGTCAGAATGCGTCACAGAGGACCCTCCTTTGGGATATCTTCCTTGATGTTCACATTAACCTTCTCTTTGGCACGTCAAATGGTTCGACTTAATCGACTGTTTCGTTTCTCAAATGAGTTACGCCTTAACTAGACTCAACATGGCTTGCAACGACAAAAGGTCGCTTGCTCGGCGCTCTTTCCTAGAGCAGATCCTTCTGTCTTGCCCGCCGGAATCACAGCCGGTGAGCAGCATGGGGTTTGTGTTTGATCGTTCGGCTTGCGAGAGGGACAAGAGCGGGGACCTCAAGCTTCCTTCGCTTCTCAGCACGGGTGATTGTCCCAACCAAGTGGGGTTATTGTGGACAGGCAGCAAGCAAAGAGCAGAGGACGCTGAGCGAATGCTGAGAGAGGATGCCAAGATAGAAGCGCTTGCCCGCCCGGAAAATTTAACGGTATACGGCATACGACGAGCGTCAAAAGGAAAGAAACGGCGGATATACAGACCCAAACAGTCTTAAGGCTTGGGGGGAAGGTGGAATAGTAGACACAAATTACGTTGTTGTTTCCCAAGACGTATCGCCAAGTATAAAAAGCAGACGCTCCGAATACTTCAAGTGCCGGTGTAAGACAAACCAGGAGAAAAGCACAGAAAGAGAAAAAGGCAAATCAGGGAACCATATCGGGAAAGTCAGGGGCGTACCACATTAATGTGCACTGCCCTGTATGAGAATATAAAAAGAAGCAGAGGAATAAAGGAGATGGAAAAGAAGGGTGGTATGAAAAGATGGGAAGGAATTGCATGGGCGAATGGAGGACAAAGAAGAGAGTTGCAAAAACCGTAAGTCGATGTAACGAAAGACTCGAACTCTGGAGTATGTGTGACGGAAGCTGCACATAAAATAGTTGCAGGGATTACACAGCCGATCAGGGTGCAGCCACTGTCGACCCAGTTGACTCACTCTGTACCGAAGCACGAAAGAAAAGCAAAGGGCCGGATAATTATTACGTAGGAAAGGGTCCCTTTGTGAGATGTTTGTCGAATGGGTGGTTTCCATTTTGTGAGATTTGTGAGATGTACGACGTACTCTCAGTGTTGTGGGTGTGGAGAACGCCCTAATGCGAACTGTGAGCGACAGGGACAATTTTGCAGAAATAGGAAAAGCGAAACGAGTTGGAAGGATTACGAGCAAATGGCAAATGGCAAAAGGAAATAAATAGAAGAAAAATAAGAGAGGATACAAAAATGACAACATCAACAGTATTCATAAAAATGACGAGACATGTCGAATATGACAGCACATTTTCACGGGCCAAGACCGAACCAAGAAACGGCTTTGCGACGACAAGAAACTAATGTCATCAAAATGGGCCTTTGCCATACCTTTAACAAGAAAAGAAGCGAGAGAAGACAGCAAACAAAACGAGCGAAAAGACAGGAGAGCAAATAGAAAGAGAACAAAGCAGTGAAAAGAGGAGGCTCTGGTTTGCCGCAGTTTTTACATTTGTTCGGCTTGGCTTTTGATGGCGTTCTTTTTTTCGTCAGTTTAGTTGTCCACACAAGTCTCCTACTCTCCTCTTTCGCCCCTCTTCCAATGCATTGCATTTTGGCAACCGGTCACCCCCAGCCGGCAGTTCATCCGTGTTCACGCAGGCCAAGTTCATGCCTCATGTCCAAGAAATGATGAGCCGGCAGAGCTTCCATCCAAGCCAGCCACGAGATTCTTTTTGGTCTAAGGAAAACTCGATGTGCCGAAGAAATATGAGAGCAAACAGGTCGATAAAATATGAATGAATACGAATAAGAAAGATAAAAAAAAATGGCAAAGATAAAAAAAAAAAGAAACAATATAAAACAAAACAACCGGAACAAACGAACAACGGCCAAAGAACCAGGCCAACAAACACAACGAATGCTCTTGGGCGCAGTAGCTTGAACTGTATATGCAATCCTTCTGTTGGTTTGGCTACGAGGAGAGAGTTCTGGACAAATACACAGTACGGATCAAGTATGGAGAAGAGATGCACGACACATACTCCGCAATGCGGACTTGGTACATGCCACAAACTGCACTCTGCACGACAGAGACGCCGCAAAAAGCAGGAGGCAGGGGTAGTTGGCCAAAAGCAAAAAGCAAAAAAGATGCCATCGCCAGTGTGTCGTAAGCCCATCGTAAATCCTGTCGAAAAAAAAAAAAAAAAAAAAAAAAAAAAAAAGAAATCTATCTCTTGACAAAAAAGAAATGCCACCAAAAAAAGAAAACAACGAGGTGCCGTCTCAATTTTTTCGTACCATGCATAGAAGCCGATTTCAAGCATAAAAAAAGATAAGAAATCAAGCGAGAAAAAAAAAAAAAAAACGTAATGTGAGTGTAATTTGTCTTCTACTAACGAGTATTTTTGGAGCCCTTTCATTTTTATTTTCTTTTTCCGTCTCCGCATTATCGTCTCGTTTCTTCTCTAACAGCACACACGGCCGTCATGCTCCGTCCTCCGTCGACTCCGCTCTCTGCCTGCAGGAAAGAAGGCTGGAAACACAGAATAGGAGTAGCAAGGCGACAGATGTGCCAGAGCGGGCCAGACCCAGCTGAGAAATCCGTGTGGCAGCATCCGAAAACGGCCTCGATCTAAAATCGTGAAAGAAAGAAAAGCCCGCGTAAAAGCACTTAATGCATGTCTTACACACTTTTCAGGTACAGGGAAGAAAACACACACAGAAAAACAGAAAACACACCAAGAAAAAGCAGGCACAGAATACGACGGTGGGAAGCATAGAGGCGGAAAGGCTGGATAAAGCCTGGATCTGGGCTGGACCTGCACCTGGACCTGCTGACGCCTGGAGCACTTCCAATGCATGTCTCAGAAGCCCCCAAGTCCAGGGGCAGCCAGCCCTCATGAGAGGGAGTAGGTGGAAAATAGACGGAAAATAGGTAAGAAACAATGGGCGAGACAAAGCCTAAGAGGCCTAAGAAGTCTTAAAAAGGGGGACGAACCTGCACGAGATGTCGCCCCTGGTGGTCTTCTTCGTGAAGTTCTTTTGTGTCTTTCGATCCTTGGGTGGATCGAGGTGGCTTAAAGTGGCAACACTACGGTTCTTTCTCTCCGGGAAGATGTGCAGGGTATTAGGAGGTGAGAGGTAAGAGAGATCCAAAATGGTGGGATGTGAGATAGTAGAGGAAAGAGACTGCCGGGCTGCGTGGCTGCTGTGAGAATCTCACCTGCAGTGGTGGCTGTCTGGATCCTGTTCCTACTCGCCCGTTAAGGCCCTCCATATCTCCATACCTCCATGCCTGTTCCCATGCCTCCGGGCCTCCAGTTCCACGCATCGTTCCTGGAAGACTGGAAGACAATGAGGGGGAGCAGGGGACGTGTGCTGCCATCAGATAGACCATGCAGGTCTTGGAACCTCGATTTTTGGTGGTCTGCACCAGTCATGCATTTTTGCTTCGGACTTTCTCTGATTTCTTTGCTTTCTTTTTGACTTTCTTCTTGGTATTCAGTTTTGTCTCCATATTTTATTTGAACTTTATATTTCATGGCTTTTTTTTGTTGGTCTTTTTTGTTGAGTTTATGACGGACTTCTGGCTTGGTGTATCACCTGTTTTCTCACCTGCACCAGCTATCTTTTCTACTTGAGCAAGTCATGTCAAGCAACATACGAGGCATTGCCTCTGCCTCTTAATAAACCACTCACAAAAAAAAACAACTAAAAAAAAAAAACTACACGGTCAAGCGTAGTATGCTGCCACAGATCAGAACACGAAGCGATACCCTTTTGACAGCTTAAACCACTGGCCGGTGTTAGATATTACAGCCGCCATTGTGACTTAGAAGAGCCTGGCCAGTTGTCGTGTTGGCTCAGTCCTAAAGGTGATAAAAGTCAACAAACACGCAAAACATAATCTACGAAATCTCCAATCAACAAAATCGTGGGGCTTGTGACCTCTTCGGCACCAAGTAGAGCCTCTCGGTCCCGAGACATCGTGAATGCTAAGCCTCGTAAAGCTCCTTCAAGCTGCTTAAAGCTCCTTAAAAGCTCCTCAATGCTACCCAATTATCCAAAATGCTCCCAGGCGTGATCATGGATCCGTACGGAAGCGTTGGTAGGTTTTAGCAGTGTAAAAAAGGTTCAAAAGAGGCTGCTGTGTACGCGAGCCTCGTATGGGAGAGAATGGGAGGATATACGACATTGACGTAGGCTGATAAGACTCTTAAGAGTATGGGCGAAACGGGGTCAAGTGAATCCACGTGCTGTCGTTTCGCGGCTGGCATTTGTCTGAGCATCTGGACAAACTCAGCAAGGCGGGAACCCCCCTCCAAAGCCAAAGATGGACAATGAACGTATGTACGAGGCGAGAGAAACGGCTCTATCGGCCAAATGGGGCCAGGCTCTGCGGTCTGTACTCCGTAACCACTACAAACTAATAATGCATTTGGCACGGCCGGACGGGTTTGGCGGTCGATGAACAGAGAAGATGCCGAAGCAGAAGAGGAGAGAGTGAAAAAAAAAAACGACGGATAGAAAAACGAGGCGAGGAAAAGTGTAAAAAGAAAATTGTTATCAAGAACAGATAGAGGTGCCACGGTTCCATCACTATCCGTAGTTTTAGGACGCTTTGGGTATCTTTTAGGCCCTGGCCAGGCCTTCAGACAGAGCACGGAAGATAAGCCGGGGCAACCTTACAGGGCAAAAACGAGAGCAGCCGAACGATGCCACCTAGGATATGCGGGCAAGATAGGCGGGCCAGGCGGGTTTAGGGCACACCAACCGCTATACGTACATATCAGAGAGAAAACGTGCGTGCTTGAGCAGCTGGGCTGCGTCGGGAAAGTGGAAGAAGTCGTGATGGGCTTGATGATGGTAGATGGTGTCTACGAACGTATTGACTACGCACTAACACTACCCCGCTCATGTCCACCAAGTCCACCAAGCCCATCCAAGCCCACCCAACCTTCGCTTAATTCTTGCTGGACTGGCCCTAAAGCGCAGTGGACACAGTGGGCGCTTGCTGTCGTCAATGCCGTGCTAAAAAGACGAAGGTTGGCCGGGGTCACTACGGTCTGGCGGAGAAGAGCTTCCGTTCGTTGTGCACGCAAGATGCGACGAACGTGGGCGATCGACTGAGGGATTGGCGAGGCCGGGGCTGAAGAAGGCAAAGAAGGGCACACTTTCAGCTCGTTATGGCCCTAAGACTAAATGTTAAGGCTTTGATTTTCATTAAGGCCATAAATGTCTTTATCGTGTATCCTTCCTTTGCTTTGATTTCTCTACTCTTTGATTTCACTTGATATTACGGAACTTGACATTTTTCTGCTTCATTTCTCGATCTCGTTTCCTTTCTTGATATCTTTTGTCGCCATTTCTTCCTTTCTCTCTATGCGGACTCTACGGAGTATGCCGTCTTTGTCCTGTCTCTATCCTTTTCTACCCTTCCGGCCATTTTAACCCAGCTGTTTACGGACCACATACGATCTATTCGTCTCGTCTCCTCCCCTCTTCTTCCCTTTTTGGACATTTCCTCGTTATCACACTTACACTAAAGACTCCAAGGCCCGAATCCCAGAGACATAAGAGACATACAAAACATAATCCCGATCGCCCCAGATCATGGTCGAGCGAGACCTGCTTGGAGAATCGGACAAATGAGCAGACAACGCCGTATCTAAAACCAACAACCCCAAGATTATTATTCGACACTGGCTGCCACAAATCCCCAAAGAGCCCCAGAACCCGGAACTGATAAAGGGAAACGACATAAAATGACATCGACAATAGCAACAATGAACAGACAAAGCTAAAGCTTGCGAGCCTTGCGAAAGATTGCGAAATTGCGAAAGCCGGTCATGAGTGAGGACCCCTCTACTCGCAATATGAACTTAACCGCCCCAAATACGACAATGCCCTCAAGCCAAAGCCCCAGTGCCGTTGCAGCCGAACAGGGCTCGCAGAAAGCGTCCTGCTGACCTTCTCTTTGCAATCGCTCATACTTTTAGCTCGAGAACCCGCTTCCCAGCTATCTCCAGTTCCAGTTCCAGGCGCCAGGATAGCAGCATAGGCCAGGGTAAGCCCTGCCCTATTGTCCTCAAGGCGCCCCAGAGCCCCATTGGGATCCATTGGGATCCATTGGGCGGAGCAGACCAAAAGGATATCATTGATCGTCTTGAAAGGCGAACGAGCCCAAGCACGGCGAGTTTCCAGAAACGGCCGATTTCCTCTTTGGAACAATGTGCTGTTTAGTTGACGTTTGTGAGGAGTTTTGAAATTTTGTTGGAGGCTAACAATGATTTCAAAGCTGCTCATCCCACGAAGATGAAAAGAAAAAAGCAAAACACACAAACAGGCGAGTTGAAAGAAACCGCCAGAAAGAAAACAACAGTAACATTACCAACAACAACCACAAACTGGAATTCTCATCTCCTGGGTCGTGGTCGAACTTTCCACCAACAGCCTTGCTCCGACCCCTCTTTTGTTCCAATGCATCACATCAGCCTCGCCAACAGACAACTGTCGTTGGCCAGCAAGGTGCATGACCGTCTCGGGATTTCAGAGTTCTTTTCCATACGAAAAGTAAGAACACGCGCAGTCACATTGAGCGAGTAGCATCGCTGACGAGCACAATGCACATCGCCCAACGGACGTCGCCGCCCAGTGTCGCTTATCCCAATGCGGCGACTCGTATTCCATGGAGTTGTCGATGCAGCCCATCCGTTTCCTTTCTTTCCTTTACTCAATTCCTTTTCTTCTCTACTTGACATTTCATTTGATATTCCAATTCAGCATTTTCTTTTTGTTTCTTGTCAGGTCCTAACATACAGGCCAAGTAGCGCAAGTGCATGCTGTTTTAGGACTTTTTGAGATTTTCTGAGATTTTCTGAGATTTTTTGAGATTTTCTGAATAATTGTTGGTTATTTGTTGGTAAAGAGAAACCCAGCGATTCGGTCCTTGGAAGACAATCCGGCACTGCTGATTACGATCTTCTAGTGAAGTTGCTACTTTTGTTGTGTTGGTAGACACACGGCCAAGAACAATAAGCCAAAATCCCCGGTGTGCAATTTTGGGGAAATCGTTTGATCACTGTGGATATCATGTTTCACTCGTCACCAATTTACCGATATTGCTCAACAATTGTTCAAGCGATTGCCCAGCCATTCACACGATTCTTCAAGATGGTCACGAACATGCGGAGAACGGCTAAGCGGCCGTGGGACGGCCTTACACGGCCAAATGCCAATGTCGGCATCGGATCGGCATCGGCATCGGCACTTAAGAGAAGGCAATAAGACGAAAGAACCGGCTGTCATCAGACACGTTTGCTCGTGGCGATCGAGAGCGATCTAATGACGACCGGCAAGACAAAGCCCCCGAAGGGTTGAGAAAAGCTTGCCGACGCAAATATCCAAATCAAAACGGAAATAAAAAGTACGGCTTACACGTACACAGGGGAAATACCGAACCTTTCGCTCCGACATTCAAAATCATGCCATACCAAGGACCCCAACAGCAAGCAATAGGCTTCTAGGCTTTTTTATCTCTCTCTAGCCGACGATGGAGGGCACACCTCTGAAATTAGGCTTCAATACATGCCCTTAGCAAGCACAAAAAGGACCACTAAATGAAGTTTCGACGTAAACTACTGACGACAAGTGTCGAGCGAGTGCCACACTGAAATCGGGTGTTGTGGTCTGGACCCCCCAAAATGTTGAGTCTTGTTTGAGCTTGTCTGCCTCGTCTTCCTCTTTTGTCTTCTTTTGTCGCCTCTCAACCCGAGACATGGACATAATCTCTCCCTTGCCGCTTTTGGCTTTGTCCCTGCCCGCGTCTCGCGTCCAAAACCCTTCAGAAGCTGTGCTTCGAGAAACGTGGGAGTCAAAGTCAAAGTCAAAAGCAGACAGTGTTTTGTGGCGTTCTGTGGCAAAGTTTTCTGGTCTTCAGGAGTTGGGGTCCGTGGCCAGGAATCCCTTGAAACACCGCATCGAGGATGGACGCAGAACGCGGCACAGCGTAGGGCTGTTGGTGGAAACAGACGCAGGACATGGGGTGTTTGGGGTCGAGGGGTCAAAGGGGGGGGGGGGGGCACACAATGCTTTAGAGGGCAAACAAGCAGAAACAAGCAGAAACAGGAAACACAAGAGGCCAAAACGAGACGACAAAGGAAGAAGCACAAAAAAAGGATTACCACAGATCTGGGTACCCTGGAAAAAGTATCTTACAGATGAGAGTGAGCAACAGGGACGGACACAAAGGCGAAAAGAGACATTGGAGGAGGGGTCCTTGTGCTGAGAATAGAGCCAACAGCCAGTCTGTTGCCATTTTTGGCAATGGACAGTTTGAGGGTGAGTGAGACAACAGAACCCTTCGAGCCCTTTACAACACACAAACCAGTACTTTCTTGCAACGGCAAAACCGTTGCACTTGGTCGGTTCACGTCAGGTCTTGTCAGCTGCTGTCAGCTTGTCAAAGCCTGCCAAACAAAAAAGCCTGCTCCAATGGTCAGATGTCCTAGTATCCAACATCACAACATTACAATATCTCCCAACATGCTGACGGGGAAAACACACGATGCGTCCCCGATCTGAGGGGGATATTCCGACTTGTCTCTTTTCTTTCATCCTCAACATCGCATCGTCTTCTCACCATCTTCATCCTATCTTCACATCCCCCACCACCTCATTACACCCCCCCCCCCCCAACGGAGTATTCTGCCCTGCTTCAATCTACCCGCCTGCAACCCACGCCGCCCCAAACATGCATCGACGGCACGGAATACATGCAGGCACGATAACACGCAGGGAGATGCCGTGAGAGCGAAGAGGCGAACCACAGACACAAAAACGGACTACAGAACCGGAGAAAAAAGTACCAAAAAAAGAGTCAACAAGCCGAACAAGCCATAAGACTCTCCCGGAAGCTAACACGACCGGTCGACGTTGCTTTTCCACATCGGAAACCATCCCTCATCAGGAAGCAAAGCGCGCCCGCGTCCGGATGGGGGATGGTTGCGTGGATGATATGGGGGGTTGAAGATTCGAAAGTGGCAAACACACAGGTTTGTTTGTCAGGATCGATCCACTCGACGGCCTCCTCTTTGCTCTCTCAGCAGACTGCAAAAGGAGAGACAAGGATGTATGTACCGGCCAGCACGGGAGCTAGGCATGCGGGCAGCGGGAGCAGGGAGAGAGACAGGAGAGTGAAAGACAGGACAAGAGACAAGAGACAAGTGAGGTTGACGACTGACCACGAGAGAAACAAAACGTAAAAAAAAGGTGGAGGGGTCCAACGGGCCTAGGCCCATGAAACAAAGGGAGAGCGACGTCGATGAAGAATACTGGTGGAAAAAAAGAAGACTAAACGTGTGTGAAAACACAATAAAAAAGGCTCGAGACGTTATCAAAATGCAGCGGTCGATTTACAAGCGCCAATCGGTTCTTTGTCCAGGCTCGCGCTTGTGGGCGAGCTATTGCAGCCAGCCGTCGCTAAGGCTAGGACCAAAAAGGAGTTGTGCCGTTTCTGTGTCATCTAAATGCTGCCGGTTGAGAACAAATGACTTGCAAAGAGCTCTAAAGATAAAATAACGAAAAAATGGCAACAAAATAATGCTGCATCTTAAAACATAATTCAATTTATCTCTCAATTTATATTTTATCTCTTGTTCGTCTTACATCGTCTCTTCTTTCTCTCTCGCGGGTTGTAGGAGCACCCCAGATAGCCAGATACTATTGGCTTTTTATTTCTTGAAAGTACTCTTTGTCGTTGGCGCAGAGCTGCTGCAGAATAAAAAGTGGGACTTCCTGCAGCACAAAGTTGTCCCACACAGTCGGGTTCAGCCGTTGGAAGGAAGGGCGTTGTGGCCCCAACCAGGAAAAGTACAGGATGTTTGCGAAAAGAGCACTGAAGAAAGAAAAGCACAGACAGTGAAAAGAAATTGAGTGGCTCGTTGAAAGCAGGAGGGGCGTGTGTAGAAAGGAATCGATGATGAACGAACGAGCAGGGATTGAGTGGCGACTGATCACTGTTCGCAAGCCGTTGCTCGTTTCCTGTCGCCTGTCGCCTCTCTTCTGTCTGCTGTCTCTTGTCACTTTTCTTGTCAATCTTGTCAGTCCAACCAAGCCTTTCGTTAGTCGGAACTCGCAAAAAGTGCCGGGCGGGCCT
Organism: Sporothrix variecibatus; assembly: GCA_016097105.2. Lineage (NCBI taxonomy): Eukaryota > Fungi > Ascomycota > Sordariomycetes > Ophiostomatales > Ophiostomataceae > Sporothrix > Sporothrix variecibatus. The sequence continues at coordinate 3,625,637 of JADMNI010000001.1, read as the reverse complement.
CTGGTCGCATGGCGGAACTGCATTCAACCCTGTCGCGAGCTTGCAACGCCGCAAACCGGCCGCCATGCTTCCCTTGCGCCCGCCGACCGTCCTTTTTTGCGCTTTTTGCGGGTTTTCGTTTTGCGACAGCTTGTCTATTGGCGCACAAAAAACCTTTCGCAAAACTAGAGGAAAGCCCCCATCGGCCTTTTTGGCCTTTGCCTGCCGTGCCATCTCACAGCATCCGTCCCTTCTTTCCCCTCATTCATTTCCCCGGTCGAGCGTCAGACTAGCCAGACGCACCTACGCGCCTGATACCCTGACACCCCCTCGCTCGACTTCGCCGTCAAGTACATCTCTGCAAAGCTCGTCTATCGCGTCTCCTCCTCGCCACTTTTGGGAAGCCGATGCACTAGGCGTGCAGAAACTTATGAGAGCTCATATTGCTGCCATATTGCCACTTTCAATCTTTGGTTCGACGACGGCCCGGTCTGATATGGGTCGTGCGGCGGGAGCAACGGTCGGCACTTTCTCATCTTCCTTGCATATTTCGTGCAAGGATAGCGTTGCTTGTTTCGTCATTAATGAAGAGCCTGCACGAGAGCCTGCCGCATGAGAGGGTTGCATGGGTTTATTTTTACCAGGTGCAACACACACTCCGCACGCACTTTGGCTGTTGCCGCGGGCCTCTCAATTTTGCCGACGGCGCATATCGATGTCATCTGTCGTCTGCCGCTGATCGCATGTTTCGAAAGATGTTGTTTGAAGTTGGTTGCTTGAAATAATTTTGCACGATGTCGCTCGAGGCTGCATCTCAAAATAGCCAATCTGGAAGGACCCTTTCTACGGAAGACACACCCTGTCACATTCCGGTGTAGGTCGCGCCTGCCACAACTAAAGAAGGGCGGCGCATTGCTCTTACCTGCAAAAATAGTGTGTGTTCGAGAGTTTACAACAGGCGTTGCAGGTGCGGGGTTGAAATGGCAGGCGCGACCAGCAAGCACAACGACACATGACAGCAGGGTTCCACTTTTTTCTGTTTCCTGATTTCACTTCTCATTTTCCACAGCGGGAAGGCGCAGCGCTGCATGCGGAAGGAGCAATACACGGCAGCAGCGGAACGTTCAAAATCGAAAACCAGGCTTCAGATTAACACAAACTACAACCTCATCTTCTTCATCCTCTTTCATCCCCCCACATCTACATCCGCATTCGCATCCACAAACCTCAAACAGGCGCACACAACCCGCGCAACTGTGCCACCGCGCAACCGCCAGTCGAGTATCGCGGAACGACACCGACGCAACATCCGCAAACAGCAACAGACCCTCGACGTCGATCTGCAGCCAAGAAAAGAACACCACCAAAAACCAGGTTAGAAACAACAGAACACCGCAAATACAACACAAAACGAGGGCGGCGAGGACGGATAAAGCAGGCATGGCCCCCATGCCAGGCCATCCGCGGACAAACAGATGGCCGCGCCGACAGCAGTAACAACTCTTGCAACACATTTCCAGCATTTTCAGTATCAGCAGACTCAACGTCCCTCGACAACGGACCAATCCCGTCGCCGTTTAGACGCCCATATACGGCCCCCATCTACCATTGCATCGAACGCCGCAGCCTTCTTCTCGCTGAAGAACTACGGCGTACCCATCCGGCACTCAAGACGCACTCACACGTCCGCATCAAGACAAGCCAGATTTGGCAGCCAACAATCAGTCTGAGCCACTCGCTCGACCAACGCCCATCCACCAACGTCCAACGACCAACGGCAGCTGGGCCGCGCCTATTCGTGTACCACCCTCACAACTCCAGAGCCTGGCCATCGTTGCCTTTTGCGTCTCTGCATCGCTGGTTCTGCTGCTCCTTCGCCGGGCATCGCCTGCGTTTCATCACTTGTACGTTACTTTCTTTTTAGCCTCGTCTACGGAGTACCATCCTTCTGTTTGTTGTTGTTTCTCTCAACACTTTCTATCCTTTATCGCTTGTGGCAATTTTGTCTGCTTTTGGCAACTCCTTCCGGACCCCTGCTCCTCATGAAGCTGACAACACGATTCAGCCTCGTGTCCCTGCTCCAACAGACACGTTCTTACTTTTTACTCTTTTTTACTCTCTGTATTTTTTTTCTTCTTGTTTTTGTTGACGACGATAGGCAAGACCAAGACTCCATCTCGGTTGCAGGTTCTTTGTCCTTGCGCACACGCCCCCTCCATCACGACCCTTTGATTCTCTGGGTTCTTTCGATCCTCTTCTATTTTCTTTCTTTCTTTCTCTCTTTCTCCGACTTCTGCCCCAACTGTCGCCACCGGGCCCCAGATCCTCGTTCTCGCTTCACCCCTTCCCCAAGGATAAAGAACGAAAAGAGAAACAACGAACCCGTGCAGCTCTCGCTCCCACGCTCTCACCCTCTACCCAATCCCAACGCCCTTTGCCATCTCCGACGCAGGATGGCCCATCTTCCTTCTTACGAAGAGGCCGTGACCGGCGGCCATTGGCTCGACCTAGTCGCCCCGTATGTCGCGCTCAAAGACTACTCTAAACTCTGTCGAGTATCACGCCGCTTCTACGACCAGTTCGCTCCTCGATTGTGGAACGACCCACTGCAAACCGTCAGGCTTCTAGGCCTGCACCCCAACGATGGTGCGTTTTTTTTTTACCTCACTTGTCTCCATTCTACACTGTTTTGCTTTTTTCTTCTTTCTTCTTTCTTCTCGCCGGTCGCCCATTGTCTTTCCCGCCCCATAACCGTTGCCTCTATCCTTTCTTTCATGATGCCTCTGCCTCGTGTCTTCTAGGCAAGACACGAATAGTAGACATCTGGTCTTGACCTGTTTCGGTGTGATTGTGCGCCCTGGTGCAAGTAGTAGTCAACGGGGGGCGCCTATTTTAGCTTTCACTAAACAGCACTCTGCCCTATGCTATCAGATGGGTCAGATTATGTCTACGTGTAATTGACTCTTGATTCGAAGGTTTATGAAAGCTTTGTGAATAGTTTCATTTAGCAGTCGAGGGGGTGTGCCTCTATCTGCCTGCCCGGCCATTGTGCCGGTGGCTCTATTGTCTATTTTTTTTTGAAAAATTTTATGCATTTTTATGAAGACTTTTTATTAGTTTGCCTTTGCACTTACACGAATCCAACTAACGTGATATTCTTCTCAAGACTTGCAATGGTTCATCTTCTTTGTCACACGGCATGCCAAGACAGTACGGAGCAGTACTCGCAGACTCATTGTCTCCCTCGACTTCCGGGCTTTCGCTGCTGATTTACCGACGTCCATAGCCGGTACCAGTGGCCGGGGGTTTTCAGAGACTCTCCGGCTCATAGGTACAACGTTCCCGGCTGTACGATGTATCTTGCTCGGAGGCAACACGGGTTACGACCCGTCTGATCTTGGGCATCTCTTAAAGCCAGACGACTTCCATGAGGATGGCTCTCTACCCATGCCCTTGATATTGGACGTTGGGCAATGCGGCATGCCTCTGCCGAACAACTTCTTCCATCCATCGTACTGGAGGCAGCTGGTCTATCTGGACATGTCCAATGTCCCAGGATCACTCAAGGGTATTATCAAGACGGGGACATTCAACCAGGGAGCCTTGCCACATCTACGTATCCTCAAGCTTCGAGGACGTGAACTGGACGATGCTTCACTGGCCCCAATTGCCGAGCATGTGAAACAACGCATCTGGAGTTTGGATCTGAGCTTCAATAAGCTCACTGACGCCTTCGTACGCAATCTGTCCCATCACTTCTTTGGAACAGCAGACGACTTGACCGCTCAGGCGGGTCACTACGAGGTGGAAGGGAAACTCGCCTTCGTGGGAGATGTCCCAGGCGAAGAAATCCCCCATTGTGGCGTGGAAGGCTCTCGTATATCGTCGAGTCCGCAGCGAGTGGCACTTTCTCGCACCCGGACCGCTACTTGGCGGACGCGCCCGTCTACGATGCAGACAATCACAACAACCCAAGTCTGCCACGACTGGCCGGAAATGAGCCGTTGAGGAGTGATCATGCCGAGGATGTGAAGCTCGCGCTGGCGGGAAGATCTGGACAAATGCCCCTAGATTGGCATCACGTCCGAGATGCAGATATCTGCAAACTGCCGCCGGCATTGACACATCTCTATATCAGCAACAACCGAGATTATTCCGTCGAAGGCGTCGAGTTAACCTTTCGGTGCGCCAGAGGCCACATCCAGCACTTTGACTGCGCGTCACCTGCCATCCCAACTTATGGCCAGGTGCCGTTTACTCTATCAGGCATCTTGGGCCGCAGCCACCTGTTCCGTCCAGTAATGGCCTCCAATCTGCGCAGCCTGCGTGTTCATCACTCGCTGGTCACGCATATCCCGACGCTCAGCGATCCGTCCAAGAGTCCGCTGGAGGCTCTGGCGTACGCTGAAACTGTGCTGCGCGAAAGGGCCGAGATCGCATATCCAAGTGCAGAACAAGGTTTTGGCCCAGATTGGAACCCCCGCCTTAAGTCGCTCACATTGACATGTCTCCCACGGGTCTCCACCGGTCCTCTCATCGACAGGCTGATCCGATTTATTGTCTCCGCGGCCGAGCAAGAAGCAGCAGTACAGATGCGCACACAGCAGGCGGCCGTTTCAGCAGTAACATCGCGCCGAGGCCCCACCATGCTCAGCGGCCTGAGACACTTGCGACTTGAATTTGAGCCTTATCCACCGCAAGACGAAGATCTCGGCGGCGGAGATGGCGCGTTTAGCAGTCTGGATGCCAAAGCGCTGTTGAACGCGGAACGAGTGAGAGCTTTAGCTTCTTTAGGGAAACGAGCCCAGCTCCCGCTGCAACAACAGCAGTAACAGTGACAGAGGTAACCGCCAATATGGTCGGCGACCACAGTAATAAACGCGGGGTGGGAAGCGAAAGAAGCGAGAGTATGGCAAGTGGCGGAAGAGGCAACGGCAGTGGTAGTAGTATCGGCAACGGGAGAGGCAACAACGGTTCAAGTAGTGGTGGCGGCGCTGTCCAGTTGATGAGCAGCACCAGCGCCAGTACCAACGCCCCGAGACCGCCCGATCTATCAGGCGCCGGCGGTCCAGCTTCCCCGGATCGTTTACATTCCAGTACAGTGACGGCAAATGCTGTTGAGGCAAGACAGTCGGACCGACTTTCACATTACCCTCTGTCAGGAGCACTCGACGCCAGCAGCGAGTATGTTCGCGAGGTGCTCGACTTGGGAGACGACAATCAGAGCGATAACAATGGCAACAACAACGACACCCAGAAAAAGGCGTTGCAAGTTTCGGTGTGGGTGGGCAGTGGCCATCCGGGAACTAACAGAGCGGTAAACGCCTACATGGCCAACCTGTCCAGGCCAAAGTTACGAGCGTTTATCCGGCCAGCGACGCCAGACCAAGTCACAGCCGGCGTGCCTGTTGGTGCTTGTGTGTACAACGCCGCCTGGGATGCCATACTGTGGTTGCCATCACCTTCGACTGACATACACGAGAACGAAAACAGAGGTGTAACTCCTGCAACAAGTGTTGTAAGTAAGGATGGTGGCCGACATCGCCAGGAAGCCGTCCGTTCTTCGCCCAATAGGCAACGTCAGGACAAGAGTCAACAACGTCCAGACGATAAGGATGAGGGGGAGGGGAAGGAGGGGAAGGGGGGAAAGAAAGAGATGCGGGACGTCGTCGATGCCATCCGCCAGTTTCGTGCGGCGACTCGGACCGGCAAATTCCGTTCCAGCGGCCTGGCACCGTCGACATCGCAGCACTACGGCCAACAGAGCGGGGAGGAGGCACAGCATCAAGTGCCTCGCCACTGGACGGGGAATCTAGAAGTGCTGCTTGCATCCTGAGCGCTGAAATTGTTATGATTTGTTGGGACCGGGAGTCCTAGAGCCTCTAAAAACCGCAAACAGTCATGCATCCGGCGAAAGTCTTGTTCTTTATAGTAGGGTTGTGGATGGTTCCAGATCATATGCTATGGCGTGCTCGCCAGCCCAACGGTGGGGCTGTTCACGCGGTGGCTAATCTGTTGGATGCAGATATTGCGCTTACGAGCTCGAGGAGGTCTATGAGTTTATGATATTTCTGGAAGGTGGTAGTTTCCAACAACTTAGAGCATCTAGTCAACCCACGAGCTCGCAACCACAAAGAAAGACCCGGGCCTTCATGTATCAAAGGTAGTTGAAAACTAACGCGGCCTGGCACCAATAAGAGCCGCCGCTCACGGGCCAATTAAGCTATTCGGGGCAAGGTCGCCCGGCAGGAAAATCACCGGCGTTGAAAATAAGCGATCTTCGGGCCCAATGAAATGGAAGGCATTAACATCTAGAACCAACATACATCCACGTATCGCCAGCAGGCGATATACGAATAAAGAAGTCAGAAGGCCAAGCCTCGTATAAAAATAAACCGGAGAAGAAGAAACCAACCCGACGTATGATTTTTTTTTTTCTTTTCACGCGGATGCACGCTTTCGTCTTTTTCATGCGTGTTTTTTTAATGAATGTTCCATGCTGGCCGTCGATGAAGATGAGGGGAGGCGGGCGGCGGAGGCGATGGTGCCGGATGCGTTTCCGTATTTGGCTAAATTAAACTTGGGGAAAGAAGACGCTTGCAAGGCTTGGTGCAGAGCAATACAGTTATACTTTTTGACGCCAACTGCGGGGAACAATGGCTAGAATTGCTTCCAAGAGGACGGAATCGTACCGCTGGGGGAACGTGAACAAACGCGAAGACGAAAGCAGAAAGAGATCCGATGCGGTCGAGGCGAATGATTTTCTGGTGGTTGCACGAGATGTTCAGATACCATCATAGACGTTGTGACTCCGCACATGCTTCTTCAACAAAACCATCATCATCATAACTCGATGGCATCCAACAGAGCAATTGGCATTTGACGAACCTTCTTGGCAAAGCAGGTGGCAATAAGGTTTAACATCTGGCATGATACATGACGATTTCTTATTGTTTTTGCCTTTAGCCTTTCACCCCGTCGTCGACGGTCGTTGATTTAAGAATACACTGACGGATCGACGATCACGATACACGCACACCCCCTACGGATTTGGATAATCTGTGCGGCTGTGCATCTGCCTGTTGATACTTATGTTTGACTTCGCGTTATAACACGTGACAACGTGATGTTGTATCTCGACGCGCGATGCTCAAAGTTTTATATTTGATACTTGATATTTATTGCTCAGTACTCAGTGCTTAATTATACGAGGCTAATTGAGATAGTTATGAAGTAGAAGACCCTGAAAAGTTTCGATATAGAGCAGTGCACGTAGATATAAAGTATAGACGCGCGTTGTTCGGATGGACGTCGAAAATTCAAAACCCAGAACATGAGTGATACGAGAATGATGGATCACGGGTCAACCTGAGTGACCTGATTCGTTCAGTTAGTAAGGTAGATACACGTTTTTGGCTGGCCAAATTCATAGCCACGAGGTCTCGAGGTGATCTGCTTAGGACGATTTAGTGCCGAAATCGGCAGTAGATCTTAGTATTTTTGTTGTGGTGAGATTGAACCTGTTAATCATGATTAGTGTTGGCATTAGTTGTTGCTGTTGATGTTGCCGGGTGTCCGTGCCGGTGTCTGTATCGCAGTGATGATGTTGATGCTGATGTTGCTGGTGGTGGTGATGGTGATGGGCGTCAGCTCGGTCTTGATGCATCGCTGGAGATGAAATCAAAACATTGTGGAGATTATGGGAAGAATATTGGAGGAAATCAGATAAAGATAAATAATTCATATTGGGATTCAAACGCCAAGCAAACAAAACCCTTCGTCATGCAGCTATTTCTAGATAAAGGAAGATGATAGCCAAAAAAAAAAAAAAAAGTAGATAAAAAAGAAGCCCAAGAAGGGTCAGATGTTCGCTCAAATTCGTTTTACAAAAGAAAAGGTTGTACAATGGTCATGGCAACGACGAAGACAGTCAATCAAATGACAATCCCGCGCTGCGACCAGCCGTTGTGGCCCTTCCAGGCCAACAGAACCAGCACGCATGCAAACCACACGCTGCCGGCCATGGCCCAGAATGTTGGCGCGTAGCACTGCGTGCCATAACAAAGATTGTCCTCGACGGCAGCCGACGGATCTGTCGAGACGCCAGCCTGGTAGACGGCCGAGTAGACCAGGCCCCAAAAGGTAGCGCCCAGGGCCGGGAACATGGCCACGATGCCCCAGTTGGTGCCAAAGTTCTCGACGCCCCAAATGACAGTGATAATGATGGGTGTCAGACTAAAGACGGCGCCGTATCCAGCACCAACAAGGCCGGACACGATCCAGAACCGGTCGCCGTGATTCTGGACAGCGCCAGAAGCCAACACGACCAGACCAGCCGACAAAAGCAGCGCAAACGTCAGCAAAAAGGCAATGCGGGAGACGGTGAACCGAGACAGGAAGCGGCGGAAGGCACTCTCATCCTCCACATCGACAGACCGCAGCGACGATGCCGTGCCGGCCTGCAGATGCTGCGTCTGAGGCCGCGGGGCTAACAGATCTGTCAAAGAGCCCGTCAATAGACGTGCAATCGTGCTAGTCATACCGACAATCGACACGTGCGTAGCCGCCGTCGTAGTGCCGCCACCGGCTGCAAAGTTGGTGCTCGGCGGATAGAGCGTCTTGATGACGGTGCCGAGGTTGTTGATAAACGCCTCGCCGGGGCCAATCATAAAGAAGAAGCCCAGGGCAAAGAGCCACATTGTGTGGTCCGTCAGGAAGCGGTGCGTCTCAGCGTTGAGGACCCAGGTCTTTTTGAACTGTGCCTGCTGTGCCTCAAGGTTGGCCTCGTCGCTGTCTTCGTCGTCTTCATCGTCGTCCTTGCCTGGGTCGAGCAGGCGGCTCGCGAGTGCATCGTCCTCGTCGTCGTTTGCACCACTGCGGCGCACTCTGTTGGCACGACGGGTATTACGGCCGCGCAGCATACGGCTTGTCTCGTCAACAGCCGTCTCGTCATCCTCGTCTTCACTCTGTGCAGGGTAGAATGGGTTGGTCCGTGCCATGGTACCGTACGAGCCGGCCGGGACGTTTCCATTGGTCTTGCGGCTCCGGCTGCTTGTGGCAATGCTGACGCTGCTGTTTCCGCGACTAAAGCCCGGGCCAACACGTCTCGACCGGCCTGCGTTCTCCTCGATACCAGCCGAGGACGATGCAAGACCGGGCGTCGAGGGAGTGAAGAGCGCGCTGCCATCCAACAGACCACTGCGCTCCAGCTCATCGACGGCGTCATCAATAAGCTTCTCCTCGTCCACCACGCGCAGCGTAAAGGTACCCAACAAGCCCACAATCGACAGAAGGATGGCCAAAAACAAAAAGAAGGCGGAGACGTTCACGTCGCCATGGCGAGGCGGCGCATTCGGTCCATCTTCGGGCAGCGGCGGCAGGCGCTCGTACAACAGGCGACTGCCAAGCTGGCTCTGCCACATGCCGCTCAGGCCAAAGGCGGCAATCGGCGCTGCCAGAGCCAGACCACGGTGCCGCCCACGGCCAAAGTTCTTGGCGCACGTCGCGACGGCACTCAGGTACATGGCGCAGGTTGCAGCGCCGATGGACACAAACGCAGCCACCATGAGCGCGTACGCTCTTGTGGTCGGTGGTGCCGCGCCGCCTGCGCCAGCCGTGGCCTCGGTCGCCGCTTTCTTGTAGAGGATCGCGGCCAATCCGTATCCACCGCCGAAAAGGACGCTCGACAGTAGAGAAAGAGGTGCAGGGCCGACACGATCGCAAACGTAACCCATCAAAGAGACGGGCAGGTAGCAGGAAATGCTAGCAGCAATGGCCACGCCATTCACCTGGAACTGCGAATAGTGCAGCCGCTCTTGGAAGATGTGCCCATACAGCGAGAAGACTGTGACAGACCCTGCACACAACGCCGAGACGATGGCAGAGACAAAAGCGACCGCCCGGGCGGTCCGCCTTGCTGCGGCAGAAGCCGCATTGTCTCTTCGACGACGGCGGTAGATTCGGGAGGACAGGTCGGGAGAGTAGGAGCGGGTCGAAGAGAAGGAGGAGGAGGAGGAGGATAACGGAGGTGTTTCGGACATGGTGGGCGAGATGGCACGTGCGCTTCAAATGGCGCGGATGACGGGAAGGCGGGATATCGAAGAAATTGAAGAAGAAAAAAACGAGAGAGCCCGGATACCCGGCGCCGGACAAACGATAATAGAATCCGACGGGGTATGGCGGTGGTCTATTTTTGATGGGCGGCCGTAGAGTGCATACGCAGCATCTTACGTACGCGCGACCGTTGATATTCTCCGAAATAGATTGGTCTGGCTATATTCGATGAAATGAAAACGAAGCCGAGGCAGATCGACGTTGCGAAAAGAAAGCGGTCGTTTTCGAGACGGCGCCGCTTGCTGGATGGCCGTAAATAACAGCAAATCTTGTGAAACAGAGCGACTCTCGCGACAGACGGCAGCGGTGGCCGGATCGGGATGGGGGTCGGCCGGTGCTGATGGTTGTTGAAAGACGAGCCCAATGTCGCGATGCTGTTGGTGAGATGACGCTGGCTGCTGGTGCTATTGTTTGCTTTGCGAATAGGCTGCGGCGGGCCGCTTGGGTAGCTGTCCCATCTAGCCAATCAGAGCCCACAGGGACCCACTAGCGCGTGGCAGGAAAGAAGGCTCCAGGGTATTAATGTGTGTGGCTGAGAAATGCCTGACATATCAGGCGGCCATCTTGACAAAGGAGTGGGTCTGCCTGGGCCTTGCAGGAACAACTTAACACAAGGGAAGGAACGCCGCAGAAAAATCTGGCACCGGCAAGAGCAACTGGCGCTGTCCGACGGCGGGGTCGTGCCTGCCCGATTCTGTTACAGTGGCATGTCAGTGGCGGAACAACAATTCTGCCCTGTTTGGGCGACTTTTTTTTTTTCTGGTCCTGCCCTAAAAGACGGCAGCTAATAAACACTCTTTCCAATCTGTGACACGGCTGTGACTCAAGATATAACAGACTTTTGCCAGAACACACGAGCAACTCCCAACGACACGCTTCCACACCCACGGCTCGACCAGTTCCCCGTCCCCTCGCTCCCAGGACTTATTAGACCCGTCCTTGCACACCCCGGCATGCAGTTGAGGCTGCCAATTGCACGCAACAGCCGCTCCATCGCCAGCAATTTTGCTCGTTTCACTCCTTCAACCTTCTTTCGGAATTCGCTCCAACAGACTCAACAGGCACAGCCCTGCCAACAACTCCCCTCCTCCCTCGCTACCGGCGCCGCCTGCACTCGCTTTCACTCGCTTTCGCCGCCGGCCGACCCTCGTGCGCTCCCACGCCACCCCTGTCCGCGCAGACCCCTCCCCGCGACAGCCTCGTCGACCCCACCAAGAAAAGAAAAAGTCAACTTCTACGCACGCAAGCCCAAGGCGCTACGCCGAGAGATTGCCGCTGCACGAGCTGCTGCTGCTGCTGCTGCTGAGGAACTCGCCAACAACGACTTCGATCCCGAAAACGACCTAGACATCGACGACGACATGGCGTCCAAAGAAGGAAAGGAAAAGGCCAAGGGCCCGGCTGTTCAGCTCAAGACGCCCAAGGGCACGCGCGACTGGACCGGCGCAGACATGATTCTGCGTGACGAGATTTTGTACGTCCCCTCTCTCTGGCAATGGCAATGAATATATCGTACAGACAACATGCTAACAATCTCCAGCACCACCATCACCAACGTCTTCAAGCGCCACGGCGCTGTCCCCTTAGATACCCCCGTCTTCGAGCTCAAGGAGGTACTTGCTGGCAAGTATGGTGAGGACTCCCGCCTCATCTACGACCTGGCCGACCAGGGCGGTGAGCTGACTGCCCTGCGCTACGACTTGACCGTCCCCTTTGCCCGCTGGCTCGCCATGAACAAGGTCCAGCAGATCAAGCGGTATCAGATCGCCAAGGTCTACCGCCGTGACCAGCCTGCCGTCGCCCGTGGTCGCATGCGGGAGTTCTACCAGTGCGATTTCGATATTGCCGGCACCTACGACCGCATGATCCCCGACGCCGAGATCCTGCGTGTCATCTACGAAATTTTCGAGGCTCTCAAGGAGCAGATCGTCATCAAGCTCAACCACCGCCAGATTCTCGACGGCATCTTTGCCGTTTCGGGCGTCCCCGCAGACAAGATCCGCGCCATCAGCTCTGCCGTCGACAAGCTCGACAAGGTGCCATGGGCCGACGTCAAGAAGGAGATGGTCGAGGAGAAAGGTCTGGAGGAGGCCGTTGCCGACCGTATCGGCGAGTACGTCAAGCACAGCGGCGACATCCCCACAATTGTGTCGTTGCTCAAGGCCGACGAGGGCCTCTTTGCCAACGCCGACATCAAGCAGGGTGTTGAAGATATGGAGCTGCTGACCAGCTTCCTCGACGCCTTTGGCGTACCCGGCAAGAAGATCTCGTTCGACCTGTCCCTCTGCCGTGGCCTCGACTACTACACCGGCCTCATCTTTGAGGTCATTGCACAGCCCAGCGCTGCTGCTGATGCCGCACCAGCTGCGGGCGGCAAGCCCTCCAAGAAGAAGGGCGGCGCCGAGGAGATCCAGGTGGGCTCCATTGCCGCTGGTGGCCGCTACGACAACCTCGTCGGCATGTACGGCAAGACCCAGATCCCCTGCGTCGGTATCTCCTTTGGTGTCGACCGTATCTTTACGATAATGAAGGCCAAGCGCGAGAAGGAGGAGGGCAAGGCGCGCGTCCGCGAGACGGACGTTTACGTCATGGCCTTTGGCGGTGGCAACTTCAACGGTCTGCTCAAGGAGCGCATGTCCATTGCGCGCCGTCTGTGGGACGCCGGTATCAAGGCTGAATTCGCCGCCAAGACCAAGCCGAGATTGCCCCAACAGTTCAAGGCCGCCGAGGATGTGCCGCTGGGCGTTATTCTGGGCGAGGACGAGCTGGCCAACGGCCAGGTCCGCCTCAAGCAGCTGGGCAGCGGCACCGGCGAGGCTGACGAGAAGGACCGCGGCCAGCTGGTCTCAGAGGACGATCTCGTCGCTGAGATCAAGAAGCTGCTGATCTAAGAGAAGAGAAACGGAAATAAATAAATAAAAGAAAATGGAGCACATTTATGGGTCCAGGAAGAGCATAAAGCTTGGGCGAAAGAATTGAAGCATTGTTAGCAACAAAAAAAAAGCATGGGGGGAATGGGCGAGTGTTCAAAAAAATACTTTAGTACATAGACTTCCTTTTATGACATTTAGACGATTTCAGCAGATGGCCACATGAAAATAAAATAAAATATGAAGTCCATACGCAATTCTTGAGTTGTAGGTCATTTTGTTAAGTTTCTTTTTGTCTATTTTTTTCTGCTTTATTTTTATGTGCTGATTTTCAATTCTATGTTTTGTAAAAAGAATTTATTAATTTTTTTTTTGTATTATTCTTTTTTGTTTATTTACTTTTCAGTGGCAAAATAAATATGTAAACAAAAACATAAGTGTGAAAAGGTTTTGTTATATTTGAAAAGAGGAGGCTTGGAATATGTTGTCTACATGAAAACGAGTGTATTTTGAGCATATGCCATAGAAACGACCTTTCTTGAGAAATACAGTCACAAGCAAATGTGCAGAGTGGTCTGTACTCTGTACACAGTAGAAGCAAGTTACTGCACGAATTTAAAAAACCACCCCCACGAGAAAATCATCGACTGCCGCGTCTTGGCCGATCGCGATATGGTTGAAAGAGGGGCAAGCTTGACAAGGACCCTTGCATAATCTGTTCGACGACGAAAATTTTGCTTCTGTAGCACCTCAAGGCGGGCTGAGGAGGCTGGTTGCTGCTGTCTATCCGTCGTCTATCCATCATTGACTGTTTCCACGGCTTCCATTCGTGATGGATTGGCTATTTTCCGAGATTTGTTCCCCTTTTCTTTAAGTACTTTGTTTCTCGGTTGCAGGGCCGTTTGTCCAAGGACGCGATTTCCCCGCCGCAACCGTGCCTGGCGTGTTCGCGGTTGTGTGCGCTGTGTGAGTGCGATGAGCGGATCGGGAGGCCCAAGAGCCTGGGACAACGCCGCTACTGCAGGCTGTTTGCCACAGCGAAAGAGAGTCGACGCGTTTTTTTGCTTTTTTTGGTGGGATCGAGACGCGTTCACATCCACACCGCGGTTGCATCACAAGCGCGTCTTCGATTTCTTCTTGCATCGGCGTTTCATGTTTCTTTCTTATCGACGTTAGAAAAAGAACCGCATTCCTTCAAAAAGGACGAGATCGAAAGCCCAAAGCTCTCCAGCTTTCCCAGCTTTCTTTCCTTTCTTCATTCCTGTGATTTGCTTCTTTTTGGCTCACCTTTTTGCTCCAAAAACTCATCTTGCAACGCTCGCCACTTTAACAAGGGCCATCGCGTGGCCGAGACCTGCTCCTTGCGATCACTTTTGTGGACCTGGTGTCCACCATCCCACTGCCGGTGCAACTGAAAGACGGGGAAGACGGAAAAGAAGAAAAGAAAACGAAAGACGAGGCAGAAAAAAAGGGAGAAGATCTTCTCAAAAAGCCTCGACTTCCCTCGAGAGTTTGTTTGAACCTCTTCTCTCTTTCCAAAAAGGAACAGCGCATTCCAGAAAAGGAAGCGTCGACTACACAACTCTTGCCCTTCTCGCTCCTCTCGCTCCTTTCGCTCCTCCCTGCTTCAGTCTATTGACTATCGCTCTTGCCCAACTGCAACAACAAATTGTACGCTCGTCCCTTGCATTTCTACCGCCCTTTCCATCTGCTCATCTATCTACGACACACTGCCTGCACTTTGTGGCGATCTTTCCTTTTCGTCGTGCCACGTTCCTGCCAATTCCACTTTCTCTCCCTTCGCGACTGTTGTCTGTCGTTCTTTCCATTCTTGTGAACCACGGGACTACTCACCGTGCTCACCATCGCTCCTTCCTTACTTGCCCAACTCGTGCTCCTGCCTCTCCTTCCTGTTGTGACCGCCACTGTTTTTCTTCTCTCTTGCCTGCCTTCCCGGGGACTGGCCAATTCTATCTCTCTTTCTCTCCTCCTCCCCACGATTTTGGCTTTGCCTCATTCTTTACGTGTCTCGTCCACCTTTTGCTGTTGTTCAACCCCAACCACCTCGCCTCACTGCGTCTCTGCTCTTCATTGAGTAGCTTGTATTTTTTCTATCCCTTCATCACTGGCGCGCGGTCTGGTCCGCTCCACTGGTGCCTTTTGCAATCCCTTTCCAAGCCGATCTTTCTTTCGTCCCACCCTTTGTATTTTTCTCTCTTTTATTTTTGCTGCATTCATTTGCCTCCTGTCTGTTATTCGAGACATCAACATGGGAGGCTACTCCATGGAGGCAACGCCGCCAACTACGGCCGACCGCAAGGAGCGCATGCTCGACCGCCAACACCCGTTGTGCATGTCTCCGTTGCCCTGGACCACGGCAGCAGCTCCGCCGACTCCCCAAGATTCGCTGGCATCACCTTGCCAGAGCCCACCGACCTCGCCTTCTCTGCAATTGGCTGAGCCCGTCTCGCCCTCGCCGGACATGCTCGAGGAAGACGACAACATTTTGATGCACGACAGCGGCAGCGCCGCCAAGACGACGCTGATTCGACGCTCAACACCGACATTGATTACGATTGGGCCCAAGGCCGCGGGCCGTGAGAACCGCATGCAGCACTGGCTGTCCGAGATACCGCCTCCTGTGTCGCCACAAGAACGCTACATCCAGGGCCTCAATCCGGCCGTCGACCACCCGCTGCACCCCCGGCCACTCCGTGCTGCCGTCACACCCGCCAGAATCGGTACCTGAGCAGCACCGATGTGACTGGGGACGACAATGCTCTATCCCTGTCGTGCGAGAAGCTGGCGATTGATTCGTCGGACAAGGAAAATGCCATGATTCACAGCAGACTGCGGGCTTTAGGTAGCCCGCCCGATATTACACCGACCAATGTCCTCGGCGAGAAGGCAGTTTTGGGGACGAAGAAGAGACACATGGCAGAGGTATGACGTGCACATGCGGCTTTTCGAACTGACGACGCTTGGATATTTACTAAAATGTACGTTGTAGGACGTCGGTGATGTATTGGCACGGAAGCGGACAAGACTTCTTGACCCTGTCCGTCGTTTCTCGCAGCGCCTGTCCTCAACCCTGGCCATGAGCTCCGGCTCAGAAGAGGACAGACGCACCGACAGCGAAGATCTGTCACCGGAGGAGGCCGCGAAGCAGAGCGAGATGCTGTACAAGTTCAGTCGTCTTAGCAAGACACCATCCAACAGTGTCCGCTCATCTCTCTCCAAGCGCTACTCCGGCACTCTCCGTTCACAAGGATCCAACACCATTCGTCGCATGATGTCTTCCAAGATGCCGCCGCCTCCTATGCCACCACCGTCGCGCGATGGTCAGGTTGGTTTCTGGACGGAAGGGCGGCCTGATATGATTGTCAATGTGGCCTTCATTGGCGACGCCCGTGTAGGCAAGACAGCATTGATCAAGTAGGTTTTCCCGAGGTATTGTCCTGAGCGGAATGAATGCTAACAAAACAGGCGCCTGGTTTACGGAACCTTTCCCCAGACATACGCACCAAGCAGCATCCAAGAACAAACGATCCGTATCATGGTCGATGGTGTCCGTGTCCAGCTCAACCTTTCTGAAGGTGGCAGCGCCCGTGACCCTCGCGAGCCGAGCATCTTGGCTCTCGGCTGGTTCAGCGTTGTTGTCCTGTGTTACGACATTGGACACCATGGCACTCTCCACAGTCTGCAGAAGGTACGTCGTATTCCGGATGCAGTTTGCCGAAAGTAACTCTTGCTAACCATGCATGCACCACAGTATCGTAATGATATTGCCATGTACGAGGAAAATTCAGTTGTTGTACTGGCAGGACTGAAGAAGGACGCACGCCGCCGTCTGCCTCCGCTCCAACTGACCTTTGTCGACGACGTCGTGCAGGTCACGCCGGATAAGGGTATGGACGCTGCCCTGAAGTTGGGCTGCACCGAGTATTTCGAGTGCTCATCCCTCTCGTCCTGCGAGGGCATTGACGACCTGTTCGACTACATCGTCCAGTCCGGTGTCGAAGTCCAGAAGGCCCGCAATAAGACCATGTCACGCTTCCGCTTCGAGCGTACGGTCGATAAGGGCATGACCAAGATCGCCGAGGGCGTGCGGTCTATTTTTACGTTCCACGGCAGTTCCACCTAGAGCCTGCCTCGAGCTGTGGACCGATATTAATTTTTGATAATTTGGTGGCTGGTGAGTCCAGGCCAGACCATGACGACATGTTACGATGTCGCTGTACGAAAACACGAGGTATATATGATCGAATTCGGAAACAAAAAAAGAAGCAACAAACGAAAACAACAATGGAAAACAACGAAGGGTCTAGGAAAACGGAAAGGACTGAGGTAACATTGTACGATGATGTATCGAAGGAAACAAACTGTATTATGATGTATTTATTTTGGTATGGATTAGCATTGGGAATTGGGATTGGGATTTGTTTCGATTTGGAATCTGGGATCACGGTTAAGGAAGGTCAACTGGTTCCCGGTTTCGATGCGACTGCAATGGTTTGCACGGCACACAGACGACCAAGCGGTCTCACGGAGTAGCGGTTTGCATTTCTTACATTGTATTGGAGTTATCGTGTTCAAATACTATAGCACATTTTGATTACATCAACTTGCGTTTCACACAAATCGAATCTCCGTACAGTGAATAGGTGTCATAATACTGGCTGTCTATGAGTCGTCCTAACACTCCAAAAAAAAAGGACAATATATTATCTCTCGGGCCTTTTTTTACATAACCCAATCAACGCCCCGATTGAAAGTCAAAAATATGAAATAGCAATAAAAGACGGATGCATCGCAAGATCAAAGGCCAAAAGTGGGTAACAACACAACAACACAACAACAACACAATCTACTCTGTACCGAGTTCTCTTACAGGTAGAGGGACTGGGCTGCGACAATGCCGCGCTTGATCTTCTCCAGACTCTGCTCAAACTTCTTGGTAATCTCCTCGCTGCCCATGACCTTGCCGGCCTCGGCCATCTGGCGCAGCAACTCCTCGAGACGCCGGAACAGGCGTACCAGAGAGCCCTCGTAGGCATTGGTCATTTTGCTGTCGATGTTAGTGACTGTATTTAAAAAAGAGTAGAAAGTACAAGGGGCGGAAAGAGGGAAGAACTCACCAAATATCGGCAAACGAGGCACCCTTGGCCCATGCCAGGACGGTCTCCATCAGCTGCCACTTGAGGCTCGCCACGTACTCCTCCTCGTTGACGTCCAGCTTGCTCTCCTGGCTGACCTTGGCAATGATCTTGGCCTGTGCCTTGATCTCGCGCAGCGGCTTGGCCAGGTCTTCCTTCAGGTCAGGCGCCTCCACCTTCTCGTCAAAGAGGAAACACGTCATGACGGAGGCGACGACCTCGGGTGACAGGTCGTTGAAGAAGCGGTTAAACAGCAGCTCCGACAGCAGCAGCTCGTGGCCCTCGGTCGACGAGATCTGGCAGGCAACACGGCTTTGAGCTGGACGACGTCGTCCTCGTTGATAAATCCCAAGCGGCGCAGCACCGTCTTGCGCGACTTGAGCTCGTCAAGCTGCGCGATGCTGTGCGCCTGCGCAATGGCCTTCTTCTTCTCTTTGATCTTCTCGCCGAGCTCCGTCTTGTGGTGGTACTTTTCCCACAGCTCGGGTAGGATGGGCGAGCCGTGTAGCGGGTTGGCGAGCAGCTTGGCCTCGAGTAGCTCAATCTTGCGAATCAGCTTCTTGAAGGACTCGTCGGTAATCTTCATGTTCTCGATAGGGTCTAGGATCGGGATGCCGTCGGGGAAGCGGCGCTGCACCTCGCGGATGACTTTGCCAGTGCGTTCCTTGCCGGCCGTCTTGGTCACGTTGTCCGGCATAAAGATGCGCAGCTTGCTCATGGCCACAACGGTCGACAGCAAGCAAGGCACAACCTCGACGCGGCGTCGGCCATGCTGCTCTTCTCCTTGTTTGCGTCGTCCTTGTCCTTCTTGTTCTTGTTGTTGGTTGCGGACTGCTTCGAGTTCTTGAGGCCTTGGAGTTCTTTTCGTTGCCGCTCGTGTTGTCGCCGCTGCTGCTGTCCTCGCTGTTACTCACACTCGCAGCGTTGTTGGCGTTGTTATCGCCCCATGGCACGGCGCCGGGTGCAACCTCGCCCATGGGGAAACCGGGCGCGATGCTCTGGGCGCTCTTGCTGTCCGAGATGAAGAGGGCGACATCGACACAGTACGACTCCTGAGGCGAAACTTCTTCCTCGCCGCGCTTGGGCGCACGGCGCTGGGAGAAGCTGAGGACGGCACCCCAGCCAAAGTCCTGACCAGTGCCAGGCGTCTTGATGTGGACAAGACGACCAGGCTGCAGGAAGGGAAGGCAGTAGTTGGGATGCTGCATGACGACGACCATGTCCTTGCGGTACTCCTCGATAAGCTGCCTAAGTTTGTAGTACTCCTTGACCGTGTTCTCGTCGGGGATAATGGTGCTGTCGCGTTCGTGCTGCAGGGCCATCAGCTCCTTCTCGAACGCAGGGACGCTGGCGGCGTTTTGGAACTGGAAGAAACAGCGCTCGAGCATGTACTCGGGCGACACGTCTCAATACGCTGCAGGTTCAGGATCATGTTGTAGCCCAAGTGGAAGGCCGAGTTAAGGCGGTTCCTGCTTGCCGGCAACAATGGCCTTGGCCGTCTCGGGTTCGAGCTTGTCGTCGACCATCATGATAACAATACCGCGGTCATCGAGACCACGACGACCGGCACGACCCGACATTTGGATGTACTCGGACGATGTGAGCGGGCGCATGGACACACCGTCGAACTTGCGCACCTGGGTGAACACGACGGTACGCGCTGGCATGTTGAGGCCGATCGAGAAGGTTTCTGTGGCAAAAGAACCTTGATCAAGTTTCCTGGAACAGAATCTCGACAATCTCCTGAGGATGGGCAGCAGGCCGAGTGATGAACACCGATGCCCCTTGCGGAGCAGCGGCAGCAGGTGCGTGATCTGGGACAGCTCACGGTCGGCTTCAGACAGGGTGTCAATGGCGTTTTCAAACACCTTGGTGACGAGCTGTTGTTCGGACTCGTTGTTGAAGTTCATGCCGGAAATTTTGAGGGCGAGCATCTCGCACTCGCGCTTGCTAAAGTTGAAGACAATGACGGGGTGGAAATTCTTCTTCATGATCATGCGGATGATTTTGTAGATGTCAGACGTCGACTCGTTTCCCCGCCGCCCTTGTTGATTTTCTTGTTCTTGCCGCGGCCGTTCTGCTTCGCGTTGGGGTCGGCTGGGTCGGCGCCCTTGTTCTGCTCGACCAGGGCCATGGCCGTGTTGAAGTTCTTCTCCTTAAAGACACCGCGCTCGTCGACGACAAGCAGGATGCCGTCGCCACCGGCAGGGAAGCAGTAGTTTTGCAAGGGAGTAGGGCGGAAGTCGGTGTACACGACGTGGCACGCCTGGCGATGGATCTTGGCAATCCACTCGGCAAATTGGAACGCGTTGGGGATGGTGGCCGACAGAAACACGTAGCGCACCTTGTCAGGCAGCAAGATAATGGTCTCCTCCCAGACGACACCGCGCGACTTGTCACGCAGGTAGTGGATCTCATCAAAGACGACCCATGCCACCTCACGCATAATCTCAGAACCACGGTACAGCATAGAACGCAGAATCTCCGTAGTCATGACCAGGCAGCTGGCCGTCGGGTTGATGGTGACATCGCCCGTCATGAGGCCGACATCGCCAAACTCGCCCATAAAATCACGGAACTTCTGGTTGCTCAGCGCCTTGATGGGACGGTGTAGATGACACGCTGGTTGCGCTTGAAGCACTGCGCAATGGCGTACTCGGCGACGACCGTCTTGCCGGCACTGGTGTGGGCAGAGACCAGGACACTCTCCTCGCGCTCGATGGAGGCAATGGCCAGGCTCTGGAAGGGATCGAGCTCGAAGGGGTACTCGCGCGCGGGTTCAGCGGGCCGCTTGTGCTCGGAGAGGGGGACGTATTCGTAGTTGAGGTCGGGCGGGAGAGCGACCTGGTGCTGGATGTTGTGCTGCAGGACAAGCGACTCGGTCTCCTTTTGGGGAGCAAAACCAGACGCAGGTGCCACTTCACGCGACTCGGCCGTCTGGAAAGTGTCGGTGAGCACCGGGTCGGCCTCTGCATCCTTCTTACGGCGCTTGTGGTTGTCGTCGCCGTCCTCCTCCTCCTCTTCTTCCTCCTCCTCGTCAACAGGCACATCGTCGGCGGCCGAGGAGATGTCGGCGTCGTTGGACGTCTCGCCGCGCAAGAGAGTAGGTGGCCCTTCCTTGGCTTGTTTGGCCACCTCGGCGGACACCTCGGAGATGCCTACAGCCTTGCGTTTGCGGCTGGCGTCGACGGGGGCAGCAGCAGCGCCATCCTCCTGCGGCTTCGGCGCGGGCGCCGGGTTGTCGAAGACCTCAAACAGCTCGTCGATCTCCATGGTGGGGATTGTCGATGGACTTTGTGGAATTTCTTCAAAGTTGGAATGGCTGCTCCGCACGCGGCGGGCGGGCAGAAAGAAGAAATGTGATTGTAGACAGGTACAAGGTCGGCCGTTGAGCGAGCGTTACACGGTCTGGTCGTTGGTTTGTTGCTGCTGTTGGTGCTAAACAGCAACGGTTGTGTTGTGGGAAAAAGGGGAGAGAAGGGGGTAAAGATCCCAACTCTGGCCCTAGGCGTAGATAAATATGGCAGGCTTCACTCTCGATGCGTCCTGGGCGCCCGAAAAGCTGCTTGAGAAGGCAGGAGCGAAGGAGGGTGAAAAGGAAGAAGCGATTCACCACCTAGAAAAAAAACTGATAAACTGGGAAGGAAGGCGATCGGCCAGGAAAAAAAAAGTGGAGCGATGCACAGAATTCTGCCAACCAAAAAGTGATCGCGCCAAAACCAAAAGGCGGTTAGTATGGTCATGTGACTCTCTGGCTGGAGCTGACTAACCGCCCAGCCACTGTAGAGAAGCAAAGAGGGGCACGGACCACCTTCCGCTGCAGCGCTGGATAGCCGGAAAAACAAGGAGAAGGAGCGACACACTCACGCCACTACCCATACCGACCCAGCCCAGTCAGAGCCGCGCAAAAAGAGATCACTGCAAAAAACGAGCTGTTTTGAATCTCGAAAGCTTTCCCACCTACCCACGTCCTCCCGACAGCACATCCACCATCGCCGTCACAGGACCATCACCACTCCATCGCCAAGGTTTGTCGAGCTCCCAAATCTGTTACTGATGGCCAATTGGTTGTTCTGCGTCGATCGTTGCCGCAGTGCCGCCCTCGGCTCATCGATATCGTCAACCTTCATCCTCGGCACATCGTACTGACTCTCCCAACCAACTACAGATGCTCTCCCGCGCTGCTATCCGCACGTCGCAGGCCGTTGCCGGCCGCCGTGCCTTCCACTCGACCCCGTCGCGCTTCTCGTCGCCGTACCACTACCCGAGGGCCCGTACTCCAACCTGCCGTTCAACCCCAAGGGCAAGTTCTTTGGCGTCGGCTACTGGACCTCGATGGCCGTCTTCTTCTTTGCCCCCTTCGGCATTGCCAGTAAGTATTTTCGAGAGGGAAGGAGGCCAGTGAATGGCGTGAGCTCCGGGTATGGACACATACTAACTTTCCTCTTTCTTCTCTCTAGCCTGGCAGACGTACAAGCGAAATAGATGATTTATTTCGGAGGCTCTTTTTTTCTCTAGAGTTTGGGGACGATATACGCGGAGGGACAGATTACGGGGATGCACGGGAGGGCCGGTTACGATGGTTATTGTTGTTGCTGGCTCCGACTGAGCGTTGCCATGTACATAAAGACGTCATAGAAATTCAACAAAAAAAAACACGAGTTTTTTATACACCAATGAATCGAGAGTGAGAGAGACAAGACCGAGATGACACTATATCACATTTTCAGGATATTGTTCTTATTTCACATATATGGGCGGAGTGAGAAAAAAGTCCAAGCATTGGACTGCATCCATACATTCGTAAATGCTGTAGAAGAAATCTATGTCTATGCGGTATATGTACAAATATCATAGGATCATCGCAGGCGATAGCCGCGGAAATATAGTAATAAATATGTTCATGAATGATCATGAGGCCCCCAATTGAAATGGTACCTGTCGTACCCAACCCTAGGGGAAAGACTGCCGGCCGAGCTGCCTCAGAATAGAGTGTGATGGTGTCGCAGGTGGCATGTCCTTGCGCTCAGCGACTTTGCTGGCCTTGCGGCCACCACTGACGGCATCGTCACCACCACTACCACCACCGTTAAAGTTGGACCACGATTGCGGGTGCTGGTGCTTCTTGAGCAGACTGTGCAGGATGTTCATGGCAAACTCGGACTGGATCTCGTCTGGGTCCCAGCGCGAGGTCAGCGAGTTGTAGGCCTTGAAGACCATCTCGGGTGAGCCGCATCGGTCAAACGCGCGCAGCACCCACATGAGCAGCCATGGACTAATGTACAAGCCTTCGGTCTCGTCGTCCAAGGCTTTGAGAAGGGCGGCCCAGATGCTGCGCAGCCGCTCCAGGCTCCAGTCGCAGTCCATACCGATGCCGCCGCCGTGCATGGCGAACCCCCTGAAGAGCGCTTGGAAGATGGAGCCATGCAGAGGGATGCGCAGAGTTTTCATGTCATCGAGTAAACGGGTGACAGCCGGTAAATGGCCGAGGCGGGTGGCATAGTGGCTGATGAGAATGCGGTACGTGCCAAGATCGGGGCGGACGGGCATGAGGTACTGGAACCCGGCGCGGGCGTCTTCGCTTTTGCGGTTGACTTTGGCGAGCATCATGAGGACTTGGGTGAGAACTTTCTGGCTGTTGTAGTCGGTCTCTTTGGGTGGGGGAGGAGGGTGCGGGCGAGGACAGGACAAAGCTGCCACGGGAAGGACATGGGCGTTTCAAAGGCGATGTTGATGTTGCTTTTTGGGCAGAAGTTGGTGATGCCGTTGTTGGCGGTGCAGTCTCTGCCAACAAAAGCTTGGCTTCTGCGTCGGCCGATGCCTGCAGCCGCAGCTTGTGGCGCGGGTGCATGCGCGCATAGACGCGGTCGGCGGCGTCTTCTTCGCCACACCTGAGGAAGCTTGCAATGACACAGTTGAGCACAACCACATCAATCATCTCGCCGGCATCGACCATTTCTCGGTAAGCAGCGCGCACGCCGTCGCCGTCCATCTTGAGACCAAAGAAATGGATCAGACTGACGTGGTGATAGCGGTTGAACCGCAGCCCGCGCTTGATCATCTCGTCATAGGCCAGCTCGGCCAGCGTGAAATTGCCGGCCTTGGACGCGACGTCAAACAAGATGTTAAACGTCACCTCGTTGCCCGGGATGCCAGCGACCTGCTCCATCTCGCGCCACAGGTTGACGGCGGACTCGGTCTCGGTGGCGGTGGTCCAGCCGACATAGCGGCTGGCAAAGGACATGGCGGCATTGTACTCGGCGCGCAGGAGGGTGAACCCGCTATCTTTGACATCGGCGACGACGGCAAAGAAGCGCAGCATGGACTTTGCAGACTTGCGGGCGTCCATGTTGAGCGAGCGGATCATGTGGTGGCGCAAGGGCGTGGGCACGTGGGACATGCGTGTGCCTGGCAGCTGCCTGTAGATATCGTAGACGCCTCGGCAGACACAGTGTAGGGCTGGCGCAGGCGGGTCATGACGGCGTGTTCGAGGTCGTGCAGGGTCTTTTGGGTACCGCTGTCAAAGTCGGCGGCGTCGGCCCAGGTCGGGTACATGTGGTCGTCGTTCTTTTCAGAGATGTGGACGTCGGGCCCGTCGTTGGCCGGCGCATATCGTCGGAGGTACGGATCTTGGATGTAGGTCAAGTGCTCCTGGACAGTGTCGCCGTCCATGGGCGGATCGACAATGGAGCGCAGCTCGTCCCTTGTGAGTTCCTTTCTCCGTGGGCGCAATGCTTCGATGTCGAGGTTGGAAGTTGCCAAGGTGGGTATGGAGGTATCTGAAGGGTTGGTTGTGTAGTTGTAGGAGGAGTTGTAAAAGTTATTGATGTTGCCACCGCCATTGTCGTCGTTGTATTTGTATATGTTGTGGCCCTGGCGTGTGGTTTGTGGCTGTTTCTGGTCGGAGAGTGTTTCGTGTGGTCCCCATGGTCATGTTGGCTAAATATCTCGGCAAACTCTTCCGGGTCTATCCTGCCCGTTGCTGTTGATGGTATATGTTTGCTCTGCCGCTCGATGTAGTCTGTTTCGTCGAATACGTCGTCGATCTCTTCTGGAGGCGGCCGGTTTTCAGCAGCTGGTAATGTATGATTGTTTTGGTCTTCGACATGCTCCGCCTGGCTAAACAAGTCGTCAAACTCTTCCGGACTCGGCTGGCTTCGAGTTGCGGCTGCCGACGAATGGCTTGCGCGGCTGTGGTGCTCGAAGTTGCTGCTGCTTTTTGGTGTACCATGCGAGGCTGTGGACGTGTTTGTCTTTGTCGTCCGCTCGACCCTGTGGCAGGCCGATTCGAGAAAGTGCATGGCCTTGTGCGCAGACGGTCTCTTCCAAGACGAGTTCCAGGCCGGGGGAACAGCATCGGCAGCAAATGTCCCCGAAGCCGGGTCGGCGGCCGCCGTGGCCGGGATCCAGTTGTTGGCCGTGCCGGTGCGGGGCCGGCCGTTCTGCGTCTTCCGTCTCTGATCGTGGATGCATCGTGACGGCTGTGGTCGGCTGCCAGCAGGTCCTGTCGTCGGCGTCGTTGTCGGCGTCAATGATGCCAAAACCGGCACTCGAGAAGACAGGACCGCGCCGCAGACCGACCTGTCGATGCGACGTGAGGCCTTCATGGGCTGTTCCTCATGGCGGCATCCATACGGGTGGGTAGTGGTGCGAGAGGGGAAGCCTTGGGTGTCGTGGAATTGCTCGTATGCGCAGGTTCTGTCGTGGGTATTCGTCCGCTCGTGTGTGCGATTTGCCGCTGTTGTCAATGGCTGCGCTCTGAGAGGTGAAAAAAAGTAAGAGTACTTGCAGCTAAATGCTAGGCACTGTGGGGGCCGTCTGTACTATTACTGGGGCTTTATCTTATCTGGCCAGGAATTCGCCGTGGATTGAAGGACCGGATTGGTGCATATCACGAAAAAAGGACAGGCTATGCATCTACCAGGTATCGCGAAAGCTGGGAAAAAATTAGCGACAAGCTTCAACGTCGGCCGATTCGAACCACCACTTTCAGAGCCTTGTTGTTTGTTTGCCAGCAGCCTTTTCCGCGCAACCCGGTTTCCCGACACAATTGACGCCTCTCGATCGCCGAGAAGATCCGGAAGAACTCGACGACCATTGCCAGAGACTGCGACGAACACAGTCACGCCAATTGGCCGATCGAGGCCTCTTCTTCTTTTCGACTATTTTTCCCCTCCTCTTCCACCGCCTCCACCACCACCCCCTCACACAACCACCATGGGCTGCCAGGCACGACAATTCCGGGCGCTCAAGGTGGCCGAAAGAATGCGCAAGAATGTGCAAAGCCATGTGTCGCCAACAGCCAAAAGAAACGTGCCCAAATGGCTCAAGGTCGCCGAAGCCATCCAGCCCACCGAAGTTGCCGTCCGCACCATCCCCGTGCAGCTCGAGGCGCCCAAGCCAGGCATGCGCAAGCCACGGCGAACGTACCGGCCACAGAAGATTGTCTACGAAGAGGACGAGCTGCGGGCGACCTTCTTCAAAGACCACCCGTGGGAGCTGGCGCGGCCGCGTTTTTTGATTGAGCAGGACGGCAACGACGCCCTGCACCTCGACTGGAGCAAAGGGCTCGTGCAGCCAGGGTTTCCCCTGTCGGGCGAGAGGTAGGTTTTTTTTGAGCCCGTCTATATTTATTTGTTCACCGCTAACAGTGTAGTGTGGTCCAACGCCAAATGTGGTTGATGCATGCGGGCGGTATGACGCGGGAGCAGGCCTACGACTCGGCACGGCGTGCCTTTTACGCGCTGCGGCACAAGGAGGACGTCGAGCGGCGTGTGGCGCAGGAAGAGGCCCGCATGGTGGGCGCGTACTTTGGCGCCAATGCGATCCAGGCCAACATGCACCAGGAAGACCAGGCGTACGAGTGGTGGAAGAAGTGGGCGGCGCGCCAGTCGACCAAGATGGATGCGCTGGCGGCGAGCAGAATGACTGTTGGCTTTGGCGCTGACGAAGGTCAAGACACTCCAGGCCAGGACGGTGCGCCCTTGGCAGAGTAGACGAGGTCATGGAGACGAAAAAAAAAGTAAACAATGTAAAAGGGACAGAAAGAACGGGCACGCTGGAAAGAGATCTGGCTGTGGCCTGTGTATATTATTATCTTATTATCTCACGAAACAAATCAATGTATCATTCCACTG
This sequence comes from Sporothrix variecibatus, assembly GCA_016097105.2. Taxonomy (NCBI): domain Eukaryota; kingdom Fungi; phylum Ascomycota; class Sordariomycetes; order Ophiostomatales; family Ophiostomataceae; genus Sporothrix; species Sporothrix variecibatus. Next base: position 3,598,382 of record JADMNI010000001.1, on the reverse strand, counting down.
TATGATTCAGCTATGCGTTAGAAGTCAAGGTCGTTGAATAGTCGTATCGTCGTATATCCTCCATATGCTTGCATATCCTGGTATATCCTCGTCAACATCGCCCTCACGCTATGCCTTGCCCTTTTTCTGTCCCAGCGTCTTGCGTATGCCCAGCAGGTTTCCGTACTTGGTCACATCCCCAATAAACCGCTGGCCCGTCTTGGCCGCCAACGGCGCGTGCTGCACCACAAACAGGTCCGCAATGCGGCTGTAGTGGAAGAGCTTGCCCGTCAGACTCAGCGTGCTGACGTGCGCCCACGTCTCGATAAACAAAATGCTGCACCGGTCCGTTGGGATAATGTACATCATCTTGAGCACAAAGGCAACGAAGCACACTATGAACCCCGTGCCCGGGCCGTTGGTGACAATCAGATTCGGGTAGGTGAAGGGTGCGACGGGCTGGCCGGATTTTTGGCCTGCCGTCTTTGTGGCTGGCGCCTCGACCAGGGACTGCACAATTGAGACGGCACTTTGCAGCGCCGAGTACCACGCCGTGTACAGCGGCTGGTGCACCCTTCGTGCCCGCACGACGTGCACAATGTCCCAGGAGCCGCCCTGCGATACACCGCTGGCGTCCTTTGGAAAGGCCTTGCCAATTAGTCCTTCGAGCCGCTCGACAGCATTAACTGAGTGGCTATCACCGGACGTGATAATGTACCGCCGGTGGCTGCGCGGGTTCGGCCGAAACTGCTGCCTGATCATCTCGCAGAGCTCGCCGGTGTGGCCGCCAGAGCCAGCACGTACATGAAATAGGTACTGGGCAGCTGAACGCCGTCGGGGACGGCGCCTTGTCGAGCGGCCTTCCATGCCTTGTTCGCAGAGGAGCGTCGGCTGCGCATGACGACGACATATCGGAACTGGAGATGTTAGAGTGTGTGAAAGACAAGAAAATAAACAGAAAGGTTTTGTTGACTTACCGTAGCCAACAGCAGAGCCCCGACGATCAAAATATTGGCGGCGAGGACGGCGAGGAAGAGGAGGCCCATTATGGCGGTATATTGGGCGTCCGCCGTCAAATGTGAGGACCAGGTCAGTAGAAAGGAGACCTTGTGTGCTGTGGTGTCCTCTGTTGCGTCGGTTGTGGCGACGGAGCCTTGTGGTTGGAAAATGAGCGTGAAAAGGAGTGTGTTGCGTGAAGGTCGAGCTTCTGAATAACACGTTTTTGGGGACCGCTAAAGCGACTAATAGCTGGACTGTTGCAGGGTGTTGATTCTGGGGCAGTTGGAGACCCACTTATTTAGAGCTCAGCACCTCACCGCCCGGCAGTATATGTACTTTACTGCTGCTTGGTCGCACCTTCCAGGGCAGACCAGCGGTTGCATCACACTCCCAGAATCCAGGAACAAGGAGACACGGCAGAAAAAAAAAAGGGAAAAAGAAAACATAAACCAACGACGCATCACAACCAACCAAGACGCAGCTGGCCGCGCAAATCGAGGCCCAGATTTGTGTTTTTGTTTTGATATCCCCTTGAACAACAACGGACGATGGTGGATCCGCGTGTTGGCTGCGCGCACGGAGGACCATAGGGGCAACAAATCGACTTTCCAGAAATCGACTTATCCCATCTCCTTGACGTCAACATCGACATCGCCAACTCTTTCGTTCTCTCACAACACCGCCATGGCACGACTGCGGCGAGCGCGCTACCTGAGCTGCTTCTACTGTGGCCGGCGCACGTCCATTGTCTTTGACGGCAGCGTGCACCAGTTTACCTGCTCCAGCTGCGACGCGACAAATTACTTGGATAAGGTACCTTTCCTCTTCTGAACGACTTTGTTTTCTTCCGACATGCTGACTGTGTAGAACGGCGATATCACCGACCCCCCGACATCCACGACTGCTGCCGCCGAAACGACGACGCCTTTCTTCGCATCCGGCCCCGAACCCTTTCACGACAGCTTTGGCAGCCCAGGCAGCGCCAGTAGCAATGGCGGCTTTGGCTCACCCAATGGTGTTTCTAGAGGAGGAGGCGGCGGCGGCACCTTTTGCAAGACCTGCCTCAAGAACCAACACCTCTTCATTTCTTCGTTAGCCCAATACTTCCCTTCCGACCCAAACCACCCGGACACGCCCGAGCTCGAACGCAAATACTTTCGCTTCCGCCAGGGCCTCGAGCAGCGATACCCCCAAGTCTGCGCCGACTGCGAACCGCGCGTGCTCGACCGGATACGTGAGGCCGGCTACACGGCCAAGACGGACCACCTGCGGCGGATGGTCGACTACAGCCGGCAGGTGCGCTTGACGCGTGCGACACCGCTCGATGCGGCAAACTGGATTGGACGGAAGCTGTGGTGGGCCGGCCTTTTGCTGCAAATTCTGTGGCAGGCGGGCACCGTGGGTAGCTTTGTGCCCCCGTCCGCATCTATGACGAGTACGGGCGACCTCGGTTTCGACAGCGACGCGATTGTGGACGACCCAACTACACATACGACGAGCCACAGCCCAGAACAGACGACTGCTGCCGCATTCATCCTCTTGCAGCCATTTTTGCGACTACTCATCTACAAGGCCGACTTTCTACGGTCTGCGTGCATAGGGGCGACTCTGGCCAGCTGCTGGTGGAACCCCTTCTTTGTGCAGACCATCCGCGGCTTCACAAAACCTCTCATTGGCATCCCGACATGGTATGCCTTCCAAGCGACGATTGTCATTACCAGGCTACTTCTCGCTAAGGCGATGGACTATCAAAGCTCGTTGGAGTCGTCGAGTAAGGGTTTAGGACTTCCACCGACTGTGGCTGGCTTACACGTTGTTGCTGCCTTTTTTATCTTTTACCTCTACACCCGCGCACCCCGCGCCATCCGCAAAGACGTGCGCCCGCTCTTTGCCAAGCTGCCCGATACACCACTGACACCGCAGCGGGCCAACGCCAAACTAGCTGAACAACAAAAACACCAGCTGCAGCAGTCTGAGAACCGTCGACGCGGGCTTGAGACGCTGTCGGATGTTCTCGACGAAATCTCGGCCACGCCTCAACGGTCAACAGCGGCCTCGACCTCGCAAGTGATGCAGTCCAGCCCACTCGCCCGTCGTGATAGCGACACCGACGGCTGGGACGGTTGGCGGCCGTCCCAGACACCAAGAGGGTACGGAAGTCGGCAACAGAGTCAAAGCCTGCAGTCGTGGCAGGCGGGCGGTCGCGATTCAAGCTTTAGTTCTCTCACCCTGGGTGGTGGTGGCGGCTACGGCTCGACAACACCCGCATCATCGTCCCAGCCGCTCCAGTCGTGGTCGCAGGAAGACCCGTACTACGGCCAGGTGCAGCCGCTCGACGCCGACGAGATGGACTGGACACCGACCCAGCCGTCGTCTCAACTCCTCACGCAAACACCCACGAAATCGCCGCACCGGGCCTTCAACACGTATGAGCCGGGTCACAGTCAGTTTGGCCAGCAGTCACCTGTGTCGTCAACCGCCGCCTTCAGCCAGACACCTGTCGAGGCCGACCGTGGACCGTTCTGGTACAAAGTCCCGCCTGCGCCGACAAGCATTGCCCAGCGCATCTTTAATCGGCCGAACGCGCCGCGGCTGGTGAAGACAGGACTGGGTGAGGAGGAAGGGGGTGACGGTGAGCGATCAAACACCTTCTTCGGCCAAAACGGGAGTCCCAATGGTCGACAAGGCCGCACGCTCGACCTCGGTTTTCAAGGACCCGCAGGAGGTGCCTCGTCGGCGGTAGAGTTTGCCCAGCCGTCGTTTTTTGCAGAGGATTTTCAGCGGAAAGGGAAGAAGGGAGCCAATGGTCGCGGCCAGACTGACAATGACGATCCGGGCAGTATGCTGTCGGACCTGTTCAGTCAGACTTTCACACTGGGTGCTGGTGGAAAGGAGGAGGCCGAGGGTGCTGCGTCCAGCACAGGCCTTCGCCAAAGGAGAGCCTCTTCGCATCGGCGGAGATTAGCATCCCACTCGACTGCTGCCAGTACTGGACGTGCCGGCCGCTTCGCCTCGCTCATGACGACTGTCTTTTCCTTTGCCGCCGTGTACTGCCTGCAGGATATTGTCCCCAGTAGTGGTGGTGTGAACACTACAAGCGCCACCACTACTGCTGGCGGCGGCGCCGACGCCTTGGTCGCGCAGTACGTCCAGCCGTACGCGCGTCTGATTGAAGCCGCCACGGTCGGCCTCTGTGCTGTGCTGGCGCTGTCCTGCACAGTGGAGTCTGTCACAAGGTGGAGGCGGCGTGATCACCTCTCAGCCTTTGTTGGCCTTCTTCTTGGCCTCACCAGTCTTATGCTGGCTGGCTGGATGGCCACGCAGATGTGGACGATGCTGCAGGCAGGCAGTGGCAGCGGCAGCGGCAGCGCTGCTGTAAGCCAAGAGCAGCAACGGCCGTCGTGGACAGAGTACAGCGTGCAGGACGAACAATGGGGCGACGTATGGCGGCGAGACGTATGGCTGGCTCGACAACAGTGTTGAGCAGCAGCCAGAGGTCGCAGCACCCTGGCAATGGTGGCAGCTGGCGTTGCTGCATGGAACAGTGTTGGCCCACCAGGCGTGGAACCTGCTCGTGCAGTAATTAGACAGACAGGGTTTATGGAGGTGTGCGACAGATATATTATGGCTCTACATTTTCGTGGGATACTATTGTTTTCTTTCTTCATTTCTTGTCCTTATTTTCTGTTCTTTCCATTTTTGATATTTTGGTTTCAAAAGATTGCATAGCGTTTTAGGGGTGTCCAAGACAGGCAAGGCACAAGCCAACACACATAGGCGGCTCCACATTCTACTTTATATCGTGTTTGTTCTTTCTCTTTACATTTTGGTATATCCTGCACTTGTTCTAGACCCCATATCCACATTGTTTATTTCGTGGCTTTCACTTACACCTATTCCCCGAGATAGTCACCGTCCCCGTCGACCCGTTCCGTCGACCAGTTCGCACAACGCAACACTCGAGTAGCCTCTCTTCTGTCTAACATCCTGACTGCTGGTTCCCGGGGCGTTTTATTTATTTCCGAAGTATCTAGACTTTGTGTCTCCTGTCTTGGTTTCGGTCGCTGTCGTTCATCTAGAGTTAGTCGGAGAAAAAAAAGTCGGAGAGAAGTGACCCAAAATTGACAGTCGATGGTGTTCTCGTTTCATAAAGAGCCGTCTTCAGATAATCCAGCGTTCTTCTTGTGTCTTTCTTGCTGTACCCTACTGCAACCTCAAAAGACAGAAAGCAAAAACACTGTGCATATATATGTATGTGCACATATGTATGTACATGCTGGTTGATATAAAGTGCAGTCCCTCTTCTGCCCCTGTCCCTGCTTGTTGATGTTGCCCCTCCAGCAAGCCCCTGCTTTTTTGGATCTCTTCGTTTCTTCTTAAATTTCTGTTATTTATATATTTTGTGCAACGCAGCCGTGTGGGTATGTCTTTAACTCTGATTTTATTTCCTTTGCCCTTCTCCCGTCCATGTTTCGTTCACATGGGAACGGGTGGACTGCTGCACAGGCCATACGCAGCAGAAACAAGAAACAAAAAGCAGGGGTATGGCTGCATAACAGGATGGCTTCCCTAGTTAGAAGATGTGATTAAGGTTTGAGAGTCTCTGGGTGTTTAAGCCGTCCGGAACCCAAGTGGCGATGCTCCGGTCGTGTGTTACGTGACCGTCTCCTCTTCTCTTTGCCGTCGTGCAGTACCAAGAACGGCCAAGGAACCCAGTAAATTCGCTCTCTTTTCTATCTTCCACATCTCTCCAACATGGCTTTGGCTTGCGCTGATTGTTTGATTAGCAAGCTTGCGCGTCGCTGAATTTGCGCTGTGCCCTTCTTTCGTTTTGTTCAGTAAATTGATCCAGCCTCGTAATATACGAGTGCTGCCACACTCCTCACTTTTTCTTCTGCACCTTCCTGTGTCTAGCCTTGTGTTGTTTCACGGCGGTCACACAGCATTCGAGCAGCTGCCCACCACCAACCAGCCAAACATACAGCAAGAGCACAGTCTGTAGAGGCAATGAACAACGAAAATTGAACGAGACATGCACCGGGATCCAGGCTGACGACCAAAAGGGACGCGCGGTGTCAGTCGTCGTCCTTTTGCTCATCCATCTGTTTGGCTGAGTATTAAAAGAGACGAATCAACACCTTCTGTCTAGTGTTTGTCTGTCCTTCTGTTCCAGGTCTTCTCTCTTCTGTCTTCTCCTTCTCTTGTCTCGTCTTCTTCCCTCTTCACCTTCCGCTCTGTACACTACTCTTTTCTTTCAGACGCTCGTTTTACAAACAAAAGTCTCTCGTTCAGCGTGTTTTTCTGTCCTCAATTCGTTCGTTCCTTCGTTCGTTATTATTTTTATTCATATCTACTCTTTTTCACCCTCCACCACAATGGCTGGCATCAACAGCGGATTCCCCGGCAGCTCCGCCTGGGGCAACGGCAACGGAAACAGTGGATGGGGCCCGTCCAACACGGCACCGGCCGGCTGGAGTGGACCGTCGTCCGACTGGGGTCCGTTCAACAGCGGCGCTTGGGGCCACTCCGGTTCTGGAGGATGGGGTCCGTCCGAGACCAACGGATGGGGATCCTCCGAGACGGGTGCTTGGAGCTCGTCTTCGGGCTGGTCGTCGGCCACCACGACCCCCGTCGCGACGACCTCTGTCGAGACAACTCCCGTTGTTGTGACGACGCCTGTGGTGACCATCTCGACCACCAGCATCTTTGTCAACTCAACGTCGACGATTACATCGACGCACCCGCACCCGCACACCACGAAAACGACGACGACTCGCCCGTCGAGCTTTGTTAGCAAGACGACTACGGGCAACTCGGGCCCGACGAGCGGTACAGCTTCTCCTTCGGGAGGACCGCCTTCGTCGGCCGGTGTGCGCTCCAACGGACGTATTAGCGCGACCGGTGCCGCACTCTTCAGCCTGGCCGTGGCTGGTATGCTGTTCTTTTAAGCCAGCCGTGTGGGTACATGGTATTCTGTGTGAGAGAAGGATGAGGGAAAGGTGGATTTTGCGGACAGCCTTCGGCGGCTCTAATAATGGTACTCTAATATTTGTTCGTGTTGGATGGGGTGGAGAGTGGGATAACCGTGGGACTGTTGAAAACGTGGGACTCGCGTGGACTGAGAGACTACTTTCTCTTTCCCGTTGACGCACAGTATGGTCGGGCACAGAAATAGTAGGAGTACGTACGCAGCACAGCACAGCACAACATATACGCACATAGTTTTCATTGTCTTTTTTCATCGAAAATAAAAACGGCAGCACATGCACAAAATTGCTTGCCCGAGAAATGTATGCAGAGAGAGTGACACTGCATCTTCTAGCATGAAAGGACAACAAATATAGCAACAGGTGACCATAATTAAATGCAGTCCACTTGAGGTCGCACTCTTTAAAGTGAGCCGCATTGACTGTGACCGGCGGGTTTACCGAGAAACGATTATTATTCCGGGCCCGGCGGGTTTTGTGGTATTCATACTGTCGACACCGGCCGAAGAGTTGTCCAATCAAGATTCTCATGATAATCCGGTGATATCCTTTTTTATTTTCTTCAGAGTTGACCAGAGTTGTCTATGCTGCCATTGGGTTGATGCTCTCGGTCACAGAAAATACTCAGGTTACCCTGGCATTAGACTGCAGTATCGCACTCGTCATTCCCAATCATGCTGGGGAGACTGTAGGATTTGAAATGGGTGTCCGGACGTTTGTCTTTGTTGGCCTTCTTTGAGTTTATTTTACGTGATATCAAGGATTCATAGGGTCGCGTGCCTTGTCCCTGTGCCGCCTACCGAGAGCGCTGTAGCTCACCGTAACAACCGTTAGCCCTGTCGTCTTCACCGCTCCCTGTCGCCGTTACTTTATTTCGTTTCTTATCAATTGACAAAGTCGGCCTAAGCCTTTCTTGCCTTTCTTGAGCCTCTTTTCCCCAGTTTTTCTTCTCTTCCTCTCCCCGCTAGCGATATCGGGCACACCCTGGAGCCGGGCTGCCGGGGAGGGAGGGCCTGGATTGCCCTAGAATGCCAGAATGCCAAAACACGCCCTTCCTTTCAGGTCCCAAGTCCCCAACAGCCAAGCCTTTCGGGTCAGCCAGAACGCCATTGTCATAAAAACGGTATCTTTCGCCTTTTTCGCCTCCTTGAGTCTGCGCAACGTGACTCTTTCAACAGCGTCACCACCTAACAACCTACAATTGCTCGACGACACAACTACGTCAATCTCTCTTATCCTCTTCACTACGTCGCTCTCCTCTTCTCCCACAACTACTCTCCTCACAACAACAACAATGGCCGACAGCAAGTCCCAGCCGTGGAAGGCCGCTTGGCCGGCCGACAACCAGACTTCGTCCTCTTCAATCGAGTACGGCATCTCCAAGGGTGACGTCGCCGTCGTCGACGGAACCGCCGCCAACGTCAAGCCGACGGCGCGTGTTACTTCCGAGTCAGAGAGCGCCGAGTCCTCCAAGACACAGCCGTGGAAGGCCAGCTGGCCTGGCGCTGACGCGCCGAGCTCTACTCTGAACGAATACGGCGTGGCCAAGGGCGACACAGTCGTTGTGGATGGCACGGCGGCCAACGTGAAGCCAAGTACGCGCAAGACAGTGCGCGTTGTGCGGCAATGACGACGGCAGACAAGACGGGGTGTGGTGATGGAAGATGGACCGGATGGGCCTGACCTGAGATAATGATTACGACGGATGATGGGCAAACGATGACGGCAACGAACGACGGAAAATGACGAGCTGCTGTACAAACATTTAATTAGACGAAAAAAAAGGGTCGACTGAAAAGTAGAATGTAATGATGGGAATTGGGAAGGAATGGGCAGCGACAGCGAAAAATACCAAATGATATTTCTTTTACGTTACGAACCGATGCCGACTGCAATTGGTTTGACTTGACTGTGTTCTCGTGTACAATGTAATACGACGTACTTCACAGTGATAAGCAGATTGTTCTCAGTATTTAATACGGTGTTCAATGTCTCATCTACCAGTCGTAACATCATTCATTATCGTCATATCATACAGCGGCCTCTTGTCATACATCGTCCACCCACTCCCCATCTACCACACGACCAGAATGCGCATCTCAAGGCTCTCCCTTTGAAAATCTTCGTCTGTTGTCAACGGATTGTCAAACGCGGCATGCGGTACACCCGGCGTTGCGCCTCCCTCGGGTTCCCGGCTGTCCGCATTCTTGAAGAAGACAATCTCGTCCGGCATCTGGTGCTGCAGATAGTACCATTTTTGCTTGTCGTCAAAGTGGACCTGCGTGTTTTCGAACACTTGGTGGCGGTCGACCACATCGCCTGCCATCGTGTCCCGGGCAAAGTCGACCGTGCGGGCATCACAGACGGCCAGCGGCCAGTCCACAAGGGGTCCTCTCAAAGGATGCCAGGCACTTCAAGACGCCGCGTCAGCGGCGCATAACAGTAGTAGGTGGGACGGGAAGAGAAGAGAGAAGAGAAAGACTTACTTGACCAGCTGCCACCTTTTGGAGAGAACTTCTTGGGCTCCGTCCCCGTGCGCCTCGCGGATCACCGCCACTGCCCCCGCGTACGTATGGTCAATGTGCGCCCGCGACGCCGGCTGCTGAAAGGCGTACGGCTCGCCCGTCGACACGGGCCAGCTCGCATGCCGCCGCCGCACGACGTAGTCGACCAGTTCCGCCGAGGCAGCACCGAGAGTCTCTCGCACCGCCTGCAGGACACGCGGCGCGTGCACGCCCTCGATCTGGCTGGCAGAGGCAAAATCGTCGTACGGCAGGGCCTCCTCAAGTCGGGCCAGACCGAAGCCGCACTCTTCATACACAAGGTCAGTGCGACCTCGCCAGTCTCTAAAGAGAATCGGATGCTCTACCCGGGCAATATTGGTCTGCGGGATGCCGCTCTCAGGTGCCGGCGTATACCGCAGCGTGTAGGGCTTCTCATGCTCGTACTTGGGATCCCGCGCCAGAAAGTGCATCTTGCCGAGGACGGCGGCACCTTTGTCATTGTCTTTGTCGACGGCGTCAACCGGCGCAGCCGTGACTGTAAACAGCATCAATGGCCATGGTGGTTGTTGTGTGTTGTCTTGTTGACGTTGTGAGTTGATATGTCAAAGTGTGTTATTTTATGTGAGTCCTTCTCGTATGAGAAGAAGGCTGACAGGTGAGGCGAGTATTAGCGCCTAGACGTTAGCGGTCAACCGTTGTCACTGTTCTGCTAGTCGAGAGTGCCTAGGAAAGAGCACGCGGACACTCCAAGAACTCCGCCACACCGGCGACAAAGACCGACTAATGAAAGCCCAGCGGTGTCGGCTGAAAGAGAACGAGACTCATAAACTCACGCTTCAATAGATTGTTTTGGACAATGCATCGTCTCTATTTACAAATGGTAATGTTTATTCCACATATGGTCATAAATATTATGAAATATTTGTTCTCTTTTATCTCTCTAACCAGTTGCGTGAGATTTTGCTGACGTTGAATGAGAACTATCTTCGTTGGATCTTCTTTTCTTTCTTTATATTTTTTTAACAAAAAGATAAATCAAAAAGTATATATATACATATTTATACATATTTTTAAAACAAAAACTACCACTCTCGAAAATCGAACGAATAGAACAAAATGTTTATAGTTTTTGCAGACGTAAAAGTATATCTAGGTTTTTCGCTTTGAAAAGTTGATAAAAACTGTTGAACATACATCTCAAAGACCAGTAAATCAAGAACAAATATGGGAACAGAACCGCCTTTTGTGGCACATTTGTATCAGCTTGACATCAGCTTGGCAAAAAGAAGGAATATCACGATTTGGAACCATAAACAAAACCGCAATAGAAAGGGAAAGACGGACAAATTCGCAAACGGTTCAACAGGCTTAACACCACTTTTTTTGCCTTGCCCTTCTTACAGCTCTGCAGACATCTCTTACTCTTTACTACGCCAAAGCCTTCTTTTGACTCAAAAACTCGACTTTCCATCCATAATATGCAGCAGCAATGGTCAGCAACTGCTGTGAGGCCGGGCAGTTTGCCCGCTACAAAGTCGTTTGATTCTGGGGAAAGGGGGAAGGGGAAAGGTCAGAGCCAGCAGAGCGGGGGATCTATGCCGTCGTAGGGAAGGAGTAGGAGCACTGAGGCGCATGAACACGTCGTTTCTCAAAGGAAAGAAAAAGAGAGAAGCAGAACAAGAACCAAACTCCACTAACAATAGACCAAGAATGGCTAAGAGAAACCTCCAACACTCGTAATACTCCAACACTTCCCACACTAAAGGTGGTTAACGGCCTGAAGGATGCCCTTAGACCCCCCTAGTCTTCCAAGGTTAGTCGTCTTCTAAAGTTCCAAGGGCCCTTATTTCCCCAACGCAAAGGCAGGGCAGGTCTTCCTGGTCTTATTCAAAAGGGCCTCCTCTCGCTCCTCTCACTCTTCCCCCAATGCCCTTCCCCTTCCCCATTTCTGTTTCTTTTTGTATCCACAATTTGTGTCGTTGTGTCGTTGTCAGCAAGCACTCATTTTGTTTACTTTCCTTTCACATAGTCAACAACGACAAATAAATTAAAATACAAAAGAGCACAAAACGACAAAATGGACCGACAACGACGAACACCGCGCAGAGGCATGATGCACCAGGCGATTGTCACACCAGCCGACAGTGCTCATTCACATACACATTCAGCAGCCACAACTTCAGCGACAACAACAATGAAGGGAGGAACAACAACAACAAAAGCCTGCGTCGAGTGCATGAGACGAAAAATCCGGTGCAATGGACGGCTGCCGTGCGACAAGTGCATTTACTATGAAGTGCCCATTTGCCAGTACCGGCCACGCAAACAGCGGAAACCCAAGGTTGTGCGGGCGAGTTCAGCTATCACGAGTCCGGCGGGCGTGTCCGCCCCTGTGACTACGACTGTTTCTGCAAGTCAACAACCGACTGTCTCTGTCTCTGCCTCCGCCGCCGAGGCTCTTGTGGCACGACTTTTCCCCGGACAGGACCCGGCGGCCTTGATTTGTTTTGCCGCCGCACGCCTTGCTGGGACTCGCCAAGGAGGCCGTACCAGGCGAGGGAGAAGACAGTGGTGAGGGAGATGACGACCACAACGACCGCAACGATGGCCGACACGACGACCACAAAGATCCCGCCGACGACAACGAGGGCGGCCGTGGCTGGCACGAGTTCCGGCTGCACTACTACCACCACCAGGACGACGACCAGGAAGTGTGCGACGACGTCAACGGGTTGTCCATCAACATCCACCGGCGGTCGTACCTGGGCATCAGCTCGATTCAAGCCATCTTCCGGGCCATGTTTCGGGTCAAGCCGAGTCTGCAATGGGAGTTGCAGCGGGCCATTTCGCAGAGGAGTGGCAACGCCAACACAAACACAGGCGGTCGTAGAACGGTGGAACCTCCGACAGCCATGACAGCAGCAGCAGCAGCGTCAACGACATCCCCTTCTTCCAGCTCAAACTCTGCCCTCCAGCAACAACACCAGGGGGCTGCCCCTCTCGAAGAAGAAACGGCCATCAATGCCTACTTTGCGCATATCCACGGCATTGTGCCTCTGTTGGACGAAGTCCACTTCCGCGATCTCTGGCGGCGTGGTCAACGGTGCGACCGACCTTGGTTAGCACTCCTTAATATGGTCTTGGTCCTAGGAGCCCTGGCGTTTGGCGACGAACGCAGCTCCCATATTTACTACCTGCGCGCTCAGCAGTACCTCGACTTTGAACTGCTGGCCACGGGCTGTCTCGAGAGCCTGCAGGCGCTGTGTCTGCTGGGTGGGCTGTATTTGCATTTGAGGAACGCGCCCAATATGGCCTACACGGTCATGGGCATGGCTTATCGGATTGCCATTGGTCTGGGTCTGCACAGAATGCCGGCTACCTCCACCGGGGGTGTAGACAAAGACAACAGAGACAACAATAGAGACAGAGGCAGCGGACCCTGGCGACCCCAGGTCCGTCAACGCATCTGGTGGAGTCTGTTTTGTCTCGACACCTGGGGCGCCATGAACTTGGGCCGCCCGACGCTCGGCCGCTGGGAGCCACGGGCCATGACCGTGCCGAGACTGTCGGCGTCAGCGGCGTTGGGAGACACCGAAGATACCTACTCTTTGAGTCTCGACTGCGCCAGCGCTTTTTGTCTGGTCGCCACCAAGATCCAGCAGCGCCTCGCCCAGCCCGCGCCCATGCGTACGGATGAGGTCCTGCTGTTTGACGCCCAGGTCCAGAGCTGGCACCGCAGTGTGCCGCCTGCCCTGCTGTCGGTCGAGCAGTGCCCGCCACCACTGCGTGCCGCCCAGCGGATTTTAAGGTACAGATACTTTAATCTACGACTGCTCTTGCTCAGATCGGTCCTCATTCGCTACGCTCACGCGCGGGCAAGCCCCAGCAACAACAATTCTGTTACGACTCCAACTTCTCTTCCCGACCAGCAAGCCGTCGCCCTCTGCCGCGACATTGCCTGTGAAGCCGTCGAGCAGATCCACTTGTCGTTTGCTTACGACGAGGGCGACACCGCCAACCGCATTCTGGTCTGGAGTGCCGTCTGGTATTTATACCAAGCCACCATGGTTTTGCTCCTGAGCATCATGGTCGACCCGGACCACCCCGAAAGCAGTACAAGGTGGCGCGCGTCGGTCGAGACGGCGCTCGTGCTGTTGGCGAGTGCGACGCCCGTGTCGCGGGCCGCTGAGCGGTCACGGCTGCTCGTGCAGAGCCTGTTGCATATATGTACGGCCGGCACCAGTGGTGGTAGCAATCCCGCAGGGGGTGGCGTAGCCACGAACGAGGGAGTGCCTGTCAACATCGGCACTGGCACCGGCATGACTACATCTCCCACCTTTACATTCACTGCCTACCCCGCGCTGTCACCCAACAGCGCAGCTACCATGCCGGCCATCCAGAACCAGCACGGAACACACCCAGGCACACATCCAGGCAGTCTCCAAGCAATGAACGGCATGGCGGGCCTGCATGGCACCATGTCGGACGAGGACCTGTGGAGCTTGTTGGGACTCGACATGTTTACGGAAGAAGCCTCGACCTGGGGCGCCAACGAGCTGGGGGACTGGCCCGTCACAGACTTCAATCATGGACAGTTTGGGGCGTAATGTGTGAGGAAATAATCAAAATGAGAATAGCAGTAATAACTATAAGAAAATAGCAAAACAAATGTACAAGTCTATCTACATCTACACTGCGGGTGCGAGTGCGAGCTTTTCATGTTCTAGCCCGGGTCTATCCTGGTCTAACTCTCAACTCTCAACTCACTACAGATGGCTTCCATTTCCATTCACAGACCCATTGGCAGAATGACCATTGGTGTGGCCATTCGTCAGTCCGTTTGTGATGCCATTCACCACACCGTTTCCGTTTGCCAAACTCTTGGTGACCTCATCCATCCCGAGATAGGTCCACTCCAGCTTGTCGTTATCTTCGCCCACCAGGCCATCAACAAAGACTGTGTACTCTTCTCCCGGCATGACATCAAAACCGTTGTCACTGAATGTGAGTCCAGCCTTTTCTGTAAAAATGAGGCCCTTGGTCGGCAGTTGTGAAGTGATTGTCAGGCGCGTACGACCGCCCTCTTCCTCCACCTTGCGGTCCACCTTGAGTCTGCGGTCGTTGCGGAACGACAGGTGTTTGAACGGCTGCGGCCAGTCGACATCGTACGACAGGACGGTTGATCCCAAGGACACCTTGGCGGCAATGACGTACAGCTCGTCACGGCTAGTCGGGTTTTCCAGAGTGACACCCGCGTACACAGGTGTGGTGCCGTTGGCATTCACTTTGGTGGTAGCGAGACGACAGATCTGTGTGGGAAGCAGCTCCTTGCCCGTGTGCACCGACAGGAAGCGCACTTCCACCTCCATGCCCTCGTCATTCAAGAGACAAAGTGCATCCTCACTCCCGTTACTGGCCACCCACACATCGTACATGCTCTCCTTGGGCGGGCGGGCACCAGCTTTGGTCCAGTCGTGGTGTGTGCGCACCACACCGACCACAATTGTCGCCAGATCACGCTTGATTGTGTAAAACGCTGCCTTCTTGAGGCGCGCCGAGTCCACCAGCGCCCACGATGTCACCGGCCACAAATCATTCATCTGCCACACCAACGCACCGCCGCATTTGCGGTCGCCAGCCTCGCCCCAGTCGCGTCGCCAGCTGCGGTACGCATAGTGCATTGCCTCGGCCTGCAGCAGGTGGGTCAAGTACACCCAGCTCTTGAGGCTCGAATCGACGGCCCGGAAGTTGTCCCGCACGTACGTGGCCAGCCGCTTCTCGTGATCGCGGCACTTGTTGTGGTAGTCCATGACGGCCGACTGCGGGTGGCGTTCGGCGTGTTCGGTAATGAAAGCTTCAATGGTCGAGAGATGGGGCAGCGACTGCATGCCAAACTCGCTGTTGAAGCGGCCGCCAATCTGGGGGAAGTCTTGGTACAGACGCATGTCGGCGTGCCAGACTGTGTTGTGTGTTAGTATTCAGATACATAATGATAGCGAGGAAGTTAATAGACAGAGAGGAGGAGGTACCATTCCACTGGTGCAAATCACCCGTGGTGCGGTCCCAGGACATGATGGGCCGGCCGTCGTTCCACGGACTGTCGGGCCGGTAGCAGATAGACGGCGCTTCTTGGGCGACAATCAAGGGCAGCAAATACTGGTAAATGTACCGCGAGGGGAACGACGTCCTGAGCCACGACTGCGGGTCCTTGTCGTCCCAGTCGTACTCGAGCTTGCAGTACTCCTGGATAAAATGGTTCTCGTTGCCGCCGGCGTACACAACAATGGCCGGGTGGTGGGCAAGTCGTCTCAAAGCCTGGCGCGCCTCGAGTTCGACCGACTTGAGGAACGCCGGGTTCACCGGGTACGAGCCGCAAGCAAACATGAAATCCTGCCACACCAAGATGCCCAGCTCGTCGCAAATGTCGTAGAACGCATCGTCCTCGTAGTACCCGCCTCCCCAGATTCTACTTCGTTAGCGTGAACAAACAAAAGCGAGGAACGATAACATTGTATACCCGGAAAGACATACCTCGTCATGATTTGATTCCCTTCGACCATCATCTCGAGCCAGGCGCGGTAGTCGGCTGCCGTGACCTTGGGCGGCAGCATGTCCGCCGGGATCCAGCACGAGCCACCAGCAAAGATGTCAATGCCGTTGATGCTAAAGAAGAAGGACGTGCCAATCTTGTCTTTTTCCTGGACGAGCACGGCCGTCCGCAGGCCAACCTTTTGCGTTTTCGTGTGCACCATGACACCCGTCTCCCACAGCTCCACCTCGACCGTGTACTGGTTTTGAGGACCGTAGCCGCAAGGGTACCACAGCTTGGGGTTTGTCAAAGAAAAAGGAACGCGCACTTCGCCCGTCAGGTCCACATCGTGGCACACGGCAAATACGGTTGCATTGCCTGGCGCAACCAGCCGCGTCTTGACCTGTGTGCCCGACGTGACGTCGCTCACTTTGGTTGTCACGACACCTTCACAATACTCGAGGGTTGACACCTCCAAAGAATACCGCACGGCCACGTCCTCAATGCGGCTGTCAAACACCTCGAGCCGCACCGGTCGCCAGGGACCGGCCGTCACCAGCGCCGGGCCCCAGTCCCAGCCCCAGTGGTACTGTGCCTTGCGCACCGCCATACGCTCGCCGCTGCCGAGTGTGCCCACATACTGGTGCTCCGGGTGCGCCTCCACAATCTCACGGCCGCGCTGGGCGGCTGAGGCGAAGTCAATATGAAGAACATTCTGACTCTTTAGAGAGGACGTGACATCAACACGGTGCGCAACAAACATATTGTCGCACTCCAGAATCTGGGTGCCGTTGAGGAACACGGTCGCGAACGTGTCGAGGCCTTCAAAGACGAGGTGTGTCAGGCGACCCTCGACTGGCGACGTTGTCGATGCAGGCGCTGGGAAAGAACAGCGATAACTCCAGCACGCCTCGCCCACCCACTGCACATCAATCTCGTTGATGTCCAGCGCCGCATCGGGAATCTTGTTGTGCGCCGCCAGATCCATGTGTACGACACTCGGCACGCGCGCGACGGGCAGCCATGCATCCGGACGCACGTCGTCCGTCAGCTTAAACTCCCACCCCGTGGCGAGGTCTTGTTTCGAGAAAGGCGCCATTGTGCGCGTGATCGTGTTGTTGGCGTTGACGTCAGTATCGATGTTGATGTTGATGGCGCCGTCAATGTCGGTATCGATGTCGAGCGTCGGTTGATCTTCTCCCTCAACCTTGACAACAGGATTTTTCATGTTCTCGCTTGGGGGATCCATCTTGCCTGTCATGTCTTGCTTGCACGCCAACCTGCACGTTATATTTTTTGATGGACGTAGATAAGGTTGGACACGGTCTGACAAGGTAAAAGCCCGTTTGCCCCGTGTAAGATACCGGTTTTGCTGAAGGATCTTTTGGTGTCTTTCGGTGTCCTATGATGTAATCAGGATGAAAGATGAAAAAATTAAAGAGATCGAAGAGTCCAATTACGGCCCCCAACTTTACTCTTCAAAAGTTGTTGAGACAAACCAAGAGACCCGACAGACTGGTCCTAGGATTTCATCTTTGATCACGAGTCGTTGACGGGCCTTTCTCCCAACTTCCCAGCTTCTCAATTTCTCAACTCCGTGGCCGTTCCCGCCGCCGCCGTAGTCCGCCGCCTGCCCTCCACATTCCACATGCTTTTCCCCCCTCTCTCCTTTTTCTCCTCATCCCCTCATATCCTCCCCCATGTTTCTTCTTCTGTTCTTTCTTCGTATTTTCCCTTCATTCTCCTTCTTTCTTTCCTGTAACTCCGTGTCGTTCCAACAGAGTACTAACACGGGCTTTCACACGGCGTTTCGACACGGGACGGGCGGCAATGCCACTGGCACTAACACGGCAATATCCTAACCCGGACTAGCGTATGTGCTAGCGTCATATGACACAGAGATCTCTTCCTGTTCCTGTCCCCAAACGTCCCAACATCTGACAATCGCCCCGCGTTCGCTTGAGACGGCTGAACCAGCCAGACGGGGTTTTTTTCTTTCCATGGTACATCCACATGGAGTCCAGATGATTGACTTTTCTACTTTTCGGGGGTGTCGTATTCCGTGCCACCCCTGCCATTTTCCATTTCCATTTCCATTGCATCCTGCATTCTTCGTCGCCCCAGCACTCTTCGTGGTAAAGATCGTCAGAGAAATCTTCTGAAGACCAAATGAACTAGAAGAAACCAAGAGTGAGGCACATCTGCACGTTCCTATGGAGAATCCCCATTTACCCCACATACGGGTTTTGGAACATGACTACTGTCCCCGCGGGAGAAGAAGAAGTGTGGCTGACCGGTTCATGCAGGTTGCCATCTTGATGCCTGTCGCTTGTTGTTTGTCGTTTCGTCATTCAAATCTTTCGTTTTTTTGTTTGTAATACCTGCTGACGGAGTACTATAAAGATACATTATAAACATGAGATAAGCCAGGAGCAGGTACCAGTTTATTTATTTCTGCTTCAAGTCCCAAATCTCAGTTTCAGTTGCATCAAACGGAGAGGCGAGACATCTTATCATTTTGTCTTCTTCCGTCTTTCATTTCATACCTTTTCCACCCACAGTATGGCCATATCTACGTTTATCCACCTGCTGGCTGCTCTGGCTGGCTCAGCTTCGGCTGCGGCAGCGTCTGCCGCCTCCGTCACCACCTCCAGTGGCATCCTCCAGGGCCAGATTGCCAGCAACACCGATGGCGTCTCCGAGTACCTTGGTATTCCTTACGCCCAGCCGCCCGTCGGCAGCTTACGTTGGGCGCCCCCTGTTGCCTACAATAACACGGGCAGCATTGACGCCACCGCGTTTGGCAACACCTGCCCGGCCACAACCGGTGTCACGTCGTCGGATCAGATCCAGTCCAACGCCGACGTCATCGTCACCGAGCAGGGCGTCGACATTATCATGGCCATGCTAGCCCAGGCCGATGTCACCTACAGCGAGGACTGTCTGACCCTCAACGTGTGGACAAAGCCTCAGTCCGGCGAGACCGGAAAAGCTGTTCTTGTGTGGATCTACGGCGGCGGCTACACGTCCGGCACCACTAACTCCACCGCCTACAACGGCAAGTACCTGGCCGACACGGAGGACGTTATTGTCGTCACCGTCAACTACCGCCTCGGCTTCTTTGGCTTCCCCGGCAACCCGGACGGCCGCACCAACCTGGGCTTGTTGGATCAGCGTCTCGCCGTCGAGTGGGTCCGTGACAACATTGCCGCCTTCGGTGGTGACCCGGACCGCATCACGCTCTTTGGCCAGTCGGCCGGCGGCAGTTCAGTCGACTACTATGCCTATGCCTGGACAGAGGATCCCATTGTAGCCGGCTTCATCTGTGAATCGGGCACGGTCTTCACGCCCGGAACCCCCGTCTCTGAATCGGCCGCCACCGCCAAGTGGAACGCCATCGCCGCTGCGCTCAACTGCACCAGCACCGTAGCCAGCGAAGTCACCGAGTGCATGCGCGCCGTCGACTGGCAGACGGTCCAGGACACCAGTGTGGCTGTAGGGTTGAGCAGCAGCGGTGCCACGGGTGGCGTTGCCGGCATTGCCAGCGGCTTCGGTCCTTCGGTCGACAACATTGTCGTCTATGGCAACTATGCCGTCCAGTCTGTCAGTGGCGACCTGATCAAGCGGCCTATTTTGTTGGGTGAGAACAACCACGAACAGGGGTTGTTCCAGGTGCTTCTGGGCCTCCAGAACCAGTCCTACTCGGACGCAACCTGGGATTTCTTGGCAACCTCTCTCTTTACCTGTGCACTCGCCGAGCGTGCCCTGGCTTCGCTCTACAACAAAGTGCCCACCTGGCGCTACCGCTACTTTGGCAACTTCCCTAATCTGCAGCTGAGCACTGTGCCGGACTCGGGCGCCTGGCACGGCATCGAGATCCCCACCATCTTTGGGACCGACCTCGATATCCAGAATGTTGTGCCGCGCACGGCTGCTCAGGAACAGGTGGCTGCCTACGTTCGCGGCATGTGGATGGCTTTCGCCAAAGACCCCGTGAATGGTTTGACCAACTACGGCCTGCCGCAGTACAACCCGCTCCAGTCGACTCTGCTGCGGCCGGCCTACAACAACCAGACGGGACCCAATGCCGTGAACCCGGCTCTCTACGACATTGGCTGTGTGATTGACGAGCCGCTGCTAAGTGTGTTGGAGCTGTTGGGTCTGGTTTAGGTGGAGAGGAATATAAAGACAGACAAAAAAAAGAAAATAGTGTGGGAAACAGACAGCAACAATGGCTGAGAATGAATGGCTGTAGAATGGGTATGGAATGGGTGCAAAAGTGGTAGCTTCGCTCATTTCTTGCGTACAAATTGTAAGAGTATATTGGTTTGTTCGATATATTATAGCACATGCGTGGTATCCTATTCTGTGTACATACTGCATAGTTATAAAACCTACAGAGAACGTGGAATCTTATGATTACCTTAACTATTCTTGTCGGACCTTCTCAGTGAATATTGAGCATATTTTGGTTACTTGGCATACGATTAAAATCATACTCGCATTCTATCTATCTAGCCGTAGTTATGCGGGGAAGAGGCTGTTGCACTATTAAAGACAATATTACAAGCTAATATTAGCACATATATTATTGAACAAACTTATGTACGATTGCATTTATTGAATAAATTTTACAGACTACAACTATGGGCCAAAAGGTTGCTGTATATACATACAGTCAGCTAATTTTATACTTGACCCGCTTCAGAACCACGTTGATAGAAACATACCATGCGAAGATAAGAGGGAAATAGGGGAAGGGGAACAGCAGACTAGAAACGGACACCATCGACATCCACCAAGTTGAAGACAGTACAACCCACTACCTCACGCCTCCGTCTTGGCCTCGGTTTCGTTGGTCATTGCAAGGGCCTCGTTGATGTCCTCTTTGCGGATGACCGAAGCCAGACGCGGGTTCTTCTGCTGGAAGACATAGTTCATTTCCTCGAGCGTGCGGCCGCGCGTCTCGACCATGAAAAAGTAGAAGAAGATGCACTGCAGGCCGCAGGTGGCGATCCAGATGCCGTACGTCTTCCAGCCAATTTTTTCAAGGGCAATGGGCGAGGCGAACAGATTGACGAGCGAGGCGGCACTGACCCAGAAGGTGACAAAGGCAATTCCCTTGGCGCGCTGTTCGTAGTCCAAGCACTCGACGGCATAGAGCTGCTGGAGCGGGGTGTAGGCAAACGAAAAGATGACGGCGACCAAAAAGATAAAAAAGACAGAGGCGTGAGCCGACGAGAGACCGCCGGTGATAGTGTACTCGTATGTGCAGACGATCATGCCGACCCAGGCGAGGGTAAGGCAGGCACAGCAGCTAATGAGCAGCTTGCGGCGGCCGAGACGGTCCATCAAGCTGCCACCGAGAATAGCGGCGACGCCCGAGACGACGGCGATGCCAATGTTGATGTCCAGAACCTGCTCAGTCGTGGTGATGCCCGAGGTGCTCAGGACGGCAGGCAAAAAGTACGAGACGGTACCCTGGCCGGTCCACTGGGCAAACATGGGGATGGCCGTGGCGCACAAAATGACGCGATAAAGAGCAGCGCGCGACTTGAAGAGCGGGCGGTAGTCCCACCAGGTCTTGTCGGCGCCCTCAGTGCTGAGCTCCTCGGCAAACTCGCGCATCTGCAGCTGCACGTAAATCGAGTTGGGGTTGTCGTTGCCGTGGTACTTGGTGAGGACAGCCTTGCACTCTTCGGCGCGGCCGTGGGCGAACAGCCAGCGAGGCGATTCGGGGAAGAAGGGGCAGCAGACGAGCAGGATCAGCGGCAAGCCGGCCTGCAGGCCCGTGGGGATCAGCCACGATGCGCTCGTCGTATAATGGATGCAGCCGCGCAGGACAATGGCAGCCAGGAAGTAGCCGAGATAATAAAAGCAGTTGAACAGACCGCCCATGATACCGCGGT
Source organism: Sporothrix variecibatus (assembly GCA_016097105.2). NCBI lineage: Eukaryota > Fungi > Ascomycota > Sordariomycetes > Ophiostomatales > Ophiostomataceae > Sporothrix > Sporothrix variecibatus. The sequence goes on along the minus strand of JADMNI010000001.1, from coordinate 3,576,475 downwards.
AGGCCGGGTGGGCTACCTCAACAATGTACGCCGGGGCACTGCCGCCGATACCGCTGCCAAAGCCTAGGAAGAAACGGCCCGCCAGATACTGCGGCAGCTCCTTGGCCGTGGCCTGGATAATCGTGCCTACAATCACAATCGTGCACGCCGAGCAGATACCGAACCGACGTCCCCACATGTCGCCCAGGGGACCGACGAAGGGCAGAGCACTGACCGAGCCAATCGAGAACATGGCCGTGATCAGACCGGCCTTGGCGCCCAAGATGGTGGCACCAAACTGTTCTTGAAAGGCAGGAAAGTCGAGCATCGTACCCATCAACGACGCGTCATACCCAAGCGTGCTGGCGGCCATGAACATGACGGCACAGATGCCGTACAGCTGCCACATGCGCTTGCTGTTGACGTCGACGGGCTCGAGGCGCTGGGCAACCTCGATGGCGGCGACGCCGCGGATCGAATGCAGGAGCTCGGCGCGTACGGCCTGGGTGTCTTCCACCTCGGCGGTGGCGGCAGTCTTGTTGTCGGCCATGGTGAGGGTGGTGAGGTGATGAAAGAGAGAGGGGAAATGAAGCAAGAATAAAGGAAAGGGAGAGAAAGAAGAAAAGGAGGAGTGCAAGTCAGTGTCGACACAAATTCAGACGATATCGGGAGTCGAGAGTCGAAAGATGTCGAAGATGAACGTCGAGAGTCAGGGATGATGAAGATGACGACCGACCTGCAGATGATATGTATCTAAATCCTGGATACGTGATACCCTGCATTCCTTTTCTTTTCCAATCATCCTCGTGGCAAAGGGAAAGTAATGAAATAAAATGAAAGCACCGTCTGGGGTCCGTCTTGGCCTGTCTTTTCCCTTTCTCGTGCGTTTCTGTGCCTTCTCGCATCCAGACAAACGCGGGGCCCACACGGCAAGAAGAAAACACCCTCCAAGTCAACCAACAAAGACAGCTAGAATGGGGAGAATGGGGAGAATGCGGAGTCTCGTCGAATCCAGATGGCCAATAATCCATCATCAGGCCACCCGTCACGTCAAGACCATCCAACGAGAAGCAGAGAGGCTGCCCTTGTTTCTCTCCTAAGGATGCCAATAGACGCCATGGCTTGGTGAAAGTTTCTACTGGTGATTGTGACCAAAGAAAGAAACAAGGCTTGGGTTTAGTCGGGTCGTTTTCGCCGTCCCAAACTCCGTCTCAAACCGTCTGAAATGCCGTCTTAGACCGGCGCTAGCACGGAGGCTCTCTGGCTCTCAAGTACGTCGTACTGTGTAAGGTGGCTTTAGTGAATCCAAGGGTGGTAGGGCGACATTAACTGCATAAAACGGCAAAAAACGATCTAGAATGGACTTTAATGGGGTTTTGGGAGGAAAGGGACAAGCAGGGAGACGGGAGGGGAAGTGAGTGCGGAGAAATAAAAAACGTGGAGTAGCATAGACCTCGGCCCACCCGGAGCACGACATGGACATGGAGTAGATTTGATTTGGCAGAGCACCAGATGTTTGTGAACTTGTCTTTCGCGAGCTTGTCTATGTCTACGTTTGACTTCTTTTGAAATACCAGACTCTTTTAAACTGTCTAGAGTATTGTTATCGTTGCCAAGCCTTTCTCATAGCTTCAAGTCATTACCTTTACTCATCTATCCCCTTACACCCTTTACTCTTTGGTGTCCAAACATCGCACGTTGCTCGAATTTACTATACACGCCTCAACATCATTTGCATACATACACCATGATCTCCCTCGACGAGTTTCTCACAAAGGCGACAGCGGCCGGTCCGGACCGCACGCTACCGGGCTGCGTGCTGATGGCCTACCGAAAGGCAACTGGCGAGGCACACTACAAGACGTTTGGCACAGAGTCGGTCGACCCGGCCTCGCCCCGCGTCGACAAGCCGTTGACCGTCGACAGCTGCATGTGGGTGGCATCGTGCACAAAGCTGATGACGGCCATTGCAACGATGCAGTGTGTCGAGAAGGGGCTCTTGACGCTCGACGATGATATCTCGGTGGTCCTGCCCGAGTGGAAAGAGAAAGATGCCCGCAACATTTTGCGCGGCTTTGACGAGGCCACGGGTGCCCGCAACTGGACGTCACTCAGGGCAAAATCTCGTTGCGGATGCTTCTGACACACTCCAGTGGTCTGGGCTATGCGTTTGTTAGTGAGCCCATGGCCAAGTACATCAAGTACAAGGTCGCCAACGGCTGGAAGCTCGAGTCAGAGCTGCTGTGCCCGGACGTGCCCGTCCCACTTCTGTTTGAGCCCAGCACCGACTGGGCCTATGGCATCGGCACCGACTGGGCCGGCAAGATGATCGAGCGCGCCACCGGTTTGCGTCTCGGAGACTACATGGACAAAAACATCTGGAAGCCACTGGGTATCACGGGCGCCACTTTTCGGATTCTTGAGCGGCCCGACATCCGTGACCGCCAGGCCGAATTATCCATCCGCAAGACCGACGCTGACGGCAACCCTACCCTCGAACCCTACCCGAAGGCCTATTTCCCCGAAAACACCACCGTCGACCACGGTGGCGGCGGCGTCTACACCAGCCCGCGCGATCTTTTGAAAGTGCTTGTCGCCTGTGTCGAGAGCAACCCTCAACTACTCAAAGCAGAAAGTTATGAACAGCTCTGCGCCCCCTCGCTGTCCGAAGCCTCGGCTGCCGCTTTCCAGGCAGTCCGCACAGCAACCTCCGAGGCCGCCAACGCCGCCGCTGAGAAACGCGGCACGCCCATGGCCATTGGCGTCGCAAAACAATACAACTATGCCGTCGGTGGTGGCCTCAACCTCGACGATGTGCCCGGCGGCCGCAGTGCCGGCACCATTGCCTGGGGTGGCCTGCCAAACCTGAGCTGGATCGTCGACCGCAAAGCCGGTGTGGCCATGCTCTATGCGAGCCAGATGCTGCCGCCGGGTGAAGCGCTGTCAACTTGGTCGGTGCGTCAGCTCGAGGCGGAGATCTACAGTGGAGTCTTCTTCGAAGGTGCAACCCTTCTCGAAGAGAAGAAGTAGAAAGAAGTAGACAACTCATCAGTTTACGTCATCACCACCCCATATAAACGTACTTTATGTTCTGTTCTTCCACGTACGGCCATAGATACAGGAGAACACGGGATCCCGTCGCTCTCCCCTAGTTAAACCTGTAATCGGCGGATTAGTAGTTGGGTCGGTGACGACCAGCGAATACCCGCTGCTGTACGTTTTTTATTTTGTTTTTATTTTTGTTGATCAATCTAATGGACATTTAACGGCATTAGTTGTTTACTTTTGCTGGCGATCTGCATTAAAAGTGATGTGGTTGTTGTTGATAATGGTTGGAATTTTGTATTAAAGCCTTAGATGTTGTTCGTTTCAGATGTTCCTTCCCCCCCCCCCCCCAATTAACTCAACTCTCGAGGGAAAAAAAATCAGATTAATGTCGAAAATTCAATTTTATGAAAGAAAGTTGATAAGTAAGTAAATTGCATTTAATTGACAAAAAGTACTGGCACAGATTAAATGGAAATAAAGTGTTGTGTACATCACGAGATGTTCCTTCCTAAAATGATGGTGATCCTTCCTAAACGGTGCTGCCCCTTTCTTGTCACGACGCTCCTTCCCAGTTTAAGTTATCGTACATTGTGATTTGCTAATCTAGTAATAAATTCATGACATCTCGTGACCAAGCTAAACAAAGTCCCAAAAGACCCAAAAACACAAAAAGCTGGCTTGCCAGTATCAATTCATACATCCATTAAACGCAATAACGCCATCATACATCGTGAGTCCCATTGCTGCGCCGTTTTGTCATATCTCATGCTCCACCACTAATACGTCGTCACCTGTGTTGTGCCCCAGATGGACGAGTGGTGCTGCCTCAACGGCCCAACGACAAACTGCTCCAAATCCGCCTCAAACTTACTCGAGTTGGACTTGAGCATCTTGACGCCGACATCGCTAATCACCCGGCACCGCAAGCACGCCTCGACCACGCGCTGGTACGCCACGCCAATCTCATCCTCAATCTCGTTGCTGTTCAAGATATCCACGGCCGTGTAGTAGTCGACCAGGTCGGCATCGCTGCTTCCACCACTTCCCAAGCCATCGTCCGCTGTGTCCTTGTCGAACCGGATATCCGCCAGCCGCTTGCCCAGCGCCAGCTCAATGAGTGCGAACCCAAGCCGGACAAGCATCGGGTCCAGGTCTTGGAACGTGCTCCAGAATTTGCTCGGCATCGATGCCGGCGCCTTTTTCAAGCTTTGCCGTCGTGGCAAGTCCAGCGACCAGAACCGCTGTGTGATCATCAGGTTGTGCGAAGACTCATCCCGCGCCACCGAAAAGTTGCGCCATGTCCACGTCTTCTCGATCCACGCCGTCGGATAAAACTGCAGGATCGTGGCCGCCAGGTTCATGGCCAGCTCGGCGCGCACGCGTCGGCGCTTGCTCTCCGTGCCGCACGTCGTCAGCCATTCCTCCATGGACACAATGTTGAGCGGGGTGTGCTGCCGTGGCGCCCGCACGGTGTACCGCCGGCTGCCGTCGTCGTTGGCACCGAGCACGCCCTGCAGTTCCTCGGTCGTCATCTTGGGCGAGTTGGGCGGCGATGTGCGCACGGTATGGATCCACTGGCAGAGGTCCGGGATGGGCGTAAAGTTTTGCACACCACGGCTCTCGCTGTACTTGACGAGCAGTGCCGGGTTGTCGCATGGCCGCGCCGACAGGCTGCCCTGCCGTGCCCGTGACCACGTCGAACGGATCCATTCACTGTTGGTTAGCAGGTGTACTCGAAGAACTAAATGATGAGCAAGATAATTGGGAGACTCACCTCATCATGTCTTCATTGTCTTCCGGGTCTTCATAGGCTGTCATATCACTCTCCATCGTGGCCGACCGCCCTCGCAGCTGCAAGTTCGACATGACTCGCGTCAGGTCTGACGACTGAAACATCACCATGGTGTCGGTGACGGACAGATTGGCCTCGTGGCCTGCTGGGCAGTTGCACCGGAAGCTCTTGCCGAGCACCTCGTGGAAGCCGTTGAAGAACTGTGCATCGATCCGTTTCTGTTGTTCTTCTTGTGATGTGCTGCGTCGCGGTACCGAGTTCGCCGCTGGTTTCGCGTCTGCGTACGCCGTGTTCGAGCACGTTTTGAGCAGCTTGCGTAGTGCCGAGTTGTGGAAGGCAAGGTTGTCCAGGTTCTTCTTGATCTCGTCCTTGCGCAGCACCCGCTTCACGTCCCGGAACGAAGGCAACACCCGCTTGGCCACTGGCTCCGTCTTGATCTCGCCAATGTATCGCCGCAGGTTGATGACGAGCTTTGAGATTTCGGAAATCTCATGCTTGATGAGCATGCACAACTCCTTGTCCAACCGACTCTCGAGCCGCGCGCTGAACTCGGCATCTTGCCACAGGCTCGCAAAGCTTTTGTCGCCGTTGATGAGCCCGATCCGGTCCTTTTCCGACAGGTCTTCGTCCCCTTGAAGAAGCTTGAGCACACACTCTTTGAAGATGCGCTCCTGCACTTTGATGGTCATCGCCCACCGGCTGGCGGATCCATCTTTGACCGACGAGTAGAGGTCGTTGAGACACCCGACCACGGGCCACAGGGCCAGGGCCAGGCCGATCACCTCCATGCCCGACATGAGGGCAGCGTGTTGTTGGGTTCACAAATACGGTGTTGATTTCGGTTGTTGCTGATAGCGAAGATACACGGCATGCGGTACCAATGAAGTTTAAAATCTGGCAGTTGTGTGGTTTGTTATTCAAAAAGAAAGTTGAAGCTCCAAGACAAGAAATCCCAAAAGAGATCAAAGAGTGAGAACAAAGTTATGAACCGTTTCCAAAACCAACAGCGAAATGGGGGGCGCCGCGGACGCTATTTGGTTGGCATCGGCGAAAATTGGTGTGTTGGCCGCACTTGGGCCTTTACGGTTTGGAGCCAAGCCTTACTGCAGTCCAGTAAATGACGCCAGCTTGTGAAAACAAAACGACACATCGAATCACCAGTCAAGGCTGGCCAACGAGGAGCCAGCAAAGGACAAGCACACTACAAGCAAACTACAAGAAGCAACAAAAATCGTCACTCAAGTGAGCACTGATCTGCTGTGCCGTCTGAACCGGGGCAAAAAGAACGACGCTAGAAGGCACCGAAGCTTGGAAGAGACGGTGCAGCTGGCCCCTCTCACCCACCTCTTTCTGGGGAGAAACCGAGAACAGCGAGCGACGATCGACGAAACCAAAGAACGGGACCCTTGACCGAGGATGCAAGTGGCAGGCAGCAAAACAAACACGGAATTTACTCCGTACGACCACCGACCACACTCCTTCACTTATCAACGGTTGAGGCGAGCGTTGTCTGCAAGCCAAAACGATCACTTCTTCTCATCCTCTCACCCACAGCCTTGTGGCGGGGTCAAGCCTCTTTGTGCCAGCACTCCGATGTAGGACATACCTTTCTCTTTGTCCTTCAATCTGAGCATCGTCACGTTTCATCCTACCAACCAGTCAGGGATGAAGCTTCTGAGTTTGTTCACAATTCAGAAAACTGCTATCATTCTTCGCAAAATGGGAAAGCATCTGAAGGCACACCTCGGACAATATGTTTTCCCCGCCTCATGGAAGCGGGCTGTGCAAACCTTAGACCGCAAATGGCCGCCCTTCTTTGGTGCTGTTGGTGGTGCATTGCACTGCACTAACATGCAGCTAGCGACAAACTGCAGATCGGAACAGCGCACCGTCCTCACAGGTCCCTTTGGTCCCTTTGCTGGTGTTGTTGTCCTTGTTGTCTCCTATGCCAAGCTAAAGCTGGTCACGCTGTCGTGGAACCGATGAGGCTGATTTCGCAAAGGTCTCCCTGCTCTCGCAGCTTGTCCCAAGGCATACCAGCGCGCCTGACTCCTGGTTTGCTCACAATGTTTGCCCGCTTCTTTGGACCCGACGAGCGATAATTACCCCGACACGGCCACCGCTGGCAACACGATTTACGACGAAGTATTACGAGTACGCCGCAGAGCCGCATTTTGCAAGCGATTGGTGAGCAATACGGCTGTGCCCAGGCAAAGGAAAAGGGAGAGCGAGGGACAAAGAACCGCCCATCTGTCTGTTTACACATTGTCATTTGAAATCAATACAGCCAGCCTTCGTTTCATAAGTCATTATTCCACAACAGACCGGAAGCCGCCGACACTTACTCGTGCTAGGTAGTTGGTGTCTTTTGCCTGACCTCTCCAACAGTCAACCACCCGGGAAGCTATACGACCCGCTAGCTTTGCACATCCTACAGCAGGGCGGTGCCGACTTATCTACACTGCATTCATTATCGTATCAGCCAACGTGGGTCCCCGAGGTGGACGGCACATGTCACTTGCACATCGTCAACCTCCACATCATCGCTTCCACCACAGAAGGAACACAATCACAAAGCGGCTTTCTCACGAGAGCGCATTTGTGTTGTTGATTCTTGCTCTATCTTAATTTGATTTTCTTTCACATAACCGACGTGCGATGGACAAACCGACACACATGTACGATGCTCTCGGCAAGAGGAGACCAGGCATCGTAAAAGCAGTCATTGCTGCGCGCTACGAGAACGTTTCGCAAACATTCAACAAACTGTGCTCAAACTTCATACCCTTTTCACAGGTGTTACCAGAAACAGAAACGCAAAATCAAGCTCTCGACGATGCCTTCACACGCCTCACAACTTGGGGCCACGAAACAGGAGCCGAGGACCAGACACTAGACTACAAGCTGCGCAAGTCAAAAGATCTACATGAGACGGTCGTCGAGGCACTCCAAGAGCTTCAAGTATCACTCGACGAAGGTATGTATCAGTCCGTCAAAGCAAACTACCTCCAGATGGCAGCATCCAACTAACGACATGTAGCCCTGCAGCTTCTCGAGGATGAAAAGCTCCAGGAGTGGTCGAACCGCGTCACCGACGGCCCAAGCGACCGTTCCTTACCACCCATCACGGCACTTCCCGACACCGAAGATGGAACCATCAGTCGAGATGAGCTGGTCCCGGTCTCAGTTGATGGCACATCGCTGGACGACGCGCAGACTGCTGACCTACTCGAGATGTTCTCTGATGTCTTTGACTTTATTGGCGAGCAAGTCGAGAATCTGATCATGCTCGGTCCCAGTCTCGACCGCCCGTACCCACAAGATATTGACACATACTCGTCGAGCCTCAGCAACACTAGCGACGTCAGCGACCAGCTGGACATTGAGCGCGCCAAACTCGAGTTTCCCTCGGCATCCAGCATCCTCAAGACCCGCCTTGGTCGTGCCAACTGGAGGCGGCGTGTAGCCCAAATGGCCGTACAGGAACAAATCCAACAGGACGGCAAGATTCACGTTGCCAAGAAGGGGGGTAAGAAACCACACCATCACGATGTGGCACAAGACGCCTTTAATTTCCAGAAGCCAACTCTCAAGCCTGAGCGACGACAACCGATACAAAAGGCGCCGATGTTCTTGCCTCTCATGTCGGCTGCCGCAAGCAGTACTGCACAATCTGAAACGGCATCCATTTTCGATGTCGAGCCAATAGCACCAAAGCTGACCCGGGCTGAATCTGCGACAACACTGGCGACGATGGCGACATTCAACTCCAAGAAGTTCCAGATAGCAAGCAGCGAAATGCTTCAGCAACCTCCCGCCAAGGAGGCCCTTTTTCCCAAGATGCCGTTGCAACTCACCGAGCTACCCAAAGGAAAGACACAACTCTTCACTTGCAACTTTTGTGGCTACGATCTCGAGGCAGGCGGCAAGATCAAGACCGAAGAGGACTGGAACGAACATCTCCTAGAAGACCTGGAGCCCTACCTCTGTACATTCGACAAGTGTTTCAGCGCTCAAGAGACTTATGCCCAGCGTGATGAATGGTACCGGCATGAACTGGAATCGCACCGCATCAAAAAGACATGGCCGTGTCCTGCCTGCATGAAAGAGTTTGACACCAAGAGTGAAGCAACGGAGCACCTTGTGCAGACACATTGCAGGGAGCTCGAAGACGAGAAGGAAGTGGCCATGATGAAGGCTATGCTACGACAGACACTCTCCGGCCAGAACGTCGGCACCCAAATATGCCCGCTTTGTGGTGACAAGGTTGAGGCCACTGCATGCAAGGACCATATCGGACGGCATCTAGAGTACTTTGCCCTCCTTTCCATTGCAAACGAGGACGCCTCGGAGGAAGACGACTCTGACGACATATTTTCTCAGAGCGACGACGCCATGTCCGAACGTGGGCGCAAGGAGTTTGTTCTCAACACCTTTGTTACTGAGCAGTTCAAGCTCAACCTGGAGCGAGGGAAACAGCCACCTGATCTGTTTATGGACGGCACCAGCCGACTGGACCTCTTGGATGACATGTCGGATTACGATGGATCCAAGGACTCGGACTCACGCGCCGGCGGCGGAGAAACTCGACAGATGCTGATCGACCGCATGTTCCAAACTGGCAGCAGCACTGGTGCAGGAGTCAAGAAAGCGACCGGTGGCCGAGGCGAGAGCTTTGAGCGTGACGCACCAACGCGGCGGATGACAACGTCGACGACCAACAGCCAGAAGACACGACAAACTGTTGCGAGTCCTCCATCCCTAGCATCGTCGACCGAGAAGCTGCCTCTGCTGCGTACCTTTGCGTCACCACGTAACTCGGATTTCATGGGCCGTGACAAGGAGCTCGCCAATCTGTACAAGATCCTGTCCGAGCCTGGCCGCGTCTGCGTTGTCAGTGGTGAGGGTGGTATGGGGAAGACAGCACTCGCTGTCGAATACACTTGGCGTTTTGAACAGAACTACCACTACATCTTCTGGGTGCAGGCCGAGACACCCGTTGGATCAAGCGACACCTTCTCACAAATTGCTCAGCAGTTGCAGCTGGCCCCAGATGGCACAGACCAGGATACCCTGATTTCGTCTTGGAAGGAGTTTCTCGAGCAGATAAAGGACAAGCGCTGGCTGATGGTCCTCGACAATGTTGATAGGTGGGAGGACATTGATGTCTACACACCAAACAAGACGTCGGCTACACAGGGATCCATCCTGATCACGACTCGACACGAAAGCCTGACGGCTCCATCAAGGCCGGTCAACTACTTCCGCATCATGCTTCAGGAGCTAGACGTCGAAGAGGGCCGGAAGCTTCTCATCTATGGCCTACCTGAAGAGTTGCGGCCGGAGGAGATGTCCCTTCGTGATCCCGAGTACAAGGTAGCAGGTGAGATCGCCGGGCTGATTGGCCTGCCACTACTGATTGTGTACGTCTCGGGCTACATCAAAAAATTTGGCTGCACTCTGTCCGAGTTTTGGGAATACTGGAACGAATGGCGCCCAAATGCTCGTCTGGCCAGCAACACCGGCAACGATGCGACAGAGAGCGGAGGTGTCCTGGACACGAGCGGCCGTGACAGTGTGTTGTACATGGCACTCAGAGATCTCAGCATCGACGAGATGAAGCTCCTCAAGATTATGGCCTTCCTCGACAGCAACGGTATCCAGCGCGAGGTTCTTGAGTGGAACAACCCGATCAGCCAGGGCCGGCCTACTTGAAGAAGAGCCGGTAAGTTCAAACTCTTTCGACGTTCAAAATTTACTTTTGCTAACATCTCCAGCCTTCGTGTCATCATCAGCAAACTCAAGAGTCAGAGCATCGTCTCAGAACGGAAGCAGGGCGAACGCGAAATCTACACTGTCCACCGCCTTCTACAGTCGAAGCTGCTCCAGGATATGAATGGCAACCGAGACGAGCGCGACATCATATTTGGCATCGCCTACGAACTGATCCGCAACCGCCTCCCGCGACCATCACTCGACACACCGGAGCAGGCCAAGTGGAACGCGTTCAAAGAGTACCTACCTCATGTGCTCAGTCTGCAGAGAGCCTACGCCGACCCCCTGTCGATTGTCAATGTCAAGCCGTTCCTTGGCCTTGCTGAGCTGTTTTAAGGATGGTGGCGTCTTGTTATGGCAGCGGTACATTCACGGTGACGCCCTGAGACTCCTGCGTTCTGCTGAACGGGTCTTGGACCAACTTCCACAGAAAGACGAGAATCTCCGTTCTGAAATCAACATCACCATCAACCTGCTGCTCCAGTACTTTGGCATCAGCCACCGCAAGGAGATAAGGGAACGGTCCGCCAAAATTCTTGAATATCGCGAGAGTATGCTGAAACAACGGCGTCCCGAAAGCGTCACCAACGAAGACAAGCTCGTGCTTAATAATGCACGTGCCGACTACGCCAACACGCTTCTCCAGTTCAATGACTTCCGGAAAGCCGAACCAATCTACGAGGAGTGCCTGGCCATATACATGGAGATTGGCAAGGCTGAGGACGGCGGGACCGCCTTTGCCATTGCCAAGCTGCACCATCACCTAGCCTACTGCAAGATGTACCGGCGCCAGTTTGACGAGGCTTTGGCACTGAGCGAGAAGGCCGTGCGCATCATTGAGAGCGTCAGCGACATGGCCATGACCATGCGCTACCGCTTTGACCTGGCCTGCATTATGCTCCAGTCCAGCAACCTGCAGCAGGCACTGGACATGCACCAAGACATCCTCAAGGCCCGTCTTGGCTTTCAGGGCCGTGCCAGCTACTTTACCCTGCAGAGCCAGTATGCCGTTGCTGCCCTGTGCCACTACATGGGCCGTCTCGAGGACGCCGAGATCCTCATGAAGTCGGCGCTGGGCAAGGCGGCTGGCCGTGGTGGCAAGAATTTCTGGCCCGAGGCGGCTGTGGCACGCACCAAATACCACCTGTCCATGATAATGACAGAACGTATCCAGGCCGAGGGTGTGGATGGCGAGAACGAACAGACATCCAAGCGCCGGGATGAGGCCCGCAAATTGGCCATTGAAGCCAAGGACGTGCTCTCTCGCATGCTACCCTACGACCCAGAGCCCATCACTGGCGTGCGCGAGGAGGATACACTGGCGCTATTTGACCACTTGCAGCCCGTATTTGGTGGACGCTTCACGGGCACGAAGCTGTTGGATTATGTGTCGAAGGTGTAGGTTGAACTGCCGGAGCACAGGACTTGGAGAATGAAACTCCCAATGTCCTAATTGGCATAGTTATTTGATTTAATTAGATTCACGATAGAACATTTTATGGCACCTGTTCAATGCCTTATGGTTATGATATGATAGCAATGACATAAAACGGACTTTATTTGATGCGTACAACTTTGATAGTGTCCAACAGGAGTACATGGCAATCATCAAATAGAACAAAGCAGTATTTACTGCATTGCGCCTGCTAAGAAGTAAAATAACAGGACCAAGCTTTTGCCTGCTCTTTACTCCTACACGGAACACATGACCCAGACACGATATGTCTCTTGAGTCCCCTTGGATGACCAATCAGGAAAAATGTCTACCGCCAGAAGATGATTCGGGTTGATGATGTCGATCTCAAGGCCGCGGAAACTTACACTCGCGTATGTCTTGCTTCCAACCTTTTGGGACGGGAATTTATATTTTAAGAGCACACACAAGCTGTAGTTTCGTGAAGCTGGGCAGTGTTCATTAGTGTGTGTGAATATTGCAGCAGGATCCGAGCTCATCAGAATACTTTGACGGAAGACAGGCCCGGGTGGAACGTGGCATCATCTTCTTCTATCTGGCTTCGTGGCTTATGACTCGGAAGAGATCGACAACATTTCGACTGAAGATCCAAGGAAATGGTATAGTGAATTTGTAAGTAGCTACTGATGGAGACTTGGGGTGGTGCCAGGCAGCTATCCTCGTGCTGCATTATCATAGGCGACAAGCAGGTATCGATATGAAATTGAGTAAAGAGATTACCTGTCAAGAAAATAAAATGATAAATTTCTTGTAGTCAGCCAATCATCTCAAAAAGAGGTTATACGACAGGAACGGTTGATGGGTCGCTAGATTTTTCAAAGATCGTGATGAACATGGACCCCCACGAGAGTTGAATGTGAAAAAGGAGACGATTGTGGCAAATGTGGTGAAGGGGCAGGTGACTTTGTTTTCTCCGACTGCGGAGAGATACGCACTTTATGTCGAAGGAAGGGCAAAAAAATCAAGGAAGTGAACAATGACGTCGATAAACAGATGGATTGAAAGTCAGATGGGAAAGAAGAGGCCGTTTGGTTTGTTTTTTGAAAAAAGATACGAAGTCAGATTTGGGGGGGGGGGGGGGGGGGTGGAATGTCCCAACACCAAGTACTTTTGCGTTGAGGAGAAATAAAAAGGAGAAGTAAACAAACAAGCACAAAATCGAAGAACAGAACGAGAACTCTACAATGTGTCTACAACGAGGACTATGGAAATGCGATGACGTTGGCCAAAAGCATGCAAAGAAACAACGGCCTGCCACGCGATTGGTTTTGCGGTGCAGTGGTGTTACAGTTGGGAATTGTGTGGAGAAACAGGCAGGAGCGACCTGTGCGCGTGCGGGGGACCCTGAAAAAGGACCCTGGAAGTAAGCAATTTTGGCAGGGGCCAACATGGCGGTAGCCGCTAGGGGGAACGGGCCCGCGTAAGGCTACCGGGCCGCTCCTGTGACGTCATTTCTTAAACAAACGGCCTCCAACAACTACCAACAACCACTTGCCATCAACCAACAACAAGCCACAAGTGCAGTCCTTGAAACTGCACAACTCCAATTCAAGTGGCCAATAAAGGCTTGACTTTTCTTCCATGGCACAAAATATATCCCGTTTTGAGCACTTTTGTCTACGCGAAGTTACGGAAGAAAAGCAGGGCGAGCCGGAGCATTTGCTCAATCCATGCATGCTCTGGCCATGTGTTTTCGCCTCTAGGCGAGACAAAACGCTCACTTTTTTTTCTTCATAGCTAGGCTCGCTAGGCTTCCAACGGGGTTGAGCTGACTTGTACGTCATTTTATTTGAATTTCAAGACGCGCTCGTCAGGATATCAGCATTTCCGACCGCACGGGGATGGACATACTTCTCGTGGCGAGACATTTTCCATTTAAAAGGCGTGCTTTAACCGACACTCGGAAGGAGCCGCATCACGATATGGATAGGAAAGTTGTGATATAGCACAAGGCTACACTTTGGATTGCCAATCAGTCTCACCCGCCTGCCCTTTGAGGCTACCAAGGCCATGAAACCGGTTTTACATATGTTGACCTTCTCCTTTTTATGACATGCAATTGGTTCGTCGACCCTTTCAAGGAGGTATGATTCGATAATGACACACAAATCAGGTCATGTCCCTTGTGTAGGCGCCTCTCAAAATCAGACCATGGGAATTTGAGCTCAGATTGTCGTGAAAAGATGCCATTTCCTTGGTTTTCGAGGACTCTGTCCGGATCTCGATCTTTTTCCAGAGGGACACGTCCGATTCCGGACTTTTCACGACGAAGACAATCATGCCTCGCCTCAGGGTGAAGCCTTGTTTGACAAATTTTGCCACTCAACAGCCACTGTCTCTGTACAGAATTCTTTGCCCTTTTGGTTTAACTTCCTCTGGCTCTTCAAGCGCAGGCTGCCTTTGGCTACACGAAGCTTGGGATAATATCTCACGATAGATACACTGATTCTGTCTCATTCTTTTCTATATCATATGCTACCTTCCCCCTTTATCATTTCCTACAAACCCAAAATATCAAAAGTATATCCTCGTTTCAATATTACCATCGTAATATACAAGTCTCACACCAAACAAACAAAAACTCGTCGTCCTTGTCTTTGATTCATTCCGTCTTATTCATATCATATATTACCTGGAGACCTCCACACAGCTCTGCTATTTTGAAGTATTGGACCGTCACATCTCTGCAGGGTTCTCTGATCTTGCGTCACTCCATCTGCCATCCACACAACAGCTTAGGTCTACGACCCTGCATCTGTCACCAGCCACTCACAACTCAACACCAACGAGCACCAACCATCACACACGATCCCTATCTACACACACAGCCACTTTGACCATATCCAACCCACCAACCTCCCTTTGGCTGCAGCCATTTGTCCCAATACAGTTGTATCACAATGGAGCCAACTGTGACACAGCAGGTTATGTGCACCACACCCCTGAAGTATGATGATTTTTCTCTATGCTGTTGCACAAGGTAATTGTTGGGATTTATTTTGCTTGTACCCTCTACTTTATGTTTCTATTACGTTCCTTCAATCCCTCCACGTCAAATTGGTAAAAGAGCTAGGCAAGGCCCGTTGGCTCCAGTTTTTCCTACTTACCTTTCCCTCTCTTTCAAAAGGGCAGACATTCCGGCCCTCACTACACTCCCGACCGTCTCGGCAATCGCAGAACTACCGACACCGCCAACACCTCCAGAGAACCCTAAGATTGCAGAAGTTGCAGCCATTGCCAAAATTCCACCAACTCCAAAGCTCACCCGTCTTCATTCCTTCTCAGCACCACCGACTTTGCCAACACTGTTTGCTAGAGTCCAGCATCCTCCATCACCGTATCACGATACAGAAAATCGAACCTTCTTCCCATCAGTTCCTAACGACCACGCATACGGTCTTCGTCGATTCTTAGAGACTGAAAATACACCCATTGGCTTTGGTCCCACCCGGACGCCAGACGAGGCTGCGGACATGATGTACGCTATGCTCAGTGCTTGTCTCGATGGTTTCAACGGTGGCTATGGTACACATTGACTGCTAGAGGATCCTCGGGGTGGCTGTTCTCTTGTGCAACATCTTATGCAGCCTTTTTTTTCGGGTTTAGCTATGTATCGTTTAATCCGGGGTTGTCTCGTTTTGTGTGCTATTTACTTGCCCTCCGGCTACTCATCTCATAGTTCTGTTATTTGGTCTGCTTCCTGTTTTCAATTTACGTGCTCGTCGTTCTCACTGTATGGCAGTATACATTATCAATGCACTATTTTTTGTCTTATCTTTTGATGCCTTTTTCAAAGTTCACTCGATCCACACTCGATCCACCGTGTACTTCCACCTGTGCAGTATTTTATGCCGGCAAAATCCTCTTGTTTACTCTTTCGGATATGGTACCGTTCATTTGCACACTTTTTACATCACAAAGGTCCCTGTAATTCAAAGCTACACACATCCCTCCTTCCCCGCGTCGGATTTCCCGTGTTTACTCTATTTTCATCCCACGGCACGTCCTTCCGTGGCATCCCCACACACCTTCATCTGCAAGGCATCATGATCATCCACTGTTGACAAGTGCATCTTCAAGTACTTCTACTTTGTAACCTTCCGATGCCCACTATCTTCGCCTGGTGTAAATTTTTAGTGTTGGCACGAAGTCTTGGCAAACGAGCTTTCAGGGGCTGTTTTGGCTCCTCTGGCGCCTTGAACTGCCGTAAACCCACTACACAGGATGGCGCCCGAAGGTGCTGTACGGAGTACATCACTGGGAAAGCTAGGGTGACAAGTGTCACTTAAGGGTTTAGCCGCTGAGCGATTGTCCCGTATGAAGCATCTGTCAGAACTTTTTTAAGGGCCAGATGCAAATGAGAAAGTGGAAGTAGTATCATTATACACAGCACAGCTGCATCGTACTTTACATCTTGGCCAATTGTGGAAAAGACAATGCGATGTGCTTCTTCATTTGAATACGTGGAAGCATGTGAAGGTAATTACTCTGTAATACTCCGTACACAAAGAAAAAAATCACAGAGAAGGGTCTAACCGAGCAAAGTCGCACTCCTCGTAATATGGGCAAATATTCCGGACAGCGCCACCTCTACGGAGTACTCCGTACAGCAGCGTGCTATTGCAGGATATTTGCAGACAGACACTTGCAGGTGCCACTGGGGGTGCAGTCGCTGAAAGAATGCAATCACTCCCCAGTCCAGCACAGGGTATTCCTCGGCCGTCGTGTTGTTGACCTGTCTCCCTACAATGTAGTTTGCCGTAGAATCTCCACTTCCGTCCATCATCCATCGAACATCGGGCGTTCCTTCAGATCCTTTGGCACTCTCCGGCGTGTGTGCACTGAAAATGGAGTCGAGCAAGAGGAACCTCGGCCGCACTTACGACGTAATGCGTTATGCAGGCCTACCAATCGAGCCGAAGGAGGGCAAAAATCGCGATGGAGAAAACGGCAAGAAGACAGAAACGACTGGGAAAATATGGGCATCGACTCCATTCTTGTACAGCGTGCCACCGCACGGTCTTCCCTGAAGAGGAAGAAAGGTGCTGGTCCGGGTTGCTTTGGGTTGCTTTGAAGGCCCGCTAAGTTTGCAGCTGGCCACTTAGGCTCTTTTTTTTTTTTTTTTTTTTTTATTCGAGAGAGAGAGAGAGAGAGCCGGCTTTTTCTTTGGTGTCTTTCTGGGCCCCTTGCCAGTCAGCCAGTTCACATTTCTCCCCCTAAATTCTCTTCACCGGTTCGCGTCTATTAGTGAATTGAAAGAGGGGGCGTGTGCGAGCGAGACGAGAGCGAGAGAGGAGATTGAGCCAGGGGTGTTTACTGGTTTACTGCTCACTGTCCACTGGTCTCCCCACCTTTTCTTTTCTTTTTCCTGTCCAAACAAAAACAGCCAATAGCAGGTGCAGGAGAGGGAAAACTCGGAGTGGGAAGCGACCTGTAACCCAGAACTCGGAGCCAGCACCGGTCCTTTGTATTGGGTGCCTCGAGGGTGCCTGAATTTCTTTTCTTGGGTAAGTCTGTGATCGCTAGCAGGAAATTCGCTTGCAAGAATAGCGAAAGGATGGGAAGCGATGTGAAGGGAGGGGTCAAAGAGTGAGATACTTCAAAGCATACTGAGTAGTGTGAGGAAATGAATGAACTGCACAAGTCGTCTGCACTTCTGCGCACCCAAAAGAAAGCACAATGCACCGAGAAAATGGCCAGTGGTTGACCTGGAGTCAATGAGCAAGCCCTCTTCTTCTTCTTCTTTTTTTTTCCCTTTTTTCTTTTTCTTTTCTCCTCCTCCTTTTGATTTTGTCGTGCATTATATTTTCCACTTTGCTGCTCGGCGCAGAATAGGAGTAGAAAAAAGGGAGCCCAACTGCAAAACACATGTTTAAATTACAGCGCCAAAAGCGCGCCCATAGCAGTCTGGCCCCTTTTTGGCCTTTCTCGTCTGAACAAGGAAAAAAAGTACCCACTCCGACGCATGAGACAGGAAAAAGACCCCCCAAATGTCCCAAGGTGTAGAAAAATACGCACAGATTGCACACAGCTCAAAAAGGACCTGTGTAATTAGTAGACAAAGCCAGAAAAATTGCTGCATCGTCGTGAGTTTGTAAAATGTCCAAACGTCTCGCAGTGTTTTTCTTCTCTGCTTTTTGGGCGCACCGCCAGTGAGGGGGGAGAAAGCGATCGTCACTAACGAATTGACTATAATGGAGCGAATAGCAAGCTTTGAATTGTCTCTGAAATACAGCCAATTCTGCCACGGCCAAGCAATATAGTCGGATTGAGCACGACTTACGGCGCCGCGCAGGGAATTTGCACACGCGGGAGAAGCGGAATCGCAATGGCTTCATTATTCCGTGCTGAAGAAGTAGTCGATGACTTTGCGTGACAGACTGTGGGCGACTTTTTTTTTTCTATTCCTATTTTATCCTGTCCAGCGTGCCAAGCCGGGCAAATGCAGTATTCTCGTAAAGTCAACGACGGTGATGCCAGCGACAGCGACATCCGACAGAACACAAAACAAAAAATCATAGGACCACAGAACGTGTGAACATGAGATCATTTTCAAGTTGCAAATGTTTAGTTGCATTATACCATCTCTAAAGGAGGCAGCTGTGCCAAGCGCTTAAATCAATATTTGACCGCAATAGCAAGCGCCATCGTGGGGCAGCTTTTGCTGCATCGGCATTACGCTTTGTGCGCCACATCGCGTTGTTCGAGAGTGGTACATTGGACTTGCAATGCACAGATTGATACGATGGTACGAGAGAGCTAATTGATTTTGATACTTTTTTGGTATTATTGATGGCTTAAGTTTTGATTCATTGAAGGATATGTTAATGTCGATGTGGATTTAGATGGATGCGGAAACTGGCAATAAGTTATTTTCATATGTTGAGCATTCGTGGATATCCTCTTCCTCTTCTGGCATGACTCGGGTTATTGTGGCTGTAGTTTGTTGTTTGTAGATGGGCTGTAAAAGTGTGTGTATGTGGTTCGAGTATGTCCTCCATGGAAGTAGCTGTAGCACCCCGATAGCCTCTCTTCAAATAGCCTTGTTATATGTTTCCGTCTTTCTAGTTCCGTTTTCGTTTTCTCGTGGCCACATTCTACATGGCCATCGTGATATCACGAGGCTCTGGACCCCGGCGGTGAACAATGGTCCACTCATCCATGAGGGTCGGACGCTGCTTGACACCAAGAGGAAGCTGCTTGATGCTGGTCAACAAGACACGGCATGCTTCAAGGCGGCCGTAGAGAGCGACGTTGTTACGGCCCTGGCGTCGGCACTGCATGTCGAGGACGTCGAGAACACCACGGCCCGCAGCGTCGCGAGCGTGCACGTCGGCACCGTGGTCAAGAAGAGTCGTCAGGGCAATCTTGCGGCCGAGACGGGCGGCGACCAGCAGCGCTGTCTCACCACGGCGGTTGCGGCCCTCAATGCGGGCACCGGCCGACAGTAGTGTCTCGAGGATGGCAACCAAGCTCTTGGCCTTGTCCTCCTGGTCGTCGGCAATGTGGACGACAAAAGCAGTCAGAACAGTCTGGCCACGGCGGTCGTAGTGGTTGACATCGACAACGATCGTAGGGGACAGAAGTCCCTGGACAAGGCGAAGGCGCGTGGCCATCTGTGCACCATCGGAGGATGTGTGCAGCAGGCTCTGCGTGCCGCCGAGAGCCGGGTTGTTCATATAAGGGCTCGTGCTGCTGTATGTCGGACCGCCGCTCATACCGTCGTTGACACTGCCGCTTTCGCCGCCAGGGAGCAGGCCGTTCATAAAGCTGCTGCTGCTGCTGGTAGAAACTGCGTTGGGATCCTTCTTGTCGAGAGGCTTCTTTTTGGGCGGCTTCCGGCCAGCACTCAGTGCATTGCGGTGGTCGTCCATGATACGCTTGTCGACAATGGCCTCGGCCAAACAGTGCAGTCCGTTGCGACCCTCAGGGTCCTCGACGCTCGGGTTGTTGTCGGATGCCGTGACCGTGCGCAGAAGCGACTCGTGATGGCGGATAAAGGCGTCCTCGCTCGAGAATACAGTGGGGACGTTACCACCGCCCAAAGCAGGCGTAGCCGTAGGTGAGGGAGAGCCACCAACAAGCGTCTGGTTCTGGCTCTGGCCGTCGTCGTCATAGTGGGGCGAAAGCGTCTGGCCCGGGAACTGAAGCGAGGGGATGCTCTGGCGTTGCATGTGGTGCATCTTCGTCGGCGAGGACGACTGCTGCTGCCAGTTGCCGTACTCGTCGGGGCCGCCACTGTTGACGCTGGCGCCCGCACCCATAATAGCGAGCGGGGCATGGGCAAATGCATCCCGTCTCGAAAGCGCAGCGCGGTCGTAGTGCTGGATGATCGTGTTCGTGATGATGTTGGGATCGTTGACAAAAGTACCGAAGCGGTGGAAGAAGCTGCGGCCGTACACGTCGGTCGCATAAATCAGGTGCGCAATCGCGTCGCCCGAGCCCGGTCTGCCCGCATCGTCTGCCGCGTCGGCTCCACTGCCGCCGGCTGGCGGCTGGCGCGTCCGGCTCCGCAAATGAGCAAGCAGCTGAACCAGGGGTGAGTAAGGCTCATGCAGCCCCACAAACCAGCCGGGAGCCAAAACATGCAGGAATGTCTGTCCGGCCGTGTTGGCTGCCAGCAGCGTCGCGTCGTCGCAGTTCAGGACCATAGCCAGGAGCTGCATCTGCAGACCCTCGCGGGATGCAAACAGGTGCAGCATCGAGTGGCCAAAACGGTCGCGGCGGGCCAGCTGGTGGCGCTGCTGCGTGGGCTCGTGGACCATGGCCTGCGCATCGGGCGTCAGCCGGCCGTCGGCAAGCACCCAAAAGGAGCCGTCTTCGGCCGCCACAGCACCGACTGCTTCTGCAATGGCACACCAGCACCGCTTCTCGCGTGGGATCTTGGCATTGGCGCTGTTTGCACCACCGCGGCCGCCTCTCCGGTCGTTCTGCTGCTCCTCCGCTGCCTGGCGCTGCCGTTTCTCCTGTTCTTCGCGCAGGATGGCCTCCTTGCTGTGGAAGGGGCAGTTGGCGTCGTCGCGGTACTGGTATGCATTGAAAAAAGTCACCGGGGAGCACAAGGCGGGGGTTACCCGCATTGTCGCCGCTGGCACCCAAAATTGTCGTCGCGTTCGCCGCGGTCGATGTCGTAGTTTTGGATGCGCCGGTTCTTGAACCGCCGTGTCTCCGGTGGCCACCGCCGCGGCCATGGCCATGCTCGTCGTCGCGTCCATCGGGGCTGGCGCCACCGCTAACACTGGCTGGGTTGCTGCCGCCGTGGCTGCTCTGGCCGCGGCGCGTCGCGTCATCGTCCTCGCCAGCTTCGCCGTACACATCCACGTCGCTGTCGAACACGTCGAAACTGCCGCTGCTACTGTTGCTGCTCACGCTGCTGCTGCGGATTCTCTGCGTCTTTTGGCGCCAAAGCTTCCGAATCCGGTGCGGGTCAGCACTGTTGTCGTTGCTGCCGCGAGGACCCGAAAGCACAACAGAAGCCGAAGGAGACGACGGGTCGTCGGATCCGTTGCTGATGGTGAATCTGCGCAGCAAATTGGCAATCTGGTTCGCATAGTGCGTCGAACAGCCCGAGAGGCGGTTCTTGAGATCCTGGATCGTTTCCGTACTGACATCCGATGATGCGTCCGAGTCCGTCGAGTACGCTGCCGAACTCATGCGTCGCTGCCGCTGGTGCTCGCCGAACAGAGGCAAATGGCTGCTCGTGATGCCTCCGCTCAGTGTGCCGAGATTGCCGTGTCCATCGATGCCGCCGTGCTCGTTCGGGTGGTAGTGGTGATGTGGGTGACCGTGTGTTGCGTGGGGATGCTGCTGTTGATGCTGGTGCGCGTGCTGCGGGTGCTGCTGGTGATGCTGCTGCTGCTGTGCGTGGAGCGGCGCCATGCCCGTTTGGTGCTGTGCCATGTCGAACGAGCTGTTCATGGTGAGACGAGACGCGGGATCTGCGGCATGTGGCTGGTTATCATACACACCACCCCAACCACCGCCCATAAATGGAGGGACATTGTGTGCCGTCATCTGCTGCATAGATAGGGGGTACTGCTGGTGCTGCTGCTGTGGGGGTGGCGGCGGTGGCGCTTGCTGCTGATATTGCGGGTGGTAGAAATCATTATACGGCTGCTGCTGCTGATGTTGCTGCTGTTGCTGTTGATGGTGCTGCTGCTGCTGAAGGTTCTGCGGAGGCGGGAGATACGTAGGCGATGTCTGGCTTGGATACTGCTGCGACAGATGATGTGGCTGCGGCGGCAGCTGGTGCTGTGAATGTTGCTGCTGGTGATGCTGCTGCTGGACATGGTGCGGGTGCTGCAGGTGCTGCTGATGCGAGTGCGCCGGATATTGTGAGTGCTGCGGATGCTGTGTATGCTGAGAGTGATGCTGGTGATGCTGCGCGTGCTGATGCTGCGAATGCTGCGAATGCTGCGGAAGGTGGCTGAGACTCGATCCGTGGCCCATCTCGGGCTTGATGCCGTGGAGCATGCCGTCTTCGTAGCCAGAGTGGCCCATCGGGGGCGGGAGCGGCGGCTGCTGATATTGTGAGTGCGGATGTTGCTGTTGTTGTTGCTGCTGCTGCTGCTGTTGATTCTCGCCGTGCTTCTTCCACGAGCGGCGCTTACGCTGTGTCGAGCCTGCCAGTAGTTTGACGCGCTGGTTCATGTCCTCACGCGACTCGGGCCGCAAATACCGCGGGTCGTGGTCCAGCATGTTGTGAATGGTCTTCTGGGCCGAGTTTTTCCTACCGTCGCAAAAGAGTGTGAATAAACGCTGTCCTGGACTGTGTTCGTCTGCGAGGCTCACACAGCCTCGCGTGGTTTCCTATTTGTTGGCATTGTCGGATTTTGCCGGGTTTTTCGTCTCTTGCTGTGCTTCTTGTCGTTTTTGCCGTAGTGTTCACGTCTTTTTGTCTTTTCGTCTTTTCGTCTTTTCGTCTTTTCGTCTTTTCGTCTTTTCGTCTTTTCGTCTTTTCGTCTTTTCGTCTTTTCGTCTTTTCGTCTTTTCGTCTTTTCGTCTTTTCGTCTTTTCGTCTTTTCGTCTTTTCGTCTTTTCGTCTTTTCGTCTTTTCGTCTTTTCGTCTTTTCGTCTTTTCGTCTTTTCGTCTTTTCGTCTTTTCGTCTTTTGGGCGCTCATTCACGCATGGTTTTCTTCATTTTGTTTTTTTTGCTTACCTTGGCTTGAAAACGTCATCCTCCAGCACCTTAAGGATCTTATCGACCGACAGCGTCGAATACATGTACAGCCGCACCAGCTTTCGCGAGCGAGTGCTCGTCCATTGCGGCGGCCGGCCAATCCGTCCCGGGACGGTGCTGCTGCCCTTACCGCCGGCTTTGCCGCTGCTGACGCCACCACTTCCACTGCCGCCGGAGCCAGCGCCCGCGCTGGAACCGCCTTCCAGCTCACGAACCGGGGGGTTCGCCGGCGCCATGACTCTCCTCTCACACGCGGAACGCGCGCGACTCGAGACAGGCCCAAAGCTCGTGTTCCCCTTTTTCAAGAGAAAACCCTGAAAATTAGGGAGGCTCGAGGGAAACAGCTCGAGTCACTGCCACAACACCACACCCACAAGAAAGAGTAAGAAAACAAGAAGAAAGAGAAGGAGAAGGAGAAAAAGACAAGAAACAAAAAGAGAAACCCAAACTCGAATAAATCGACAAAGGTCAAAAATAAACAACAGCCAAGGCTGACGGCCGGCGGGAACAAGAAGGGAACGGGGAAAACACACACCCAAGTCAGAAAGTCAGAATTTAGAACTCCAAAAAACTGAAAGATGGCCCCAAAAGTGACGAAAAGTCGACGAAGCTGGCGGTTAATAGAGCTAAGGAGCGGGAGATGTGTGCTGTCCGTATCGTTTCTGTTTGGTGTTTTGTGGTGTTTTTGGCCTTTGGGGGCTTTTTTGGTCGTTTGGCGTGGGGAAAAAAGGGACGAGAGAGTCTGGCGACAGGGCGAGGAAAACAAGGGGAATAAGAGGATAAGAGTAAGAGGCCAGAGACTGGCAACTGAGGAACCAGAAAAAAAGCAGACAAGCAGAAAAAGTCGACTGTAGTCTGGCTTTAGTTCTGCGGGACGGGGGGTTGGATATTGCAAAATGACGACGGGGGAGTAGAAAAAGACGCAGGTGAGGGCCCCCTTGGCAGGCTGTGCCCGTCGTTGAGGAAGATCCAAAGCTGTGAAGGTCGGAGCGGATGGGGGAGGGAGGAGAAGAGGTGGGCAAGCAAGAAATAGAAATAGAGGAAGTGAAAAACAGAGAGTAGAAAACCGAGAGTAGAAGTAGGAAGGGGCGGAGGGGATGAGAAGAGAATAATGTAGACGAGAGAAAAAGGCAAGAGCGAACGACAATAGGGAGGGCAAAGAATGTGAGAAGGAAAGAGGGAAAAGACCCAAACAAGAGGAAGGTACCGCCCAGTCGCGTAGCAGCCCAAAAAACGAAAGGGTACAACAAAAGAAGGCAAAATGGGGTTTCTGGCTTTGGGGGAAGGAGCGACCAACGAGATGTCGCAAAAGAGGCAAGAGCGAACAGCACTCCGCCAATGAAAAAGAGAGAATAGCCAAAAAGAGAAAGAGACAAAAATGCAACAAACGACCACAGTCGGCTCTGACAAGAAAAAAGCGATCGAGGTTCGAGGAGGTTAACGAGGTCCAAGGGGGAGGAGCGAACGGACTAGGGCCCGGAGAGATGGCTCAAGGCAGGATCAACCCAAGATCGGGCAAAGGTGTGAATGGGCTATATATGAGAGCAGTCGAGGGCAAGCACAAGACAGAGCTGTCTGCAGGTGCCAGTGGAGGCTCGACGAGTTTTGCGAGTGTCGTCAGGGTGTGTGGGGTCCTGCATTGCAATGATATACTCGCAGTCGTGCAGTTGTACGCCGTTTCGACGCTCCAATTAAAGAGTTGGGTCTTTTGGACTTTGGTCTCTTTGGGCTTTTGGCCCTATTGACTTCTTTTTTTGTCTTTTTGGACCCTTTCGCCCCTGGTGCGTTATTGTTGGTCTGTGTTTTGTTCTGGCTCTTCTGCCCGCGCTCCTTTTTTTTCTCTCTTTAAATCTCTTATTACGAGTTTCGAAGCAGAGCCTGTGGTCTTTTCTCCTTCCTCGTTGAGAATTGGTCTTGCCGGCTGGGCTCCGGTCGTGCCTGCCTAGTGTTTCTGTGTATCCGTGTGCGTTTGATGTTGTTGTTCGCTCCTGCCCTCTCTGGCAGTTCAGTAAGTGTCTGTGTCTTTGTCTTTTGACCTTGAAAGTGCCCCTACCGGGTGCCAGTCGTTCTTGCCTTTCGTTTTAGCTGTTAAACCGGATGCGCCGCCACGCGCAAGTATGTCGTGGCTAGCTCCCTTCTTTCCCTGGGACTTTGTACTTGTACTCTGTAGCTTTAGTCCTCTTCAAACAGCTACTAAATGGCACAACTAGTCTTATTTTGCCTCTGCCGCGTGCCTTATTCAAGCATAGGCAACGGATCTGGTAGCCAGGTAGCGTTATGGCACACGGTTTTTGTCGTTAATTGTTATTGATACCGCCCCTGTGCCAGTGCCATGTGCACTCTGCGTGTCCGGCCAAAACTCCGCGCCTTTTTTTTCTTTGCGTTGCGTGTCTATCTGCGGAGTCGTCGATTTGGACGATGGGACGTTAAAAGGACGGCTGTGGCGGCGTTGATGGGCGATGGCGAGCCGATGCTAGCAGGAGGCAATCTCGCGGCAGGCGGATGATGGTCGGCCGATGGCAGGCGATGGACGAGGACAGTAGACGGTAGGTGGATGGATGATAGACGTCCGCAAGAGCGCAAGAGAGGCAGGGAGACAGAGTCAGTAGCCGGCAGCTTTTCTGACAGTGACAGTTGTGTGCTTGTATCGCACGGAGTACATAACCCACTTTCTTCACGACAACCACTCGCACAACACCTAGCACGAGCAGTTTCCTAGCATAGAGAGAAAACCGGGACAGGTGCGTGCCCCTCTTTCTCTTTCTCAACCTCTCGCAACAGGCGCTGGGCGCTTATTGCTGGCTAAAGGAGCAAAAGAGAGAGCGCCCCAGTGGAAAAGATGTGGAGAGGTTGCGAGCCAGCCAGCCCGGCTTGCGAGAAATAAAAAAGCAAAGAAGAAAAGCAGGGAAGCTCGTGCAGAGCTTAAGGGAAAGAGTGGGCTGGGCGTGGACAAAACAGTGAACAAAGGTGGATGGTGAGGAGTTTGGAGGGA
This sequence comes from Sporothrix variecibatus, assembly GCA_016097105.2. Taxonomy (NCBI): domain Eukaryota; kingdom Fungi; phylum Ascomycota; class Sordariomycetes; order Ophiostomatales; family Ophiostomataceae; genus Sporothrix; species Sporothrix variecibatus. The sequence continues at coordinate 3,550,235 of JADMNI010000001.1, read as the reverse complement.
ACAAAAACGGATATGGAGCTCCTGTGGAAAGCTCTCTGTTTTCGACGACTGGGTGAGCGAACTGCTGTGCGACTACGGAGTAGTTGTAGAGGAGTGTGTGGAAAAGAAGTAAAAAAAAAAGTGGAGGGGAGGAGTGCGAGAAACTCGAAAAGAAAGAGGGGACGAAAGAAAAAGAAGAAAAAAAAGGAAAAGGTGGGGAGGGGGGTGTATGAAAAGAAACAAGCCGATGCGTGCTCCCGGCAATCAAATAAAAATAAATAAATAATAAAGAGGGACAAAATAGGGCAATGAGAGACAGGTTGCTGACCGTTGAAACATGCGTCGAGGGAAAGAAAGGAAAGAGATGGAAAGATGGGGAGGGGCGTCTCGAGAAGAGGAAAAAAATATGGGACGGTATAACAAATGCATCGATCTGAGGAACCCATCCGCCTGGGAAATCGACGCCCACAGACGCACCGCACCGATGGACACAGACATAGGCTGATGCATATGAAGAACGTATCGTGCCTGTGGTAATTGTGCTTATACTAAGATGTTGCTCAGGTAGACATGTCTTTGCTTGAACCTTTTCGAGCACGACGTGGTTTTTGGTACGCTACCGCATCAACGCAAGCAGCTGTAGAAATACCTCAAGGCCAAGCCGCAACAAGGAACGAGCCACATGCAAGAGCCAAAACGGCCAAGGTTCAGAACCACAAGTCCAATAAAAGACAGCTCGGCTGGATTACGACATGGGATGCAGAAATACATATTCACACACAACGTTGGTTATGTTGGGCCGAAACCAGACGGCAAGGGCACTATGCAATGGCAAATACAAGGTGATGATGGGACAGGACATGAGAGGGTTGGGTTGGATGGGCAATGAGCAGGAAAGATGGAAAGGAGCAATTGAGGGGATAGGAATGCGGACAGGGGCCAGTGTGGAATGGAAAGCGCAGGGAGCTGAGAACTTGGGAAGCAAGCGGAGGAGCAAAAGGTAACTCTGCCGGTAAGAAACAACGCGCGAGCCGTGCAAGTAGGCGTTCAAGGTGGCCCTGTAGGGTTACTTTTTGTTTCTGCTTCTGCACCTGCTTTTGCGTCTGCACCCTTCTTTTTTCCCTGCATGACCTTTACACGCGCTTTACACGTGCATGTGTGATGTGAGTCCGCCCGAACAGGACTGTGTCCGGACCAAGAAAAGAGCGACAGGGTGTGGAAAGAAGGCCAAAATTATTGGAAGAAAAATCAAAAGAATACGGCAGACAGTAAGAGACGAAAAAAAAGAAAGCAAAATTCATCAAGAAACTACCAACAGACAGGCCAAGACGATCAGAGACACGGGGCAGAAAACAGCTTGCGAACGACAGCCGCGACTAACGACACTCCCAACAACTACGCAGTAAATTAATTACCACTAACTCGTAGAAGGAGGGCGAGCTTCTGGATGCGCGATGCACGAGGCTATGGGAGGATGGGGCACGCGCGCGCGGTTAGGAGCAGGAGGAGGAGTGTGTAATGTGTGGTGTGTGCAAAGACGTTGGAGGACGTGAAGTGGTGGTGTCGATTTGGCGTCGAGTCGCCGAAGTTTGTTGTGGTGCTTAGCAGGGGGGCAAGCTTTGTCGCACTAACAAGCCAAAAATGGGGGAAATTCAAGGTGAGCCAAGGAGAAGGACCAAAGAGAAATAAGAAAAGAAAACAGCGCACGCTTGCAAGCTTGCACAAAAGTCAAATGCCAAAACAGGAAGCCAGTCAAGACGAGTTTGACAGGGAAGAGTCAGGAAAGAAGCAGGAACGCAAAACCAAAAAGAAAACAATGCTAGAAAAGAAGACCAGCGACGAGAACGCGCTCCCCAGAGAAACGTCGAAGACCGCCGGTGCCACTGCCGGGCTAGAGATCCACCGATGGGCCGGTCGTTTATCAATAACACAATGCGATGCAATAAGAGCTACCAGGATAAGAGAAATGACGAATGGCAAGGATCCTTGCGGGTAGTTAGCTGGGCTCCTGGTTACTTTACTGAGTAGTCGTTCGTCGTAGCACAGTCGGTCGAGCTGACAAGATCGAGAGGGGGGGGGGGTGGCTCGGGTGGGTAACGAAGTGCCACTAATGGAGACAAGGGCAGAGCCAGAGAACCCCATTGAAGGAATTAAAATAATTGAAATAAAATCAAAGAATGAATTCAAGAAGAGGGGAAGCTAACAGGCGCCAAATATAAACAAGCACGGCTATCAGAACCTGCAATACGGAGTATTACTCGTACTCATATGGAGAGCGTGGCCAGCAAAGAAGACAGAAATGAAAAGAGAACAGCATTGACAACGTGCCACTCTCTGAGTAACGGCTTTGCGAATTGTCCGCCAGGATCTAACCGTGCCACGCACCCACTCAGCAGTGGGTGCTGGATACCTTTTGAACCACCCACTTCACCAAAAAATAATTCAAAAAATGGTCATGCACAGAAGAACAAAAAAACATCACCGATTGACGGAAAAAAAATCAACAACAAATGCAAAAAAAAAAATCGCCATAACAAAAAAGCAACGAAAAAAAAAAAAAAAAAAAGAGAAGCTGCGGAAAGGGTGTGTTTTTACGAATTTTTTTGTTATTTAGTTTTCTGGAACTCAAATACGTTTTTGATTTGTTTTCGTTCTGATTTTTTGATTTTTTGATTTATTTTTTTGGTGGAGTGGTTCAAAAGGTGTCCAGCACCCACTGCTGAGTGGGTGCGTGGCACGGCTACCAGAGAAAACACTGATAAAAAGTACCCCCCAAAAAGCCTACGTCGTTAGTTGCAGAGTGAAAACCGGCACTAGGGGGTAATCAAACTCTCACTCTTCCCGAAAAGAAAGAGAAACCACTCCCAAAAACCACACGGCGGAGGCCTGGCCCATCCTGAGTCTTGGCACCCGGGAAGCGAAGCCGATCTGGGGGCTTACAAGCCAATCTCGACTGTACTTCGTAGCAAAATATCAAGGTTGCATTTCTGTATGTACACACACACACATATATATATATATCTGAATATTGTAATAGGCAAAGGAACAAACAAATTTCATCTCACAAAGACAAGCTTTGACCTGGTATGGCCTGGCCAGGCCACGAGGCCGTGATTGCGGCTAAGGGTTTTTTTTCTTCCTTCAGAAGAGAAAGACGAGAAAGAACGCAAAAATACAGGCCGGGCTGAGTTTGTCGGCCAAAGCCCACCTATTGCAAAACTTTCCGACACTCCCCAGAGTCTTGTTTTTCTTGAGTTTCTGGGTATCCTAATTTCTTGAGTTACTGGAATAGCTTGGATTTCTTTGATGAGAGAATCTTGTTCTTTTGAGCTGCCCAAACGGGCCAGGTTTGCAGCCAGATCGAGATAGGGCGGGTCCCCTCGAGGTGCGAGCATGTTTTTTTTTTTTCTTTCCTCCTTTTGCCAGTTCCTCGTTCCTGTCATTCCCTACGGCCGATTCGCTAGTACGGCTGCATTTTGTACTACTTGTAACTTGGTGCTCCGCATTTTTTGGAGCTCATCGTACTCCGTACACTACTGGGTTACTTCGTACTGTGTGGTTTGCTTGCTACAACATAGTAAGATAGTTTGTACTCTGTATTTTGGTCTTTTAAATCTCTTGGTCTTCTGGTTCTGTCCTATTTCCGAGCCATCCATCCATTCGTGATTTTACCATTTGGTAGTCGCCGTTATGCCTCTGAACTGTTTGCGTTTTCTGACGGTTTCGCCGCTCCTAAAAGGATCTTATGTCACTGTCCCACGTTTTTCCATGGTTTTTTCCATGTGCCTAATAGTGCTCGCACGACCGGCCAACAGAGCGTATGTTGTACTAACATGGAAGTTGTATGGTAGTACAAGTGTATTAAGTGTGTAAAGTGTCTGTCTGTCAGTCCCGAACCGGTCGCATGTGCTGCTTCGTTATGCGACGCTGGCCGACTCTGACAATTACTCTTACTCCCTTAAGGCTCAGGACCCGAGGGCAACACGCGTCACCTTCTTTAAAGCAACATGAGATAGTCTGCAAAACTGAAATAGACAAGTCTTGGCACAGAACGAGAACACGGAGCAAATATGAGATTACAGAAACGCAAGCAAAGTACGTTGCAAATTGGCGTCGATAATCTGTTGTCGTCCTGGATAATACCAGACTGGGCAATAGGTGGGATTGTGGCTTGGGGCCAGGCCCGGGCCACTACACAAGTGCTTGGGACAGTTTGGGACAGCCTAGTAGGAAAAGAAGAAGAAAAAAGGGCGCAAAGACGCAATGATCTGGGGCAATAGGGCCGGTAGGCAGACAAACTCTAGGCAAGAGGCAGGGCGAGACAGGGCCAGGGCGCCAGGGGCAGCCAAAAACAGCCCAAAGCCAACAACAGGCCCAGGCCTGGTCTGGGCCCAAGACAATAGAGCTTCGGGTGACCACAGACCCAGGGCGATGGATCCGGGAGTTGGGCTAATATGTACGAAACAAAGTACAAAGGATCAGAAAAGAAGGGGCATACTACTACGACGTTTCTGTAACCGTGCTCCGGGGAGGGGTGTAAAAAGGGAAAAGACACATGCAGAGTGGCTTTCAAGGATGGAAAGAGGCTTGCGGCTACGATCGGGCAGCAGTTGGTGATCGAACAGCAGGAAAGATGAAAGAAGAAAGAAAAAAGAAACACAAACGGGTCTACAACTATGGAGTCAAGTTGAACGAGATTGGCGAACAGGAAGGCATCCATCTCAAGTCAGGGCAGGCAAGGGAAGAAGGAGGACGAAATGAGGCCAAAATGACGCGGTGGCTAAACTATTTTCACCTCGTGGAAAGAACTGACAGAGAAAGGGAAAAGGACTAGTCGAGGTCGAGAAGGGTCCAAAAAACGAAAATTGGGTTCCAGACCAGACTACGGCAAGTGATGTCAAGGAGACTACTTTGATGGAAAAAGTGACAAGAGAAGTCGTGAGAGTAGAAGTATGTGAGAATAATATAAATTAATTATTTGAAGATCACAGAAATTTTAATACAATTAATTCAATAAGAAAATAGAAACAGCGACAAGGATTGGAAGGGAAAAAAAAAAAGCTAATGTGCCAACATGGACAAACGAATGGTCGTGATAGTAGCGGTCAAGAGAACATGCTTGCGAGGTCAAAATAAAATTACACCAGATACGGACTATGTGCACGTACACATGCAGCAACCGAACAGAAGAGATGCCGGAGGCTGCCGGGCAAGGGTGTGGAGAAGGTAGACAAAGATACAAGCTGAAGCGAATCGAAAGGGACAAAAATAAATCAAGAAATGACAAACGACCAAAGATTGACATTAAAAGGATCACAGAAAAGAAAAGAGGGCAAAATAAAAAATGCACGATCAGCGAACGTCTCACAGAAGCGAGGCACGATGGATGGGACTTTGATGGACTCGGATGGCACTCCCACTCCCACACTGGCATGCACAATGCAGAATGCATACTCCGTACTGTGTAAGACTGCAAGGCACCAGCCCATCAATCCTGGTTTGGGGGCCAAACGTGAGCACAAGCGAGACCAAATTCACGAACCGATGGAGATGAGACCTAAGACCAGGGGACCACAGATCGAATTCCAGTGCCCTTCTTGATTGTGAAAGGGAAGGACCCTGTCTTTTATTCTATGAGAGAGGTTCAGATGACTTTGAACAAGCAGCTCTCTTTCCTCCCCTCTCCCCAATTTAGCCCATTTCAAAGTTACAGGGGGGGGGGCGGTCTCGAAGGGCAGGTCTAGGCTGCTGCAAACGGTTCCATTGTTCTCCTTGTCTCGCGCTGGTTGTTAGTGGAGGCGATGGAGGCCAGGAGGGCTCGAGAGTTGTTGTATGGTGGTGTGTGGTAGCAGACAATGTACTTGCAGACAAGAGGTAAAATCCATTCGAGGCAAATGCAAATGGAGGTTAAAAATAGGGAAAGGTGGGCAGGCAATATGTTCTAAAACGGGAAAATAAAGAGAGAAGGTAGCCCAAAAAGAAAGAAGAGAAAGAAAAAAAACAGCCTAAAAAACGCACGCTTACCCTCACCATCTTCGCTTCTTTTTTTTTCTTTTTCTAAAACGACCCTAGATGCCCTAGGCTGGCTCGCTGGTTGCTAAGGGGGTGGAAGAGTGGATGATCAGCACCAAAAACGTATTGAGCGGTGCCGAGCCATCAATCTAGCAAATAGGAAGCCTTCCCTTGGGCAGGCAGCTTTACCGGCGAGGAAAGAGGAGAGAGAAACGATGGAAGGACGCCGACGTGACAAGAAGACAGGAAAGCACCTAGTTGGGAGCTCGAAGCAGAAGAGTTGAGCCTGTTGGAAAGATAAGGTCGAACTGGCGCAAAGAGAATCCACAAACCCGGCACCAGACGACATTGCTGGTGAAGGAAAGGGTGCAGTTGGTCTGGCCTGGAATTGCACACAGGCGGGACCCTACGACATAATAGGCGTGAGGTGGTGGCAGATCGTCGGGTAACTTTGGCCTGGCGCTTGGGATTTCCTTTGGAATTTGTGGTCGGTTGTCTGTGGTCAGTGGTCGGTGTTTCGATCAAGGTACCAGGCGGCAAACTTCCAATACAAATAATAGAATTAAATAAAAATACAGTAAATTCGTCGACACGAACACGAAGAGAAAGGGCCATGTAAAATTCCAGATGCTTTTCTTCTTCTTCTTTTTCGGTGAGCGATAAGCAGGGACAAGGTCGACAGGTCTAAGTCTATGTCGACGAACAACAGTACGTCGTAGTGTCGTCGGCGGTAGTCCAGTAGCCTGTCAACCTGCGACAAAGTCCATTTGATACTACTGTGTACTTCGTACAAAGTATGCAGACAAGCCAACGTAACTTACACCGGCTTTGTCTACTAAACAGGAACATAAACTCGACCATCAAAAATTCAAAACGTCTAGCAAGCACAGCCCCCTTTGGTCTTCTTTTTTAGGGCCGCCAGCTGCCTCGGCCCTGACTGATGAAAGAGCAGTGTGAACAAATCTCGCGCATGTCGAGTATGAATTGGGAAGGAGACAGAGGAAGACGACGAAGAAAACAGGATTCAAAGAGGTCACGAGAAGAAACACCAAAGAAAACAAACGAAATAAAAGAGCCGGCAACGTATCAAGTGCAGCCCAGTAAAATGGAAAATATCCTCACTCCGTCAATAAACCCCGTAGGATGCTGGAATGCGTGGATCATGCTCGTGGAAAAATAGAAAATAGCCGCCCTATCACGCCACTTTACGTCGGGGGTGTGCTTCCTGTCAGCCAGCCATCCCGGTCTTCTGCGTCCTTGCCCCGGCCGGCACTCGACGATCTCTTTTTTTCTCGTCCCTATCAATCCACGCCCAGCGCCGTAGCCGATGTGAGCACAGGCCAGGCCGCGACGGAGCACAACAGGGCCCTTTTGAGGCATTGCGGACCCTGTCCCTCAAAAAGGAAAAAAAGAAAGAAGAAAAAAAACGCACAGGTAAACTTCGGTCCGGTTCCTCCTGTCAGTTGCCTGTTCGGCCGCCTATCTTCCTGTCCTTGTCATGTTGCTCGACAGCGCCGTGCCCATGCTGCTGCTCCTCGAGCGCCTTTTCTGGGGAACATCTGTCAGGGTGGCTGGCGTCCGGCAGTCTTTTCCATGTCTGTTGCTCTGTTCTTTCTAATTTCTGTTTTAGCTGCATCTTGATAGATACTGAGGTATCTTTTCTAGTTCACGTGTTTTTGTCCACTTTGTTCGCGCCTTCTCTCTTGGCACTGCTCCTTCCCTGTCACCTCTTTGCTTTCTCTTTATTTCCCCTTGTTCTTTCCCTGGGAGCCATCCTACAAGCATCTTGCACTAAAAGCCAGTTAAAACACGTGGGAAAGCTCAATCGCTGATTCCAGTCGCTTTTTGGGAGAAAAACGCGAACCACCATACTGCCGGCTGCCTGTTTCCTCGAGGGGGAAATGCCGTCAAACTTGTTGTGAAAGTTAGTGGTGGCGGCTCCCCTTTGTTGACCGCCCCGCCACCGTCCTCCCTCATTCTCCTTCCCTTTCCGTTTGGGGCTCAAACACGCCCTCGGAAAGCTCCTTCAGCTCCTTCCTTCCCGTTTAACGCAATATTGATGTTAATGCCCCGTGACGAGGCTGTCTTAATTGGCGCCTTAATATGTACACGTCTTGACCACATTCTGCCATGCCTTCAGCGACAGCCTTCTCCAATCAGACGTCGTGCATTAGCCGTCCAAGCGCTGGCAGACGCGTTCTCGTTTTGTGTTGTGCACTTTCTTTTCCCTCTTACGACGTAATACGGAGTACTCAGAAACTCAATTCATTTCGAGGCTCTTTCATCTCGTCAGACCAGTTGTCAGTAGAAGCAGCGAACCAGTCAAAAGTGTACCAGGGGCGGCGCCGAGAAAGTACACTTTACTCCGTATTTCGTACATTAGATACATTTCCGACCAGTTAGCAGCTGCTTCTAGAATGCAGACAGAAGCTTTTTGGCTTTTCCCCTCCCCCTTCCTGTCACCTTGCCCCTCCATCCTCCCCTCCCTTTCCCATCTTTCTTGCAGTGGTAGTTTGAGTCGGCTGTATCTTGTTGCAGCTCTTGAATTTCATTTAATGCTTGTTTGCATTTTTTGCATCTTTCGTTTCCCCAATAAGCCTTACCTTACAAACTGGTTTAATTTCATCCTTTTGCGTCTTTCTTTTCCGACTACTTTTCTGTGCCTTATTTCTCTCTCGTTTGCCCCTGTGATCTTCCCCACCCCCCATTCGACCAGACATTGTCATTTTTGTGGTTCGTCATCTTTTTTATCTTGTCCTTGTTCAGGTTTCCCTGGTCAGCTACCGCCATCGGATGCAACCTCATTCGAAAACATCGCGTCCCTTTTCAGATCGCTTCCAGGCCGCCATTCCTCTTTGCCAACGGCAATCTGCAAGGCAAACTCCATAACTTGCAGGTACCTTGTATTTTGCTGCAGTTTGCTCGTTGAGCCACTTTCGCTGTTCCTCTGTGTTGAAGTATCCTTTTCATCGGGCGACCTCCATAGTGCCCGCTGCATGCCCCGACACATTGTGTTGGCTAGCCTCCCGACACTCCTTGAACCTTCCCTTGCACTGCCGTGGCCAAGGGTACCACAAGAGTGGGGATGCGCACGACGAACCCTGGGCTGTGAGGTATGAGGTAAGTACAGGTACATACTCTGTACTTTTCAGCCCTAGTTCTCGCACGATGGTTTGTGTTTGTCCTTTGTTCGTTGGCCCAAATTGAGCTCTCTTTTCGGCCAAATCAGTCCGGCCTATCTCTACAACCCCTGTAGCCATTCTTGAGCTCCTCCCCTTAATTTATCGATACAATTTGGTCGAATTGTGTTATCCTGGCGCTTGTGGCATCCTCTTGTAAATGTGTACTTCGTATCTCGAAACTTAGAAAGTCACTTGCACAAAAAGCCGCTTGTTGGGCCCAGAATGAAAGAAGTAACCTAAGTCTCCAAAAAAAAAAAAGCCTGCTTCGTCCATTTTAGCCTCTTGTCTGTGTCCTACGTCGTACATTAGCGCTGAATTGTTCGGCAGGGGGTGGTCGGAGACCAGAAGACCAAAAGAAGCACAGGGCAGCGTGGAGAGTAGTGAAATGTTGAATGGCAAGCATCAAGAACACTTCCAAAAGCTCGAAACATGGCTTATAGTTCATATCGGTACATGACAAGAGCTTTTTGAAGAAACCAATTTTCTACTCGCCTCCGACTTAAAGATAAACTTAAGCGCAACTAGGATTGGATGATTTGCAGGAAACAGCCTGTCAGCCCAGCGAGGAAGGAAAAAGAAGGAAAGAAAATGGACATATGTCTGTTTGATGTTGTATTGCGGCTAGAGTAGTATTCGGCGAGAACTCTTTCCTTTACTTGTTTTCCTCGTCTCTACCTGCCTCTGAAAATACACAACTCGGAGACCAGGTGTTTTACAAGAAAAATAACTGAGAACAGATGATCGCAGAACCACAGGAACCGCAACAATGGCTGCCGGCGCGCCCTATGCCTTCTTGGGGCATAAACTTCGATTTGGGTGGTTGGAGGACCATTAGGGGGCAATTGGGACCTCCTAGGGTGCGCCAGGATGGGAGGGGGAGAAATGGGGGAAAGAGATGCAGACCGGACTGGTTGAAGTCGCTGGGCTGGTTTGGAGGAGGAGCGCCCGCTCAGTCGCACTTTCCGTCTCACGCAACCGTCGTGAAAAGAAGGGAGGGATCCGTTTTGGGGCCGGCGGCATTTCCCGTATTTTCCTACCAAAGCAGGAGAGAGCCAGCGGGGACAGTTGCGATTCGCTCCTTCCCTGTTCCCCATCCTTGGCTACGCTATTTTACCCAACAACGTGGATTTGCAGAGTGTACCTGTACAAAATTGTGTCTCTTACAGGCATTTTCCAAGAAACAGTGCGGGTATCCGTGAAATCAATATCCAGGCGAGCCTGGCCAGGCGGCAAACGAGACGCCCACATGGCAATCGTGCACAAAAGTCCTGCAAATTTGCATTCTTTTTTCAGTTCTTGGGTGGGTAGAGAAGGCTATTGATGGGATAAAGAAATTTGTGAGGATACAAAATGGGACTGTACTAAGTAGAGTTAAGAGGGAAAATTCAGCGAGACGAGCGATCCTGATGGGCGGCGGAGGCAGCAATGGAGTCACAATGGGTCTCGTATGGTCGTTTCTGGTCGATGCTCAAAGAGGCAACTGGGCAAGAAGTCCCAAGAAATCCTGTTTGGCAGAGACAAAGGCTTCAGTCATTTGATATCTCGTAATGCGCATTTTGAAATGAGAGCCCAGTGAATAGGGGGTCAAGGTTGAAATATGTAAAAAGAAAACAAAAACGGGAAAGCAGGTGCTAGCCCCCTCTTTCTGATGAACCGCTCCTCAGGTTCACCTCGCCATAACAGCCAGAAAAGGGAACGCCAATCCGTGAAAGCCAAACGGCTCTAGACTAGCAAATCGCACAGAGGCACTGCACTACATTCTTTGGAGCCTTAGGGCGGCGGGATCAATGGGAGTGCCAGCAAGCTCGCAAGCAACTATCCACATTTGGAGAAAAGGAGGATGTGAGAAGAGGGAACGCCCTTGAGGACCATCGAAGTCAATCGAAAGCCAATCGAAAGCCAATCGAAAGCCAAGCAAAAAGAAAGCAACGAAGCAAGCACAGCCGCGATGTTGGCGTTGGGGTTCTTTGACTCCTGTAAACTAGCTGGGGCCGTTTCTTGTTTTGTTTTATATCGATACTCGTTTGGAGATACGGCGAGCAGATGTGGAAAGGCTGCATAAAAAGGAGAGGCAAGTACAGGTGTGAGAGAGTATGAGTAACGCGGTGCTGTTGGACGGCGTCAACTGACGCCGAATGTGGCCTGACTGGGGAAGAGCTGTGAGGGGCTACGTGGAGAAGGTGCTGTGATTCTTCTTTGCAATTTCTTGAGAATCTTGATTTTACCTTCTCATCTTCTCCGGCGTTATTCTGTTGCTTTGATATTTGCTCTTTGAGGCATTAAAAGGCAGGTTTTGGGAGGTTATGTCTGTTCGTGTTTGTCCGTTGTTTTGCTTTATTGCCCGTTTCGCTGTCGCCTTCCTTACCGCAAATCGCCGATTTCAACTACGAACTGTTCCACTGTAACGGCTTCAAGGTGTTAAAAGGCTTATCCACCGCAACTGTACAAGTGTTAATTCTTTAACTCGACCGCCATTTCTTCCTGCAGGCCTCTCCTCTTTAGGACTTTTCAGACCTCCACAGGCCCTCTGTTGGCATCTGTCGGCACGTCTTTGGGGGCGTTTTCATCTTTGCCTCAATCTTGCGGTTCCGCAAACTAAAGACACTAGCGTGGCTCGACGTGGTTGCTTCACCTTGTCTGTCTTGTAACAGCATACGAGAGGACTGGAATATCAACGGTTTACGGTGCAGATGTCAGTGTACTTGGATGGACATCTCTGCGGGCGGCCTAATTTGCTTCCAATTACTCGTTTTTGATATCTTTGCCATGCCATTTTGTTCTCGTCAGCTTTCCTGTTTTCTCTTCCTTTCTCATTTCGTTTCTGTTACCCCATCACACCTTCATCCTCACCCCCGGGTTAGCGACTACGAGCTCTGCCTCGGCCCTTTTCCCCGGGCATTTCAATGTGACAAGTGACCAAGAAATGAGGCCCCAAAAGAGCCAGAGACGAACAACAAACAACGACGCAAACTCAAAAAAAAAAAAAAAAAAAAAAAAAAGAAAGAAAAGAAAAGAAAAAAAAAGAAAAGCGAACTATCTGTAACACTCGTACATTTTTTCGTAGAATTTCCCCGAAGGGTGCACAAAAATACCCGTGTCCATAGTCCATAGCGCAGATCCACGCGAACGCACTGGCCTTCGACCGACCCTCGACCGCCCTCGCCGCCGAGACCGCCTTCGAGGTCACCTTACAAGACAATGTGGGCATGCAAGGGATCGTCTTCTCTGCCCATTTAGGCGCCCTTGCCCAGCTTTGTCCACAAGCTCTGCAGAGTGGAGGCGATAAGGCGCACATGCCCATGAACGTGGACGCAAGCTACATACGTGTATGGGTACGACGTACTTGTCGCGATATCTAGTCAGTACTCAGTCGTGGGCCTGCTGGCCTTGCCAGTCGAGGAGACAAAGCCCATAGCGGTCATATTGCACTCTTTTTTGGCCACCGTTCAGCTTCTCCATCCAAGCCAATCCGCGCCAGCTTCGTGCTAGGGCGATTTGACTTGCAGTTGGGACCATAAGCACAAAATGCGACATCCGTCCGGATCTCGCTGGCTTGATTGTATCTGTACAAGGGGTCCAACTTGCGGTGTGCTGATTTGGAGAAGGTTATCCTCATTCAAAATGAGTCGAGAACACGGACGTTGGAACAGGCAGAAACAAAAGAAAACATAACGGAGGGGAACAAAAGAAGCAGAGAAGCATAACAATACTAACACCACAGCCATTTCTGATATATCACCTCTTCAAGACAGGAACAGGGCAGGCCCATCTTTCTCCACAGTTTGCTTTTTTTCCAGTCTCTGGGCATCAACCGGTGACAACAAAGTGGAGATAGTAGTAGCTGGAGCTGGTGAAGCCAGGACCCGAACGAACAAAACGCACCCGCCTCGCCCGCCCTGCACATGTCGCGCACCAAACAGAATAAAGACAAGTGCACAAGTGCCTGGCGCGTCCCTGGAGAGGTCTTAAAAAATATGGGGTAGGCAAAACGGTCGAAAGGGTACTGTGTGATGTGCAATGCGCACGATGGCTTGACCCCCTCCTTTCACTGTTTCCACTCATCTTGATCTTTTCCAGGCCTCCAAGGCTATGCCTCTGGAGGGATAGGTGCTCATCTCGGTTCAATCTGCTGGGGACGTCCTGATTACAGGTGAAAGGTCAGAATGCAGACAAACAAGGGCCCTCCTCGCCTGGTCCTGTTCAAGTGTTCAAGGACTCTCTTTTCATTGTTTCGGCCGTTGAGTGGACCGTTTAGTCCGTATTCGTAAACCTGTAATACTACGTGCTTCCTGTATTTCGTACTCCATCGAATATGCTCTCCCTTTTCTTTCTATGAATTTCTGTGATCACCTCCTCGCCCCTCCCCCTCCTTCGCCCACTTCTTCTTCCTCCACCCCCTGCCTAGTCGATAGTTTGTCTCCCCTCCCAGCGCATCGCTGAATCTCCCGATGCCAAGACTTTTCAATCTGCAACGCCGGCGCTGGTTCTACCCTTCTTTTTTTGAGATGGTGTCCTTGCCTTGGCGCCAGTTGGCTCCCCCATCTTCAAAACCTTTTGGGGTCATCCGTCGTCCTGTTTCGTCGTAGGCTGCTCATTGATTCTTTTGTCCGTTTCCCTCGTGTGACGTTGGTGCTATCTTTTGTGTGCCAGGGTGCTCATCCTCTTGTCTGTTCTCGTCGTTGGCGCTGATGTTGGTGCTGGCTCGGCCTCGATGCTTTGATGTTTCGAGAGGAACCTGGACGGCCAAGTATCGCACGCCGAACAGCATGTCACGCCCTCATGCCCCTGAACCCACCAAACACCTCTTTCAACACGGACCTGGCCCCCCAGTCCCGACAGTGTGGAAAAGCGCAGCTTTAGTGTGTGGCAGTGCCGCTCGCTATTTCGGTGCAAATCGATGGTTTGAATGGTTTGAAGATAGTGTTGGCCTTTGTTCTTTGCTGGCAGGCTGGGTCTTGCTAGGTCTTGATGGCTCTTGATGGCCTGGCCAGGCCTGGCTCTTGTTCGACTTGGCTTGCCATCTTTTCCCAGTCTGTCCAAGCTCGATGCACCTCCTCTTTGACCCTCAGAAGGGAGGAGGAGAGGGTCACAACCAAAAAGGGCTCACCCTAGTGACGATAGAGGGTTTTTCGTGCTTGTTGTGCTTGAGTTTGACTATGGCGTAGGGTGCTCAAGCCGAAGCATCTGACAGCATTCATTTTGAAAAACATCCGAAGCGACCTAAGCAGGTTTCTCCATAAACCAGAAGCTCGACACCCTCTCGGAACCCCCCTCCCCCTTATACCGGGAGGGGGAAATGGCCCTAAAAACCAGAATGTGGACAAACTCCGTATTCGAAGGCCTTTACACACTTCACATCCGTGCTATGAGAGTCTTAAAAGTGAAGCTACTCCATAAACACCACTAGTCAACCGCGACGTTGGCAAGTTGGCGTGAGTTGACCTGCCCCAGGCCCCAGGGACTGGACATCTCATCCCCCCTCTCCATGAGTCAACAAGAGCCAAAAAGAAGGATAGGGAGGCCAGCACAGATCAGACATTACCCACCAACAGCCCTGTGCCGTTGTGTCTTGTCCAAGGCGTCGGCGACCGACAGACGTTAAGGCAGGTCGAATCCTTCGCGCCCGCCTTATAATAAACCAACGCTGCAGCCTGTGAGAAAATAACGATGCATCTAGCGTCACAAGGTAAGGTGCAGGACGTATGTGTGTGTCTGTGTGTGCATATATATGTACAGAGTCCAGAGGTACATGGAAGCTTCTATCCATCCATGACGGACCGCAAATGACCGAGAATGGAGAAACATCCGGAACGGGGGTGGAAGGCGAAATCGATATGGAATACTGAGTACACAGTAATACAAAACGCGTTTCCGAACGCGAAGAGAGCGACGGACGACGAAATAAGATGAGGGCTGGAACAAAAAAGTAAGGGTGAAGCAAGCTATTGTCGAAATTGGCAGGCGCCGAGTTAAAAATAACCAATAGAGGAATTTTATTGTGAGATTTTATGCCCAAAAGGCACAAAGGGGCACCTGACATTCCTCCGGAACTTGGACCAAAAAAAAAACTCACAATACGGCAGAACCGCGGGGGTTCCGTCAGAAATTACGACAGGGATGGCAGATGATGGAACGGCAGAAACGATATGCCTGGAAACAAGAATTAAGAACAGAAAGTAACGGAATCAAAATGACGGAAAGAAAGAAATCGACCCCCAGACAAAATGGCAGTATGGCAAAATGAGGAGAGAAAAGGGGAAAGAGAAGCGTTGTCGTGCCCCCCAATACGAGCAGTCCCTTGAACTGCAACAGGTCGCCAAATCTGGAAGGCGAGAAAGTCAAGAAATCGGAAAGAAAAGAAAAGAAAAGAAAAGAAAGGACATCTGAGCGTTTCTCGCATGCTCCGTGGACGTGGACACATCACTGAACGGGAAGTAAAATCCGGGCAAATAGAATAAAAGAAATAAGAGAAATATAAGAAATAAAAGGGGGAGGGAAAGATCAAGTGCATATGCCCACATCGCGACCTTTTTGTTGTCTGGACCCCTTCAGGGCCTAGTAGTGTAAGTGCATACTGTACGTCTCACTTAGCACAGCTTGCTTACTATATCCAAGACAAACCCGATGGTCGTTCAATTGTCCTGGTGTGGTGCTCACAGTCAAGATGTTTTGATGTCGGTGGCCTTGTCGAGCTTGTTCTGCTTGTCAAGTTCTAGAGAAAAGGGTGTGGATGGGTGGGTATTTGTCTCTCATCTCGCTCGACACCCTGCTGCAGATCAAAAAACCAAACCATTTTAGCCCTCCTGCCTCCTGCAGCCTCCTATCCAGTTTTTCTGCGGACATACATGCAGACATGCAGACTTGCAGGACGTGCATGAAGTGCAGGATGACAAGTCTGCAGACCTTGCATGCTTGCAGACAAAGGCAACAAAAAAGAAAAGAAAAGATGCAGTCACAAGAATGCATGTCCAGGTCCGGGTCCGGAGGCTAGCTGCTTCTTTTCCCTTTTTTTCCCCTCCTTCTGTGCGCGCATTCGTGAATGTATGATTTTTATCCGAATTTGCACAAGCTTTCTTACTTGTTGTCCGCCCTCACTGGGCACTTGCCTCCCGCTCGTTTTATCTTCTTCGTTCTCACTTGGGCGCATTCTGTTTCTGTAAGACATACATTATTTTAGCTTTCTCTCGCCTCCCCTGGCCTGCCTCGGGTCCTACCCAAGGGAAGGGGGATAGAATCGTGAAGGAGGGGAGTGTGTAGGTGAGGGGAAGAAAACCATCTTCAGGAAGACC
The DNA here is from genome assembly GCA_016097105.2 of Sporothrix variecibatus. Lineage (NCBI taxonomy): Eukaryota > Fungi > Ascomycota > Sordariomycetes > Ophiostomatales > Ophiostomataceae > Sporothrix > Sporothrix variecibatus. Next base: position 3,533,773 of record JADMNI010000001.1, on the reverse strand, counting down.
AGGGAGAAGGAAGAGAATAAAGAAGGCATCTGTCGACTGCATGTCGGGCCACAACGGCGAAGCTTGCTGTAACTCGGCGCCGGAACTCGGATACCCACGGTGCTCTCTCTCCACCGTTCGTCTTTTTTTATTTTCTCAGCTAAGAAACTATCCAGCGATTGGTGCTCCGTGCGTTTTGGTGTTGATCTTGCCAACTACCATGTGACAACCTGCAGTTACGGTAACACAAAATCTTGAACGCGTATGGTCTTTTTTTGCTTCTTCTTCTCCTATTTGATCCCCTCGGTTATTTGTCTGTACCTTGACTGTACGAATTCTCTTCGCTTTCCTCAAACTGGCATCCCGGTGGCTCCAATCCAATTTGTATACGGAAAGACGGCTGGCTGCGTCTACAGCTTCGGGAGTGGCTACCGGCAGCCGAAACGAGGACGGAAATGAACGCATATGGCGCATCGGCTTTTTCTGTTTCTATCATTTGCACTGCCTGTCTTTTTACTCGCACTTTGTAAGTCCTCGAGATGGACACTGGCCAAACGGCGTTTGACAAAATAACAAACAACGAAAAGCCAGCCCAAAACCTAGATAAAGACGGGGCGCCAGATGCCATATTTCAAGCTAACACGCCTTGCCCAACCACATACTCGCACAACAGGACAAGTAAAACACGTAGTAGGCTGCTCTTAACTGTAACCATTTTGTTGTGCACTTTGCCACGTAGGCCCGGCCCGTCTTTTCGATCCCAATCCTGATAATCTGGTCCGATGTATCTCCAAGGTAACACAGGAAATGGAAACCTGAGATTGGAAAGTCCGGGATGGAACAGTAAAACGTATAAAAATCAAACAATCGTGAAAAACTGGGCAAACCGAGAAATCGACACCAACACCAATATCAGACTTTTAAGCAATGAAGTCCCCGATGCTATATACGAGTATAACTTAATTCCATATATGAATGTATCAAACGAACACTCATACTGGCTAGGACAACGGACAATATCCAACGCCGTCTAAACGACGGGTCCCTCACCTGTCCGAAAGACCCAAAAGTCGAGAACAGCAATCGAACAATGGACCCTTGTCTTGGAGTTCGCCCTTCTCCTTCCACTCCTCATTCTCTTGAACGGGCCTGTTTAGCTCTCAGCCGTTCCTCCCTACTAACCCTCTAGGCATTGGATTCATCTCTTCGGGGGCAGTGGTACTCCGATGAAAGACGCAATTTGTCAGAGTAAGAGTAGTTGTTGCCTACGAAGTACTGTTAAACGTCGCCGTCCATGCCCCTCTCTAGAGCAGTATTACAAAACCAGTCTCCAGCGTTTCTTCCTTGTTTGCGCCAGCCGATACGGCACCGTTCTCCAGGCTATGCCAGACAGAGGATAACACGCTGGAGCTTGTTCTCAAACAGAAAAACCCGCGAAAGAGGAGGAGTGCCAAGTTTAAAGTGGGCGCGAGTGGGCAAGACAATGAGCCAAAGAAGACCCATGGAGCTAACCGCCGTAACGTCCACTAGGAAAGAAATCGACAGAGGAGAGAGAGAGAGAGAGAGAACGAAACCTGGGACGGAACTGGGACAGGCGCGAACTGGCCGGCGGCCAAGAGAAATACTGGGGGGGAGGGGGGGAGGGTACATCGACAGACAAAGGCAAAGAGAATAGAATAAGAAGAAAAAACAGGCAGTGAAGCAGGACCAGGAACAAGGAATAGACATCGAAAGATACCAAAGGCTGCGGCCGCATTGGGCAAATGTAACAAGGCCACGACACAAGACACAGAATGCATAGTGCAGAGTGCAGAATGCAGGGCGTCAGTCACCAGCCAGGCGAAGCACAAAAAGCACAAGGCACAAAAGTACGAAGCCAGCTCGTGCCAGCACAGGCCAGCTCAGGCCAGCGCAAGCCACTGCAAGCCATGCTACGATGGTATCGCGGCAGGATCAGCCCAGTAGGTCCACAGGGACTACGGGGGCCATGGGGACTACATCAAACACGGCTCGGCCAGTTCAGCTCAACTCTCGGCCCATCGTCGAAGGAGTGCTTTGATGTGACGCCAGTGCTTCCCTTTCAACTCTTGCTTTTGTGGCCGTCTGTGAAGCCACTGTGATGTACATGTGTGCGCCTGTGCCTTGTTTGCAGAGTGGGCCTTGCGTACCCGCCAGACGGCTTAATTAGGAAAATAAGAAAGAAGAAGGAAGCAAGAACACAATGGAAACAAGGCGAACCGGTCCAAAAGATGCGTTGATCGATTTGATGAAATCGTTGTCAACGTCATGCAATCTAAGGTTCATAAAGAGCAAAGTCAAAAGGGAGCAAAAAATAAGGCGAAATGGATGACACACATGACCTGGCGATGGTCGGAAAAAGAAAAGAATAAGTACTCCGTAAAGGCACGAAATGCTCATCAGCTCACGAAACACAGACGGCTCAGAGTTGCATTGGACAAATATAGTTTACAGGATGGAGGGCAGATTAGAGCAGAAGGGTGGTGCATCCCACGAAGTGCTCTTGTCTAATGCCTGTGCTGGCAGCTTTATTGTTTTTTGCATATTAATCACGTTTTTGACTGGACCCTGTTTTCCAGCTTCCCCTCCCAACAGGGGGGAAGGCGCGTGCGTCGCGCGCGGCGTGCGGCACGTGCCGATATGCTATCGCTATCACCTCCCTTGTCGGAGTTATCACCTGCTTATCGTTATCGTGATTAGATAAGATAAAAAAGGTTCGCGGCAGGAACCACTAGTCGACGCAAATTGTGCAGAAAAAATGGTTGCAGAAAAAAGAGGCAAGCACGACCGCCATATCGCGGATTCTTCCTTCCGTCTCCAGACACAACGCCGCACCTTCCCACGAATACACATCTAAATCCGACAAAATGGGAAAGCGCAAGGTTGCCGCGCTCGAGAAGCTCGATGCCGACTTGTATGTTGCCCCTTTTCCGGCTTCTGCGACCTCTTTTCCGCCGACCATCACCGGCCATCACCGGCCATCACATGAAGCCTTTGCTAACCATCACCAGTGCGAGTCTGCAGTACAAGATCCGGAGAGACCCAAAGCAAGTATTGCCCGACGGTGGAGGCAACGCCATAGGGGTCACTGTCCTCTTCTTGGGAGGCTCTTTGGACAAAATCTAACCTTTCTCTAGATCATACGAAGACGAGTTCCAGAGACAATACGAGCAATATGGTGCGTGGATAGCCTTGCACATCTTTCCTTAGGCACACTAACTAACGACCCGCCCACAGTCTCCCAACGAGATCTCTTTCTGACCGCGCCGGCAAATGCCTCGCCGGACCAGATCCGGGCCTTTCACGACCTGATCGACCTGCTGGCACACATCGCCGACTGCTACCCCGAGGCTCTTCGCAGCTTTCCGGACGACCTGGCCGCCATCCTGAGCCAGCACCATGCCGTGCTTCACCCGGAGCTGCGTGACAAGATCGTCATGAGCTTTGGCCTGCTGCGCCGCAAGGACATCCTGGACTCACCCGCTTTCGCCCGCACCCTCTTCCCGATCCTCGTTCACACGCCCAGCAAGACGCTGCGCACCCTGCTCTTCCGCCGCATCGTCTCGGACCTGCGCAACGCCAACAGTCGCACCAAGAACCATAAGCTCAACCGCACCGTGCAGACTGTGCTGTTCAACCTCGTCACTTCTGACCGCACATCCGCCCGTCCCATCTGGGCCGTCAAGATCACACGTGAGCTCTGGACCCGCCAGATCTGGGTCGATGAGCGTCCCGTGGAGGTGATGCGCGAGGCGTGCCTGGGCGACAACGAGAAAGTTGTCGTGTCGGCCGTGCGCTTCTTCTTAGGTGGTGACAAGGCGCGCGAAGAGCTCGAGGATGACAGCAGCGACGACGAAGGTGGCCAGAACAAGTACGGCGGCGTGCTGGGCGGCGGTGCTGGCGGACCCGTGGACCTCAAGAAGATGAAGCAGGGCAGCCTGCACAGCAAGAAGACCAAAAAGATGGCCAAGCGCCTCGAGCGGGCCGTCGACAAGGTCAAGAAGATGGAGCGCAAGAAGCAGCAGCCGCACATGCTCAACTTCTCGGCACTGGTGAGTTCTTTTTCTTTTTTTCTTTTCTCGTATCTTCTATCCTTTTTGTCGCACGTTGCCTTCCTTGGCTTCCTTGCCTTTCATTCCCTTCCTTTTTCGTCTATTTTTCCATTTCGTCGTGATCTCCCTTTTCTCCTCGTTTTCGCCCGGTTCTCATTTTCGCCCGGTTCTCATTTTCGCCCGGTTTTTTCGTTCTTGTTTCGCTCTCTTTTTTCCATTCTCCTCTTTCTGTTTTCCATCTGCTCCTTTTTCTCTTTTTCCATGCGTGATTTCTTGGCAAACGAGTTAAGCCCAAAACGGGTCACACATCGACGATACGGGTTGCACTGGTTGCAACGGTTTTTGGAGCTTGGGAGAGAGACATAGAAGAAAAGAGAAGGGAGAAAAAACGGGCGAGAAAAGCAGACCACCCACCCCCAATGCACCCCACCCCCCTCCCGGCCCCAAAAAATAACACGAAACACTTCTTATGATCTACAAGTGGCTAACGTTTAAATTTTTCGCGCGCCCGCCCGTCAGCATCTTCTCCACGCGCCACATGATTTCGCCGAGGCGCTGTTTACGCGCCATTTACAGTCGTCCAAGTGCAAGTTCTCGCTGGACAGCAAGCTGCAGATTCTCCAGCTGGTTACGCGCTTGCATGGCCTCCACAAGCTCATCATCCTGCCGCTCTTTAGCTGGTTCACCAAGTACCTGACGCCCCGTCAAACGTCCGTCACCACGTTCTTGGCATCGCTAGCGCAAGCCGTGCACGACCAGGTGCCGCCCGATGCCCTGGAACCCCTGTTGGCCAAAATTGCCAATGAGTTTGTGTCGGAGGCCTCTGCGGCCGAAGTGGCCTCGGCCGGCTTGGCGGCGATCCGCGAAGTCTGCTTGCGCCAGCCGCTCGCCATGAACGAGACACTGCTGCAGGATCTGGTGCTTCTCCGCAAGAGCAAGGACAAGAGCGTCATGATGGCCGCACGTGGTCTCATGTCGCTGTTCCGTGTTGTGGGCGCCGAGATGCTGGCCAAGAAGGACCGTGGCAAGGAGGCGACCATGGGTCTGCGGAGCGGCGAGATGAAGCTGCGCAAGTACGGCGAGGAGGCCACTGGTGGCGGCATCGACGGCATCGAGCTTCTCGAGGAGTGGAAGGCGGCCGAGAAAAAGCGGAAGCGTGCTGCTGAACGCGCCGAGAACGGCGAAGACGAGAACAGCGACGAAGACGACGAGGACGAGGACGACGATGAGGACGACTCGGACAACTCGAGCGAGTGGGACATGTCGGACCACAGTGACGACTCGGGCGGCTGGATCGACGTCAGCGAGGACGAGGGCCCTGCCAAGCTGCCTCCCATGAAGAAGCAACGCAAGGGCAAGAAGGCTGCTGAGGATGATAGTGGTGATGAGGATGACCAAGAAGAGGAGGACGAAGGCAACGACGGCGACAGCGAGGAAGACGACGAGCCCAAGAAGCAGTCCATCTCCAAGCTGGCTACGACGACCGTGCTGACACCGGCCGACCTGGCCAAGCTCCGCGAGCTGCGCATGGAGGCCAGCGTTGAGAAGGCGCTCGGCAGCAAGGCGGCTGCCACGGCCAGCCGCTACGCCAAGGCTGTGGCCGCACGTCACACCGACGACGGTCTGACGGCCGAACAGATTGAGCTGGCGTCGACGCTGCGCAAGGCCACCAAGGAGGAGCGGATTGCCAAGGCGCAGGAGGGCAAGCCGTCGCGCGATTCGCACCAGTCGGTGCAGGCCCAGCGCAAGGCCAAGAAGGTGGCCGAGGGCAAGTCGCTGACCAACCAGGAGAAGTCGCGCAAGAAGAACATTTTCATGACCATGGGCAAGGCGCGGGCCAAGAACCGGCGCAGTCTGACGGAGACGCGCAAGGCGCTCAAGGCCCACGTCACACGCTCGAAGCGTGGCGGCCGGAGAGGCAACCGCGATGCTGCGTAGTCAGCTGTGTTTTTAATTGTTTCTTTCTTTCTTTCTATTTTTTGTTCGTTCGTGTAGTAGTAATTAGCTCATTAGGATACCATAAAATGGGGTGCCGTCCGTGGGAGGGGGGGGGATTATGGGTGTGGAAATAGAGTGCATTGCATGCATGCCCCTCCCCTGTGCAGGAAAATAGAATTCGATCGGGCAATGGTTTTTGCTCGTCCACTAGATGTTTTGCCTGACTACTATTGAACATGCTCTTCTGTGTACACAGAGGAACGCACTGATCCTACGTCTTGTGATACCTTTTACCTGTACCTGGTGGCAGTCAAGAGCTACCAAGTCCTCTTCAGCCATCTCTACAAGTTTCTATCGTAGCCCAGCCGTCTGAATAATCACACAATATGCCGTCTTTCATCGTCCTCTCCCAGGTCCCATCCAACCCATTTAACCTGTCGTTGACGAGGTTTCCCTTGCCCTACGGAACGAGTAGCAGCATGAGCGTTGTGAAAATTATTAAGAGGGAGGTGCTTGCTACGTTCGGTTCTGCCCACCTACTAGGACGACTAATAAGTTTTTAGCGACAACAATGCAAGGCCAAAGAGAGCCTCAAACAATAGAAGAACCCGAGAAGACAATAGAGCACGGTTTGAGAAAAGCGTCAGGCGATATGGTCCGTAATAATGCAGTTTGCCAGGCCGGTAGCCAAGCTCCTGTCAGCATGGCCTAAAGACTCGTGGGAGTTGACGGGATCATGCAAATGTCATATGTTGCTTTCGAGGCTGTCAAACTTGATAGCAATATTAGTGGGGAAATTTTTATCAAATTCACAACTGAAAAGGTCCGTTTTCACACCTGTGAAGCTAATGGATGCTCTGATAATATCGAGAGCTGCGAGGAATTATACCCTATGCCATTTTGACAGAGCCCGTAATTGATGAGTAAAATGCGTAGGGGACGAGACAGATCGATGCGTGAAGCTTGAAGTTTGAACTGCACAATCCCAGATGTAGGGATTAAACAGGGGCCTGCAACAAACAATATAACACCACGTGATGCTCTCTCCTTGGCGCGTTCCCTTCCTTCGGCGCTTGCATCATGGCACTCGTTCATAAGGCTATTCTTCCCTGTTTATTCCCTGTTTGTTTGTTTCTTTCTTCTGATTTACCGGTGTCTCTCTGTCGTCTGTTTCTTTCCTTGATTACATCTGACGTTCTGTAATGCTTATGGTGTGCTTTTAGGCCTACGTTGGAACGTAAAGCTACGGCCACATGTTAAACATTTTTCAACTCGACAGGTCCCTAGCCTTGGAGCTCTCCCTTCTTTTTTGCCCTCTCTCCTGCTCATCCCTCCCGAGTAGTTCGCGCCGCCGATTGGAGATTCGAGAAGGATTCCGACCCGATCGGGGAAAGCAATGGAAACAAAGACGATTTACACATAGAGTGGCCCTATAGCAGCACTACGCTCTCTGGGAATACTGGAGCGACTCACCGGTGAAAAGAAGATGATACTAGAAGTAGAAAGGGGGCAGGTCAAATTCTTCAGAGACAACGTCGATCCAGTGAAACGAATACCAACATCGAATGGGATCCAAGAGGGTCTGAGAACTGGCAACAGGGCCCTGCTACTCGGTACTCCTGCTACTCGGTACTCCTGCTACTAGTTCTGGCACACCGCCAGAACGGTACTCCCAAGACCTCTCAAGACTACCCCTCCCCCCTCCCCCTCCCCCCAAAAAAGTGGACAAGCAGCCGTTACGATGAGGATCGAGATTGTTTGAGTGCCCATTGCCCTACGAGCACCTGCGGCCGCCTTTGTATGCACAGATGCAGAACCCTCACTTTGCTCGGTCATCCTCCGTACAGACAGAGGAGGCACAGAATAAGAGGGAGAGATGGGCCATGCAAGTCAGCAATGCGGTGCTCAATTCAAGGGAGAAGTTCGAGACGAGAAGGTCAGAAAAGAAACTCAGAAAATGAGTGCCCGGACACCAGGAAGGATGAGCCCATGCCCTATGATCCCCATGTCCCTTTGCCCATCGCCATTCCAGTAATCAAAGGGCTGAGAGCTCGCTTACAGGAAGGAACGGGGGGACGACGAGCAAGGGACGACAGACGAGGGGCTATATCTAACCGTCTCACTCGTGGGATAGCTTCAGTATGATGTGCTATGTGCTGTCCATGTAAGATACGCAGCAAATGAGGCGGCATGCAGCCAGTCCCTGCAGTATCCATTGCCTTGATTTGATTCTTGGAGTCTGTCGTGCTTCTCGTTCTCGTTAGTATCGTGCTAACTTGAGCAATCTCAGCAAGCACACTCACAGACTTGCATGCTGCATTACAGCGCATCTGATGGGGCCTTCCTAGGCCGGCTTCTACATCTGACATGTCAGTTTCGAGGACTCGGGGGGCGTCCTCTAATTCCATTGTCTGTTGGCAGTGCAACCCAACCTTCTGCCCCTAAACGCCGGGAGACGACAGCATCAGGCCTAGGGCGGGCCCGACCTCAATAAGATGGCTGCACTCTTCTAGTCCTCCTGACGTTGCAGTGCATCGACCCTGATTTTTTGTCTTTGCCATCCACGACGTGCTGCCCGGCATCTTACTTAGTACTCAAACAAGAACAAAAGAGAGGTACGCATGTCTCTATCCGCACTCTCTCTCAAGCGACCTCCAAACGGACGACGGAAACAACGAAAGAAGGGAGGGTGCGGCGGCTCTTTTGGAGAATTGGCCCTTTGCCAATATAAGAAACATCTCCCGCGCCTAGGCTGCATGGAATCGGTTACAAAGACTACAAAGCAGGCGACGATGCATACGCGAGAAGGGTGATGAGAGCGACCGTCTTTTCTTTTGGGGAGAAGGAAAGTCGCTTGGCCTGAGACCGCGAAAGTGTGTCGATGCCACACCAACAGATACCAGACAAAAGATTGTGCATTACAAGAGGCACTTACAAGAGCAGCAGTAAGACGAAAACAAGTCTCCGCGATGTGGGATGCTGTCGAAGAAGGTGTGGTAGAAACGAAAACAGATAGAAGGCAGCTCAAAAGACCATCAAAGATAGCGCCCATGGTCCAGACCGCTAAACCGCTTGAAAAAGGAGGGCATGGAATTCAGCGAGCAGTTGCAGCGAGCAGTAAACCACCCAGCGGGACTGCCAGCGGGACCTGGTGGACTTTTTGGGTGGACTCTGTGGACTCTGAACTCGTGGACTTTCTTGAGTTGGCACTGGGACTTTTATCGGGTTCTGGGCGGGCGGGGCCAGGTCTAGAGGTCTAGTTCCAGAGCTACTATCGTGATGCTAACGCCCTACCGTAGCGTCATGCCGTCCGTTGTCTTGGTCTTAATTTCAATGTATTGGGTTATTTCCCTTTTGGATCATTTGAATACGAAGTAGCAGGTGCACGAGAAAGAAAGAGAAAAAGAAAGAAACAGGGCCTCACGATATCACAAGAGATTGATCGGGTCGTGTCCGATTGTCTTACTGCGACCTCGATATATTCTCTAGCGCCGGAGCCCACAAGAAGGAGGGCCAGGCCTAGCCAGACTGGAAGTTGTTGGCATTTAATACAAAATCAAATGGAGACATAACACGTTCTACAGCTAGCTGCGAGTGCAAAATTTCAAAAAATCAACTGCCGAAACGTCTAGACGGTGGCTCCAGAGACCAGGGAGGAACCTCAACGGAGAGTTCCGTGCAGATGATGTCGTCGTCACTTTTAGAGTGCAATAAGCCATAGGGGGGGAAAAAACTAAAGCACGAATACTGAGTAAAAGAGGAGACTAGCTCTTCGTAAGAAAAGGAGAATAAAGAGGAGAATAAATTAAGTGTCCGTCTTCAGCGGCTATCCCTGTTTCCTCTTCGCCGCAGTCGGGATGGACAGACGTGTCTGTAAACATAGCACACCGGGGGCGTGCAGACGACAAAGACGACAAGACGCATTGTGAAGGTGGAAAACTACTCGCAATTCAGTGAATAGGGACGACGGCATGTGGTATCAATACGTCGTAGCGTCGGTTCTTCACCTGGCAGCTCTCTCCCCATGGCGTTGGACGTCTGCATATCGGTGATTCGTTTGGTTCTGGCGATAGCCTCTGGTGGTGATATTTTCTTTTCGATCATCGGTCCGCATTACTCACGGTCTTCTTTTTTTGGTGGCTTTCGCAGCTCGTTTGTAGACCCCCTGTATTATCTACTTTGGACATGCTTTTCTTCATGTTTTCCTTGCCTTTTTTTTTTTCACTGCCTGCCGCGGAGAGACAAGGAGGGAGAGAGAGAGAGAGAGGCAAAGGGCGGCGAACAGATCACCATCCTAGGCGATAATAGAGCAAGATCGCTTGGGAAAATAGGGAACAAAGAGAGAACACCAAAAATCAGGAAAGCTGGGGATGTAGACTTGGGGGGATGGGCGGCAGCTTTCCTGTAGCACGACACACCTCAGTGCACCAACACGTCGTTTTTCGTCTTTTGGCCTCCCTGTGGCATTTTTTGCTTGGGCTTTCTGTCACTATCCGTCCGGTTTGGTTTGGTGCAATTTGGGCTGCTTGGGACCCGACTGGGCCCTACCTCGTTTTCGTTGCTTTCTTGCGCATCTTTTTGTGCTTTTTTCCACTTTGCTCGACGTCGGTCAAACTAGAAAGGCAGAGACGCCTTGCTAGCCCCCTTTGGAACCCTTTTGGAACGAGCAGGCTCCTCCCCAGAGGGAAAGGGCTCGAGGATAAAAGTGAATGAAATTACAGGGCAGTTGGATGTAACTGAAGACACGAGGTTGAAAGAGAGAAACTGATATGACAAGGAAGACGATATATGGCGGTCTCCAAGCGGCTACTACTATTACTAGGAGGTACAGGAGGGGTGTGCGATCACAAGTGCCGTGCCAGTCTGTCGCTGCAGACGTTACTCTTCGTGGTGTCTTGAATTTAACCCTCTTTCTTTGTGATCAGTGGCAGCATTGTATTTTGCCCAGTTGAGCTGTCGCTGCTCGCCTTACGTCAAGATGAACACTCGCCGAGCCCTGTCTTTTTGCTTCGTCTTCTTCTTCTTAAGGAGTTCGTAAATGCCTGCGATTGGGACCAGGGCCGAGCCCAAAACAAGCTTATCGTGATCCGCTCTTTCATCTGGTCTTGTTCCCTCTCTTTTGTGGCGGTACTGTCGGTCAACTCTCGTTGCTCCTCATCGTTCATTTCAACATGGCCGAAATTTTGCGGGCTTGGGTTGCCTCGCGCACTTGTCCGTCTCCTCATCTCCTCATTATTGTCGTCTTCATCTGTCTGTCAGTATATGCTAGCGGAGAAGGTACTAGGTGTCTGCGGGAGGAAAGAAGCAAGTATAAACGCGTCGAGAAAACGGAATATCCGATGTTTTGCCCAGAGAGTGTATTACTGTGTAGACAGCTCAGTAGACAATAGTCGGAACAGCTGCCAAGCATTTTTGTAAATTGAGTGCAAACGGCCGCCATGCTGCAGCACACAGAAGAAGTAAAGTAGAAAGATACAGCGGGCCTTCTTACACATGCGAGCATGGTATCGTGAAGAATAGTGGCTCTCCAGAGCCTCTTCGCAAGCTATCTTACAAGCGCTCTACATGCCAGAACGGAACTATTGAAAGACAACCACCCAAAAACTTCCAGTGGCGTAATAATGAGTATCCTCAGAGCGACATAGCACAGAAAACGGGCCGGGAATGGTCGACCTAGAGCCCTTAGAGGGCGCCTCGGTGTATTGTTAACGCAAAAGAGGCCTAGGAATGCATCGTGATGTATGGCTGCACACTGGAGAAACGTCGCATCCCTCAGATGGACGGGAACGCATTACAGTATGGCTCGTAGGGCAATTGTGGTGTGGTATGAGATGTTTGTGAGTGGTCAACATGGTTGTAACGGAGCATTTGCCGGTCATTGCGTGAATCATCGTGAAGGACGGGCGATGTGGGCGCGGCTGTGGCGCACTGGCGATGGAGCAAAATTTCTCGGATTTGGTGACAGGCATCGAATATCGCGGCTCACCATACACTGGCTATGCACTACGAACCATTAAGGCTACCAGAGGTCAGAGCAATCGAAAATACATAAGCAGGTATTGGTTGTGCAAATTGAAGCAAAAGTCTGCATGGTTGTCGATTGCGAGGCAGCTGTCAAAGCAGGAAATGGCCAAAGAAAGAGGCCGAACACACATCACCGTTGGAGAATATGTCGATTATGTTTGTTTTATCGGTTATTCAATGCTAGAATATATACCCATGAATAGCGATTGTCCTATATTCGAGTGTGGCGATATACGCGAAATGTGAAGTTTGCGGTTTGCAAGCATCCCGCGATGCTGGATAATGTCGCGAGCTTCGTGTAGGGAAGACAACGGTGACGGTATGGGGATCGTTGTCGACTATTCTTATACAATGATGTCCATACATGTATAAGACGCGAATGTTGATGATGAGCTGTACAATGACGACAATGCGCCAATGCAGAGATGAGAGGTATGGCAATTATGTTGCCATAAAATGAACGGTGCAGGATGAAAAGGCAGCGAAGATATACCACCATTGCGTTGCTGCACTGCTTGAAATGACTGGCTGATGCGGGCGTTGCCCTCGGATATATACCCGGCGACATTCCGGCAGCGAGTGTCCGGTGATGGCTGTCGCGGCAACAGCAAGGTCGTGAGAGTTCAGGCGGCCGTACGTGCGGTGAGACTGCAGTCGGCCTTCACCATTCAAATAGTCGTATTGAGAATGGCTGTCTCTAAGTGAATGGGCTCCTGGTGATGGCAAATGAGCATTGGCAACTCGGTCTGCACACTGTTGGTGCACGTCGAGGTGCGACTCGACTACCTGGACAGCACGATCTGGGCAGCATCTTGAAGAAAAGTCTGACATGCTCGATCCTGTATTCCTGCAGGCCCATTTGATGCACTTCGTCGGCAATCCTATGAAGGACACGACCAGCGTGCAATCACACAAGGATGGCTTGTCATGTTAGCGTGCAACATTAGCATAACATGTGAGCGCCGGCGGCATATAGAGCCAGTATAAGACGATGACGAAATATAGGGGGCTTGTCTGTAAAATATAAAGATTAAGTAGCCTCATAAAAGTCATGCATATATCGTGTGCGGGTGGAGTATCTAGGTACGATCAGTCGTGATGCTTGTTGACATCGCGAAATGTTCTGTGAATAGCTTCATGTGGTGTGGACAACCTCGATAGTACACTATGATTAGTGTGATTATATTATTCACGCAAAGAGCAGGGACCATTAAGTAGATCATAAAAGCAACTCCATTTTTGTAGCCTTGTATTGTAGAGTTTGTAAAATTGATGCGGCAGTGGTAGAGTCAAAGTTCTTCCCACAAGCCATATATGAAAAACACCTTCCCTATTTTCAAGAGCACATCATCCCAGTGCTGTCCCGTTCCTGCCTCTTACCAGAGAGAATTTATCCCTCGTAAGTCCATCCCAAACGCAAAATAACAACAGAACATGAGGAAAATAAGAACAAGGAGATGAGTGTAGATAAGTTGGTGTCCGTGCAGGACGAAGTGACAATAAACCATGAGATAGACTCCGTCCGAGATATGACATAAAGAAATGATAATGAAAGAACATAAAAACTGCGACGCCGAGGATATCCCGAAACGATGAGAAAAACAAATGTGAAATGCGATTATGTGGCGTGATGTGATGTGTGAGAGATGCATTTGTGAACGCGAGCTGTCGAAGAAAAGGAAGTCATAAAAGGTCCGCTACATGGACGACCTAGTTCCAACGATTCCGAGTCCAGTCGTAAACAGTCTCCATGTAGTCGGACCACGACTCGCCAGACAGCGTGGGCACATCCGAGATGCGCTTGCCAGTGATCTCGTCGGCGCCCAAAAAGGCCAGGTCCATCTCGCCGGCAAACTTGGTGTAGTGCTTGTTCGTAAACTTGAGCGTGCCACGGTGCTCGCCTGTCTGCATGTTGTTGTCAACCAGACCCCGGCCACGCCAGCGGACATAGAACTTGAGCGGTGGCCGGCCGCTCATCTGCGGCATGGGCGTAGAAGGAGTGCTCGGCGTCTCGGGCGCGGTGGCATTGTGGACGGGTGTTCCCTGGTGGCCGCCGGGGTGGCCGACGTTGCCAGGGTGGCCTGGGTGTCCCTGGTGGCCCGGGCTGCCGTGCATACTGCCCAGACCACCACCGACCAGAGCTCCAAGACCGCCGAGGTTGCCCTGCATATTAGGCGGTGGCATCACGGACATTCCGGGCATGCCACCCATACCCTGCATCCCGGCAATGGGTGCCAGACCTTGCCCTGGGGGTCCTTGTTGGTGTTGTGGGTGTTGTTGTTGGTGCTGCGGATGCTGCGGATGCTGCGGGTGCTGCGGATGTTGAGGATGTTGGGGGTGCTGAGGGTGTTGTTGGGGATGTTGCGGCGGTGCACCAGGGCCCGTCCGTGCCTTCTTGCCGGACATGATCTGCTGCTGCTGGACATCGCTGTGCCGGCCCGCGCCGTTAGGGGGCTGTTTGCGCTTGCCAGCGGCCGACAGTCGTCTCCGCCGCCGCGCCGGTCTGGATCGTCACCGGCATCCAGTCGCCGCACGTGGCTCGTCAGCTGCTTTTCGTCGGCTGACAAGATCATGACGCCCAGCACAACACCGAAATGGAACGTCCCTTTGTATACGCCGGGCGTCGAGGTGGCTGCGACGTCGAGCGTCAGCGTGCCGTTGACCGACCACTGGTCCTGGATCTCCTTGCTTGTGATGACGTAGGCGCCGACAATCGTGGCGGGTAGCAGGTCTTCGGGTTTGCGCGTGCTGCCCTTGGGCCGGCCACGAGGCCGCTGGGCATTAGGGTCGCGGCGGGCGTCCCACTCGGCCACCATTTCGTCGCGGAGGGTCTCGACATCGGGGGTCATCTTTCGGAACTGTGAGACAGAAATACAGTTAGCTTCGAAGCTCGTCAACGTCGTCATGGTGGGGTCGGATCGGTTATGGTTCGTGGGGGCCGAAAAGAAAGAAAAATATAAAGCAAAAGGACGAAAGCAAAAGGACGAAAGCAAAAGAGCAGAAAGACACAGATAAAATAAAAAAACGTACGTTGCCTGCTGTCACCTGCTCGCGGAAAATGGCCAGCACCTCATCCGATGATGACTGATATGGCGGCGGGATGCCGTAGAACCGGAACTGTGCCAGCATAAACTTGCGCGACAGTGTCCGGGACGCCTCCATGTCCGTAATCTTCTCCATCTTGGGTGGCCGGCCGCGCCCGAGCTTGATCTTCCACTTGTCCGGTTCGCTGGGGTAGCAGAGCCGCAGCAAGTGCTGTGGCCGCTCAAAAGCAACGCCGTCAATCGTAGAGAACGTCCCGTCGTATTGAAACCCGCCGCGCCGAATTGGCTCCGGCTTGACCACAACCGGCGACGGTGTCGGTTCTTGTGTCGGCGGCGGTGCTACCGGCGTCTCCATGGCGGCTATGTTGGCCATGGCGGCAAGCTCTGACCTCAAAGCTCGAGGCTCGGAGCTCGGAGCTTTTCTTTTTTTTTTGCGCGTCACCTGTTTTTCTTTCTCTTTTCTTCGGCTTCGAACCCCAATCGCGCGTCCGGCAGCGACGGAGGGTCAGGAAGTCGACGACGACGAAGAGGAGAGGTCGAATTGAAGCTCCGCGGAATCAATTGCCAAGCGAATTGGCGTGGACGTTTGCCCGTCGTGAACGATATAAAAAAAATATCACAATAAAAAAAAATAAACTTTAAAAAACAAAGCTGTTGTTTCCTTTTTCGATTTAATCTTTTTTGTCTTTTTTTTGTAGCAAAAATTAATGACGAAAAAAGTTGGGCGAAAGTGGGAGGGGGAAAGAGCGTTGGGGATGGTGGTCGAAAAAAAAAAATTGCAAAAAAGGGCGTGGGCCAGAGGGGCAGCAGAAAAAAAAAAATGAAAAATTGGGCCAGCCACCAGAAAAAAAAAAGGGGAGGGGGACGAAAGAGCAAGGGACAAGACATGAGAGGGAAGGAGCGAACAGGCACAAAGAACGAACGGGAAGCTGTGGAAAAAAGTGGGGTCGGTCGGAGCTTTTGGTGCACCCAAAGGGCTCCCAACTCTTAGAGGAGCACCCATTGTTAAAATTAGCACTCGGCAGAAAGCCTGTGTCCCCAAAGACTGCCGTGATTGAATTAGTCCAGCTCGTCTTTTGTTTGGCGAGACACGGCAAACGAATAGATTAAACGGACTGGAATTCCGGAGCACAACGTACGGAATACGGGAGGGGGGAAAGCCCAGAAGCAGAGCTGGGCGGACAGAGAAAAGGTCACACGACTTGGGCTTGTCCTGCGCCTGCCGTTTGTGTATTCTCGTTCTTGCCCAGTTGAGGAGTTCGAACGACAACTGTGGAAGGAACGATGTGTTAGTCTACGAATCCAGCAGGCTGCGACGCTGCTCCTTCCTTTACAGCCCTGTACTCTGTCCTACTTCCTTCCTCATGAGATCGCACCTCTCGAAACACGCCGTTGCCTCGTCTCTCGTCCAACTGCGTGCACTGACAGCAAGAGGCGCCCGTTCCTGGACCCCTGTTTTTCCTGAAACGGGCGCCAATTTGATATCACGTGATTAGACTGAAGCACCCTTCATCACGGTCATACATTCACTGACAACCATCAACCCTCCGTGAACTTTGAAGATGAGTGAATGCTTTTAGGTGGCGGGATCTATCAGGGCTGATTCTTTTGCTCTCCATTTTAATATGGCCTTATTTTTTTAACAATCATAATCGGAATGGGTTTTTGTTTAGAATTAATAGAAAGTAATTTGAATAATTTGAACACGAAGATGAATTTTGTTTTTTTGTTTTTCTAAAACAATATTCAAACCTGAAAAAAAAAAAATATAAAAAAAACCTATGCAGAAGATGAGAAGAAGAAGAAGAAGAATGAAAAAAAAAACGAATGAGATTTATTTGTTATTTTCGTACCATGAAAAAGAACCTCATCTCACTCCCTCACTCCAAAGATCTCACAAACATGTCGCTCGACGTCGTCCTACGTCACAGCACTATCTGAGAGCCGATTCTTCACTTTTCACATAAAGGACCCTATTCTCGGCTTACTGTTTGGATAAATATGTGATAGTTGACCGCGTTATATGCTTACCTGGAGGTAAATATTGATTGTATTTATCCAGCACGGCTATTTAGTGCATCGTCGGATTTCTTTATTCACGATGCTTTTGTCTACAACTGCTCGGTCTGTGTGAGCTCGTGACGTGAATCGACCGTACCATATCTACCTCGGACATCGTCTGCTCTTTCAATAATATACGACCTCGGTTTTACGACTGCTCATATCCCCATCCTTGACTTTACCTAGTTCATTGAGTGACTAGTGAGCTAATGGTTTGTGAAAGTTGTAGAGTA
This sequence comes from Sporothrix variecibatus, assembly GCA_016097105.2. NCBI lineage: Eukaryota > Fungi > Ascomycota > Sordariomycetes > Ophiostomatales > Ophiostomataceae > Sporothrix > Sporothrix variecibatus. The sequence continues at coordinate 3,516,424 of JADMNI010000001.1, read as the reverse complement.
TGTAACACCCATTGCATAACAGCGGGCTTTGAGATCATGGCACAACATGACAGACCACAAGTCAAAACAGTCAATTACTTGAGCTTCATGCACCAGTGAACTCTTTTCATCATTCTCACCCACTTGGGCGTCACTAAAGACTGTTTGGCATAGGCATCTTGGACGGGCAGTTCTACGTCGCATACGTTACGGCAAAGCCACCGAATGGCAGATTTCAGACCATCCTCCACCCCATGTACTATTCAGACATCTTCTTTTAAGGCTCATGTGATTATGTTTACAGCTGTCGTTGATATCTGCTTGTGATAGTTGTTGTTGTAGGAACATCCATATTTAGAATATGCATCTTCGAAAGGAAACATCCCACAACCTTAAAACGCATTAGCTTGACAGGTGTACGTGTTTGCTGATGATATTGACGTTTGTTTGTTTCAATCGCAAGGCGCACTTTCAAGGAGAAGAGGATACGAGGAGAGCACAGCATCTGGGAGGCCGCCTTTAAAACATGGGGAAAACAACTCATTAACTCATTAAAGACATCAGATAACGAAGATGAGCAGCCCCGCATATCACAAAAAGAAAAATGGCAGATTCTGCCTCGTTGCTACTCATTTTAAGCTTGGGTGTGTACAAGATAGACTGTGTACGTATGCTTCCCATCCCAACGACACCCGCGATGCAGAAAGAGTACCCACACCCTGCTCGGGCATAAGCATTTTCCAAAATTTGGGTCGCGTCCCGGACAGGGGGAACACATCAACTGAAGTTTTGCGGGTATGCTTCCGTTTATGGAAAGCAGCCGGGGAGAGGGGTGTTTATCTTTTGCTTTCTTCATTCCTTTTCGTATTATCCTGTGAACTCCGTAGATGTGTGGTACGGAGTACTTGTATTATGCCATCGTCAAATGCCCGTTTTTGCCCAAGGTCAAGCAGATCAAGGCCACGGTGTTCCATTAAACAGATGGGCAGAAAAGGCGGAGAGTTAAGAGCCTGCGAGAAGTCAGAAGAAAGGCTTGGACTCCACTAGATGCAAGATGCGGTCTGATAAAGAGGAGAAATTTGGTTGTGATTCTTCCTTGTCTGGCTCGTCTTACTCCGCTCCTTGTAGGGCAGGGCTAGGCAGCAGAATTCTAGATTTCCTTTTTCGCTCGATGCTAACACTGCCAATGCAGCCAATGCAGCCAACGCCCCCGGGGCGGTCCCTCTATTTTTGGAGGCAAATTCGGGCATAAGAACGTGTCACGTCGGACTTTTGAGCCTTAGCTGGCAAGGATGAACAAGAGAACAAGCCAAAGCAAAAAAAAAAAGGCCAACACTGCCTCACGATTTGCTATGCGGTGGGCTCTTTTTCGTTTGTTTCGAAAGTCTAGACGTACCGGCAGTTGTGAACAAAGAAAAGAGTTACGATGAGCAAGTAAAAAAAGGACCAGAGGCAAAAGACCAGTGGAACCGCCAGACAACGCACAAGGATTGGGTTGCGGCCGGCAGTGAAGACCCAAAAAGCAAGCAGAAGAAACAGGAACGGAGTTATTTTCAGGAGGATTTCCCACAAATTCAGGGGAGAAACGAAATAAACATGGGCGCTAGATGGCGAAGAGCCAATGGGCACGACTTTACCCACTGGCCCCACAGGGTGTGGAAATGGGCTCGTCATGCTGGGATGGTTTGGGGACTTTCACTACTACTGAGTAGACAGACACACTGAGAGCAGCAGAATTTTTTTTGTTCAGGGCATTGCGCACGCAATACGTTGGATGTTGCGTATGCCAGGATGCCCTAGAAGAGCAAGATGAGGGGAGAAAAGGGCCTGGGCCAGGGGCAGAAAAACCTTGGATCCCATTGCCGTTTTGGGGCGAAAACCAGAGATGCTTGCTGATTTTGGTTTGCCGGGGGTAAGGGGACAAGCCACCCCTGGCGCCGTTCTATTTTTACGCGGGCATCACCGTGACTGGGACATTTTGGACGATTCTGCAGAGTGAAGGGTTAGCATTTAGCAGGGCACCCTTGGCGTGTCTGATCTGTGACCTGTCTCAGCTGTTTTTCGCCTGTTGCAGCATCGAGAGTGTGTGAGTGTCTTCTTTTGTACATTTTTGCATCACTTTATGCAGTTTTGACGGCCCTCCGCATGTCTCATGTCGAGGGTCGTTCATACTGGCCGCCTAGATGTGGCAGAAGACAATATGGCATGGCATGTTTTCCCTCACAATGTCTTGACTGGCTTTGACTGAGTCTGTGACACAAACAAGGCATTTCCTTGATACCGCGGTGATTAGAATCCTTCTCGGGACAGTCACCTCACGATGAGCCTTTTGAGCACCGCGAAGCAGGGAGAAAAAAAATAAACAAAGTGGTCTCGACCAATCCACCCCGGGTTTTCGAAGGCATTGACAAAGGCAAACGTCAAAATGCCAAAGTAGAAAGATGCTCAGCAAGGAAACAAGCACTGCGTGGTGCTGGATGCTCGATTAAGCTTGCACGACTTGCCTGCCGGATGGTGCATGAACGCCACCGCGATAACAGTAAAAGAGCGAGAGAGCGAAAGATGCACGATTTTCCCTCTTGTCTTCGGAGCCGTCGTCATGGCACTGGGGCTGAGAGCCGTCCGAAACGGCGATGCAAAAGGGCTGAGAAAATACTTCGTAGTGATGACGATGGTCGCGGCCTTTGAGCCCTTTCTGGTGCACGGCAGTTCGTAATTGTTGACATTCTTTCCATCCTTCTCGGCCGTTCTACCGTCTCGCGAGGTGTGAGCGTTTCGCCAAGTCATGGAGCGGCCGAGACGGATAGCCTATGGCGGAGGAAAACCCCAGTGGAAAAGGACGCAAGGACCAGTTGGTGCTCCATAACTTGTGCGTAAGAGACTTGTTAAGGCGTGTTTTTGAAGTTTTTGTGGGTGCGAGTTTGCAAGCTTCGAGGCGCTACGACTTTTTTTTTGCAGTATTTCCAGTGTGTGGATGGCTTCATGGAAACAAGTGCGCTGCGCTGGCGGCTTCAAGGGTGAGAGACGAGAGACCGAGCCACCGGCCACGGCGATAAAAACCGCCCTAGTGATCGCCCTGCTGCTCTTTCCTTTTCTGCCATTCTTGCCCTGTCACTCTCGAAATACCACCGGCAGCGATGCGCTAGTGTGCTGGGAAACTCCGCTTTGGCGTGGATCCCCCCTGCTTTTGCCACGGACTTTGCGACGGCATTTACCGCGTGGCCCTGTCAGTTGTGTTTTGTGACGCCGGCAGGCACGATCGAAGGAAAAGAAGAGACCAAAGAAAGAGGAAGGAACAAAAAAAACATGCTCACAACTGAGAAAGGGGGTAAGAGCAACCGAGGCAAAGTAGAACCGCAAATCGATATTTTCTTTAGATCATTGTTCGCGTTTTGTTTACTAACCGGGCATTTTGGTGTCTTACGACGTATTTCCCCAATCTGTCGTTTGCTGTCGGCTTTTGAGGCTGTGCATGTCGCTCATCTCATTTTACGAGCACCACGCCCACAACTGATGCACTGTTTCTCGGGCGTGGCGGTACTTGCTTCAGCCTCGAGATCGCCACCCAGCTGCAAGTATCTATCACACATTTCATTCCTGGCGTGCACCGTCGGCTCGGTGAGGAGCTTCTTTTGGCGGCCGGGCTCTCGTCAAGCATTGACAACTTCATGGCGCCCGCATTGCTGGCCGCCGGCTCTGCTTGGCTGATTTCCACTGTATCTGGGGGAGAATATATTTTGCGGGTGTGTTTTTGTGTACATGCATATCTTTTTGACAGTGCTTTAGACGCGATTGTGCGGCATGGATTATTATCGACGATGTGACAGTATCCCGTACCAACTAAATTGCCTGCAAGACCCTGCGGCAGCAATAAACAACGGAGCAAAGGTCCGCAGGGCAAAATAGGTACAAATATATGCGGCGTATTCAGGCGCGCCAGAGAAGTACTTAATTGCTACGGAGTAGTTTGAACGGCCCAAAATGCCAGGGACAAGGGACGATGACAAGGGACAGCCCAATAACTAAAGATCGTGTGCGTGGACCGCGGCTGTTTGTCGATGTGGATTTAAAGGGAGAATAATACTTCGTAACTGCAAATTAACTAGCAAAAAGAACACGAAAAATCGTCACTTCATTGCGGCTCGACTTATCGCTAAAAAGGCCGCATGGTCGTGACGTCTTTCCTGCCTCTGCCGCTCCGTAGCACATATTTTTTTTGGGACGTCGATATCGCTTCACTTCGCACATATTTTTATTTTATTTTATATTTTCTGTTACACCGCGTGATGCCCGTGCCCGCCTTCTTTTGCCACGAGGACCGCGGCTTGGTGAAGCATTGGGCAGAATACGCAAAACAAACATCTAAGTGAATAAAATGAAAATCAAATAAAACCCGAAATTTGGGAATCGTCCCGGGGCTCATTTGCATCCCAGCAGCTTCTACTCTGTATATAGTGAACAGCCCTGGCAGGGATGCTTGACATCAACGGGCACGCATCGCCACATTTCCATTTCAACATGCCTTACATTCAATGCACAGTCGACTCATCCCTCCATGCCTTGCCTTCTTCTGACAGGCACAGGATGCAACATCGATAAACAATCCTCACTCTCACCTCGCGCTCTAGACTCTCAGGAAACAGACGAAACAATCAAACGACAGGATGGACGAAACAAAACAAGCAACGAGCGTAGGAGACAATCCCTGGCCTATCGAGAAAGCGCACCGCGCATGGTATGGGAAATAGGGGCAGACTAGCGGACAAGGCCTCGTCATCCCCAGGGCCGTTCTGCTGCGTTGCTGTCGTAATAGTCGACCGTCCGGCGCGATCGATGCACCAAATGAAGTTGAGAACGAGAATGGAGTGATGTAGAAAGAGCAGCACGCATCGTAAAAAGGCAGGATAAACAGGTACATCTATTTTGGCGGTGAATGCGTGCGCAGTATAAGTATACCATATCGATAGCATCCACCCAGAGGCACAGTCGGTGCTGGCGCCGAATCTATCCCGATATGCTCATTGCTGCCGCTTTGTGGTCGTGGACTCCTCTCTGGCTCTCGCTGGCTGCTTTTTGACAGTATTCTTTCCCTTCTTTTTGCTTCTCTTTTGCCTTACGAGGAAGCGAGAGCGAGACGGAGTCGCCCGTGATTGGCTGGCTCGGCGCTGTACGAGTACTTCTGGCGTCCTTTTGTGTATGTATCTTTTTGGTGTGTCGTCAGAGAAATGCGACTTGGTTTTTTAACCGTTGCCTAACATACCAGGCAAGTATTGGGGCTGTGAGCAAGCAAGAAAGTCGATTAGGTGGGGCCCAAGGGAAAGAGCGAACGAAAGAGGAAAGGGGGTTCGCTGGTAAATGAGGAAGGGACGCGTCATCAGTTTTGTTTCCTCACACCCCGAACCCCCCTGGTCAGCCTGCATGCTGCACAGAAGGGCTCTTTCCTAGTCGATAGCGGTCGTAACTTCCCTGTACGCTCAAGTCCGAGCCTGTCCTTCCCTTCCAAACCGCCCGCTCCTTCCCTGCTCCTGCTCGTCTTTCCACAGCATTCCCCGCAGCCAGCCGCTGTAGCCCACCGCTGCTTCCGCCAAAAGAGCGTCTGGGCCAGTCGTTTTTGGTGGCCGCTGTCCTGCACAGTCGGTGTTTCCCAGAGTCCGTTGGCGGTCAATCTGTTCTTTCCTTCCCTTTCTTGCTCAATCCCAGCCCATTCCTTCACGCTGTCCCCTTCGCTCTTGCCTCGTTCTTCTCTCGCATATACACGCCCTCGCCCCCCGACCACCCCACAGCCCCCGACACCCCCCCTTCCGGGCCAAACCAGGCACCCAGTAAACCCAGACGAATCTCCTGTTTCTCCTTTTCCTCCCTTCCTTTGTCCACCGCAGACGCTCTGGCATTGGCCCTGTTCGCACCCACTTCCACCCATTTCTGCCGTGATTTCACCCATTTCCACCATTCCCTACCATTTCCTTCTTTTCCTTCTGCATCTCCTTTTCCTCTTTTCATCTGCCACCACCCCATCCTCGAACCCATCCTCATCGTCTTGTTTCTATTTTCTCCTTCTCTCCCTTTCCCTCATCACTCCTCCATCGCGCCTCTCCATTCTCATTCTTCGCATTACAACTATTCTCGTCCTTGTTTCATAACTACCGACAACAACCAAAACCTAGAATTAATCATCGTGGCTTATCTCTTCCACGTTAGCAACCTCGACGACAACCTGTTTCTCCTTCACGACTTGAAGACCGGTCTTTAAATCGCCTCGCACCCCCCATTCGTGTTCCTCTCTCGTCATCTGCAATCTCCTGCATCGACGCCTTTTTGAATCACGACGTGGACGCAAGACACACTCGACACCGCTTGACGACGCGCCCTCGCAACTTCATCTACTATCCGCCTTGTCTCGCACAGTCTCTCACATCGACATCGACATCGCGAACGAGCAATAATGAGCATCAAACAGGAAGCCGACGCCCATAGCTCCTCCATGACCGACAATATGTCGTCGGCCGCTTCCGTCTCGGGCCAGCAGGGCATGATGGATCCCATCGACTCTCTCCTCGACCTGTCCGAGTACGACAACGCAAACCAGTACGCCTCGCCTGCACTGTCGCCGGCAACAAACAAGAATGCTTTCGTTCGCACAACCGCCGCATCGACACCCTCCTCGATGCTGTCTGCCAGCCAACAGATGACTGGCCCCAGCCACCAGTATGATCAGTATAAGCAGCAGACTGGCTTCGTCCCCGGCGCTCTGGCCAACACCTTCGCCGTCACCCAGAACCCTACTCCCCAAATGGCCGGCTTCGCCAACTACGCATGAACTTTATCAACATGAACGGTGCCGACGAGATGTTTGACTTCAACACTGCTCCCAACGGTGCCTCGGTTAGCCCTCGGACATCGACATCGAGTTTGAGTCGCCTGCCGCCGACCCTTCCTTCTTCTTTGAGCAGCAGATCCCCTCCGCTCCCGCCTCCGTCATCGTCCCCAGCCAGGAGATGCAGTCTCCTCCCGTCCTCGCCGCCAATGGTGGTTCGCAGGCCGGTAGTGTCGGCCGTCTTTGGCCCGGTATGCACCAGCAGGCCGCTCTGGCCAAGGCCCAGGCCCAGCAGCGCCAACAGCAGCAGATCATCCAGCAGCAGCAACAGCAGCGCCAGCGCCAGAGCGCGTCCAGCCAGGGCCAGATGAAGCCCGAGCAGCAGATGCAGCAGCCCCAGTCCCAGCGTGCCAAGGCTGGCCAGCCTTCCGACCCTATCGTCGAGCAGAAGATCACCCAGCTGCTGAGCTCCATGCGCGCTAAGCCGTCTTCGCCGAACGCTTCCATGGGCGGCATGGGCAACATCTCCCGTCTCAAGAAGGACGAGGAGGATATGGATGACGACGAGCGTCTGCTCGCCAGCGAGGAGGGCAAGAAGCTTACCAGCAAGGAGCGCCGCCAGCTTCGCAACAAGGTTTCCGCACGCGCCTTCCGTTCCCGCAGAAAGGGTAAGTTAATACGATACCATAACAACTACATTCTTCGGGCACAGTATACTAACGTACTTTACTAGAATACATCTCGCAGCTTGAGGCTGAGATTGCCGGCAAGGTTACTGAGAACGGCGACCTCCGTGCTCAGAACCGCCTGCTGGCCGAGGAGAACAAGCGCCTGTCTGACCTGACTCGCATGCTGCTTGGTTCGCCCTCGTTCTCGGACTTCCTGGACCGCCTCAGCGCCAACCCCGCCCTTGTTCCCCAGAACCAGGCCCAGGCCGTCCAGGCCGTCCAGGCCCAGATCCCGTCGCAGGTTCCCCAGCAGGGCCAGGACCGCCAGGCTCCCAAGGACGCCAACCCGTACCCCGCCCAGCAGATTGGCATGGCCATGATCCCCGAGCAGAACATTGACTTCTCGATGCTGCACATGGAGGCCGAGCCCACCTTCGCCTTCCAGCCCCAGGTCTATGCCGTCCTGGAGACGCCCGACTTTGCGATCCCCACGATTGACACGTCCATCCTGACCGGCAAGGTGTCCAACTTTGTTGGCTGCGACGACGACGACGAGAAGATTGAGATGCCCATCATTGCACACCCTGTCACTGACAAGGTCGCCGAGCCTGTCCAGTCCGCCGCTCCTGTGGTTGCCGACGCCGAGTTCGACAACGACCCGGCCTTTGCTCTGTACCACGACGCTGCCGTCTCGACGGTCTCGACCTCTGCTTCTTCTTCTGCTCCCGTCGAGGCTCCCGTTGCTGCCAGCAAGCCCCTTTCGCTCAACACTGAGGTGACGTCGGATGTTGACAGCATCTTTGGTGGTGTCGAGTCCGAGAAGGCTCTGTCCCGCTACGAGCTCGTCCATGCCTCTTCTGCTGAGGAGGATATGATTGGCGAGGTTGAGGAGTCCCTGGCCCTGTCCCGGATAGCACGGATTGCCCGCAACATCCAGACGACGCGTCAAGGCTTGACATGCTGAACGCCGAGTAAACTCTTTTTGTTTGGTCGTTCTTTTTGCATTGCTTTGCTTTACGCTGTGACTTTTATCACAGCAGCGCTGGCGTTTTGATGTATAACTGGGTCTTTCTTGCTTTTCCTTGCAACACTACTCTTCTCCGTCGTGGCCTCAAACCTTTGTTGGCTTGGCATAGACCGGCTCCGCAGCCCATCCTCTTTCCTTTGTCTCTCTTTGCATATCGATCGGGTCCAAAAGAATGGTTCCTTCTCTCTCACCACATTTCGTTGTACAAAGTTCTTTTTTCTTTTTGCTATTTTTTAACTGGCGTCGTTTTTAAAGGGAATATTAGGACGGGTATGGTTTTATCGGGATAGGCTCTTCATGTTTTTCTACTTTTTTGTACCTGGCCCCCGATGCTTTTGCTTGTTTGATCTTGTTCGAAAGTCCATTGAGGACTACCAAAGGAGCGCTTTACTCTCGATGGTCTGAACTGTTTTCTGATTAACTGTTTGAATTGATGATTATGACATTTATTCTAAGAATACGATGCGCTCTAAATACGCGTGAACAATTATGTAGCGGAGATTTGTGACTCTTTTCTCATGTTTTCTTGTTAGATAGAATAATACTCATACTTTCACCCTCTTTTATGACTGTATTTGTATGATGTGTGGTCTCTTAGGATCTTAATGTACCCGGCATCCGAACAGGCACGCATCTAATTGTATGATAGACTGTCGATCTGGAGGTCTCGACCACGGGTGGTTCATCTTGTGTGACTAGACTTGGAAGCAAGGAAGACGATGGTGATGTTAAAAATCAAAATATACAATAATGACTACTTGCACGTCACTTTAAGTTTGAGATCGTGATCTCGTTGGGTAGAAGTACTTGCTATGAGATTGTGACGTCAATTGGGCTATGATGGGAAACCGCATAGAGAATGAATCCAATTAAGAATTTCAATCAAATAATATGGGAATCAGTTAAGAAGACCGCTTGAGCAACATTCATGAAAAACTTGGCATTGGCTGAAATGCTGTTGGGCTATGTACCTTTCACGCCTAATTACACTAAGAAGGTACATTTACTGTGACGTCCCGCGCGCCATACCAGTCTCACCGTTACGACTAACAAAAAACGGGACGATTGAATTCCAGTCAACTTGACAGCAGACTAAATCGCATCGCGACAATGTAAAATGAGCAATCGTGAAAAAGAAGTATCATAAAGCTGCATCGCTTTCAATTTTTTCATCAATACATTTTATGGTCTTTTTGTGATTGACTGGAAAGTGATGCATTTGGTGAGGGTCCTTCCTTCCCTTTCCACTCAGTGGCGCCATTGACCTGGCAACGGTTGGCGAGGTAAACAATGCAACCACCAAAAGACCACCACCACCAAAGCTACATGGGCCCTGTAATTGCCACCCAATTGCCCGGTTTGGAGCATTATGCGCCGAGAAAAAAGAACAAGAACAAGGAAAGAGCTATCCACGTCGTTGGTCCCTGCTGCCCCCTGGATGCCGCTTTAGCTGCTCTTGCCCAATCTATCTCGTTGTCACGGACTTTCGTCTCTTCTCCTTTTGTTCCTTTTGCTCCTTTCTCTCACCAGATACCCCCATGCTTGCCAAACCATAACATACATACCGCTCTTTGCTTGTTTTTCACCTGCCGTTGCCAGAGTGCAGAGACAAGATATAGACACAAGCAAAACACACCGATCCTAATACTTGCCTCGAGCAGGCTCTCGACATAATATCCTCTTTTTCTTGTTTTCTTTCTCGCCATACCTTGCGCCTCCTTTTCGAGCCTCAAAAGCTGTCTCCTTTTTTCTATATACCACACAATACACCATGGCCGACGACATTGTTCTCGACCACAACATTGCCGACCACGAGGAGGGTTCACTGGAGGAGATCATTCTCGACAAGTCTACAGCCGTTGAGGAGTCGACCGAAGCTACGCAACCTGCTGTCGCCGAAGACAAAGACAACGACAAGACTCAGTTTGACGCCGACGCTGGCAACAGCCATGATGTGGCCAATGTCATTGAGGCCATCGACGCTTTCCTAGCCGATCCAAACGACTTGGGCGAGGAAAGCCAGAGCGAGGCTCATGAGGAGCATGATGAGCAGGACGACGGCCACGCAGAAACCCACGAGGTCAGCATCTGCGACAGCCACAACGACGAGCACGATGTACTCGATAACGGCCACGTTGAAGGAGAGAGCGTGAAAGCCGAAGACGAGCCCACTTTTGACGACATCACGACGACAAACGCCAAGGAGGAACACGAGGATGTCAATGATGAATCACACACAGAGGAGGCCACCGAAGAGCCCGCGGAGTATACCAGAGAAGAGGCGATCACAGAGAAAACCGCCGATCAAGACGACACACCATCGTGGATGATCAACCAAGAGATCTGTCTGCTACAGTGGAGGATGAGACTGCAGAGGAGCTGGCGGAAGAGCTGGCTGATCAGGCACATCAACATGATCCTGAGCCTCAAGACGAGGAGCACAATGAGGAGGAGGAAGAGCATAACGAGCCCCACATTTCTGAGCCCGCTGGGGAAGCGGATGTTGCGAAGTCTCACGATGAGCCACTTGCTCAGTCTGTCGTAGACCACGACGCTCAGAGTGAGCACGAATTGGAGCAGGACGAGGCGGAGGAGCACGAAGACCATAGCATTGTCGAACACGACGAGGCGGATGTGTCGATCACAGCGTCTGCTCTCTCTCATGGTGACGAATCACAACATGAGAACAACGATGATGAAGGTCGTGAAGACGAGCACCACGACGAAGACGACCATGTCGAGCATGGCGACCATGACGACCACGACGACTCTCATGACACTACTCACAATGACGAGGATGCTTCACGACGCAGCTCGGCATCGTCTTCTCGCTCGACCGTCTCAAACCGCCGCACATCACTCCGCACCGAAGCTCTAATCCAGGCCGCAGCACGCGCGGTAGTGGCCAAGATCAATGAGAAGGACTCTAGCGACGGCCATTTCGATATTATGCGGGCCATGTCTGAGTCTCATGACAGCATCATGGAGGAGGCCGCCGAGGATGATCACCACACCACAACAGATGAAGAAGGCGAGAACGACCACGAGGCCGATGCTGAGCTTGAAGACGACGACGTGTTTAGCGACCGCAGTCCTCGCAGCTCGCTCGGATCGTTTGAGCACAATAGCGGTGCCAGCAACAATGGTGTCGACGACGGACACCAGAAGATGGACCACTACAGCACCGAGGAAGACCTTGTCGACCACCAAGAGAATGAGGACGAGCACGACTATCTTGAAGACACTGGCAGCGTCGCATACCACGGCGAGGCCAGCCATTACTCGCCACGGATGTCTGGTGTGTCTGGGATTTCTCGCATGTCCCAATACGATCAGCACCAAGAACGCGACGACGATGAGGTGTACAACGATGACGAGTATGTTCATCACACCATCCGTGGAACACCTCGCGCTGCCTTTCGTACACCTTCGTCCGTGCGGGCCATCCAGATGTCCTCTCCTTCACCATCAGTCATTTTTGGTGTCTCTCCTCGGTCAGCCGCTCGTCGCAGACGTCTTGGCACAGGCAGCGGCTTGGACGATGGCCAGAGTATGGGCTCAGTCGGCACATACTCCTCTCTGCCTGGTTCGCCCTCGAAGAACCAGACACCAACGCGCTTCAAGGTGTTCCGCAAGCCAGAGCCGGCACCTCTTGTGCTTCTCCACGCAACTCTCATGCCAACACGCTGGGTTTGGTCTGATGTCCTAAAAACACTTGATGAGAGCATGAGCCGTTCTGCATCAGACCGTCCGAGCAGCCGGTCGCCCAGCAGTATCGGCAGCCCTCGGAAGAGTCACAGCAAAAGCAGCGTGTCTCTTCACGACGACGATGATACAGAAACGGCCTCGTTTGAGCCTAGCGCTGCCCTGAAGCGTCTTCATGGTGCATGGTGCCAGCTCCAGGATTACTCTCTGGGCGCCGACACTGTGGCCGAGCGTGGCGTTTTGCTGCCGCACCCGCAAAACGACTACGAGGTGCTCGAGGAGCGGCTCTTAGAGGCACTGGAGCTGCCAGTCCGCCGGCGTGCTCGCATTCTCGAGTGCGGTCACTACCTGGGTCCTGCCGACGACGAAGATGACGAGGATGACTACGAGGATGAGGATGGCTACTACAACGAGCGGGCGGAAGAAGAGGAGGCCAATAAGCGTCACTGGTGCACAACATGCCGCTCTGATATCCGCTATGAGTCTCTCGGTGCCGAGCGCGTCTTCCGTGTCAAGGTCTATGCTAGCAACGGCCTCATGACGGTTGGCGCTTGGAGTGCTTGTTGGAGTGAGATGGAGCGTGTGGATTGTGAGATTGAGCCCATTGTTTCCGATTCTACGCTTCTCCGTGAGCTTAATCAGCTCCGGGCACTGCAACAGAAGGAGGCACTCCACAGACAGGAAGAAGAGGATGCTGCAGCTGAGGCAGCGATGCAAGAGGAGAAGGAGGAGGAAGAGGAGGAGGAGCACAACAACGAACTTCTTCACGAACACGACGAGCAGGAGCAGCGTGATCATCACGACGATCACGAAGAACATGAAGAGCACGAGGCTCACGACGAGATTTCACGCTCTCCCCGGCTGTTGACCATTTCCACTTGGAGGTGCCCAGTTCTATTCCCGTTTCACCTCCGCTCCGCGATTCACCGGTTGAGCCTGCCGCAATCACGACGACAGACCACGCCTCGGATGCGGACCGCAAACGTCGTGAAGCTGAGGACCGCCTCCGTGAGATCTATGGCCGGACTCCACCGCAGATGGCGCACTCGGCACGCCCTGCCTCTCACTCGCATTCTCATCACGTGGAGAGCACGCGGCTGTCCGATGTGCCCGAGACGGTTGAAACGGCGACATCGCGCGACATGAATGACGGCCATTCACCATACGGCCCATCACCTCCCTCGCCTAGTGCCGAGGCCTTTGAGCGCCGTGAAGAGCGTCGCAGCCGCCAGTTCTCGTCGGCGGATCGAGGCTTCAGCAATGGCCCTGATGGCTCCGCTGCACCTTACGCCCACGCCCAGCAGCATCCTAACCAAGCAGTCTACGAGTCAGCATCGCTGCCTGAGCTTCTTGTTGCGGCGGTCAAGGTATTTTTGCGCGACCGTAAGCACGTCGCCATTACAGTGTTGAGCGTGATCATCATTGTTTTGGCTACACTGCGTTCGCCCGGTGCTGGTGCAGGTGCAGCTGACCAGGGTGTTACACATCATACTCATTCCGTCCAATCACAGGTGCACGGTGCCCAACCCGCGATGGAGTATAGCTACCAACCTGCGAAGGGTGTCAGCGATGCCCATATTGGCGTTGCACAACAAGCAGTTGAGGCGTCTTCAGCGTCGGCCGCCGTGTCCGAATCGGTGGTCGCTGACACTTTAGTCGAGACTGTTGTGGAGAAGATGACGGTCAAGGTGTACGAGACGGTGACGGAGACGTCAACAGAGACGGCGACACAGACGACGGTGGCAACGATTGCGACTGAGGCAGCAGTGGATGTTGCTGCAACGGGATTGCCGAGACTGCTACGATTGAAGCCATTGAGTCGGTTGTGTCAGAGGTGCCCGCATCGGCTACTGTTGTTGCTGAGCCTGTGGTTGAGGAGGAGCTGACATCCACCGAGACGGAGGTTGAAATTGATTCGCCGTTTGCGACTTCGGCTGCTTCTCTTCCTGCTGATGTGGATGCATCTTCGCTTTTCGTGGCGACGGATGCGTCGACCTCTGCAGCTGAACCCACCGCCCTGGTTGTGGAGGAGGGTGATCACGACGAACTGTGAGAGAGTGCGAGTGCTGAGGATGGATGAGAGATGAACAAAACGTTCCGGATAATATGAGTTTCTGAGATTGACGGCCGCTTTTGATTTATTTGGTTATGATATATCTTTTGGATTTCTTTTTTTCTGATTTTACCTGTTTTTGCTTTTGTTTCCTTGTCTATTATTGCCTAGCCAGCTTGCGTTTTGATATTTTCTTTCTTTCATGTAGCAACGGTCATGTATTTATGATCACCTTTGGCACAAATCAAACACGTTTTCGCCATTTTCTGACCTTTTAACAAGTAAATCAATCAATCCTGAATGTAATTGTAAGCTGCCCAAATCCAACGCCTGGCATATAATGCGTAAACAAAGCAATAAACAAAATAGCAAATGCAACGAAGGCGCTTCCATAATGTACAAAAACAGTCAGAAAACACGGCGCCAAGTCTGCTTGAAGAGAGCTGTTGCCACTACCACTCTCCGGCAAGAGTCTTGACCGAGCCAATCATGAGACTCACCACGACGCCCATGCTCACAAACATGCGCCATCTTGGCGTCCACAGACCTTCTTCGCGCATCAGCCAGCTCATGCTGCCGAGCGGGAACATGAAGCCAATGACCATGGCGCGCACCATAATGTCGAGCATACCAGGCAAGCCTGTATCTTCGACGGGTGGAATGCCATCGTCACCGCCTCCACCAGCACCAGCACGGCCAAAGCTTGTCGTAGCGCCATTTGCACCACCACCACTCCCTGTTCCGCCCTGGTTGTTGTCCAGCCAGTTGTCCTCCATGGTGCGCAAGGAGTCCGGGGAGGGCATCGTGTCTGGTGTAAATCGCGAGGATTGGATGGTGTTGAACTGCAGGCGCAGCTGGTTGACTTCGGCCGATGTGAAGCCGGCTTGAAGAAGTCTTTCAAAGCCGCGCGGGGCCGGAGTGGTTGTGCTGCCACCAGCTCGACTGGTGGACGGTGTAGACGGTCCAGCAACACTGCTGCCTCCACCAGCACCAGCACCAGCACCAACGCCTCCTCCTCCACTTGCCCCACGTCTGTGGGTTGGATCGAGACGCATTCCACCACCGCCTCGTTGTCCTGGTGTGGAAGCGCCTGATGTGCCTGATACAGCAGATGACCCCCACTGCTGCGAGTCAGCATCGCCGCCGCTACCGCCGCTGCATCCGCTTCCGCAGTGAGTTCGCTCTCGGGCAGAATGTCGCCAATGCTGCAGTTGACATACACCCGAGCTGCCTCGCTAGATGACTGCGGCGAGTCCGTCCCTCCCCATTGTGCACTGCCGATGTTTGTGGATTGGTTGTCGACGGGTGTCGACGCGGCCGAGGTCGATACAGAGGGTGAGCGTCCAGTGCGTGGTGGTGGAGGAACTGGCTTCAGGACGTTGCCGAGCACGATGTCATCCGCCAGGATCTTGCCGGCGTAGATGATGCGCAGGCGTCGTCGATGGGCATCGTGCAGTGTTGGAGACGACGACGCTGAGGGTTCCTTTTCCTTTTCTTTGTCTTTACGCTGGGGTTTTGTGGATGACGTGGGAGAAGGCGGCTCGGCATCGGCTTGCGCGGCAGCGCGGACGAGTTGTTTGCGGATCAGAGTTTTGAGGCCGACGACGGTGACACGGGATGGGTCGGGGATTTCGATCTGGACGTCGGGGAGAGACAGGAAACGAGCAGTCAAATGTAGTGGTGGTGTACTGTTGTTGTTTCGATATTGAGATGCTGCTGATGGGGAGAGGAAAGGGGATGACGAGATTGGCGGAAACGGCGATGAACGGCCCGGCCGGCCGGCGGCGGAGCGGTCGTTGTCGTTCATTGCGACGACAATTGTGAAAGTGTATGTGACGGCGGCGGGGCCCAGATTGCGAGGCAGGCATCGCGTGGACGGGTTGGTCGTTGGGATGTCGAGTCGGGATAGTGGCCGTTGAAGGAGAGATGGATACGATGGAGCTTGTCTGCTTGTGATGGAAGCTCTCCACAGTACTCCGTAGGGAAGCTGACAGTGGACACTCACTGAATACAAAGGCCGTTTCTGCTTAGTCATTTTGGCGTGGTGGTGGCCCGACATGCGGAGGCGATGAATGCAGACACTTTGCCCCCCACTCTGACAGACAGCCTCGACAGCCCTGGAGAAAGAAATAGCCGTAGCAGACAGCACCCTGTGTACCCTGCAACTTGCGCCATTGGGTGCATAGGGCACCGTACATTAGCGCGCCAGGGCCAGCCAACGGGGGACGACGTAGGTCGGGTCGGGGCCGATGGCGGGGAAAGAGGGAGAAAAAAAAAGTAAAAAAAGTAGACAGAGAAGTCGGAGTAGGACGATCGCACAAGAAAGTGACTCTGACTCAATTGAACGACTGAACGACTCTGGGAGCACAAACGTACGACAGCCGGCCCAGTCCCTACCTGCAATAGAAAAGGCAATCGAGCTCCGACATTCTTATTTTCCTTTTCCCTCTTATCGACAATACCCACTTGGCCCTCAATTATCGTCAATTCTCTTCAACCCTCTCGATCTTTCGACCTTTTCTCTTCGATCTTTCGACTTCCCTCCTCAGCCCCTCCATTGCCCACCATGTCGACCTTTGGCGAATACTTCCGGGTGACGACGTGAGTGGCCGTCTCCCTCGTTCTCTTTCAGGACCTTCTCTCGTCTTCTGTCTCCTCTCTTTCCCTCTGCTAACTTCTCCAGCTATGGCGAGTCCCACTGCCGCTCGGTCGGCTGCATCGTCGACGGCTGCCCGCCCGGCATGCAGCTCACCGAAGAGGACATCCAGCCACAGATGGACCGCCGCCGGCCCGGCCAGTCGAGCATCACGACCCCCCGCAACGAGGCCGACCGCGTCGAGATCCAGTCGGGCACCGAGTTCGGCGTCACCCTCGGCACTCCGATCGGCCTGCGCGTCATGAACAAGGACCAGCGCCCCAAGGACTACGGTAACTCGACCATGGACCTCTACCCGCGGCCTAGCCACGCCGACTGGACGTACCTCGAAAAGTATGGCGTCAAGGCCAGCAGCGGCGGCGGCCGCAGCAGCGCGCGCGAGACTATTGGCCGTGTGGCGGCGGGCGCGATTGCCGAAAAGTACCTGCGCCTGGCCTACGGCATCGAGATTGTGGCCTTTGTGTCGTCGGTCGGCAAGGTGCACCTGTTCCCGCCCGGCAGCGAGGAGGATGCAGCGTCGGCCGAGGCCACAGCACTTAACACGTTGCTCACAAAGATTGACCGCGAGACCGTCGACAAGTACGCGCCCGTGCGGTGTCCCGACGCAAAGGTGGCCGCCGAGATGGCCACCTACATTGAGGGCTTCAAGGAGCGCGAGGACAGCATTGGTGGCACCGTGACATGTGTCATCCGCAATGCACCCCCCGGCCTGGGCGAGCCGTGCTTCGACAAGCTCGAGGCCGTCCTGGCCCACGCCATGCTGAGCATTCCTGCGACCAAGGGCTTCGAGATTGGCTCCGGCTTCGCTGGCTGCGAGATCCCCGGCTCCATCCACAACGACGCCTTTGTGCCCAACGAGCCCCTGCCCGCGGGCACGGCCACGCCGCCTGGCACCGCGGCCACGCGCTCGCGCCTGACGACCAAGACCAACTACTCGGGCGGTGTCCAGGGCGGCATCTCCAACGGCGCGCCCATCTACTTCCGCCTCGGCTTCAAGCCACCTGCCACCATCGGCAAAGAGCAGACCACGTCGACGTACGACGGTACCGCGCAGGGTGTGCTGGCCGCCAAGGGCCGTCACGATCCCTGTGTCGTGCCGAGAGCCGTGCCGATTGTTGAGGCGATGGCTGCTTTGGTGATTATGGATGCGGTTCTGGCGCAGCAAGCACGGCACACGTCGCGGCAATTCCTGCCTCCGCTGTCACAGACGCTGCCAGTCGCGCCGCCGGCCGATAACGGTGTGACGGAGGAGGTGAAGAAGTGAGTCGTGGAAACAAAATAAACGGAATGATAGAAAAAATGGGATTAAAATAGGGGGGGTTAGCAAATACACCAGGCAATATTTCGAGCAATATAAAATGCATTTTTCTTTCGGAAGGTACAACCTGTTCTACTCCTGAACGTGACTGCCAAAGACGATCGCGAACGGATGTGCCTGCCTTGTCAGATGGTCCTGTCGTCGTGCCTGCTGTATGTGGAAATCTGACAGTGGGGGCCCATGCCTGTCGCCGCAGTTAGTGCCCATTCACACCTGCCCGCAGCACTAGCCCGCCCTTCGTAGCTTCCAGTTGTTCCTCGCCACATGCATGCCATTCTGGAACTATTCCTCTTTCTTTCTTTCTTTCTTTCTCTTCTTTTCTTCCTAGAACAAAACTTGACCTCGATTAGAACAGACCACTCACGCGGCGTCCGATACATGGGCTGGCATGTCAAACACAAGGGCTGTCCGTCGGCAACACAAAAAGTCCCGATGGGGCTGCCACGACTGCAAACGGCGGCACATCAAGGCAGGTACTCCAAAATGAGAGAGACTGTATTCTTTGAGTACACTTTTGACTAACCTCTCTTCAGTGCGACGAACATCGACCAGTCTGTGTTAACTGCAGTGTGGCCGGCCGACAATGTTCGTTCACGAGTACTGTACCCTTTGTACCGTCAATCTCAGCGGCAGCATCAGCGACAGCATCTCCCCATCTGTCGCCAGCAGAAACGACGACGACGACGCCGCCAACAGCTACTTCTTCAACACCACATTCACAACATCAGAGTATCCACGATCGTCATGATCACACACCAAAAGATACACCAAGAGGTACACCAAGAGGTACACCAAGAGACACGCCTGCTCCGTCGAGCGACACAGACACAATCCCTCCAGCCAACATGGCCCAGCTCGAACTGATGCACAACGTCTACAAAACGGAACTAGGCCTGCCGTATCTCGCCGACACGACCATCCGCAAGTTTGGAATGATCTTTCTCGATCTTGCAGCCAAGACACCCTTTCTCATGAACGAACTGCTCGCTTTTTCCTCGCGCCATCTCGCAGAGCTTCACCCAGACAAGGCCGCGCACTACCAGCACCAGGCACTGCAACTACAGACACACGCTCTGCGCATGTACAATGAGGGGCACCACGAGTTCCAGTCGCCCGAAACATGCATGGCCGTGCTCTTTTTCGGCTGGCTTATCGGGACGCATATGCTCAGCGATGTACGAGGCGGCCACACGATTCACACGATTTCCAGATCAGAGAAGGACAGCGACGAAATGGCAGATACAAACACAGATACCGACACGGATCACGACACCGGCACGCTTGACCGTTTTATTGCCTTCATGCGGACCTACCGCGGTATTCGCACCATCACTTCGACGACCTGGGAGGTGATCCTGACCACGGAGGTGGCCGACATCATTCACAACGGCGTGAAGAGGCTGGAACAGGTCAGTGAAGGGCCCGAGACGGCCCCTCTCAGAGAGGCAGTGCGCGCAGCCTTGGCCAAAGAGCACGCCCGCACAGGGAACACAGACGACGACATTGCGGAAAGCGAGTCCTTTGACACGGCCATTGCCCGCATCCAGTGGGCCGTTGATGCGTACAATCAGCACGAGAAGGCCGGCACCGGTTACAAGGAAGACCTGGTCAAGGCCTTGTCAATGTGGACGCTCGTCATCGACAAGGCCATTTTTGCCCGGTTCATTGACAAGCACCCGGTGGCCCTGGCCGTTCTGGCATACTATACGGTGATGCTCTATTGGTGCCGCGATGTCTGGATTTTCGGGGACGTGGGCGCTCTGCTGCTCGAGGACATTGCACGCATTGTGCCGGCGGAATGGAAACCGGTCTTGGCCTGGCCGATGGAGGTGGTGCAGCAGCAACGAGATGAGAAACTAGATAAACGAGATAACGACAGCAGTCAAAGTCAACGCCAAAGCGTGCCCGAGGCGTAAGAAATCCAGATAAAAATCAAAGAATCGGACGAATCATTTTGATGCCGGTTGCGAAGGCAGCCGGTACTTGTCGAGTTTATTTCGCAAGGCAGTCGGGACTTTTCTGATCCAAGAAGCTTAAATTGTGAAACAGATCTCTGGGAAAGCAGAGATTTTCAACAAAAGACATCGTGACGTGATATTTTTAGAAAAGAAGAGCCAGGAAAATGTCAAACCGAAAAACGAAAGTACGGCACATTTTAAAACGTTTTAGACCCCGTTTGTTGCTAAGAAAAGCAATAGTAAGAAAAGGGTCACACAAGAGCGACAAGGCAGCACAAGAGAGGGCACACAATAAGACAGCAAACAACAGGAAGAACTGAAGAGAAACCAATGCGAGCGATGCGAGACAGATCAGAGTCCAACGAGAAGGAAAAGAAGGGACAAAGAAACAAGAAGCCAAGACATGGGCCATGCTTTTGCTCCTTTTGCTGCGCTTTCCTTACGCAATCATCCGAATTCGATCTCTCGCCTCGACCAATCGTATTGCTTTCTATACGCGGAGTCTGTAGGCTGCCAGATTTTGCACTGGGGTACTTCTGTTGTAGCGTGGGTGGATTCTATCCGCCAGGGGAGCACCACAACAGGCCAGGGGACGACACGACCCAACGGGAGGCCCGCCGTAATACAGCTGTACGAGTATAGGATGTAAATTGATTGGTCGATTTTGTCATATTTGGCGATGGTCCCCACTTTCTGCCATCCGGAGCGTGGCAGCGCAGCAATGGCATGGGCACTTGGTCTGGGCAATTGATCTAAAGCAGAGAAGCATGGCCTCCCAGGCACGGAAGACTCCGTAATACGGGAGAATTTGGTCTAGAAACACCTACTCATTAGAGATGTCAACGAATGTTGACGATATATAACTTGAGGAAGGATCCATGCCATTTCTTGAGATGTCGATTTTGAAGACGCAAGACAGACATCAACATTAATCACGACCACTCCTTTTTGCCTTGACAATCGTCGACTGTTTTCGTACACACCCCATTCTTCTTATTTTCTTCGTTCTCTCCTTTCTTTTAGTTTTTGTCGACAACAACAACCAACATGGCTAAACTGTTGCCCCTCTCCGGCTCCGACTACTATGCGTGGAAGTATCTCCCATCGCTGCCGGCCGCCATTGTCTTTTGCATCCTCTTTGCCATTCTCACCATTGCGCACACCTACCGGCTGTACATCAACCGCCTCTGGTTCTGCATTCCCTTTGTCGTAGGCGGTGTCCGTAAGTTGAACATGCACATATTTTAATCGATTCCCTACTAAAGAGCTACTAATTTCTCCCCTGCTCTCCAGTCGAGTTTATCGGCTTTGCTGCCCGCGCCGTGTCGCATTTCCACACCGACCAACTCGGCCCCTTCATCGTCCAGAATCTTTGTCTTCTCCTCCCACCCGCCTGCTTCTCCGCCTCCATTTACATGGTCCTGAAGCGCACCATCCTTGCCGTCCGTGGCAGCCACTACAGCATCATCCCCGTCAAGTGGCTCACTCGCCTGTTTGTCATTGGCGATGTCTTTACATTCTGGGTCCAGGGCGGCGGCGGCGGTCTTATGGCATCGCACTCGCTCGCCGACACCGGCGAGAAGATTGTCGTCGGCGGTCTGGTCCTGCAGGTTCTCCTGTTTGGCCTGTTCTGTGCGACGGCCGTCGTCTTCCACTACCGCTTCAAGACCCATTCTGTCGGCGCTGTTTCGAGCTCCGGCGCCGCCATCCCCTGGGAGCGTATTCTGTATATGCTCTACGGCTCGTCCGTCCTCGTCATGATCCGCAGCATCTTCCGTGTCATTGAGTTTGCCATGGGCCAGAACGGCTATCCGCTGTCGCACGAGTGGACACTGTATGTCTTTGACTCGGTCCTCATGTTTATCGTCATGGTCGTCTTCTTTGTGTGGTACCCAGGCTCGTTGGACCCCAGCGCCAGCGACTCTCTTCACGACCATGGTCACAACGATGCCGAGAACAACTACAACTTCAACAGCAACACCATCCACGACGTCAATGGCGACCAGTGGAACGGCAACGGTACCGACGCCAGCCAGGACAACCGCTATGTCCAGATGGAGGCTCTTAAGCCCAACGAGCGGCGGTAAACAACAGACTGTCGTGGAACTACGACAATACGGGGGCTCGACGATAGAAATGTGCTCAAGAGTAGCACGCGGGTAATTTGGAGGGACGATACCAAAATCATGGGCTATGGATGGGCGTTTTATTTGTTTATTCCCGGTTTTGTTTTCTTTCATGCTGCCTTCTTCCAGCTCTTACCATTACTAGATGTCACTCGCTTAGGTTTTCCTTTTTTTTTTGGTTCATGGTCCTGTTTTCATTTCTTCACAACGGATTATCTCAAGCTATCCAGCGAGTACGAGTACGAGGAGTAATGATGAGGCCAAGAGCCTCAAGGGGAGGTAATAATGGGTCTTCAACAAAATGTTTAGATCACGTCTCAATACGCGTATGAATCACGTGCACACTACCGTATCAAAATAAGCGGCATATTTTCACGTGACTAGCACGCGGTTAAATACAATAGATTGGGCGTCCTTTTATATCAGGTTGTGGCTTGCTCCCACGTGGAGGGACATGTGAGGCTGGTGCCTTTTTGAAGGGCCCGCTTTTATTTCACGGTCGCTCTTTCAGTGCACAGGCCTAACGCGCGCCTGCACGCTCCAACACACGCTGTCACGGTCGCTGTATCGCACTTTCCAGAAGCTCTCAGTTTCAATATTTTGAGTTTCACCTTCACTCTCGCATCGTCGTCAACTCATTCACCCGTCCGACAGCTCCTTCGACAGCCTCTCCCCCTCCTCCATATCCCATCCGTCTAACATGGCCTCACCATATTCATCGCCATCCTTCAACATCGCCAAAAAGAAGCGCACGCCAGCGATGCCAGCAACCCCCAATCGCCCGCGCTGAAGCGCCGCAAAGCTTCCAACATCTCCGCCGCCTCTTTTTCCGCCGTCTCCCATCCACTCCGCCAGACTTCATTCCCGCCTGAAGATGCCAACACCCCCTTTTTCCGCGCGGTCGCCATCCGTCGATTTCAACGACAATGCGAGCTTCGTGAGCGGCGGGCCCAGCTCGGTCGCTGGCGGCACAGCCTCTGTCTCGACGAAGAAGAAGCGCGGTCGCAAACCGAAAGCGGATAAGTTGCGCGAACAAACACCAAGTGTTGTCGGCGTTAATGGCCGGGGCACAACGGCGGCGAGTGCAGTGAGCGGCACGAGCGGTGCCAACGGTGGTGGACCGAAGAGCAGCACAGGTGCGCCAGGCGACGCTCAAGCTGGTGGTGGTGGTGGCGACGACGACGACAACGACGGCGGTGATGGCGACATGCCCGACTCCGGTGCTGCCACAGCCAAACGGACCGACGAAGAACGCAAAGAAGAGAAACGGCTGCGTGCCGCGCTCGTCGCGTGCATGGACGCCGACCAGTACGAGCGCATTTCGGCGTGGCGTGCCGCCAAACTGCCCGACGCAGTCATCCGGCGACTGGTCAACGCAACGGTCTCGCAGTCGGTACCCTCGTCGGTCGTGACAGCCGTGCGGTCGGTCACCAAATATTTTCTGACCGATTTGATTACGAGCGCGCAGACGATCCAGGACGAATGGATTGCAGCCAACCAGGAACCACAAACGGAAGAAAACAAGCCGTGGCCCGGCATGGTGCTGGCCCGCGGCGAGCCCGAAGTGGCCGAGCTGTACGAGAAGCAGGCCTCACTCGCTATTCCCGAGTGGGAGCCCGAGACAGCCGACCACATTTTGCGGGAAGCACCCAAGGGCCCACTGCGGCCGGACCACCTGCGGGAAGCGTGGCGGCGGTACAAGGTGTCTGTACAAAGCAAGACAGCCGGAACGCTGGACCTGTGGCACACGCAGCAAGGCACGGGCGTGGAGCGGTTTCCGGCACGCACAGGAGGCAAGCGACTGTTTAAGTGAGGGTGACGAGGGCAAATGGACGGGATTTTCCCGTCCTATCTACAACATCCACAACATCAACAGCCTTCGACAACTATCGACGACAACGTGTTCGTCTTATCTTTACTCGCACCCTGACACCCGAAAACCACGGTTGACTCGGCCGACTGCAAATTTGACGGCAAACGACCACGATAGATCCGCATATGCTGGCGATACGAGTGGCCATAAGGGTGCACGGAGAGCACACAGTATTATCAAAACAGGCCTAAAGAAACCGTCCGATCGGCATATTGACGGACTGCCGTACACATCACGGCCGGCTGGGTCTGGATGAGCTATTTGGGGCCTCTGGTTTGGGCAGGGGTACACGTTTCAGAAAAGCCGACGTCCACAAAATATTCGAAGCCAAAGCAGAGAACCCAGAACCGCATTTGTCAGTGAAAGCATGAGTATTTGGGGAAATATAATTCTTTCGCTTTCACAGGGGCAATTGTATGCGGTGGACAGACTGCGCTACGGCCTACTTCAAACCGAGTAAACAGCGCAAACAGCAGATCCAGCACAGCTTGCAGTCTTAGCTCGGATGCGACCTGCAGCAGTACTCCGTGGGGGACACAACGTGCATCTTGCAGGATTGGATGGCATTGGCTGGTACTATCTTGGAGGTTTTCCCATTCTCCGATTCTCGGCTCAGACGCAAGAAGAATTCGTGGAATGACGCGCGGGAGATTGGAGATTGCCCCAGAGCATACGACGTGCATCTCTTTTTCTTTTTCGTCATTCACGACGATGCTCTATTACGGGGAATTACGTCGTACTCCATACCTACATTGTGTGTAGAATTGGGGAGATCCGTGCTGTTCGGATAGCTTAACAATACAATACCATTAATATTTCTATCATTTTTGGCTCATTGTCTTGCATTGCTTTTAGCGATTTCCCATTCAGTTTTCGCAGTGATAATTAGCCTCTTGCTTACAGTCTCTTCTCCAATCCCTCACTTTCCTCTCACCACGTTATCTCGCCATTGCCCTGGCCTCACGGCCCATTGCTTTCCCTTTTCTCGTCCGTGCTGAATCACTTGACCCCCGTCAGCCATGGATGACCCATGCCGTGCCCACTGAATGACTTCTTGGTGAATGATAACTGGTTCAAACGTGCACATCCGCGTCCGTTGCGCCATTGTCCCAGACAGTTGGGAGATTTGTCGGCCGTCGTCCCAACTTGCAACTCAGAAAGGCAGGCCCAGATAAGCCCGATTCAGGAACCAACAATAAATAATATTAAAGTCAGAAGACGGCCACAACACGATCTCGGGTTGCGCTTCCTATTCAGGCCTATTGTGGTCTGCCCTTTGACGTACTTTGCCAACCATTAAATCTTTCTAACCTCCCTGCTTCCCCTGTCTGCCAGTTGTTCTGGCCGCATGATACCCACATGAGCTTTGCTGGCAACGGCGTCGCCCTGCATTTTCGTTATCCTATTTAGTCCTTTTCGTATCTTGAAGTCTTAAGCTGTTTTATTTTATTTTTACTTTCATTTGACTTTTGCGGCACCTTTCTTCCATCTTCTTTTCCACCTCTTCTTCTCCTTTTGTCACAAACATATCTGCTCTCCTCCTCACACTTCTTTGTCTCCTCCAACCATAACTCTTACATCATAGCCTTATCAAAGTGACCCCCTCCAATACCCCCACGAAAGCGAAAGACATCAAAAACACACACTGCAACAACAAACGACGACAACAAGCAATGGCCGAGCCATTCAACACGCCCGTGCCTGGTGCAACGCCCGTGCCGGGTGCGACACCCGTTCACGGTACTCCAGTTTCCCGGCGCTACTCCGAGATCGACAACTCCTGTCCAAGAATATTCGACATCTTCATCCCGGCCCATTGTCCTCCACATCGGCGACGAAGTCCGCTACAACCCAGCGACGTACGCCGAGTTTTCTCGCAAATTTGACATTGCCCGTCCCAGCCTTGCCGAGCGCCAGCGGCCTGCGTTTAGTCAAGCCCTGAAGGAAGGTCGTTTCGGGCAGTTTTCCGCCATCTTCGGCCGTTTTGGGGAAGTGGCGGTGAGATGGGTGCATGGGACGAGGAGCTGGTGGCGCTGCTGCCCGACAGCTGCAGGGTGTTTGCTAGTGCTGGTGCAGGGTTCGACTGGGCTGATACCAAGGCATTGGGCCAAAGAGGTGAGCTCTATTCTTCTATTCTTGTAGCAAGACACTGACGCCGTGTGCATATATTGACAATCACTAACCGGGGTGACCCAGGCATCATTTATTGCAACTCCGGCTTGGCGGCGGCAGAGGCCGTGTCGGATTTCGCCGTGGCCATGATTATTTCGACGTTCCGGCACCTGGCCTGGTGTATTGGGAGTGCCACCTTCCCTACCGCCGACCCGGCCGCTTCTTTTGCTTCCTGCCACGGTCTGGCCACGGCCCAGTCGCACAACCTCCGCGGCCACGTCCTTGGGCTCATCGGCATGGGCAATATCGGCCAGAACATTGCCGCTAAGATGGGCTGCGTTGCTTTCGGTATGAAAATCCACTACTACGACGTTGTACGCAAGCCCGCTGCTCTCGAGCAAGAGCTCAATGCCACTTACCATGCGTCTCTCAGTGATCTTTTGGCGGCATCTGACTGCGTCGTTTTGTGCACACCGGCCTCAACGGACGGCAAGCCGCTCATCACTAGCGAAACACTGGCCCAGGTGAAGCCCGGTGCACGGTTTGTCAATGTAGCTCGGGGCTCGCTTGTCGATGAAGAGGCTCTGGCCGACTCGCTGGAGGCCGAGGGTGGCCTCTCATCTGCCGCTCTCGACGTACACGCAACTGAACCACACATTCCACCCGCGGCTCTTGAAGCTGGCCACTCTGACCGAGACCTCTGGTGCGCCGATTCCGGCACGTGTCATGCTGACCTGTCACAACGCCGGCGGTACGGTGGAGACCCATATTGGCTTTGAGGAACTGAGCATGCGCAATATCATAGCTGTCTTGGATGGTGGAAACGCCATCACGCCAGTGAACTTGCACTATTTGAAGAAGTAGGAAGCAGGAAGGATGGTGGGTACAGAGAATTGGGCTGAAGTGGGTTTCGAGAAGTATGAATGGGATATGGAGAAATGATGCATCGTGTAGAAGGTGGAGTCCCGGTTATAGACTTACAGGAAGAGCGGCCTTGCATCGGTTTTCAAACGGACCAGTGGCGCAATGGTAACGCGTCGGATTCCAGTAAAATGGTGCTTCCCGAAGATTGTCCGTTCAATTCGGGCCTGGTTCAAAAACATCATCACTTCAAGTGTTAGATTTCATTTTTGATGACTTCCAAGCGATGAATTTATGACGGTTTTTTTTTTTCTTTGTTATTATCTTTTTTTTACGCAGCCTTTCAATTGATATTCAAATTCTTTTCTAACTCTTCTAATAAATCCGGTCTTATTTTCTCTACATTTTAGATTTTACCTGTTTTTTATTTTAAAAAAAGAATTGAGACTTGTTAAGGAAAACCTAACAAAGGAGAATAAAAACAACGTAACCTCGGGTCTGTTTCAGAAGAAGGGAAAGAAAACGCACAAGACAGTACGAAGAAAAGAAGAAGAAGAAAAAAAAACGAAAAAACGAAGGACAGGAATCTGTCCATGACGCGCATTCGCAAAGTACGGTGTTAAGAGATGAGAAGTCAAAAGAATGGACAATGCTGCAGTCTGTGGAAGTCTGCGATTAGTTTTTCGAGTGTGTATTTTGTAGGTACTAAGGTTACGTTGTTTTTATTCTCCTTTATTAAGTTTTCCTTAACAAGTCTCAATTCTTTTTTAAAATAAAAAACATGAAATTTAAAATGCAGCGAAAATAAGACCGGATTTATTTGAAGAATCAGAAAAGAATTCGAATATCAATTGAAAGGCTGCGTAAAAAAAAGATAATAACTGCAGCATTGTCCATTCTTTTGACTTCTCATCTCTTAACACCGTACTTTGCGAATGCGCGTCATGGACAGATTCCTGTCCTTCGTTTTTTCGTTTTTTTTTCTTCTTCTTCTTTTCTTCGTACTGTCTTGTGCGTTTTCTTTCCCTTCTTCTGAAACAGACCAACATCAGAAATCTTCGATACTTTTCCTGTCGCCGGCTTGCCGTGGGTGCATCGATTGGCGAGCCGGCGATCAAACACCACAGCACGCGGGACGTAACCCACTTACATGCGACTCGCTTTATTCCCATCTATTCGACACGAGTTTCCAACACTGTTTTGGCACAGCATCTGACTTTCAGCCTCAAACCGTGATCCCTCAACAATAACCCTGCGGCTGTTTCGTAGTCTTCATCCAAAATTGATGTCTCTCTTTAAGTTTGCCATCCGATCTCCATGACGCCTGCCAGCGTTAAACTTTCAGCGCATCTTTCTTGCGTTGTCATTCTTCCTCGAGCCGCCCTCCTGCCAAGGGTCGGCTTCGTCCCAAACTCCGTTCCAGAATGAAATGTATTGATGCAGTGCCTGCCCTGCCTGTGCCTGGTCAGATCGACAGATGGTTTGACTTGTCAGGAGTGCTCCCTCCCTTCGACTGTCAACAAAAAAAAGTACGCACAATGATGCACATTTTTCGGGAGAGGATGATGCTCTGCCGCTCCCTGGTTTGACACTGACAGGATGACAGGCAAGTATGGAGAGACGAAAACATGTATAAAGGGAAGTAGGTCGACCTCGATCACGAAATCAACGTCTATTCTTGCCTCTTTTCACCACACAAAACCACAATCAATCTTCAATCACTTCAACTTCAAATTTTACTTTACAGTCATTGCCTTACGACTATTACATCAACAATGTACACCTCTACCATCCTTGTCGCTCTAATGGCTGCGGCTACGGCCCATGCCGCTGTCATCGACCTCCGCGCCGCTGCCGACTTTGGCTCGTGCACGCCCACCATGGACTTCCAGCTGGGCCGCCCCGGACGCAAAGCCACCGAAGGAACGTTTCTGCCAACTGATCCGGCCATCGCAAAAGGGCAACAGGACGCTTTGAACCCAAACATTATCACAAATGCATGTACCACCCGTAGACAAGGTTAAATCAAGCTCCCTGACGGCAAAATATTTGGTACACCTCCATCAAAATCATCCACCAGATTTTTATGGTAGAGTGTACCGAGTATTGTGCAGTCAAGGAGTCAAGCTCTCGTGGCACAGAACGCTAATACCACTGAAATCACTAGGATATCTGCAACCAATTGACGAACATTTGCAATGCCAACCAGGCGGCCAAGGATCTGTGCACACAGGCGAAGGCTGTGGTGTCGGGACTGGGCACCAAGGACGCCAGCACCGCGACGGCATTCAACTCGAAGCTGGGCTTCTAGACACGACGACAGAGAATGCGGGGAGGGAGTATTTTACGATTAGGTACGGGAAAAGACATAGCGATGCATCAATAAATGTGTTTTGAACTTCATGAGATTCGAATTTCTTCTGATATCGAGAATTGTGTGACGGCGAAAGGGCCGTCCCGAGACTAGCGCGACACCTGACAGGTCACGTGTGAAAGGAAGGAGCAGATTTAATAGTGGGGCATATTATGTCTAAACCAATGGGAGACTGATGTTTGGTTGCATAGACAGACAGGGCAAAGTCATTGGTATCAATTGTTCGATTCAACAAAACGCTCGCGAGCATTCGCTTCCCGTACCAGCCCATCACCATACTGGATGCCATAAAATTCAGACGCCAAAGACATGCGCCACATAGGCTCGCAAAAGGAAAAGGCATCGCAAAATGCAGTAAAAAACGACAGATTTGACAAGTATTCGTACAAAAACCGAGGACATGCTCTGAACGGAATAACGTCCTGACGATGGTCCGCCACTTTGTAGACGCTGTCAGCACACCCTGAAAGCAAACAAAAGAAACACCGCCCACGACCCATTATCATACACGCCCTCAACGCCCCCACTCCCACCCATATCTCCCTCACCAGCCAGATTTGTCCTACATTTTGACGCGGAAGAGGTAGCGCAGGCGGACCTGATTTACATCGTAGACGATGTACTCGTTGTAGTACAGGCCTGCATTCTGCACATTCGTGTCGGTCGGTGGCGAGCTGACATCGGGCTAGGAAGAGAGTTAGTATCATACATATCAAAAAGAGTACAGCCCACACAACACTCACCATCTGAACACCTGCCAGATCCTTGTGGACGGCACTGGCGTCCTTCCACGCGGGCGGCGCTGTCCGACCCTGGCCGAGCGTCGCATAAAGGCCCTTGGCCTTGGCATCGTCGCCGGCCGTGTACGATGCGTGTGTGAGCTTCTGCATAGGGTCTCCCAGTTTAGCCTCGCACAGCAGCAGCAGACCCGTCCCGTTCGATATACCGGACGCGCAGTAGCCCGCGGACTTGGACGACATGTCTGCCAAGTAGATACCCTTGCCGAACATGTAACCCGACACGGGCGCCTCGGGCGGCGCAATGCGCAGGCCCTGGCCCAAATACCACCAAAGTTGGTGACACGCGAGCCGTGCCACAGCAGACGGGTGTCGTTGTCCTTGGCAGCGGGAGAACCCAACTTGCACGCGTCGAAGCGGTCCTTTTCGCCACGACGCTCAATGCGGAAGATGTCCTGGACCTTGTAGTTGACGTGGTGGGTCTGGCCCGTGGTGGAGTTGAGGTAGTTGGAGAGTTCGGCAAACTCGGCGCTCTTGGGGTCGAGCGGCGTGACCTCTTCCATGCCCAGGTTCTGGTACTGCTTGTCGGCCGGGTGGATGGAACGGTCCTCAGCCGTGCGGGCCTTGTCAACCTTCATAAGAAGCTCGGCGTCCTTCATGTCGCTCAAACTCTCGAGCAGCTCAATTTCTTTCTTTAGGCGCGTGTTGTCCGAGATAATGGGCGGACGGTTGCGGCCAAAGGCGTGGGGGATAACACTGTAGTAAAGGTTCGACAGGCTCTCGACAGCGTCTGGGTAGGGCATGTGGTACTCGGACATGGCCAGGGAGTTGTCGTCCATGAGAGCGGCTAGGTTCTTGAGGGCCTGGAAACCACGGTAATGGTGGTCTTGCTCAGCTTGCCGAGGGGCAGCTTGTTGGCGTCGTAGTTGAGATCGCTCATGGTGTTGGCAAAGTACTGGCGGTTGAAAATGAGCTCCATAAGACTCTGAACGGGCGGCGCCAGTGTACATTCGGGAATTTTGGTCTCCCCCTCTTCTTCCTCCTTCTTGAACTCGCCACGCGCGTCGTCCTCGTCCTCGTCACCGTCCTCGTCGTCCGAATCCGGTTGGTAGTTGCGCTCGACATAGGCGTACTTGCCGGGCCGCGGGTCGTCACTGCGCCGCTCCCAGGCAAGGCCAGACTTGTCGCGGAACTTCTTGTTGAAGTTCTTCTCAGCGTCATCGAGACTGCCGCCGCCCAGCATGGCCGACTGGCCGCGCTCGCCGACACGGCCCCAGCGCGTCCAGGTGTGGTATTTGCCTGCACCCGTGGTCAAGATCTGGATGCGGTAAAACTTATTGTTGTTATTGCCCGAGTTGGTCTGGTTGAGGGAAGCGTCCCAAACGGTGCCGTCGTCGGCAATGTAGACGCTGACGTTGGGCA
Organism: Sporothrix variecibatus; assembly: GCA_016097105.2. Taxonomy (NCBI): domain Eukaryota; kingdom Fungi; phylum Ascomycota; class Sordariomycetes; order Ophiostomatales; family Ophiostomataceae; genus Sporothrix; species Sporothrix variecibatus. The sequence continues at coordinate 3,484,741 of JADMNI010000001.1, read as the reverse complement.
TGGGGCAGCACTCGTCAACGGGGACATCCAACTTGGAAGTCGAGGTAGCAGCAGCAGCAGCTGGCGCAGCGGCAGCGGCCTTTGCGCTGGCCTTGGTATCCTTTTTCTGGCGCTTTGCAGCCGGAGCAGGAGGTGCAGAAGGTGGAGAGGGTGGTGCGGCAGCAGCTCCATTTGTGCCATTGGCAGCGGCAGCAGCGGCCGGTGCAGCTCTCTTTCTTCCCTTTGTAGCGGCGGGAGGTGCGGCAACTGCTGGAGCTGGAGCTGGAGCGGGAGCCGGAGGCGAGGCTGGTGCAGCAGCTGGTGTGGCCGGCTTGTCTAGAAGGTAGTTTGTCTCGCCCTGCATGGCATCGGCCGAAACACAGTCAAGCAGCCATTGGACATTGACAATGGGAATGTCGAGCTTCTTGGCGGCGGTGACCTTGGCCGTGGGCCGCTTGTAGTTGGCGGGCGTCACAATGAGCTGAGTGGCATCTGACGTGACAGAGTCGAGGGGCGTGCCGCCGAGCTCTTCAATGTGGTCACGAAGGACAGTTTGTGAGAGTTTGGGGAAGACGCCACAAAGAGCAATCTTGCAGCCAGCCAGGGGCAACACGGCAGCTGGTGGTGATGCTGCCTTTGCAGCAGCTTTTCTGCGAGGAGGCATTGTGTATGTGGTGTGTGTAGTGTGAGGAAGTGTGAAAGAGTTGTGAGGATGAATTAATTAAAGGAAGAGTGAAAAAGGAGAAGGTTGAGATGAAGCAATTGAGCTGAAGCTCAGGCGATGCAAAAGAGTGGGATGAGAGATTGAAGAAAGAGATGTGAGAGAAACGAGAGAAATTGACGAGAGAGAAAATAAGAAGAAGAAGTGGGAGACGGCGGATTAAAAGAAAAAACAACCGAATGGAGAGAGGATGAGGGCGGAGTCGAACGGTAAAGGGGGATGAGGATCCGATGAAGCTGCAAGAAGAGCTCTTTCCGCACAAACAACAAATAGCAAAAGGGCAGGAGCGAAGCTAAACATGAGAGCTGGAAGCTAACGTCAACAGAACCGACATAAACACACCAAAAACAGGCACCACAGGCCCCTGGCACAGCCTCGGATTGCTGGCCCGTCCACGGAGCTAGGCAGTTGGGCCGTTTTTGGGCTGTCCTTTTGGGTCGTTTTGGGAGAAGCTGGGGAGTTTTAGGGGCTGATTTAAAGTTGGAACAGGGGGCAGCGGCACACCGTTGGGCTTGGCGGCAGTTTTCTGCCTGTTTCTCCTCAGTGGCACTGTGGCAGGAAGGAGCGACACCAATGCAAGGCAGCCCAGGCAGCAGGACCCACCTGTTGCGAAAAAACACAGAATGAGGAAGGAGAGAGACACGAGAAGAACGGAAGACGAGGAAGGTGCGTTCTGTCAAATGTTGGCCAATGCTTCAGCCGAAAAAAAGAGAAAAAGAAAACGCGAGACTGTCGCCTCTTCACGTGGGCCAATTCTTGTCGACATTTCGCAGGGGATGAAGCGGAACAGGGTGCAAGTGTTCACAGTGGTTGGCTAGGAGCTGTCGATGCAGCGATTTGTGCATGGTGATGCTCTCTCCGTTAATTAATATGGGACATTGCCAAATTGGGCGAGCTGTGCGAGAGGATCCATCAAAGGAGCATTTGAGTTTGAATTTCAGTTGAAAACGAAAGGAAGAAGAGACACAAGCGGCAATACAATACGATACATGTATGAACGAGATGAGATAAAAAAATAGACAAAATGCAATGAAAAAAAGGAACAAGAACGCCGGAATCAACCATAACCTAACCATTATTGTCCGTCACCCTCTCAGCTGCTCGTCGGCAGAGGAGGCACCGGCGGTGGTGCTGCTCCATTTGCGTTTCCATTTCCTTCGGTCTCTTCCTCATCGTCGTCGTCTGCGTCCGCCATGTCCTCAATCTCCTCCGAGTGGCCCAGGAACCGCGCCACATTGCGCATCTCGTAGTGCTTCTTGCGCAGGGCCTCAAACTTGAGATGCTTCTCCCGCTCTTCGGCGCTCATGCCCGCCATCGGATCATCACCGTCGTGCACACTGCCGCCGCCGTGCACACTACCGTGCTCCGAGTCGTCGACATGGACCTTTGGCGTGCGCTGGCGGGGCGGCGCAAACTCGCCCTCGGGCACCTCTTCTTCGGGCTCGCCCAGCGACAGACCGGGGATGCTACCTTCGCGGTCGGCGCGGCTAAAGTAGCCGCCGTTGGTGCTGCCGTCGCCACCGCCGCTCGGGCCGTCGAGCGGCTCATCGTCATCGGACGGGTCCTCGCCGGGTCGTAGTGCTTGGCATAGGGCGTCTTGGGCTCGTCAATCTTCATGGTGGCCGTGCGCTCCTGTTCTGTCAAATACAGGTTGACCTCGTCCCACTTGAGGCGCTGCTCGGCGGCGGCGGCCGGGTCGAGTTCAGACTCGCCGCCATGGGCCGACGGCGTGCGGCTAGACGGCCGGCGGGAGCCCAGACGAGCAGCCGAGGACGAGCGGCGGTGGCCGGCGTTGACCTGCGTGTTGAGGATAGTGCGTTCCTTGTCGGTCAGAGGATGGTCGGGGACTTCCGTGGATGGGACGACGGGGTTGGTCGAGGCGGGCGGGGATGTCGGGGGCGAGTGCTGGTACGAGCGTTTAAGGATGCCTGTGGATGTTAGAGGTTTGTAACGCAACGTAAAAGGATATCACGAGAGCGACAGAAAGAAAGACAGAAACTCACCTTTTGGCCGTTGGACATTGGGCGGCGGAGGGGTATGCGCAGGCCGCTCGCGCTCGGTGGTAGCTTCGTCGGCCATGGTGTCGGCAGATGTGTTGAGGGTAGATTCTAGGATGGTCGTAGATCGTCAGGTTGTATGTTGTTTGTGGAAGGTTTGTTGTGTCGTGTGTCTGTGTTGAGGTGAAAGCCAAAGAGTTAACAACCGGCGAGGGGAATATGTGAGGCTGGGGAAGTCTGCAGGAATGTGCCTGCCGTTTTATCGTTAGCGGGGTTAAGCACAGCTTTTGGCTGTGCGACGGCGAGCTGTGATTGGCTGGATAGGGTGTACTGAACGGGAAGGTATGGGCGATTACATCATAAGCTACAGTAGCCTGTGGTTAGTGCTTTCCAGCGCATGAGCAGTGCTGAACACGCCTAGTCACAGCGAAGTACTCCGTACTGAGTAAACAAACCGAAAACGGATTTTTTTTGTCGACAACAAACTAACGTTGACTCCTTGCTATCATACTGCTATCATACATCCCCCGACCACGATACGTACGGCTTCGACTCCTCGACCCGCGCCTCTGTCGCCACATCCCTCTCCACTCTCGAACAGTCACACTCGTACGTCTTGAAATACTTGACGCGCACGCGCTTTGCAAACATCTCGTCAATCTCCTCGAGCGACCGTCCCTTCATCTCTGGCAGCAGGAAATAAAAGAACAAGAACGCCAGCGCGTTCGACCCGGCCCACAGCCAGCAGTACTTGACGCCCCAGTTCAGCGACGCGGGGTTGATGAAATAGGGTGAGCAAAAGGCTGTCAGCCAGGCGAAAAAGTAGTCGATGGCCGTGGCGACCGACAGCGTGACAACGCGCAACCGCGAACTGACGACTTCTGCCGAGATGGGCCAGGTGACGGCGCCGGCAAAGGAGCCGTACAACACATTGTACACGACCGAAAATGCGACAAAACTCTTGGCGGCAGGCTGGTTCCCGGGAGTGGGCGCGACCGTCCCTCCGACAGCAGCGGCAATCATTGTGAGGACAGCCGCGCCCGTGGCAAACAAAATCATGCTGCGGCGGCCTAGCCACAGGTGGGAACACAAGACGGCAGCGACGGCGCCCACAATGGCTGCCGACAAGTTGTACATGGACATGGCAAAGGGGTCGTGGATGCCGGCCTGCTTGTAGTAGTAGGTGCCGTACGAGATGAAGACCCAGACGCCCGAGGCGGCGCGAGACGTGACGGTGCCGATGCACAAAAGGGTGCGACGACGGTCGGTCCCACGAAACATGTCGGCAAGCGAAGCGAGGAGAGACGTGGAAGAGGCCAGTGCCTTTTCTTCTTCGATACCGTGCTCCATCTCGGCCAGCTCTTCGCGGAACTGGGCAGGCGTCAACGAGTTGTCGCGCAGCATTGCGAGTGCTTGCTCAGCTTCTTCCGTGCGGCCTTGCACCAAAAGCCAGCGCGGCGACTCGGGTATGAAGACTGTGCCGACGGCCAGACACAATGGAAAAACAAAGAGACAGGCCAGGGCGATCTGGTAGCAAAGCCGGCCGGGCACGTCCTTTGTGAGGTAGGGCACAATCGTTCCCAAAAGACCACCAATCGTCGTGGTCACGCCAAACACACCAGAGCAGATGCTGCGCAGGTGTGCAGGTACCGACTCGGCAATGTAGGCGTTGGCAAAGGTGATGAAGAAGGCGTTGGAGGCGCCCACGAGGGCACGGCCGACGGAGATGCCCGCCACACTCTTTGAGGCGAGCTGGGCTGCACAACCAGCAAATCCCAGCAGTGCACCGGCCCAGATGCCTGCACGTCGACCAAGGACCCTCGAGAACGGACCTGTAAACAACACACCAACAATCGTACCGACATTAAGAAGCGACGTGATGAGTTGCTGTGTCTTGGTACTGATTTCGTAGCCCGTTTTGGTGGCGGCAGCGGATAGCCAAAGATCTCGAGGAAGCCGTGCATGGCCTGAAAAGAGGCAATGACGGACGCATCGAAGCCGTACTGCGTATTGGCCAGGGCCATGAGGGCGGTAATGAACAGGACTCGCCGGTTGGCCCCAAGGGGCGTCTGACGCCCGTTGGATGACATGGTCGCTGGCGACATTGGTTTCTGTTGACAAGTGATGTTTAGCTTGCAGCACAAATCGACTGACGTGACGATACCCTGGCATTTCGTTTGATTTATACGGCAACAACACGGTCTGGACCTGGCTTTGACTTTTTTGACTTAAACGTTGTTTAATTACACGAGCCGTCCCCCACACTTGGACCGTACACGAAGGTCAACCTCCTCTCGCCCTCCCGTCTTTGGCCAAGAAAGTACCGATATTAACCACGAGAGTATCCGGTGTGGATGCAGAGGTATTGGAGGAGACATCAAAGAAAGAAATGAGAACTCTAATGACTTGTTGCCTAATTCAGCCAAATCTAAGCACACGGTCCATACTCTTCCCTCCACTACTCACATCAACATCGGCTGGTCGTTGCCCCAGGCTGACCACACATCGTCCAGACCAAAGTCGAGTATGCTACCATCCATGTCCAGGCCCAAGTCCATACTGATGTCGTTGAACAGCCCGGATGATGGTGGCTCTGAGGGCACTGGGAAAGGAGCAGCTGTTTGCACTTCTGCCTCGTTTCTAGTCTCAGAAAAGAAAAGCGTGTCGTTTGTCAAACTCTTTTGATCAGTGCCGGCAAAGGTGAAAAAAGCACCGCGGTCTGCCACCTTTTCCGCTTCTGCTGGCGCTGCCGCCGCCATCCCCGCCTGATGTCTCATTCTGCCTCGAATCGCCTCGGCCTTGGCCTTGAGCGCAGCCAAGACGGCAAATTTGGAGCCAAAGCCAGATGCATCGGCAGTATCGTCTCCTCCTCTCGTGGTTGGCATCTGTGCCTCTTTGAGTTCCTGTGTAAAAAGGGTGTCCACGGCCGACCAGGCCTCCTCGACGTTGGGGCCGTTCGGCCGCAAGCACAAGTGCCACAGCACGTACATGGCGACGTGATACTGCGGGAACGCCTGACGGGCCCATGCGTATTTCATCAGCAATCCATCCTCGCGGAACAGACGGGGCTTCAAGATGGCCAGCGCTTCCACCAGATTGGCGTCCGTCACCAGCTCAACAGCACCGCGTCGGCCGACGAGCAGGGCCCACTGCAGCCGGGACACAAAGTCGAGTTTTTTGAGTAAAAACCGGGAGCATAGGATGGTCATTCGCTGCTGAGGCAGCAATGGGTTGCACCGGGCAAGACGCTGTTCGATGTCGGCGCGGAGGGTATCCACGATTTGGGCACGCGTCTCTTCGGATGGTGATGAAGATGGAGATGAAGATGGAGCCTGATTATTGACACTCGCTGCTGCCAATACAGCCAGTTTTTGTGCTGTCCGGCAAAGCCCAATGTGAATCAGCGAAAACGTCATGCTCGTCCAACCCTCTTTTTCTGCGGGGAGAGCCTTCATGTCTGGCACCAAGTCGACATCGTCCACATTGAGTGGCAGTTGGACATCGGACTCGACCAACAAGTTGCTTCCGCCACCGAGTGTTGCCGTATTTTCCAGTCCATAGTCTTCGCTTGCCCGTCCGTCTCGCGACAGCAAGTGCCACCACAGCCGGCGACGGATTTCGGCTTGGAACGGTGTCAGAGTGCTTCCCTTGAGTCGTTGTCCGTCCCTATGCAAGCCCAGCGACTGGGCCACCCGTACGGCCAGACCGTTGAGTACCCACAGGCCCTTGCCACGATTGCAGAAACGGAGCGCGGCCAGGTAAATGGCCAAAGCATGCAGGCCGACAAGTGTAGGCCGGTCCAAAAAGTCGCCGTGGGCCAAGGATTGCTCAAGGCCGACTTTCAGCTGGGCGAGCTGGTCTCGTTTGTTGTGAGGATTGTGAGGACTGGCGTTGTGCTCTTCTGCCTCGAACAACAGTCCTGCTTCCTTTTCATCCAGCGAAACAAGTGCCGAAAGTAAATGGCAAAACACAATGCCAGATTCTCATACGAGGCGGCACCCGGATTGTGGATCACGGAAAAGACACGCACTTCGTCCGTGGGTACGTGCAACAGTTTGAGTCCCGAGCAGCCGTCGACATTGTCGAGGTAGGCGTGCCAGAGGCGGACAGCCAGAGTCTTGGGTGGGTGTAGGGTGGCGGGTTGCTGTGTAGGTGACGGCGCCGACAAGATGCCCAAAGCGTTGAATGGCGAAGGTGTTGTGGCGGCATTCGATGAGTTTGTTGCGTCTGCTGTCCCGGGTGTCTGTGATGCCGACTCAGACAGACTGTGACCAATTTGGCCATCGTCGTCTCCTTCAATGACACGTGACAGGAGGACTTCGTTGAAATACTGGCTGGATGAGCCCCTCTCAACAAGAACGTCGTCAACTGTTGCTGGTGTTGCTGGTGTTGCCGGTGGTGGCGGCGGTATGTGAGGATGTGTGACGATGGTAGTGCTGCTAGTGCTTGTTTTGGGAGCGGCAACAGGCGACTTGGCCTTTCTTGGTTGGGCCTTTGCCGTCTTCTGAGCCCTCTCCGGTCTTGGCACCTCTTTCAGCTGCTTTTCAAGCACGGCAATCCGCGATGCCATGGCGGCCATCATCGTCTTCTTGGACCGTCTCACACGAGGCCCGGCCGGCGGGTACTCGCAAGAGCGGCCAGCCCGGGTGCAGCATTGGCATGGCCGGTTCTTGTCGCAGCGTATCTTCTTGGCTTTGCAGGCGAGGCAAGAGCGTGGACTGCCCTGTTTAGTTGAAGGAGGTGTCCCCGAGCCGTCCAGCGTCTCTTGGTCTGTATCTCCGGCGTCCATATCGGAGGCGGGTGTAATCGTGGAGGGTTTAGTCGAAGGGGGTGTGTCTTCCATATTAGTGTGTGGTATTCTGTGTAATGTGTGACATTCTCTTTCCCGAGGAAATGTATTGTCCCCGAAATGTGTTGTACGCTGACAAGAGTTGTCTCCGAGGGGAGGACAGGCGGCCGGTCTTTATTTTATGAGATGAAAGTGCCGACTGTTAGAGCGCGGCATTAAAATGGCCTATTTTACGACGAATCTACTAATGTCCCCTGGAAAATTTGTGGAGCGGTGCCTGTCATACCTGTCTCGGTGTTAATTTTTAGGCTTTTGACCCGACACTCCATTCTCCGGTGTTAGTCGACGGGTCTTGCCGGCTGTCACAAAGTCAAGCTCAACGTCAACCTTGCTCCCAGGGAAGGAGCGACGACGGCAAGGAAATTCATATAAATTTGGTTGTTGCTCAAAACGAAAATAGATTTAATCGATCAGAATGTTGAGATCAGAACTTCAGTCCAAAAAAATAGCAACAGTAACAGCAACTTCAGACCAAAAAAAGACGTCAGACCTCAATTGCATTCTTGAACGACGACCCACCAAATCGACTTACACGACGTACACCAAAAAAACCTCGATCAAACAACCTTCCACCATGTCCTCCCTCGATGAGCCTCGAGCCTCTCTGTCGGCCACGCCTCAAGTCGACGAAGAAAAGGCTACTGCACCCCCGCCTACCTTTGCACGTCCTTCGGCACCGGATGGCGGCTTTGCGGCGTGGACGGTCGTTCTGGGAACGTGGTGTACTTCGTTTTGCAGTTTTGGCTGGCTCAACAGCATCGGCGTGTTCCAAGAGTACTACGAGACGGAACTGTTGACGTCCTACTCGGCCAGTACCATCTCCTGGATTCCGTCTCTGCAAATCTTCTTCATGATGGGATTGGTGCGTCTCCTCCAGATATTCGAAAAGAATTGTACAGTGTACGTCACGCATTTTGCTAACTTGCCGCGCCGTGTGTAGGGCCCCCTTGTTGGATATATTTACGATCGCTCTGGCACACGCTACCTTTTACCAATCGGCACCTTTTTGCACGTCCTTGGCATCATGATGACCAGCCTGGGCAAGGAGTACTACCAAATCCTGCTGGCCCAGGGCGTATGCTCGGCCATCGGCGTGGCTGCCATCTTCCAGCCGGCAGTGACGTCGCTGGCCGGCTGGTTTGACAAGAGCCGGGGCATGGCCTTTGGCATTGCTTTCACGGGCTCGAGTTTGGGCGGTGTCATCTTCCCCATCATGGTAACCCGTCTGATCTCGTCTGTCGGGTTCGGCTGGTCCATGCGCATCTCGGCATTTGTCATCTTGTTTCTGTTGGTGATTGCCAATTTGACAGTTAGAACAGTACAAGGCGCCGCAGTCGCCAGCGACACCGAAGGCGACGACAGGCCCTTCCCCCTCTACACCACCAGCCACTCCTAAGAAGAGCAACCCCTTCACAGAGCCCAATTTTGTCTTGCTGATGGCCGGTTTCTTTTTGTTTAGTTATGGCTTCTTTGTGGTCATCAACTACCTGCCTGTGCAAGCCTTAGCTGCCGGCATGGACGCCAACCTGGCTGCCTACATGCTCCCCATTCTCAACGCTGGCTCCCTCTTTGGCCGTCTCTTTGCTGGCTGGAGTGGTGACAGGATTGGACGCTACAATGTCTTTATTGTCGTCTGTTTCTTGACAGGCCTCTGGGTTCTTGCACTGTGGCTGTCGGCGCACCGTGGTGGTGCCATTATTGCCTTTGCTGTCCTGTTCGGCTTCTTTTCGGGCGCCTTTGTCTCTTTGATTGTGCCCTGGTGATGGCCATCTCGCCCATGGCCGAGCTGGGTCTCCGCAGCGGCATTATTACTCTGACCATGGCCATTAGTGGACTGACAACAAACCCCATCAATGGTGCCATTCTCGCTGGCCACGGTGGTTGGTCTGCGCTCAAGGTCTTTTCCGGCGTCTTCTGCATGGCAGGCACATTCTTTGTGTTTATCATTCGGATCAGACAGGTTGGCTGGAGTCCTATGAAGAAGTACTAGAGATAATGGAGAGGCCGGGAGAAAGGAAGATTGGTCTACGGCGTGATGCGGCCAGGAAGGAGGAATAAGGGGACCGAGACTGGGAGACTGGAAGAGAATATAGAACACAAAGAACAACCACACTCATTACACTTGGATTTCATAGACTATATTTTTACTATTCTCTCACTTTTAGCACCCTTTTCACATATTTATTTTAATTTCAATTCAAAACAATGCTATTTACAATACACAGACTCGCACAAATTTAAAGACCCCACTGCTGCAGCCAAGTGGCCATGGCCGCACCATCAATTGGTCCCAGACCGGCCATCGCCGCACTGTTCGCCGTTCCCCGGCCCGTCTCGTAGGCCACGCGCGCACTTGCTGGGAGAGCCGCTTCGGCAGCCAGGCCCCGGTAGAAATCAAAGATCTTGAGAGCCGGCAGTGCCTCCAGGTCGGGCTCGCTGACGTTCTGGAGCGACGTGAGCCACTCCTCAAAGGAAACAGCCTCCACATCATCACTCCAGTGCTTCTGGACGACACCCACGAGATCTTCCCACAGGCCAATGGTCGGGTTCACCAGGTTGTACACCCCCGAGCTGCTCTCGGCGTAGTCGTGGTGCACAATGTCACGGACAATGCCCGCTAGAGCGTCGACGGGGATCCATTCAATGGTGTTCATGGCGTTGGGCAGCTTCTTGAGAGCCTTGGACGTCTTGACCAAGCTGGGCAGCCACTCGGTCGGGTTCCACTGGCCGCCGTCGGCAGCAAGAGGACCGGCAACCTGGCCCACCCGCAGCACAGTGGCGTGCAGTCCAGCACGCGCTACAGCCTGCTCTAGAATTTTCTCGGAGACATGCTTGGACTCGCCGTAGCCCATGGCCAGGGCTAGTCTAAAGTCGTCGAGGTGGGTTTCGGGGACGGGCGTGCCGGCAGGACGGACGGCGGGCCAGTTGCCGACGGACGACAGCGAGGAGACATAAAAGACATGCGGCTGGCGTTCCGAGGCCAGGGCAAAATCGACGACGTGGCGTACGCCGCGGATATGGGTGTCCTCAAAGGAGGCGAGGCTGTGGTTGAAGTCGACCTTCCAGGCGTTGTGGATTAGGACATCGACCGAGTCACGCAGCGTGCGGAAAGTCTGCTTGTCAAGGCCAAACTGTGGATCGTTGAGGTTGGTCGTCAGGAACTCGGTCCTCTTGGTGTCGGACAGGTCATACGTCTTGCCACGCGCAGCAAAGGCTTTCTGTTGGCGGCCCTGGGCGTCGTCGCTGCGGTTGAGGCAGTAGACCTTGCGGACAGCTGGGTCGTTCAGCAGAGTCTCCAAGATATGGGTGCCGAGAGAGCCAGTCGAGCCAGTAATAGCGACCGTGAGAGATGCAGCCCGTCGTGCGTTGACATTGGGTAGGTCGGCAGTGTACTTTTCGACGAGGGCTTTCATGGCTGCAATGCGGGCGTCGTCGTCGGACACAACCTCGGTGGACCCTGCATCGCTGGACACAGCAGAAAACAGATACTTTGCAAGCTGGCTGATGGTGGGATGAGCATAGACACTCCGTGTCGTCACGGGGTCGTCGGTGCCCTCTTTGCGGTGCGGTGCCAGAGCCCGTCTCAGCATCTTCATCAGCTCCAGCGTCTGCAGCGAGTCCAGACCCAGGGCAAAGAAATCGTCGTCGTCTGAGAACGAAGCGGCCGTTGAGGGAAACAGACCAGTCACGCTGGAACGGACGAACGCAGTGACATTCTCCAGAGAGTCTACTGACACAGCGGCGCCAGCCTCGTCGTCTTCCCGGTAGAGAGCATCCACCTCGTCCTCAAACAGCTTGTTCGTCCGTCCACGGATGACGGTGCCTTTGCCAGCGCGAATAAAGGCCTTGTCAGGTGACGCAATCAGCACCTTGGACCGGAAGATACGGCCGTGGGCAGGGCCGACACTGTTGGCCTTTTCAATTGTCGGCCACAGCTCGTCAATAAAGCTCTCCTCGGTATGGCCTGTGGCCGACAGTGGCTCCATGGGCTCAATGATCAGCGCCGCCTGGAAGCGGCCTGTACCATTAATCAAACCGCCACGCACCAATGGATGGCCCGTCACAACACCCTCCATATCGACGGGGTTGAATTTCTCGCCGTTGGACAGCACCAGCACATCGTCGCGACGGCCCACAAACCGCCACAGCTTGTCATTGTGCGGGCTCTGCACGAAGAGATCACGCGTGCGCCAAACATCGATTTCCGGGTAGGCCTGTCGCAAGTGGCGGATCCAGTCCTGGGATCCGTCACCCTTGCGGACGACCATTTCAAAGGTGCCATCACCCATGGACTCCATGTCGTTCTCATAGGTCGGGTGCCACTCAAAGTAGCTCCAGTTCTCCGGCAAGGGGATCAAAGACATGTGCGGGCCCGTCTCGGTCGAGCCGTACATTTGGCACACATTGGTGACATGGCAGATGCGGTCACCAACGGCCGGAGCCAGAGGACCACCAGTGTACATGATCCAGTCGAGCGAGGCAATCTGCTCAAAGCCGCCGGGCTGGTCGGCTAGCTGCTCAATGACGGCCGGTGGACACCACGCTGCTCTAATCTTAAGCAGTTGCATCGCTCTTGACAGCAGAGCGCCACTGGGAGGCTTCTCGGGTGGGCCGGTGCAGACAATGCACGCATAAAAGATGGGCATAATGGTCATGGCAAAGAGACCGGCCAAGTGGAAGGGCGGGAAGGGGTTGAAGAAGCGGTCGCCCTCCAGGTCCAGCAGCTGGTAGCACTGGTTGATGCGGCCTGGGATCGTCTCGGCCTTGCGGTGGGCATCATAAACCGAATAGACGCCGTTGGTGATGGTCGTTGGCTTTGGGTTGCCCGTCGAGCCGGACGAGTGGGCAATAATGATGGGGTCCGTGCGGGCGTCCACCCACGTCTTGGTGTAAGGGAAATGCTTGGCTACGCCGCCGGCTGTGGCCAGCAAGTTGTCGAGCGGTGGCACTTCAAAGGCCTTGAGGTCGGGCATGGCCTCCTTGATCTGGCCCACAATGGCTGCCATCTCGGGTGTGTAGTACACGATCCGGCAGTTGGCTTCCGTAAAGACGGCCAGGTGCTGCTGCTGCGAGTTGCGCACTGAAGGGATCATCAGCTGGTGGCCCGTCTTGATGGCCGCATAGAGGTAGACGGCATAGCGCACGTCGGACACGCCCAAGTACGCAATCACATCAAAGTCGGTGCTGGTGCCGACCTGCTCGGCGATGGACCATGATGTGGTGTTGACGGCGCCGGCCAGCTCCTTGAACGTGATGTCGCGGAACCCCTGCTCGATATCAAATGTCGACTTGGTCACGGATGCATAAATGCGCTCGGGCGTGTCCTCGGCGAGCTCGTCAACCACATGAACCACCAGCCGTTCACCAACGGGGCCGCAGCGGATGCCGAGTGTCGAGCTGTCCTTTGAGCTTGGCTGTTGGGTTTCGTGATGTGTTACTTCGACGGCCGTCGCTGAGGCCTCTTTTGTAGTGCCGTTGACACCATTGACACCATTGGTGTGGCCATTGGCCGTCGTTCCGTTGACAACGTCCGTCATGATTTGTGAGATTTGTTGTTTGATGATGGAGACAATCAAACGAGCCACTTGTTGACGATGGTCGTTGATGGATTTTGTGGCAAGTTTCTAAAGTCTAAAATAGAAAGCCATAAAGGCTTCTGTCTGGACCCCACGATGACGGATTGCCGGATCTCCAACTTCCACGCGGCGGCGATCCTGTTTCCTAGATCTGCGTTTCTAACCGGGTTGCATCCAGCCTGCGTCTGTCAAAATCCTTGTTTCAACAGTATCCTATGTTGGCAAAACAGAAAGAAAAAAAATACACGTCGACGGAGATGATTCGGTCTTGAACGACACCGCATCGTCCACCGCCCGCCTATTCTAATCCGAGCATTTCACAATCCAGTGCAGGATGAAGACGAGGAATCTAAATAAGCGATAGGGGACTGGCGATGAATGGAAAACCTGAGGGACTGGCAGACCTGGCCTCGGTTGGTGACAACTACAGTCCTCAAAGCACACTAACACGACTAGCGAGGCTAGCATGAATCACGATTGTGGAGACAAAACAGCAGAAACGCGGAGACCGGGGGATTCGGGGGTCGCCAACGCGGGGTCACCCCAAGGACCTGTGGGATGGGCGACGAAGGTAAGACAGAGGCAAAAGTGACTAAATCAATGCAAGTTGACTCGTTGATCAGTGCAACAAAAAGAATGAACATCGCAGAAGATCATGAAGCAAGCTGGAGCTGGCGAGAGCGATGGAGATGTGTCGGCATGTTGGCTTGGGATTCTGGAATGTCGGATGCCCGGCATCCTTTTGAAATCAACGACGGTGTCGTATCCGTATAAAGAGGATCATGAAATTGCTTTTTCATAGAATTATGAGTGTTCTTTTGGGCTATTCACGTAGCGAAGAGTCCTCCTCGTGATGTCGATATGCTATTTCAATATCCAGAGCGTCGCGATGTGGGATTCTCGTAGGCGCATGTATATTCGTCATATAGAGTCAATATACTCATATTAGAGCTACAAAAAGCAACAGAAATGGGCTAAAAGGTGTTTATGCTTTGCTTTCAGACTCAACTAGGCCTCTTTATTACTTTCCGTTTACTGTTGATTTCTCGCCCATCAGTACTATCTGGTTCTCGTTCTCCATTTCTCACTCGACATCGCTGCCTCCATCAAAGCCGGTCTTCCGTCATGTGGCCTCAGCTTCCAAACATGATGCCTGCTCAATAATGCCTCTCCGGTCCTTGATTCACGCACTCTGGGCGTCTTTTTGCCTTTCACGGCAAGTATGAGCTCACAACTCAACCGGGTGACGACGCACTCTAGTCGTGTTTCCAGATTCCAGATTCTATATCCCAGATATCCTTTTCGTTTTGTTCATCCTTTTTTTCTCGTCGAACGAATCCTTTGTTGAATCAGCACACCCCACACGTGATGGGGAGCTATATTCCAACACCTCTTGGGTCCTGTTCGTATTGCTTGTCTTGCCTCTGGTTATTGTATTGCATCTGGTCCTGCCTCCGTGCGCACTGCCTGTCCGCAACGACTGCCAGATGCAGCATAGCGGACAATCATGAGTCACGATTGTGGAGAGGGACAAGGGCGGGGTTTGTTGACCTGTCCAATCTGTTCTTCACCAAAGACACAGTGCTAGTTCTCTCTCTCTCTCCTTCTTCTTCCTTCTTGGCCATCTTGTCACTTCCCTTGCCTTCCCTCTCTTAGTACGACGTATCTCTCATCTTCCTTGCCATGTGCTTTAATCTCTGTAAGGGGCGCCCTTGGATGCCGTGTAAGGTTGGCGTGGCGGCCCTAGAATGAGGCATGAATTGTGGCTTTCGTCGCCAAAGAGGGGGGGGGCCCATTCATGATATCACGATAGTAAGCAGATAACATTAACTCAAGTGGCAAGACGAGGCAGAAAACTGTGTGCGTATGAGATGCTACCATTTTAAATTGATTACAATCATGCTGGCGTTGGCGTCGCTAGATCTAGACCAAACCCCTTCTTGCTGCTATTCAAGACTCTCACAATACGAATACATGTGTACGAAGTAAAGAGTGAGGGATGAAGAGTTAGAGAAGGCAGAAAGAGAAATAAAAAAAAGTACCAGTAGTGGCATGGGGAAAGTGACAGCACACTATTGACGCCCGCCAAGCCCCAACCCCACGCGAGACCAAGCCATGGCCGGCTATTGCCTCCCGGCAAAGGACAAGAGGCAGACCACGCCCACCAACTCCAACAAGTTGGGCCACACCGTGTACACCCAATTCGTGAATCATAAAAGTGGACTACAGAGAACAAGGGAAGAAGAAAAGGTGTATGGGCCACTAGCTGATAAGGAGCTGGGACAGTATCTGGGTATTGGTTCAGGGCTCCAAATGGCTCCAAATGGTCCCTCTAGGCTGGCCGCCAAGGAGCGTGTCTGGGGTAATCTGGGGATCGTCTGAAGGCGGAGGCAGAAACTGGGGTCGATGGGACCATGGAGAGACAAAAGACGGGGGGATAGAAACAGGAAAGATACGAAAGAGAGGGAAGAGAGGAAAGAAAATGAACGAGTGAGAGATTTGTGACCAACTCCGGAGGATTCCCGAAACGTGTCGACAAATGTCTTGGGTGCATAAAGTGATGATCCATCTCTATCCATCTCTATCCATTCGTTCTGCTTGTCTGCCGATCGTATAAGTAGAAGAGTGTGTCTCTATCGTTGTTTTGAATTTTTGTTTCTGACCACCTCTCAACATCGACTCGACTTTACTCTCTTTTCTTCTTATTCTGTCTTCCCTTACATCAACAACACCCACTTTATTTTTCAAAAACAAAGATGGCCGACACGGGACAGCGTGTCTCGTACGAAAAGACGGAGACGGAGCGCATCGAACAGACGGAGACCAACCACGCACCCACACTCGCCGAGACCAATGTCGATGTCGAGGAGGAGGACGAGGGCGATGTCCGCCCTCCGGGCTACTGGACATCGTTTCGGTTCATCGGCTCGGTGATTGCCATTGTCCTGCTGGCCAACAACCTGTTTATTGGCTACTCGATGCCCGCCAGTATTCTGTCCGTCATTGGCAAGGACCTGAACGCCGGCACGTCCATCTCGCTGGCCTCGCTCACGCTCACTCTCATCAAGGGTGTCTGCCTGCTTCTGGTTGGTAGCATCTCGGATGTCATTGGTCGCCGCTACTTCCTGCTCGGTGGCCAGCTTATCAACTTTGTCGGCGCCATTGTGGCTGCCCGCGCCACAAACGTCAACATGCTCATCGGCGCTTCTGCCCTCGTGGGTCTCGGCCAGGCTACGCAG
The DNA here is from genome assembly GCA_016097105.2 of Sporothrix variecibatus. NCBI lineage: Eukaryota > Fungi > Ascomycota > Sordariomycetes > Ophiostomatales > Ophiostomataceae > Sporothrix > Sporothrix variecibatus. The sequence goes on along the minus strand of JADMNI010000001.1, from coordinate 3,468,380 downwards.
CTGCTTTACCCGATGCTCATCCAGGAGATTGTGCCCAACAAGTACCGCGGCATCAGCCAGGGTCTGCTGTCGCTCGCCATCTTCCCCACCATTGCTCTTGGCCCAGCTTTCGCTCGCTTCATGGTGGCCAACCCCAAGTTCGGATGGCGTGCGCTGTACTGGTTGGATGCCATCACGGTCGGCATCTCGTTCATTCTGTTTGCCCTCTGCTACTTCCCGCCCGGCTTCAAGGAGCTTCAGGGCGCCGCACGACCCGCAAGTCTATTCTGAAGCACATTGACTACGGTGGATTTATTCTGTACGCCGGCGGTCTCGTCTGTCTTTTGCTGGCTTTGTCGTGGGGCGGCAGCAAGCACCCGTGGAAGAGCGCCACCATCATCACCATGCTGGTTGTGGGTGTCCTTACCCTCGTTGCCTTCGCCCTCTACGAGATCTACATGCCTCTGCACACCCCGCTGCTGCCCATGAAGCTCTTCAAAATCAAAAATTTTGTCGTGGCCGTCGTTGTCGGCTCCTGTGGCCAGATGTCTTGGTACGCGTTGAATTTGCTGTGGCCGTACCACATCCAGAACCTGTACACGACCGACAACTCCAAGGTCGGCTGGATGTCGTGCATCACGGGCATTGCCCTGGCCACGGGTGAGTTGATTATGGGCTTCTTCTGCCGCAAGGGCGGTCACATCCGCCTGCAGATGATCGCATCGGTTGTGCTCTACACCCTGTTCAGTGGCATCATGTCTATTGCCAACCAGCACCGCGAGAGCTTGGCCGTGGGCATGATCACCACGATTGGCTTCTGTGTCGGCTGGATCGAGCTGATTACTATTGTCGTCGCCACCCTTGTCGTGCCGCCCGACCAGATTGGTACTGGCTCGGCCTTTTTCGCCAGCACGCGCGCCACCACCGGCACCATTGTCACCAGCATCTATCTCGCCATCTACAACAACCGCTACCCGGCCCTGATGGAGCCCGACATCACCAAGGCCGTTGAGGCTGCCGGTCTGCCCGAGTCCAGCCTGACTCAGCTGTTTGCGGCCATTGCCAACGGCACCACGGCGGCTCTCAACGCTGTCCCCGGTTTCACGCCTGCCATCAACGCGGCGGTCATTGACGGCAGAAAATCTGCCTATGCCACGGCCCTGGCCGATGTTTATCTGACCAGTATCGCCTTTGGCTCGATCGCGCTCATTACCATATTCTACGGCCGCAACGACATCGAGTCCAAGTTTACCAACTTTGTCAACAAGACTGTGTCCCATGTTGGTGGCGGCAAGCCCGAGGATGTTGACCGTGAGAAGGTTGCTCAGCTGTAAGGATTGGGTCGTCAAAGTCAGAAACTAGTGCCCGTAAGTTGTATGGTGAAGAAGGATGGGAAGACTTCTAGAGTACATAGTTACACTACGTAGCAAACGAGGTTGAATAAATCAAAAACATCACCTGCATCATTTTTATTCTTTTGTGAATATGAAACAAATTTGTGCAAACGCCTCCTTTTGAAATCCACTCCTCCCGTGGAAGCTGAAAGCCACGAGTCGATCCCCAACGGCGGTAAATCGACGGCTGTCACCTGTCTTCATTTGTGTTTTTTCTCCACTGTTTTGTTGCCTGCCCGAACGAGTCTGGCCAATAATGTCGTCGTATTGGCCGTGTTAGTGAATATCCGGGGGCCGTCTTCCCAGTTGTCTTGGAACCAGGACCTTTTTGGGTCGCTGCAACAGCACTAATGACTAGCAAAAGAGGAGAAAAAATGGCTGCCCAGACCAGGCCAGACGCAAACCACCACTAAAACTAATGATGGATAAGGAGGAAGTCGAGAAAGTGAGAAAATGAGAAAAGGGTACAGAAAAGGGCCAAAAAGACGAAGAAGTACAGAAATACAGAAGTCCTGCCTTTTTAACGCACGCGGCTACACGGAGAAACGGAGCGTCGGGTGTCGGAGTCCGCTTTGCTTTGTGCGAATGAGCCTTTGGCCGCCAGAAGAGTCGAGTCTCCCCAGCTTTCTCCACGATCCCCCCAAATAAATTAAAATCCACCCCATTCCCCCTCCATGATTCATACTTTCTGCGGAGAGACTTTTCACATACTTTTGACAGTCTGACTCTGCAACAAACACCCACGTTGCACTCACGACGACTGACGAGTGACGTCTGCAGGCGATTACAGCCACAGCTCACTACCATACGATTCTTCGTATCACGATCCTATCACGGTCTTTTTTCGATACACACAGATTACACCAACACCGCCACAGGGTGCAGCTGCCCACCATGGCCAAACAGGACCCGGCGACGCGGCGAGTGTCCAACATGACCAGTTCGCAGGTCGAGCACAAACGGGCCATCGACCGAGCCAACCAGCAAATCTGTCAGCGCCGGAAACGGGCCAAGATGCAGTGGCTGGAGGGTGAAGTGATCCGGTTGACGGGGCAGTTGGATGCAGCTCATGAGAGAATCCGGGTGTTGGAGGCCGAAGCAGCGGCTGTCGTCCCAGTGTACCAATCGGTCCCAGTGCCCGCGACTATGGACGTGCCCCTCCATGCGCCTATTGTTATTGAGCCGGCCGCTATCGACTCGGCGGGACTCGACATTGACATGTCACCACTCGACGTATCGTCGGCGAGCCCGACGGCTCTTGCTGCTGCCAGCACAACGGCATCGAGTACAACAATCGCCACAACAAACAGCACCGCCGCGACGTCCGACGGCCACGATCCTCGCAACGACTACGACTCTATCTGGACCGTTCACCTCCGCGAACTGTTGGATCCAGCCAACAACGAAGACTACGGCGAGCTTGGCAACATTGTCTTTGAATATCCCATGCCGCCGCCCGACACGCCGTCTCCACAATACGGCGAGGGCGGTGAAATCACGCTGCCCGAATGGCAGGTCGTCCCTCTCCATCTGCCCCCCGAAACCGATCTCGACCGCTTTATTATCGAGACGACCAACTCGGGCCGCCGGCTGCAACAGCAAACAGGCGCGGCCGAACTGTCACAAGCCCAGTTCCCCAGCATTTCTTCGCTGCTCAACCCCAACTTGGGCGACGATGGCACTCGTCCACTCACCTTTGCCTTGGCTACCCATGTCGTCCGTAACAGTACCGTCAAGTCCATTACGACGCGCATTGCTCTCATGTACTTGCTGTCTCATCTTTTGCGGTGGTTGGTGTGCCGCAACCGCCAAACCTACGAAAAGCTGCCCGACTTCCTGAAACCCACACATCTCCAGCGAACCGTGCCCCATCCGGCCTGGGTCGACGCCATTACCTGGCCGGCAGCTCGCGACAATATCATCCGCACCGAGGCCTGAAGAAGATTACGTTTGACGAGTTCCGGCGTGTCACTGGTGCCTGCATGTCCGTCAACTGGCCGTACACCGACTCGGGCGCCTTTTCAGACCTCGGTGACGGCCAGAACTTGGTTCTGAGTCCGCTGTTCGAGGACCATATCCGCCGGGCCGCCAACTGGACCCTGAGCAAGTCGACGGCTGGCCGTTTTCCGTTTATGAAAGAGTTTTGTGTGGCTGTCCATGAGGGAGAGGGGAATGCATAGACGGCGAGGGCAGGGGTGTATGAGTCTGTATGATCTATGTTTACGTATAATGAATTGTTTTTTTTTTTAAATCTTTGCCGTGGGCCAAAACTGTCTACCAAGTCTCCGAGTATCCGTGTTAATGGAACCTCAGCTACTCCGTATGTCTCTGTGTAAAGGTGCAACAACTCCAAATTCGTATAAGAACGCTCGTCCTAATGGAGAAGGTAGTAGAATACCCCACGGCAAGGCTGGAGAATTTACTGACAAAAAAACACAAAAAAACCACGTTTGTACACAATCCGGGGTCATATGGCTCCCTTCCCCAGCTTTTTGCTGCAGGCACACGAGTCAAGGCCTGCAGGACGGGACGCCTCTATCCTCCAGCCTCGCGGAATTCTTGGAGCCTATCCGCATGCCGTTTGCGAATGCTTGTTCTCTGGGCAAATCTATAAGCTGGCAGGTCTCTCTCCCGTTTCTGTCGCACTCCGAATGCCGTTGTCCGAGCCATCACCGTTGGACCACCGGAGCTGACGGACGCAAGTTTCTCACTCCTTTGGAGCTAGCCGTGGTGATGACCACTTTCAGAATGGGAAGCGAGGCGAGTATGGGCAGAATGCGGGGAAATGCCTTGTGGTGAACATCGCCCTCGAAAAGCGTGCGACTAGCATGAATCATATTGCAGAAACGCCAACTTTGGAGAAAGAACAGTTGCCTCCCGGAATACCTCTTGGCGAGCTCACAAAGAATGGGAAAACAGGTACTCGAAAGGGCGCACTTTTTCTTGGGACTGGATATTGACGTTGCGGTTTTCTGGGCGTCTTTGGAAATAATAAGCGACCAAAATCAACAGACCAAACTCGAGATCAAACATCAACATCAAACACTGAACATTGAGCATTGCAAACGAGACAGTTCAAAGGAACCATAAAGACAGTCTACAAGCAAACAAATCTCGACGACACGAACAAGACTATCACAATAACACCTTTAATCATATTGCCACTTTAAATTATCACATCGACAAGCCACCCCCTCCCCCACCATGTCGACCACAACGACCACCACGGCCCCTCCTACGGTCTACACCAACCTTACAGCCGCCGAGACCACAATGCACGGCGGCCAGGAGATTGAGCTGCCCCTCTTCCCGAAACCGCCTACATTCACCGACAAGGTCGAAGAGCGTGAATACCTCAAGGGTCGTCTCGCACTCGCCTTCCGCCTCTTTGGCAAGTTTGGCTTTGACGAGGGTGTCGCCGGTCACATTACTTTGAGGGATCCCATCCTGACCGACCACTTTTGGGTCAACCCCTTGGGCCGCGCCTTCTCCCAGATGCGCCGCTCCGATCTGATTCTCGTCAACGGCAAGGGCGAGGTCGTCGACGGCGGTGCCAACCGCTTCCTGAACAAGGCCGCGTACATGATCCACCACGCCATCCACACCGCCCGGCCGGATGTCAACTGCGCCGCCCACTCGCATAGTCTTTATGGGAGAGCCTTTTGCACACTCGGCAAGCCCATTGACATGTTAACGCAGGATAGCTGCGCCTTTTACAAGAGCGTCGCCGTCTACCAGCAGTTCAACGGCGTCGTCCTCGACGAGGGCGAGGGCGACAACATTGCCCGTGCGCTGGGTGACGGCAAGGCTTGTCTGCTCCAGAACCACGGCCTGCTGACGGTTGGTGGCACTGTCGAGGCCGCCGTCTTTTGGTTCTCGTCGATGGAAAAGTGTTGTCAAGTGCAGCTGTTGGCCGAGGCAGCATCGGGCGGCAACACCAAGAAGATCAATGAGGCCGATGCCGAGTTCACATCCAAGAGCGTCGGCAACCCCAACGTTGGCTGGTTCAGTGCACAGCCCATGTTTGACGTGATGATTGAGGAGATTGGCGATGTGTATCTGCAATAGGGAAATACTAGGGCGGCAGAACATTGGGATATTTCATGGCTATTCAGATTGCATACAAACAACAGAGTACATATAAATCAAACGAGTTACGCTTTATGTTATTGGTCAGTTTTCGTTATGCGGTACTTTTGCTCGTTCCTGATATGGTCGCAATGGCAGCTCTCATAATATCGGATGAACGAGTGGCAAATGGACAAATTGTCGCTCTGATAACTGCCGTTATGATGTTCTTCTGGATCAATAAATTCACCGGGTTGAAAGTCGATAAAAGGGATGAAGTTAGGCATGTGTGCATCCATCAGGACAAAGGACGCTGAATTTTGAACGAATTTCCACAATCTTCTGTATTTTTTTTTGAGATGAAATGCATTTTACCTAGATTTTTATGGATGCGTTTCGATTAATCAAGATTTATTTTGTAATGTATTCAATTCCCATTCTGGCTGCATCTATTTGAGCACATTTTTATTTTTATGTCTCGTCACATCACCAAAACTAGGAGCGAAATACACACCAAAAAGAGCTCCAACGTATTTTCCCTCTTAATCATGTCACAGGAGCAAAAATCATGATTTTGCAATCTTTGTGCTCGTTCACCTCTTGTTTGTCCACCAATGTCTGACAATGTCTGATGGAGGATGTTGCAAGACCATTGCGTGCGAGTCGCCACAGTCGAGAGTTTGTCACGTGTAGTATCACGTGCACTAGTGTAGGAGGAAATTATCTACCTAGTTCGATATGACTAAGCAGGACCAACAAAGGCCAACAAAGAGGGGCCGCCTTAGACCACGTTGTTTCACTCTCTTTCACCCACACAGTAGTTTCCGCCCCACGCGTCATCATCCGGGGCCCGGCAAGACCGTATTTGCGTATTACTCGATTCCCGTTTTGTACGTGTACTGTTGGCCGCGAATGCGTGGTACGGAGCAGTACAACTGAGGGGAAATCGGCTCAATCACGGCTTAGGGCGGGGCAGTGTTTCGGCGTGGGGGCCTTCTTTTTCGTGTCTCTTTCGCGTGGTTTTTTTTTCTCTCTTTTTCTTTTGACAGGACTCTGAGGTACGTACACCGTACACGCGAGGAGAAAGGGGCAACGGAGAAGGATACAAAGAGTGGAGGACAGTACGAATGCGTGGCCCATGGAGGGGTTGTGGGGTTAAGATAAGAAAAAAGAATAAGGAAAATTGAAGCAAAAAAAAAAAAAAGGCAGAGGAGGAACAGGCACTCTCGGAGCGCGGAGAAGTTTTAAACTACGAGATACGTTGCATTGACGTATCCATATTGTCGTCTGCATACTGACGTAGATGTTTTCCTCCGAGTTATTTCTCATCTCGCTGGTGCGGAAGCGTGGGCGAATACGAATGGCCGAATTGCCTCATTGTAAGACGAAAAGGGAAAAAAGAGATGTTCGATCATGGCCAGACGAGCCAGAGTAGAGCCGAACGGTATCAAAGTAGAGCATTTCAGCGAGGGTCAAAAACCAGTAATTGTAAGATTGCTGTGGAATCCCACGTCATGGACCCGTTCTCTTTTTGACATTTTTTGGGGCGCTCGGGCGTTCCGCTTTTTGTTTAAGTTGGGAGAGGCTTGTGAAAGAAGGGGAAGAAAAGAAAGAAAGAAGGAAACAAAAAAGGAAAAAGAAAAGAAAGGTATGCCCCGGATTGGTGCGATATGAGGTTCGATAAGGAAAATGGGACAAAAAGGACACAATCAAAGAAATCATTTCAATCAGAATGACGGCATAAACAGCCTAAGAAAGGGAAGAAGGCGAGCAAAACGGCGAGCAAAGAGGCATGGGAATGTAAAAGGGTAAGGGGAACTTGAAAAAAGAGCCGACCGAAAAATAGAGGCTCAGAAAGGTACACGGAAACTAGGCAGAAAGGGGATGCATGGATAGGAAGAGGGAAAAAAGGAAAACAAAAGGAAGCGAAAGTTGAACGGTTCGACATCAAGACATGCACAATGCAAATGCAATATGCACGGCCGACATGCCTCCCAAATGCGACTAACACCAGACTAAGAGATTTTGATACGCAGGGCTCCCACACACACTGAAATCTCGGAGGATTCGATAGGCTGAAGGTGCTGAAGGAGGGCAGACCAGGCTGCGGGCGGCTGCGGGCTGCAGGCGAGGCAGGGCTATTGTTGGTCTGTTCTTGGTCTGTTGTTGGTGCAACTTGGAGCTAACTTGGTGGTGGGATGGAGAAGGGGAGGAGAAAGAAGGATAAGGGATAAAAGATTGTCGGCCAATCGCACAGTGTGGCGAGACAATGGCGAAACACAATGAACGAATTTTCACCACGAGTTTTCTAGCGGCGGGCACGGCGACTTGGCGGAAAAAGAAGGAGAAGACCGAACAAAGAAGCCAGAAAGGCCGAAGGCTGTGTACTCGCGAAACACGAGATGCACTGTGCGCGAGATACTTGTCGGCACTGCGGCAGGCGACTGTTGTTTGGCGGGCGGTGAGAGACAGTACATACACTACGACGTACCTCTCTCTCACATGCTGGAACGACGGTGTGGCCGCCGTTGTTTAACGTCGCCTCGCGTGCGGTGAGAAATGGCGAACAATGCCTGCAAATGGCCTGAGGATGGGCGAGATGGACAGTACCTCCTTGCGCGGACCGCGCTGGCGCAGAGATTTGCCCATGTTAGCCCGTGTTGCGACCCTGTTTACCCTGATGATCCCAGACATATCAGTGAATGTCAGGGCTCAAAAAAGCAGACCCAAGAGAACCGAGAGATGCCTACATCCGGGTACATGTTTTGCCAGTTGCATGTATACTTACCTGAAGTTTCTCAAGCTTCTCAGGTTTCTCGAGCTGCATGCATGTACTGAAGGATGTTGTTGAAACGAAAACGCCTCGGACCCACGGGGATTGCGGACACGACCCTGAAGCCGGATGTTACTCTGTGGCCTTGTCTGACTTGTCTGACTTGTCTGCCCTGTCCCCTTTCTTTTGGGATATGGGGATCAATGGCGTAAATGGTAATTCTTGGCTTCCAAGATAGGCTCGCCACGGCTGAACCAGTCGTCCGTTCACGTTGGCAGGCACGATGGAGGGTGGAAGGTTGGCTGTCGTTGGCGCCTTCCTCACGGCTTTTGGAGCTTGTTTCGGGGTTCCTTCGTACTGGCCGTTCTTGTCGTTTTTTCCTGTTCTTTACATGTTCCTGTTCATCATCTCCCGCGCCTTCCTATCTTGCCAATCATAACAATCACTGTATCTTTTCGTGTTTTGCCCTTCTCCTTTAACTTCTCCCTTGTCCCCTTTTTTGTTCCTCGCTCCGCTCGCAAGTCTTCTTTTTCGCATCCCCTTTTGTCTACATGCTCGGGGCCCCTCCAAAGGCTGCCAGACCCCGTTGGAAAACTGTGGAAAACAGGAGCCTCTGACGTCACAGGTGCCACTGTTTTCCAGGGCTCTCATTGGACTGGTTGCACCTTCCTCTGTAATTTCAGCGGGCAGTGGCATGGCGGCGGCCGTTCTCGCCCCACTTCCGCCCACCGAGGCTCCACTAATCCCGGCCTAAGTGCAAACTCGTTCATGCTGGCGGTTCCACCGGGCTCCATATTCCGCCAACTTCGATAAAACTTTCCACCGTCTTCACCTCGCCTCGCTCGCCTTTCACCAAAATAGAGCCAAAAAATTCGTTCACAGTGCACGCCGCTTTTTGGCCCTTTGTACTCAGTATTCAGGGCCCTTCCGCCTTCCGTACCTGTTGGCCGTGGAGCCGCGGGCAGAAACAACAAGAAACGACATGGCGCCAGCGTAGCAGAACATAGCGCAACATGTCACTATTCTTTTGTTCTAGTTGTTCTTTTTGTTCCTTTCTGGTGTTGTTCCCGGCATGTAACAATGTCACTACGCCGCCTGTCGACGGTGTCGACGCTTATCGACAACAGAAGGAGGTAGAACAGGATACATAAAAAAAATAAACAGAAAAAAGAAAAAATAGAACAATTTTGTCTCCGTTGGTCAGTTTCGCCCATATTCGCCCATATTCGCCCTCCGAGGATTATTCGTCTTGATTGTTTTGCAAGAGGGTCCGAAAGGTATAAAGGCAGGCCCGTCTGTTTTGATTTTCCCAAACATCGACAACATCCTACTCCTCTTCCTCTTTTACCTCTCTCCTCTTCTACCTCTTCCTCCTTTTTTCCTTTTCTCTGTTTTCTTCAGCCGTCTGAGACGTCCACTCCTTCATATATTGTTTTACATTTTGCATCCTCACCCATCTGCATATCTATCATACATACCCAATACCCTCTTACATTGATCTTCTCTCTCCTCTTTCTCTCCCCATATCCTCCCACATCTTCTCCATTTCTTCCATCCCCACCCCCACAATGTCGTCTTCCCGCCTCCAGAGACCTCCCGGTCCCAACCGGTCTGTTTCGGCCAGCAGCTTTGCTGAGGCCTTCAGCATCGCCCGCAGAAACCTTGAGAGCCAGATCTCGCACGAGGAGCCGGTCTCCCCGTCTGACGAGCTCTCCTCGCCCGATCTGCCGCCCACCAACGCTCCATCGCTGTCCAACTCCAATGTCATCACGCCCGCCAGCCTCGCCACACCCATCACAGAACCCGAGACACCCTTCAACGGCGAATCGGACTACGAAGACGATGTGGCCGACAACTTCGCATTCGCTTTTGACATTGACGGCGTCCTGGTCCGTGGTGGCCAGCCCATCCCGGAGGCCATTGAGGCCATGAAGATGCTCAACGGCGAGAACGAGTACGGCATTAGAGTGTAAGTCCCTGACCCTGGTCTTTTTGTATGAATATTGTCCTTGATAACATGTACTAACTTCATCCCAGTCCCTATATTTTCCTGACCAATGGCGGCGGCAAGACCGAGGCCGAGCGCTGCCTTGACCTATCGGCTCAGCTCGAGCTCGAGGTCAGCCCTGGCCAGTTCATCTGCGGCCACACGCCCATGCGTGAGCTCGCCGACAAGTACCGCGGTGCCGTTCTTGTTGTCGGCGGCGAGGGCGAGAAGTGCCGCAGTGTCGCGAGCACTACGGCTTCAAAGATGTTATCACGCCCGGTGACATTATCAAGGCCAACGCTGCCACTGCGCCCTTCCGCAAGCTGACCGACCAGGAGCACGCCAACTCGCGTGATCTTCTGTCTCGCCGCGGCATCGACAAGATGTCCGACATTGTCATTGAGGCCGTCTTCGTCTTTGCCGACAGCCGTGACTGGGCTTCGGATCTCCAGATCATTCTGGACATTGCCATGTCCAAGGGCGGCCGTCTCGAGACCCGCTCCGAGACCTTTGATGAGGGCCCGCCGATCTACTTCTCGCACTCTGACGTTGTCTGGTCGGCTGCCCACGAGCACGTCCGTCTCGGCATGGGTGCCTGCGCCGCATTGTCGAGACTGTCTTTTCGGACGTTACCGGCGGCAAGACGCTGACCACGCACGCCTTTGGTAAGCCCCAGGTCTCTACTTTCGAGTTTGCGACCCGCCTGCTCCAGCAATGGCGCGCCACCCAGCACGGCCTGGTTGGCAGCCGGCCTCTGGACACCGTCTACTTTGTTGGTGACACGCCCGAGTCGGACATTCGTGGCACCAACGCCATGGACGCCCGCTCCAAGGACACCTCGTGGTACAGTGTCCTCGTCAAGACGGGTGTCTACCAGGACGGCACGGAGCCCGCCTACACCCCAAGGCCGTGGTGCCGACCGTGCTGGACGCGGTCCGTCATGGCATTGAGCGCGAGATGCAGGCCCGTAAGTCCCGCCGGTCCAAGATGGACGCCAAGAACCAGGGCGCCATCATTGAGAAGCTGGCCACAATCGAGATCCAGGACTGCTCATAGTCTGGGGGACTCCGGCTACTTCAATTTCATTTTTTGTCTCTTTTCCTTTGTCTTTGTGTTGCATTTTCATTTTCTTTATTACTTTCCCCTTCAGTTCTATGATACACTAGTACAGCCAAGAAAAGGCTTGTCATTTGCTTTTCCCGGACGGAATAAAATAGAATATTAAAAAAAAATACATAGCGGCGTTCTTTGGATGGGATACAACGAATATAACGATCAATTAAGAAGTTTTTAGAACCTAAAATATGGAGCCATTGCATAAAGTCATAAACTGGACAAAGTAGAGTGACAAAGTAGAGTAACAACATGTACTAACGACCAACTTGCGTCCAACTCTCGTTCTCTCTGAACTCCCCCTACTCCCTGATCAACCCCTCCCCACACTTTAACACAGTCCTACACAGTTAGGATCTGCTCGTAGAATCCAGCATATCCCCGCTCTTCATCCCGCAGGTAGATCTCCAGAATCCAGTGGCGCTGCTGGCCCTTGGCATTGAGTGTGCGCACCGGCAGGTGGTTCCCCGTGGTCATGTACAGAGTAATCATGTCGCGCGGGATCCGCTCGTGCGGGAAGTCGCCGACTAGGTGACCGCAAAAGACGTTCCCGTATTTCCAGCCCAGCCCGCTCTTCTCACCTGCCTCTTTGGTGAGGCGCACAGCAATGTCGTACAGCTCCTCGCCGGTAATGTCCGGGCGCGCGTCAAACTCGGCCTTGATGGCGTACCACAGCGGCTCGAGTGCATCCCGCAGCGCAATCTTGTTGGGGTCGTTGCCAAGCACATATGTGCGGCCGAAGTCGGCTTCGTACGCTTCAAACACAGGGCCCAGGTCGACATACAGAATGTCGTCGGCCTCAATGACGCGGTCGTCGGTGTTGTCGTTGAACATGGCCAGAGTGTGGGGCCCGCTGCGCACGAGGCGGCGGTGCAGTGGGTGCGGACGTTGTATTTTTCTTTGCCGAGCTTGTAGATCTCGTCCGTCAACTCTTTTTCGCTGATGCCAGGACGGATCATGTCGCGCTCAACGTCGGCAAAGAGGGCGGCCGCCTTGTTTTTGGGCCTCGATGAGGTTAGCGAGACGCTGGGGTTCGGGGACGTCCGTCTCGGAGAGACCCGTCTTGGGGGCGGTGATGGCGTCGGGGGTGGCCATGTTGCGCGAAGTGAGTGGAGAAAACGAAGTTAAGGAGGAAGAGGGAAGAAGAAGAAAGAAAAAGAGAAATGCTCAAGGAAAGTCACAAAAGAAATATAATGTAGCAGAGAGATGGGTGGCGAGTGGGGCTTGGGGCCGAGTGTGAAAGTGAGGTCAAAGTTAAGTCGAAGTGATGTCGTGGTGATGTGGAAGTAATGTGGAAGTGGGGGCTGTGTTGGAGATATGGATTGGGTTCACGTTCTCGATTCAAAGTAAACGTCAATGTAAAGGACAATATTGACGATAGATTTAGAGACAATATAGTAAACTGGGCTGATGACGGCAAATGTAAGATGTGTCGGAGTATTTACTCACACTTTCTGCTGCCTGCATCACAAACCATCTCAAACCCCTGCTGTTTTGCTAGCTGTGACGACACAGCGGAGGTGCCACGCACACACTCTGCCACTTCCCAAAATGCGGGGACGGCTCAGGTCGTCAAAGGGCGTGGTGGTGAATCGTAAATAGGCGGCGTTTATTGGTTGGGTCGGCTGTAAATTCCTTTAGCAGTTTTTGTGTAGTCTCTACTGCAAACCCCGGTCCGGCGGAGTGGACGGGTCTAAGCCGTGTAGGGCGGGCTTTGCGTGCAGTTTGCGTGCAAAAAAGGCGATAAAGTGGTGGTAGGATTCGGCGGATAGCATCGAGTGGATCTCCGAGGGCTGTTATCACCAGTCCATCACAGTCACAGTAGAAAATAATTGTCAAAGGGCGCAGAGCAACGTGGTTTGATAATTGCAGGAAGAAGTACAATGCAGAAGAGCTGTGCAGAACTTCGTAGAGCTGTCCAGTTGTCCAGATTTCCGCGGACACGGCAGCGGACGAGAGCGGGAAGCGGACCAATTTTCGGCGCCGAGGACCGAATGCACACTACTTTTTTCAGCTTTCCATCCTTCTTGTCCTTGTTTCCACGTATCTCCTTATCTTCTTCATTTCTCATCTCTTCATTAGACCTTCGTCTCTCCCTAATTTCAATGTCTACTGCTCAACGGAACGACGACCCTCCTCCGGAGCGACACCGTCGACAACCTCGACCAAGTTCTGGTCGTCACTATTATTTTGTTAGCAGGTGTACGTGTTTTGTTTTTCACGAAAAGGGGAGGGGGTTCACATACGTCAGAGTCTTGTTGGGAACAAACCAAATGGTAATGGCCGCCGGGATAACACAGCCAAAGGCGACATAGGTAAAGTCGGCCATGATCTGGTTGTAGGCAGCGGCAATGGCCATCCGCTGCGGCGTGCCCATGGCTGGGAGGCCCGTCGTGAACGAGTTGTAGACGGTCTCAATCAGCTCGGCGGTGCCGTCAGTGCCCAGGTGCTCGGCTAGCAGGCCCTTGAAGTAGGTGGTGTAGATACCGCCGCCGACGGCGCTGCCAATGGTGGAGCCCAGCATGGACAGGCAGACAGCCAGACTGGTCATCTGGGCGACTTCGCGATGGGGCACGTTGACTGTGCAGGCCACAAAACAGGTGGTGCCGAGCATACCATCCCAATACCCTGGATGGCCTGCACAATAACGAGCTCGGCGATACTGCTGCTCGACTGACGAATGCGGAACATCAAACCATAGCCCAACAGGCGCAGACCGATACCGAAGATGGTCGGGTACTTGTAGCCGCGGAAGTAGTACATGGTGGCAGCCAGAATCAGACCGGCAAAGAAACTGCATGGTGCCATTGACGGCGTTAATCCAGATGGCGACATGGACATCGTAGCCGCGGGCGACAATCAGCCACTGGTAAAAGTAGCTGTGGGTGACGCCCAAGCCAATACCGTCCATGCCGTACATGATGAGCATAATGGCGAGCGTGCGGTCCTTGAAGTAGTAGAGCGGGATAATGGGGTGCTTGGCAACAAAGTGCTCGTAGAACGGAAGAGCGATGAGCATCAGGATGCCCAACACGAGACAAACAATTAGCCAGTTGGTCTTCCAGCCGTTGGCGAGCGTGCCGGCCAACGAGGCAGGCAGCAGAATGAGAGCGAGGCCGGCCGAGAACAAAAACGTGCCGCCCAGGTCAATCTGCGAAAAGAACTCGCGCACGGTCATCTTAATCTTTTGGTCGTAGCCGAGCTTCTTGGCCTTGCGCTGGAAGCCGAGCACGACGGCCGTCAGGGGCAGCAGACCGAACGGCATAATGATGGCGAGCATGCCGATGCCCCAGCGCCAGCCGATGCCGCTGAGCACGGAGGCCGTGATGAAGGCTGTGACATACGGCATGAACAGATACGGGAAGAACTGGATCTGCACGGCCAGACCGCGCTGCCGGGCACTCGACACATCCGACGTCAGAATGTCGTTCATCGTGTTGATGCCGCTCTGGGCGACGGCGTGGATAATGTAGCCGGCGGCATAGCCGTTGTACGTGGGCGACTTGGCGCACAGGACCAGGCTGACGACAAACATGACCATGATGAACGGGTACATTTCGCCACGGCCAAAGACATCAGACAGCTTGGCAATCAGCGGCTTGATGACGGAGAAGAGCAGGGTACCGGCCGTCGCAATGGCGGCGCTGTCGGAGATTTTTGCATAGGACGACTGGGCGTAGGTGAAGTAGGTGTAGACGGTGCTGTTTTCAAACTCGTATGCGACCATGGAGAAGATCATTCTATGGAGAGCCAGTGTTAGAAAAACTTCACGGTCGATATGCGGACGACGGATGTGCGGTGCAAAATATAGTATGCACTCACACTCCAATAATGATTAGCTTTCCGCGGTTGCCAAAGACGGCGACAATAGCCTCCATCTTGCCGGCACCGCCCGACAGCTCGACCGGCACGGCCGGTGCCTTTTGGATCTCAATGTCGGTCATCATGGGCTCTTCGCGTTTTTCGGTGATGTCCATGGGCTCGACGCCCACGGATGGGGCCGCCTCGATTTTGCTCATGGTAGGCAGGTGTGTGAACAAAATAAGAGACTAAACAATAATACAAATGGATATTAAATAAAAAGAAAGAAAAAAAGAAGATGGTAGGTGACTATGTCACGAAGAGATGGACTCTTTGCTAATCTGTTTCTTTTGTTGTCGTTCTCGACGTGGGAGTCGTCGACATCAAGTACTTTTTGGCTGCTACTATAATCACTATCATGATCGTGATACTACTGGGTAGGTAAGGAAGACAAGGGCCTCTTCCGTCGTCCGGTATCTCCTTCTCCTCTTCTCTTCAGATGAGGAGGTAACGCATAGCATCCTTGTCCCCCTCCTTTTCCTTATCCCCCTCTTTTTTTCCCTGTCCTCTTTCTTTCTTACCCCCTTCAGAAAATCGAGGCACACTTACACAAGCAAAGGTAAGTGCTAGAGGCAAAGGAAGAAACAAGTCACAGTATTTACCAGTACGACAGACGAAACGAAACTACGGTGCACGCTACAAGTCGTATCAGTTAGTCTCTGAGAAGGAGGAGTCGATTCTGGCCGAATGAGAATACTCGATTCTTTCCTTGGCAGGATCGCACGGCGCAGTGTCACCCTGGTCCGATTGTGTTTCCGTTGCAAATAAGAGCAATCGTATTGGAGGGAAGAGTTGCCTGTGGAACAGTAAAAAGCTCTGCTGATGGACTGCATTACTCGTATGTGTACGTCGTACTCCGTACAGTTGGTATTGAGAGGAGGCAAAATCAAAGGGACCCTTGTTATCTCTCCGCTCGCCGAAAACACCTCTTATCAGACGAGCGACCCGCCGAAACATGACCCAGAAATCAAATCAAACAAAAAACTAAGAAAGCTTTTCAACCAAGAAGACGGCCCGCGGAGACGGCCATCGAGAAAAAGGAGCTTTGGCCAACAACTAATGGCAGGCCAAGATGGACGATGGCAGGCTGTGAAATGCATGTCGATGCAAGGTTGTGGCAGGCAAAGATGGAGAATTGCTCGAATGACAATGAGGCAACGTCCTCGCCGCGTTGTCGCCCGAGTATGCTATCAGGAGTCTCACGCCAGGCCCTGCACTGGCGCCGTCTGATAGCACAATTTAGCACATGTGCATTTCTATTGCCCTATTCTGTCCTAGTTTTGTTGCGTCCGCTCCCTCCTTTCCCCAAAAAGGCCTGGCCGGGCCCCCATCGATAGCGACGGGTGGCGTATTTTGGGTATGGTTGCAGGGACTAAACAAGGGGCGCCTCGCCCACTGTGACTGCAGTGACAAGCTTTCGGTGCTACCCCGCGTTGACAGGCGATGGTGGACGTTTGGCGGAAAGCCACCGACGCCTTTTTGACTCCTCGTTCACGGCTCCTCAGCAATATTGACAACGGTTTCATCTTCTTTTGTCTGTCCCCTTTTCCTTTTCGTGATGCGGCCACCTCCTGTTCTGGCAAGAAACAACGACATCCGGCCTCGGAGCCGGCTCACGGGTGGGGAATTTAGCCGCCCACCGCCTTTGTGCAGAGGTCGCCAATCTCGTTCCATTCTTCGTTCCCTTTTCTTTTTTCTTCCTATTTTCTTTCTCTCTTTCTCTCTCCTTCTTCCTCCTTTCTATTTTCTTTCCCCTCCCTTCAGATTGACCCTCACACACCTTAGATAGTGTGACGCACGGCCGCTGCACGAAAGCTCTCCAACAGTACGAAGAGCCCTCAAGAGCCGCGCATGCGGCTCGTTCTCTGGCTATCAGTTGCAACCATCCATGGCTCTGCCCTTGCTATCCATGCCGTGTCCCTTACCGCTCGTGGGAACTAACCCCGGATCACGGCCAAGCCTTGTCGGTCGTCATTTCTTTCTATTGGTGAATTGGCGGTTTTTCCTCCGATGTCGTGATTTCGTGATGCTTGCTTGATGCGTAGTTCCTATCGTACTCTCAAAAAGATCCTGGTTAATGTCGGCTTACCTTGCTCCGACCACGACTCTACACCCTGTTCTTCACCTGCCGGAAGCCCTGTTCCCCCTCCCGTCACAACGTGGTCGGCGGCCAGCCACGGGTTTACTTTTCGTGGGAAAGACGACGGCCGGGGTCGCTCCTCCAGGCTTACACGGACTTGAACAAAATCGTTCTAGGGCCGCCTTAGGCCGCGCCCTTTTACACCAACCCTTGCCTCCTTTCGATACGGGTTTGATTGTTTGCGTTTGTTTACGACGTGTTTCTTCATTACAATCATCATCATGGGATGTAGTATCTTTCCACCTTTCCTAATACATTTCAGACAAAACCACATGGCACACCTTTACGGTGCCACCTCCGCTTCGCCGGGACCATGTTCACGCAATGAAGCGTATCTGATATCGGACTCAAACCCCGAACTGTAGACTGGAAGCGAACCTTGCCTTGCGCAATCTCTCAACTTTCTATTCTTTCCATGTTCGACATGTGCCCTCGTCAAAAATCAATATCAGTCTCGAATGGGGAAATGCAACCCGCCCTTGCCGGCCGACTTGCTGTTTGCCGTGCGCAGTCGAATTTTGGCCAGTGATATCACAACCAACCGGATGTCCGGCCACGGCCTTGGGTCCGAAGGAGTGAGACCCTCCCACGTTTTGGTTGATACGCTATATACGAGGCTGGATGGCACTAAATTGATCCCACGAGATAAGCACAATGATCTGATATGCGAACACGACAGCAGCGAGTGCCTCGTCCCCTGTCATAGAGTGATTATCGATTATTGATTATAAGAACAAAAGGATACCATCGGGTTTGATTTTTTTGATTATATTTTTGTTGATCGTTATCAGCAGCATCTTTGCTATTCAAAACCCATCGGGCTCGTCCGATTCACGCACTTTGTTTTTTCTGGCAGTACGCGAGTATGGGGAAAGGATGCAATTCAGAGTACTAGTGTTCGTTTAGCCACGGCTGATGCGGCTTGGCCGTAGCCGATGGTACATGAAAAGAGAGGAGACTCAGCTTTGCAGAGTCCAGACCAAAAAAAACCTCCACCAATATATGCACGGACTTCCTACCCTAAAGGCACGTCGGACGTCGTATTGTCGGATCTTGTTTCCCACATCTGCTCATGTTCTTTTTCCTCCCACAACCGTACGTCCTATATCGTCTCTCCTCTTCTCTTCTCTCTTCTCTCTTCTTCTCTCTTCTCTGCCCCTACAAAACTAACCGGAACGATGGCTCCCGGTCGTCGCCCGAGCCAATGTACTCGTCGTATTTGCCTGCGGCCTTGTCCTTGTTCACCTTGCGGCAGTACAGCACATTGGCCAGAATCATGAACCAGCCGGCCACCAGCAGACTCAAGATGATGGTGTGGCCCTTGTGGAATTGCGGGCTTTGGGTGGAAGGGTATACAAACACCGTGACAAATCCACCGCAGTTGGCAATCGCCAGCTGGAGAGCGGCTGCCGTGGCTCTCTTATAGTGGCCGGCGGAGTTGTTAGCGAGCCAGCCCAGCACGGGCGGGACACTGCTATACAACCCTGTTGCCATCAAGAAGGTCATGCCGTACTTAACGTTGGCGTTTTGGACATTGGCAATCACTGCGTAGCCGATAATGGCAACGGGCATCGTAAACAGCATAATGGTGCCACGGACCTGGAAACGGTCGGACGCGAAAGCGACAATGACTGGACAAAAGTTAGCGGTGAGCGTTCACGAGCGGAATGGGAGCGAAGGAAAGCAATCCGAGAAAAAAAAGAGGAGACCCCCATGTACGCGCCATGTGGGACAGAAGGATGCAATGGAAGAATAAAATGGTGAGATTGAGAATGAAGGGGGGAGGCTCGGAAAGGGGCAAGGACAAGAGAATCTCATCCTCGTACTCATAGTGGACGTAACTTACCAGTCACAACGGATGCTACCGCATATGGGATAACCGACCACAGCTGGGCGGCGTTGGCCGTGTGGCCAAGAGCAGCAATGATGGTCGGCAGCTACACAGTACACGGTTAGTTGTGAACATAACAAAAACAGTCTCAGAAAAAAGGGGAAAAGGCAGTTCACTCACAAACAATCCAAACGAATACAGACCCGACAGGATGCCAAAGTAGGCACTCGCCGTCAACCACGTCTGCCAGCTGAATACGGCCCTCCCGACCTCGTGCCAGCTAAACTTCTCGGCCGCCTCGTGCTCCGGGTTCATCATGCTGCCCGTGCTGCCGGCAAAGACGGCCCGCTGCAGACGCCGGACCAAGTGGGCCTTTTCTTTTTCACTCAAAAACGATGCGCCAGCAACGCCGTTGGGCAAGATGAGAGCCGCAAGACCGGCGGCTGCCACGGTCAGCAGTCCCTCAATGATAAAGATCCACCGCCACGCCGAATAGCCACCGTGACCCGCCAGCTCCGAAAGACCACGCGCCAGCAGACCACCAAACGCGCCGGACAGCGACGCCGCCGTGTAGAACAGACCAATGCGCAGGGCCAGTTCACGGCGCGTGTACATGCTCGACAAATAAAGAATCATGCCGGGCAGCAGACCACCCTCCGTGAGACCCAGGACGGCGCGCACGGCGACAAACCCGGCAAAGTTCTGGATAAAGCCCTGGCACATGCTGACGACGCCCCAGGCAAACGTCAGGAACGGCAGCCAGATACGCGGCGTCACCTTTTTGAGAACCAGGTTGCTGGGAATCTCGCTGACAATATAGGTGGCATAAAAGACGGCGAGACCCTGGTCGTACTGCACGTCTTTGGCGTCCATGCCCAACTCCTTTTCGAGGCCATAGAGGCGGGCGTTGCCGACATTGGTGCGGTCGAGGAAGGAGCACAGGAACAGCAGAGCGAGGACAGGCAAGATGCGTGTGTCGAGCTTCCACAGGATGCGGCGCGTCAGAGCACGCCCTTCATGGCTGGTTTCGAATGCGTCGTCGTCGTCGACAAGGTCGCCTTTTTCGACACTGTCGGCCGTGGGCTTGTCGGCCGTGGGCTTGTCGCCCTGCAAGTCGGCCATGGCGGAGGTTGTAAAGCGTGGAGCTAGCTAAGCTTTTTAAAGGTTTGCGGCGGTAAGCACCGTTATTTTTAGGGGTGTTTTCTCGATGCTGTTTGTTTGACAAAGTCGCCTCGGGTCAGTGTCAGTCGAAGTCTTTTTTTTTTTTTTTTTTTTTTTCTTTCGATGAAATTTTTGATGTTGCCGATGATCTCGGATGAGTTGTCCAGATAACTCGCATTTCTACTCCGTACATCGAAAAGACTTGCCCATCAAGTAGCATACCTAGAAAGGGAGGGGAAATCATTGGAACTGGGCACTGGTGTGGCCAACTCCCAGCTTTCGCTGCCGTAACTTGCCAGTTGGACCCAGCTTCGAACCAGGAGCCAGGTACTTCGCGGATCGTCGCCTTCCCAACCACTCTAAAATTGTCCAAATGCGGGGAAGGGCCGAGAATCAGCACCACATCCCGACGCCCTCGACCACCAAAAAGGCGACCTGGCGACCAGAGTGTCACCGCAGTGTCGATCGCAACCCAATTCCCCTCTCACTCCTCCCATGCTCACGCACGTCCAGCGGTGGCCCATAAGCCGGAAGCAAAAAAAAAGATAAAATAGACAAGATAAGAGTCGGGGTACAACATGAGTCCGCTCGGACACTGGAGCGATTGGACAAAAGTCACCACGCGACACGAAGAAGTGAACTTCTCACCACTCAAACATGGTTGTTGACGTCGTACTCGTATTTTCGGAGTCTATGACGGTGTAACCCCCCCCCCCCCCAACTCTTGTTCAAACACAAAGAGAAAGAGAAAATTCGCCGCACATGAGGACGACACACCGGAAAGAATTCCAAATGGGTGGTCATCCGGCAAGGTCGTACACCCATTTTGAAGGAGAAGGGAAGGATCGGCGAGTTCGATTGGCGAGTTCGTCGAAACCAAGCATGTCAAAACTGCAAATGCTAAGAAAAGACCAAGTTGAAACAGCCAAAAATAACCCGAAATAAACCAAAACCCAAAGTCTATTTCTACAGCATGTGGCCGCAACCCGTGTCTCGGGAGAGCAACCCGGCGATCATAACCATTCAATCGTACATAAATACCAGTCCAGTCCTTCCAAAACCAAAATCCAAGAATTTCACAAAAAAAAAGAGACGAAAAAAAGCATCAAACTTCCCATGGTCCCTACTTACACGATATGCCGCGCCCCCGGGTTGTACACTATTTGATCCCACTCGTCGCCATCAAAAAGCTCCGGGTAGTACGTCACAAATTCGGGTTTGAGTCCCACCCGGCCGCGCTCATGAACCGCTCGACAAAGTCTGGGCGCAGCACATGCGTCCCCTCAGCGTTAGTCACCAACACATCCTCGTCCCAGCGCCAGCGCAGACGCAAACAGCGACAGTAGTCCGGATAAACTTGACCATATCGTAGCGGTTGTATGTTTTCAGTAGCTTGAGGCGTAACCCTTCCCAGATGATCAAGTCGATTGAACCCGGGTGTGGGACCCAAATCTGCTCAAAGATCGGCTTGAGAAACTGCGGCAACAATGCATACCGCTCTGCACTCGGTTGGGTGCGCCATTTGATGTAGTGGTACACGAGCCATCCAATGGCCAACCGCTCAGGATTGCCTTGGTAGTAGGTCTTGATACTGCGCTGGAGCGAGCTGGCCAAGGGGTTCTGATGCGAGCCGAACAGAATGTCCAGCGGCGCAGGGACCTCGGGCGAGTCAAAGATGATGCGCATGTTGGCGTCCCAGGCAGGGCGGCGGACGTCATTAGGGCCCGAGGTGCGCACGGGAATCCGGGCCCATACGGGAATCTCATCAACACCGGCCGCGGCTCCGGTACTATTGGTTGCGGTGCCACTCGGCGCCGTCCATAACGTCAGTCCACTATTCTGCGGGGCAGTAGTCTGCTCTTCTCCGACTACTAGTTGCCGTGCTGAGTAAATAAAAGGGTTGTAGGCGGAAATAGTGGAATTGTAGCTGGCCGTCAAGTCGGCTTCTGTCGCTTGCATGGAAGTCGGGAGTGGGGCCGGTACCCGATCCGCCCACATATCCGCAACATTGCCTGTGGCTGAGAACTGGCCGTGGTGTGTGTCAAAGAGGGAAGGTGCAGTAGCATGTAATGATATACCGGGTGGGTGCATGGCGTAGTTTTGTGGTATGCCTTGGTTGTTGATACCGCCGATACTCCCATCGCTCGTTTGGAGGGTATGGCCGTGGTCAGGCTGGTTCATTGCGTCGGACTCTGATTCGTCGTCTGTACTGGAGCCGTTGGCACTTATGCCGGCCAACCATATCGAGTAGTCCGGTAATGTTTCCATATCTTGCCCTGTCTTGCTGTAGTTGTAATATGGTGGTACTGACGCAGACACTACTACTTCTGTTGTAGATGCTGATGAAACTGGCGATGGGGCTGTATGTTGTGGCGGTTGTGGAGGAGGTATCGGTGGTGCCGTTGGCTCGTCTGGCTGTGTACTCTGGGGCAGCGGAGGTTGTGCTGTTTGTAAAGGTAGCAAAGGCTGCATAGGCTTTGGTGTTTGGCTATTGACTGTCTCTAAGACAAGTGTAGCTTCAGGTATCTGTGGTACTGTCGATATCTCTGTTGCTGGTGAGAGTGCAACTTCTGGGACAGCAGATGTTGTCGTTGTTGCTTGTGCTGCCGGCTCAAAGACGTCTTTGAACGACTGGAACAGCGACTGTAAGTGTTTTTGCCGTTCCCGCAGAGCTGCATTCTCGGCCCGCAAGTCACGGATCGTTTTCAGGCTGTCTTCGTCGCTATGGCTGTTGTGGTCACCCCGGGGCCGGTGTAGCTCTTGGCACAGCTTGACCTGTTTCTCCAACGCCTCGATATGCCGGTTCCGTTTGTTGCGGAGGTTCTGCTGGGCCACACGGTCGCGTAGCCGTTTGCGCTCGGCAGCGTCAGCATCGGGGCGAGTTGCGGTCATGGTCACGGAACCAGACGCAGACGCAGTTCCCGCAGGTATAGCATTGACCCGCGTAACGCGGCCTCGACTGACTCGAGTGGACATTGTCGAATAGTCCGGGGGGTAGCCGAATCTCACGGGAATGTAGTTGGGCCGTTTGTTATGATGCGCCGTGCAATGTATGATTTCAAATCGCTGGACGAGTCCGGCCGATTGTGTCAGTTGCTGTTGGATTGTTTGCCGTTTGGCGACTCTTTCAACGTTGCTGACTCTCCTCGGATATCAAGACAAATAAACCATCAAAAGGATGTCGTTCCCCAGACTTTGCACCCGCACCTTCCCCGTAGTCTTGGCTGGTGCTATTGTTGGGGTGCAAAATGGGTAGGAGGGCTCCGCACCGGCCGACCGCTCTTGCCTTGCTTTCACCTGGTTGAGTTGGTCGAACGCTCTTGCCCTGAAAATTGTTTTCCGACGCGACACTTGCCTAATTGGGAAACCCTTGCATGGCAACGACGGCCTCTGATTGGTGCGAGTCAGCTTTCTTTGTCACTACAGAGTACTCCACACGACTAAGACAGCACTTGCTCGTCGCCTCCACCTGCACCAACTCTCATGCAGAAGACAGCGATTTTGTCTACCAGTAGTACCCCGCATGATCAACCCTTTAACAACATTTGAGAGCCCTGTGGATAATATAGAATCATAAAGTAGAAATAAAAGATACTGAAGACGACGAAGTCGACAAAATTCGTCGGTTGGAAGATGATACCAGTAGGTGGAGTCCTTCTGTCTCCAATCAAGTTCCGTCTATTCTTCCTGGAGTCAAGAAGGATTCTCATCTCGTCTTTCTCGATATGTCTATATGTGGATATGTGGATATACAGAGTACTGCCAAGAGAGTGACAGTTGACTCAATGCTACTTCGACTGGAGCTCTCAAGGGAAGCTACGATGGAGCTTTGGTGGGGTCTGTCACCATCGCTATCGAAATGGCAGGAGCTTGTTGACTTGGCTCCGAACTTTGTGTTATATAAAACTATAATTTTCTGTGAAAACAAAACAACACATGCAGGTCAATCACCAAAGAAGATCGACAACCATAGATCATGCCAATGCCACGAGTTTATGCGTCGCCATATGCGGTGGCCGACATTCCCAGGAACCAGTCCTTCTGGCAGTTCATCCTAAGCCACAACATCGACGACACACTTCCCGACAAGGTCATTTTGCAGGAGCATGAGCGACCGGAACGGCAGCTGACATATGGCTCAGCGCCACAGCTGGCCGGCCTAGGCGCAGATGCACTTCGAGATGTGTTGGGCCTACGTCGAAACGACACCATCCTGATTGTTGGCAAGAATTCGTTGGACTACCTGCAGGTCGAGTTCTCCGCCCTATGGCAGGCATCACGGCGGCGTAAGTGAGGTTCCCGACAATCTATCCTGTCGAAAGTCGATGGCTGCTAACAGTCCGTCTTCACTCGCAGATTCGGCAGCCCTACCGCAACGGTTGGCGATCTCGTCCACTTCATCGACATTGTCGAGCCGACTGTCATATTTTGCGATACTGGCGATGTCATGTCAAAAGTTACGGCAGCCATAGGACAGGCAAAATGGAGCCAGACACGGCAGCCAAACCTGGTTGGCCTCGGTCAACGGGGACGGCAACGTTGGCGGTGAGTCTTTTCGGCGAAAATAGCCAACACAATTCGTGGTTCTGACAGTTCTAGTTCCCCTCCGACTTCATCCTCGACACGACCAAACCATACTCTCCTCCCATTGATCTCACCAACGAAGATGGCCACGCCGTTCCGTCAGTCATCTGCTTCAGCTCCGGCACCAGCGGCCTCCCCAAGGGTGCCGTCCTCAGCCACCGCAACCTGATTGCCTATCTGTTGGTGGCAACGCAGTACCGATCCATCCATGGCTTCGGCCGACCAGCGCGACGTCTTTTATGCCCCCCTCGGTCACATCTACGGCGTCTTCACAGCCAGCCTCCCACTTTTGACCGGTGGCTATGTCAGGCTCCTTCGCGACTACACTTTGCGCGAGTACGTCAAGGCCTGTGTTGAAGTGCGGGCGACAACGCTGCGCATGGTCCCACCGACACTCGTGGCTATGGTCAAGGATCCGTTTGTGCGGCAACAGGACTTGACGAGCGTGCGGACGATCAGCTGTTCGGGTGCAGTGCTAGCCCCGGATATTATCAGCGAGGTGCACAAAGTGCTGGGCACGGAGGCACACATCGTGCAAGGATATGGGTAGGTTTTTCTTACAACAAAATGCATATGATGCTTCCTTATTGTGTTCTTTTTATTGACAGGCCAGTATGACGGAAGGTTCGGCAACATCGCTGCGCTCCTTCTCTGCAAAACGCAAGCAGGGCAGTGTTGGCAAGCCCATGGCTGGCATGCAAATGCGCATTGTCGACGACGACCTCAACGATGTGCCCGAAGGCACCACGGGCGAGATTATGTTCTCCGCGCC
This sequence comes from Sporothrix variecibatus, assembly GCA_016097105.2. Taxonomy (NCBI): domain Eukaryota; kingdom Fungi; phylum Ascomycota; class Sordariomycetes; order Ophiostomatales; family Ophiostomataceae; genus Sporothrix; species Sporothrix variecibatus. Next base: position 3,442,717 of record JADMNI010000001.1, on the reverse strand, counting down.
GACCGTCTTTATGTGAGTGCAGATTACGAAGAAGAAATCATGTAAACAGTGGCTAACACAAGCAGTGGCTACAAGAAGAACCCAATGGCCAACGCCGAGGTCTTTCCTTTCAACGATGGCTGGCTCCGCACCGGCGATGTCGGGCGCATCGACAATGAGGGCTATGTCTGGTTGACCGACCGCAAAAAGGACCTCATCAAGTACAAGGGCAACCAAGTCACGCCGGCCGAGCTGGAAAATGTCTTGCACTCGCACCCTCTTGTTACAGAAGCTGGTGTTTGCGGGTACTTGGGACACCGTTCAGGAGACTGAAGTGCCCGTGGGCTACGTCAACTTTAAGCCCACGGTCGCCGTTGCCGACCGCCCCAAAGTTCTCAAAGAGGTTCTCGAGTTTGTCAACAGCAAGGTGGCCAAGACCAAAAAGCTGCGTGGCGGCCTCTTCTACCTCGAGATCTTCCCACGCAACCCGACGGGAAAGCTCATGCGGCGCAGTCTGCCTGCCCGTCTCCAAGCCGCACGGGAGGCGAAGCTGTAGAAGACAGGAGACGAAATACATGTTAGATAGTCACCTGCATCTCTTTTAGACAATAGATTCCACATCTTGAATCTAAAATAAAACTAAAAAGGAAACAAAGTAACAGCTAGTCTCACGAGAGCGAAATTGGAGTCAGAGCAGGGAAAACAACTTCCGCACCTCTGGTAAATCATGAGTGGCCGGCGCAGCCTTGACTTTTTTCACTCGTTATGCGGGGAAATCTGGTGATAATCACGAAGTGGTGGTCGTGTGCCATTCGCATAGGGCATAAAGGGAGGGAGCGTCAAAATCCACGGCAAAAGCAGTGGAGGACTGTACAAAGACAACTCCTCGTCGCTTCGTAACACGGAGATGAATCATTGTGGTGATCCCCAAGATGCTCCAAGTGTCTTGGAATGTCCACTGTGGCGCACAAAACAGGACCTCCCAAGACTGCCCAGCTCAGCCAAAGCACAGCCAAAGCACAGCCAAAGGCTTGACAGGAACGGCATCCATCACCAATACTTTGTAGACACCAAACAAAACACCAGCTGATGGGTGCAGCCGTCCCATAAAACCGATCCATAATTTTGTAGGGAGACGGGGGAAGACGTGACATTCAATAGAAAAAGAGAAAGAGAAACAAAAAGAACCTGGCCTGGCCACGTCGCGCTCGTCTTTTTGCGTCGTTTTCGTCCCTCCAGCGAGTCAAGGTGCAGAGATAATACACCAGCTGATCTTGGCGACGACTCAACGGCGTGCTTGGAAGTGCTTGGCTTTGCCCACCAAATTTGCGCCCCTTTTGTGAGCCGACGGGCTTGGCCGCGGGGTAGTCGTCGACGAAGTAGTTACTGGGTTGACGGTATGTGCCACATTTTGGGAAAAGGAAAAAATCGAAGAAAAAAAATAAGAAAAACTAAGTCGACAAGAAGAGGGGGAATTGAGTGGAATGAGATCTTGCAATAACCTGCGCAACTTCCATGTCAAACGACATAAATCGGTGCACTTTATCAGACGAGTCAACATGAAAAGACAAGTCCAATACTGTTAAGTCGTTTGAAATCATAGTAATTGCCGTCGAAAATCTCCAAACGAAGACGAGTCAAAACCAATCAGATGGCTCGACGTCCTAGACTCGGCCACTGGACCCTCAAACACGACGCTATTCCAACCCCAGTCTGCCGGAAACACCACACTATCCCCGCAAGCGATGGAAACCTCTTGCTCTCTCCATCTTTCCCCATGATTTTGTGTTTTCCTGTGATCTTTTTTTTGTCGCGTTTTGCTTTCTTCTCCCTGAATTTGATTGACTCTGGCTTCGAGTTCGTTTTCGTTTCTCCATTTCCCCAGTCCTACCTCACACTTTTTGGACCAGTTGTTGGCCTCTTTCCCCGGTTGCCAACTTCCGGGGTAAATCGCTCGCCCCGGAGTCTCGGGCACGATAGTGATCCAGCGTGATCCATTCTTGTCCAAACTCCCGTTCCCCCATACGACCCCAAACGGCTACGACTACGCCGACGTTCTACCCTACGCCTTATTTCTTATTTCCTCTTCACAACGTGCCACACATCCCTCACGCAGGCACCTGGATCCCTTGGCAACTTGGCATCCTGCAAACGCCTGCCAGAATCTGCCAATATTTCTGCATTTCTGCCATTCTGCAATACGTTTGGCAGTTGCCAGCAAAGAAAGTGCCGTGGATCCTTTCCTCTAATGATGCTCTAATGATTCCACGGGCTTGGTATTGGAGAATCTGCCGTTGCATTCTGAATTGACGGAAGAGGACGAGTCCGGGGGCGTCTCTGGAAAGACCGGGGCCAACCCACGTTGAAAGCACGTTGTGGACATAACTCAGGACACATTCGAGAGGCTCCTTGAGATCGGCCAATCCCAAAAATAGGGAAATAATATCGTCCCTCGTTCTGAGTTGATGCAACCCGTCCACCTTCTTTGCTTGGCCTTCTGCTTTGTCTTTCGTGTTTAAAAGGGTTGCCTCTTCACCAGATTCTGATCGTCTCTTCTTGCATCTTCTTCCCTATCTATCCACAAAAGGCCAAGAATTGACAAGACAAGAAAAGAGCGAGGGAACAAGCGGATCGACATCACCTCTCTTTTTCTGTGCTCATTCTTGTCTCCACCAAGAGGAAGAAAATAAGACACGTCCTTCTCCCTGTTCTCGAATTTTTCTATTCCTTCTTCTTCTTCCCTTTCTTTCTTTCCGTTCATTCTTCTTCTTCATCACCGCCTACCATGAATTCTGCCGATATCCACCCGGCTGATGCCAAGGCCGAAGCCACCATGGAGCACCACGACACGTCAAGCGACAATGTCGCCGCCAACCGCCGCGACCGTGACAACACGGACAGTGACAGCATGTCCATCAACTCGGCCGCTCTTGGTGACGATCTGCCGCCGGGCTACTTTTACTCCCTCAACTTCTTGGGAACTTTGACCGTACGTCGTCTTCGCTCCGCCCTGTCCTTAATATACGTATATAGTCATTAACACTTGCAGGGCTTCTGTCTGTCAGCCATCAGCGCATACATGTTTGTCATCCTGCCCACCAACATCCTAAGCTACATCAACCAGGACATTGGTCCCAGCGACTACACAGCCTGGGTCAACATTGCCCGCACGCTCGCTCTATCCTTCACGTACACCATTCTCGGCCGTCTGTCTGATCTCTTTGGTCGCCGCTGGTTCTTTATTGGTGGCAACATTGTGGCCCTCATCGGTATTATCATCAGTGCTGTCGCCCAGAACTTTACGACTCTGATCGTCGGTGCCGCCGTCTACGGTCTCGGCGAGACGGTGCAGCTGTCCTTTAACGTGGCCATTGGTGAGCTGGTGCCCAACAAATACCGGCCCATGGTGCTGTCCTTTATTTTCCTGTCCAACGCTCCCTTTGCCTCGTTTGGCCCCATGATTGGTTAGTTCTCTGCAATGCCCACCTTTCGTTTTTATTTACCTTCTAATACTGACGACGACAGCCCGCAAGTTCGTTACTATCCCGTCGCTCGGCTGGCGCTGGTGCTACTACATCAACATTATCAACACTGGCCTCGCCGTCGTCTTTCTCTTCATCTTCTACCACCCACCCAACTTTGAGCTTCTGCACGAGCGCAAGACCAAGCGCCAGATTCTCAAGAGCCTCGACTATGTCGGTATTTTCCTGTGGACCGCGGGCCTCACCGTCTTCTTGATTGGTGTCTCCTGGGGTGGTAGCATCTATGCCTGGGACTCGGCCGCCACGCTGTCGACGCTCATCATCGGGGCCGCCCTTATTGTTGCCCTCTTCGTCTGGGAGTACTTTGCCGACCTCAAGTACCCGGCCATTCCTATCCACTTCTTTGCCAACCGCGGTTTCATGGCCCTCGTTGCCTGTGCCACAGTTGCTTCCAGTACGTTCCCTTCCCCATATTGATGTTTTATTTGTAAAGTCCACGCTAACAACGCAGTGTTCTACTACTCTGCCGTGCTGCTGTGGCCCCAACAGATTAGCCACTTCTTCACCAAGGACATTACTTATGGTGGCTGGCTCTCGACCACTGTTGCCTCGTCTACTGCTTTGGGCCAGATCTGCGCCGGTGTCATCATCCGCTGGGGTGGTAACGTCCGCTACTGGATGATCTTCTCCACCTTCGCCATGGTCGGCTTCGTCGCCTCCCTTGCCGCCCTCACGCCGGAGAAGAAAGACATGGGTATTGCTCTCACCATTCTGGGTCCCTTTTTCGTCGGCTTCATCGAGCTCTCGTCTCTCGCTCTGGCTCCCCTCTTCTGCAAGGCCGAAGACATTGGTCTCGCTTCCGGTCTGCTTGCCTCCATCCGCTCTGCCGGTGGCTCCGTCGCCGTCGCCGTCTACTCGGCCATCCTCAGCAATCGCCTCCTCACCACCATCCCGGCCAACATTGGTCCTGCTGTCGAACAGGCCGGTCTGCCCGCCTCGCAAGTCCCTGCTCTCATCACTGCTTACAAGAACAACAACATCACCGCCTACTCGCCCGCTGTCCAGGCCGCTGTCGCCGCTGCCGACCCCATCGCTTACACTCAGGCCTTCAAGACGGTCTACCTCGCCAGTCTGGGCTTTGGTGGCATTGCTATCATCGGCTGTCTCTTTGCCAAGGATGCCCAGAAGCACCTGACGGACAAGGTCGAGCGCAAGATGAAGAATGTCAAGACGGCCAAGTCGGCTGGCGGTGTCGCCGAGAAGGATGCGACGGCTGTGGACGTTTAATGTAAAGAACGGTAATATGAGAAAGGAAAATGGGAAGTGGGGCATATATTACGAAAAGCGACACAAAACACAATATATAGTTTTCTAATAGCTGTACATGTCTTCATCCCATTTTTTAAATGATTTCAAGAAGCACTCACTCATATGATTTAAAATTGACTCATAAATAAACCCAGTGAAACTCTACAATTAAAAGGCAAGACGCTAATTGCTAATTAAAGTACGGAAAGCTCGACGTAGAATATTTATTTTAATGACTGGAAGGTGTATCATCCGATCTGCGAGATGATGGTGAAGCGAACTGTCAGGTTGAAGATTTGACGCAAATGTCACGACGGAAAGCAGATTGCGTTGTGTACATTTGCAAAAAGAGATTAAGACATGGAAGAGGAAGGAGCGAAGCAGTAAGGTTCTAGCCCTTTGTTACACAAAAAGGTACTATTATGTCAGCCGACAACCTTGTGCCATTCGTACCTTCTCTACAATGTCATCATGCGGCTGTGACTGTCACGTGATGCCAAATGAAAGGCGATGAGCCTTGATGATCCTGACAGGCTTCACCTCAACAGATGTGAACGAATAGAAAGAATACGGTGTGATATAGTATAACAATAAATTTGGTTAACACTGGGATATATGCCACTTATGCGATATACGCCATGACAAAAGAAATGCGACGCTTCAATACGTTCTTCTCCTCTCCTTCGACTGAACTCCTCTCTCCAAATTCCAACTTCTATACGATTCCCCATCATCGACCCCACATTTAACCATCCAGAGGGCTCTTGCAGACATAGGAGGTGGTGGTGCTGTTGGCAAAGGCGGTCTTGAGCGACATAATGGAGGAGTAGGCGCCGAGACCGCTGAGAGCGAGCGCGCCCAGAATGTACAGGACGTTGAGCGAGTTCATCCACCAGCGGCCACGCGAGAAGAAGCCGCGCTTGAAACGGGTCCAGCCGCCGTCGACGCGGGTGACCTGACCCGTAGCCGGATCATAGCCTTCGCCTTCGCGCATGGCCATCTTCTTGACGAGGTAGGCAATGGACAGGAGAGGCGGGAAGGTGTAGGTGAAGTGCAGGATACAGAAGGCGGCGACGACACTGGTGAGGCCCGAGAAGTTGGGGATACCGGCAGCGAGGGCAAAGGCAATGGCCCAGTAGACGGGGATGATGCCGACCCAGACCCACTTGCCAGCGCGGGTAGTCAGGGGCGGGGCGCGGAAGATCTCGACAAAGACGTTGTTGTACATGACCTTGATGCCAATGTTGCCGTACAAGCAGGCAGCGATGACAGCGCTGACCATGGCAAAGACGTTGCCGGCGGTCTGGATGTTGTAGTTGCTGATGCCAAGGTAGCTGGGGTTGACAGTGTACTGGCCCTGGAAGCCGTACATGAAGAGACCGTAGAACATGTACCAGAAGTAGATGAAGGCCTGAGCAGCCCACATGGCCGTCAGGAAATCCTTGGGGCGCTTCATCTCGGCCATGAATTCGGGGAAGACCATGGAGCCACCGTAGGCGAAAATGGCCTGCATGGCACCGCTGACGGAGCCAACGAAGCTGCCAGTGTCAGGGAGACCGCCGCTGGTCTGGACAGGGGGGAAGACACCCTGGGCATTGGGGGTGATGAGAGCACCGCCGGCGATGGAAGCACCGGCAGACGAAGCGGCACCGGCGTAGTTGGGCGGCGAGTGAGCAGCACCACCCATGGTGATGAACATGCAGATGAGGTTGATCCACACAGCAGCATTGGCAAGCCAGCCGAACTTCTGCAGGGTACGGACCTGGCCGACCAGGAAACCAACAACAGCCCAGATCAGACAGCAGACGACGAAGCAGAGTTTGAACTTGGCAACCTGGGACAGGGCCTCACCGTTGGAGATGACAATCAGACCAACGTTCAGCAGCAGCTGAATGGACTGCAGGATGTTGAACAGGTGGCGCATCCAGCGGCCGTACAGGCGGTAGCCCATGTCACCGTAGCTGCGAATGGGTACTCGTACGAGTCGAGGCCCATGAAGGGCTCCCACAGGAGGTAACCAGAGTAGCCAGCGAGAGCGGCAAAGACTGTGAACAGAGCAATACCAGGACCCCAGCCCATGGTCGCAAAAGCGTAAGGGAGACCAAAGGGACCCAGAATGTCCGTGGTGATCAGATAAAAGATGGCACCGCGCGTGGCTGTGCGCAGAGCACGCGACGCATTGGTCCACTCGTCGTCGGAGACGATCATACGCTGATGGCCGGGCTCGGCGACGACACCCTCGCTCTTCTCGCCGGCGGGCATGCGCTTGACACCGCCGTCCGACTTGCTGGGAAGAACAGCGACCAAATGGTCGTGTCATAGCCCGTGCGCGGCTGGGCCTCCTCTTCGGCGCGTGTCTGCTGAGCAAAGTAGTAGTACTGCTCGAACGTGATGGTGGGGTCGTGGATCTTGAAGTCGCGGCGGTTGTGTGCCGAGGCGGCCGTGGCGGTCGCGACAGAGACGCCGTCGTTGGTGGTCTGGGGGCCAATAGCACCAATGTCGTTGGCGTGGGCGGTGTGGTAAGGAGGCTGGTCAGCAGGGGCGTTCAGCTCCTTGTCCATCTGGTCGTAGATACGCGGGTCGGCCCCGTCAAAGGCCATGTTGCCTGGTTTGGCCATAGTTGCGGCTGTTGTTGATCAATGCTATGTGATGATGCCGGCAGTTGTGCCGTTGTGTCGTTTTTGGAAAAACAAAAGCCTTGGCGTTGCAGTCTTGGCAAGGCTTAGTTTGCGTCGTGGGATGGTGTGAGTGTGAGTGGGTTCGTCAACGACTCAAATAAGGGACAGGTTGAAGAAGAAACAAAAAAAAATAGAAAAGAAAGAAAGAGAAAAAAGAAGAGATGCAAACAACAAACAGGAATGCAGACGATCTTTATCCCTTTTCTCGTGTATGGGGAGAACGGGACGACGGGGGCAAACGTGCCAAAAAGAGGGGGTGATGGAGTCCTGCTGGAGTCACTCAGGGTCCGAACAGCGGAGGGACGCGGAGGGAATCGCGGAGGGAGATAGCTTACGGAAGACGGACGAGGGAAAGGAGAGAAAGGTGAGAAACGAGGAAAGAGAACAAAGGAAAAGATGGAGAGAGCTGAGAGAAAAAGGAAGGTGGGAGGGACAGAAAAGAAGAAGGAGAAAGAGGAAGGAGGGCGAGATATTGGATAGAAAGGAAGGAGCGAATTGCAAGAGGTAAGAGAAATTGAGATAGGAAGGGGCGGAGGACAGTGGAGGAAGGGACGACGGAGGGTCGGACTGACAAGAAGTTGACGAAGTCCGACAAACGAGGAACCGAAAAAAAGACGAGGCCGGAAAAAAAGGACAAAAAAGACAAAAGGAAACGAAACTAGGGGCGAAAGAGGAAGGCGAAAAGGTTGTCGAAAGGGCGCGATGTAAAGCTTCGGTGCGGAAATGGAGACACCATACAAAAAGAGATGGACTGATGGGGAAATGTAGAAAGAAAAGAGTGGAGCGTTGATGGGATGGGAGGAAATACTGAGTGCACAGGATGAGAGACGAGGAACGAGGATAAGGGTGAAGAGGAAAATGAAACGGTAAAGGAGGCGGGAATCACACAGAGTACTCTGCAGTCACACGCACGACAGATCCAGACAGTTCGACCTGACACGGCTAGATTGCCCGAATTGGGGAGATGATGTCGGTGGCTGCTGGGGAAAGGAGCGTTGGAGGTGCATCAAGAAAGGACAACAACAAAACGATACACACTGACATGTCAAAAGACACCTAACATTGTCAAACAATGCAAGCAAATTTGGTCCAACAGGCCTTTCCCCTTTCACTGGAGTGGCCGACTTGGCTTTCTTCGAATGTTTTTGAATAGCGTCTCGCCGCCGCGCGAGCAACACTCAGCCCCCCTCTTGTTCCTTGTCCCGTCGGGGTACTCCGTACAGTCAGTGGCCATTTTCCATTGGGAGAAAAAGTACAATAAAAAAAAAAAAAAAAAAAAAAAAAAAAAGTAGCTCTGTTGGCTCTACAGAGTATTATTGGCTCTATTGGCTGGCGTCTGGGCGATCGACTTCTTTGTCTCATTTGCGCACACGAGCAAAGGCGGAGACAAACAAAACGAGACAAGGCCAAGCCAGGGAGCTGTCTGCTACGCTCCGGCAGAAAAATGAGAAGTAATTTGATCGACGAGTGTGCGACTTATTCATGCAACCACGGGTTGTTATCAGCGGGTCAAAATGCGTGTTCAAAATGCAAGACGCAAGATGCACAATTGCATTTACGACTTGCGATTTTCCATCTCTCGTACTCGTCGAGAATCGAATTGATTGCGACGACTTCCAATCTTGCTCGCACAAACTTGTCTTCCAAGGAAAGGGCGTCGCAGATATAGACCAATCTTGGAGAGGACCTTTGGCCGACGTCTCATTAGACGCATCGATTGTCGTCAGCAGGCCGTCTCACCCGTCCGCCTCTCCATGTCCACCCAGAAAGGCGAGCCCACCCTCTCACCAATAACACCGGATGCCGGACAGTCTAACCCCATTCGGGACACAAAAGCCAAGCTAGTGGCGTACTGTATACACAAGCTTTCAAGCACGGACGCGCTCACGGCGTTACTTGGAATCTTGTTTTTTTGCACCTGCATCTGCGGAGGGAATGCGTCTCCTTTCTAATTACCACGCCATACGACGTACTTCGATGATGCCTTTCCTCAGGGCTGTACATCGGTAGGTAACATACCAGATCGGGCAGCTGAGAATGTCAACAACTGGGCGAACAGTTTCCCATTTCCAGAGCGCAAAAGAGGAAAAGTAGAAGTAATAGTCATAATAAATCAAAAAAGAGGGCTCAAAGACAAGGCAGCGTTATTAAAAAAACGAAAACGAGAGAAAAGGGGGAAAAGAGAAAAAAATATGTGCACAAAAACACGAACACAAAGTCAAACAACGAATCAATCGTCGAGAAAACAATACACAGTAATTACTGTGTACACATAACCCTGGATGGCCGGCACAGCAGGGAGAGGAAGTCCATCTCCACTTTCCACGATGGATCCTAAGACGGCGCATTTCAGATCTCCATACCGAGGCATGGCAAGGAAGCACCAGGAAGCTTGGTATTTTTTGTCGGGTCATGGTGGTGTGGACGACGGCCTTTACGTGTACTGCTCTTCTCTTGGATTGGTTGAGTTTCCCTTCCTTTCTTTCTTTCTCCCGTATTTTCTCATTTCTTTTTCCTGTTTGCCTCCGACTTCCATTTTTCTAGCTCGGCTTCTAGTCCGATCAGGAAGGTGCATCATTGTGGATTGTTTCCGCTGGGCCCAGCACGACCCAAAATAATCGCACTTGCTGCACTTACACGGAGACGGCGGAGTGTAAGATGAGAAGTTTAAAGAGACGGACGAGACGAACAAAGTAGACGAAGGGCGTTAAGGGTGTAGGGAGACGTAACAGAAATTGGGGGCTTCCTCTCAAGCTCCTCTCACTACACTCCATTGTCAGAATGATATCCTCGTATTATTCGTTCTTAGTACGGGCGACAACAGAAAAGAACGGCAGGCAAGTGGCCAACTGTTGGCCCGCTGTAACCTCAAGTTGTTACAGTAGCCCTTTTGGGCAGCTGGTGGCCAGCGAGCCAGGGCAGGCCCACTGAAATTTCGTCGAGCGAGTCAGCCGCCGTCGTAGTGGGCTGGCAGCGTCGGTGCTTCCGTCGTCCCAAAAAGCTTCCCAAATGGCAGTCAATGGTCGAACGCGGGCCGCCGGCAGGTTCGTCTTGGCACCGCACAACAGCGGAAGAACAGCGCCAAAGGAGCGCCAGAGCGACGCCAGGAAAGATTTTTTTTTTTTTTTTTTTTTTTTTTTCATTCTTTTTTTTTCAACGGCAGGCAAACGGCAAAAGCCAAGCCGGCAAAACAACTGGCCAAGCAAGCCTGATTGCCAAGTCGGCTTTTGTTCCTAGCGACTTGAGTTTGTCTCCTTGTCAACGACTTTGTCAACGACTTTGTCAACGACTTTGTCAACGACTTTGTCAACGACTTTGTCAACGACTTTGTCAACTCTTCAACATTGCCACTTCATTCGTTCGTCTCCACCGGATCTCGCCACGCTTTTAAGTTGGGTATTCCGTACCACTCGCCACTGTAGTTTTTGTGATTTCCCTCCACTCCCTCGAGCTCTGCACTGCCAAGGCGGTCTGCAACGGTAAAACGGCAGGCCGTTTCTTTTCTCGGGGCAATCATACACGTACACTTGGCAAACATTGGAACAGAAAACGCGGGACGCGGGATTGATGGAAATGCTTGAAGAGCTGCTACGGCAAGCCTGACCTTAACCACCGAGACGAGACCACTTTTACCAGCAGGCTAATTAGCTAACGGATTGTCAGGATTTTCAGGAACCTTGTGCGTAAAGCATCACCAAAGATGTTTTTTGTAAGCTCGAAATAGTTTCATTCCGGCACATCTTACCCTTCCTCTTCAGCGCGCAATTAATATAAATAGAGAGCATCCTCTCGCTTGGTTCAACCATTTCGTCGTCAGCATTCTCAACTTTCTCTCGGTTCTTTTATATTGCTTACCATGCCTTGGTGTTGGTATTGCACCGTCTCGCCGTATAGAAGCTAGTAGCTGGCTGTGGATCGTGAATACAGCCGCACAACATTATTTGTAGATGTTTTCTGTCTCATTTCGTACTCGAGTATCCATCGTATTCCATAACTTGTCCCGATACCGGTAGTCCTCCTTAAAATGGTGAACTTTCCGATTTCCGGCATTCTGGCCTCGGTACTGCTCGTTGCTTTGCCTGCCGCCGCCACCTCGTCCAAGTTCCAACTGCCACCACTGCTGGGTTCCAATTCCGTTGGTATCGTCAGTCTCGAGCTCATAGACCACTCGCGGACAGTACCGTCGACAGCTGCCAATGCCACGACCAATAGTACGGAGCCCCGGAGGCTGATGGTCTCTGTGTTTTATCCGACGGCCAATACTAGTGTTCACACAGGAAACAACAGTCGAGTGCCATACTTCATAACTGCTTCGTCTGCCGCTGCCTTTGACACGTATCTCGGCAATGCCACCAGTTTCCTGATCAACTTGTCGACGTGCGCCTACGGAGGTGTCCCCGCACCCGTTGCTGTCTCCAACACCTCCGTCATTCTCTTCTCTCATGGCCTTGGATCATCACGTCTACTGCATACTGCTTTCATCGAGGACCTTGCCAGCCGCGGATGGATTGTCGTCGCCCCTGATCATCCGTACGATGCGTTGTACACAGAGTATCCGGATGGAACCTCCGCCCGTATGCCCGACTCGGCACTCGACAACTTCCCCAATGAGTTGCCAGGACTGGTGGACACTCGTGTGAAGGATGTCGCTTTCATTGCGTCCATCTTAAAGAACGGCACACTACTTTCCGGGCTTCCTTCTCCGTCCACGGTTGGCATTCTCGGTCACTCTCTAGGTGGAAACACTGCTGCTCAGGCTGTTGCCAGCTTCCCGTCCACGTTCCCGTGCGGTGCCAATTTTGACGGTGGCATCTTTGGCCCGGTGGCCACCACAGGCCACGGCCAGCCCTTCCTCCAGATCGGCGCCGCCAACCACAACCAGACGACGGATGCCACCTTCTCCAACTTTTGGAATGTATTGAAGGGCTTCCATCGCGAGTTTACTGTCAACGGGACTGTGCACCAGTCATTCATGGACTTGCCAGTGCTCCGAGACGTTCTGGGTAACGACTTCCCCGTGGTCCTCCGAAACCAGTCCGGCACAGCATCCGGTGCCCGCCTACTCCAGATCGAAACATCGCTGGTCGATGCCTTCTTCCGCTTCTGCTTGACAAAAACAGCATCATCAGATAATCTCGACAGTGTGGCCAAGAGTCTGGCGCCGGGCATTTCCGCTCGTGAAATGTGGTGAGCTGTCGGTGGCGTAGCTTCAGATCATGCACATATATAGTGGCATGTATAACAACCCCTGGGCTCGTTAATTTTGTCTATGGAAGTCGCCGCATTGAGATTTATTAAATTATATGTCTATTTTCGTCATTGCAAAAACAAAAGCACGAAGTTTTGTAAAGAAAAGGTATGTCAAAAAGAATTTGATCTTGGCCAAAAGAAAAGAAATAAAATAAGATTCTAATTTTTTTTATAAAAAAAGATTGCCTCTATCTAACATTCGTCATAGTTTCCAGGAAAACTCCCCGTATATGAAACAGAATTGCGTTATCCTCTGCGACCTCTAAATAAAGATCTTACCCCAGATGTGATGTGAGGTCCCACATTATCTTAGGCCAAGATTCTTATCGCAGCCCACCTCTGTATCAGAAACCATTTTGGGTCACTAACACGGCCTTCTTCCTCAATTCATTCCTCCTCCCGAATCCATCCCACACCGGAGACCGAACGGATGTACGGGGATTTGGGGGCTTTTTTTCTTCTTGTCTTTCCGAGGAGACCCCCACGAACAGTTGGTGAGTTTGTCAGATTCCATGGGCGTATTTTGGTACCATTTGTCAGTATGCTCTTGTATGCAGGCATCTTGTTAGTTTGTACGCCAGACAGATGGGCCGATGTGGGAATAACGCAACATCATGGCGCAATCCAATCGGGCCAGTGCGCCATCTACATCCGCGAGCTATCCAGCAAGGCTGCTTGAATCGACGGCCGTTAAAAAGAAGAACAAAAGTCGGCTCGATTATAATACGCGAAGACAACGCGAATACAAACTAGGAAAGGCAATAAACTACACCCAGCGATATTCGAGCCATATTTACGCCATTATTTTTGGCTATCATCGCTTTCGACTTCAGCAATTTTCTTTCAGCTACGCCGACTACGACTGCCAACCATGGTCTGGAAGGTCGCCATCATCGGCGGCGGCCCCGGCGGTCTCGCCGCTGCCATTGCCTTGACACAGCTCAACGAGCAACAGCTGAAGACCGGCCAACCGGCCCTTGTCGACTGGACTTTGTACGAAAAGAAGCCGCGGATCAGCGAAACGGGCGGCGGCATCAGCATCCAGCGGCACACATGGCGCATGCTCGAGCTGCTGGGCGTGGCCGACCGCATTGATTCCCGTGATGTCTTCCGGCCCGAAGACGGCCGGTCCGTTGAGCACCGGAATGCCGTGACGGGCGTGCTGATTGCCCGCCGGTTCCATTCGGACGATACGCCGCCGCACCAAGTCAGTGGTCGCATGGTCCGAGCGAAACTGCAAAAAAGCGCTGCTGTCGGCCGTCGATGGGTCCAAAGTGAGGACAGGAAAGAAGCTGGTGTCTGTGGAAGAAGCCAGCTCCGATAGCACCGACAGCAGCGGCAGCCCTGGTGTGCAGCTTACTTTTGCCGATGGCGAGTCTTCGGCGTTTGATCTCGTCATTGGTGCCGACGGTATCCGTTCTGTTGTCCGCTCGTTCTTGTCGCCCTACCACAAGTTGTCGTACAACGGCCAGTCTGCGTACCGCACTATTCTGAGAAAATCGGACGTCGAGGCCATCAACGGAATACCCAAAGCACCCATCTTTTGGCAGTACGTCGGCGGCAAGTATGTCTACACGTGCCGCTCGGCGGCGACGACTTTGAGCTGACGGCGCGGATCCGGCCGGACATTGACGAGAAGGAGGCGGCCCAACAAACAAGCTGGGGTCAGCCGTACGATTTAAACAAGCTTCTACCGGCCTATGCCGACTTTGCACCGCCGCTCCGCCAGATTCTGAAGCTGGCGGCCGACGTGGCGGCACACAAGAGTTTGCCATGTTCAATGGGCCGCGCCTTGAGACGGTGGTGAAGCCGGTCGGTGCATCGGGCGAGGCCGGTGTACTCCTTCTTGGCGACGCATCGCATCCGTTGTCGGGTGCGTTTGGAGCCGGTGCTGGCTTTGCCTTTGAGGATGCTTATACCTTGGCCCGCGCACTGTCATGGCGCATGATACAAAACGGGGCCTGTCTGACGCTCTCTGGATCTATGACAACACGCGCTCGCCGCACTACTCCAACCTGTACAAGGAGTTGGACCGTGGCGGGACCATCATCAAAGACGTCTCGAGCCAGAAGCTGCCGCTGCACGACGAGATCAACGAGCGAGTGAAGCGGCTGTGGCTGGATGACGGCAAGGGCGGTTCTGGCTGGGTGTACCTGTATCACGCAGACGAGGTCGTGGAGGAGGTTATCCAGAAGAGGGAAAAGGAGTTGATCGGAGGCCAACAGACACAGGAGGTTGAGAAGGCACCGACACCGGTCGAGGTGTCCACTACAAACGGGCAATCCGAACAGCCCGTATCGTTGAAAGATGTAGTGGTGCCGGTGGTGCAAGAGGTGGTTGCCGCAGCAGCATAGATCTGGATCTAGACTCCATAAAAACAGAATGATAAACGGTAGACTGATCTTTGCAAAGCATTGTCATTTTTCTTTTCTGTGAATAAAATTATGTGCACACGACAACACTGCGAGTCATGCACAGGGATGCCACGTCTTTGTGGACGTGGATGAGATCTTCGCATGAGATCTTCGGCACACGTCTTGGTATTGTGAAAAAATGACTTGCAAGCGAACGAGCCAGTTACCAGGCTGCTGGAACGCACTTTCTTTTCTTTTTTTTTCTTTTTTTTTTTTTTCGCGGAGACATAGTGGTTATCTTAAAAGACTGTTCATTGCAGATATTTCATCTGTAGAAAATGTCAAGATAAGAATACAAAAGCCTCACTTTCAAAGTCAAATTGTCCAAATTGTCGAGACTCTTCTGTTCACATGTCTCTGGCCAGACTCTGGTCGAGCAAACGCCACAGAATTTCGCAATATGGGGCCAGTGGCAGCATCGCTGACAAGGGAAAAGAAAGTTGAAGAAAAAAAGTATTGCCTTGCAAGATAAAATACGCGGTCGACCTTTCAGCTCGCTTAACATGTGGAATTATCCGTTGAAAGCTCTTGGCTGTTCTGCAGTCTTTCTCTCTTTGAATCTTCTCGTTCTCTCTTATCAGATTTGTAACCGATTAACAACAGACCTCCACTAACATCCATCGACATTTGGCGGAGTTTACCCACTAGCGGCCCAGTCTCCGCCAACCCAGGGGACCCATCTCAGGATTCAGGTCAGCTCAGGGCACCTCCCCGTAAACACATAAAAAAAGAAACGGGGCACCCTCTCGAGGACCGTTGAATGAATGGTGTCTTTCGTGATCCTGTACACAGTAGCTGGTGAGCTAAAATGGTAGTGGCCGCACGGCACTTGCAAAGGGAGGATAACTACTAAAAATGAGGAATATGGAAGAGATAGGAAAGGTTTGAAAAAGAAAGCATGAAAAAGCACGAAAAAGCGCCATAAACTCGGCCGGATCGCACCCTTCGGCTACTGAGGACATCGAGTCGCGGACTTGAAAGCACGACAGGAGACATACGGAGTACAAATCTACGGCCAAGTCTCCTCACAAGACGTCGAAAATACTTAATCGGGACAAGACTGAACCGCCGTAGTTTTTATGTTTTTCCATTTGGGCCTGACACCAGAGACATGGCATCTTCCGTCATCGTAGAAGCTTGACCTCTTGGGGAGCTGTGGTGGCGATCGGTGGTGACTACAGCGGTGTATTTTGTCCGTTGATCGCTGTAAGTTGTGGTAGCCTCGCGGCGCTGTCGCGGACTTCATGCATTACGTTTAGCGAGGCTGGCCCTGGCCCTAGCACTTCGAGCAATGGTGTCATTGGGCTTGGCCATAAGAGTGCAGCATCCAGGATGTCGCCATCCAGCCAGGCAAAGGCGAGGCAAGAGAAAAATGGTCCGCAGGCTCAACAAGCAGCAGATGGGGTGTAGAGATGCGGAATTAAAGGTAAACAGAGCAAAAAAAAAAAAAATAGCAGAGATTGGTAGCAGCAAGGTCGGAATTACAAGCGAAATGCCTGCAAAAGGAAAACCAGGAAAATGGACCCCGACCGCGACCCCGACCGTACATACTGCAGAAACTGGAGCTGTCGACCTGCACACAGTAAACTGTAGAGCTGCAGACTGCCGGGGCTGTCATGACTCGGTCATGTCACGCACGCGATGTCTGTCGTCTGTCTGTCTGTCGGTATATAAGTTGATGGACATGCACACTCCTCATTTTCCACGTTTTTGATTTTCTGACATCCCATGCTCCCATGTGTTTGAGTTTGATCTGTCTGATCCTTCCGCGTATCTCTGGGTCTCACTGATCGTGATCGTCTTCTTTTTTTTTTCTTCTCTGGCTCTGCGTCTGTCAATTTGTTTACAGTTTCATCCCCTCCTTCTACCATGGCAGACCTCAAGGCGGCACCGCCCGCCAAGAACGAGTTGGTCTACTCGTCCACGGCCGATGTCTCATCTGACGACGATGTGCGCCCATCAGACGGCAAGCGGACCTGGAGGTCCTTTTTCTGGTCGTGTAAGTCGACGTCCCTTTTACTAATTCAAAAATATTTGCGTCAACTAACATCACAGCCCTTGATGTCTCCAAGGAGGAGGCTTATTTCCTCACAAAACTCGATCTGACTTTGATTTCTGCATCGGCTCTTGGTGTCATGTGCCGCTACATTGACCAAGTCAACATTACGAATGCCTTCAACAGCGGCATGAAGGAGGATCTCAACCTCTACGGCAACCAGCTCAACTACGCCAACGCCATCTGGTCCGCCGCCTACGTCTTTGGCCAAGTCCCTTCCAACCTGCTGCTTACCCGCGTCAACGTGCCCCTCTACATTGCATTTCTCGAGTTCGCCTGGAGCGCTTTTACTTTTGCCCACGCTGGCATCAGGAATGTCAACCAGCTCTACTGCTTTCGGTTTTTCGTTGGTCTCTTTGAGGCCGGCCATTTCCCCGCCGTCATGTACATTGCCTCGAGCTACTACAAGCCGCACGAACTGGCCCGGCGCAATTCACTCATTCAAGTGTTTACGTCGGTCGGCCCCTTGTTTTCTGGTTTCTTGATGGCTGCTGTCTACACGGGCCTCAACGGCGTCAATGGCATCGCCGGCTGGCGCTGGATGTACATTATCTGCGGTGCCATCTCCGTTCCTGTGCGCTATGGACCGCTGTGGCGATGCCGCAGCTGCCATCGAGAGCAAAGGCCAACTGGATCTTTACCGAGAAGGAGGCCGAGCTGGCCCGCGCACGCATGCCCACCGAGAAGAAGCCGCTCACGGGTCTGTTCAAGTGGAAAGACATTAAGCGGTGGCACAAGACATGGCACGTCTACTTGTGTAAGTTCTCATCCCTGCTTTATTTTTTAGTTCCTTGGTTTTGATTACACAACTAACAATGTCCTCACAGTCCCCCTTTTCTTTACTTTCCTATCCCAGGTGGGCCAGTCCGGCGGTTCCAGTATGTTGTCCCCCTCTGTAACACTCCGATCTGTACTTCGTCGTGCTAACGTCCCACAAGTGATCTTCTGGGTCAAGAGCTACAACGTCACCGGAAAGCCCCTCGTCTTTTCCGTCGCAGAAATCAACATCATTCCTCTGGGCGTATGTTCTCCTGTCCAATTCTCCTGTCCACTTCAACTCAACCTTGCCACAGTTCACCGCTAACTGTTTTAGATCAACCTCCTCACCATCTTCTTCACTCTCATCAGCTCCTGGATCTCCGACAGCCTGCCCAAATCCCAGCGCTGGCCGGGCATGCTCTTTGCCAGCTGCATGGCCATCATCTTTCCCATTGCTCTGGCATCCACACCCGTCCATCCTACACACATCGCCTCCCGCTGGGTCCTGTACTACCTCACCTCCCTAGCCGGCACCTGTGCCGCCATCACCTGGACTTGGGTCAACGAAGTCAATCGCGACGATCCCGAAAAGCGCGCCTACATTTCTGCAATGGTAAGCAGCCCCCGTGAAATTATTATAAAGAAAAAAAAAAGATTAAATTGCTCCCTTCATCGTATCACTGATCCTAACACTGCCCACACAGATGAACGCCTTTGCCTACATCTTCACCGCCTGGGTCCCCATTTTCACCTTCCCCACCAGTAAACAGCCATACATTGTCACGGGCAACTACATCACCGCAGGCTTTGGCGCCGGCGGTGCTTTGACTGTTCTGACGATGCGCTGGTTTCACAACCGCGATGTGGCGCGCAAAGAACAGGCAGCCGGTACTGTCGTGGAAGATGTGGAGGCGCCGTCGTCGCTGAGCGCCGAGGAGAAGTACTAAAGGGGTGTTATTGAAACGAAATAATCATGTGTTTATGATGTAGCTAGCTATCGTCTTAGCCAGTCCTCAAATGTATCACACTCGTTTCCTTGCTGCATGTCGTCCATGGCCCGAACAAACAGAAGCTGCTCGTGCTCGCCAATGTCGTACAGATTCATCTCACTAAAGAGAGAAGGGGGCGGGCTAGCCAGCCATCCTGTAGTTGTGGGCGGGGCCACTGTTGCTGTTGCAGTCGTAGTTGCCGTCGTTACTGATGCCGCCGCCGCCCGCACTCCGTAGTAGTCCATGGCCTGTGTCGGGCTGGCCTCTCCCACTTCCGTCGTCTGTGGTGAGCACGAAGACAGTGACGCCTGCTCAATTAATTCTTTGCACTCCTCCAATACATGCTCTGACGGCGTGGGGT
This sequence comes from Sporothrix variecibatus, assembly GCA_016097105.2. Taxonomy (NCBI): domain Eukaryota; kingdom Fungi; phylum Ascomycota; class Sordariomycetes; order Ophiostomatales; family Ophiostomataceae; genus Sporothrix; species Sporothrix variecibatus. Next base: position 3,423,441 of record JADMNI010000001.1, on the reverse strand, counting down.
CTGGGTGCATTGTCTCGCTCCGTGCCAGTGACCTCTCATAGTCCCAGACTTCACACTCTTGAGAAGAGCCATGCTGTTGACGGTATTTCCCCGCTAAGTGTCTCTCTTCAAAAAGGTGAATGGCTGCTGGAAGAGCAACCGCCTCCGTCGAGTGGTACCGGTACAGCCGCCGGACATGCACCGCCAAATTCAGCACATTACCGCCAGTTACGGCCAATCTTGGCCATCGTCTCGAGGTTGGCCCGGATGTGGCCGCGGACGGCCTCGGCCGTTTCTGCTTCGATGCTCCACAAGAACGGCAGCTGGATGGCACATGCCACAGTACAGGGCAAACCCCACAAAGCCGGACCATCGGAAAGCATCGTCTGGATGGCGAGCCAGGACTTGCTGGGCCAATGTGGAAATATGCCCGGCATGCTCGTCGGCCATTTGTGCAGACAATCGTTGGCTGTAGAGGTTGGCCAGCCCGGAAGCTGATGGGGAAGATGGCCGTAGCGAGAACAGAGGAACCACCGATGCGTGCAATGCACATACGCATTGGTGGTAGATGATGTGCAGAATCAAGAGTGCTGAGCGGAGTCGGTCGTCACTGTTTGTATCGTTGCCGTCCAGAGCAGTAGAAAAACATGCCGGCAACCCGGCTCTCCATTGCCTCAATCGTGCATCCAGTTGGTTGACTGCCGTCAGTTTGGCTGCCGGGTCTTGTGCCGTGTCTCGGATCAACTTGTATACGGCCGACCAAAGCGCTGTGATGCGCACAACTTCGGCAAAGATGCTCGGTGTGCGGATATCGTCTTTTAATGTGAGACTCGGTGTATTGTCGTCGAGGGCTCCGGCTTCAAACTGATCTTCTCGACAAGGTAGCCGCATCTTGGAGATCATGGTATCGGAAAAGCTCGCTGTCGGCTCAGACACGTACTGGTTGATGACGTATGCGGCCCAGAAGCGGCGGTTGGACAGCTCGGTCGATAACCCGCCATTGTTGGTCGTAGATTTTGTCGACAACGATGTCAACCTCAGGTGGATCAACGCATTCCCTTCATGTACCAGTGCCCGCTTCCAGTCGCCATGGCCGTACCAGAAGAGACACAGGTTTGTAAACGACACCACTTTGGCTTCGTCGGCCTGTTCTGCCTCGCTAAAAAGAAGTCGTGCCGCCTGCTCGGCCCACTCCCGACTGAACCCATTGTCGCGGAATGTATTTGCCTTGTCAGATGTCTGGTAGAAGCTCGACGCGAGTGCGCAGATACTGAGAATCAAGTGCGGTTGGACTCGTTTGGCGTTAAAGGTGTTGATCAATGAGTTTCTGTGGACCAGCAGCGACGAGCTGTAGAGAGACGAGCAAAATGTGTCGATAAGTTTGAGCACTAGAACGGATGGGATGCCAATGTATGAGCTGTCGGGGATCGTGGGCGGGATGTTGATGTTGACAGTTGGTGACGCAAGAGGCGGCAGTGAGTTGCGCCGAGAATGTGTGTAATGTGTGCGGGCCACTGTTGAGTCTGACCAGGAACATCCCCGGCTCAGCCGTTTGCACCGCTCGCACGCCGGCTTGGTACCGATGCACCGCAGTTTTTGTGCATTGCACTGATGACACGCTCGTCGAGGTCGGCCAGACATTGTGGAGTGGGTGGTAAATTTAAGAGTCGATGTGGATATGGTCTTGTAGAATCATGCAAGGGCAACGTGAAGTTCATGATCTCCATAGTCGACGGCCACAAAGCGACAGACACATCCCACATGCCGTATCAGCTTATCTCCATGTATTCCCCTCTATCGGCTCACCAACTCTCGTGCCGTCGCCTGGCAGATTTAAGGTTATCTGGCAGACCGGGATGTAGGTGAAAGCCGGCTCTTGTGATTGGACAAGCAGTTCCTATCTAGCACGGAATCGACTAGTAAATCGAGGGCGGGTGTCCAAGCTCACGTCAAATCGGGGTCAAACACTGTCCTACAATATGGATATCCATCAGATACAGCCATTGTTTGATTTTCAATAACAGACCGGGTAGCTTGATGAATCAGAAAAGTGATACCCATTATCTTACCAAAGGTTTGGCAATCCCACTTCACTGTATATTGCTATATCCCCAGACTGCCATGTGTATGGTGGGTGTTCTTCCCAAGATGCCGCTAGCTATCTCACTCCGTGATCCACCAGAGCTCCGTTCGGCATATTCGGCAAACCCTCCGCCAATATCTCGACCAGATCGGGAAACTCTTGGGTTGTGGGCGATAAGACATTGTTGCAAGCAATATTTACGGTACTTCTTTGTTCGGATTCGGGGAACACGCGGTCGCGTTGTAGATACGCGAAATAGATGCTGTATGCTGAAACTAATTACCAAGCTGATGAAGTTTGATATCTACACCTGTAGCCCATCCTCAATCGGACATCAATAGAATGTGTGTGCCATATCTGCAATCGTCCTGGTGTGAAGCCTGCTTCGTGATTGTCAACCACCACACTACCTCCATCACATTTGACATCTCCCAAAATGGCCACCACAACAGCTGCTCCAAACATCACCCAACCACCCATCAACCAGATCCCCGAGGACCTGATCTCCCGATTCGACCCTGACTATGTCAAACTCTACAAAGCACACAATGTCGGCCGCTTTCAAACACATCAGGTGCCCATTGAAGCCTACCGCGCCGACCCGTCCAAGTTGTCATCTCATACGGACGGCAGTTTGTCGAGCCGGCCGGGCTGAAGATCACGGAGCAGATGTGTCCAGTCGATGGAGCCGAGATCAAGATTCGGATATGTGAGCCGACGTCTTCAAAAGCTGCCAAACGTCCCGCCTATATGAACTTCCACGGCGGTGGATGGGTGTTTGGTGACCTCGAAGTTGGCCACAATTTCTGCAAGCGCGTCGCCCTCGAGCTCGATTGCGCCACTCTGGACGTTGACTACCGCCTGGCACCCGAGAATCGGTTCCCCATTCCTGTGGATGACTGTTGGGCCGCCTTCAAATGGATGGTCAGCAAGGCCGACGAGCTCAACATTGACACGTCCCGTCTGGCCGTCGGCGGCTGCTCGGCTGGTGGGCACATGGCCGCTATTGTGGCCCATTTGTGCCGTGACAATGGGATTCCGCTTGCCTTTCAGGTTTTGGCCGTGCCCGTCACTGACTTGCATGTCTACTCTGCCGTCGATGGTAGCATGGTCCCCGACTGTCCTTACGCTTCCTACCGCGATATCCCACACACTGTCCCTCTGTCATTTGATCGCATGCGTTGGTTCCACAACCACTTTGTGGGTTTGCCCAGACCCAAGGAGTGTGACGACCCAGAGAGTGACGCCCACTGGAAACTGTCGCCCATCCATGCTCCCAACTTCGAAAGAATTGCGCCTGCTTTGATTGTCACGGCTGAGATGGATGTTCTTCGGGACGAGGGTGAAGCGTATGGGGCCAAGATGAATGCTGCTGGATCGCATGCCGAGGTGATTCGTATGCCCGGAGCACCGCACAGTTTTTCAACCATTGACGAAGGCTTGGCTATTGGTCGGCAATACAACCAGCATGCCATGAGAGCGCTGGGTGCTGCTTTTGGTGTTGTGCCAAAGAGCCAAGAAGCAAAGTAGAGCTAGATATATATAAAATCAAATACTGCTTGTCATCTCGCCTCGCGACGTATAAAGTGCAAGCTTGCGTGTATTCCTTGACGACATGACAATATACGTGCTTTTTTTTCGTCCTCAAGTCATGGCAAAATCTAAAATATATCTAGAGGCAAAAGGGCTAATATCTGCGTATTTTGGTCTCATCGGAAAGGTAGCTCACAGCCTATCACGTGGACCGGGACATTGTCACTGATACATTTGACATTTATTACAGAGCACAACATATTATCTTTATTCTTACTTGTCCGTTTAAACTTGTGCTGCAGTACGTCACCACGCACCAACCTGACCGAATCACATATTGTCCTTTTAATATCCACCACTCTAGACAGCCTCCTGCTTGGCAAACGTGTTGGTCTCGTACTCGACTGGCACAACACTGCCGTCCGTCTCGCTGCCCTCAATCACAGCATGGTCCAGCTTCAGAATCTCAGCCTCGTGGGCGGGAATAAATACGATGCCCTTCTCGGCCAGGTAGTTTGTGTTGGTCACATATTTGTACACAACAATGGCAACAGGAATGAGACCGCCCATCTGGCAAGCAAAGTGGACCGTGATCTGTGTGCGGACGGGCACACCACCAGCCGCCACACCAAAGAACGATGCCGTACCGCAAGCCATAGCCGAGCGCATGAAACCGGCCCAGTAGGCGACCTTTTTGGGCTCGTTGGTGAAGGTCGAGATGGTCCAGCACAAGAACATGGGACCAATGGCGGCGGCAATTTGGAACAGGATGTATATGACAAAGAAGCCGCCAAACTTGCCGCCGTCCTTCCAGTCAACACCATTGTCGACAGTGAAGACATCATGCGGCAGTCTCGACGCCCAGCCGACTTCGCCACTGTAGGCGGCGGCATAGACTGTGGCCAGGATACCGAGACCCAGGAAAGCACGCGTGCGGCGGGCCAGCGACTCCCAGTCAAGAACGGCCTGGTACCCAATGAAAGCAAACAGCTGGAAAACAGCCGAGACTAGCACAAACGAGCGAGCGGGTGCGTAGGTCGAACCAGTAGGCGCTGATGGTGGGCTGCAGGATCAGAGGGTTCTCGGCGAAGAGCAGGGCCGGTAGCAGGAGCCACGGCTTGAGGTCCTTGAGTAAGCCCACACAGCCCCGGACCTCCTCCCAGAAAGACAGGCTCTTGAACACAGCCAGGGGCTTGCCATCTTCGCGGCGGCGGACGTCTTCGGTAGGGCACAAGAAGCTACCGGCCACAATGGACATGGCCATGAGCACAAAGAAGGTGGCATAGACAGCTGTCGGTACTCCGTCAGGCGCAGCGTTTGTATGTGTGATGCCAAAAACGACAATAGCAGCCACAATGATGCCGCATGTGTCAAGTACGGCCTGTGTTGCGTAGAAGCGGCCCTTTTGGTGCTCGGCTGCGTAGGCGAAGGCAACATAGTTGGAGACAGTCCACAAAAGAGCTGCGCAAGCACCCAGAACACAGCCACCAATGATGGCATAGACAGACGAGCCGCGCTTGTCAAAGTACCAGAGACCACTGATATAGAAGGATAGCCAAAGGCTCCAATTATCATCGTGTAACGGGGCCCCAGCTTGTTCAAGATACTGCCGGCAAAGAAGCCGACGACGCCAAACAGGCCGTACAGACAGCCCGAAACAATGTTGTTGACATGCACGGCATCAGCTTGCTGCCCGCCGGCGCCAAGGTTGAGCACCGCCGTGTAATGCCTACGGCAAAAAACAGGCACATGCCCGTGATGATATTTTGCCGCTCGGGGCTAAAGATGTTAGTGGACGTCATAAGAATTCATTACGTAAAGTGTTAACATGCCTGTTGAGTGCGAGGATCGCCATTGTGAAGTGTGTTGATGGTGTTGGTTCTTGTTGGTGATCGGCATGGCTCCGCTACAGTTTCGTAAAATCAAAAGTGCAAACAAAATAGTGAAATATATATCAACGTCGCCAAGCATCTGTCAAGGACAAGACGATACATGTAGAAAGATACAAAGATACACAAAGATCCCATCAAAGCTTCACCCAAGCTTCCTCCAGATACGATCCATAAATGCACGTTCGGGATGGAACTGATAGTGATGCCGAATCTGGTTTCCCGACGCTAACGCATGACAGCCATCCACAGATAAGACATCTTGGTCTGTGTTGGTTGAGACAACGTGGATTTTGGGTCTAGGCTTGGCACTAGGCCTGAAGTGCATGCAGATGATATCGGCCACGCGAGTATTCCCAGGGTCAAACAGAAAGACGAGAAATCAAAATAAACGTCGAGGGTGATTGAAAGCAATATTGGATTGATTGGAAGATAGAAGATATGACTCTAGATCGCATTTCCCAGATCTTGTTCTGATTCGTATCAGCTCCCACATTCGTATCAAACCAGCCCTCCTATCGTCTTGCAGATCATCGAATATACCGAACGTTCGGTAAACTAGAGCATCGACCGAATGCACGCACAATAACAGTATCTTCTTCCTCAGTCAAGAATACATATCTATAAGGAGGCTTGATGCTTATCGGGCTTGCACTTTATTGTTCCTGATAGTCGACAAGCCAAGAAAGATACCATCACGACCTGTCACGGATTGATAGTCTGATCTTGTCAGGCTCAACACAAGCGCCACCAACTACATCATTGTTCACAGAACTAGTAGGCAAGACGATATCATGTCAACAACAACGACCACGACAGCGACCACCAAAGTGGACAAGCCCTCCGAACAACAATATGTCGTCTTCCATGGCGCCAAGGGCGAGGGCAAGCGGCCAGTACTGTCGGGCAGCCAAATGAAGAAGACTTTTGAGAGCATCCCGCAAATCGACTTTGCAAAGATGCATGGCTCGCTCCAAGACCGGAAGGCACTCGCCGCGCAGGTCAAGACCGCCTTCACAGAGTGCGGCTTCCTGTACGCATGCAACCATGGCATCTCAGAAGAGCTTCAGGCCCAAGTCTTGGACGTCATGAAGGCCTTCTTTGCCTTGCCCACCGAAGAGAAGGTCAAGATCCACATCAACAAATCGCCCGAGATCAAGGGCTATGAGTGTTTGTTTGAGACTAAGCTCGACACTCACACGCGCGGTGACCTCAAGGAAGCACTCAACTTTGGTGACGACCCGACCGAGCCTGAGCAGAACTGTCCGCCCGGCTTCGACCTATCGTACTACCCGGGCAACGGCACCGTGCCCGTCAACCAATGGCCAGCTCGGCCCGCTAACTTTCGCGACGTGCTATACCAGTACCACGCCGCCGTCATGGCCTTTTCACGCCAGCTGCTGCACATTGTGGCACTTGCCCTGGACCTTGACGAAGGCTTCTTTGATCCTCTGACTGTCTTTCCCATGGCCGGTCTACGTCCTTTGTACTATCCGCCGCAAGAGCTGGCCGAAGACATTGGCATCGGTGCCCATGCCGACTATTCGTGGTTCACTGTCGTCAACCAGCTGGCCTTTGCCTCGTCTCCGATCACGGGCCCTCCCGCCCTCGAGGTCCTCAATGCCAACGGCCACTGGGTCGTTGCGCCCGCCCTACCCAATACACTGGTCGTCAATGTCGGTGATTTCTTGGAACGCGCCACCAACTCGGTGTTTGTCTCGACGGTCCATCGCGTTGTCAACAAGGGTGCCGGCAACGCTCGCTACAGCCTCCCCTTCTTCTTCAGTCCTAGCCACAATGCCCTCGTCGATATTGTGCCTACCTGCTGGAGCGAAGAACGGCCCAAGACGGCCGAGCCTATTTTGGCGGGTGTCTGGCAGCGGGAACGGCTGTACCGGTCGCGATACAAGCACCCGACGGCCGTGGCGGCGAGAGAAGCGAAGCAGTGAGGTTTTGCGTGCAATGTAATATAATGATGCGAGAGTTTGCCTCTGTAAATCTAGAATGAGAGAAATTTTACTCTGTACAGCGGAAAGGAGAAAATTAAAGGGGCGAATTGTCCCAGTAAAAGAAAGGGGGGGAAACAAAAGTAGACAGCACAATAACTACAAATAGATACAGTTGCATACTTCGTACGTCGTACACCTACAGACAGAGCACCCTTACGAAAAGGTTATTCCAGTTGACAGCAGTGACAGCCCTTTGATCGGCGTCCGACGCAACACAACCAGCATGCTCCGTAATTTTAAACCTGGCACCACGAGGGACATGTTATTTTATCCTGGCTCTTCCAACCTTCCAGCAGCAATCGGCTCGTGACAGTTGATGTGGGGAATCTAGGACACCTGGAAAGACGTGGAGGAGACAGATTAATTCAAAAAGAGAAGAGGTTGCGAGGACAAGCTGCAGGACGCCACTGCAGGTCGAAGAGAAAAAGAGAGGAAAATAGCATCAGCTCCAAGGCCAACTCCAGATAGACTTCGTCCCCTCCCTGCGTGCGGCCCGTCGCTTGTGGATGCAAAATAACACGCTGCACGATCGTTCATCATTGAGTTGGACATGGTGGGTGATTTGAGCTTTCTCCAGCTTGTCTTTGATTTTTCGAGCTTGATTCTATTGATTGCTGGTTCTCGTTCGCTGGCCTCTATTTGGCCCCATTCACAACAACCAACAACTCGTTCGTAAACGACATGCAATATACCGAAGTTTGAGTTTCTTTCGGTTCTCCGGGACGATACTCGACCGTATGCCCGACGCACATGCTGGAAATCGTATCTTCTCGTCGGCTTCCTTGAAGGATCGCCCATGTCTTTCCTCTTTGCTCGAAATATTGATTTATAGTGGCATCGCATCGACCGTCTTCTTTTGTTCTCACTGACTCTAACTGAGTATTTCTTTTTGCTTCCCCTCATCACTCTCGTATATGCATCTCTAGGCAAACGTAAGTACCTGTATCGAATTGCATTCCTGGCGGCCGTTTGTCAGTGTCTTTACGTCGTACTGTTTTTGCTTGTAAGTCTTAGTGACCCTTTCCTATTATGTCCATTTCGGCGTGCTTTCCGCTACTTCTCCGCCTATGAGAGTGCTGCCAATGCCAACAGCCCACAGTTTCTCGCACTTTGCCCACAAAGATCCACAGCGCTCCTGATTTCTTCCTTTCCTCACCCTCTCTCCCCACACCGGCGCGCCTGTGCACTTTTCCTCCATTAAACCTATTTGGGGCTAGCGGCGGACCACACTTCCCTTCCCCGCATGCATCGCCGAGGCCCCAGCCAGCAAATTTAGGTGGGAAAAGCAGAAATCTGGGGATGCTGGCTCGTGATTGTCGCTGCTTTTGGCGGACTCCTACTACGGAGTAGGAGGGTCTGCACCAACCGCCAACCGCCAGGTCCCAAGGGAGAGCCTGTTTCTTGTTCCTAGCGCAAGTGTCTGCTGGATCTGGACGCCACCAAAATTCTCAAAATACGCCACCTGCGTAACGGCCGATCGAGCGCCCCAGCGTCCAACGACAGCCCAAGGAAAGAACTCTTCTCGCACCTTCCGCAGATGTCCTTCCAGATGTCTTACAGAACCCGCCCGTTCGCCATCGGCCATAAGCCATAAGCCATACGCCACTGCCCGCCTCCCGTCCATCGTGCCTGCCCGTTATATTTTTACTTTATTTTTAGTTGAACGACAATCCATTCTGACAGTTTGGTCCCTGTCCATTTTGAAGATCCCAACGTGTCGATCGATACACAATGGCATCGAGAACATTCTCAATTGATTAACATCGTGAGATTAGATAAAAGCAAACCATCTCAATTGACTTCAATCAGCATTGGAGCTCAATTGCTCCCATCACAAGCGAATTTCTTCAACTCACACCCCATCGAGCTCATTCACCGAGCCACCCACACTCTTTCTTCAGCCACTTCGTGTTTTGGTCTGCAGCTCGTCACTGTTGGTGTCCTTTTCTGGGGGGTATTCGTCCTTTCTGACGCGCTGTAATTGCTTTTTTTCTGCTTCTCTACTTTGTTTGTTGTGAACTTACTTTCTTTTTCCTGGGCTCTTCCCGGCGTCTCCTTTGTTTGTTCAGTTTACACAGTAGTTGTTGCGCCTCCCTCCTTCCCCGCCCGGCTTTCCGGCCCCAACCCTCCTCTCCTTTCTGAAGAGGAAACCTTCACGAAGTTTAAAAAAAAAACCCCGGCCCCAAAGCATGTGAAGATACACTAAAAACACACCAAAAGGCAACGCATTGGGGAGTCCACCCCCGCTTTTCATAGCCAAATGAGGCTTGGGGTTGCAACTCTACCCACTGCAAAAGGACGATGGCACCGAGCCAGGGTAACAAGAAAGGATCGGGCGACTAAAAGCTTATGCGGCAAGGTGGCACGGTGCTTTTCTTTCTTTTCTTTCCTTCTCCTCCACCACGATGCTTTTTTTTTGAATTTAGTCAATATCCTCACCCCCCCCCCCTTTCAAGCTGCCCGAGTCATTTGGCTTTTGTCCACTACTGCAGGCGGAATTATTTTGAGAATTGCGGAGGCCAGACATCTCACGAGGGGTGCATTGCCCAATTCCGAGTTTGGGGACCATGGGCACACCATCTTGGAACTGAACCTTGCGTAACAAGAGCGAGAAGAGTGAGAAAAGTAACCAAAGCAACCCTTCGTCCCAACCTCAATCTCCAAAGGAGGCCCAATAACGTAAACATGCGAGGGCATGCACACCAAAATCTTCACAGTGTGCCACGGAACAAGAGGCGGTGCAGTTCCTGGATAGGGCAGGCAAGAAAGGGCAACGAAAGTACTGCACCTTGACGAACTTAAGCACGACGGGATGCCACCCACAGGGGTGGCCAGTGGTAGTGAGAGGGATAACCAGGGGGAGCGCAAAGATGAACAGGGGAATTCTCACTCTCTGTTCTCACTCGAAAATCTCACACGATTTTTAGTCGTCAGCCAACTGTGTGGCCAATGCCTTCCTTTTTTACTCCTGGCGCCCTTTTTTAGAGTGTCTCTACTGGAAGCCGGCTCGATTGATCCCGAATAAAGAGATACACCTCAAACACTAGGACGCTAAATGGAATCTCCAGAAAGAGAGAAATAGAAAAACGAGTGCCACTCTCGCTGAAATATACTCAGAGAATGGGGTCGGTGGGCAAGGTAAAGAGGAGGAGGAGAAAAGAAGAAAAAATATGGGGTGGTGGAACGAAAAGGGGGTCGAAAATTCAAGAAAACGAGGGGGTGGAGAGGGAGAAAGAGAGGCAAAAAAGAGGCCATGAAAAAGAAAAGGAGGATCACAAAAAGAGGACCAGCATAACATCGATCCCGCATGGGATATTACGGCCCCTGGCCTAATAGCAAAGCAACCTTTTCTCGTTGGGCGAAAATACTCGTATGGTGACTTTCCAACGATAGACGGCGCGTTTTTTGAGGAATGGAAAATAAAGAGAATTCAAAAGAATTCAAACAAACGGCCGACAAAGGATCACACGACGCACACGAACGGTCTGAGTACGTACAAGTAAAGAAAAGCTCCGAAAGTACTGTGTACGCTCAGCGCCGAGGACAGAGAAATCAACAATATCTTCAGTGGACAAGGATGCCATTTTCAACTCTTCAACCAACCGGTCCATTCGCCCAGGCAAGTGGAGGACTTTCCAAAAGCCTGCTTCTCAATGACCCTACTCATTCAATAACTCAATATCGTTACTCCAGGATGGCAGAAGCCGTAAACAAGGCAACATAGAGGGGCCGATGAGGGTCAGAGACCGGTCCAAGCTAACCTCACATCAACAAAGAAGAGAAGAAGACGGTGAAAATAAGGGCGAGCAAATATAGCGAAAGGCCCGTGGAAAAAGCAAATAAAACGATGTCTTACACTACATACTTGGACGCCGGTTCCGTTCCATGTGCGGAATACTTCTCCATGACTTACCATGACTTACGCATACTTAGCAAGAATACGCATACATAAAGCAACTAGAGACGGCTACAAGCTTGCTCTCATGCACCAATGCGGATAACAAGGCACCCCAAAAGTCAGACACCACATCGTATGTGTGCTCACATCGTGCCACGAGAAGAGACCAACAGTCGGTAACAAAACGTGAAGAGAGAAAAAAAAAAAACAAGTTTCCTTCACGGCAAAACATGTGATATCTCGTAACAGGACGTCCAGGACGTCAACAAGCGCCGCCGCCCAAGACAAATACGGCGTAGACAGGAGTGATCTTGCATGTCTTGGCGGCACAGACAACCGTAAAGGTGCAGGTAACACACAAACAATAAAAACAGGCGTCTGGCAGGGAGACACCGCGTCAGTAAAAGAAAATGGGAAAGGCAGCAAAAACAATCAGTAATAAATACCAGAAGAGGGCAACTGCAGGGCACACACAAAAGAATGCACAGGGAGCAACTCCCCTGCTTCCCGGCATGGCCACTCCACATTGGGCAGGTCGTCCGCTTGCCAATTTGGGACCTTTCTGCGTGTAAGGAGGAGCCGCAGTCTGTAAGGAGGCAAGAAAAGCAGAAAGCAACGTTGTGGGCCTGGGCCATGCAAAAATTTGACTTTTTTTTCGTCACAACCCAAAACAACCCAATGGACGACAAGTCCAGGCAGGGTGGTCAACTCCGCCGTGACGCTGACCATCCTCCGCCATGCTCCGTGTCTTTCTCTCCACGGCATATCCACGCCTTTCAACGTCTCTCCGTGGAGACATTGGCATACCTGCTTGGCCTTGCACGAGTCGTTCGCTAGCCGGACTACCTCAAGGACCTCACCTCAAGCTTGACGTACAAGTAACAAGAGGTCGTATTCCGCCTCCCAAGCATCGTGCAAATATACACGCCCCGGATACACGCCCCTCCATCTTTGTTGCTCTCGTTTTCTTCTCCCTCTGTTCTTGTTCCCACACCCCTGGTCTGTCGTCCAAAGTCCTCACGAGCGAGTCATTCTCCATCCGTTCCAATCCGCCCACCTTGTTCGTCCTGTCCTAGCATCCTCTTCCCTGTAATTCCTTCACTCCTTGCTCGCTCTTGTCCAAACCACTCTCCCCCGCTTCTTCTTCTGGGGTTCGCCAGAGGCAGTTGGGATGACTGCCCCATATTGCATGTGGTGGTTGGTGAGGAGTCGAAGACGAGGAAAAAAGTACCCATTCTTTTCTTGGATGGCAAGGAGAAAAGAGTGGACGAGGGATGATCGTAGCCCCGTCCCCATGGCCCAGACCGGCCGCACTCGCCTTGACCACGTCCACGGATGTATGCATATAAGAAGGCCAGGCCCGTGGCATTGCTTCTTATCCCTTCGTCGCTCCTCTCGCCTGTTATCCTTGTCTTCCCCCCGGATCGGCAGCCTGACTCGACAAAGATAACACACACAAAGGAGAAGTTTGTTGTGTACATCCTTTCGTTTTATTTTTTAGTAAATCAGTCACTCGTTTTTTTTTGAAGATCTTCTCTTCTTTGTCTCGGCCCCTTCCCTCCTTCCTCACCCATTTCGCCCATCATGAAGTCGTCTGTGCTTGCCGCCCTCATGGGCAGCAGCGCTGTCATGGCTCAGGCCATTGTGCCTCCTGCCTGCGGCCCTTGCTCGGCTTTCATCAGCGCCGTGCCCGATTGTGCCACGGACTGTATTGTTTCGGCCGCCGTTACCAACGCTGGTTGCTCCGACGCCAACTACCCCTGCCAGTGCTCCAACGCTGCCGCCATCCAGACCGCCGCCCTGAACTGTGTCGTTGGCGATTGCGGTTTCGCTGTGGCCCTTAACGTTCTGCCGGCTGTGAGCTCTGTCTGCGACTGTGTCACGACCAGTGGTTGCGGTGCCGCCTCGTCCTCCGCGCCGCCTTCGTCCGTTCCCTCGTCGGTGCCCGCCTCTTCGTCGGCTGCTTCGTCGTCTGCTGCTTCGTCGTCTGCTGCCTCGTCGGCACCTGCCTCGCCCTCGTCGGCTCCTTCGTCGCTGCCCTCGTCCTCGGCCGCTCCCTCTTCGTCGCCCTCTGCTTCCGCCTCGGCCTCCGCCTCGGCCTCCGCTTCTGTCTCCGCCCCTGCTACTCCTGTGTGCAGCAACTGCGTGGCTGAGATCACTGCCGTGCCCGCCTGCGCCACCGATTGCATTAACTCCGCCGCCGTCACTAACGCCGGTTGCGTGGCTGGCGACTACACTTGCCAGTGCGCCTCGGCCAGCGTTATTCAGAGCGCTGCCCTGAACTGTGTTGTCGGTGACTGTGGCTTCGCTACCGCCCTTAACGTCCTGCCAGCGGTTAGCTCCGTCTGCGACTGTGTCTCCACCAGCGGCTGCGGTGGTGCTTCGGCTTCGGCGTCCTCTGTGGCGTCGTCGTCGGCTCCCGCCTCTGTCTCCGCCTCAGCGTCGGCCTCTGCTTCGGCTAGCCAGTCGTCGGTCTCGGCCGCTTCTTCGTCGCCCTCAGTCTCGGCTTCGGCCTCTGCCTCCGCCTCGGCTGCTTCTTCCTCTGCTTCTGCTCCCCCCTCGGCTCGGGCTCTGCCTCTGCCTCGGCGTCGATCTCGGCTACCCCCGTCTGCTCCAACTGCGCCGCCGAGATCTCTGCCGTCCCCACTTGCGCCACTGCCTGCATCAACTCGGCCGCTGTCACGAACGCTGGCTGCTCGGCTGGTGACTACAACTGCCAGTGCGCCAACGCAGCTGCTATCCAGGGAGCTGCTGTCAACTGCGTGCTCGGTGGCTGCGGTCTGGCTGTTGGTTTGGATGTCCTGTCCAGTGTCAGTGCCGTGTGCGACTGCGTGACTACCAGCGGCTGCGGTGGCCCCACTCAGTCGTCGTCGGGCTCTGGTGTTCCCTCTTCCACTCCCGCCTCTGTGTCGGCTTCTGCCTCTGTTTCAGCCTCTGCTTCCGCGTCTGCTTCCGCGTCCGCTTCCGCGTCGGCTTCCGCGTCGGCTTCTGCCAGCGCTTCCGTCAGTCCCTCTGGCTCCGCTTCGGGCACCCCCGTCTGCAGCAACTGCGTCACACAGATCTCTGCCGTCCCCACTTGCGCCACTGCCTGCATCAACTCCGCTGCCGTGACCAATGCCGGCTGTGTCGCTGGTGACTACAACTGCCAGTGCGCCAACGCAGCTGCTATCCAGGGCGCTGCTGTCAACTGCGTGCTCGGTGGCTGCGGTCTGGCTGTTGGTTTGGATGTCCTGTCCAGTGTCAGTGCCGTGTGCGACTGCGTGACTACCAGCGGCTGCGGTGGCCCCACTCAGTCGTCGTCGGGCTCTGGTGTTCCCTCTTCCACTCCCGCCTCTGTGTCGGCTTCTGCCTCTGTTTCAGCCTCTGTTTCAGCCTCTGCTTCCGCGTCTGCTTCCGCGTCCGCTTCCGCGTCGGCTTCCGCGTCGGCTTCTGCCAGCGCTTCCGTCAGTCCCTCTGGCTCCGCTTCGGGCACCCCCGTCTGCAGCAACTGCGTCACGCAGATCTCTGCCGTCCCCACTTGCGCCACTGCCTGCATCAACTCCGCTGCCGTGACCAATGCCGGCTGTGTCGCTGGTGACTACAACTGCCAGTGCGCCAACGCAGCTGCTATCCAGGGCGCTGCTGTCAACTGCGTGCTCGGTGGCTGCGGTCTGGCTGTTGGTCTGGATGTCCTGTCCAGTGTTAGTGCCGTGTGCGACTGCGTGACCACCAGCGGCTGCGGTGGCCCCACTCAGTCGTCGGGCTCTGGTGTTCCCTCTTCCACTCCCGCCTCTGTGTCGGCTTCTGCCTCTGCTTCAGCCTCTGCTTCAGCCTCTGCTTCAGCCTCTGCTTCAGCCTCTGCTTCCGGCAGCGGCTCGGCCGTCCCCACTGGCCCGTGCACGCCTTGCGCTCCCGAGATCTCGGCTGTCCCCACGTGCGCCACGGCCTGCATCAACTCCGCTGCCGTGACCAACGCCGGCTGTGTCGCTGGTGACTACAACTGCCAGTGCGCTAACGCTGCCGGCATCCAGAACGCCGCCGTCAACTGCGTCCTGGGTGACTGCGGCTTCGATGTCGGTCTGGCTGTCCTTAGCTCTGTCAGCGCTGTGTGCGACTGTGTCTCGGCCAGCGGCTGCGGTGGCCCTACCGGCTCCGCCTCGGGCTCTGGCTCTGGCAAGCCTTCGTCGACCCCTGCGTCGGTGTCTGCTTCGGCCTCGGCTTCGTCCCTGCCCTCGGGCTACACCACCTCCACCATCTTCTCCACCACGACGTCCACAATCCTGTCGTGCGCGCCTACTGTGACTGACTGCCCTGTCGGCCACGTGACCACCATTGTCACTGCCGTCACCACCACTGTCTGCCCCGTCTCGGGTGAGACCTCGCCCACTGGTGGCTCTGGTGGTTCGGGCTCTGGCAGTGGTTCGGGCTCTGGCAGCGGCTCTGGCTCGGGTAGCGGCTCTGGCTCGGGTAGCGGTTCGGGCAGCGGTTCGGGCAGCGGCTCTGGCTCGGGCTCCGGCAGTGGTTCTGGTTCGGGCTCTGGCTCGGGCTCGGGCAGCGGCTCTGGTTCGGGCTCTGGCAGTGGCTCCGGCTCTGGCTCTGGTTCCGGTTCGGGCTCTGGCAGCGGCTCTGGCTCGGGTAGCGGTTCGGGCAGCGGCTCGGGCAGCGGCTCAGGTTCGGGTTCTGGCAGTGGTTCTGGCTCCGGCTCCGGCTCCGGCTCCGGCTCTGGCAGCGGTTCGGGCAGCGGCAGTGGCAGTGGTTCCGGCAGCGGTTCCGGCTCCGGCTCCGGCAGTGGCTCTGGCTCTGGTTCCGGCAGCGGTTCCAACAACGGTACCTCGGGC
Organism: Sporothrix variecibatus; assembly: GCA_016097105.2. NCBI lineage: Eukaryota > Fungi > Ascomycota > Sordariomycetes > Ophiostomatales > Ophiostomataceae > Sporothrix > Sporothrix variecibatus. Next base: position 3,407,233 of record JADMNI010000001.1, on the reverse strand, counting down.
GGCTCGGCTACTACTTCGTACGCCACCAACCCGACCACCGTTGTCACTGCTGCCGCCAGCAAGGGCTCGCTCGCCGTTGTCGGTGTTTTCTTTGGCACCCTCATGGCTGCCCTCATGCTGTAAAGTATCACGACGTAGTTGTTTTCTTTCCAGATGTTTTGATGGACATGAATCTTTTTGGGTGGTGTTAGTCGGCTTTCTTTCTCAGCCAATTTTTTCCTTTCTTAACTTTTTTTATATACATACCTTTTTACTCTTTTTTTATCAATAATTTAATCCATAATAGAAGCGTGTTCATCATTGTTTGTCCGCCTCGTGTCAAATTGTCTTCGCATTCATGCACCGTGAGGATCGTTGTGAAATGGTGCCAACTGACCTCTGGACGAATTCCACGAGGAGCTGTCAAACACGTTGTATCCGCTGCCGCGGTTGTGGGGCGGTGCGTGCAAGTATGGATTCGAGCATCTTGAAATAGCGAGGCGATGTCCACGAGTAATGGTTTGTCATGTATCGCAAGGCAAGTTTGTTGTTGAAAGATGATGTTGAAGAAGCAAGTACAAGGTCACGCATCAAGAAAGCACGCGATAACAACGACAACGACGTAATGATACGGGAGGGGCGGCCGAAAAGGGGCAGCTGAAAACAGAGGAAGGCGCGACCACCAACTTGCAGCTTACGGCGCTGGTGGGAAGGAGCCCAGAAATTGTGTGGACTGCCCTACTTAATGTTAGTTAGGAGCTAAATTGTTATCCAGCTAGCAACAAGCAAGCAAATGGCAAGATGGCGGAGTGGTTAACGCGCGGGCCTGCTAAGCCCGTTCCTTCGGGAGCGAGGGTTCGAATCCCTTTCTTGTCGAGTTTATTTTTTTTCTCTACTTTTTTTTCTGCTTTTTTATTAAACTGTTCAAACATATTTTCTTTTTGACATGACCATATATCATGTCATCTTTATTTTATTTATTTGGCCTTGCGTTCCTTTCTTCAGGACAAAAAAGTGAAACCTATTTGTTTTTAAAGAAATAGGTTGTATCATGACTGTTCTCGATTTTATTTCTATTTCATAAAATAAAATCATTAGAAATTAGATCGCCTTCCAATATCATAATTTTTTTTCAAAAAAAAAATAAAAAAATCTCTCAAGTTTCCTCGTGTTTTCGTTTCACACGAAGAAATTATCAACATAGCCATTCCAGGATCATAACCCTTTCACTTTATCTTCCTTCATCTGATATCGAAATCCTAACCACCAGCCTTGCCCTAAATCCTAACTACCTTGTTGTCCTTGTTGTATGGAAGGAGCAGGAGTCGTATGCTTGCAGACATATGCGGTCCTTCCTACCTGAATGATTTGTCTCCGAATCTCACAGCCAGGCGCTCTTTGTCTTGCATTTTTTCAATTATCACCACCATCAACATCGCCATTTGCTCACTTGTGCTTCTTGTTCTTTTTCGATATCAGCTCCATCAATCGCCAGATCAATTCCACATTGAGAGCTACCGCATTGCTAAAATAAAAAAAAGAGCGCCACTAGGGAAATGGAAATATCCGAGGGGCTGTGATCGCTCGTCAGAAGTCAAAAAGGGGGCTGTGCCTGGAATAGTGGAATAGTGGCCCGACTGGCTGCTAGTTTAAAGTACTGATGAGAGTGCAGGGACAGCAGCCAGCCAAGGGAAAAGGGCCAGCAGGAGGCGTTGCCGTCCAACGGTGGGAGGCAATACGAGTGCCGTGAAAGGGAAAAAGCGTTGAGGAGACGAGGCAGAGTGCGCTAGCAATTAGGTTGGGCCAATACGGGCTTGTTCGTCATAGCATTTCTCGTTTCTGAGTCTCTCTTGGTTTCTGGGACACTTCTAGGCCCTCTTTTTTTTTGGTCGTTTGTCTTGTAGATAGGCGGGACGGCAGCGGCAAGCTCGCAAGCAAGGCCAGATGAGATGCAGGTACGACAAAGGGGGCAAAATATAGACCAAGATTCACCAAATATACAACCAAAAATACGACGTCGAGATGGAGAAAAGGACCGGACAGGCCGTGAAGCATGGCAACAAAGCATGACAACATAACAAACATCGGGGGTGTGGAAGTGTACTGAGTAGATGTGACGACAGACGGAAGACGGAAAGGGACGGCAGAAGGCGAAGTCGCAGAAAGGACAGCCGAACAACAGAAAACACAGAGCAATGACGATCGTCCTGAATGCGGCCCCTTTGGCATTTCCAGTTTCAGTGAATGACCTTGTTGGCGTCTTTCTTGACAAGTGAAGGGCGACTCGACACCCTAATTCATCCTGAATCGCCCTTTGTCCCGTTGCCAACAACACCTGTCCACTCCTTTACCCATTTTCTCATCAGCCTCTCACTCTGACTGTCAGGCGCGCATTGTTTCGAACTGTCAAAGCACTGAATAGGCACACGCTAGGGACTGCGCGAAGAAAAAGAAACGCCGGTGCGGCCGCCGCATTGCAAAGGAATGCCCGCGAACAAACGACACAAAACAACAGACAGCGAGGCTAGCGAGATCTAAAAAGATCTAAAAACAGCCCACGGAACCACAAAACCCTCCAAAGGGTCACTAGCGCCAGCGCCGCGCTTTTCGGTAGCCTGTAGCAACAGGAGCAGCCAGGAACCCGACGATTGTCGGTCCCTTTTTTTGCTGGTCCCTTTTGACACTCTAACGCAAGAATGGGGAATGTGGCCACTTTGGAGTTTGGACACGAGAGTTGAGATGGACCGTAGTACACAGTAGACAAATTAGACACCTAGCTGACGGAGGACGGGTCGTGGTAGTTGCGATGCGCGTCTGGACAGGATGGAAGGATGGGGAGGATGGCCCCGTTGATGCACGGCGATTTTAAACGACGATGCACAGCACAGGGCGCCGCAGGGCTTCATCTCACCGCATTCTATGGCTGCGTCTGGATAGTGCGGCTGATTGGCCGGCACGGTGTGCCTGGCCTGGCCAGACCATCGCCCAAAACAGCAATCATAGGCTGAGAGCCCATAGGCTGAGGACTGCGGCTGTTCGCACGTGGGGACGAGCCTTCCCCTTTAAGATATTGCAGCTGTGTTTTGAGTTGAGCTCCTGCTCTCATCGTGTCGTGTCGTCTTGTCGCTCTTCCCCCAATTGTGTATCAACAAGCACAGTAAGATACACCGCGTCGTGGAATCGTTTACATTGGATTCTACCGCCATTGGCTCCTTCCCATCACGTCGCCCACCGCTGTCCCTTTGTCTCCTGCCCCCCCTCCACACATTCCTTTCTTGTGTATCCCTTTCCTAAAAGCGGTGCTTTGTTGGCTGCTTCTGGGCTTTGTCGGCCTGGACTTTGTTGTGTATATTTACGCTGGCCAACCTCCTCGCACGGAGTACCGTACACACATGTTACGTCTGCGGACGAGTACTCGTACAGCCAGGATGCGCCCCTGAAGTCCCCGAGATGCTTGCTAGAGGACAGAAAAAGTACAAGCAATTCGTATTACGATGACTCCGCTCTTGTTGTATGCTGTATAATATTCTGTCATACTCCGTGATGCTCCTCCGACGGCCACTCGCTCCTTCCGTCCTAGAGTGCAGACCACCATTGCACACAAAGTACTCGTAGTCCGGCGATATACCAGGTTAATACTCGTCAATACCAGGTCGGCCAGTCGCCGCTTCCCGTGTTCTGTCCTTTTCGTTGCTGGGAGGCGGCGTTTCGCCTCCACAGCTGCCGCTCGCCGCGCACCACCTTCCCATGCCCAGCTTCCACCAAACACTGACGGCACACTGTGTCCACCCCTCCTAATTCCTCTTGCCCTCTCACCCCTCTCACCCCTCCCTCCTTCCCCTGAACCTAGCTCCCCACCAGTGCTCACCCACCACCACCACCGCCTCCAAAACCCAGCCAAGGCTGTTTTCTGCCCTGCTCAGGAACCTTGCTTTTGCTGACCGTTGCTGTTGTGGTTTTTTTTTAGCTCTCAAACACCAAACACGGATTCCCCATTGAAGTGCCTCCACCTTTCGTTCCCTTCCTTCCCTCTTTTCCATAAATCCTCGTCTGCTCCTGCCTTCTTTTTCCTTGTCCCGTATCCCGCTCCTTCCTAGCCCGTATTCTCTATTCTTGCCTCTTTCCTCCCGTTTCTGTTTCCTACTTAACATACGCGTCGTCGCTTCGTCGTTCTTTCCTCTCTTCTCAGAAGCTTCTTGTTTTCCATTCATCCTACCTCTTTCCAAATTCAGCTCCGGGCACCGGCATTCCATTTCTCGCTCACTTTCAGCCTCGCCCACCTTCTTCGTCCCCTTACCGTCTCTCACAACCTCACAAACACCCTCACAAGCCCGCCGGCAAGATGTGGTACGTATTCTCCCGACTCCTGCTCCTGCTCACCGCTCCTGCGAAACTGCACCAGCAAACAGCACAGGAAACACAATTTCAGCTTGCTAACAAGCTCTTTTCTTTTTTGCAGTGGCATTTTCGGCTACGTCAACTACCTGGTGGAGAAGGACCGGAAGTTCATCCTCGACACACTCGTCAACGGTAAGCTCCAGATCCTCCAGAAACCCTTGCTTTTGCTAGACAATGTTTTCTTTTTCCGCGATCCGTCTGCATGCCTTCAAAATGAGCGCCCCCTCCAAAACGCAAGCTAACTCATGTCTTTTCTGACAGGTCTGTCTCGGTTGGAATACCGCGGCTATGACTCGGCCGGTCTCGCCGTCGATGGCGACAAGAAGAACGAGGTTTTCGCCTTCAAGGAGGTTGGCAAGGTTGCCAAGCTCCGTGATCTGATTGACGAGTCTCACGTCGACCAGACCAAGGTCTTCGACTCGCACTGCGGTATTGCACACACCCGCTGGGCCACCCACGGCACGCCATCCCGCCTCAACTGCCACCCTCACCGGTCCGACCCCACCTGGGAGTTCGCCATCGTCCACAACGGTATCATCACCAACTACAAGGAGCTTAAGATGCTCCTCGAGAGCAAGGGCTTCAAGTTCGAGACCGAGACCGACACCGAGTGCATTGCCAAGCTGGCCAAGTACATCTACGACCAGCACCCCAACCTGGCCTTCACCGACCTGGCCAAGGCCGTCATCTGCGAGCTTGAGGGCGCCTACGGTCTGCTGATCAAGTCCGTCCACTACCCCCACGAGGTTATTGCCGCCCGCAAGGGTTCGCCCCTCGTTATTGGTGTCAAGACCCAGAAGCGCATGAAGGTCGACTTTGTCGATGTCGAGTACGCCGATGACAACAACCCGCTGCCGGCTGAGACTGCCTCGCAGAACGTCGCCCTCAAGAAGGCCGGTGTCTCGAGCAACAGCCTGTTGTCGCCCGAGTCCGCTGCTGGTGGCCTGGCTGCCCCCGACAAGTCGCTGCTGCACCGCTCGCAGTCGCGCGCTTTCATGACCGACGACGGCATGCCCATGCCCACCGAGTTCTTCCTGTCGTCCGATCCCTCGGCCATCATTGAGCACACCAAGAAGGTTATGTACCTGGAGGATGACGACATTGCTCACATCCACGAGGGCTCGCTCAACATCCACCGCCTGAAGAAGGCCGACGGCAGTTCCAACGTCCGCACCATCCAGACCCTGGAGCTTGAGCTGCAGGAGATCATGAAGGGCAAGTTCGACCACTTCATGCAGAAGGAGATTTTCGAGCAGCCCGAGTCCGTTGTCAACACCATGCGTGGTCGCCTGGACATTGAGAACAAGAAGGTCACCCTGGGTGGTCTGCGGTCGTACATCTCGACCATCCGCCGGTGTCGCCGTATCATCTTTATTGCCTGCGGTACCTCGTACCACAGCTGCATGGCTGTCCGTGGTGCCTTTGAGGAGCTGGCTGAGATCCCAATTGCCGTCGAGCTGGCTTCCGATTTCCTCGATCGCCAGGCGCCCGTCTTCCGTGACGACACCTGCGTGTTCGTCTCCCAGTCGGGCGAGACTGCCGACTCCCTGCTGGCCCTGCGCTACTGCCTGGAGCGCGGTGCGCTGACCGTCGGTATCGTCAACGTTGTCGGTTCGTCCATCTCGCTGCTGACCCACTGTGGTGTCCACGTCAACGCCGGCCCTGAGATTGGTGTCGCCTCCACCAAGGCCTACACCTCGCAGTTCATTGCCATGATCATGTTCGCTCTGTCGCTGAGCGAGGACCGTGCCAGCAAGCAGCAGCGCCGTGAGGAGATCATCGAGGGTCTGGCCAACATTTCAGGCCAGATCAAGTCGGTGCTCACCCAGAACGAGGCCATCAAGGACATGTGCCAGCAGAAGTTTAAGAACCAGAAGTCTCTGCTGCTGCTCGGCCGCGGCTCGCAGTACTCCACTGCTCTGGAGGGTGCCCTCAAGATCAAGGAGATCTCGTACCTGCACTGTGAGGCTGTCATGTCTGGTGAGCTGAAGCACGGTGTGCTGGCTCTGGTCGACGAGAACCTGCCCATCATCATGATCCTGACCCGCGACGACCTCTTCAAGAAGTCGCTCAACGCCTATCAGCAGGGTATGTATTATTCTGTCCACTTTTTTTTATATTTGTTTTGTTTCCCTGTACATGTTCCACTAGCTAACACCCATCCCAGTCATTGCTCGTGGCGGCAAGCCCATTGTCATCTGCAACTCCAACGATGTCGAGTTCAAGGCCGCGCAGGCCGAGAAGATCGAGATCCCCCAGACCGTGGACGTTCTGCAGGGTATCCTCAACGTCATCCCCCTGCAGCTGATTGCCTACTGGCTGGCTGTCCTGGAGGGCCTGAACGTTGACTTCCCCCGTAACCTGGCCAAGTCCGTTACGGTCGAGTAAACGGGGTTTTTATGATACCACCGGCTAAACGAAAAAGAAATATAAAGAAAAGAGAAAGAGATCGGCAGGATGATACCATATTATACAGGAGTTGGATTTTTATACGTTTTTGTTTTTTGGACTTGTTCTCACAAAACAAAGATTTAATTACATCAGGGAAGCCTCTTTTGTTTTATTCATTCGCAAAGAGGCGAGACCGTTGGCTTATTTTTATATAGCAAGCGTCTTTGAAGGATCACGGAAGCAAAGAAGCGATGTAGAGATAAGCGGGCTGGATATGACATGATTTTCACTTTGTTTCTTGGATCTCGGTTTTTGATGTTATTGTTTCCTATCTAGCTCTTGATTATTTGATTCGTATTCACGTTCACGTCGATGTTTATTTACTGTATAAACACCGTGTCTTGTCTGCTTGAATACAATGCAATACGAATAAAGTAGATTTCTTAATCTTGGTATGACCCTGCACGTTGCAGCTACTGTTTCAAGTGCGCAAGTTATGGCCACCCATCCATCACAAGCACTGTGCGAGGATTTTGAAAAATAAAGTAACATTATGATTTCGGCTAGTTGTACATGACTTGTTTTGGTTTTCTTGTAGGAACACTTACTTTGTATCCTACTATTGACCGTGTTCATCCTCCCACTCAGCCAAGGCGTCTCTGCGGAACCAGGGCGTGCGTATATAGCCCAAACCAGGAAGATATCGGCAACCCCTGCGAGGAGGTGGTTCCGTGTCAATCCAGTCTCGTATGCTAGAGCTGCTGCCCGTACCGTTCTGTCCGTCCCTGTCCTTGTGGTCCTTGTCTCGATCTTCACTGGTGTCCTAGACCGTCTGCGTGCCGTAGCCACGGATGCGCTCCGCAAACGCCCAGCTCTGCCGCTCCAGCTTCTCGTCCGTCGAGATCGTGACTCCGCCGCCCTTGGTCACAATCGCCAGGCTGTACGTGTCCAAGCTCCGCGCATCGCGGTAGTACAGCACCTTCATGCACTCCTTGATCACCTCAATGGCCTGCTCCTGCGTCAGCTCGGCTGCCTGCTCCTCCGTCTCGGCGACGCGCCGCATAATGGGCTGCGCCAGGGCCGCACCGTAGCCCGTGGCCAAGCTGGGTGCCGCGTACGTGGTGCCGCGCAGGTCCACGCATGCCAAAAACACATCGTCGTTGTTGTCGAAGCCGGCAACCAGCACCTGGTTCCACAGCGGGTCGAACTTGTTGCGGCGGCCGTAGAATAGCTTGCCCAGGTAGGTGTGGAGGTTGGCGGCGTTCAAGCCGTTGTTCTTCTGCTTCTCCTGGTCGTTCTCGTCACCCTCTGCATCGTCTTCCTCGGGCAGCTCATCACCCTCGTGGCCGTACGATTCCTGGATCTCCAGGTTGTTGAGGTGCCGGTCGAGGAACTGCATGTCGGAAACGTCGCCGCTGAAGCCGACGACGGCCTGCTTGCCGAATTGGCGGAGACGCAGGGTATCCGTGAAACGGGCGAGCGAGCCGTAGGAGGCGAGGTTGTCGGCAGCCATGACGACACCGCCCTTGAACTTGAGAGCAATGACGGACGTGCCGGTGACGATGGGTGCTTGTGTTGCCTGCTTGGGGCCGTTGCTGGTCAGGTAGGAGGCATCGTAGGCGCCGTAAACATCATCGCGAGGCTACATAAGGGATAAGAAGGGATGTGTTAGCATATGGCCGGCTTGAGGGAGCATCGTTAGCATGGATAGCATCGTCAACATACACGACCCCAAGCTTGCGGTGTGTGATCCATGGTGTGCTTGTGAGGGTGAGATTAAAGGAGATGGAGAGAGAGTCGAGTCGAAATGCGAAAGATGGAATGCGTAACGTAGATGAGGGACGCAATGGAAGATTCGTGGTCGTCAAAGTCAAATCGCTGGTTATCGTGATGATTGATGGCAATGGCTGGTCGTTTCAAAGCTGTACGCTTCTTAGGCAAGGCAGGTACGGGCTGGATGGCGTAGCTCACTGCCACAGCTTCGCGTCCCAGCTGTTGCCTCTCTTAGGAGGTAAGTTTCTGCCTAAGGCAGGAACTAGTGCCAACTCCAGGGCTGTTTTGGCGGCTGTCTAGAAGGATTATGTAATATCACGTGCACCTCCGTCACGACTACTTTTGATAACCGCGTCTCTCATTCACGAACGATTTACAGCTCACAAGAGCTCGAAGCCATTGAAGTTTCACAAATTTCCCTACAGAATTCAAGGGAAATGGCCGGACTCGTTGGGTACGACAGTAGCGACGACGACAGCGATGGTCGCGAGGAACCGCAGGTACAGACACCGGTATGCCTTCACCAACTCGATGAGAAGCTCAAGTCTCTCAATCATGAAAGCTCATTGAGACACCACAAATGCAACACTGGTTACTAACTTCATGCTTACGTTGTAGCCGAAAGGCAAAGATGTCAGTCAAAACACTACAAATGGTGCGGCGCCAGTAAAGGGTAAACAATACATATCCCCGTCTTATGCGTGAATGCTGTGAAACTAACAGCTTCCCAGGTGAAGAGAAACCTCGGCCAATTGTGGTAGAGAATGAGCAGAAATCAGAGTCACCAACAGATCGTCCGAGGATAGGTGGGCCTTTACCGGCGGCAAGCTCAGGAGCGACAGATGGCGAGGCTGCAGAGCGAGCACCAGGACCTGCTTTAGGACCATCCTTGGGACCTGCACAAGGTCCATCTTTAGGGCCAGCACCTGGTGACGACGTCTTCGGCCCGAGCCGGCCACCCACACTTGATGAGCTCCCAGAAGAAGACGACAACGGCATGGGCGACGACTACGGCGCAAATGTCGACCCAAACGAGCCACCGCTTTCACCTTACTCAGCCGAACGAGCAGCAGTCCGCCAGTTGACGATGCCCAGCGTGCCTGACTTTGATATTCCAGGCAGCCCCGACCCGGACGCGGCCGCCACCTCAGTCGCGGCTCTGGCAGCGCTCAACAAGAAATTTGCGACATTCCTCGAGCTCAAGCAGAAAAAGGACACGCACTTTAATGCACGACTCGCACAGTCAGATGCTATGAAGAACCCAGCACTCATGGACAAGTTGATGGCGTTTGTCGGTATGCCGGGCAATGCATGGGGAGGAAGCGATCCGGATGCAGACGAAGAGGCGGCGGCGGCGGCGGCAGCATCACTTTAAAGGGGAAGCAAAAGGCGGATAAGCCGGTGGACACGACCCTTGTTTCCGCCCAGTATGGCACTACGCTTCCGCTCGAATTGTGGGACCCGGCGGCTTTTTCCGCCAGAGGCGTACCGGCGGTCTCTACGGCGTCTGCAGGAAGACGCGGCAAAACAACGCGCCCGCGCTCCTGGTGAGCGGGTGGATTTTGTGTCTTCAGTCGCATCTACGTCATCAACACCAGGAATCAGCGGAGGGCAAGATGGAAGTCAACAGACAAGCCGGTCAGGAACGCCGGGAACATCAACAACGACGGGGAAACGCAAGACGAGATTTGACTAGGTGTACCCATCTTTGTGTGTATTTGAGCATTCGGCGTATTATTGGCTTTATTCTTGTCATATACTTTGAGCATGGCGATTTTTGTTTTAGTTGTTTATGGATTTCATACCAGAGAATTCATACCATCACGCAGCATCTGCCTCACCCCAATCGACTCGCAGTTTCTTGTAACATTTCTACATCACGAGGACTCGGCTGTCTTGGCATGATCCGGTCGAATGATCCACCGCCGATGTCTTGTCCTTTGCCACTGTTACTCAGTAAAAAGTAGAAAGTGACGAAAAGTGGTGCAACGAAGACCAAAACGACGAATGGTGAGATTCTCCGAGAGCGGAGAGCAGTACCTTTTGCGGTGAAGCTTGGATGGTCCACTCCACTCACCTTCGAGGGCTTCTGGCCGTGATTTTACTACTAGTAGATCGAGGAGGGCCTGTTTGAATTTGTCCGGCGGGTAATTACTGCGTCTATGAAATACAAATCCATCGAATCGTGCTGGTGGAAGATAAACAGGACAACGGAAGAAATTGCTGAAATGGAAGAAGTGGTGGCTTTTTTTTAGGCGCGCTTTGGCGTTATAAGACTGGTCGTTCTAGGCGGTCGTCCTCTTCCCATGCCGGGAAATTTTACTGGATCTGGCGCACTTTTGGACTCTGATCAATGGGCCGGCCACGCGCACTGCAAAAGACGGAAAGAGGGACGAAAGCGGCACGGCTGTCACATCTGACAGGCACACGCGAGGAAAGAGCCATTGTGGCCAGAAGAGTCAAGAGAACCAGAACGCAAATTTAAGTAAAAATTCGAGTCGAGGAAAGAACGAACAACGAACTCTCGACAAAGTTATCCGACACAGAAAGAGCTTCGGGCCGCCACGCTTCGGACAAATTGGTGCCGAGAGGGCAGGTCGACGCGGCATCTCCAGGCGGGTGGAGAGGCTGGATGTGGACGATAATAGTGGCTCCAGTCCTCCAGTGTGGGTTTACAGCTTCATACTTCCCCCAATGGCACGCATGCCATTCCCCGCAAAAGCACCAGAAAGCAGGTCAAACGCGCCAATAGACTACGCTCCTTTGTGCGCAATGCGCTCATCGGCAATATGCCGCCAGGACAGCAGAAAACGTAGCAGAATTCCCGGTCGGTCGCTGGATCGTTTCCCGGTTCCTGGGGCATAGTTTAGATCGTTTAGTGGGCGGAGAAGCCTTGTCGGTTCGGTCTGCATTTCGTTCTCTTGACGTCCTTCTCGTCTTTTTTTTCTTTCTTCGTGACTCTCGTCGTGTTCTTTCCCTTTTTGCGATTCGACTTTTCTGGCTCCTTCCAATTCGTCTCATCCTACTCAATCCGGTTTTGTGCTGTCCTCTTTCGTGTCGACAGTCGTACCTTCCTCGCCCTTTTATCTCCTTCCCTCACAGTCGCCCTATCTCCAAATCATAGCCTCGATTTCCACGAATCTCGTTGCTTTATTTCGTCACCTCTCTTCCTCCCACTTTCCATTCTCTCTCACTCTCTTTTTTTCACTCCCCGACCTCACCTCCCCCCTACACCCGTCCCTGTCCGTCCGGCATGGCTAAGATTTACGACGCCGAAGAGGGTGAGTTTTTGTTGACGTCTGCACCTAGTCAGGAACCAAACCGAAATCCGTTCAATCCTACTTCCAGACGTATCACAAGCTCTCGCAGTTGACAGTCTTGCTAACAACCCTGCTCCAGTGGCCAAGCACACATCCGCAGATAGCTGCTGGGTCGTCCTCTACGGCAATGTGTACGACGTGACCGAGTTCTGCCGTCGCACCCGGGCGGCTCGCGAATCATCCTGCAGCTCGCCGGCAAGGACTGCACAGAAGAATTCGACCCCATCCACCCGCCAGGCACTCTAGACGAGCTGAGCCCCGGGTCACTGCTCGGCAAGGTCGACGAGGCGAGCCTGAAGCGGCTCGAGGAGAAGGCCAATGCGGCAGCACAGCAGAGCTCGGGTGGTGGTAGCAGTAGCGGTGGCAGCAGCGGAGCTGGCGGTGCCGGCAACGGCAACGGCGGTGACGACAACAGCAACAAAAAGTACGAGGCACCGCCAATGGAGTTCCTCCTGAACATGGACGAGATCGAGGAGGTGGCCACCAAGCTTGTGCCCAAGAAGGCGTGGTCCTACTACTACTCGGCCGGCGACGACCTCATGTCCAAGAAGCTCAACAACACCGTCTTCCGCCAGATCCTGCTACGGCCCCGTGTCTTTGTCGACTGTACCGCCTGCGACACCACCACCACACTGCTCGGCCACAAGGTCGGCCTGCCACTCTACGTCTCTCCCGCCGCCATGGCGCGCCTGGCGCACCCTGACGGCGAGGCAGGCATCGCCAAGGGCATCAGCAGCTTCGGCGGCATGCAGATTGTGTCGCACAATGCCAGTATGACGGTCGAGCAGATCGTGGCGGATGCTGCCGAGGGCCAAATTTTTGGTTGGCAGATTTACGTCCAGAACGACCGCAAGAAGAGCGAGGCCATGCTCAAGCGTGTCCAGAAGCTCGACAAGTACTACAAGTTTATCGTCCTGACGCTCGATGCGCCTGTCCCGGGCAAGCGCGAGGACGACGAGCGCCAGCAGTTCGGCTCGGCCGCCAGCTTTGCCGCGGCGACCCAGGACCCGGGCGCAGGCAAGCCTGGTGGCGGCGGTATCGGCCAGCAGATGTTCTGGGGCACGGCCGCCGACCTGACGTGGCACACGACACTGCCGTGGCTGGCCAAGAACACGACCCTGCCAATTGTGCTCAAGGGCATTCAGACGCACGAGGATGCGTACCTGGCGGCACAGTACGCCGCGCAGTACCCGGGCACCATCAAGGCCATTATCCTGTCGAACCACGGTGGCCGCGCACTCGACACGGCACCGCCGGCGATGCACACGCTGCTGGAGATCCGCAAGTACTGCCCCGAAGTGTTTGACCACATCGAGGTGTGGATTGACGGCGGTGTGAAGCGCGGCACCGATGTCGTCAAGGCGCTGTGCCTGGGCGCCAAGGCAGTCGGTGTCGGCCGTGCGGCGCTGTGGGCTCTCGGTGCCGGTGGCTGGCGCGGTGTTGAGCGAACCTTCCAGAGTATGTTATCTTCTGTTCCCCCCGTTTGTTCGCCCTCTCCGGAGAGATGGTCTTCCCCTGCTTTCTCCGGCTTTCCTTTTCCCCCATCCATTCTTGGAACACTTACTGATATCCTTTTTCCCACCCCGCAGTTCTGAGCGACGAGATTGCGACATGCATGAAGCTCCTTGGAGCGAAGACAGTCAGCGACCTGAACCCGAGACTGGTGAGTTGTCTTCTTTTTTTTCTTTTTTCTCCTCACACACCCATCATAGATCTATCAGAGAAGATGTTGTCGTGGCGGGGCTGGGCCGAGGGGGTTCGGCTCGTGATCGAATAATCATACTAATCAGTACTTTCTCTCCTTTCAACAGGTCAACGCCCGCGCACTTGAACGCGACATCTTTGACGGTGGCTCTGGACTCGGCGAGATGCTTATTCCTGTCAAGGCCAAGATCTAGACATTTGTCGTCTTGTGATGATCGGCTAGTCCCGACTGCTGCGTGTTCTTTTTTGCTCCGTGTTCGCAACGGAGTGGCTCCTGTCACCGTCACAAAGATGTTCAAGGTGGTGACAACATGCCAGCAGTCGGTACAACGCATCCCGCCGAGAGATGCCAACACAACCATGACGGTTACCAACACGGCAGGCCTATAGTTGCTGCTGGCGCCAAAACACGAAGAGACGTTTGGAAACAAACGCACTCAACACAGCCACGATATATTGAAAAAAAGACTGGAGGTATGGAAGGGGAAGGGAGAAGCGGCGAAGGGACAGAGAAAAGGACCGAGAAGCTCATGGTAGACCCTGCCGAGCCTGTCAGCATGCGACTTTGCGTTCTTTTCTGTCCATCCCTCGGCACTTCTCAAAATGTTTTACTTATTTTTCTTTAGAACTCCTGGAAAGGACACTGCATCTCGCTTTTTGGTTATCGTCCATGCAGGTTCTTTGATGTTGGTTCTTTTGGGGTTTGCCTTTTCCGTCGGTTTTGTTTGTACATTTTGCTGCATCTTGCATCTTGCGCCTTGCGTCTATGGCATTCTGCATGTGCGTCTGCATAGATTGGTTTATCTGTTTTACGCCTCTTATTATTTTTAAAATCATTTGCACCATTTCTATCTTTATCTCGCTCCTTCGGCATCTGAGTACCTTTGGCTTTCGCTTCTACGACGATTGCGGCATCAAGGGTGGCTCCAATCGCATCCTATCTTGCGGTGTCTCCCGGTCTAACGTTTCAGCCTCTTCGTGTCCGCTTTTCCTGCATATGTGCATCAAGTATCGCGTGTTGCGACTTAGCTATTGCACGTTTCCTGTTTCTATTTTTTTTTGCCCTTGTGATAGATGCGTTTCTGCTATTCGGCCATCATCGATTCCGTTCTTCGTTGCTTCTGTTGGCCATTGTCGCTTGTTGGTCGTTAGTCGACGATTGTACCTGTAATGGTCATCGATGCCGCGCCGTCAACGGATTACTTGCACAATCGTCTCAGGATTGTCAGCAACCCAAAGGGTATCGTCCTGTTGGGCGCGCACAAGTATCATATCCTTCGGATTTGCTTTAACATTTGCTTGTGGTTCTGGAATTGCATCTGGAATAGGAAGGCTTCCGGACTGAACAAGGTTCAGGCCTGTGACTTTTTGTATCGAATCGACATCATCCACTCTGTCAAAACGGCCGAGTACGACGTCTCAGGGCTCCCTCTCCCTCTCTGTGAGAAGGGTAACGGACCAGGTGCCACCCACCCGGTGGCCAGCGCACGCACGTCCAGCTGTTATTTACGGTGCTTACAGTATTTACGGTACTGCATATTATCTCATCACGGGCGAATGGCGCATCGTGAGCCTACGGGCATGGGCCATCCATCACCCCCTGTCCTCCGATGCCAGAGCCAGCCAACAACCCCTGTGAGAAGGATTCAAGGCCCCGGTCTCACCACCGACGTCCCTGGCAAACAACACAACCAAGATTCCATGCAAGGGCAATTCTCACAGGCTCTCACTGGAGGGACAGCAGAAGACACAGTCTGACAGTCAGGACAGCCACTCTGAGCAGCAGGCAAGGGTTGCATCGGCCATCCTGGTGGCTTTTCTGGGATACTGGGATAACTGGCCCGATACTGGACACTGGCTCGGACTGGGCCTTGCCTTCCTATGCAGCCCATGGTCAATCGAAATACGGTGGTCGATGTAACAGCCTTGATCAGCCGAAAAGACTGCAGAAAGTCGGGTTTGCACAAATGATTGGCATGTGCTGTTGCAGGGCCCTGGCCAGCCCTGGTCGTTTCTTGTTTCTTTCGCTCTTCGCTTCGACGTCTTTCTTGCACATCTTCACAAAACGTATGCAAATCTTCAAAATCCTCAGGATCCTCCCGCTCTATACACAGTACGTCGTAAGTCAGACTGCAACACCAAACAGACGCAGCAAGGCACGGGATGTGCTGTGATAGACGCACACAGCCCCGTCTCTCTCACTCTATGTTTCTTACGCACGTTTGCTGCGCGTATTCGGACTTTGGGTATCGGGTATTGGGTATCGGGGATTCGACGGTATCGGAGGTCCCAGAACAACGCGAGCTTCACAATTGATATCTCTCGATATTTTGAGAGCCCCGGCATGCCGTTAGTAGATATCAATACATATCCATATCATCTGCTTGCCAGGCTTGCTTCACTAACTTCACCTGCCTCCACACTTGCCTCCTCCACAGGTGTCAGATGTCCGTCTCCAAAGGCGAATAGTTAATGGCAATAGATGGCTGTGCAGAGCTCGAGCTTCCGTAGTTCTTGTCTCGCCGGTGCATCTGATCGATATTTGGCACAAAATTTAAGTGCACTTCCTGTTTCGACGGTCTCGATCGTTTCGACGGTTTCGTGAGTGGTTTCGACGGTCTCGAAGAAGTTCGTGCTTTTTTTTTTATATTGCCCGCCGTAGCTGGAGGTCCATCACCAGTCGTCATTCACATCCGTGCGTTCCGAAACGAGAGCTTAAGGGAAAAGAGAGAAGACAAAAGACAGAGCTACCCCAACAAACTCGAGGGGCAAATAAAGAAAAATAGAAGATACTCCAAAAAAACCCTTTCTTATCGTAAGTCGTAAGTCGTATCGTGTTTTTTTTCTTCCTGTTGCCGTTAAGGAGAAAAAAAAATACTCTATTTTCCTCTTTGTGAGCCTCATATCTCGTCAAAGCTCTCGGTATTTTGTTCGCTGGTCGTTGACCCGTTTCTTTTAAGAGGGTCTAGGGACCTCAGAATAGCCCCGAGGCCCCATAATGTGGGCGGAAGGCGAAAAAAATGTGTGCTCTCCAACCACTTAAAACCACTGCGAAAAGAGTAGAGGGAATAGGGCAAGCGTAGGGGGGGGTCCAAGGGGTGGGTTACAGCGGTCCAGCAGTAGCCCAGTAGTAGCGTGCTGGCAAAAGCACCGTAGATTCCGTCCTAGGCCGGCAGACAGAGGACTGAGTTGTGAGGACTGCGGTTGTGATTCTCGCGGTTGTCACTGCCGTCCTTCTGATCTTATCTTACACATGCCCCCTGAAGTGAACGACATGGACCATTAATACGCGCACTGCGCACTCATTCCGGCACCAAAACCCCACCATATGACCAGGCCCCGCCCACCAATCAGAGCAGCCTCATTGGAGTCGACCGGGCCAAGACCAAACTCCAAATCTCCGAAGAAGACCAGGCAAAGTGTTCCAGTGGCAACTGCTGCTGCAAGCTCATCCACTAAATATGTTGGAAGCTCTCAAGACTCGTTCTATCCCCAAGAGCCCAGCCAACAGACGGAACCAGTGGCGGCGCAGGTTTCTATAGTTTCGTGTTCTAGCATTCTCGCATCCCAAAAAGTCAGTTTTGAAGTTTGAAGTTCCCCGGAAGGGATTGTTTCGAAGGGATTTCCTGGAGTCTGGCGCAACGCCTTCGCAAAGGCAAAAAGTTTGTCGCCAGTCAAGCCAGGTCGTATGGGGAAATAGAGTCCGCCTCGAGCGAGTTCTCAAGTCACGGGGACGTATCACTTGGTATCTCTTGGTCTTCTTTAGACAAAGGCGAAAGGACCTCGTTGGCCTTGGCCGTCACCAGCTTCTTGGGGCCACTGAAAGCGCATGGAAAGAACGTCCCAAAACATCACTGAGACATTCCCCGTCCTGGTCCTGCTGGGACGAGCTGGACTCTCACTAAGAAAAATGGGGTGACCACTGGTCTTGTGTCTTGTCTCTTCTGTTTTCAAACTTTCTTTCTCCACCCCCCGCAGAGGCCAAAAAGTGCCATTCGGCGCTTCTTATTCGCCACCGAGCCAGCCTGCCAAGAAATCAACGCTCTGATTTTTCTCTTCTTTCTTTCTTTTTTCTTTCTTTTGGAGAGTCTCATTTTTCTGATGCGCCTTCTGGGCTGCTTCTCTTTGTTGGCACGGGCGCATCCCCCTGTAATTCTCTGTTCGGGCGCCCTTTTGTAAGATACGAAATAGTGCATCCATATGCCGGCAACAGCAATTGAGCAACAGAGCCCTGACAACTGACGATATGTCGTGAAAAACTGAGATTTTACTCACGCGACAGAACAAAGGAAGGAGAACAACGGAGAGGCAAAAGCCCAAGACGAACAGAGTTTTTGTTTTGTTGTGTCGCTGTGTCCGTTGTTGGGGCCATCATGCATCGTATCGTATTGTGGCTTTTATTGTTTCTTTTTCTTTCGCTTGTTGCTTTCTCATGTTGCCGTTATTTCTTCAATGACTGCTACGTTCTTCGCGACGGCGAACGCCGTGCCTGTACGGATACGATAGAATAGAGTCAGTCTAGACTGTTTCTGCTGTTTTACTGGACCCCGTGGAATTGAATCAAAATTGAATGCAAGGGCGGTGAAGCGCGTGTCACAGCGCCATCAAAGTATCTTCTGACCAAAAAAAGTCGCCGAGAGACTTGGCAATATTCCATAGTCCAGAAGGGAGGAACCAGGCGAAAGCTTGGGACCAATGCGCAATTATGATGCAGGCACTGTCTGTGTGTCTGTGTGGCGGGCTTTGTGGGCGGAAAGACACGCAGGGACTATTACACTACCCGCCTGTGCTGGTGTACTTTCCCTTTCGGGACGTGGTTTGCGGGTTGCAGCATAGAAGCGTAAAAGCGTAAAAGTAACAACAAAAAAAGCACGTGAAAGTCAAAATCAACATCCAACACTCATTGTCGACGACATCGATGACAGCCACCACTGCACAGCGAACGAACTCGACAAAAAGTATTATGTGCCAGTATGAGAATACGCATTACGACTGCTTACGACTGATTATTGCGTCTTGGCTTTCTTTCTCCGGATTTTCCCTCCAGGATTCCTCCAGATTTTCGTTCCCCATGTGAGGCCCCATCGGCTCTCCAGATTCCTCGGCTTTCCGCACCCCGCGGGGGGAGGAAGGAAACAGGGAAGTTAGGAGACTGTTTTTAGTGAGAGGTAAGGGCAAGGCGTGATATGAAATATAAAAATAAAATAAGTAAATAAAATAAAACAGGGCTCGTCAAAAATAACGGTCCCAAGATAATAACAAGGAACAAATGAGCTGGAACGAACCCAACAATGGCCGATGAACGGACCCAGGCACGAGGGAAGCTACGGGACGAGGGCTACAACGAACAAAAAAAAAAAAGGACCCAGGGATACGACAAAGGCGCCGCCCACACTTGGGTCAGAAGAGTGCCCACCGAAAGGGTTCGTGAATGACTCTGACTGACTGTCTCTCTCTCTCCGCGGAGGAACTGTTGTATTCTGGGGTAAATACTCCGTACTGTGCATAGAGAAGTGGGATACAAGATTGGCAAATCAATAATGAGAGATTAGGGAATAAGGAGATGTGAACTTTGGGGAGCAACAGGAGGAATTGCGGAGAGTGGGTCCAATGCGGAAAGGGGAAAGCAAGCAAAATACCAAGAGACATAGTCAAAGTCGAGCATTGATTTTGACATGTGCTCGCGCCGGACGATGCACCTATTGCGTCGTCGTTCAATCATACGGGGGGGGGGAACATATGGGGCACGATCTGTGGAGAGAGTATGGGGGCCCCAGGCCGCCCAGCCATCAAAAAATGGCAGGATGGTAAGAATGGAAGAATAGACAGGCGTGGGCATGTGCTATTGCTGTGGAATTGGTCCCCTTGCTGACCATATTTCTCCTCTTCATGCTGTTCTCATATGCATCTACTGTGTGTACTCCATATGTGCCTCTTCGCCGTATTCACCTGCATCTTCTGCCCTGCGAAGCATGCGCACAGCTCGCCCGATTTCCCCTCATGCCGTACAGGGTCACGATAGTGGCAGGGCAAAAGAAAAGACAAGCAAGCAACCATCACAAGCTGCCTCGGACATTGAGCCCAAGTGAGGGGAAAAGGGAGGGCTTGGTGGGCTGCAGGGAGGGAGGAAAAGGGTAGTTTTTCTCTTTCTCTTGCTTGGCCTTGTTTTTTTTTACTGCTGATGGCCGTGCAGTGCATCTGTCTGCGTTGCTATTTGGGTTGACCGGGGCTGTTTGCTTCCCGGCTTTTGGCTGCAAGCCACTGCAGTGGCGCTTTCTTGTGCACACCACTTTTTTGCTGGCCCGTCTCGCCCGTCCTGCCTTTTGCTTGGTCTTCTTCCTGTCCTTCCGAGTTGTTCGTCTCCTTCTTTCATCTGCTTTGGGGACTAGACCATCGGCTAGCGTGCAGTAGGGTCTTTCGTCAAGGAGGGGAGGGATGGCACGGGAAGAGAAAATGTGGGTGAAGCAAGTCGGACGGTCTTGTTGTCTGCGGAGGATTTCTTCTCCTGTCCAAAGTCTTAGATGCCAAATTCTTGCAGACAGGACAGACAGATTTACAGTTTACACATGTGACCAGCTACTCCCAAATGCTTCCTCGAAAGACAACCAAATTTTAGAACGGCGCAGAACGGCCACGCTACTGCAGGCCAACTTTACCACCTTGACCGGGGTATTACGTACCATCCTTGATCTTTTACTTGTTCTCCCACGCCCCTCCTCCAACTATGTACTACTTCTGAACTGGGAAGGAGCTTTTGGTGTGCTTTTGTCTCCTGCTCTCCAATCTGCCAGACTCACTCGAGTCTTCCCAAAGACTGGGGGGTTGTTTTTCTTCCCACACCATTCCCTCTCGCTCTCTTCTCCTATCCCAGGTCCCGCTCGCGCCACTCCTTTTGCGGGTCAGCGCTGCCGATCACCCTCTCACACGCCTGCGCTGGAGATAGGCCTGTTGTAAGAGAAAGAGGAAAAAGGGAATTTTGTGTGCCAATCCAGTTATCAGTCTCCATCAAGCCCATTTGTTTCCAATGTTTCTGCTGTTCTTCACTGTTTCGCAAAGGGAGATTGAACGGGCAAAACAGCCACAGTTCTCAGAAAGACGAGAAAGACGATAACAAATAGGAGAGAAACTGCCGGTTGCAGCACTTGCGCTTGTCTGCCAGCTTTTTTTGCCTCTGATCGTCGTTCGGTTCGTCGCTTGTTTCGTCTTTTTACACAATAGGAGATTCAGGAGAAGCCAGCTCCAACGAAAAAGCAACTCGACAATCTCAGCGGACAGCGGTGTCTACAAAGTATGGCATACGGAGAACTCCGTATTTGTAAGATATGTGTACGGAGTACTTCTTCGAGAAGCCCTCTCGGAATGCTGGGATAGCGTGCGCGCACGCGCTCGACGATGACAATCGGCCGGTGAGCGATACTGAGCAGATGCGTGAGGTCACTGCACCACGCACAGACAGACACACAGAGCTCTAAATTTCGCCAAAAGCAAAGGATACACAGTAGAGAAGCAACCCAAAAAGTGCAAAAGAAGCGGCGCAAACGGACTCGAACCCATTCGCCGCCACAGAAGACAGCAGGAGCAAAAAGGAATGCGCTGCCCAGCGCGTTTGTGTGCGCGTGTAAACGGAGTAGTGCATGTCAGAGTACGTCGTAGTGCATGTTTTGCCAGCAGAAGGAAGGTGCGGGTGGCGGCCGCTGTGGGCTGGGGGGAAACTGCACTTGCCCGATTTGGGGCCGGCTTGTGGTGTGTTTTTGTGGGATAAGGGGGCAGGAAGGTGCGATTGAAGGACGACAGGCGACTTTCTTTCTTTTCTTTTCCGCTTTTTTTTTTTTTAAGAGACTCCGCATTTGCTTTGCGACGTCGCTGTCGCTGGTCGTCCACCGAGACGCAGCGAAATCAGAATCTTCGGACGACTTTTTAGCTTCTGAGCCTCCGGGCCTCCTCAAGCCTTTTCTCCTCTGTATTTTGTGGGCACTTTTCAAATAAGACCTCCAACGACATCCGTCGTCTCCTTTTACCATCCTCGCTGTTGTTACTTGCACGCGACCAGAGCAAAGAACGGCGCATAACCAGGCGAATACGAAAAGACCCTTTTTCTCGACAATTTTTCTTTCTATTCTCTTCTTTTCATCTGCCTTTTGCCTCCTGTTTTGCGCGCTCTGGGCTCCTTCCCTCTAGCAGGCTCTTTTTGTTGTCCGCCCGTTCTTGCCCTCTGATCTAGCGCCAGATCCGGAAGTATGCCCGGCAGAAACCCAGACAGGAAAGAGGGTCCCCCCATCGCCGTCTCCATCCATTCAGATCCAGTAAACCCCCGTTGAGAAAAAGGGTTTTCTCTCTCTTTTCCCTTTATTCCTCGCTACCTACTTTTCCCTCCCTTCTTTTCTTGGGAACTTTCTTTCAGGTGGTCAGAACGGCCGCCACGGGAGGCAATTGTACACTACTTTAAACGCAAGCGCAGTTCGTTGCGCAAGATTTCTCAGATTCCAATTCATGCATGTTGTCGTAGGTGGCTTTCTTTTTTAGTTTTTGGTTTGGTCTGTGCCATACTTTGTTTGGCTGACCCATTGTATCTTTGTATGGGCCCTTGCCTCTGTCGTGTCCCTTGCTCTATTTTCCATTTGCTTGCACCACATTGTTTGCCTGCAATTTGGCTATGGTGCTTGGCTGGTGCAACCTGACACCCCCCCTTTGCTCTTTCCCTCTTTGCCTCTTTTACTCCCCTATTACTCGCGGCGCCCGTGTAAGTCGCTCCTTCCCAACTTTCAGTGAACGGTATGCACTCCTCCTGCCTTCCTGCCTTCCTGCCTTCCTTTTACTTGGCTTGAACCTGCGCCAGTACAAGATCAGTACGAGTTTGCGTGCGCCAATGTTGCGCCAACGCCCCCCAGAAGCCAAAAGGGGGGTCCTGGGGGAGGGGTGTACACAAGTATCTTCCTCGCGTGAGCAGAAGTCAACGACCTTGCCTGTCTAGTCGATCTTTCTTCCCAAGAAACAATCTCCATACTGTTAGACAAGCTGCATATGGCATGCGCGTGCGAAAGGGCGGACAGGTGGCAGGGTCTTGGATTGACACATGAAGAAAAAGGAAGAAAAAGACGAAAGATGGGCAGTGTCGAAAACATGGGGCAAATTCGTCGTGAGGGGAAGCCCACGCGGTGCCGAGAAAAGAAAAGGGACGAATTAAACGAGCAGCAAAAAAGGGGAAAAGGGAGCGAGCGAAGAAGACGAAAAGCTTGATGTTGCGGGCAGTGCTGGGCAGGATAGGCCTGGACTGGGTTCAGGTCTTGGCCATGGGTCGTTGTTTCCTCTTTTTTGTTTTGTCTCTTACTTCTGTTGCTTCTTTTTTGCTTCTGATCGTCCACCTTGTTCCCCCTCCAATGTCCTTCGCTCTACCCATGTAAAGCTTACGGGGCTGCATCTCGCGACGATCTTCCTGGCACGCTGTAGTTTGGTGCTGGTTTTGGCTGTTCGCGCCTTCCTTGACACCGACATCTGGGAGTGTCGCCGTTGTCCTGACTCCGTCCACTGCCACTCCTTCCGTCACGCCAGACATTTCCCATGTGCTGGTGGTCGTCATTTGCTGTTCTTCTCCGCTTTAGGGCAAGAACGACCGTCACAAAACTCATGGCAAATGTCTCTGTCTTGCTCCACCGCCAATCTTTACCACTGAATCCGAAGTATGACAGTATGTAAGTCGTACTGTCCTGTGTTGTATTTCTCGTGAACTCTGCCTCGCCGCCCTAGTCTGCATTTCCCGTTTGTACTTATCGTCAGCCCAGTGTCCTTTCTTGTCGCTGTTGGCTCTTTCTACCTGTCTAGTTCGTCCATCGTCCATCTCTTGGCTTCCTCCACCGTGCACCTCCGCATTCTAACTTGTGCCTCTAAGCCGTTGCTTCCTTCCCTTCTTCGCCTTCCCATCCGCTCTTGCCTCCCCCCCTCCTCGCTCGCTGATCCCACCCTCGCACCTTCCGTGACTAGAACTATTCCCTCTTTGGCCTCTTATATACGGACCCTCCCCGTTTCCCGCGCCTGCTTCTCATTTCCCCATATCATACCTTACCCCCGTAGCTTTCTTTCCTCTTTCCACTTTCCTCTTCCACTTTTTTTTCCTTCTTCTTTTCCACCTCTTCTTGGTCTTCTGGTCCTTGGCAGATTTCTTTTTTTAAACTACACGCATTTTTAAACACCCACCACCTCTTGTTCATAATTCTTCGCGGCCCCGGATCTTTGGATCTCTTCTTTTAATTTCCCTCCCCAGTCCCTGTTTCTCTGTTTCCTATTTGGTCTTGACCATTCCCACCCACCCCAGTCTTCAATCTCACTCCCGTTCTTCTTCCTTCTCTTCTTTTTCTTTTTAAGCTTTCACACGGCCACATAACCCCCCTTGTTTTCTCACGCCCGGGCTTTCTTCTCTTTCTTCTTTTGTCGTCCCTCCACTCGTTTTCCGTCCTGTTCTTTTCCTTTCCTTTTTTTCCCATCACGACATCCTACCGATTCGTCAACAACCACCATCATGTCGACCGGCAGCAACTACAAGGGGGACGAGGCCGGCTCCAACGGCGTCAGAGAGGTCGAGAATGCGCCAGTCCAGAAGCAATCCTTTGGCCGCAAGGCTTGGACGCATTTCAAGCGGTTCTGGTGGTTGTACAGCATCCTTGCCATCCTCGCCATCGTGCTCGCTGTCCTGCTCACCATCTTCATTGGTGTGAAGAACATCGCCCAGAGCAAGATCAACGGCGCTGTGCTCGGCGTCCAGGGCATTTCTTGCACCAACACCGAAACCAACAGCTTCACTCTCGGCATCAACACCACGCTCAAGTCGGGCACCACCAAGGCCACCGTCCAGGCTTTCCAGGGCGTCATGTACCTCGAGGACGAGCCCAGCCACACCCCTTCGCCACCATTGATTTCCCCGAGACCCAGAACATGCCGTTCCAGACTGTCAACATCAGCCAGAACATCGATATCCCCAACATCCCGGCCCTCACCACCTTCAATACCTGGCTGCTGAACAACGAGTCCCTGCGCGTCACCGTGCTGGGCTACCCCAACGTCAAGGTTCCCGGCATCAGCAAGACCTACGGCGTCACCTTCAAGAAGACCATCACCTTGGCCGGCCTGAACGGCTTCGCTGGCCTCAGCGTCACCAACAGCTCCATCAGCATCTCCAACTTCAGCGACGGCACTAACTTCCACACCACGGCCACCATCCCCAACAAGTCCCTGGTCACCTTTGAAATTGTAAGTGATTTGAATGATTTGAACGTGCCTTTCATGAGATTCCATAATCGATCATAAAACGATGAAAGCGAGCGATGGCACGATGAAAATATGTGATATAATTTTATACGAGAGAGAGAGAGAGAACACTTGCTAACTAATCCCAGGGCAACGTCACCTTCAACACCTACCTCAACGGCAGCCTCATCGGCAACTCGTACATCAATAACGTCGTGCTGTCCCCTGGCAACAACACCTTTGCCTTCCGCTCCAGCATCCAGCAGACCCCCGTCCTCAACGCCGTCCAGTCCGAGCCCTGGTGCAAGACTGGCATCGTCCCCATGGATCTGTCCGGCAAGGCCGTCGAGAACAACGGCCAGCCCCTCGCCTACTTCGCTGATGCCCTCGCTTCGCACAACACCACCGTCCAGCTCGATCTCGGCACCCCGCTCCGCGCTCTTGGCCTCAACCCCAAGTGCCCCAGCAGCTAAATGGTCTCGCCCATTGTACGCATCGCAGGCATTGCCTAACATATCAACACGCATCGCTCAACGTCGCATGCATCAACCAACGCCACACACACACAACTATCTACGGCACGACGTTCGCATCAATCTACACGGCGGTGCACTCTTGATTCCAATGGTCAACACTCATCGGATTACTGGTTACCACACTTTTTTGACTTCCCCCCACTTGGCTTTGAAGACTTTCTCGGTTTTGTGAAGGACGATAAAATTCAATCAACACGTCCTCGCGCTTTACACCCATTGATCTTCTGTCGATTTTGTCTTTTTTATTTTTTTATTATCTTTTTATTTTTCTCAATACTCCCCCTCAAGGAACACGTTGTCGTGGGACACTCCCGCCAAGCGAGACGGGACACTTGCTGGCACAGGGCTCTCCCGAATCATATCATTTGCAGATGCAGATATGCAGACGCGTTTCCGGCTCAAGAATGGAGAGGCATGAACCGCACGGTCAACCTTCTCTCTTCTTGGGTTTTTTCTGGATCTATATTATATTCTTTATTATATAATACTTTTTGTTTTTGTTTCAACGCTCTCTTTTTTTTGTCTCCGGTGTTTTCTTATTTCTGTTACCACCGTCTTTTTTTCAAGATACCTTGGGAGGCTGAAGGAAATCTATAACGAATATCTTACTTTACAATTCGTTTTGTTTTTTGCTTTTTGTTGTTATACGCGATTCTACAAAGTTGATGTATGATCTTTTTTGTTATTACGAATCGCGGATGGGGAAATATGGCTTACGAAAAGAAAATAAGGGGGACGAATCTTATCACAACAACAACAAAAACCTACATAAAAACATAAAAATAAACATAAAAATTAAAAGAAACACACAATGAAGCCAAAGAACGTGAGCATGTGAATGTGTGTGTTTGCGAATTTGTGACGGTGAACATGTGAGAAAAGGAGACAAAACTGACGGCTATCACGGTTATCGCGGATGTGTCACATTGATTCAGGCAAAGGCCCTTAAACTTGCAATCCGACCGTAGTTTGCCGTCCTTTCCTCTTGTGATTCCTGCACTGCGACCATCACCGTTGCGGTGGCAGGGCGTAAAGGAGACGCCGAACGCAGGATTTTTTTACGTCCCTTTATTTTTTTGGCCTTTGCCCCAAAAGGGTTCGCTGGTAAAAAAGAGGGGGAAATGGAATCAATACGAGTTTTCCCTACTGCAACGGCAAGACAAAGAGAAATGGCTAACCCCCTTCCCTTTTTGGAGGCAGACCTCGCATGTGATAA
Source organism: Sporothrix variecibatus (assembly GCA_016097105.2). Lineage (NCBI taxonomy): Eukaryota > Fungi > Ascomycota > Sordariomycetes > Ophiostomatales > Ophiostomataceae > Sporothrix > Sporothrix variecibatus. The sequence goes on along the minus strand of JADMNI010000001.1, from coordinate 3,380,678 downwards.
TTGGAGAAACGAGAAAACAGGAAAGTCAAAAAAGGAGGTGTGGTTAAAAGTCTGCAAAAGGTGTGGTTGAAAAGGTGTGGTTACCAAGACGAGAACCTGCAGGAGAAAAAAGCAAGGACATCGGACGTCTGGGCAGCACGCCCAATAGGCAGAGCTCCTTTGTCTTTCTTTCGTTATGTCTGTGCCACAATGTGTCTTGTGTGCGCACGTCTTTGTACACTTTTGCGCCGACAATTGCTCCGACGAACCGGGTTGGCATAGCAAAGAGACAAGTTCAATTCAAATTGTGGTTTATGAGTTACGAGGAACCGTGAAACGAAATAACAAACGCGGGATATAGCATCATAAAATATCAAGCCGTGTTTTCATCTCATCAATTTATAAAAAGGGCTAGCCAGTAAAATTAGGCGCGTCGACGCTGTGAAGCAGACAAGTGATTGAACCAAATCTGAGTTGATGAAATATATACGAAGAGGCGTGAAATCTATGTGGCCATAGTATGATACCGTTGTGAGAATGCGGCGAGGTTTTTGGCACCATACTCTCCAATAAATTGCGGCAATATTATATGGAATCCTTGTGGTGTAAATTTACCTTTACATTTATTTATATTTGGGATACAATAAACGGCGAGTGTAATTTCTGGCCTTTTATTTAAATAACGATGAAACTAAACGATGAAAATATGTTTGTTTCCTTAATAAAATCAATGAAAAAAAAAAAAAAAACAATGCAATGAATCACCAGTCTTTTAAACATTGGTGAAAACAATACGAGACGATGTAATAAGGCTCAATAGGGTTGGTCTCCTCAACATGACATTGTCATCAATATGCCCCTTCTTTCATCTCTTAATTTTCACAAGCACATAGTTTTCACAGAGGTATTGAATACACAAATTATTTAAGCATGAGCACACATGTGGTGCTGTTTTCATTTGCAGCGATAATAAAAAAGAAAGCAGCCGTTACGAGAAAGACGACATTTTCCCCGACAACCAAATTACATATAAAAAAAGAAGACATGATAAAAAAACTCCCGTCCCCCTAATATCATCTATTCGAAACCTCCCTCACAAAGGGGGTGGATCCGTGTTGTTGTTTTTGTTCCAAGGATTTTTTGTTATGCGGGCGTTCCGTTTACTCGTCGTCCTCGTCCTCTTCGGCCTCCGGTGTCGCCTCCTCGTCGGCAGCAGCCTCCTCCGACTCTTCTTCCTCTTCGGCGCCGTTGGTCTCGGCAGCGGCCGCCAGGGTCGCCGGGTCGGCAGAGCCGCCCTCCTTCTCGAGCTGCAGCCACTCATTCCCATGCAGGGAAGAGCTCGTCGTCCTCGCCGGGGACGGCAATCATCTTGGCGACGCGGCCCTTCTTGGCCTTCTCGAGGCTCTGCTTCCAGTCGGCAACGACGCCCGGTGCAGCGCTGGGCTTGTAGGTCTGAGCAAAGAAGGCAGCCTCGGTGAGACGGCCAGTCTTGGTGAGGGCATCGATGCAGCCATCAATGTCGCCCAACAGCCAGCGGCAGTTGAAGGCGACGTTGTAGGCGCCGGCCTCGACGGCCAGCTTATCCAGGTTCTCGAGACCCTCACGGTTGCCCGTGGAGGAGTGCAGCAGGAGAAGCGAGCCCAGATCCTTGGAGTGCGTAAACGACTCGGTGGCCAGGTTGACGTCCCATGCCGTGAGTGCCGCATCTGTTAAGGGGAAAGGGCAAGGAATCAGTACGTGGACAATAATGGGGTGATACCATTAGGTTAGGCTTGTTGGATGACTGTTAACTTACCACCAACCGACTTCCACTTGTGCTCGACGTCAGCAGATCTTGCGAGCTCAAGGGCAATGTCCAGGCGGTTAAGCGACAAAGCAAGATCGAACTTGTGATCGGGGTCTGTGGCGACCTCCAGAGCCAGGTCCTTTAGGCCCTGGCCCTCGAGGAATCGTGCCACCTTGTTCAGCTGGCCCTCTTCAATTGTTGGCTATTCACACGTTATGTTAGTACAGGTTGCTGTTACTAATGTCCTAATGCGCCGACATTGCCTCCAACCCCCCAAGCTATCCGCAAGCTACCCTGAGGGAAGACCTGAGATCTGGGGGGAAAACTAGTCCGGCCGTTTAAACGCCCAGCGTGTTTTAGACGGCCTCTGGGGATGATTCGGGATGGATATCCGGATTTTGGGGAACGGCAAGACAACAAAACAAACGTACCAGAAGCTCAGCGGCGGCATCCAGATCGCCGCGGAGAACGAATGTCTCGTACTCAAGCAGGCTCACGGATAGCGCAAACGACGTCACGTTGAGATCCTTGTCGGCAAGGTAGATTCTGGAGTCTCTCTGGATGTAGCCCAGGATGTACATGGGCGCATCGGTGTGCGAGATCTGAGGAGAGGCAAAATGTTAGCATGGGGCTCGTAGGGTAAGACCGTAGGGATAGACATGCTGATAGCAATGGCGATGGCACAGGAAACTTACAGTGTAGGTCTGGTCGCCAACAAGGTAGTTGACACGGTTAGTGCTGTTGGTGTACACGAAGCAGTCTCCGACCCACTTGCCGGTGCGGACGGCCTCGTTGATATCGGTGATGACCTCAAAGGCGGCCTCGACACCATCGTCGTCGACCTCGCCGGCGTTGGCAGCCTCGATGTAGTTCTCGCGCGAGAAGCGCAGGACGTAGTAGGTGTCCTCGCACGCCAAGCAGACGAGCTCGCCGCTGTCGGACCAGTACACCTCGCGGGGTTCAACCTCAATGCGGCGAACAAGGTTGCCCGTCGCCCAGTCGAAGAAGGAGACACCGCCGGCGCCGCGCACACCGAGCAGGACACCGCCGTGGAGGCCGTCTGCCTGGAAGCCGACGTCGAGGCCGCCAGACTTTTCAATAAAGTTCTTGTAGATCTTGACCGAGGTCGGCGACTCGCGGACGGCGTAGTCGTTGCTGTTGTCTTTGCTAGCCCAGACAAAGTCCAGGGCACTACCGAAGCCCTTTTGCCGCCACGCCAGCGCGGTGTAGATAATGTACTCGCCGTCGCCAGAGACGGCCACGAAGCGGCCGTTGGGGGAGTGCTGCAGGGTCTGGGGGTAGACTTCGCACTGGCCGAGGTCCTTAGTCTGTAGGTTGATGGGTCGTTGTCCTTGGTGGACGGGTCGGGCTTGATGATGGCGGAGACGACGTCGTTGTTCTTGGCGGCGATGACCTTGCCAGAGGCGTCCATGGAGATGGCGGGCTCCTCACGGCCCATCTTGATAACGACGACACCATCGTCGAAGCCGACACCAACGCCCTGCTTGCCCTTCTGGTAGGACACACACCATGCGCGCTCGAGGCCGTAGCTCAGGGACTGCTCAAGGCGGTAGGTGCCGCTGTGCCAGATCTTGATGGTGCCGTCCTCGGAACCGGAGACGATGATGGGCAGCTCGGGTGGTAGACGGCGAAAGAGACGTTGTTCGTGTGGCCCTCGAGGGTGGCCTGCAGCGACTTTGTCGTCAAGTCCCAGACCTTGATGGTGCGGTCGTCGGAGGTTGTGAGGATGTAGGGCGGTCGGAGTGGGGGTAGTAGTCGACATAGTTAACGCCCTTGGTCTCGTGGGCCTCGAGGGTGAAGTTGGCGGTGCTTGAACCGAGCTATACAACGTGTTAGGACGTGAAGACGATGATGGGTAGCAATCGCTGTAGCGCCAAGGCCCTTAATTGACTTACCGACCAGACCTTGACGGTTCTATCCAGACAGGCCGATGCGAACAGACTGGTATCCTTGGGATTGATGGCAAGGCCCATGACGTAGTGGCTGTGGCCCTCGTAGACCTGGACACACTTCCATCCCTTCTCCCAGTCCCAGCACTTGATGGTCATGTCATCACTGGCGGACAGGACAAACGGTTGGGTACTATACAGAAAGCAGTGTTAGACATGAGCTGCATGTATCGATTGAGCATAGGTATGGAGTAGAACTGACGGGTGGACGGCCAGAGCACGGATGTAGTCGGGATGGGCTTCGAAGCTCGTGATCTTCTCGGACGTGTTGTAGTTGTAAACACGCATCTGGAAGTCATCGCTGCCGCAGACGATCCAGTTCTTTCTCGCGCTGTGAGGGGAGTGTTGTCAGTATATCATGATTCGTAGACGCAGGCGTCGGTGCTGGAGCAGGCAGAGCATGCCGATGCGGAAGGGAGAAACGCACATAAAGCGACCGGCGCGGACAGGCACGTCGGTGAGCTCGAATGTCTTGACGACCTGGCCGGTTTCGAAGTTCCAGATGTGGCATTGGCCTATAGGGATGGTAAGAGTCGAAAGTTAGAGCTGCATCTCGATATAAAAGGTCGATATAAAACAGAAAGACGAGATGGGAATGCCATACCAGAGTACAGCGTCGTGAGGATCCATGGCTCGGTGGGGTGAAAGTCAATGCCCTTCACCCGCTCGCTGCGAGCGAAAAGGCTTCTCTGAAGGGCAAGCATAATGTTAGCAGCTGTAAAGCATTGGGCAATGGGCGCGCATAGATGGTGGTGGCCGAGGCCACGTCGTGGGCGGCCCATATGAAGCTATCACGAGCATTTCGAGATGGCGGGGAAACAGCTCGACACGCCGAAATAGCGGCACGGAATAGGGGGCTCAGGGAGCTGGAGCTGGCGTACCTTGACGTCCAACCGCATTGTGATGGAGGGGGAAAGAATCGACGCGTCCGGGAGGGTGTTGTTTGGATGTGAACGGGGGACGGTCGGCAGATAGTCGTGTCGGACGGCGATGGTATCAAGAAAGGGGTAGCGGTCGGCGGCCACGACACCCACTGCTGTCCAATATGCTGTTGTGTCCCCTTTGAATTTGTGGCCGCTGTGTCCTCTGTGTGGGGTTGTGGCTGGTGAACTGTGGCTTGTAGATTTGTTTTTCTAATGCCTGAGGCAACAACAACCGGTGGGCCTCTTAGTCATCTTGAGATCACCCTTTCAGTCATTCTGGTAATGTCATTTTTAGTCATCTCTAGGGGACTCGAAGGATGCGCAGGGACCAGCAGTCTAGACCGCCAAAGGCTCATCACGTGCCGTGTGGGGCACTACAGTACTTTGTGCTGCCCGTCAATCAAGGCCCGGAGACCCTTACCTTTCCTCGACCCTGTTTCCTTGGCCTATGACCCTATTTCCTCTGTTGTCTTTTGCCTCTTCCCCATCAGCCAAATTCCCTGGTCATTGGGGTCCAATGGCGTCGCTCCTGTGCCCTGTTTTTTGCCAGCTTCCAAGTCTGCAAGGCTTTTGCTGCCTGCGGCGCGGCCGCGAACACGACAACCTGTCCGATCCAGGGACATCTGCAGGTTGCTAGGGATCGCGGCTTGGCCTCTCTCACAAAGGAGAAAAAAAGGCCCGAACTGTGTCTTTGGTCTCTGTGTGCAGCACCAGAGCCCGCATACAGCCACGCTCGCTTCTTTTCCGAGTCGTTTCGTGATTTTCTGTTTCCCACGGTTTTCGATTACCTCACTGGTGTGGCTTTTCCTTGTTCTCGAGTCTACAGCGACCCCCACTCGCCTCAATTGCCTGTCTTTCTGTCCACTGTGGCCGTGTCCATAACAGTCAGGCAGGTTGCGGAGGAGTTCGTCCGGTGTAAGTTATCCACCTGCACTGGCCAATGCTCTAATTGAACCAACAAATTCTCTCCTTTGATTGCCGTGGACATGGTTGCCCGCACCTCCCACCTCTCGCCGTTGCAATATCCCCAACTCTACGACGTACGACGTACGACGTACGAATTACGACGTAACCATCAAAATCAAATCAATGGTGGAAGGTAGGGGGTAAGCTCGGTAGGGAGGTAGGATGACGGTCGTCGATTACCAACCGACAATCCCACCCGCCGTTGTGCTTCATTCCTCCACGCACTCCGGATGGAGTCTGGCTTGGCTGCTGGCTGGCTGTTGAGTCCTGCGAGCTAGCAATCTCGCAAGACTCGAGGCCCCGCGGCCCCTAATCATCCCCAGGACCCTTGATGCAGCTGGGCATGCTCCGTCCAGTTGACATCACACACCGACAAAATCTGCCCGGGGATCGACACAGCATCAGGGCGCGTATATCTTCCGTAGTTGGCTAATCTATGTCTAAATTTGTCCCTTTGTCTTTTGTCTTGCAGCTGCAGAGACAGGAAAGACATGCGAGGCAGGGGAGGCCGAGAAAAGCAAAGAGAGGCAGATACGCAGACACAGAAAGGCAGAGTTGCAGAGATGATGCTCACATACTGGCTTGACTGGCCAATGCCCAATGATGGGGCGGGGCCCGGTCTGCAAGTCAAGCTCTCTTTTCGTGCGCGGCTCTGTTGTCTTCCGGTTGGTAGTGGCAGTCTAAAGTTGCCCATAGGCTGGGATCTTGAGCCGTGGCGGCAAACTAAGACTAGCCAAAGCCACTGCGCCTGTTCTGGAACAGCATAGAAGAAAGAGGTATGCGAGGTATGTACACATAATTACGGTTTAGAGAGGCAGAGAGGCAGAGACCCAACAGGGAAGTAAGGAAGGACAAAAAAAATAAGGAAAGGAGAGCAAAACAGAGCAATACGCAATACGCAAAAGATGCAAAGGAGCACAGGGAGCAGCAAACAGGGCCGGCCGCATTGCGCAAGTGTCGTCTGACGACGCGTCTACACCTCTCCACCCGACTACAGACCAAGAGACAAGCTTGCAGACAAGAGGCAAGAGACAAGAGACAAGAACTGGACCTTGTCGAGCTTGTGCTCCGTGGAGCACAACGCTCGGAGCGCAAAGTCCAGACCACAACCACAACCACCCCAGCCGGCCGGCTCGCTCGCTGGCTCCAACTCTTTTCTTTGCGTGCTTGCTTTTTTTCTGGGGCTCTGGGGCTCTGGGGCCCTTCTTTCTTTGGCTTTTTGCCACGCACGGAAGCGAGTTCCCAGCGATGATCAAGGATCACTCATAGGGTTGTAAAGGTTGTCTGGAGTTCTGGCTTCGTTTGGCCTCTGTGGCTGTCTCATTTCATTGTTCTTGTTGAAAGGTTGTGTGTACTTTTGCAAATCCGTTAATCCCCCCAATCCGCGAATCCACCAATCCAGCAACGAGCCAACGATTTCAGACATTGAGAGGGTTGTCGCCACCCTGCACGTCTGCCCTGACTACTGCCACCTGTTACTTCATAGCCTGGTCCTTTTCAATTTTCAAAACTGTCGCCTGTTGACTATGGACTCCTCTTGCTGCGGGTCATGTCCACGGGCCGGGTCTTGGTGTCGACGCTCTGTTGGGACCAAGGGGGTGTGTGCCGCGCTTCATTAACCTAAAAGCACCAAAAAGCAAAAGAAAGAAAAATAAATAAATAACGGAAACAGAAAACCTGCCGCTGGTTGGCCACCGCTAATGATACGAGCGCGAAAAAAACAAGGAGCATAGGCTCGCACAGCGGGAGGCAGCCAGTAAACCTGCCCCGACCTGAGAGGCAGGAAACAAATAATAAAATAAAAATTCAGACAGACAAACAAAAGAAAAAGAAGAAACGAAACGTAAAATCCTATTCCAGTTCCACACCTTCCACACCTTCCACATCCCGCACCAGCCACTATCCCTGTTTTACTGAGCCACGTAAGATACAGATACATCCGGCACTCTTCTCGTCCTCCTTTGGGCTCCACGATAGTATCTCCAATGCGTGGCCCGGTGTCCCTTCCGCTCTAAACCGTACTTTGTACTCCGTACATGGCACTTGATGAGCACCGGTCGCACTGCTCCAGCAAGAGCTGTGTCCACACACCCCCCCCCACTTCGCCTCCTCTTACATGCCCATGCCTTGATTGCATCCAGACCCAAGGTGCCTAACCCTGATTTCGACTCGGGATGAAAACAAGCACGGCCTAAAAAGCAATTCTTCAGTTCTGCAAGTTGAGCGATTGAGCAGAGAGAAGAGACGAGAGGAGACCGCATGAGTGAGGTGGCAAAGACCGTATCTCCAACGATCCCTGGAAAACAAGAGTCGCCCCTTCCCTACCCGTCGGCTTGCACCGCTCTTGCACCTCAGTCGCTCCTTCCTCCTATAACCGCCAACCTGTCGCTTGGCCCCGTCGCTCCTCCCTGGTATATATTGCTTTCACCGTCTGTTCAAAGCAGAACAGTCAATGCGTTGGAATTGAAAAGGGGATGGTCGGTCTTTGCCTTTTATGACAACACAAGCTCCAACACCCTCTCAACGACAACAGCTTCAACAACAACTTGGCATCTGCACGAACACGAATTGAGACATACTGATCGACCAGGCCGGGGCCGGGATACCACACGATCCGGCGAACCTCCTCAGATCGGCAGTTGGGAGCAGGCACCAGCTCAAGAAGCTTGAAGGCACCATCTCACTCTCTTGAAGCGGTTTTGGTTGACCTGTTCTGTGCATCGCGCATAGCTCTAGCTAGAACCCTCTTCCCATGGCCGACCAGACGAGCCCACGGGGACCACCACCACCACTGGTCCCAGTTGAGGCTCGTCAACAAGAACAAACGCAATCGAACCAGATTCAAAATAACCAACAGCAAAGCACACCTGCGCACTCACCGACGAGTCCATCTTCGACCTTCCACCAACACCCGCCCCAACAGTTTTACTCACCTCCGTATCAGACCCCGCAAGACCCGCGACACCCACAGCACCCCCATCCGCAACAGTTTGCGCACAGCAACATGCAACAGCCCTACTACCGACCGCAGGGGCCGGGCGGTGGCCCGCACCATCATGGGCCCTACGATATGCACGGAATGGCACAAACCCTCCCGCAAACGGATTACCGGCAGCAGCAGCAGTACGGCAGCCCAGGAAACCGCGGCGGACCTCGTGGCTATACCCTGGGGCCCGGCGTATCGCAAAACGCAATCGGACATCCTGGCCAGCAATACGTGACTCACGCGGGCGGGATGCAACATACATTCTACATGCCCCAGCAGCAACCGATGATGGGACAGCCTTACTACGGAGGCGGCACTGCCCGATATGGAGGCGGAAATAGCGGCGGCTACAGCTTCTACGGAAACCAAGCACCGACACCGGCAGGCTACTACTATCCGCAGCAGCCGGGGCAATACACGCACCAGCAACATCAATACCAACACCACCAGCCGAAGCATCAGCAGGGTAGCATGTCTGGGAGCAGCGCATCTGGAAACTTCGCACCCTCTTCATACACACCCAGACGACCTTCACAGCCCTTGGTTGTTACCAGCAACCCATTGTCAGACGGTGTTGACGGTTCGCCGAGACCAGACCAACATCAACAGCCCCATCCAGGTAAGCATAAAAACTATGCAGCTGACGTGTTAGGAGACGAAGCAACGCGAGACCTCGATAGACCAAAAGAAAAAGAAGAAAAAAAAAAAGACCACAAAGCGGACGACGCATTGATGAGGGAAGGAAGAATTTGCGAAGTTTCGCGGCATTTGCGCCAGTGTTTTGGAACAATACTTTTGCAAGGACACTATCGACTTACTAAAACCCGCTATTTCCCTTGTTATAGGACAGACATCCAGCGTCGTACGAGGACCGCCTCGCAAGCCGAAGCAAAGTGGTAAGTCACAACAGTCGGCGGTTGTTGATGTGATGATGTGTTGTTGCGAAGCTGCTGTTGTGTATTTGCGTACTTTTTATCCGTACTTTTGATGTTTTGTTACATGCGCTAACCCCACGCTTGCATCCGTAGGCCACGCGATCTGGATCGGCAACCTGCCACCACAAACCAACTTGATGAGCCTTGTGCACCATGTCTGCCAACAGACAGATGGCCTCGAGTCACTCTTCTTGATCTCCAAGAGCAACTGCGCGTTCGCCAACTACCCTGACGAGGAGCGTTGTCAAGCGGCGCAACAGAAGCTCAATGATACATGGTACATGTCGGTGCGGCTTGTGAGCCGGCTGCGTAAAAATGCCGTGGAAGGCGCGCGAGGTATCACCGCACCAACTGGACCTACCGCTTTGTCGACGTCTTCGACAGCCAGTTCCCTGGCACATATGGACGGGGGCCCTGCGACTGTAGATGGCACAGACGGCAGCAGCACAGAAAATACTACAACAGCAGACGGTGCCACCGATGTTGATGTAACGGACACACCCAAGCAACCGTCTCCGCAAACGAGTGTTATAGTAGACGGCTCTGGAAAATCCGGTGCAAAACTACGGGCAGCAGGCTACGAAGTGGAACGTGCTGCCGCGGCTGCAGCAACTCCTGCTGCCGCAAAGAGTGACCGCTATTTTATTTTAAAGAGTTTGACCGTCGAGGACCTCGAACTGAGCGTTCGGACCGGCATATGGGCAACACAATCGCACAACGAGGAAACTTTGAACCAAGCCTTCAAGGTAAGAAAACTCTTTTCCCTATCTACGATACGTACCGTATATTTCTCTACACATGCACACACGCTAACTGGCTGCAGTCCTCCGAAAACGTGTATCTCGTCTTCTCGGCCAACAAATCTGGCGAGTACTTTGGCTACGCGCGCATGATATCCGAAATCAACCAAGACCCTGCTGCTGCCATTGCCTTTGCACCCACGGCCCAAACGTTTACTGGCGTCGACCTCCCCAAGGCAATCCCAACCGAAGCAACCGAATCTACACCACGCGGCCGTATTATCGACGACTCGGCACGTGGAACCATATTCTGGGAGGCACAACGAGACGATGTCGATAGTGAGGCCGAAGACACAAACACAAAGCAAGAGGAGGATACAACAACAGACGGAGTGGATGGCACAGATGGTGTCGATGGCACTGACGGAGCTGATGGCGTCGATGGAACAGATGGCACTGACGGCACTGATGACGTTGACGGCACTGACCGTACGGACGGCGCAGATGGTACAGATGGTATCGACGGCACGGATGGAGTGGACGGTGCCGACGAGACCAAGGCATGGGGCAAACCATTCCAGCTCGAGTGGCTTTCGACAGCACGCCTGCCCTTCTACCGCACCCGGGGCATGCGAAACCCGCTCAACTCCAACCGCGAGATCAAGATTGCCCGTGACGGTACCGAGGTGGATCCAGCCATTGGCCGCAAGCTGGCCAGCTTCTTCCACCAGAGCGCCCAGGGCACCTCGAGCAGCCCAGCCACGAGTGCCAGCAGTGGTGGCAAAACGGGCCATTCGTCTACCATCGGCTCGCGGTCGTAACTTTGTGAGGCAGATTTTATAGCATACTATGAGGAATATCGGGGATTCTAGAGATACTTTGGGAAGGAACTGGTCATGGGAGGCGTTCAATACACTGAATGGGGAACAAATCGGCGTCGATGATGCACTCTTCTTTCTTGGCTTCATGATTTCTTGGTATCTTGGGTTCCTTTTTGGGTGGCATGGGGGTTTACATGCCAAAAGTCATACAAAACATATAATTGTATTTTTGTTTTCTTGATTTCACTGACATCCTTGTTCTCGGCTGCATTGCCCGCATTACACGCCCTCAAGCCCCAGACATCCTTGCTTGCAGGGTGCTCATGTGCCTTTGTAAAAGTAATTAAAAAATCTTTCAAAAAATGTACAAGTACCTGATACTTTCTCAATGTGATATACGAGCCCGGAGCCTTTCCTCCAGGGTTTCCCCTCACGGTTTCCTGCGTTTCCTGCTTGCAATCCTTGACACAAGTAAGCCCAAGCGAGCATGCACTATATCGTGTGACCCAACCCTGTACCAACAAATCAACACTCCAAAAGTTCGACTATAGTTGCCGTGTTCCGTCACGTGTGGGGAGTATAAAAAAGAGGTAGTAAATGCTAGACGGAGTGAAAAAGTGCCGTGCGAAGCTACAAAAATATTGGAGAATGTTATTTTCCCCAGCAATGCGGTAACAAGCAGAGGGAGCAACGTCGAAAAAGAGCCAAGGAAGCTCCAAAAAACAAGTTCTCGCAAGAAAACCGATGACGAAACCAGACCCTGATTGGCACTGCCGCCCAGAGTGTGGGGCGCCAATCCATCCAAAATGGAAAGAGGGGAGTGCATGACACAAGCAGACAAGCTGACAAGGTAATAAGTGGAAGGGCTACGGCGAAAAGGGACTAGCCGCTTCTAGGAATAGAAGTGACGGAAACACAAGCGACAGCAAGCAGAAAAAGCGCGGGGTTTTCTGGAAGGTGCAATGGGGAAAGAACAGGTGCACTAACCAGGTGTTGGAAGAATTAGCCTCTTTGAGTTTATCAGGGACCTTCCAGGGGCTAGGCCTGGAGGAAGGAGCTATGGAGGCAAAGAGGCAAGAGACAGTCGAGCTGCTTCTGTGATATGCAAACAGCATCAGAGCATCCAAGAGAACAATAGCTAGTAGCTAGGAATAACAAGAGAAAGTGAGTAACAACGAGTAAGGGTGAAGCTGCTCCAACATGTGTCAATTACAAAGCTCGTTTGAGAGCTTCCCCTGAATTCCCAGGGAACAATGACAACGGCCTCCCAGTCGGTGAGATTCCAGTGCTCTGATTGGCTGGAGCTGACAGAAGCTTCTCGAACCTTCTGGGGTTAGCCCGTCGCCCCTACCACTTTCACCCCATAGCACCTGAAAGAGCTGTAAAGAAGCCCCTGGAACCGTTGGAATAGTGCTTGCCTCAGACAAACCTTCCTAAACGAGGTCTTAGCCGCGCATATGGTAGATTCAGGAACCATCGACGAGCATCGAGACCACGAAATCACCATTTCCAATCTCGCCTCCGCTTAGAAACCCCCAATGATTCTAGCACCATTCGCTGTGATTGCGTACCATTTCTCAGCCTTTTCCAGCAAGGCAACCAGCGAATATTGCGCCATGTACGGTAGATTCGGGAAGAATGGCGAGGCTTCGATGGCCAAAGAGGCCGTGGCCTCTTTCAGTATAAAGAAGCCATGAGCGCTTGCTCTTGGATGGTTTATGTTTTTGTTTTTCTCATCCTCATCAGAACAACAATCTTCCAAGACATCTCTTTGAGACACAAACCTCAACACTTATTACAAAATCTTTCAGCATTCCCTTCTTCACCATCCCCAACCAGCACCACACCACATCCATCAAGATGCCTTTCTACCAGCGCGCATTCTTCAACCCGGCTGCTGCCGACAATGCTTTCACCAACATCTTGCAGCTGATCAACGATATTGACAGCTACCAGCGCGAGGCATCCCCCGCCGCTGCCCCCGCTTGCAAGCCCCAGCCTGCTCAGGCCCAACCCCAGAGAGTCTGCAAGCCCCGCCATGAGCACCACCACCGTCGGTCTGCCGGTGGCTTGAATAGCCTGTTTGGTGCTGCTCCCGCCCGGCCCTTCAACCCGCGCTTCGATGTCCGCGAGACCGAGCACACTTATGAGCTGCACGGCGAGCTTGCTGGCGTCGACCGCAAGAACGTCTCGCTCGAATTCACTGAGCCCCAGACCCTGGTGATCAGCGGCAGCATTGAGCGCAACTACACCACTGCCTCTCCGGCTGCTCCTGCTGCCGCAGCTGTCCCTGAGGCTATCGCCGACACCCACTCCGAGTCGGACGGCGAGGACAATATCCTGCCTGACGGTGCTCGCACCCCTGCCGACGAAGACGAGCCCTTCACCGAGATTAATGCTCCCCGCTCTCCCTCACCCGCTCGCAGCCACCGTGCCACTGTGACCGATGAGGCTACTGAGGACGCCCTGGAGCGCGGCGAGGATGTCTCCGCTGACGAAAAGGCTGCCGCTGAGGTCGCTGATCCGGCCGAGTCTGTTCCCGAGGAGGCCGAGACCCAGCAGCCCGCTGCTCCCTCTGAGCGCTACTGGTTCCAGGAGCGCGCTGTCGGCGAGTTCAAGCGCGTCTTCAACTTCCCCGTCCTGTTGACGAGGCCAGTGTCCGCGCCAGCCTGGACAACGGCATCCTGAACGTGTCGATCCCCAAGGCCAAGCGCGAGACCCGCCGCATTGTGGTCTTTTAAATGATTTGTCTTCTGTTCACTACTAGCATTTCATGATCGCATCTCATCATTCAGCATCGGAGTTTTTCGCGTTGCCTTTCACATTCTTTTTACATCTTTGGGATTTACATTAGTGGCGGAGGATTTTAATTAGAGGTTTTCCTTTGTCATTTTGTCTTTAGGTTATTATTCTGAACACGAGTTCTATTTCTTTGGCTAGAAATGGAAAATACAAATAATACAAAAACATTATCAAAAATAAACAAGTTCCATCTTTTTGCCATCTTTTTGCATAGTGATTTTTTAGGACTCTTCGTGACTAGATCTTTTTTCTTCTTTTCTTTTCCCCAATTCATAGCCTTTCAAATGAGGAATAAAATATGTGCCATATCAAAACAAAGTCCTGCATGGCCCTCTTGCCCAACGTGAAGTAACAAATGTGTAAAATATATAAAGAGAAATTGAATATCAAAAAGATCATCAGAATGTCCGTCTCAACATAAAAAGTCCTACAAGTCCGTAGTATTTACGAGGCTTCTGGCCGAGTACCGCGAGACGCGCTTTGATCGGTCCCGGCGTCGGTCAAGCCCTGTATTGTGGCACTAGCGACCAATCAGCAGCGCTGAAATACACTACAAGGAGCTGTAAAAAATGACGTTCTGGTGCTGGGCGGGGGCTTATTAGAGCGGGGGCCCGGCGGGCCAAGCACCGCACATGTTGGGAAGGCGCGAACGAGCGATGGTGCAAGTGCCGGCGTCAATTTCGCCGATCGGGGCACGGCAAATGTTCAGGACTTGGGAGACATCAAATACTCCTGACTCTTAAGGATATAAAGAAAAACAATATATAGTGCCAAGACGTTTCGCACACAGCTATTGTGTACCATTAGTTTTCTAGAGCAACCGCTCTCTACTTTCCCTTACACCTTCACACACACACACACACACGATGACGAACATCCCTCGCTTCGGCCGCATCCAGCGGCTTTCATGATGCCGGCGCCTACGATGCCTACCGGCCGTCATACACAGACGAGGCCGTGAATGCCTTCCTTGGAAAACTGATCGATAGCACTGCCAGCCAGCCGCTTAAGATTGTCGAGATCGGTGCCGGTACCGGCAAATTCACAGAGGCTCTGTCGCGCAAAGCTGCGTCTGGATCACCAGCTCTGGACGTTGTCGCCGTCGAGCCGCACGAGCAAATGCGAGCACAGCTGGCTGCCAAGAACTTGCCGCATGTTACTGTCGTCAATGGACACGGCGCCGACCTGGGCACGGTTGCAGACGGCACTGCTGATGCCGTCATCGTGGCACAGGCATTTCACTGGTAGGTACATCACAGATAGAATATTGACGATGTGAGCAAGTCACTAACAGCTTAGGTTTGACAATCTTGAGGCACTCACGGAGATTCACCGCGTGCTGAAGCCCGGTGCTTTTGTGGGTGTCATCTGGAACATTGAAGACTGTAAGTCACTGTCTCACTGAGATGTCACCTGGATACTTGAAATACGTTGCGAAAATGCCATAGCTAACACCCTCAGACAACAAGCCTTACGCCTGGCCTGTCAAGGCTGCTTGGGAACAGGGCCTCAACGACCTCATCTACTCTCTCGCCACCGACGGCAACCCGCCGCTTCCGTGACGGCAAGTGGCAGCAGGCCTTTGTAGAGGCGGCCAAGCCCCAGAGTAACGGCAGCCCGCCTCTTTACAGTGCTCTGGCCGAACGACCGCGTTCAATGGACCGTAAAGCTTGCACCCGAGGCTCTGTGGAAGCGTCTCCTCACTCTCAGCCAGATTGCCAACCTGCCCGAGACCGGCCCAACGACGAAAAAGAAGCCGCCGACGGCAAGGCCCAACCGACATCGCGCGCGACTGTGCGTCGGCGGTTTGATGCTGTGCTGGCACGGGACGATGTGGCGCGCGATGCCAATGGCGAGGTGACCATCCATGCAATTACCTACTTTGCATGGGCTCAGAAGATCTAGACAGGTATACGGGTATTATCTGGATAGTGGGATAAGGCTCTTTAAGGATGCAGTATTCAAAATGAAAACGGTTGTGTATAACTGGATTCGCATGGAAGGTTGAATCTCTTTGTGTTTATCACATTTTTGTTCATAATATTTGGCACCGAGCCACATAATGAGTTTGAAAATAAATATACTCGTGAATTTTGAAAAAAGTGAACAGCTGAGTAGCAGCAAAATATGCCGCTAGTCGCAAGATACTGCTGCTTCTGCCTGCATGAGATTTGCAAACGCAGCGAAGCGGCATGCCAACTAAATGCAGCCCATTTTTCGGCTCGCTCATAAGCAATCAATCAAACATGAACCTTCTATGCGTCGGCCGAGATGTACATGACTGTGAAAAATGTTAGTATGCGCCATAAGGTAAGGGATGGTGCGGCTCTACTCAGAGCCCCCCTGGGACGCTCAAACTCACCATTATTGCCGCGCACAAACGCGTCGCCGTATGTCCTCCGCTTCACACCGTTGACGTACTCCTCCGTCTTCTCCAGCGCAAATGTTCATGTAGCCGTCCACCGACTGCAGCTTCGCCCTTGTAGACCACGCCCGAGTTCAGCTTCACCACGACGGCGCTGCCGATAATCTCGCTGAGGAAGGCGCTAGGGTCCTTGCCCTCAGCCTGTCCCGCTGCCGTTCTCCATATTGCGGGATGTGAGAGGTGTGAGAGAAGATGAGAATGAAGAGTGCTCTAGCGGTCGTTAGTCGTGATATCGTTGAGATGATGCGATGAGCGAGGAGTGAGCTCTCACGTTTGCTGCAGTTGCACGGTCGCTGTGGGTGGCGCGTGGGCAATTATCGTCTAGTAGTGCCTGCGAATGAGTCCTGTAGTACCAGACAACTCAAATTTGTCATTAATTCGTGGGCTTAGTCGTCGTGGGTTGCTGTTGTGGTGCATTGCCGTTTGAGAGCTTCAAGGTGATGGTTCGCGCCTTCCCTGTTCGTGGACGTTGGAAAATTGGTTAGCGGGATGCACGTTAGTCAAGCGTGTGCCTACTGAACGCGAGACGTTCGCAATATTACATAAGCCTCCATATTCCGACCCCGCTGGAGCATCTGATCATTGACCGCTCCCAAGGCTGTCTCTGACCGGCTGCTTTTAGAAAGGCTTCCGTATTTTGTTTCGAACCTCACCTTGCACTAAACGGTCGCAACTTCCATTCTTAACCAAACGCACGCTTTCCTGACTTTTCGTTTGTTCAACAACTGCCACACAGACACGATAAAAATCCCAAATTTACATGTTTTCGAGACAAAGAGCTTCTTCCTTTCGCATCTCACACAGCCTTGTTTCAGACAGCTTGCTACTCGATAGACATTCGGACCACCATTTACCCCAGACTCGGTGAAGCTCGGCATTTAATTTTCAGCATTCCGACTAACGAACAGATCGAGCTCCGCAAACTGGGACTTCACCACCGCGGCTGTTCAATTCTCGGCACCAGTTGTGCTTCTCTTCAAGGACATCTTTTGACGCATTGGCCGCAAAGCGCCTTATACGGCGCCCATTCTCCGACCATAGCGAGGCGCGGAGATCGCATCGTCGCAGGAGCAGCTTCCTCAGAGCAGCCCGGTTGGGGGGCGACAAACAACAGCCACACTGGCGGACTCTCTCCCGGACCATAGAAAACGTCGTAAGACGGCTCACGGCACCGCCAAACTCGGAAGCGAACGGCGGGCCGAGCAGTAGAATCACTAGGGCAAGCGCCGCAGCAGCTGCCAGCGGAAGCGCAATACAGAGCCAGAGCCAGAGCCAGACGGCGGATGGACCTAGCATGCCCAACCACCAATTTCCAGACTCTTCTTCCCATTTCTTTTGCACAACATGGACGTTGACGGCGCCGATGCCAGCGGCAGCAACTCTGGCGGCGTTGAGGACTGGACAAAGCACGAGAGCCTCTTCAACTCACCACGGTCAATAGCCGGCGGTTCTGCCATGCCACCACCGCCAACCGCCAAACAACCATACACTCGGCCAAACTCCGTCACCAAACGCACAACGCAGCGTTATTTCACCACGACCGCTCTCAACTGCCCGCCAACCCTCTGCACAACGCGACTCCATGTCACACTCTATTATCGGCGCGCCATCTTCGGCGGCAGGCACCACGACAGTCGCACAAACAGCACGATCCAAGGAGCGCGAGCAGCTTATGAATGGACCGCTGATGTTTCGGTGAGTGGTTTGTTTTAAGGGAAGTCTTGAATGAGCTGGAGACGCTGGAGAGTGAGAGAAACGCTCTGGCGCAACTCGAGATGGACTTGATACTGACCTGAGAATGCTCTAGAATCCACTCTCTATAGCTACCATCGTGATCCGATGCCGGGAGTTCTTTTATTTCATGCCAACCTGCTATGCAAGGACTCGGACTACTTCACCGTTGCCTACGTGGTGGCTTCGCCGAGGCCGAGACCCAGCGTGTCGAGATCAACGATGATGACGTTTCTGTTGAGGACTTTGGCCTCTGGGTCGACCTGCTGTACCGCAGCCACTTCCAGAAGCCAGAGTCGTTTCTCCTACGCAAAGGAAGAGACCGGTGGCACTCTATCTACCATGCAGATTCTTGACTCTGTGGAAAGCTTCTTCGGATCGCTTTTTGAACCGTGATCTAGCCCAGATGGCCGAGGAGAGCCTTCAGCACCGCCTCTCTCTCTACTCGGTTGAGCAGTGGCGCAAGCTCTACCGTACCCGACCATCGAACGATATCCGGTCGCGCGTCGGCCGCCTGCAGGATGCCTACCGCTACTGTGTTGAGCAAGAACTGCCCTTTGTTAAGGACATTGTCAACGCTTGCGCCAACTGCCCTGCCCAGGTCTTACGCCGACTGTGCACCGCTGTTCGAGGTGGACTTCATGATGCTGGTGTCACAGCGCATGATCATGGCGCATGCAGACAATGCTCTCATTAGCAAGGACCAGCGCATCGGATCCGGGACAAAGACTAATGGCAACGGTGCCCCAGGCGCCAGCAACGATGGCCGTACAGCAAGCGGAGCAGCCGCGTCTGGATCTGCATCCGACTTGGCGGGGATCTAGAGTACATATACCGGAGCGTTGATTGCACCCGCCTGGTTATAGCTTCTTCCATTTGCTTTGCGTTTCTTTCGTCTCATTATACCATTATCATCCTTGGCTTCATACCCCTGGCTCCATGTCTTCTCATTCACCTACACTTGCTGCGGGATATTTGTTCTAGGCATGTGTGAGCACTGCCGTCTTTGTGGGCTTGTATGAAGACCTCCATGAGATTATCCAAGCAATGTTTTAGTGGTCGGTACATCTACTTAGCTTAATACATTTTTTTTTTTTTTTTTTTTTACTTTCTTATCTTTTCACAGAAAGCTGGTTTGGGCAGTGCCTCTTGCAAGAACGCGACAAAAGAATGGTAACCATTATCGCGTAAGAGGTATGGATAAAAGTAATAGAATGGAGTGATACCATTCCTTGATATACAAAAAAAAAAGTACCAAAGAGATGCTATATATGTGTGATTGTACAGTGCTGTAAGCCGAAAAAAGAAAAGAAAAGAAAAGGTGCGTCGCTAAGTATGATGTACATGGAGAGCGGATATAATAGTTTGTAAACAAAAAGAAAAAGGAAAGAAGGAGCTTGTTGCTTGAATGTCCAAGCCTTGTATGCCGCCGCCGCCGAAGCCCACTCGGCGTCTCACCACCCCACACGCCTTTTTCACTTACTCCGCCTGCTGCTCCATGTGCGTCGGCAGGTTGTAGTCGGCATAGTCGGCGTGCACAAAGGCGCGGTCGACAATCGGCACCGACTCAATAACGTACTGCAGACTCTCGCTCAGATCGTGGCTGTCCTTAAGGGACATGTTGGCGTCGAGCACAATATCGACTTCCACAATCAGCTTGTCGCCAGCGTGGTACGCCTGTAGGCCCTGGATGGCCTTGATCGTCTTGGCAAATCGCAATAGTCAAGTAGAGCACTAAGCAGATGTCAGTGAATGGTCAAATAATAAAGAAGCTAGGGCTTGGTCTTACAGATGTTTCGCTGATCCGCAGTCGCGGAGAAGCCAGAAAGATGCTTAATGTGTTCGACAGACGTCCGGGACCAGTTGTAGATGACAACGAGGGACAGCAGAAGACCACCGAGGGCATCGAGCCACCAAATACGGCAGTAGAAGCCAACTGAATGGCTTGTTAGTATATCGTATTTCACAGTTGTAAATGCATTTCCTGTAACATACCAATGGGGAATGCAATGGAGCCGGCGTTGAAGATAACATCCGTCATAAGCATCGGCGGCCAAGGCTTGCACACTCGAGTTCTTGACCAGTCGGCACCAAAGCCAACAGAGGCCCTTGATAACGACTGTGCTTGGCCATGATAATAATGGCAGGAAGGCCACTGGAGATGTGGTGTTAGTAAAAGCTCACCCAGATATGCAAAAGAAAAATAAAGAGAAAACAAAGACCACATACAGTTCAATGATCTCGTGGTTCGTCTGATGCCAGCCGCTGTACGGCCTGTAGCGTAACCTGCACAAATGACGTGATCATGATAGTCGACAAGAAGTCCAGCACACCCAACGCTCCAGTCTTCGACGGCCCACGGAGGTACCGGTACTGGTCCTGGTTGCTAATCATCCATGTTGTTGTCCACACAATGGCAGTCGACAAGAAGTCCAGCACAGCGTCCACCAAAACTGGCAAGGACGGAGATGGACGGCACGGACACAATAACAGCCGTCTTTCCGGCCAGAAGGATGGCATTGGCGACCAGGTTGATGTAGATGGCCAAAGTCACAATGGGCGCAGAGCTGTCCACATTCTCATCGTCCTCAAGCAGCAGCGGGATATCGGCCAGTGTCGGGGACTTGCTGCCAGGACCACCGTCATCATTCGCGCCATCGTTGTTGCCACCGTTGGCCGAGGTCAGGCTGGACGATTGGTTGGAGGTGTTGGTCGAGCCGTAGGGGTCGACAGGTAATTGCCAGTAACAGAGGTCGTCGAGCCGCCGTTGCCAGTGGCTGTGGCTCCCGCCGACTGCTCGCGAGCGCGAGCGGCGGTACTCGTCATCGTCATCCGGGTCGTTGATCGTCCTCGTCGTCGTCCTCCTCGTGCGCCTCAAGCAGAGGCGTAGTCTCGGCGGGCGGTAGATGCCCTTGGGGGTCCGGTTGACTTTCTTGACTGCCGCCTGTGTCGAAGGGCTGGCACCCGTCACACCAAGACGGGCCACCTCGCCGCTCCTGCAGCTGGCGAAGCCCGTGTTGGACGGCGACACTGACCAGGCTCTTCGCTGATAGTAGCTGGGGACAGCCACGTTGCGGTTCGATGCCGAGTGCAACTCGTTGTACTCGTTGAGCAAATCGTGCGGCAGCGACGAGTTCAACAGCCGATCAATGTACAGGTACTGCTGGATCAGCATGTTGTTCCGCTCGTAGTACTCCCGCAGGGGCTGCGTCATGGCGCGCAGTTTGCTCCTCCGACTTTCCAGTTACCTTCCCAGGATACCGCTTGGCCCGGCCAATCAGGCGCATTACTGCGCATTCTGCGGGTTGTTGAGGATGGCGCTGAGCCGGCGGTCGTCGTGCAGGCGGCGAGCATCCTCCTCGTCGCTAAACGTGTCGCGGTGCCCCAAGACCGAGCCAGCCGGCGTCATCATACCGAGGGCGTCAATGCACCGCCAGCCTCCTCATCGTCTCGGCCGTAGTGCAAGTTCGAAGACGAGCGCCGGCGCATCAGCGAGGCCAGGGACCTGCCGCGCGGCGTGTACGGCTCCTCGTGCCAGCAGAGACGAGCCCTGACGGTGAATATGGGTAGGGACGCCATCACGGGAGCTGGAGTTGGGTCGTCCCAAGGTGAACTGGGACGTGGTTCAATGTTTGGAGTTGCCGTCGTAGCTGTGTTTCCAAATCCGTGGAGCTGGAGCTTGTGGTCGAGGCAGGTACGCGCAGCGGCGATCAACGTGACTCGCCCGCGTGTACACTGCAACCTACCCGCTTTGGGAAAGAGCGACGGACAGCACAGAATAGAACGGAAGGCGGCTTGGATAAGCTCCAAAGAATGAAGCCTTTTAAACAATGATCGTGATATTGAGGAAGCAGCTCCATAAATCCAAGCAAAAAAGAACAAGGGAAAAAAAAATGAAAACACAAAGTGAGGTTGTATCTGTAAGTAAAACCAACAAAGGGAACTAGACCAGGCCTAGGCCCCACGTCAAAGACCAAGAAAAAAAAAAGCTCAGGCCTCAAGAAAACTCCGCAAGCTGGAAAATAAGCCAAGCTAAGAAAAGAAACGAACTGCG
Source organism: Sporothrix variecibatus (assembly GCA_016097105.2). Lineage (NCBI taxonomy): Eukaryota > Fungi > Ascomycota > Sordariomycetes > Ophiostomatales > Ophiostomataceae > Sporothrix > Sporothrix variecibatus. Next base: position 3,358,560 of record JADMNI010000001.1, on the reverse strand, counting down.
CCAGGCTGGGCGAATGGGCCAAAAAAGACGCGTCCAAACAAATAGAGAGAGAATAAAGGGGGTTCGTGTCTGATAAGATCCTGACATCCCACAGGATGGAGATGTCGATACGGGAATTGAATTTCCCTCGCCCTCCCTCCAAGCCACTTGTCGGCCCACGTGATACCGTGCTAAGACTTTTTTTATATTCTTTTTTATGCCAAGGGGAAGGCGCCTACGCTTGGCTTTACGATGGCTCCTGCCTCGCGACGCATCAACTTCGCAAATGATTGCCTCAGCTACAATTTTGGCAAGGACGTAAAGACATCAAGGAGGCACTTGCCGTTTTTGCTGGTGATCGCAGCCAGACCATCGTCACAAGTTTTAGCGGCGGACAACTCGGGCAAGCGCATCTCCGTCACACTCCAGCGGGCAGCCGCGGCCTTTTTTTAGGTGGGTGCCTTTCAGCAGCACGGGAGAAAGGCGCGCTAGAAAGCGGAGAGCATCAAAAGAGGTCGAAGAACGGAGGCCGCCATACTAATTCGAGCTTAATTCTGGGCAATCTCTCGGTCGGTATGAACTGTGCCTGTTCCTTTACACAATTATTAAAAAAAGCGTGCAGCATATTCAGGGACGAAAGGGAGATGGGATCTTCGTCAGGCCCTGTCTTGGCAGGAGCCTGCCAAAGTCGAGGCATCTGAAGAAGGAGCGATCGAGCAATCAGATGCGCTCATAAAACCAAGGAAGGAACGACTTGCGTCGTCATCGTTGCGTTGCGACTGCCGAAAATCTACAGTGTACACATACACATGGTGAGGACGAGAGCGGCATCAGATTGAGCCGGTCCACGATAGGAACGGAGATGGCAACCGGAACATGACGAACCGGTTGCTCCGCGGTCTCTCCTTTCTTTCCCTCTTCCACTCGTTGTCGACACCGAACATTTTCGCACCGGAAATCTCGTGCGAACGAACCTCTCCCCACTCACGGCACCATTGTTGACTCGAGGCATTTGTGGCTGAAACAACAGCGCTGACCCAGGCGCGCATTCCTCAACCCGTTGGCGGATGGAGCAACTTTGCATTCCAGCAATCGAAGATGCCCAAGTGTTCTTGGGAAAAGATGGAGCAAGACGACGTCACGCTCACACCGAGATCAACGATCGACTTGCTGCACCTAGAAAGGCGGACTCATTGACTCGTGGACTACCACCAGCAATTAAGTTCTTGTGTGTCTCCTCGTGTCATGCGTGGCTTTTGTTGAGAATGCGCTGGTCGGGGAACGCTGCGCTTCTGCGCTCTGCACTTTTGGGAGTGGCCGAACTGCTGCTGGCAGTGCATGTGCGCACGTTGAAGAGGAGGCAGGAAACCGTTTTTGGCCAGGACCATGGATCTTGCGAGGAACTACAGGTGCTCGAAACGCACGCAGAGGGCAAGAACATGCACCTTCAGATGCAGAAAAATAAAGAGGCAAGGCCGAAGATGCGACGAGGCATGGTGCATCGAGTATCGCGAATCGACAGCCAAAAGCGAACAAGCAGTGTGCTCGAGATACACAGCATTGCCAGCAACAGATGCAGGGTCCGGGGCTCCTCTGCAAATTATATGTGTGGACAGGGAACGGCCAGTAATACAGGGCAAGGAGTTGACAAGTAGATTGTATCACGGCAGGCCTCAATACAAGTGTATTCAACAGCTCACTCGCCATCCCGTGGGAAGACGTCGTCACCGTGACGATCCTATCCTGCTACTCCGCAGAGAAAAGTAGCTGGACAGGACCGCCATGCCAGGATACAGCACCTCGCGATCATCATTCCCCCGGCATATTTTAACTCGCGGCCTCGCGTTGTGTGACGGACTGAAACGCATGTTAGTAAGGACAGAAAGACCATGCGAGGTGTAAACAACGGCTAGAAGTACATATGTATCGATGAAAATCAACCTGCGTATCACCGGTTGGGGCCAGGGCGTTGGAACTCCACCCACGGCTGCATCGTTGACGATATAGGATCGACACCTGCTATCTTCCTAGCTGCCATCTAAACGCAGATATACGACGTATGGCTACAGGACATGTACACGTTGTAGACTTGCACGGTATCTTCAGCGCTTTCGGCTGCTCTCCGTGGCCTCAAGCTGTCCAGCTACTTGCTACTTATACCCAATTATTGAGCATGGAACACCGCGTCAAAAACTTGTCCGGTGGCACATCCTGTTCGTATTACTGCCATTATTTGCCCTGTCACGTAACGCGTGAGTGGTGCCGCAGCGAAAGCGAGCATAAAAATAATATCCCTACAAAATAAAAGTTACGGGGCATGGAAAGGCATAAAGAGACGGAAAGAGTGGACTCGAGAAAACAGGAATAGAAACCGCGAGGCAAAAAACTGGGGTTGGGTCGAGAACGTCCTCAACTTTTGTGATTTTTGCTGGCAGGCAGGATGCGGATGCAGATAAACTGGAGCTATTAGAGTTCCACTGAACAAGGGATGCGGAATAGAAGCGTGGTTTACGACGTATCTGTCTTGATTTCTTGATTTACGGGAGTACTAAGCTGTCCAAGACAAGTCATCACATAAGATACCCCCCGAAAATCCTACAACAGGCAAATTTTCTTCTGGAAACGGTATGTCACAACGACAAGATAGAAAGCAAGGGGTGGTGGCCAAGCGGCAGATCCGGTTGCGGTCAAAGAGATGGCCGAGAGTGTGGGCGGTCCGGGACGGAGAACAAAAGAGCAAGAATGGCTTTTTGACTGGAAGCCAGCGCAGGGGTTCAGGGCCAAAAGGAACCACCGAAAAATCAAACTTTTATGCAAAGAGAGACAAAAGAGAAAAACAAAACTCGTGAAAAACTCAAAATGCACCCAAACTGGGCAGCTTCGCGTTTCCCGCTATCAACTAATCCTTGTCCGATGCCCTGTCACCTGCAGGCCAAGCTCGAATACGCATGCAGCAGTGACCAACAGGGGTAGCGGCAAGTGGTCAATTCTAGACGGCCAAAAAAAAATGTCACTGAGCACTAAAATATCACTACTAAGATGCATGTCTTTGAAGAAAGGGGAGCCCGGTAAGAAGAAAATTTAATGAAAAATCGGAACAGCGTGGCAGATCTCATACGATGCATAAAAATAGAGCCCAAAACAGCTGCAGGAAAAAGTCTGATATGTGGGCTTGTGGACGCGGGCGGTTGTGCGCATCCAAGCAAAAGCAAAACCCAACAGGTCACAACATAGACAAAAAAGGGGTAAGAGGGCTGAGTGAGGTGGCCGAAACCTTACAGCGGCTGTATTTTTGCAGGTCTGTGTTGGCCGTTTTTGGTCAGCTGTAATATACGGTATCTCTTGGTCTGTTTTTAAATTTTTATGAGTTTGAAAAATTATGTGAATACGTTCGTCATCAAATCGGCCGGCCGCGAAAATCCCATGATAAGGCAATGGTGAGGATTTGTTCACTGGCACGAGCTTGCGTGCCCGCGTCCACATCCAACATGTCCAGGGATGGTCCCGCAAAGAGCACCGAAAGTTTCCAACCTTTTCTCAACATCTTTGACAATCTACGGCGAGTACGGAGGTACTCCGTATTCTAATCGCTCCTCTGATCTACGGAATACACACCCTCCGTATTCAGTTTCCTCGCATCCTTGCCGTACTCCGGACATGACGGAAAACGTCAAAATGCAATCGAAGAATAGACGAAATGACCGCCCCCCTTCACCTTAGTCGCCGCCAACTCTGGCGATCCCTGCAGAGCTGAACACCACCCGGCGGGCTGGCCAGCCAAGCCCAGACGAGGCACACCACACGTGGGCCCTGAGATGCAATGAAAAGAGCAAAGAGTGTGCAGGCGCCTGTGAGCCATTATTTCTTCTTTTTTTTCAGCGACAAAATGCACCACCACCAGGGTTCAAGCACTAATTTCACAAACCTCATTGCCCCCGGACGACCCCTGCTCGCTCAATCTACCGGTATGTGTTTATTATGTTCCCCTTGCCGGCCCCACAGTCGCAAGCGATCTGGCGCGATTCCTTCTGATCAGGTTTTTTCTGGTGCTTCTTCTGTCTTTCTTGTCCGCTGTCCGTTCATTTGTTTGGCTTTTGAGAATCCTTGGTGCCCGTGGCGGGTGCCGCAATGGATGCTACAGTGCACTCCTGGGGTTCCATTCACCATCCGTCCAGGACCTCCCAGACTCGGTTGGCCGTTCGGACAGCAAGGCACATATCCAGCCTAGACTCCAAGCTTTGGATCGAGGGTTATTACGACATGTACAATAAACAGCGCCGGAGTGTTCCATTCGTCGAGGCTTAATAGCAAGTAGTGAATAGGGACAGGCTGTTGACCAAGGAAGCAAGCGAGAAGCTGCATGTACAAGTATATCAAGACAGGCACTGGCAATGAATCTCTTGTGAATACAGAAAGCTCTGGCGGAATTCGCGGTTCGTAAAGACGTAAACACGGAGCAACCATACGAATAGAGAGAGAATGGTCACAGGCCAACCCATCAAAAGCAAAAGACTGCCAAAAAAAAAAAAAAAAAAAAAAAAAAAAAAAAAAAAAAAGCAGTGGCAGTGGCCAGCTCGCCGACATTTTCTAATTTCTCGCAAGAGACTACGAGCAGGGTTTTCGGCCAAGCTAGCGCCACCATCGATAAAATGGAAATTCTAAGCTGCCAAAAAAAAGGGTCCGAATTTGGCAAATCAATAACAACAAAGCGCACAGCTGGCCGCCGAGCAGGGGGGTGGTCACGATAATATTTCCACTCACAAGGCCGTGAGGCCACGCCCGCCTGGGAAGATCCGTCTTTCTTCTTTCTTAGCCTCTTCGTTCTTCGCCTTTTCGGGACAGGCGGATGCTCATTCCCTGGTGAATTTTCTCTCGCATCGTGCTATCCCTCCCAGCAGTGGCTGCATCGGCAACAGGGGATAGGAGCCGTCTGCTGGGTTTGGTTATCTGGACTTTCCCCTTTCGCAGCCAGCCTTGCGCCTCTCAGCCGCTGTCAAAATTGTGATTATATCAAGCAAGCATCACATCGTCCCATCGTAGCATCGTATGGTTGGTTTGTTCGTGTCCCCGGCCTGTCCATAGTATTCAAAAACAACACCGGGCACAAACAAGATTTCCTGTCTCTGGCTGCATGCAGTTTTGTGCAAAAGCTGCAAATGGGGAGCGAAAGGCTTGGCACGGGGATTTGTTGTCTGGGTTTCTGCTCTGTGCTTGTTCCAGTCGAGCGCTCTTTCCGTCCTATCGTGCGCCTGGCTGTTTCTCAACAAAAGCAAGTGCATGCCGGACTTTATTGAAACAGGCCCGATCGTTCCTTCTGTGAGTCCGGCAGCAACTCAGACCTTCTCAGCCTTTCGCTTTTTCTGATGTCTGTTGGCACAGCAAGCGGGAAGGTGCGAGAGTGACAGTTATTCTCAGCGCTGGAAGCCCACCGTCCTGGAACATTGCTTCATTCCAATGCCTTCCAGAAGCCGGAAAGGCAACTACGGAGCAACCGCACAGCACCTCGTATCTGCATTTCTGGGCACAGCCAGGTCCCGAGGCAGGTTTGCGACAGCCACATGAAACAAGAGTTGGAAGAGTGTGCACCTGCAAACGGTCGCCAGACAGATGTGTGGTCCAACTGCTGCTGACTGATGGGCGTGTAAAGGGGCTGGAGGGGTTTGAGGGCTCTTGACATACACGCCGCATCGGGTGCTGCGTAACTGTGAGTACGGCGCACAACCGCTGCATCCTTCTTTTCTTCTGCTGTGATGAGCTTGGCCTGGCCAGGCAAGGCCTCGCTGACAATCCAAGCCACGCCCTGAAAGAAAACCGCCACCGCCGCTCCTTCTCTGCGTGCCCCTGTGCTGTGCCTGGCCGCCCCTGCCCGTTCCTGTATGTATCTTACAGTATCTTGGTTGGAGCAGGTACGACCTAGCAAAACAAAGCCAGCGAGCCTACGAACCAAACTCGAGAATACTGACAGTTTAATTACCCAGATATATACACTACTCGTGTCTTTGATGCGTGTGCAAAAGGCAGGCAGACTGACTGGGCGGCATGCGGGCTTCGTAAAGCGGTTTCTTACTCCGTTCCGGATTTCTACCCCAGTTGCAAGCAGAAGAATGCACTCTAGCGCTGCCATACCCACTAATCCGTACCTGCAATACGAGATCCAGCAGGCTATAGACAAGGGAGAAGACAAGGACAGAAGGACCAACCCACCACCAACACGCCACCAGCGATCACCAGCTGCCTCCGCCATTCCAACCTCCAGGGCACATGTCGAAAATCCCAGCAACGTCCGTCATCGTGTTGATCTTTGGAACTGGGCGTCTCTGGGCCTCGCTGGCTGGTTTGGCCTGGTAAAGAAGGCCGTGGTTGGCCAGCCCGTGCTTGTTCAGCGTCTACAAAGCCAAATCCAGCACCTGCCGTTTTGCTGGTCGCAGTTGCCATCGTGCTGTCGTCTGTCAGTCGCTCCTGCCATCCAACCTGCCAACCATATCTGGCAGCATTCCCTCTACCCACACACGATCGCCCCTGACCCATCTTCTTTCTGCCCCTCGGGGCCTTCCTCACCCACTCCTCCTTCCACTAAGCTTTTTTCAGCTGCAGCTCCTCTTGAAATTTTTGCTCGCCTTGCTGTTCTGGGGCTGGCCTCGCCTGTAGCCTCTGCTGGACTCGGCCTGTGCTTGCTGGCAGTACCCATCGCCATCTTTCAGGGTGCTCTTTCCCGCTGTGTTTTCCACCCTTCGCACGCCGAGCGATCCCCCCACCCCACTAAATCGAAGCGCCCTAAGCCCCTTTCTGTCCTAAAAAAAAACCTCCACTCTTGCCCAGTTGCTTGTTTGCTCCCCTATTTCTGGACTCCTCGCTCCTTCCCATTAACGATAATTGTAGCCCGTACTTTCTCTATTTTATTATTATTTTCTTGTCGTTGCTCCCGGTCCCCCCTGTGCCTCGTCTCATCCCATCCTTCCTTCCTCCCTTTCGTGTTCTTTCCTTCTCCTTGTCCTCCTCCTCTCTTTCCCTCCACCACCAAACGAAACGTATCGTGTACGATTTTCCTCTCTCTCCCAACTTCAGACCTTCGTTTTACACTCTCCGTCTTTTCTATTTTGTTTTCTCTCTCTTTTCTGTTTCCCGTGTCCCTTTTCACACGCCCAATCGTTCTTCCGCATACGGGGTCGACGCACATCGCATCCACTCGCCGGCCATTAATCACAACTACCCAATATTATTACCAGCGACTTCGTCACTTTTTTGTTCTTTTTTTTTCTAATAAACTTTCTTTTCGTTTCTCTTTCTTGGCTCTTTTTCTCGACGCCGTTCTGCCAACCAGCTTCCGTGTCTCTCGCTCAACGCCTTCGTCTCTCCTTGTCCTCCTCGGCAACGTTCTGTTCCCTCGTATAGACGACCTTTTCCCGGCCTCTTCTCGCGTTACCCGCCGCCTTCAGCCGCAGACGATCAGCAAACAAGAAGCAGCAGCGACGCAGCAAACGTCTATCAGCATACACCGACTGTAGCTGCAGACAAGAAGTGCCACCGCTCGTCACGACCGTTCAACGAACCTGCGTCCCGCGTCTTCGCCTGGCCCTCGAATCGAAACCCCCTACTTCGTGCTTCATCCTCTCCTTCTTCGTTCTTTCGAACTTCTTGGCTGCTTCGACCCAGCACCGTGTCCTTCCCACCGCCTGCTCGGTTTCTTCCGCCTCCTGCGCCTTTGTCTCGGTCTTTCAGCCTACATTTATATATACCTTGCTTTTTTCCCGTGTCTCTTATGACCTCGTAATTAAGTTGCACCCAACAGAACAACGGCTCGTGCTTTTCTTCGTTGCGTGTCTCCACGTAAGTCAGCAGCCCCCCAAAACACACAGCGCGCCCAAACACTCTACCCGCTTCTTTCGCTTCTCCTGATCTCTCCGTTCTCTTTCGACGCCCTTACCCCCTATCGTCTTACCCGTCTACAAACACGTTTCCTGGATTTCTGTTTCTTTTTTGCACCCTCTCTCTATTCCTCGGGTGCCTGGCCCGTCTTAACCTCTTGTGATATTGTCCCTTGTTTTTGTCCCTCCCCAGCATCCCACATCAGTGGGTTGTTTGATGTCCTTCTTCTTGTCCCTCCCTATTGTCTGTTGTTTATTGTCTTGTTATCTTTATCTTTCGATCACTTGTCAAACGCTTTGCTTGAATCCTACGACCAGAAAAGAACCGTTCTCGAAGCAAGGCAGCATTGCAGATTGCCGATCTAGAACTTTTTTTTCCCTCGCAGCCTGCTCTCTTCCCGATCTGCATGCACACAATACGAGTTCGTCTTTACGAGCATGAGCACCAACAGCCTAGTCCCATACCGAGCCCCAGCCCAATAACACTGCCCCTATTGCCCAACACTGTATCTAGCCTGTTGAGCCGGTGGCGTGGAAAAGTTTGTGGACTCTGTATCTTTCGAGAACTTTGTGCTCGTTCACATCTTGTCGAGGTCTTGGAAAGAGAGGGTCCCTACTGGGACAACGGCGTCACTTGCGCACAAAGCTATTTCCCCCTCCTATCTTTTTTGTCCTTGCTTTCTTTTTTAGCTTTCCTTGTGTTTCCGCTCCCCTTTCCTCGTCTCTAACCCTCGCGCGCTTTTGAATCCCGGCAGCCTGCATCGTCACACACGTTTTCCCATTTCCACCCATCTTGCACGAAGGAGACACAAAAACAAACTACACACCTACCTCACAAGTTGTGCGGAAGAAAACTGGAAGAGCTGCTTTGCTAACTCGGGTTTGTCCTCACTATGCAGCCGTCCGTCAAATAGCGTCTCCTGTCGCTCTTCTTGCTCAGCCCAGGAACGATACAACGTTCGTTTGCCGCAGTCGATTTTTTTCTCGCTCCCACCGACGCTCGTTATCGAACCCCGGAAGCCCAGCCCACTAGCAACAAAGCCACGACCTCTGTTTTTTTATATTTTGTTTCGTGTTACCCACCAGTTTTCGACCCCTAGTGTCTCGGTTTTATTTTACGCCTTCCACAATAATCATAATAACAAACGACCCATCCGCAACAACTTCATCTCTCACTCGTTGCTGCTTTTCTCGATTGCCCCTTTCCATTCCGGGGGTCTCTTCTGAGCAACCTTTTTTACCTCATATCCCCCTCGACTCTTTCTATATGCCTAGATTTCCAGTCGCCTTCAACCGGCGGAAATCCACCGCCGACAACCTCGACAATGTATCGGTAGGAGGACCGTCCTTTCGCGTGTTGGATCGCTCCGAGGTTGTTTCTGGAAACGACGAAGAACTTTGACGCCCCGAACCCCAACGCTCGCCTGGCCGTCAAGTCCCAGAGCATGCCCAACACCCTGATGGTTGCGGATCCCGAAGACGACAACATCTTTGCCAATCTGAACGTGAATCGGTATGTACCCGTGATGAACCGGCCACCTTTGGACAATTCATGCATCTCAGGCCCCATCCCAGGGTCAGGCTCCATCGCCAGTAAGGATGGCGGTGGGTCCGAAAGGATTGCCGAGCTAGTAGTCGAGCGGTGTGCTAATAAGAAAACCAGGGGCAGCGGCTCATCAAACACGACGAAGACGACGTCTGACAACTCTTCACGCCATAGCAACGTGTCGACAGCACCCTCTTCCGCCGACCTGAACGCACAGCAGCAGCAGCAGCAACAGCAATTCCAGCAGCAGTTCCACCAACAGCAGCAGCAACAACACCAGCAAGAAGATTTCCGGTTACAGAACAAGAAGCTGTACGGTGACGTCCCTGTGCCCCCGATCCCGAAGTCCAACACAACGAGCAGCTTCCTGAAGTCTGCTGGCCGCACATTCTCATTTGGCGGCAACAAGAAGCACCTTCCGATCCTGCCGAACAACGACGGCGCACCGCCACAAACGCCTCCGAAACGTTCCGATACGGGCAGCACCACGACGAGCCGCGATCGGTCTATGACCGAGTCCACAGTAACGACCGCGACACCACCAAAACTAGAGGAGGAATTCACACTTGATCTCGGTGGTGATTTCAGCAAAATGTTGGGTGGCGGTTTCGACAAGAGAGCGAGCGTGTTAACTGTTCGGGAGGACGGCCGGCCAGCCCTGGTACCACGGTCCCTGACCGGAAACCGGCTGAATCAGCCGACTCCCATCCACGTTGACGGTCAGGCCAAGATTGAGCCCTCGCCGTACTCGTGGGGCAGCCAGCACTCAAACGAGCAGCTTCTGAATTCTAATCCGCTCCTTGGCACTTCACCAAATGAGAACGCACCACCCGTCCCGAGACACGCGTCTCCCCTTGGCCGGCCACAGACTTCGTCAGGGGCCAGTCCCAGCGTCACACAAAGCACCATCCCTCCCATCCCCACCTCTCTCACCGAATCCAGCCTGAAGAGAACGAGTGCCTTCTTTGGCCGCCGCCGCTCGACCATCGACAATGCCGCTACTGAGGCAGCAGAAGATGAAGACACCGTGCTTCTGAAAGACTCTCTTTTCACCGTCAACCGCTTCCTTGCTGGTGCCAACCTTTCCAACACCAAGCAGACTTCTTCGCCTAGCAGCCGTTTCGGACGCCGCGACGATGCCCTTGGTGTTGGCTACAGCCAAGTTCCTACTGAATCCACATCCCCTACTTTTGGTGCTACGAAGGCTGCCGCCGAGAACGACGACAACCTTTTCGACACCAATCTCGTGAGCTCAAGCAGAATGGCCCAGCGCTTTGTGGCCCGCAAGCCTAGCCCACCCCGGAATAAGGTCATGACGCCCGCTCAGTTCGAGCGGTACCGGAAGGACAAGGAGCGGGAGGACGGCGGCCAGGCGGCCAGCTCCTCAAAGCAGGATCAGAAAGATGAGGATGACGATGACGATGACAACTACGAGGACGATATCGATGAGGCTGAGAAGTCAAGACAGGCCGCCAAGCAACGGCGAAAGCAGGAGGCTCACATGGCTGTCTATCGCCAGCAGATGATGAAGGTCACTGGTGAGGCCGCGTCTGGAACTCCCGCTCGCTCCAGCATGCACTTCTCGATGTCAACGCCGAACCTGCCGACGATGGGCTCGCTGGCCCCGCCGAATGCCAGACTTTCTCCCCAGACCGGTTCCGAAAACGAGGCTGAGGATGAGGATGAGGAGGTCCCTCTAGCTATCCTTGCCGCCCACGGTTTCCCGAACAAGAACCGCCCACCGACCCGCCTCAGCACCATGATGTCCAACCCGAACCTGCGTGCCGCCGCTGCTCCCAGCTTTCCAACGCCCCCAGTCTGTCGTTGGCAGCGATGCTCACGGCCCCGCCCCGCCTGCCAACGGTGGCCGTCTTCCCGTCTTTGCCCGGAACCTGCCCCAGGATCCCTACGGCCTTGTAAACTCGAACAACCGCGAGACACTCAACTTTGCCGGCGGTGCCCCTGCTGGCTCTCCGCAGGCCAACAGCGGTGGTTTGCCCCCTGGTGGTCTGGTTGGCGTCATTGCCAGCGAGGAGCGATCTCGTGCCATGCGCAGAGGCAGCCCCAACATCGACGCGGCCAACAAGCCGATGCCGGGCATGGGTGGCCAGCAGTTTGATCCTATCGCTGGCATTCCGCCTCAGATGATGTACCCCGGCATGGGTATGCCGCAGCCGATGCTCACGCCCGGTGACCAGGCCCAGATCCAGATGACCCAGCAGATGCAGCAGTTTATGCAGATGCAGATGCAGTTCATGCAGATGATGGCCAACGGCGGTGCCAACGGTATGCAGCGGCCCATGAGCAGCCAGTACGGCGGCCCCGGTGCGCCTCAACTGGCATGATGGGCATGGATGGCATGGGTGGTATGGGTGGCATGGGCATGAACAACGATATGGCACGCCATTCTTTCATGGATACCGGTTCCGTGATGGACATGCAGCTCCCGCGTCCCGACATGCACATGCGCACCATGAGCATGGTCCAACCCAGCTCGGCGTCGTGGATGCAGCAGCCGCAAGGCCAGGGTTACGCACCGTCGATCCGTATCCAGGGTGCCAACGGCTACGCTCCGTCGATTGCTCCCTCGGAGCGCAGCAACGTCGGTCTTCCCGGTCGCTACCGCCCCGTTTCGCACATGCCTGCCGCCGCTGGACCTGCTCCATCTGAGCTGCGCAAGTCGATGACCATGTCCGGCGCCCTTAGCTCACCGTCTCTTGATGCCCAGTCGAGCTCCACCACGACTCCGAGACCCAACACGAGCGGAAGCATGAGTCCCAACGAGAACACCACTCCCAACGGTCGTGGCCCAAGCCCGACTGGCTGGGACATGTCGCGGAAGCAGAAGAACGCCTCGCCTCTCGCTCAGACTAACGTTGCCGATGATGACGATGACGAGGAGGGTTGGGCCGCCATGAAGGCCAAGCGCGACAAGAAGCGCTCGATGTGGAAGTCGAAGAAGACTCTCTCCAGCGAGCTGAGCGCCCTGATCAGCTAAGCTAACCGAGCATGCAGTGGCTGTTCTTCTTGATGTCCTCTTCCTTCCTCATAGCGTTGCCTCTCTCACACACTCTCTCTCATATGCACATTTTATCTATCCCCTGGGAAATTGGATTTACTTAGAACTTTGCTTTATGATATGCGGTCTTTTTTTCTCTTTTGGTATATCTTTTTATATTGTTTGGTTTATTCATCATAGGTGAAGCGCGCGCAAGTACGCTTGCGGTAATTTGGGAGGAGAAAACTCGGTGTTTTGCTTTTTATTTATTTATTTACTATCTACCTACTACTTACTACTATTTACTCTTTTTATTAGCCGTCTTGTACCTCAAAGTAAGAGTTGGATGCAGCCAGAACTCTCAATGCATGGTTTTGATTTCACTTTCCCCAACATTTCCAATTGCGTTTTCTTGTCTGCATGGTTATTTACGAGTTATGTCTCAGCCTTCACTTTTTGGGTGTTAGCATAACGCATCATATGATTTGTTTAGCAATTTGGACTCGTAACGTCTTCGCTTTGGGTTACTTTACCCAAACAAGACTTTCTCCGAATAATGATATATTATTCTCGTGGTACGTTTTGAATCTATGATTCATTTATTTCGAAAATATTGAAAGTATTACAATATGTTCTGCCGGATTTTTTCTTCTACATAATTTTTTATTTTCTTTTAGACTAATAATAATATTTAACATGACAACTACACAATTATATGGTAGCATTCAGAATCGTTTCAAAGATTGCTTGGTATTTTATTTTATTTTATTTTTGTTTAAAAAACTGCGCGGTAATTTGCTCAACGCAAAGTGATAGTCTGACTGATTCGACAGGGACCACCAAAATATCCAACGCTTATTTTCGTTTCACATTGCTTTCAACAATTCGACGTTTCCTCTTTAATTGAGCTTGCCCGCCGCCCAGGCCTTCCGCTTCACGGCCATCTCCACGGCCGCCGAGCCCCAGTCCTCGCCGTGGTTGTGGCTGCCCTCGATGACACCAGCACGCGCCAGACCCTGCTTCTCATTCAGGACCGTCAGCAGGCCAAAGATGACCGGCACGCCCGTGTCCAGCTGGACGCGCATCAGACCCTGCGACACGCTGTCGGCAATGTACTCAAAGTGCATGGTCTCGCCCTTGATCAGAACGCCAATGGCAATGAGAGCATCGAACTGCTGGGTTGATGCGCCAGACTTGGAGCCAGTCGAGGCAGCAGGGGCAGTCAGGTCGGTGGTGCTGCCGCCGAGGAGCAGGTCGCCGGCGGAGAGGGAACTGGCCGAGTTGGCAGACTGAACTTGCGAAGCGTCGAAGAATCTAAACGGGAAGGAAGAGGGAGGGTGTTAGCATTTTATTCCGGCGTCCGCTGAAGCGCAAAATGGTGACGTGCATTGGAGTTTGTCGCATTGCGGGAACTGGGGAAGGTGGAGGAAGCTGATGGAACCGTATCCTACCTCTGAACGGCCACGGGAAGCTCCCAGGCGCCAGGAACCGATTCAACGACGATGTTTGGACTCGGCGACGCCAGCGGCGAGCAGCTTGGCCTTGGCACCGGCCAGGAGAGGGTCGATGATGGCAGTGTTCCAGCGGGCGTGGATGATGCCGACGCGGAGGCCGGAGCCGTCGTGCTTCTGCTCAATGGGGCCCTTGTCGTGCATTGTGAAGGTTGTTTGTCGGGGGGTTTTGAAGGATGGCCGGGTAGGTTGGTGATGCTGCGATTGTTGGGTATGCAACGTTGGGTTGGAAAGCTGTCAATTGATTGTGGAGTGAGGAGAAGAGAACGAAAGAAGGAGAGAAGCAAGCAAGATCGGTCGACGTAAGTTGTAGACGAAACCGCCAAGTTTAGCACCTGCTTTCAGAAGGAGCATAGGTCATCCAAGGCAGTGGTTTGTCGCACGCATTTTTGGAGGGGCAAGCACGACCAACTAGTGAAAAGGGTGGGGAGCTCTTTCCAGGTACCACCAGTCCGGGCTCGGCGCGCGATGCGAGCAATTGCCAGCCTTAGTCAGCTGAGAATAGTGCAAAACAGTGGTTCTGAACGGCCAGTTTATTACTCTTCCGCTTCCGACGGGGTAGAATGTCGAAGAATGCACAATGTCTCGCCATGTTACTGAACTGCGTCTCTCTTTTGTCTTGTAAAGAAACGCGCGATTGCCGTTTCTGAGCTGCATGTTTCAGATGATACTCCCCTACAGAAAAGAGAGAAGCTCTCTCTCTGCCTTGTTCACGAAGCTATTTGTCGCGTACGCTTGCTCCTTCCCTTCATCAACAGATTTGAAATGGAACGCTCTTTCCCCACGTGCATCTTCCCAGGGCAGGAATTGCTTCATCAAGGAAGGACCAAAAAGTTCTGGTAACTCGTTCTTTCCCGGATGGGCGCGAAGCATTGCGTCCAGCTAGATGGAAATCATGCCTGCCCCTCCTTACCCCTTTTCCGCGTCATGCTGCTTCTGCAACACGTTTCTTTGGATGCTTAACTTCTCCATCGGAACAAAGCTCACCTTCCGGACACGTTTCTCTACCATCCCGTTGGAGATTGGAGCTCCATAGTCCACGGCTTCTGGCATACTCCCCTTGATTTCGACCCTTTTTGATTGGCAATGTCCATAAAGGCTCTACCCGCGGAGGCCTGTCGACTGCTTGGCTCGACTACAGTCATCGCTACTCCAGTGAGTCTCGTCAAGGAGCTCGTGGACAATGCCATCGACGCAGGTGCAACGGCCATCGATATGATCGTGAGCCCAAACACCGTCGACAAAATCGAAGTACGTGACAATGGACACGGTATCAGCTCTGCCGACTTTGGCGCCCTTGGCCGGCGAGGACACACTAGCAAGATTCGTCGGTTCGAAGACCTCAAGACAGTGGGTGGTGCCTCTCTAGGGTTTCGAGGTGAAGGTTTGGCCAGCGCCAACACCCTAGGCTATGTGGCCATCACGACACGCATCGCAGACGAGGCCATTGCGTCCAACTTTCGGCTGGTGCCAGCTATCGGAGGCATCTCGTCAGACGGCCACAAACCAGTGCCTGCACAGGTGGGTACGACCGTGTCTGTGACATGCCTATTCTCAGCATTGCCAGTGAGGCGCAAAGTTGCGGTGCAAGACGCCATGAAGACGATGAATGCGATCAAGACACTCCTTGGCGGATATGCCATGGCTCGCCCGCACTTGCGGCTTTCATTCAAGGCTTTGAAAGAAGCAGTACCTCCGTGGTCGTACCGCCCGACGATGAAGAGCTCGGCACCGGACGGGCATGCTGATATGAGGCAGTCTGTCGCGATGCTATTTAGTGCTGAAGCAGCTCGCCAGTGCCAGGAAATCACCATATCAACATCTGAGCTACTAAATGGACAACCCACCCTATCACAGTCAATGTCCAGCACCATAATTGGGAACCCCGAGAACTTTGTCTTTGAGGCCTGGCTTCCCCGACCTGACGCCGACTTGACAAAGTTGAGGCAGGGCGGATTTGTGTCAGTTGACGGACGTCCGCTCTCGTTTCACCACAACGGCATCGTCGACAGGCTGCAAACGATCTTTCACACCAGCTTTGGCAGACTCCTAAGTCAGATGAACTCACCACAACAGTCAAGAGTTCGTGGCACGTTTATGCGACTCAACATCAAGTGTCCGGTCGGCACCTACGATGTCAACGTTGACTCGACCAAGACGGATGTTCTATTTACTGATGAAAAACTTTTGTGTGACGCCTTTGCGAGACTTTGTGCAAAGACATTCGTGCCGGCCGAACAGATGAGGTACCAGAACAGCTATGGAAAGTATCCGCCGAGTACACCAGCCCGCACGCAGCCTATTATCTCCTTTGGTGGGAGTGCATACGGAGGGACTGCGTTGTCCAGAAGCCAGACTTTGACTCAGCCCTTGCAGCATCGACCTTCTCGGGGCATCGACGACAGCCCGCTTCAAGGACATATGTCACCACCTATTTTCAACACTCTTCCCCATATGAGACCTCGTCGTGAGGCTCGTCGCGCGGGTGAGCAGTCGCCTCTCTCTCAGCTCAATAGCCTGCTTACAGATGCCCCAGTGGAGGTACCGAGAGCGAAACAAAATCCGAGGACGGCTGGTGGAATTGAGTACAACTTCACGTCGTCGCGAGGTGCAGACATTCAGCGACGAACAACTTCTGCCGGCTCACGTCATGTCCGAGTGTCACCGATACGGAAGCGGGCACCAATTCGGAGCAGACAAGTGGGTGGGCTGCGGACACCGCCTTCTTCAAGTCCGGTGGAAGGGAACCCACACGGCATCTCTCACGACCAGGGACAAAAGCCCGCCGTGGAGCTTCCAGGTCTGGCATCCAATGACAGTTTTCGGCAGACAACTCTATCGTTTGGTGGCCGGGGCCTCAACAGGCAATCAAATGGCTGAAGCCGACGAAGAACAGCCGGTCCTAGGTGGGCCTGTCCGGCACTCTTTTATGTCTGCACGGGAGCTACATGGTCATGGGCCGGTTGAGGCTGGCTCGTTGCTGCCTATTGCATCTAGGCCTGATGTCCACCAACCTATGCTATCGGTGTACAGTGAGGGGGCTGGCCAAGCGGCACCTATTGTACAATCTACACCAACCTCCCAGGAGTTGCCTCCCAGACGTCCGGTCCAAACAATGAGAATCGACCGGAAGAAACTACGGCGCAGTGCGGCAGCGTTTGCGCGTGACACGAAGGCTTGGGATGAAGAGCCGGAGTACTTGTCACCAGAAATGGCCGATATCTCGAGCATTAAGCGTCGCCTGAGAGCGGCCATTGTTGACTGGCTGGCAAAGACCAAGGCAGAGAGGAAAGAGGCTGGCGCAGGGTCGGTTCAGGTTGAGTTCTACCTGCGGAAGAGCCTAAAGAAGAAGGCACTGTTGGTGCGGGATCTGGGGCAGTAGCAAATCATGAGTGTATGTATCAGACATTACTCCATACAATGGGATGACAGTGTGTATCATCTGGAGCCGGTGACTGACCGGCAGGCTATGTTTTGGAAGGCTATATGGCCGGCAATATTGCTCATGGAAATTTCAAGGGGCACAGGTTCGTGCCATACGGCACTCGCCAAAGACAAAAAAAAAGTACGTCGTAGAGGCAGAGTAACGATGTAAACAAGCAAACCTTGTTAGCTTAAAATAAACGTATCCAAGTACATACACATCCCAGGCACAGCTTGTGCGTTGTTCTAGAAGCAAGCTTTTCGCACTGCCCAACAGGGGCCATATCCAGGCCCCTTGTTGGCTGTCAACAACGGGCGATATGAGTGCTGTCTATTTTGGGCCTGGCTAGCTCTCGTATTGCCGATCTTTTTGGTTCAAGGGGCCTTGCAAGGAAAGACATCTGTGGCTGTTTTTCATAACCCTCCCATGCATGCAAGCAATCTGACGAAAGCTTGTTAGTCTCCAAGGAGAACGACGAATGGATTTACTCCTAAGAGGGCTTCAGGGCTCACGGACGACGATCGTCTCACATTGTGCACTGAAGTGCAGTCCGCAGTGGGCTCACCGTCAGATTCTGTTCCTGGTGCCGGGCCCGCCGTCTTTGCCCTGTTCGAATCGGAAGTAAGCAGCATGTCACTGACTATGCAGAACGGAGCAGTCGCAGCTAAGCTAATTGTCTCGAAAAGCAACGCTGGGCCCTTGTATCTAGGGCCGTTCTGCAGGTCCATAGCCTTGTGGGGAAAACCAAAAAACCTCAAAAAATGCATGCCGAAGGGCCCGGGTCCAGGTCCGTTTCGTGAGTATTTTTGAGCTCTGTGCGAGTATTTGTTTTTCCTGCTTTTTTTGGGAGGCTTTTTTGCGTGCTATTTCTGTGCATATAATTACGGTAGGTGAAACGTTGCTGTCGAAGACATCATC
The DNA here is from genome assembly GCA_016097105.2 of Sporothrix variecibatus. NCBI lineage: Eukaryota > Fungi > Ascomycota > Sordariomycetes > Ophiostomatales > Ophiostomataceae > Sporothrix > Sporothrix variecibatus. Next base: position 3,340,319 of record JADMNI010000001.1, on the reverse strand, counting down.
GGCTGGAACGCCCCTCGTGCCATTTCATCAGAGCACGAGAGCACGAGTATGAGATTACTGCAGCGCACTGCCGTTCTCTGTGCAAGTGATACAACATCCTTTTGAAGGAGTACATCGTACATGTTCTGTCAGGGCAGACCCTCTTATGAGACTGCAGAGTACTCTGTAAGTACGCTCGGACGAGAGAATTTTCCAAGGTGAGCAGATTGGGATGAAAATGAGAACAGACTGGGGAAAGAAAAAAAAAGAATAAAAATAGCGTTGAATTGTTTCATAAAGTAAAGTACGTTATTTTTTCTCGTGAGTTGAAACGGAAGAGGAACGCCCTCAGAAAGCTTGTCCTGTGTAAATTGCTGGCCCTACCTGAATTTGGCTGTCAGGATTTCTAGCTTCCTGTGACAGCACTGTCAAATTTCCCTCAGGTTCAGCCTCAACGGGCGTGGCGCGCGCAGACTGTTTTGTGTCTCAGGTCGCGGGTCTCAGGGAACAAAAACGACATTATTCATACGACACGCGCTGTATCATTTCACGATAACACGCCTAAGTGTGGAGAAGCAGGGGGTGCAGGAAGCTGAAGTGGGTTAGCTTTTCTTCTCTCTCTCAAGAAATACAGAAAGAAAAAACATTTTAGCGATGCTGGAGCTCGTTAGTGCCATGCTCTTTCCGAGTCAGTGTTCCACGAGCTTTGGGGCAAAAAAGGCAACGACCACGAACACTCTGCACGGAAAGGAAGGAACGATCGGGAACACAACAGACGAAGGAGGGGGAAAAAAGAGGGGAAAGGGATGTGAAGAGAAGAAGGTGCCAGAAAATAGGGAATGGGGTCACAAAGAGACAAGACTCAACCGTAGGGAAGGGACCTATGTACACAGGAGAAGGGGCGGCAATTCGTGCCTTCCGTCTTTTTGGCGGCATCTGGGTAGCACCTTCGCCTCTCGTCACTATCATTGAACAAAGTGCTGACTGGCTACCGCATTGGCAATGGTGGACCAGAAACCAGAAACCAGAAACCCACAGGGCTCGAACGCGCGACAAGCATTGAAGTAGAAGCTAGAAAGGACGCGTTGTGCAGAAATTATGGACAAGACATAAAAAAGTTCGCCAGCAATTGAAGAAGACCACAAAATCAACATTCGGTGACAGCCGGCGCCAAGACATCGATACGAAGAGCGCCGGGAAGGAAGGAGCCAGCAGGGAGGGTCTAAGCCTCGCCCTCAGGAGAAGGAGAGAAAAGGGCGGACGAGTAGGAAGCCACCAAAACAGGGAATGAAGGAAAGAACGATGCACCGTTGCAGGTCGCAGTCCAACCAAAAACAACCCCAAAACAAGCGAAAAACCTCGTACCTCGTATTATATGGATGTAACCAAACTGCACTATTGACCGTCCCACGCCTACAAGACTCTGGGTGTTCTTCCAAGTTATGAGGCCGTTTCCAGGCTGGCCAGCCGTCCACACACCCCTTTTTTCGTTGTCCAGCGATCGCTCTTGCAAAACGCGCGCTAATTCTCACCAACGAATACGAGTCTGCCAGCACAACGGACGCGGCACAGAAAGCTGGGAGCCAGAGTGACGAGAGGCACAGTGCTGGCTGTCATACATGATAGACACCGGGTGCGGAGGACAAATGTAGGACCACAAGTAGAGAGAACCAAAGTACAAAGTACGAGTGCTTGGATCATATGTCGAGGACGCGTCTGCCCGCATAGATGCATGGCCCTTTTTGGAGCCTTTTTGACGTCTGTCGTTCCTGCCCTTTGTGGCCGTCGTCGCGCACCCGATGCAGTGGGAATACACACCATTCACACCCACGCCCTGCCAATCCTCACCAAGTCCAAAAAAAGCAACAGCGACCAGGCCCCCCGATCGACCCCACTTTTCCATCATCGCTCCGTCGCTCTCGCACTCTTTACCTCCAAAAGTACGCAGAGTGGCTCGAAGTGGGTACTTTGCGCGCTATTAGTCCTACCCGCAGAGGCAGAAAAGGCCCTGACGCTTACTTGTCCAGGCACTCTTCACAGTACTAGCCACCGCTTGAAGCAGTGCTTCTTTGTTTCAACTGACGCTGCGAGCACTGTTTCCAAGGGCTGAAAATGGGCCAAATGGGCCCCCGGGCGTCAGAGGTGCCTGGTGCTAACTGTGAAGGGATTTTCTGCCACTTCCGCTGGCGAGCCAAAAACAGGAAGAACAAGGGGAGGAGCAGCCTTTTCTCCTTCCTTGGCTTTGCTGCATCTCCGTATCTTACTGTGTAATTACTTCGTCCTTTCTGTTGCTCGAGGGCACACACCACTCGTTTTCATTTTCTTTTCTCTTGCTTTTGATTCATCCTTCGACCCAACCTTTTTTTCTATTCTCTTTTGTGTTTCCGCCCTTTACTCATCTCTGCCGACTGTCGGCGCCGCCTCTCGTTTTTAGCTGCAGTGCCCGACTCTCGATTCCTTTCGTTATCGTTTTAATTGCTTGTCTTAATTTAGGGGGTCAAAGATCGCAGCTGGACTCAACGGAAAACCAGCCCGCGACGACACAAAGTGCCAGCCACACGGCCCGGGCATTCACCTCCTGCCACCTGCATCTTCTTCCAAAGAGGCCGACCAACCGATTCGATCGCGATACTGCCCCCTTTTCGAGCACTTCGACTGCCCTGCGCGGCGCGATTATCGTGACAATTCTATCGGTTTTTATCACCGCCCACGCGATCCAAGGCCCAGAGATCGTTTCGCGACCGGCATTCCTCGTTTGGCTTCAGACGACAAACGAATCGACGCAATCTCTACTTTGTCTCCGGCAGACGTGTTCGCCCGTCCAGGATGATGGGGCTCCCATAGCTACCTCTCCAAGCCGCCTCGCCTTTCAAACCCGACACGAAAACTAGAGCTTTTTCAAACAGGTTGTTCGCTCATCTTCAATCCTCACAGACCGACACTCTTGTTTGCCCAAGATGGACGCCCACCACGACTCACAACGCACGATGGCTGCGAAATCACTGCCGTCCCTCGCGAACCCGCCAAACTACACTCCCAGCCGGCACCCTCGGCGACAAATACAACGGGAAATGCCCTCACAAACACCGTCTTCGATCTCGACGACTAGCCGCGCACATCGAATACGACGACAGCTACAATTGCCCTCGACGGGCTTGCCACACCTTCGAAGGCCATCTGCCGCAAGGATGAACCTCGTGATCGCCATGCTCGTGGTTCTCCTGGCGTGCATTGGCATCCAACCGGCGAGCGCCGTTTCCGTGCAGTTTGAGAACTGCATGCCCGACGACTACGTGAACAACAAGGACCCGGTTCTGCTGCAATGGATCCCGCTCCACGTGGAAGCCTCGTTTGACACCACAACTGGCGACAACCGCAACCTCATTGTCACCATGTACGGCAACGTTACTGGAACTCGTACATCATCGCCGCTGCCGGCCTGGAACAGCCCTGACTGGAGCAACCCGAACGACACGGATGGCAAGATCCTGCGCGAGCCAGATACGACGGCCGCAAATCCTAAGCTCACAACGCTGCACAGTAAGATTGAGGTTCTCACGTACGAGCCCTGGAACAACGATACCGACTTCTGTGCCGATTCCTTGACCAATGGCGTGTGCCCACTGGGCCCCGTCTTTAACACGTCCGTCGTCCCCTACGTCGACCTCCCCTCGGTATCCATGTCAAACGTCTTCACTACATCCTACGCCTTCACCTCCTTCTCTGCGACGTTTATCATCCGTTATGGCGACGCTGATTCCACGACCATTGGCTGTGTCTCGGCCACCGTCACGCCTTCGCTGGGCAACCTGGCCTGGGTGATCAAGTTCCTTCCGCTGCTGGTCCTGCTTGCAGTCGGCTTCGCAACCGTCTTTGCCGGCATGTACAGTCCGTGGGGCACGGCCGACATCTTCCACTGGACGAGCAACTATGGCCGCGACCCAGACTTGTTGCGTCTGGTGACGCCTGGGTTTGGTGACTGCCTACAGTACCTCCAGTTTATCGTTCTCACAGGCGGCCTGACCCTCAGCTACCCTGGCTTCTACCAGCCCATCGTGAGCCAGGCCTCGTGGTCTACGCTCATGTTCAACACGACGTTTGTGAGCAAGCAGACTGGCATTCCCAATGTTGTGGACGGCATCTACTCTACGAATGGCTCATATGGTCTGCAAAACCTGGGCCAGCTTGCCGGTATGGGCCAAGTTGAGGACATCTGGGCTGGTATGATGGTGTGGCTGCTGGTGATCATTGCGGGTGTTTTGGTTCTTTCTCAGCTCGGCTTCGCGATTCAGTGGATCTACCGCTCCGTGCGCCGTATCCCCGAGGAGGACCTGCGGTCTAAAAACTGGCCGTTCTCCGTCGGCAATCTCATCCGCATCGTCTTCAACTACTTCTTGCTGCCCCTCGTCTCTTTGTCGACCTTCCAGTTTGTCGTTTCGCCCAGCTCGCCCGACTACACCGTGGCCTTGGCCGCAGTGACCCTTGCCGCCATCCTCGGCTTCGCCGGCTGGCTGCTGTACCTCATCATCAGCACCAAGCCTCGCGCAGTCCTCTTTGATGACCTGCCGACACTGCTGCTCTACGGCCCGCTGTACAACACGTACGGCGACGAGGCTGCCGCGTATGCTCTGTCTCCGTTCATGGTGACGCTCATCAGAGGCATTGCCATTGGCGCCGTGCAGCCGGCAGGTATTGCACAGATCATTCTTCTGGCCATCTGCGAGGTTGTCCAGATTGTGACACTGCAGGCCATCATGCCCTTCCACAGGCAGTCTTCTATGAACATGTATCACACATTGTTTGCTACCCTCCGCTTTACCACGATCATGCTCATGATTGCATTCATACCCGCACTTGGCGTTACCGAGGGCCCCAAGGGCTGGATCGGCTACGTTATTCTGGTCATTCACGCCGCTATCTTGGTCCTTGGCTTCTTCCTCAATGCCATCCAGACGCTGCTCGAGGTCATTGCCCGCATGGCTGGCGCTGGCGGCGATGACGTTACTGGCCAGACCCGCGGTGGCCTGTCCAAGATCTTTGGTATGCGCCAGTTGTCAAGACGTATGCCGCGCCGTATTGCGGGTGCTGCGTCGCGCCAGAGCCAGATGTCGAGTGCCGGCATGCTTGACTCTGAGGAGGCTAGCAAGGCCGGTTTTGTCATGCCTGGTGGCCGTCTGCGCAGCGAGTCTGCCGGTAGCATCGGCGTGCTCATGAACGGCAAGCCTGGCCAGCGGAGCTCGTCTGCTCTCGACAACTTTAGTGTGGAGGGCGGCATGGCGCAAGCTGGACGCAACCTAGAGAGCGGTGCCGGGTCATACACCCCCACTACCGCTGGCGAAATGAGCAACTTTTCTTTCTTGCCATCACCCAATCCCAACCGGTTGTCGGGCGCCACCGGTCTTTTCGCTGGTGCAAACAACACACCGGTCGAGGCCAGTGACCCATACTACCGCCAGCCAAGACGCACCAGACGGCCAACAGTGAACCAAGACAACGCCCCTTCCCCGGCTGACCGGACACGCGGCTCATGGGCTAGCGGTGACTGGGGACAGGGTGGTGCAGTGACCCCCGGCGGTGGCCCAGCACCCCCTGCTGCGACTGCCGCGGGACTGCCCACCTCCAACAACAGTGCATCAAACGCTGCTGCTGCTGCTGCGATTGTTGCTGGTGGTGTCCCTGCTATCACGGGTGATGGCGATATTGAAGGCCAGCCGTCTCGGGGCGCTACTCCCGCACCATACGGCCAGCCGGCCTTTTCTCCAAGGACCGATTACTCTACCCGCGAAGTTGACTTCTACTATGGTGTGAGAGGTCAGCGCCTGAACTCGGACGCTCCTGGTCGGAGACTCGGTACTGGCCCAGCAGACCCGACTGGTCCCATGGCCTCTGCAGCTGGCTGGTTTAGAACCTTTATTGGTGGTAAGACCAAGGAAAAGGGCAAGGGCTTCGAAGTTGTTAGAAGCTCTAGAATGCCGCCTGCCATGGTGGCCCGTGGTGGCGACTTTGAGGACGAGGGCCCTCCGCCTGGCATCCCTGTGGCCATGGACGTGATCCGCAATGGTCCCATTGAGTCGGATGACGAGGATGAGGCTACAGCCAAGAATCGTCGGAACATTCGCAGCCGTGACCGCCCGCCAGGTAGCGAGCCGAAGCCTGTCGAGTCGGACCTGCTCGACGAAGATGGCAACCCTGGCGACGAGAGCGAGGCAGCTGACGAGGCCGGATTTCTTCGTGTTTCCGATGCGCCCCCACTGCTCCCCAGCATTGACGGTGGCGATAGTATCCACATGCCCAGCAGACTGCCGAGCCGTAACCAGTCAAAGGCAAGCCGGTATACCGCTGCTGGCGACGGCTACAACACTGGCGTCTTCCCGCCCAACCCGGTGCCTATCCTGGCCGAGGTTCCCAACCTGCCCCGCAAGAGCTCCAAGCGTCCCCTGTCACACGACAGCAAGGCTCAGCAAGCCTCCCACTACACGCCCTCTGAGACTGTCCGCACCGCATCCGTCAGCTCATCCCACGGTGACCCATACCAGCAGAAGCAGCAGCAGCCGTACCTGGCGCCTGCCATCCGGGTCGAGTCAACTGGTAGTGGCGGTGGAGGACTTACTACCACGAGACTGCCCTTTGACCGCAACAACTCGCTCCAGGGACGCATGTCCGAAGGGTCCTCCAATGCCCACACCGCCGAGGAGTTTGCCCAGGTCGACCTGAACGATAACTCGTCCAACAACACTGGTCCTGGTCGAGGCTCGCACGAGGACCGGCCAACAAGCTACGGCTATGTCCAGCAGGGCAGTGTCAACCGCATCGATCCCGAGCGGCAGCCAGATCTCCTGGGCGCATCTGCCGAGGTGGTCAACGAGCACCACTAATTGTCATACCCACATACACATACACACTCATCTACTACGCCTCCTACGGACATGATATAATTATACGCGCATAATCATGCGCCTTGATGCACGACGGACTACAAAATTTACCTTTTTTCTTGTATCTGCCTCTGCTTTATGCTTTTTGCACACACACTTAACTTTCCTTTTTTTTTTGTCTCAACTGTTTTGTTTATACTTTCTTTTGGGCGGTCTCTGCTTTTTTTCTCTCTCTCTCTGTTTTGATTTTACGCACACAGCGATTTGGCGCAACTATCGGAAAGGAAATTTATGGGAAACGGGGACCCTGGCCACACACACACAAAACACTCCTGAAAGAGCATTACGCCGCCAGAAAATAATAAGGCGATGCTACTATTAATACGTCTCTTGCCAGACCTTGGCGATGAAAATTGATATTTTTTATATGCGTCTTGTGTTTCCTCGCTATTTATCTGGAAGTTTTGGTTATTTCTCTGGAAGGAAACTTGGATACACAAAATAAAAAGTGTTTTATTTTCTTATTTTCAGCTTGTTGATTGCCCCTGTGACGCTATTTGTTTACTTGCTTAGATGCATACTATTCATTTTATGCATATAATGAGGCGGAAGCTCTTGGTGGGATTTTTCCAAGACTCGCCTTATCAGCGATAAGATTTTTTTCTTAGTCCCGCCATTGCCCCCAGCTACGACATTGCGACTTTCAATCTTCAACGCCGGCGACGAGCAAATTCGCATAAAACTTCGACTCTCGCTCATTTCCACACAGTTTCTAATAAACCTTCTCTCAAGTCCGTTTTCGCATACATCTCACAAAAATGGCCAAAACAAGGCCGGGCAACTCCAAAAAGGGCCGCTCAAAGAAGTCCCACCAGAAAAACAACACACAATCCGATGGCGCATCGTCACGGCCCAGCAAATCGCCAAAGGCCCTCGTCCAGGATGCCGAGGCAGCCATGACGCAGGGTGACGTTCAGATTGCACTGGCAGCCGCACAAAGAGCGCAAAAGGCGCTGGAGGACGCTAGCACCGGCAACGGCAACAACAACATTGTCGTCGACGGAGTTGGTCTGGCGGCTGTGCATGCTCTTGTCGGCGAGATTCACCTCGAGAACGGCGATGTTGAGGAGGCTCGTGCGGCTCTGGGCCGGTCGGTGAGCCTCGACCCGGAGGGAACACTTCCAGAAGCGCTAGGCGGCGGTGTGGACAAATTTTTGTACATGGCGCAGCTCAGCGAGGAGGGCGGCCGTGACAGCATCAAGTGGTTTGAGCGGGGCGCCGGCGCTCTGCGGACTCTGGCAGGCCGGATAAACAAGCAGACGGGCGGCAAGGGTGCACCAAAAAAGTCAAAGAACAACGGCAGCGATGACGACGACGATGAAGAACCCGACGAACTTCAGGACGAGCTCGACAGCCTCAACGCCAAGCTCGCCCAGATCCTGTGCGCCATGTCCGAGGTCTGGATGACAGACTTGTCCTTTGAGGACGACTGCGAGCAGCAGTGCGAGGCGCTGACGACAGAAGCCACGATTGTCGACCCGACGTCGGCCGAGGTCTGGCAGACGCTGGCCAATGTGCGCATTAGCCAGAGCCGCGACGAGGAGGCGCGCGCCGCCCTCCAGCGGAGTCTGGAGCTGTGGGAGGACCTGCACCCGGGCCCACCCGCTGGTCCCCGCCTTTAGTGTGCGCGTCAGCCTGGCGCGTATGCTCATGACGGTCGGCTGGCTGACCAAGGCGATTGAGGTGACGACGAACCTGCTGCGCGAGGACGAGCAGTCGGTCGAGGTGTGGTACCTGGCGGGATATGCGAACCACCTGCTGGGCCAGCAGCTCAAGGAGGCCGAGGCGGCGGACACGACACAGCAGCAAAAGAAGGACTTGTGGAAGGGCGCATGGATCGAGGCTCGCCGGTGCCTGGGCCGTTGCTTGCGGCGCTTCCAGCAGCAGCAGTACGAGGACGAACGGCTGGGCGAGCACGCGGCCGAGCTGTTCCGTGAGCTGGAGGCGACGGTCGGTCCAGCAACACAAAAGGAGAAGGACGAGGAGGATTACGAGGAGGAAGATGAGGATGAGGAGTGGGAGGACGATGAGGAGGATGACGAAGAGGGTGATGAGGACGAGGATGAGGACGAGGAGATGGCGGACTAGAGAAATTTTGAGTTGGATATGTTTTTCTTTTGGTCATTTATATCATTGCGAACTTATAGAACGGCGTTTTGGTTTGGAAAAGTAAAGAGAATGGAGGAAGTAGAAGGCATTTAATGACATCAAAATTTACTTTTTGTTCTTTAACCATACTCTCTACGTTCAGATTCATCCTTCTAGCCCGTTGACGTTTATGGCCGACTAAATTATATGTCTGCATGTTCTATGTACATATTGTGCTCATAAATATTTGAAGCAAGCCATGGCCTATCGCAAGTTCCTTTAATGTCCTGCTGCCGAACAGTCTTTCCCTGACCTCGGCGCGGCGTCCCTCTGGTATTGTATTTATTTTAAATCGCATGGCAAAGAGCAGGATATCTATCTAGAGGGCTCGCACAACCCGCAAAGCATATCCAAACGTGCTGTATGCGGGTATGGCATAAACATAAAAACTTCTTCTCACCACCGCGGGCCAGCCGTTCATGCGTCGATCTTGAGTTTTTGCACGTCGCCTGTTGGTACGCTGTCGTCCTCGTCTGCCTCCTCGTCGTCTTCAATCTTGCCCACCAGGCCCTGCTCCCACAGTTGCCGGCCCGTCAGTTTTGAGCCGTCCTTGTTCAGCATGCCACCACTGCCTCCAGCGCCGCCACGGGCCTTCTTGGCCAACTCAGCCGCTGCCTGCTCCTCGTCTCGCTTCCGCTGCTCGGCCATCTCTTTTAAGAAGTCCGTCTGCCATTTTGTGAATGTCTCGGGTGTCACAGCCGTGCCGTGGAACTTTTTGTTTTCCTCGCGCTCGGCCGCAAGCGCAGCCTCCTCCTTGATCTTCATAGCGGCCTCGTGGCGCGACACAATCAGCTGCTCGGCAGCATCCTTGAGTGCCGACACAATGGTAAACACCATGGCCATGCCCATGTTCTCTTCGATCGTCTCGGTCAGGCCAGACAGCAGCTCGTCCTTGTCGTCGGCCACACTAAAAAGCGGGTGCTGCTCATGCTGTTGGGGCGGTGCCTGCAGCTCGAGGTTGGGCTCCTTGTCTGGGTAGTCGTCGGGGTACTTGACGTGCAGGATCATGACGGGCGGCTCGTACTCGTCGCTCGGGTCGGCATCGGCTGGCCGCGTGGCTTCAATGACATCGTCGGGCAAATCGAGCTTGATGGCGATGCGGAATTCATTGTCTTCGATCTTGGTGAACTCGTCGGCAAAGATGGACTCGAGGACCTCGGTCTCCTCGATCTGGTCTTCGCGACCCATGGCTGAGGATGTGTGTGTTGGGGTGGAATGGGGAACAAATATGCCGTCAAGAAAGTAGGCAGTCCCCTGTTCGTGATGTCGTGTTTCTCTTCTTCAAGCATCCAAGTGAGGGCAGAATTGCACTGCGGGGCAGTGCGCTGTAATACGGCAGGTACCAATAGCGCTCTACAGCGGCAGGAACGACTGGGAGTCTGGGTCTAAAGTGTGTGGGGCAGGCGTCTTATCCATATCGGGTCACCGCCCGGCATAATTCTGCCAGATAAAAAAAAATCTCATTATCTCTAGAAATTTTTTGAACTAGGCCGAAGTGTAAGAGAAACGGTCCCCATTCCCCAGCCAAATCGACCCTTTTCCCTACACCGAAACGCAACGAACTGGCCTCGATTTCGGCACAACACAAAACTACAAAAGGCCACGAGTACACGAGAACGATAGCCGACGATGTCTACCCCAAGAGCGGCGATAAACGCAAGGCGGAGCCGTACAAGGCGACGAAGAAGGAATGGCAGAAGAAGCCGCGGTTGGAAGGCGGAGATGGCAACAAGCCGGTGAACGGTGATGGCGAGAACAAGAACGGGACAAGCCCGTACGAGAAGGGTGGGTTTGTGATTGGAAACTGTGTCAAAATACGGGAAAGGCAAAATATTCTAACTAGTTCTCCTCCAGGCACATCCACGTCTCGCGAGGCACACGCAAAACAGAAGCAGATGGCCCAGGAGCGCCGGGCAGCCAAGCCTCTCGCCGACGAGCTGGCACGGTCGAAGAAGCTGTGGGAGCGCCTGCGGCGCAAGTCTCACGTGCCCAAGGAGGAGCGCCAGAAGCTGGTGGACGAGCTGTTCAGCATCACAACGGGCCGGATCCGCGACTTTGTCCTCAAGCACGACGCCGTGCGTGCCGTCCAGACCGCCGTCAAGTACTCGACACCTGAGCAGCGCAAGGGTATTGCCTGGGAGCTGCAGGGTGCCTATGTGGCCATGGCCGAGAGCAAGTACGCCAAGTTTTTGGTAGGCAAGCTGCTTGTGCAAAACGACGAGGCCACGCGCGACATGATCATCTCCGAGTTCTACGGCAAGGTCAAGAAGCTCATCAACCACCCCGAGGCCTCGTGGATTTTGGACGATGTCTACCGCACGATTGCCACCAAGAAGCAGCGCGCCATGCTGCTGCGCGAGTGGTTTGGCCCCGAGTTTGCGCTGGCCAACACATCGGCCACGGGCGACCCGGTCGCTGGCAACACAGAACCCACTGCCGACCTGACGGAGATTCTCGAGAAGGAGCCGAGCAAGCGCGGTGTCATCAAGACGCACCTGCTGGCCATGATCAACTCGCTCGTCCAGAAGAAGCTGACGGGCTTCACGATCCTGCACGACGCCATGCTGCAGTACTTCCTGAACGTCCCCGCTGGCTCCGAGGACCACGCGAGTTTGTCGAGATGGTCAAGGGCGACGAGGGTGGCGATTTGCTGAAGAACATGGCTTTCACCAAGTCGGGCGCCCGCCTCGTGTGCCTGCTGCTGGCTCACGGCGATGCCAAGGACCGCAAGATTCTGCTGCGCACGTACAAGGACACCTTCCAGCTGCTCAGCGGCGACCCCTACGGCCACGCCATTATCCTGGCCGCATGTGACCTGGTCGACGACACCAAGCTTACCAGCAAGTCCATCTTCCCCGAGATTCTGGGCAAGAACGAGGAGTCTGGCACCGAGAACGTTGTCTTTGTCGCCAACGACCTTAACGCCCGCACGACGATCCTGTACCTGTTTGAGGGCCCTCGCGGGCACTGTTCCCGGCCAGCCACGCCGCCGATATCGCCTTGCTCGAGGAGATCCATGCCATCCGCACGACGACAAGCAAAAAGGACCCCGAGGTCCGCCGCAAGGAGCTGATCGCCGCCGTCTCGCCGCAGCTGCTGGCCGCCATTGCGGCTGCACCTACTGAGCTCGTCAGTACGTCGTTTGGCTGCCAGCTGGTGACGGACGTGCTGCTGGGCGCCACGGGCGACAAGACCGAGGCTCTTGCTGCCATTGCGCAGACCGCCGCCGGCCCGCCCACGACGGCCGAGGAGGACGAGGACCAGGAGGAGGGCGGTGCTGCTCTGGGCGGCCTGTCGGGCGCTGTGGCCCCTCACGTCTCCCAGTCGGCGTTCGGCACTCGTCTGCTCAAGACTCTTGTTGCTGGTGGTCGCTTCGACAAGGCCACTGGCCAAATTAAGCCTGTGGACCCGCCGCTGCATTTTGCCGATGTCCTGTACCCCCAGATCCGTGAGCACGTCATGGAGTGGGCCACCGGTGCTGCCAGCTCGTTCGTTGTCGTCGCTCTGCTCGAGGCGGCCGACCTGGCCCCCGAGCACGCCAAGGAGCTGAAGAAGACGCTGTCCGAGAAGAAGAACCGCAAGGCGCTCGAGAAGTCGTCGGTTGAGGAGACTACAGAGCAGAAGGCCAAGCGCGAGGCGGCCGAGGCAGCGGCCGCGGCCAAGGAGGCGGCTGCTGCTGAGGCGGCTGCGGCTGGCGACAAGAAGGATAAGAAGAGCAAGAAGGACAAGAAGAAGGCCGCCACGGCACCGGAGCGGCCCGTGGGCAACGCAGGTGCCAAGCTGCTGCTGGAGAAGCTATAAAAGGCTGGCATAAAAGCGAGGTGTTTTACATTTTGTTCATGTTATTCATTACTACTATTCGTTCCTACACGGTTGGCTTGCTTTCTCTCTTTCATTCACCATTCACATCTATGCATAGAATAGTTCTTTTGCGCGGCGTTTGGCAATTTACTCTGTATCATTCTGGACATCTCTTGCATCTCTTGCATTCATATGACTACTGGCAAAAATAAGTGACAATGTTTACTCAATCCTAGATGTCGTTCTCCATATATCATAATATCATAAAATACGCCCAGAGTGGAGATGCCGAGCCAGAGTGGCACTGACAAACGAGGCCCAGTTGACAGCGAGAACCTTGCAACTGACAGCAGGTGACTTCTCGCTCTCAATCGCCTTCTAGTTACATTCCCTGTCCCGCCGAATATTGTGCCGTTGATCTTCCTGCAAGGCTTCCTCCTAATTTCTTTCTAGCTTCTATTTTCGCGTCATACTCTCTTTCTATCCCCGTCTCACGTAATGTATTCAGCACATGCAAAATGACACAAACTCCCAAACGGAGGACAATCCTGTTTTAGAACAGCCTCTTCAAACACGAGCTCCCAAATGGACCACGCCGCAGTCATAAAAGTGTAGACTTAGTAAGACTGTTTCTCTGCGCAGAAACGCCACGGCCTTGAGGATCAGGTAAAAATAAGAGAGGATGCTGTGGAGAGGAGGAGAAGGACATGAAAGGGAAGAGGCAGAAGAGAGGAGGCAAGCGGAGTAAAGCGAGCAAAGTGCAAGAAACAAGACAGAAATGGCCCAACCAGCGGGCTGCATATGCAGAAGAGAGGGACGGTGTGCTATCTGCTACCAAAATTAACCATGGCTGAGCCCCGGTAGCCCCCAAGCAGGCGAAGAGCAACAAGCTGCCAAGAGGAAAATAAAATAGTAAAATACGTCGTAGTACGACGTAAGGAGCAAAATAAAGACAGAAGAAAAGAGTGTGGTGTCTCTCGTGGAACAGAACAGGGGTACAGCCCTTCCCACATATGTTACCACACACACACACACTTTTTGGCTCTCTCCCGGAATGGACAGAGGCTGCATATACAAGGCCATGAGAGGAGAGGAAACAAGGTGCGATCAAGAGTAGGCGATGATCAGCGGCGTCTAATCGGGAGAACTAAGAGTTAGGCGCCCGGGCAATAAAACTGCCTGGAAACAACCCAAAATTGACTTACACACCGCAAAGCTCTTGTTTCGAGTGAAGAAAACCTGCGCACTGTCAACACGAAAAATCGGAAGAAAATCCAGGCGATGAATGCGAAAAGGGAATAATGCGGGCAGAGCCAACTTCACATCGACAAAAGAAGCTCCTCGGACATCTTCGACGGGCCGCCTCATGACTACTTTTCATAGAACAGTGCAGCCAACAGACAACATTTCTGGCCCCCAAGTTGCAGGAGCACAGGAAATGGCAGACCAACCTGCACATCGACGGTCCTAACTTACATGGGTCGAATTTCGCAGCCAAAGTCGTTGTAATACTGTGTATTACATCGTATGTGATTGGGGAGGCATGGCAAAAGAGGAGAAGGGAAGAACAGGAAAAGTTTGAAAGTCTGTCAACATCGCCAGGTTGTGCGGCGGCATACCCGAAGCGGAAAGTGCTTGCGCCCCTGTTCTTTCCATGTTGAGCCTTGGTGCACAGGTGCACCTTCCTCCGCCACCACCGCCAACCTTCTCCTTCTCATCACAGCAGCCCCTTCCATCTGTCTCTGTGTCTGTCTCCTCTTTTCAATCTTCCGGTTCTGCTGTCTGTTATCTGTTACCTTGGCTTCGAGCTCTTTGTTTGTTTTTTCGCCTCTGTTCCTCCCCTCCTGCCGCTTTGCAATGAAACCCCGCAGGGTGACTGTACAGGGCTCTCTACACCATGGCCTGCAAGCAAGAAGCACACTCATCACCATGGCATGCAATGTGATGGCTTTCTTCGGCCACTTCTGCCACTTCTGCCACTTCTACCACGCTTTATTTTCTTCTCCTCTCCTGCTACACAAAAACGAAAAGAACACACTCCTCTAAGATGAGATCCAGCCACATCCGCTGCAGTGCAATCACCAACAGCCCGGGCTTTGGCCTTCTGCGAACCCATGGGTTGCGCTGGTCCGGGCCGTGTGTGCTCTGTTTTGGTGTGGTCTCCGAGTTCCAGCAGGTCTCTTATTCTACGGCCTAGTGACGAGAGGATAAGATAGCAAGCTGGACATGGAGATGCAAAAGCTCCATGGGAATGGATGCTAAACGCTGTGGCTTTGAACATGAGAAGCACTAGGCCATGGCCGCAGGTTGGGTCAAATGCAGCAGACAAGACTACGAGAAGGCCAGCAAGCTGACTAGAAGAAGATGAGAGGTGGAGAGGAGAAGGAAAAAGAGATAGAGGAGACGAAAAGAGAGAAAGTAAAATAAAAAATGAAATGAAATGAAAAAAGAAAAAAAAAATGAAAAGACGAGGGGAAAATGCCACGCGAACTGCACATCCCAGCCGCATCCACACACACACAGTCGTCCAACCCATCCAGTGCAACAAGCCTCCCACACATCCACACATCACACACTGTCATGCCTACGCAGCTGCAGACTTATTTGCTTCTTCCACATGTTGCCATGCCAGTGCTGCTACTCTATTCTCCTACAGTCAAAATTCGACGTATGATGGCAAATGTCGGGATCATGGGTGAGGGGGAATCACGAGGGGAGAGAACAGGTTCAAGTTGTTGCGAGTGCCAACATGCATATTCTGATATCACAAATGACGGTCAAGTTGACATCCCCACGTTGTTTCCTTCTTGCACATCTGTTTTTCTGATTATTTTATACCCATACGTCCCCTCTTCTACCTCACCCTCCGTGCCCATTTCGTTTCTTCTCGCTTGCTACGATTTTCTCTCTTCCTCTTGGACACCGCCTTCATCATCTCCAGTCTCTCGTTTTGAACTCATCTCACTTTTCCAACCTTTCGCCTTGTACTTCTTTCCATTTCAACCTTAAAGTCTATTTCTGAAAAGAAGCTAGTTGATCGCCTATCTTCTTTTCTCTTCTTATTCATCCTGCCTTATCCACACTGCTCCATCCCAAGAACGACACAGAGCCGCAACAGCCACTGCGCCACTGCCCACTTCATCTTAGGATTTCTCGGCGGGGGAGCAGACTTACAGACTTACACTCTTGGCGACGGCTGTAAACCCCAACTAGGCTATACACACACAACGTTGCTTGTGGTGTGTCTGTTGTCATTAGATCCTTTTGATCATCGTTCGTCGCCGCATCCTCTTATATAATTCTAATCAACATACGGAGTACAGATTATATAAGGTATAATACAGACATCACAAAGCATTCATCCTTTCCACGCCGCACAGTCTGACCCCATTTCAGTCATCCATCCTCGAGAAGCTTTTTCTTGGTCTAGGACCTCAGTACTACTGCAGCAGTGCAGTCGGATGGAGACATAGCTTTGTCCATCTTAGATCAAGACCGTTTACACTCGTTATTCTCTTTTTTTACGGCAACATTGACACAAAGCAAGTTTGGCTGCAAGTGGACACAGTTTTATGTCTACACCGAACATCACATACACGACAATTACTTGATTTTTTTTGTTCGACCCCACAGTCACAATGCGCATTCCGTTCTTCTTCCGCCGGGACAATACTCAGTGTGCGGCCGGTCTTCAGTACTACACTTGTGCTGCGAGCAACTACAAGGGTTGCTGCTCGGTTGACGCCTGTGACTACGACGACGGCTGTCCGGACGCTTCAGCAACGGCCACGGGTGCCAAGAAGACGTCGTCACCTGCGGTCAAATCAACATCGGCCGAGTCTCCACCGTCAACAACAGCCCCTCTCAAGACGACATCATCATCCAAGACAACATCAACATCAACATCCTCCTCCTCATCCACCTCTGTTCAGGGGACCTCATCTTCTTCGTCTACATCATCAATCACATTGGGCTCTTCCACGACAGCACCCCCCGCGAAGGAGACTGATGTGTCTGGCAATACCGGCAACCAAGCCGCTTCACATGGTCTCTCCAAGGGTGCCATTGGCGGCATTGTGACCGCCGGCGTTATTGCCTTCGTCATTCTGTTTTGCCTCTTCCTCTGGCGGATGCGTCGCCACAACAAGGAACTGAAAGAGGCGGCTGAATCTGCGCTGGCAGCTGCTACAGCCGAGGGAAGACAACCGCCAAACGGCGGTCCTGTTTTCCCACAACCATCTCCGTCGCCGGCTAACCCGTCTGGCACGCCGCACCTGGACGAGAAGTTTGCCAGCCTCAATGCCTCACAAAGGGAAAGTCTGCTCGCCAACGACGCCAACTATACCATGAACGCCAAGTTTGCCGAGCTGCAAGGGAATTCACCCGCTAGCACCACGATCCCTCTCTTTGGTGAAGCACCTGCTGGCAACACCGAAGAAGCCATTGCCCGCTGGGGCTTGCACGGCGCCCGCATGATGGCCCAGCATAAGACACAACAACAAGCACTTGCAATGGCTCAAGGAGACACCGTTGCCGACTATGGCGGTAAGTCGCAGTCCCCTTTTCTCTAGTACGTTTCCCTGTTCGCGTCTAACAACAGCCATAGGAGGCTACATGGGCCCCGGATCAGAAGCTGGCATGGTGCCGCAACCACTGCAGGTTGTTGCCTCCCGAATCTCGGAGCTTGACGGCCAGCAACCAGCAGTTGTAGCCGAGCTCGAGACGCCGCAGCTCACGCCACAGCCCACGCCCATGTCCACACCCGGTCTCGGGTCGTACTCGCCGTCGTTGTCTGTGGGCAGTAGCCATGCTAGTCGGTCGACCATGGTCTCGCCCTGGCGCAATTCCAGCCGCACGCTGGGCAGCGACGTCAACACCATTGCCGAGGAGGGTGGCCCCAATCAAGGCTCCAACCAGTACTTGCAGCCAAGCCCCATCCCGTCACCTAACCTGCACCCGCCGAACTCGCCCTCGCGCAGCGGGTCAATGGCTGAACCACCGCGAGCCACACTTGATCTGTCACAGACGGAGCGGAGACGCGGTGTGAATGTTGCCAGTTGGGGGTCATATAATCCTTGAGATAATTGCCTTTGCCCGTCTGTTTCGTTTTGATCCTCATTTTTTTTCTTGTCTGCCTTTCTTTCCGTCTTCATGTCAGCGATGGACTATTTGCTGCTCGTGAACACCAATTTCTGTCATGGACGTACCATAGATATATATACCCAGTGGGGTGCGCACAATGTTTGCAGCCCCATGTCACTCCTTTGTAAATACACAATTCAAGTACACTTTTTGTAGCACAAATCACGTCCACATTTGCCCTTTTGTCTTCCTGTGTCCATAAAGTTGATGTGTGTTTTTTTTTTCTAACGCTCAAGCCCCAAAGCGCCGCTCCATGCAAACACGACAAAACCGCTGCTGTATATCCTGGGAAAGAGAGGAAGCTTTTTGCCCATCCGTGTGGCCCAATACCTTTGTGATGATTTTTCGAGTTGTAAAATCGCAGGCAAAAAAAAAAAGTAGTAGTAATATCAAATCTTTCAAAGCAAAAGTCTCAAGAACATGAAAAAAGCAAATCTCAATAAACGCCTCGGGCCCATCTGTCGTAGGACGCCCGTTTTTGTCGTAATAATAATAATAGGAACATAGGAAAGAAATGCACTGGCGAAGAGCAAAGGGCAGCAAGGACAAGGCCTTTTTTATCCCTGTAGTTTGCCCATCTCCTCCAGCAGCTCCTTCATCTCCTCGTCGCTAATCTTGTTGGTCAGCGACGGAATCAGTGTCTTGGCCTCCTCCGGGTTGTCCGGGCACAGCGATCCAGCGCCGCCCGCTCAAACTTGGTCAGCTCCGTGTGCGAGGCCAGCAGCCGTTCCACCGCCTCGACGTTTTCCTTGCGCTTGAACCGTGCAAAAGCGTCGAGGTAGTCGACCGTTTTCGTAAGGACCCTAATCTGTTAGCCCGACCAGTCCAATCAACGTCTCTCCCACATCTTCGGGGACCCCTTTGGAGGCTGAAGGGACGTACTCCGTCTCGTTGACGTTCTTGCGGTCGTTGCGCCGCTTGGCCATCAGAGCGTTGATGACGAGCCATGCTTCGGAAAGGGACAAGGTCTCGACACCCTCGAACTCGCCAAGCTTGAGATCAGTGCCGGCCTCCTCCTCGCCCGGCGGCGGCGGCTTGGGCCGTGATGTCGGTGCCTGGGGCATTGTGGGTGGGAAGGGAGTCGAGAGGGGAGGAAGAGGAAGAAAAAGAGCGACTGGAGGGAGGAAATCAAAGAAGATCAGTCGAAGCAAGCGCACGTGGACGTAGACGCAGGCAAGACCAGGATGTGTCGTTACAATGGGTCGATCAATCGGTTGTCGTCGTTGTTCCCTCCTCGTCTTGAGGGTGGCAGTCGTCGTCGTGGGTTGCGCGTAGGGGGTGGTTGTCGTCGACAGAAAAGTAAGGCGAGATTTCTCACTTTTTGCGATTTTTGGTGAGCTCGAAAGAAGAGAACAATATCTGGCTGGGAGAGAGGCTTCACTAGCGTCAATCGCACCTGAACTGCGTACAGTGCGCGCTGCGGGCTGTCCAACCAGCACATCGCGTGCGCTAGGCTTTGGAGGACTCAAAAGAGCGCCCCTCTCCGCATGCAGCCTGGAGCCTGGTGGGCGTCTGAGGCCTGGCCAGCTGTCCACCACCAAAACGGCAGGCGCCCCCTTTCCCGTTGTGTCCCCCAATTTTAGCGCGTTGTCTCTTGTGAAGGAAGGTGTGAATGGAGGGTCCCTTCCACTTTTAGAACCAACGACTACAACTTGCGACGACATCTTCCCAAAAGCGAAACGAACAAAGACAAGAGACGACGATCTGCCATCACCAACGGCAGCATCCACAACCGGCGAGCCTGCGACATTCCTACTTTGTGAACAGTAGCACACGAACACGACGAGCCAGGACTGGCACTACACGCACACTACAACATCTCATCGTCGACTGGCGCACCTTGCATGAAACTCATAATGAGGAGCGCATAGAGACGACGAGACGAACAGCATCATGTGAGTTTGTGTCAACGATGGGCTCTCACCTCACTTTACAGCTGTGGGATATAGTTTCGTGCACACACCCACTGACAAAACTCAGGACGGTCTTCGCGCTCATCGTCATCAACAAGGCCGGCGGTCTGGTCTACAACCGGTCTTTCACAGAAGGTGGCCTCAACCAGCTGAGCACAAACGACTACCTGATAGTAGCAGGTACATTCCATGGGTAGGTCTTTTTCCGGTCCTTTTTGGCTCAACTATCCTCTGAGCTATAGTCCTGTCAGCCCTTCATGCTCACACTTTCAGTGTCCACGCCATCACAACCCGCCTCAACCCGCTGAAGCACCTCAAGGGTTCTTCAGCAGGTGGCGCTGCCGGTACGACCGGCGGCAGCGGGACTTCGCCCAACGTCGCCGGAACAGGAGCAGCGGCAGGCGCCAACGGCAGACTGCCACCCGGCACCGTCATGACGCCAACCGGTTTGGCGCCCAGTCGGCCAGATCCGCCATCAGGCCTCGAGGTGCTCGAGACAGAGAACTTCCGCATGCAGTGCTTCAACACTCTGACGGGAACCAAGTTTTTGCTCTTTACGGATACCGCACAAGCAAACGTCGACGCGACAATGCGCCGCGTGTACGACCTGTACTCGGACTACGTCATGAAGAACCCCTTTTATCAGCTGGAGATGCCCATTCGCTGCGACATGTTTGACCGGAAACTCAACTCGTATATCCGCGAGATCAATAACCGGTAGGCCCGGCCGAAGATCTTGGTTCGCGGAAAGAGTAATGGCCATGCAATGGGTTTGTAGCTTCCTTAGGATATACCACATCACGTTCAAGCAACAGAATAGAATCACTCCATCACTTTATCACTCTACATATTTCGTGCATCTCGTATCCAGACCATATTGGCACGTGCTTCTTAACTTGTTTATGTGTCTATTAATCATACAGTAGTGTCTCGCACGGGGTAGACCGTCCCCGAGCACCCTATCGGTTGCGAGAAAACGAAGCAACCAACCGAAGAACGAAGCCAGACTGTTCTATGCTCACCGTGACTATCAGCTGTTGTAGTTGAGCAGTTGCGGGACGTCTCCCCAACTATGACGTGTCCATTGAGTCGTCTTTGGAGCCCTTCTTCGCAGGCTCGTCGTCCTCAGTGTCGTCGCCGCCCTTGCCGCTCGCCTCACCCGCCTTGTTCAGCAGAGGCTCTGCGGACTCGTCCTCCTCCTTGACCGACTCTAGCGATGCCGCCTTGGCCTTCTCGTCCTCCTCGCGTTGCCGCTTCTGTTGTCGCGCCGTCTCCTCCTCCATGCTCATGCGCAGCGCCAGCGCCAGCTCCGGGTCCGTCGACGGATCGAAAACCAAACTCGTCAAACTCGCCGCCACCACCACCGCCTGCTGCGCCGCCGCCCGCATCACCGCCGAATCCACCGCCCGCGCTGCCGTCACCAGCGCCCTCGCGTGCCAGCAGAGGTGTCTGCTTCAGCTGGTCACTCAGCAGGCTGCCGCTGGGCGGGATCACGACCATGTGGCTGCCCTCGCTGCCCTTGACCTTTTCGTTGAACTTGGTGAGTTTGTGCTGCGTCTCGTCGTCGAGGTCGCCAAACACGACAAAGTCGACGGACACGTTGTTCTTCTTGAGCTTGCCGGCGAGCGACAGCAGCGACTTTTCGTCTTCGGGGACCGACGAGCATACGAATGCCACAATGCGCGTGCGCTGCGTCTTGTTCTTGCGATGGCGGAGGGCGAGCTTGTCATTGTTAGCGGTGATCAATCCCAATCGATCTAAACACAAGGGACGTACTAAAGCAACCTGCAGAGCCGTCATCAGATGTGCGTCACCCTGAATCTTCTTCTTCGTCCGGTGCAGGCCCTCGAGGATCTTGCCCTGCTCGGTCGTCATCGTCACAAGCACTTCGGGGCCCTTGCCGGCCATGCTCATCAGGCCCACCTCGGACTCGGGGTTGCCGTTTGTAATGTGCCGGAAAACAACACTGACAGCATCGGACTGCGCCTCAAACCGCGTCGGGTGGTAGTCGCCGTTCCGACTGCTCTCGCTGTTGTCCACCAGGATCATCACCGCTTCCATCGGCATCTTGGGCTGTTGTGTTTGGGGGGCTGGTCGGCCCTGTAGCTAGGTGGCTTGGGTATTGTGTTGGTGGAGGAAGAAAAGGTTCGGAATCTATCAATCGGACGCCAATGTCAATTTGGAGCTCGTGTCCGTCGTGTGCGTGGTAGTATGCGATGCGGTGGATGGTTGGATGGGTTGTGGTGGGTTTGGAGATGTGTGTGGAATTGGATGGCAAGCAGCTGCTGAGAAAGAAGGCGCCGAAAGCAGTGGAAGGTCGAAGGAGACAGCAAGCCAAGCGCCCAGAGGCAACGCCCACCAGAGAGCTGTCGTCAGGCAAGGTCAGCCTAGCCTAGCACAGGCAAGAGAACACTGTGAGGAAGCAAGAATGGCAGAATGTGCGCTAGTCTGTTTACGGAAGGCGGTGAACTATGCTCCTGTGCACGGGCCATGTGGCCATGTTTTGCAGCGCCCGCCAAGTTTGTTAGTGTTTGTTTACTTTGTTTTGCCCTGTATGACGGGGCGTGGCCTTGAACCGGAGCTTTCAACCTCTCATCCACATCCAACGCGCTTTCCAACAACGACAAACAATCACGAACACACTCGACAATTCTACTTCCACCGACTATCACCAACAATACTTTCTCGACCGATTGCATTCCTAAACTTGAACATACAATATACCTTCAAAATGCCTCCTCGCGGTAGAAAGAGAAAGTCGGACCAGTCCGTCGCGTCCGAGGTTGACGACGCGCCGAATATGATCCAGACGACAACCACAACCACAACGACGACGACGGCCACAAAGTCGGAAGAGAGCCCGAGCAAGCGGCGGAAATTGGGCGTGACAATTGCACAGAAACAGGCACTCATCGACAACCTCCAGCTTGAAGGTGAGTCTACATGTTGGCGATGGTCAACAATGAGGTCTGAACGATGAGAATGATTTCATGGAGAAATCTAACCACAATAACAACAACAGTCACCGAACGTGCGCGGAAACTGCGCGCCCAATACAACCTCCAGGCACAGGGCCTGCGGACGCGTATCGAAATACGCGTCAACCGTATCCCTATGGCCCTTCGGAAACTCAAGATGGGCGACCTCCTCCAGAAGCACTCGACCAACCAGCAGAAGCCCGTTGCAACCAAGCAGACTACGGCAGCAGCTCGGGCACCACCTCCAGTCCCCGAAAAAGACTTCAACCCGGCACGGTCCGTTGTGTCGCGTGCAGAATCTCCTCGTGCGGTCAACCGGCCTCTTAAGCGCCTCAGGTATGTTTTTTTTTTTTGGCTCTATCGAGTATGTTGTATGTCTGTCATATTAATACTAACATCATATCCACAGTGACCAATTGGCCAGCGGCGATAAGGAGAACCAGAACTCGCACCTCGACAACCCCAAGAAACGCCAGCGCGGTGCGCCAGGCACGTCTCACGGCACACAGCCTGGTCAAGTCCTTTCGCCAGCATCATCCAACTCCCGCATGAACCCACGCGACCGCGAACGCGGTGCACCAGCCCCGTCATCACCCGCCAAGTCGTTCATTGCCCGGCCCATGTCACCGACGAAGCAGGCATCCGCCACGAACCTGATCAGCTCCATGGTGGAGAAGGCGCGTGCCACGCGTGCTGCCACCACACGGAAACCAACGACATCGTCCACCGCCAGCTCTGCTGCAGGGGTGCCACGGCAACAGCCGCCCGGACACGTGGTCGGGGTGCAGCACCAGGAACGACGGCGGCCCCTGCCTCTCGGTCGGCCGCAGCTGCCGCAGCACGGAACGCCAGAAGAATTAGTGGTATCAGCGAGTCCAGCGATGCGAGCACGTCGACGGTGGTGCGCAAGGTCGGCCGCCCGGCGGCCAGCACTACGGCTTCTGCGGCACGCAAGGTGACGGGCACGACAGCCGCGGCAACAAAGAAGACGGTCATGAGCTCAATCAAGAAGGGCGTGACCAGTGCTACAACGAAGAGAGCCGCCGCGACCAAGGCTGCGTCTGCAACCGCCAATACAGCCTCAGCGACAACTCGCTCGGGTAGAGTCCTGCGAAAAAGAGATTGATAACTCGGCCAAAAGTGGAAGGCCGAGATGGTATGAGAGGTCGGGTTTGGATTTTTTTTTTTTTGGGAACGAATGGGCACATTTGGGATTGATTTTGTTTGCTTTTCGATACGGCGTTTTTGTGTTCTGCATCACCAGGTTGTTTTATCATCGTATGAGCCAATACAAACTATATGTTTGCGTGCTTTCGCCTTTACTTGAAACGCTGTTTTTTTTATTCAGATTCTGACCAGTAACGTATAATATGAAAAAGCGAATCCCAATTTACTCAAGAAGGGCGTCACGAGTCAAGAGCGTCGCTACTGCTGTGGTACCGCGTTGGCAGCTGCAGCTGCGGCGGCGGCGGCGGCCTTCTTCTTTGCCTTCTCGTCGACAAACTCAATGTTGTCCTCGGGAATCTCCTTGTACTTCTCCAACAAGTACTCCTCGATCTCGGGGCTCACGTCACCCTGCACCACAATCTCCTCGCCGCCGCTCGCCATTTTTGTGACAGAGGAGCCGGTAGCAAACTTCTT
The DNA here is from genome assembly GCA_016097105.2 of Sporothrix variecibatus. NCBI lineage: Eukaryota > Fungi > Ascomycota > Sordariomycetes > Ophiostomatales > Ophiostomataceae > Sporothrix > Sporothrix variecibatus. Next base: position 3,315,782 of record JADMNI010000001.1, on the reverse strand, counting down.
GCCAAACTCCTTGGCCATCTTCTTCAGGTCCAGACCGAAAGCCTCCAGACCCGATACAGACGTAATGTGCTTCCGCTTGTTGCGCTCGATGCGCTTGATCGTGACCACGCTCTTGGCCAGCAGGTTCGCCTGCTTCTTGTCGGCAGCCTCGGCCTTGGCCGTCTTCTTCTGTGCGTCCTTGGCCGCACGCTTCTGGGCGTCGAGGGACAGGGCAGCCGTTGCAGCCTCGAGGGCTTCTGTAAGCGGGGGGAAGTGAGGTTAACTATGGCCCTTTCAACGTGTCTAATATCACCACCACCACCACCACGCAACATACCTTGTGACCAAATCTTGCCGTAGAGTTCTGGGTTGTTCTTCTCTAGCCACTCCTGGCACTTCTTCGCGGTGCCGCCGTACTCACAGTACTATTCAACCCTGCCGTTAGCATTTTGATTACTTCCAACGTCTTTCGTCGGCAAGGTGTCCCGGTTAGGAAAGGTCGGTCGAAGACGTACCTCGGGCGGCATTGTGCACACTGTAATTGGACAACAGGTTAACATTCAACTTCTGAATAGCAACAGGGGAGGTTGCAGCAAGGCTGCAAAGAGCCATAGATTCGGAAAGGATGCGTACCTCCGCAGTAGAAGACATGACGGCCCTGGGGCTCGAGGACTTCGGCTGTTTCCGTATCCGCCATAGTGTCGGAGCTGGTGTGATGTGAGGGAGTGAGGTAGGAGTAGGTGAAGTCAAGCTGTAACGGACGAGACGCGTGGTATATCGACGTCACGAAAGAGAAAAAAAAATGAAAGTATTGCGCCGGAATCGGCAATCGTCTGATTCGCAATGGGCGGGCCACTAAAGGTAATCGCTGCTGTATATTGCTATCGCTGTCGCCGTTAAAGAGCGCGTGCAGTAGGCGCGTGTCGTACTGGATTCGGTGTTGTCCTGTCGTCGGTATTGTTCCTGTTTCGAGGTTTAAGGCTTTGGTGATGCGTTTTCGTCGGCTTAACAAAAGAGAGCTTCTTAGTTTGCATCGGCGCGTGATACAGGCTTTTTCCGTGCCCTGGCAAATAGGCCTAACAAAGGTCTTGCTTGTACTTTGTCAATTGCCCCTCCTTTTGCTTTTCGCCGCCAACAAGCAAAGCTCTTGCCTGGCGGGGTAAATAGGCTCGATAGTGTGTGTTCTGCGCTGGTGACGGCCAATTTAAAGCTTAGCCCGCCATGGGGCGTGCAGAACAGCACCAAAAGGCTTGGGCGATTCGCGGGAAGGTGCCAGGGACATGGATCCCGCAGCCAGAAAGTGGTACTTCATTGTCCTCCTCAAATAGCTTCGGAACCGAAGTACCGCTCCTGCCATTAAGCCAGACCACAGTAACAATTACCCAAAACGGAAGTAACGATCTATTGTCAACACTCTCACAGCGCTTACACCTCGATCGTTCCTTCTTTCGCACCCGTCTCTCAGCCCCTGTCCGTCCCAAGATCACGACGGTTGTCAAATTGCTTCTTCCAACAATCACACCCAGCACGGCCGAACTACCGCCCACCTTGAACTGCGACCCTGGATGGCGGTACGCCCCTTTTTATTGTCCGATTGTTCTTCTTCTCGACCTGGTCGTTTTGCAGCCGCAACCAGCGTGATATTGCCAATAGTCGAATCTTGGGAGGTGTTTCTCGACGATTTCATTTCCCAAAAGCCTCGCTCACGCCGAAGACAAAAAAAGTTCTTCAAATGGCCCTCTCAGCTACCAAGTTATGTCGTGTGACAATCACCTCCTTACGTCGATGGACTCGGCGCATCGAGACGAAGACGCGCCCAAGTGTCGCGCCATTAGAACCAGAGTGGCAGGTAGATGTGTGCAATCGGCGGCTGACAGCCAAACAACAACACAAAGCACGTCAGTCCGAAGCAAACACTCATCAAATAAGTATCAAGACATCGTTTTGCATTGTCATCTTGACTTTCTGTTTCATTTCTTCTGCTTCGCCATCATTTTGTTTTATGCTCCATGCAGGCCGTTTTATGCATTGCCGTCTATTATTTACATTTGACATTTTCCATCATCGGACGAAAGCTCATTGCCTCAAACTTCCAATTACTAACAGACTTTGTCGAAGTCAAAACATCTCATTCACAGTCATCTGCATCCACAACCCGCGCGTAATTGGCTGGCCGCGCAACAACCAACAGCCCCCGCCGCCCCCAGAAGAACATCTCGGCGGCTCGCTGCTCGAATTTAAGCGCCCAGGCGTCCACACGCGCAATGTCATTGGCCCGCTGATCTGCAACCAGGGTGTCGTTTGCTTCCCACCCTTGACTGTTTCTCAACCACCGTCACCAGGAAACATCCAAACAAGACAAACAATCCCGGCCCGTCTCACTCTGGCGCGGCGTCTTGCGTTTCCTGGTTGGCGCGCGCCATCCCGCCATGCAGATAGAGACACCAGAAGACCAAAAGCATCCACATATTTTGTCGCTTTTGTCGCTCTTGTTCTTCTCGCCGCCTCTGTGTTTAAATGAACGCCGCATCTTTGCAAGCTGATTGGGCATCGCCGTCGAGCCAGACCAAAAGCCATCAAGCAGAGTGCGGTCTTCATGACCCTTTCGGGAAGCCTGATGGGGCGGTCGCAACCCGGTCCAGCGAATTGGCGACCCATGCCACCCTCCAGGTCGTTATCAAGGAAACAAGCAGCCACCGCCTTCGTCAGGCAAGGGCAGAAGGGGAGCCTTATTGGGAATCAAGCAGGCAGAATGAGATGAGGGCTCGTGAGAAAGAGGGAGAAACGGACGAGCGACTGCAGATGTCGAGTGCTATGCAGTCACACGCTACCGTCACAAGCGTGGGAAGAGAGCGTCCTCGAAATTGCAGCAAAGTCGCTTGCTCCGCGCGTGCTAGCCGCTGGCTATGGATGATGTGTGCTGCCACTACCATGCGATGTGCAGCCGTACCCGTCCCATGCCATGCCAGGCCATGCAGCTCGTCATTGTCATCTTCGGCCCCCATCCCCCCCCCTCCCTCGTTCTTCACGCTTTCCCTTCCCCGGCTTCGGGTTGAATGCCGTGGCTATTTTTGTCTCGGGCAGCCTAGATGGCCTGGCCCTTTCGTCTTCTTTCTGCATTTCTTTTGCCCGTTCAAATCCTATAACCAACCCCTTGGCCGCCCTTCAGCCTTCTCATCCTTCGAAGCGTTTTTGGTTCTTTTTTTTCCTTTTCCTTTTTTTCTTCTCTTTTCTGTTCTTCATCTTTTCTTACCGCTCCTTGTGTGCGTGTGCTATTTTGATCGGTTTAGACTTTCAGGCTCGTTGATCGAGACCATCCTATCGTTTGACGCTCCTTTTATTTACTTTGTCGCTGGATTCGACATACACTCAATACACCCACACGACGCCGGACGTCTCTCCTGCTTAACTGACTGATTTGTGATTTTTACCATTTTTTTTGACTATTTTCTCCTTTGTCAGTTCAACATGTCCGACTTCACAATCGCCACCCACCGCGGTGCTCTGAACCCTGCGCAGGACCGGAGGGCAGAGTACCGCTACCTTAATACTATAATGGAGGAGGCCGACTTCAGCGATGCCTCGCCCGTTCGCGCCCAGAACTCGATCCCTTTGAAGATTCAGCAGCAACAGCTTTACCAGCAGCACCAACAACGGCTTCACGAAGAGCGCATTCGGGAGGACCGGCGGCATGGCGACAACGAGGAGCGCGAGCAAAAGGTCGAGATGTGGTTGTCTCCGATGAGCGACCATTTCCCCACACCGCGTGGCTTCCACTTCCTTTCCGCTCCCATCCTGCCCTCATCACCATCTTCCGCATCCATGGAGGATAACGATGCCGACCTTGACGACGAGTCGTCCCCGGACAGCAACTCCTCGTCAAGCCCATGGCATCACAACGGCAGCGTGTCCACCGACGTGACCGAGTTCGACGACATCTACAACGCCTCTGACGACGACTCGACCACCCGAAAGCGGAAGCTCCGCGCTTCGGGTATCGGCCGCTACAGCAGTGCTTCCCGCCGCACGTCGTCCGCCATGTCTCGCCTGAGCAGCAGCTCCGAGGAGTCGCGCAAGATGCTTCCCCAGCTCACCATCCCGAAGCGGCCTACGATCTCTCTTGCGGACCCTGACCCGAAGCTCTGCACGTCCCCAATGGCCCCACGCCGTCTGCCCAGGTCCCCATGTCGCCCGCCATCATGTCGTTCATGCAGAAGCACCATGCTCTGGACGTCCCCACCGTTTCCGCTCCCCCGTCTCTGGATGGCAGTCTGACTTCCGAGCAAATGTCCCAAATGTCTGCTCAGATGTCGGCCCCGCCCACTCCCATCATCGGTGCTGCAGACGACGGTCACGAGAACAACGGTGGTTGGGCTGGTGTCCAGCTTCAGCCCGGCGCTCTTGCCACTCTCCAGTCTCTCGCTCGTTCGGATGCCGGTTCTGTCGCAGATATGAGTCTGGAGCCCGAGCGCGTCATCGAGCTGCCGACCGAGGAGGAGCAGCCCGTTGCAGAGATGTCTGAGAACCGCTCGCAGCCTCTCCTGAACCTCATCACCTCTGGTCTTCCCCGTCACACCATCCCCTTCTCGCCAGTTCAGCAGCGCTCCCTTGCTGGCCTGACTCGCCTCGAGATCCCGTCCCCTGGCGGCTTCTTCTCTGGTCTCTCGCCCAGAACCCGCCACACATGGCACATGCCTGGCATGACTCCCATCGACTCGGCTCACCCGCCTACGTCTGGCACTGCTGAGCAGTTCTACAGACTGCCGTGGGCTGATGCCTCTGCTCCCCCGGTGCCCCGTATCGTGAAGGAGCGGCCTCTGCATATGCCAATCGCTGCCGACATGTCCAACTCGCCCGTCGAGCAGTTCATCGAGGCCCCCATTGTCGAGTCTGAGGATCCCGTCACAGCTGTCCGCGTCCAGAAGACGCCAGTCACCGCCCAGCTCATGATGCCCGAAGAGGTCCCCGTTGCTTTGTCCGAGACTGTCGTCGAGCATGTCGAGGCTGTTGAGCAGGAGGAGGCCAGTTCCCCCGTCGAGGAGGTGATTGCCACTGAGATCGTCAACGACTACCTGACCATTGACGCTCAAAAGATGCAGCAGATTGCTCTCGGCCATTTGGACCGCACTGAGATGTGGCTCGTGGCCCAGCGTGCCTACCTGAACGGCATTGCCGACCTGACCGAGAACGTCGAGGAGATGTCCTCTCCGGCCGAGGCTGCTGAGGAGGAGGCCCCCGAGGTGCCGCCCAAGGACGAGGACCTGAAGGCCGTTGTCAGCACTGCTATCGTCCGCAAGAAGACCGTCCGCTTCTCTGAGGCTGTCAAGTCACCCGCCATGCCGCGCACACTTCCCTCGGCCATGGTGCACCAGGAATCGGCGTACTACCGCGCCTTCACTGACTGCATGGTCCGTTCAAGCTTCACCGACATGTTCATCAACCGCCTCCCCCGCTTCGAGGCTCTCCAGGCCCAGCGTCTTCTCTTGCGCGAAGCCCACCGTAACCAGCTGCTCGGCAAGTACCAGCTGACGGTGGTCCCGCAGTCCGCCAAGAAGCGCATGAGCGCCAACGTCGTCCGCGGCGACGACAACCTTTTGGACGACCCCGAGAAAATCCGCGCCGACAAGGAGGCTGACGCCCTGAGCCAGATGGCCCTGACCACTTGGCACGTGGCTGCCCAGAAGCTGCTTAACGGCGGCCGCCTGATCTCGGCTCCTGTCCACAAGCGCCTTGCCCGCGTCAGCCGCATGGCCCCCGGCCCCAACGGTGTCTGCCGCGACCGCGCCCGCATCCTTGACCTGGGTGGCCAGGCTACTTGCGACTGGGCCTGGCACGTGGCCCTGCAGTACCCCAACACCAAGGTCTACAGCGTCACCACCAAGGCCATCCGCCAGCTGTCCAACGCCAACATCCGTGGCCCTTCCAACCACCGCCAGGTAGCCGTTGAGAAACTGACCAAGCTGCCTTTTGACGACGACCAATTTGACCTGGTCCGCGCCTCGGAGTTGTACTCCATCCTCAAGTTTGTCGGCGAGAATGGCGAAGACGAGTGGGAGTCGTGCCTGCAGGAGTGCTACCGCGTCCTCAAGCCCGGCGGATACATTGAGTTCACCGTCCTCGACTCGGACATTGTCAATGCAGGCCCGCTCGGTAACGCCAAGAGTGTCGAGTTCGGTTTTGTCCTCCAGACCCTCGGCTATGACCCGTCGCCGACCAAGATGTTCTTGGGCCGTCTCGACCGTGCTCGGTTCACCGATGTGCGCCGTGCCTGGATGTGCCTGCCTGTGGGCCCCCGCCCGGAGTCGCTCACCAAACCCGCCGTCGCCCGCGACTCGACTGGTGCCGTCATCCCGACGGTCCAGCTCGATGCCATGGTGCACGGCTCGACTGACAACATTGCCGCTGTGACTGGTCTGGCCGGCAGCTGGAGCTGGGAGCGGTGGTTGCTTCGCGCCGAGATGGAGAAGACAGCCGGTGATCTGCGTTTGGCCGACACCGTCACTGCTGGCTCGGCAATGCGCGAGGCCGGCAAGAGCCTCGATGGCGTGCACGCCATTGTGGAGGAGGGCCGGGCTACTGGTGCCGCGTGGCGTATGCTGCGCGGCCATGCACGAAAGCCGCGGTCCGAGGTTGGCACGATCAACCTGATGTTGGATATGAATTGGTAGATGCTAGATGGTGGTGTGAGAAGCTGTGCGCTGTGCTTTCTTTTCATGTGTCTTCCTTTTTTTATCAACATTTTACCCCTTTTTTTATCTTCCCTATGTTTTTCTTTTTTTCTCTTATTTACCATCATGCTTCCAACGCATTTTCCCTTTGTCAATTTTCCTTTGTGTCAGACCGGAGAAAATACAGACGGGTATTGGTGGTCAATGGGCTTTCTTTTTTCTTTTCTTTGGTGCATGTAATATATACCCAGTTACGAGGACGACACTGGATGAAGTGATGTTAGGAGTGGTGAATTTGATAAAGCTTTAAACTTCGATCATATTATGGTACGACTTGATACATTACTAAACTTTTGTCTTGTCTGTGAGAATATATTTATAAAAAATTATGTGTGTATATATATGCACCATGCACCATGTCCTTTTATTTCGTATGTAGTATTTTTGATTTTTGGTTGTATTTTTTTCTTAAAAAAGAAAAAGGAAAAAAAAGAAAGAAAGAAAGAAAGAAAGAAAAAGAAAACTAAAAACTAACAACATCGCAATTCCAGAAATTCAAAGTATAATAACTGCAACAACTTCTTTTAGTTTGTTTATGAAAGTAGCAGAATTTATTAAGCCCATAGCAATATGTATGGTAATTTATGTATGTGTACAAAATGCGCGTTTTGCATTTGCGGAGCCCCTGTCCATTTGATCATAAGAGTTGGAGATTGTATCGCCGTGAAAAAGAAAACCCAAAGCCATTATGGCATCCTGACAGGCCTCCGGCTGTAGTAACGACCCGTTAAGAGACGATTTCGACCATCAACCGAAGGCCATGAAAATCAAAACCGTTATCCAGAAACGTAAAAATAAGCAAACCAAATAAAACGAGATATAGACAAACACCCGTAAAAAAAAAATTAAAAAAATTCCAAAAACGATGTTGAGAGGGTCTGGATATAGAAAGTCAAAATAGCAATAGCCCACGTATTTTTTTCTCGTGCCCAACAAGCGGGACACTTGGCTTTCGTTGTGTTCACCCCCCTTTTACTCCTCTTCGGATCCAAAGTCCGGCACAAAAACATAAACCAAAAAAAATCCAAATCATGAAAAGAACAAGATGCGAAAAGGTATGCAAAAAAAAAAGAAAATAAAGATGCAAAACGTAAATGGCAGAAGCAAAAAGAAGATGAAGACATAAAAACATACTGTATCATACCATGGGATCATGGACTATGGATTTGAGCCCCAGCCCAGATCCATGGTTTCCATGGGACCCATATTGATAATCGTCCGGAGCACACCCTCCGAGACGGGCGTCATGGCCGTCTGTCCATTCATATTCCAGCCCTCGGAGATCATATAGTCATTCGAATTTGGATCGGCGGACATCAGACCACCGAGGTCGGCACCGGCACCGTTCATGCCTACAGCGGCAGCTGCCGCAGAGCCAGGCTGGCCTGTGGAGTAGTTGGCGGGTCCACCATTGGCCGTCGCGAAATAGGCGCCAGGAGGCCACGGTCAACTTGTGTTGGTTGTTGACCACCAACGAGACCACGCGGTGGTGATACTGGGCTAGTATCAAACGAGCTACCAGCCGAGTGCATGCCGCCTTGCTGCTGTGGCGGTGCGAGATTTTTGTCGGCCTTCGGAAGCCACTGCTGGAGTTTGGTGTCGGGCGGCTAGACAACCCGTCACCTGGTGAAGTAGACATGTCCTGGATCTCGTCGACAAAGCCCATCGGTCGGCCGTTTGCCAAGATATTAACAGTGGGATCGGGGAAGCCGTTGGTAGGAATGTTGAACATGGGAGAGTTGTCGTTGCTGCGGTCCCGAGTAGGCAGGCGTGATTCGGGGAAGACCCAGTTGTTGGACGCAGCAGGGGCCGAGCCGTCCGTGTTCTTGGGCCGGAACCGATGATTCTGGTTGTTCATGCCTGCTGAGCCTGTATCGGAAATGCGATCCTTGGAGCTGTCGTCGGCGTTGTCTTGGTTGGACGATGTGTTGTCGGACTTTGTGTATTCCTTCTGGAAAAGAAAGAATACCGTCGACGGCACCATCCTCGCAAACGGCACCAGGGCGGCTGATGGCACCCGGAGGAACACCAGATGAAGGCTATGTAAAGAGTTAGTAGAGGGTCGATCAAAAAAAGAGAAGAAAAAAGGGTAGAAGTAGTAAGAAGGGACACATACACTATCGTAACTCATGGGGAAGGCAGACTTCAGCTGCGGTATCCGCTCACCAAGAGCCTCCAGATCGACATCAAGCTGAACCAAGAACGACTCAGTAAGCGGGTTGCGGCGCTTCAAGGCACTCATGGCAGTGAGAAGGAAGCGTAGCGAGTCGGCAGTTTGGGCTCTCATCAGGACGGCTCTTCAGGTACTGCACAAACACTCTCGCTGCCACGTAGAGGCAGAAAGAAATAAAAGGGTTCATCTAATAAACGTTAGTATGAAAAGCTTGACAACCATTCGCAGAAATGAGTGGGGACATACGGTAGACAGGTCCATATGGGAGACCATGCGCATGATGCTGGCAATCTCCCGGGCCGCATTGATTACAGCGGACTTTGCTTTCTGGGCTGACGGGTGCATCGATTTGATTGTTCTCAGCCTTAAAGATGGCAGCCTGGTGCAAAACATATGATCGATGTGTGTATGCACATATTTGTGAAGACAATGTTTGGGTTGTGTAGGCCATCAGGCAGCTTGAGGTGGTCTGGCAGGTTGAGAAGGGTCTGGAGCAGAATATGGTCGAGGTTGCGGTGGCGGATCCAAAACTCGCCGTTCATGTCGCTGTCCTTGCCATCGTTGTCCGGACGGTGCAAATGTGTCAGGTTGCGACCAAACAGGCATGCCATCAGGATAATGCCGGCAAAGGGAGTGAGCTGGCTGGTGCCCGAAGGGCACATGGCCTCATGCAGCGGGATGCTGGCCTCAGGTCGGCTTCATCTCAAAGGCTTCTTCAGAACTTGGAAGAACGGTGCTGATATCACGCTCATCGACCGTCATGGGCCATCCTGTACCGATACTTGCGTACCGATCCTCACAGAAGGCCATCCAGAATGTGCGGCGGCGCTCCTCCTTTTCTGTCCAGTCACGAGGCGGCGGGATGCACTGCTTGACTTCCAGGCCGGCACCATCAAGACGGTGCAGACCAATCATCTGAGCGAGCCGGATAGCCTGGCCAGTGCTCATCCAGGCACGGGGGAAATACATCATCTTGAACTCGTACGAGGCCAAGATAACATGTGTCTGGCAATGAGCAACGGAGATCATATGTTCACCGAAGCCCTTCATGTAGTCGACCTCGAGGTACTTGCGGGCCCTTTGGTAAAAGAGGTCCTTGAGGTCGCTGTACTTGTCCAAAACCGTGCAGGCGGACATCCACATTGCGTACCGCAGACATACGGGAGGACGTTGGTTGGCAGCACTAAAAAGGAAAAAAAAAAACATGTTAGACATGTGGTCCGTGTTTGTTACACGTGGGATACGTGCTTTCAGTTCCACGTGCAATATAGACAAGGCTAGCCCGGCGGAAACCTTATTTAGACGAAGAGGTAAAATACAAAACAAAACAAAACAAAACAAAAACAAAACAAAACAAAAAGAAAAAAAAAAAGAAACTCACAGATTCATGGCCGCCAGATAACGGGCCTTGTGTATCATTGGCAAAGACGGGTGGATCTTATCAAAGTAGACCTCCGTCAGCTCGTCAATGATACGCTGGTCGGGCAACGGCTCTTCCAGATTCAGCTGGATAATCTCCCAGTTTGGGTTGCTGTCGATGCCGCTCATGTTTCCGGGCATACGGCTGCCAAAGTTGAAGTCGTCGAGCGAGCTCGGGCGCTGTGGCGAGTCGGCATTGAACTGCCAAGTGTCCAAGTCGCGGCCGGCGCCTCCTGTCAGGTTGATCGAGTTCGGGTCCGGAATAGAAAAGTCGCCAGCACCACCAGCGGCGCCCGAAGAGCTGCCCATTGTGGTGGACGAGCCTGACCGTTCGTTGCCCGTCTTGGAGGTGGAGCCATTCTTGCCTGATTTTGCACCAGGTCCCGCCCTTGAGACCGGCAGAGCGAGCCATCGCCTGCTGTGAAACCGTGAAGAGCATCCGCAGCCGGATGCACCAGTAGGTCCTGCGTCTTGTGACTTGAGCATGACCTCGACCTGCTTGAGACGCTCCTCAAGGGCCTTGACGTAGCCACGCTTGGGTCCGCTCTTCTTCCGGACCTCGTCATACGCGCACTGGTGACCCAGCGGGAACATGTGCTGCAGCTGGGGCGACGGCCGTCGCACTTGAGCTTCCGCCTCCGGCAGATCAAGCAAGCGAGACGCTTCTGGCGGGGGATGTTGGCGTTGGGGTTGTCGTCGGGACGGGCGCCGGAGCCGTCGTGGTTGTCGGCGGCGGCGTTGTCGTCGGGCGACATGGAGGGCGACATTGTTAATTCGTGGGGGAGGGAGGAGGAGGAGGAGAAGAGAGGCGAAGAGAGGAAGAGAGGTAACGTTATCTGGGACAGTCGGTGGTCCTCAGGGTTCGTCGTTGTCGTCTACCGCCGTTGAGCGGGTGGTCGCAAAGATCGTGGGAGACGCCGATCGCAAGGGATGGCGAGGTGGGAACGGGGGTGCACGACACGATCGTGTAAACGCTGCGGCATGGCAGACGGGGCTGCCAGGTGGGACGACGCTTGTCTTTTTCGAGGTTGAAGCTGTGGCCACCGTTTTGTCGTTGGTGTCGCCGTTATCGTCAGTTGGACGGGTGTCGTCGTCAGTCGCTCCTTCTTTTCTCGTGGCGGCCGTTGTGGTTTCGGGGATCGGACAGTGCGAGAGGGGCAAAGAGCGCGAGAAACTGGGTATGGGGGCGCTTTTCAATGGCTGGGACAAGCACCCCGTTGTAATTGTACACTGTATACTGTGGGCTGGGGCAAAACACAGAATCGTCAAAATGCAACAATGTGGACCAAAAATAATAATAAGAGTATGAAAATAATTCGTTTACTGTTTCGCAGGTCGAAAAGGACAGGAGACAAGTTCAAAGCCTGGCAAAAACACGTAACGAAGCGGCCGAGACCCTTTTGGGCGAAGAAAGTCGGGACGAAAGAAGGAAAGAGCAAAGGGGAGCACCCAGATTGCTGACGAAGGCTCTGCGCCTGCGGCAGGAAACCTAAGGCAGCAGTCCGCATGGGTGGCACGGTGCGGAAGGCGCGACCAGGTGGGGAGCTGAGGACACAAGCACTGTGTGACACTGTGCTGCACTGCGTGCGCTCTTTCCCCTGTATGCTGCCGCCGTGCTATATCCTCTCCCCCCTCTTTCACGCTTCTTTCACGCTTCTTTCACGACGCCCTTTGCCTCGTCGGTTTTCTGTTCACTCTACCCATTGAAAGAAGGGGGGAACCAGGGAGGAGGAGCAAAGAGCGTGAGATCTTTACAACAACCACACGCGTGTGCCGCTAACGATTTACCGCCTGCTGCGCCACCAACGGCTACACCACAAGCCGAGCTGCCAACCACCAAAAAGTCTGGCGATGCCAACGTTGCAGAGAGCGTCTCGATATCGTATCTAACCTGGCCTGCCCCCGTGCAGCTTTCCCGCTGGCTGGCGGCTGGGTACAACTACAAATCACAAAACCCGGAGCCTCAAGGCCGCTGAAAAGCGCGAGACAGAAACACCTGCCCGACGCAGGGGTCAGCCCACTTGTTGAGAAGAGACAGAAAATAGACACAAAAAACTCCAAAAAAAAGAAGAGGACAGAAGATCTCTTTTCTTCTTTTGGTTTTTTCTTCTCCTTTTCTTTCTCACAAGATAAGAACAATCTGCACAATGCTGTCACTGGTTGGCTTGCTGCGCTAGTTTTCGAGCAGGTCAGCACTGTTCTCTGTTTGTCCCGCAATATGGCCGTGCACTCGCTTCTGCCCGCCTTTTCTTCTTCTTTTTCTGGACCTTTATCCCCAGCTTGCTTGCTTCTGGGCTTCCTTGCATGGCAGAAACTATGGGGCCCGGCGCCATCGAGACTGGAGTCAAGCTTTGGGTTTGTTGGATGGAAGAAGACTGGCGAGCGCAAAAACTGCAAAACAGCAGGATCAAACGAAGGGCGGGTAAAATAGAAAAGAAGGACATGTGGCCAGCCGAGCCTTTTCTCTTTGAAAGTATTCAGCTGTGTAAAATGTATGATGCATTACATTGTACTCCGTACTTTGTACTTGTAAGATACGTGCAGGTCGTAGGCGCCGACGGAATGGAGGGTTTGACGGCCAAAATACCGAATGCATGCAGGACAAGCTCAAGAGTTGTTGGGACTCGGGACAGACAACTTGCAGCCAACCTGCAGCCAACTTGCAGACAACTCACAGACAACGCCAGTTGACAATGGCTGGCAACTGGTGTGCAAACAGTTTGAAAGGTTCAGCAGCTCAGGCGGATACGAGGAGCCGGAAAGAGGCCGTTGGATGGGGCAAAGAAGACAAAGAAGGGAGGACGACAAAACGCACTTGAGCACTTGGGCACCCCAAACCGACGAAATGCATTTTTTTTCACTGGACCGACTTTAATTGCTCGAGGGGATGTTTGACGCAGAATGAATAAAGGATGCATAAAGTACAGCGCTGTGTCGATCGCTGGTGGACACTTCGAGTGAGATGCGGATTGTCTAAAGTGGCGAGAAGCGGTGGGCATGGGCGGTGCACGCCAGCATGCATTGGACCCCATGATGCAGTTGTGTTCTGATGCTCTTGAAGCCTTTAAATTGTTTCTCCAATTTCTATTTTGACCACTGTGACAGTCAATGCTCTGGTTTGTCTAGCGCGGGACATGCTCTCGCTTATCACCACCTTCGATCGTCCCGAGAAACGCAACAAGGCTCGGGGCTATTATCAAAGAGTCACCATCTAGCTCGGAGCGGCCGTTGACCTGCAGGGCTTGGTGGATTTCAGCTTTGGTGCAAAAAAGTAAGAAATGCGCAAAATAAAAGAAGTACTGTGTATTTCTGTGATATGTATGGCTGTATTGTATCCTTTGCTGTTTGGCTGTATTATTCGTCTCAACAAACTTATTTGAGTATGAGTATCTATCATGGGGTAGAAATCGTGCCCGTTCGTCGTTCGTTTCCCGTTCGTTCTCGGTGTTCGGATTGCTTGAATGCCCCCACCAAAACCCAGTGATACGGATGGCATTCGGCTCGACTCGTTCTTAAACGCCCGGCTTGGGATACATTGCCCATTGCACGGGCGTCGATCCAAGCCTCTCGTCCTTTTCTAGTTGTGGCGCCCCTGTCTGTTGCATCTCCAAGCTTGCCTGTCCGAAATACGTATGCTTCGGAGTGTTTGAGTGCCCCGAATTGATCTCACTCTTTTGTTGCTGATCCTCTGACGACATCGCGCTGTTACTTGTGCCGGTGTTCTTTCCGCGACCGGCCCCTATTCCGCAGCCAATCGGTGCCCGCCGTTTCCTTCAAAAACAGTTGTAGAAGAATATCATCGCAAACTGCCGCTGTCATAGACTGCGCAAGATCTCACAAGGTCCCGCTACGGCTAGACGGCCGATACTGGCTTTTGCCGATGTCCATGCACTCATCCACGGATGACAAGCCGTGAAGTATCACGGCCTATATATTGTGTACACAACAACATCCGCCATATTGTGTATAACGCCGCAATAACGAGGGTCATATCTCGCAGCAGACCAGCTGTTTTGTCAATGACCGACAGAGCTGTTTTTTTTTTTTTGCATCTGTGCGTATCCTTCATTTCCACCTTCCTCATTGTTGTCGCATTGTCGTGACCTCCAGGATTAAGGTCTCTGCTAGTACTTTCTTTCCGTGTCAACGCCGACAATGCGCAGGGTGCCCAGCTCCGCATACGCCAAGAAGAAACGAGTCGGTGCCCAGGCCACGACGGGCACCGGCTGTGCAGTTTTGAACGTGTGGATGTGCTCACCACTCTCTGTTTGCGTAACCTCCAACTCAGCACCTAGATTTTGTATGTCAGCATACGGTCCAGCACACAGCCCAATGCTCACCACAAAAAGAACGTGATAACAGGCTGCGGAGGTCATAATTTGCCGCTCAAGCCTGTCTTTTCACACCAAACAAAAAAACGACTCACCTTCTGTGCTTCCTCCAATAATATAGTTGCCATCCCAGCTGAAGCCTGTTTGTGACAAGGTGATTAGCATGCGACTCTGTCAAACATAACGCGGAGCATAACGCCAAGATAATGGCCCCTCCACATAAAAAAAGAACCTGTAAATAGGCACGGCGCACAAGGCAGCAACTCACTTAAACTTCTCACAGGGCCAGCCATGGTCGTAATCGTTCGCTGGCACGTCCATTTTGTCGTATCCCAGAGCGCAATGATTGCGTCTGTGCACCAGTCGCCAATGTGCGCCCTGTTGGGCTAAGAGCTACCGACAGGCACTCTGCCGAATGGCCCTTGAGCGAAAACTCGTCTGACTCGCCCTCGCGACTGGATAGTTGACCTTGAGGACCGGCTCCAGCTCTGGGAAGGAGAGAATGCGTGTGCGGCCGTCACCTGTGGCAACAAACACCCGTTTGCCGCCCCAGCAGAAAGCCAAGTCGTTTGTTCGTGCTGGCATCTTCTTGACCGACGTTGGTGTTGATTGTGTCCGGTCCAGGATAAACAGCTTGCTTGCGCCGTTGGCGCCTTTCTCCTTGCCGCCCACAATGAGATAATCGCCGTCGGGCGCCCAAGCCAGAGTACTTGCTTCGCCGGGTACCCGGACCTCGTTTGTGCATGTTTTTGTGCGTACGTCCCAAAACTTGACCACGCCATCTGCGCTCACGCTGCAGAGCTCGGCGTCTTTGATGGGGTTAAAAGCAACCTTCTCAATGGCCGCCGTATGGCCCTTGAGCTCCGTCGATTGCCGCACAACAGGCTTGTCGGGATTCCCTAGAGTGTATGTCAGTATTTATTCAGAGTATATGGCCTTACGTACGTATAGTCGGGATAGCCTTACAGACGCGAACTGTCTTGTCGCTGGAGCCAGTCGCAACCAGCGAACTTAACGGGTTCCATGCGATTGTGCGCACTCTGTTTCCTTGTGTTAGCCACAAAACCCAGACTAGCCATCTTCTTTCCATATATCAGAGGACCTCTCACCCTTGAATAGCCACCTCGTCTGTATCCTTGTCCTTGTCTGCCGCCGGGTTGTGGAATTGCACGTTTCTTGAGGCTGCAGGATCCTGGTATGCCTGGACCTTGAAGCCCGAGAAGTAGTTGGAGAACTTCTCCTTCTGCAGCCTCTCGCGAGGCTTGATCACAAAGGAAGGCATGGCGTGTGTATTGGGGCTACCGAGCTGTTGACAGAGGAGAAGGGTGAGCCGTAGAGGGTATCGGAGTGATGGTGTCCTTGAAGCTCCAGGGAGAGCAGAGCAGTCGAGTTTGCGCCGGTAGCTGTGGCTGGCGAAAGGTTGCTTCTTAGAGCGAGTTGGAGCCTTAGTGCATTACAATGGGAGACAAGTGCTTGTTTGGTGTCCAATTGTAGTCGTGGTGCGCTGCGTGCTGTCGTTGACGCCTTGTTGTTGCTGATGCTCCTGTTTGAAGATGTGCGATGCGCGAACAGTTGTAGGCTCCAAAAACCAATTCGCCGATTTGGTGCAGCGATCTAGCTTTTGGTTGAGCTCCTTCCCCGCAGAAACCCAGCCGCGTCGCACCTGCCCGCTATATCGACCCGCTAGCACCTCCCAACCTCGTCCTTTCCCCCTGTGTCATCAGCACGTGAAGATAGGGAAGCTGCGACCCCCAAACTCCCCATCAGGGGCCAGAGCTTCGCCAAATCCGGCCAGGTCTTTCGTAACCGCAACATCCACACAACGGCCACAACCACGACACAGAAGCTCCGTCACCTTATCTCCCACCGGCATCATCAGCTTCGCGTACCACTCGTCTCCCCTGTTTCTCCGGTGCACGAGAGCTCTCCGCGGGCTCTTGACCCGGTCAATGCGCGAGCCATGTACTGGCCGGCTGCCACCCCGCGCGTCTACAGCACCAGCACCAGCACCGATGCCGCCGTCCCCGCTGTGACGATCTCCCACGATGGCCTCCCTCCGCCTCCATCTCCGGGTCCGTCTGCCTCGCCAAATCCTTCACAGGAGCACCTGAGCAGACGAGCATCGACACTCTCCGTCGACCAATCCCAGCTGGCGCGTACCTCGTCCAACACCAGCCAGTCCTCGAACCACGATGCCCTCGGCCTGCCGGTCCCCGCGGCTTCTCCCCGTATTCCCAACACACCATTGACGCCTATGACACCGGCGATCAAGTCTGTCGAACATGGCTACTACGGGGAGGGCGCTGGCGATGGCTTTTACCCGCGCCGCGTGTCGCCGCTCGTTGTCCCAACATCCGAACCCATCCTTGCCTTGCGAATGTCCCGGACGAGCCACTTCTTCGCGACCATCACAGCCACCTCAATGACAATCTGGCAGACGAAACCGACTGTCATCCTTGCCGTCATTGTGCGCTCCGAAGGGTCTCTTGCGTCCTACGGCGAGAACGTCGACCTCTTTGTCCGTCCCGACTGCGCTATCCTCGTGGTGTACACAAGTCGCGGTTTCCTCATCACATACTCCATGGCCACCTCCCGCGAGACAGAAGTCTACCGGCCACAGTTCACCAACCCGACCAACATCCAACGCCGTCGCCAGAACCACGTTGGCGATCCGGGCCATGAGCATCCCGAGCAGATCCTGTGGGGCCCGGGCGAGGGTCCCGGCATTCGCGACGCCAGCATCCGTTTTCGTATGGTGATCAAGATCGATGCAGGCATAGAGAGTGCGCTGGCCTTGGACGAAGAGCTCGTGGTGGCTACCACGAAGCCGGCTGCCGTGCAATGCATTCGCTGGGCGCCCGACAACAATGGAAGCCAGACTAGCACGGAGCTGCTCAGCCGCATGGGATGGGTGGACAAGAAGGTGACTGTCCGCGAGATGACTTCTGATAAGCCCATGAGTCTCTCGACGTGGGTGACCAGTGACGGCAAGGTCTATGCTGTCCAGCGCAATACAGACTCTCCGCCACGGCCTTCCACACCGTCAAACGCAACCGACGCGCCACGAAGCTCGTTCAATATACCTCCCTCAGCCCCTGACACGCCAGACACTCCCGCCGCCGCCATAACGACAACGACAACGACTGCTACTACTACTACTACGTCTACCACTACAGGAGCCCCTACTACACCCGCCTCTTCATCTGCCTCGCACTCTTCATCTCACAAGAAGCTTTTCCGGGGCTATAATCTCCACGTTCCTAACAATGAAGATGAGCATGCTTTGCGGGCCATAATCAATGCACGCTTTTCTCTCATCGCGGTTGGCTGCGTTGATGGCATCGTTCGCGTGTACTCTGTCAAAGACTATGTGGGTAGTATCCCGCAAAGTCACGTCCACAGACCGCCCGCGTCAGTCCTGACGACTGGTCGCTTGACGAAGATAGCGTATTCGCCAGACGGCTATTGCCTGTTTGCTGGTTACGAAAATGGCTGGGTCACATGGAGTGTCTACGGCAAGCTGCTGGGCCACTCCTTCAACAGCGAGCGCGCCATCGCCGATAAGAATAGTGAAGAATGGCTGACTGGTATCCGCGATGTGTCGTGGGTTGGGCAGTCAGGCGATGTCTTGCTGGTCGCCAAGGAGAGCCCGTCCATTTGGTTTTTGGAAATGGCCCGCAGTGCTGCTGCCGGCTGCTACAGTCACTCAAACCTGTTCCGCACGGTTCTGCACACCAACCAAAACATCATGGTGTACAGAGGCTACGACCTACCCGACATGACGACCATCTCCGCCGAGCCTTCGCTTTGGCATACGGCTCGCATCCAGCGAGCTACCTCTTACACCAGTGGCCCATTCGCTGCACGGCCATCAGCTCAGATGGCCGCTATGTAGCCGTGTCTGGGCGCAGAGGTCTTGCCCACTACAGCATCAACAGTGGACGTTGGCGGACATTCGCTAATAAGGCTGCCGAAGAAGAGTTCCAAGTCCGTGGTGGCATGTGCTGGTACCGCAACATCCTGGTTGCCGCCGTCGAGGGCGAACCGGTCGTTTGAGCTGCGGCTCTACGAACGCGAGTCTGCACTTGACAACAACAGTATTCTCTTCCGGGAGCCTATGAAGTCTCCCATTGTCCTCATCACGACGACGGGTGAAGATTCGCTGCTGGTGTATACCTATGAGAACATACTCTACCACTATATCTTTGTCCCCTCAGCCAACGGATCGTTGCGGCTTATGCAGATGGGCCATATTGGGTTCCACGGAATAGTGCGCAGTCCCGCTCGTGTCCGTGGTCTCAGTTGGGTTTTGCCGGAAGGCCAGTTATATGATGGCGACCCGTCGCTGGACGTGTCCATGGCGTCTGTGCTGTTCTTGGTGGATGGTAAGCTCGTCCTCTTCCAGCCTTCGCGCAACGAGCATGGCGGAGTCAAGTACGACATGCGCATCATCGCCCAGACGGTCGAGTTCTACGTTTGCATGAAGGACCAGCCATTCTCTTTCCTGCCTGCTGCCGCTACGGAGACGCCTGCCGTACCTGGCACGGTGGCCTCGGACGAAACACTGCAGAACTCGCTTTGGCTCTTTGATGCAGGCGAGCTCAAATTGTGGACGGATACCCATGCGGCCCTGGATGCCGTTGCCAATGGCACCGTGGATCCACCCATCACTATTGACCTCGACTTTTACCCTCTTTCTATTCTTCTCTCCAAAGCCCTTGTTTTGGGCGTGGAGCCCGACCTAGTACAGCGCCGAGACGTCAACTTTTCCTTCTTCCGATACAACATCCGGGTATGTTGGCCCCTTTCCCTCCTCCTTGCTTAATAGCGCACCACTAACATATATTTAGACACACCTCTTCTTGCCGGACGTCCTTCGCGCCTACCTGGGCGAGAACAAGGCTCTGCCTGCCCTTCGTCTCGCACAGCAATACCAGCATCTCGCATACTTTGCACATGCATTGGAGGTCCTCCTGCATCAGGTCCTCGACGAGGAAGTCGACTCGGCCCCCAAGCCCGAGGACGCCGTCTTACCCCGTGTGCTGTCGCTGCTGTCGAGTTTCCGTGCGTACCTTGACATTGTCGTGCAGTGCACACGCAAGACTGAAGTGCGCTCCTGGCGCACACTCTTTGCCTACTTGCCGCCTCCGCAGGAATTATTCGAGGAGTCCTTGCTGCGTGGCAGCCTCAAGACGGCCGGCGGATACCTGCTTATTTTGCACACATTCGACGAGCTCGCCACGGCAAGTGAGCAAGGCGTGCGTGCTGCTGAGACAGGCCATGCAAGAGGGTGACTGGGAGCTCTGCAAAGAGCTCGCACGCTTCTTGGCCGCCATGGACGACAGTGGGCAGACCCTGCGGGAAGCTCTGGCGCTGGCCAATGCTGGAGGTACTGACGACGGCGAGGGTAGTGTCGCCTCTGGTAATGCTGGTGGCGCGTCCTCTTCGCTGGTTGCATCTGGTAGCAGTGCCACCCTCAACAACTCAAGCGGCGGCAGCAGCAGCCATCTTGCTGTCCCCGGACGCAACGGCAGCATGAGCCAGTCCGAATCTGACGCTGTATCTAGTGACGACGGCAGTAGCATTGACTCGGGTACCGTCAGCGGGCACTAAGTTGAGTCGCAATGGATCTCCAGGGTATCCCTTTTTTTGTTTTCCTTGGTATTGCTTTTGGTTTCTTATTCTATCTCGATTTCATCATCTTTTAGTTTTGGGTAGCATATTCTTGTGTCTGGATACTAAAAGAGACCAGGATGTGAGCATTGGAGTACATTACGGAGTTGAGTTGTTGGATTATTTTATACACTGAATAAATGCCATTCTTAGGCCTCAATATACGTCAGAAGTGCACGTCGTAATAATTAACCAAAATCATAAATGCTCATATTATGTAAAAATTGTACAGAGATATTCTTGTCATACTATGTGATCCGCCGCTGGTCCTACCTGGACTCGATCATGCGGCGCCAGAAGATGACCCGAGACGCCTACTACCGCGTCGTCTCTTAAATTCATTCCACTTATCACGGATTGTGATCACCTCGCCTTCATGACGAGCCTTCGCACGACCCTCGCCAAGATCTTCGAGGTTCTTAGTTTCCAAGGCAGTCCCGTTTCTCGCACCGCCATACCGACGACCGTAGCCGTGAACACTGCGGCCATTTCTGTCAGCACCGATATCTCTGGGTAGACCGAGATCAATACCGCCGATGCCAATAGGACCGGGCCGGCCAGGTCCACCGACGCCGGCCGGACGTCTATTGCCAACAATGCGTTGAACGTCGGGTAGGTATGCCCAACTGTAGACGGCACCGAAAGCCATAAATGTGCCAAAAAGCAGGAAAAGCAGGCCCTGTCGAGTCGTCGAATCATAGCCAACATCGACTCCGTACACAATGAGAACGGCGACAATGGACCCCATTTTTACCAGCGGCAGCCGAGATGCCGTGGCAAGTACAGCGGTAGCACGTTTGGGAAGACTTCTGCTGGGATGATAAATGTGAGGGTGTTTGCACCTAATTTTGTTAGCTGAAGCTCAAAATGTGGGTACGATCTAGATTATCGACGGATGTTCATACCAAAGTTAAAGACAAAGTGGCAGATGGCGACCATTGTCACTGTTGCTGGTGCGTATTTTGTGTGCCCGACGCCATAGTACACGCTTCCTGTAATGATAAATAGGAAGAACAGGCAGATGAAGGACACCGTCAACCACTGGCGACGGCGTATCCGGTTTGCGGCGAAAATAAAGCAGGCACTTCCGGCAATGGATGCCAGTGATACCGTCAAGAGGTACTGCTTGGCCTGCTGGATCAAGACCTCGTATATCGTGTTGCAAGGCCGAGTGGGATCTGTTTGCCATATAGGAAGGTGTCCTGTAGCACTCCATGTCGGCAAGGTGGAATTTCCACCTTCTATGCTCGAGTTCCAGCAACTGAGGGCAGAATTCAGCTCGGGAGGAGACCGTGTCACCCAGAGATCGGCCAAGACGCCGCGGTTTATCGAGTGAGAATCCGTAAAAGCTCACATCGAGGAAGAACCATGTTGACGCAGTTCCGAGGAGGTAGTACCAGTTTCCATCCCTGATGAAGTAGTTCTTCAAGTCCTGGATTGAGAACTGGATCGGCATTGGCTCATCGGAAGTGGGCCCCACCCGGGGAGTAAAGAGATACAGCGCCGCCGTTTATGCTGTCACCACCTCCTCCTCCACCGCCGCCCAACATGCTGACGGGTGCACCGTAGATGCGCTGTGTATCACGGAAAGCAGTCCCAGGCTTGTTCTTCACCTCCAAGGTGTACAGACCACAGTCGTATAAGAAAAAGCGGAAGATGATGGCCAGCAGAGCAGGCACGGCACCAGAGCCAATGACAATCCGCCAGATGCCATCAACCGCCTGTTTACACTCCTCGGCGTATTTGTCGTTGATACCACACTGCATCTCTTGCAGATGGTACATATTTTCACGACCGAGGACAACCCAGACGCCGACGAGTTGGGGCTAATGCTTGACCGACGGGCTGCATCAAAAAAACGGACGAAAGCATTGTTGCTCGTGACGATGTGCTTGCCCATTCCGAAGTGATTACTGCACTTAATGGGTACTCAGCTCCGATGCCTACGTGAAAACAAAGTGTCAGTACATTAAAAGGGGGCAAAGAATAAAGTCGATTGGGGAAACAAACCAATGCCCATAACAAAGCGCCACTAGTAAGTAGTGTTAGTTAAGGCACAAGCCAGCATGAAAAGGGAAACGCGGGTGGCAAACAGGGGAAGTAAATAAAAGTCAATATGATCTTGGGGAGAAAACAACAACGAAATGATGACACTTACCCAAATAAATAGACCAAGAAAAGACAGGTCATTGTATCCGTAGTTGCTAGTCGCGACACCAATGGTGGAGACGATCACGAGAATCAGCTCGATGCCATATAGGCGAGTCCGGCCATAATAGTCCGCGAGGAAGCCAAATGTGAGCTGGCCGACGACGGAGCCGAGGAGGGTGAAGACGTTGATGAGAGTGCCGACATAGTTAAAGTTCGACTCGGGGAAGTACACGAAAGAGATAGAAGCGAGGATGACGTTCGTTGCAAAGAGGTTGTATCTGAAGGAGGAGAAGCATAGTGGTGAGAACGCGCCCAAAAGACAACTTCCAGCAGGTAGATTATCATTCTAGAAAAGGTGAAAGGAGGACGTAAACATACGAGTCGGTGAGGAAACCCGAGGCAGCAACACCCCAGATTCGAAGGTTCCAAGAGTTCAGAATCCAGTTCGTACCGAAGTTGACTGCGATCCTGTGGAAAGAGAAGGAACAAAAAAGCCAAAGCAGTTAATATGTGATCTTCAGGCAGGGCTAGAAAATACCAGGACAGGAACCTGGTACACGGCTCATGGTAAAGTACCTGAGTAAACCGGGATACATGGGAGGCGGCACGAGGCCGGCCGGAAGTAAAGCTTCAGCAGCCCACCGGCCCACAGCCCATAACAAAGAACAAAGCAGAGGACTGAACTAGAGAACTGAAAACATACCTGACGATCTTGAGGGACAAGGCGGAGCTATCCGAGCCGAGGAAGCCCCGATTCCTCCTCCGTTCGGGTTTCTGGATACATGGCTGCGGCCATGTTAAAACGATGACACAGTCTAGGACGAGAGCATGGTGTGATGTATGGGACGCGAGGGTGGCGACAAGCGAGGGAAAGGTGCTCAGAATGAGGTCGAACAAAGACGGGACGGCAGGGATAAAAGAAAGAAGACAATGGAATAGAAGGGTGTTCGCCGGCGTGTGCGAGATAATGGAAAGTGGAGGTCGAAAGAGACAGCGTTGACGATGGGAGGTGCGGGCCCAACGCAGCCTTGCGACAGGATAAGGTTTGTGAGGGTGTAAAGTGTAGCAATGGTGAAAGGAGGGAAGAGAAAAATAATAGAGTTTGTATGCAGAGTAATAATATGAAAAGGAGGATGCCGGGAGGTGGAGGCAGTGGGCGGGCTGCTATTCGCAGAGAACGATCCTCCAGGCACAGCACAAGGCACAAACAAAATCAGGGTTCCACTGACCTGGGCTGAAGATCGACAGTGAGAACTGAAGGCTGGAATACAGACGGGGAACGGCGAGAGGGACGATCAGTCCATCGCGGGAGAGAGGTTGCAGCAGGGAAGCAGGGACAAGAGGAATGATGTGGAGAGTGTGAGAGTGAAGGAAGCTTGGGCGGGAGAGCTGGGGGCGTGGAGGTTGGAGGACTAAAGTTTAATGGTGAGTGACAGTCAAAGGTTTGGCGATGCAATATTGAAAGCGAGAATAAAGAGGACGAGAAAGAGTAAATGACGAGGATGTGATGGGAGTAGGACGATAGAGTCCTATAAAGAGGGTGCGAGGAAGGAGCAACCGGGCGAGGAGAGGCTGGCACTGAAAAGGAGGAAGGAGAGACGGACACACACGATGCACAATGCGGAATAGTGCACAGCCAAGCCGTCGACGGTGACGGGAAGGAGAGAAGGAGTGAGGGGGTGAAGGACGGAGACGGGCGCTGCAAGCTGGATGGGGACAAAAATGGCGATAACGAAAGGAAAGAACAGGAGGAGCGGCGCAGGAAGGAAGGTCTGGCAAGCAAAAAAAAATAAAAATAAAAAAAAATGCGGCGACCAGGGCAGACTGCGATCGTGGGCGTGGGCTGGCGCAGCGCTAAAAAAAAAGCCCATGTCCACACGATCGCCTGGGCCTTTTAGGGGTGTGGACAGGGCTTGGGATTCCACAACATCAGCTCCTCATGCTCTGGACTTTTTAGCGATGGGCTCTTAAGGATATGCTATTTGAAGCAAAATAACAGTTTGAGCAAATTTCCTGTCAATTGGGGGAGTCTCACAGCTGCTGTGAAGGTATTTGCATACTCAAACTGTTCCAGCATTCCGGAATTGACCCCTTTTTACGACCCCTCGATTGCTCTTTCCTTCATGCTGCACTTCATGCTGCAACCTTCTCCGTATATTTCCTTCTTTCCTCCCTATGTGTTCCGGCCGGGGTAGTAGGAAGGTACGATTGAGATAGAAAATGCGCCGTCAGCCACAATATACCACTGTCGCAACGTCTCGCCCATCTTAGCCATCTCCCACTCTGCCTCTTCCGCTCACCGAGCACTCTCATGCTGGTCCTGTCCCAAGCTTCAGGTTTCTGCAGGGCCCAGCCTTCTTCGAACAGGCCGGTCTGGACTCTGGCCAAAGATAGGCGTCTGTCACCTCTCACCCACGTTGATGTTGTACCCCGCGTACGGTTCAACAACGAACCTTAGACAAGGCTGGCCTCGCGAATGTCTTTAAAGATATCGTAACCTATGATGAACGGCGCACCAAACCCTGTCT
Source organism: Sporothrix variecibatus (assembly GCA_016097105.2). Lineage (NCBI taxonomy): Eukaryota > Fungi > Ascomycota > Sordariomycetes > Ophiostomatales > Ophiostomataceae > Sporothrix > Sporothrix variecibatus. The sequence goes on along the minus strand of JADMNI010000001.1, from coordinate 3,290,800 downwards.
CCCGTAGCCGCGTCTCGCAAGGTTAAATACTTGTGTCTCCGTGCATACCGTGTGGCAATCCCGGTGCCTTGGGATACAGCCGTGTCTGTCTCGGCCTTGTGTTTGGCTCGTGTGGCTCATGTTGGTATCTGTGCCTTCCTTGTCCGACTGTTCATCGTTTTTTCTTCTTTCACCAGATGTTTGTTTATATCTCGGGTGTGTTATTCGCCCCTTCCTGTCTATTTCTTTCTCTCTCAATTTTCCTTTCCTTGTCTAATCTCTCCTTCCGTTTTTACGGATCTACGTCATTCATGTCTCTGCCTTCCAAGACTTCTCGACGTTCCGCACCCTCACTCCCCTCTCTCTTCTTATCCCATCATCCTCCCACATTCTCTCCGCCTCCTCCTATCCCTCCCATCCACACACTCATAGGTCCTTACGTCGCACCTCTCATCTCAACGTCATCTCGTTTAACGATCACTCCCAGCATTTCCGCCTTATCGCACATGGCCTTTTCCTAACGAACTCTCGGCTCTCTCTGCCCAACCCGCCGCGCCTCGTGCTCGACTCCTTTGCCCATATCGTCTTGACAAAGTCATACTCTTCCTTTTCGGCCTCCACCCGCAAGTTGTCCGTACGACTAGACTCGAGCGTCCGGCCATGTGCTCGACTGATTCGACATGCCCAGGCCAAGAAGCAAGCGCGCAGATAGTCCACACATATCCAATAGCCCACCCTCTTCGACCGTTCGCCTCGACTGACGAAGTCAACTAGTTCCTCCCTTTCCCGCACCTCCGGACAGTTTACTTTCTTTTGGACTGTCACTGTCACAGGAGTCTACTCTGCTGCACTGTGCCGTCACTCTCGTCAAACAGAAATTGCGTTGAACACGCCTTACCACCTTCCTTTCTTCCAAATTCTTACCTTCTGCAACCTCACTAACACGCAAAATTCAACCGGCTTCCGCACAGTCCAGCCCGCCCCACGCAACGGGGTCCACCCACCCGCTCAAGTTCCCCACCCTAGCCACGACCCCTGCTCTCAACCCCCATCCTTGTCCGGCTCTCCAAAACCGTCTGCACAAATCCCATCGTCGGAATCGCCCATGTGCTCGCCCGACACGCAGAGAGTCGTCCTTAACTAGCTCCCACTTGCTAGGTCCCATCAATGGTGCGTATGCGGAGTCTGGCCCTTGGTCCCACCCAGCCAGCCGCTAATAGCTGTTGGTCCATTGTCGTGCTCCTATTTCGTGTCTTTCGTCTCTTCATTACCCCGTTTCTCCTTTTAGCTTTATTCTTTTCGCTTTGATTTTTTGCATTGCTTGTTCACCTGCAGCACAGCACAACAGGCCACTCTGCCGCATATCATGTTTTCGTTTTCTTTTGTCCTGCTTGCTGTCTTCCGCAATTGCTGTCCCCGTTTCTCCTCCTCTGTGCTGTGTTTGACCTGAGCCCCTGTCCCCTGTCTTGTCGTTAATGATCACTGTCAAAGAGTTGCAGGTCTGGTACACACAGTTGTCGTGCGTTGTGCAAGAAGTGACAATATGACACTGGCGGACACGACCATACGTGCAGAAGCATTCAAACCGGGGCACTTTTTGCCCATGTGGATAAGCATCGTGCCTTTTTTGTTATTCACGATTATGAACACGCAGCCTATTCTTACGAAGAGGATAGATATTGTTTTGAAGTAAGATACATTTGCACATGTACGCCGTGTCGATAGTACATCTTTCGCTACGTCCGGCAATATCCATCAGCCTGCGATTGTACCTTTGGGCGCGCGTAAGAAAAGCCTTCACACCCAGGTCCAATCGTTACGTTCTGCACCCATGCCGGTTTGCATACGATTGGCGTACAACGCGATGCCCTGGCCACAGGCATTCCTCGTCAGATGTGTATTGGCGGGGTGGAGGGGAGCAGGTCCTACTGCGCTTGGTCAAGCAGAGAAGAGCACACGGGGGCGTGCTCTGTAGCACGCACAAGACACGAAGACAAGCAAATACTAGACGCAGAGGCTCTGCATCGGCCAAACTGCTCCTGCCCACGCCCACGCCTATTCCTACGCCGCTAGACCTGCGCGTGCTGTCCGACCGGCCTTGCCTCGTCCCTCTTCGCCGGGATCACACATCGCCGGCCACAAGCTTCGACCCAGTAATCAGGCAGAGTGCGTGCTTGGGACCAGTCAGAAAGCCGCAGGAAAGGGGGGTCAACAGCAGAACATCAACCACCCCTCTCGCTCTTTTGGGCTATTTCGGCCTTTTTTTTTTGTCTTTTGAATTCCTCATTGTGTTCTTTATTCTTGGCTTCTATTTTCTATTTTGATTTTTAACACCGTTACGATTTGCGCCCACCGCACGCCTCTTCCTCGCTTCTTCTGCCGGAGCTCTCCCATATCCGCCAGTCAGTTTTCATCGGTGCCTCGCCGGCCTATCGCTCTTCGTCTCTAGTCTCACACCCCCTCCTCCTCCTCCTCCTCCTCCTCCACTTGTTTTCTCCTTCTACATGCAAAGGTTTGAAAGGAAGAACAGGGGAAGGTCCAAAGGAGGCAGTGTCCCAGTTGAAGACCAAAACGCCCAAAATAAAAACGCCCCAAATTCAGATGTAAAACAGGACACACAAAAACTCACACAGGCACACCACTCGCCAGCACAGACGGCATCGCCAACGCCGACATCAGATTTCTTCCCGCTCATCACCCCCGCGCTCGACAGCTCGACTGGCTGCGAGACTTCTGCTGGGCTCTCGTGAGCACTTCTCCCGTTCGGCTTGTCGTGCAGCAAGCCTCACTTGTTTCCTGCTCTCTGATTGAGCGCGCAAATTCGTCCATTTACATCACATCTGTTTACGGGCCCATTCTCCCATTGTCGGCCAACTTGGGTGAGCATCGCCGCTTCGCTCTCGGCTGCCACATCCTGTCGCCTCCCTCTTCGCCTCGCTCCTTTCCCTTGTCTCCTTCTTCTCTCGTCCTCTCTCCACCCACCCTTCCCGGGGCGGCCCTTCCCCTGCGCTCCTCTGAGTCTGGGTACTCTTTCCATAAAAGGAAGCCAGCTTCTCCGGCACGGTTGCTTGATCATCTCCCCCTCCTTCCATTATTTTCCAATTCTCTCACTTCGAGGGCCTCTTCTACCCTCTGACTCTCTCTTCAGAGGGGAATATAGAGTGGGCGATCGAAGCGCAGCTCAGCTTCACTTCTCTCCCTTGGATGCTCGACCACATGCAGTCCGATCGGCAGCCGGTGCCTATCGTCTGTCTTGGGGGCTTCTAGCTTCCTCGCTCGTCCCTTTTGCCTTCTCAACAATCAACGACGAACTTTCCTTCAGGCCGCCGCGCAGCGCCCCGCGCTCTCTCCGTCTTGTCTCACTGTCTCGTCCGCGCACCTTGCCCTGGATGGAGCCGTCTTACCCAGTTCTTCTTGAAGAGACACTACACAGAGTGTATCTCCTGCCGGGACCGTCCCGCTCGCCTCCGTTCCCGTCATTGCGCCGATCCGCCGCAAACATCGACAGAGTCTCGCAGTAGCTTGCCACAGTCGTCAGGACTAACAACACCTTTCGTTATCTCTACCTTCCGACCCCTCCGACGTATTCCGCCCGCTCGAGTTTTTTATACCACAACTTGCTGTGTGTCGCCGGTTATCTCCCGGAGCGCACCGCCTCACTGATACGCGCGTTGGTTTATTTTTGTCCGCCAAACTATGGCAGCGTCTGGGTCGTCTTCCTCGTCTTTCTCTGCATCTTCCGCGGCTACGCCTCGTCTTATGCTTATACTCATACCAGCCACGGTTCCTCTACCCGCACCCCGAGTTCCTCTGCCGTGTCCGCCGTGACTTCCAACTCTTTCGGCGCCGCCGCCGACGCCCTTGCGGCCCCTCGACTTGGGGCCGCCGGGCTATCAGGCAACAATGTAAACAACACACCTCTTTTGCTTTCTTTGCGTGCGCGACATTCTACTTTTGCTTGCTTTTTCCCCCAACTATTCACCCCTTCCCCATCGTTTGTTTTCATGTATGCTGCGCCCTGAGTTCTACGTATCAGATATTGATCTTGTACTGACCTTCTTTTGATTCTCTTCCTATCTAGTATATTATATGAACGTACCGCAAACGAGTCTACCGTATATCTCGGACCATGGGAGATTGTAAATACAGAGCCACGCCGTATACGGTGGCAATGCAGCTACGAAGGCGAGGTCCTGGAGCACTTCTGTAAGTCCTCTTCGTACGCGCAGATTTTTATAAGCAGTCCGTCTCTAACAAACGACCACAGTGCCATCCAATACACCAGCCGACATATTCCCCCACACATTACATGCCCGGCATCGTCCATATGGTGACCCGTGTGACATGGAGCTCTTCCTATCCTTCCTCGAACCACATCGCATCCGATATGTCACCAACGACAACACGATTGCGCACGACGACCACGTCGAGGCCCGTTACGAGTTTACCACAAACGAAGGATCGCATCGCCTCCAAGGGGACCTCCGAGGGCAAGACCTGATTGACCATTTCGACTTTGATGTCATCTGGTCAGACAAGGAGAGCCGCACCGATTCGTTTGGCAGCGTCCGCGGCATCGGTGCAATCCAGCGCATGAAGATGTGGCGCGATCGCTACACGACCTACCACTACCTCACATTCTACGCCAACCGCACCGACCGGAGGTATCGCGAATACTTGGTATACTCGTTCGATTCCGAAATAAAAAACCGCGACGACAGCCACCGACGTCTGCGCCTTAACCGTGCGGGGGCGTCGAGTAGTGCACCGGACAGTGGCGGAAGCGGCCATGGGAGCGGTAGTGGAGGCGGCAGCGGTAGCGGCTCCGGCCGCCGGTTCTCCATGACATCGTTACGGCAGCGACCACGGACGTCGAGCAGTCACCATCACAGCAGCCACCACCATAGTAGCGGTCACGGCAGCTCATCACATGGTTCCAGCTCACGCAGCTCGCACGCCAGCTCTGAGCAGCTTCAACAGTCTCCCCGCCATCGTCAACATCATCTTATTCACCAGGAAGCGGACTCGATATACGGTATCTTGGTATCCAGTTTAGTCGAGCCGATGGTATGGACGCCCATTCCCCGGTTTCTCCCCTCTGACTATCGCGTGCTAACAAAGACATTTAGACTATTATAGATTTATCGAGCAATGGAATATTGCCCAGGCTGCGGATGGAGAGTTCCGCGGTGTTCCCTTTCCCTCCGATCGTTTCGAGCTTCCCTCTCCCGAAATCTTCCCGGGCGACGGCCGAAACAATCTTGCCTCATCGTCTCTCCTTGGCCTGCCTATTGTCGAAGAGCCTCCAGAAGGGCTCGATCCAATGAGCGTCCCGACTTAATCAAAACGACCGAAGACCGATGTAACGACCACGAACGAAACAAAACAGAACAAAACTTTCCGAGGAAAAGAAAAAAAAATTACTACGATTTTGACGATGAGCAATGACCATCACATGTATACATGTAAATAGATAGAAACACATACGAAAGAGCATGGGCTTCGAAACTTAAAAAAAGCGAGCACCTCCATTCCGACATATAATTTTACGTTCTTCTGAGTTCCGAGGTAGTTCTAAGTCTACTTCCTGATATATCGTGCAACGGCAGCGAATAAAGCATTATAAAGTGGAGGATAATGGTCAATATGCACCTACTCGACCATTTGCTGACAGTTCAGGGGAAATAAACAAAGGTCTGCCAAAAGAGAGTAACGGCGATTAAAAAGATGCTAGTGCCGGCTACGGGAGACGTGTCTGTTAGACAGTAGCTCGGTAGACGTTGACCGTTGAACGTTAAAGACATTTGGATGTTGGGAGCGTCACTTGTTAACTCACGGCATCCAGGTTCTCTGTCCAAAAAGGGACTTGTTGTCTCTTTGAGGACAACGAACATATGTTTGCCCCATTTTCTTCAGCTGCGGGGTCGGACAATGGGGACACATGCTGCTCCGTGCAAGGGGTTCATGCTTTTTCTCTTCGTGGCGCCCTCCGTTCTGCGAAGAAAAACAAAAATGTGGCGTCGAGGGTACAGCCGGTGAGGCTTAAATGTGCCTTGGTTAATCATTGTGCGGCAGGCAGAGATGATCACTTGTGTAGTTCTCCGTGGGATCCACACTGTTCTACGGCATAGTGCAATACGGAATAAGCAGATTTTAGTCCGAACGTCGACGGTGGTGATGATGTCCTTGCCTTGAAGAGTAAATTTGGGTATGGGCGAACCGGCCAGCTACTGCAAAAGGCAAAAAGTGGGCCCGAATCTTTGTGGTGTTAGTTTGTGCTGGGTGGGGAAAGATAGAGACAGAGAAGCTGCACCTTTTGGGCGCTACGTCATCCACACCTTTCGAGCTGTTTAGGCCATCTGTCAGCCCACCTGCCTCCAGCAGAAACCACACAAAAGCATCCCACGCAGAGGGGGTGGAAAGAGCGACCGGGAGACAAGGGCGACTCAACGGGGCAGCGTCGGAATACCGTGCCGTCCAACACAGGTGATTTCCCTCATTTTTTGTGCCACACAAATTGTCAATTGCCTCTCATCCAATTCTCATCAATTCTCAAACATAAAGGTGACGACGATCACAAGAAGCGCCAGAGAGCCCATCCATCTCATAAATCGCCTCTGTTTCAATTGTTTCCCACCAAAACATCGTCATAATTGCAAGGGTGCCCCCGACTTCCAAGACATCGCAGCATCGCAACCATGAAGATCGTCCTCTCCGTCAACGCCGGCTCATCGTCGGTTAAGATCTCCGTCTACTCCGTCGAAGCCCGCAATGCCGAGCCGCGACAGCTCGCTGAGGCACAGGTCAACGGTTTGACAGCGCCACCGCCGCAGGTCGACTACAGCCGAAGCGGCAGCGGCAAGGATGGCAAGACGGTCGTCTACAAGGACAAGAAGGTGACGGAGATTGGCGACGACGATGCCAAGATCAAGAGCCAGGACGACGCTTTTGCGTTCCTGCTCAAACTCCTTGTCGACGACAATGATCTCAAGGAAATCTCGAGTCACGACGACATTGCTATTGTCACGCACCGTATTGTCCACGGCGGCGACTACACGCAGCCCCAGATTGTCGTCGGCGACACCTATGCCCATCTCGAGGCTCTCAACGACTTGGCTCCGCTGCACAACGCCACGTCGCTCGAGATTGTCCGCTCGTGCCTCAAGCAGCTGCCAAAGGCCACGAATGTCGCCTGCTTCGACTCGCAGTTCCACGCCACGCTGCCACAGCACATCCGCACCTACCCCATCAACCCGGCCACGGCCAAGAGCAACATGCTGCGCAAGTACGGTTTCCACGGCCTCAGCTATGCTTTTATCACAAAAGCCGTGGCCGACCACCTGGGCAAGCCCGTCAAAGAGACGAGCATCATCGCTCTGCACCTGGGCAGCGGTGCCTCAGCGTGTGCCATCCGCGGCGGCAAGAGCTGGGACACCAGTATGGGCCTGACGCCGCTAGCCGGTCTGCCCGGTGCCACGCGCAGCGGCAGCGTCGATCCCAGTCTCGTCTTCCATTATGCCTCGGACGTCGGCAAGCTATCGCCATCGTCCACCAAAGACCTGCACATTTCGCGCGCGGAAGAGATTTTGAACAAAGAGGCCGGCTGGAAGGCGCTGACCGGCACGACCAATTTTGGCGAGATTGCCGGCTCGGACAAGCCGTCGCACCAGCTGGCGTTTGACCTGTTTGTCGACCGGGTGTCCGGGTTTGTGGGTCCTACTACGTGACGCTCAAGGGTCAAGTCGATGCCCTCGTGTTTGCGGGCGGTATCGGCGAACGCAGCGACCGCCTGCGTGCTGCTGTTGTCGACCAGTGCAGCTGTCTTGGCTTTTCCATTGACTCGGCTGCAAACGGCTCCGGGCATTTGACCGATGTCGTGACGGACCTGACTGGAAAGAGCGGGAGCAGTGGTGCAATCGGTCAGCATCGTGTGCTGGTGTGCCGAACGGACGAGCAGCTTGAGATGGCCCGCGAGGGCTCGGCTGACGAGAGCCTGTGGGCTGATAGTAAATAGGCAAGACACCTTGAAAAGAGAAGGACGGGTGGTGCCAGATATAGCTTCAAGCTGTGCTCAGAGCACAATGTAATATTTTATATTATTCTTAAATTGCGATCACGGGTCAGCAAGCGTGCATTAAAAGGAATCAAAAGATATTTGCAAGATTGCTTGATTGCTTGATTGAGTAATTGAAAGTTGGTATCGTATATGGCCAATCGGCCCCTAAATTACTAAAATATAGTCCCTATAGCCATCCGACTATTACACACAAACTCCTTCCTTTTTCTGAGAACCCCTCGTGTATTTTGTACAGAAAAGAGAGACACAAAAACAATATGATAAAAGATGAAAGACAAATAGTGGTTGACGTGAATCCTCGTTTATGACAACAACTCCTTTTTGGTTAGGAAATTAAGTAGGAAAAGCACAAAAAACGCCTCTGTAAACGCCGCAGTCCTGATATATAACATAACGATCACGATAAGGAGGGTAATGAAGATGAAATGGGGAAAAGAAAGGATCGTGAGCGTTCGGACTCCCAAAAATCAACCAGTAAATCGCGGGCCCCTGCCCCCCCCAAATAACGCCGTGGGAAAAAAAAGTCATCGGATCAGAGAAGCACTTTCTCACATGTCCTCGACTTGGCGGGCAGCATCTGCAAGTGCCGCTAGGGACATGCTGTCGATGCTCGACCCAGAATGAGAGCGGCCATATGACGTGCGGATAGGCATCTCGTACTCCATACCCCCATGGAGTACTCAACCTCCTCGGACATCGGCGAGTATGAGCTGTGGCGCGAAGACCGGGAGTCGCTGGTCCGGCTCTTGGATGAGCTAGAGTGGCCAGAGCGGCTGGACTTCTCGCGCTTGTAATGTGTCTCCAGGTGCTGCTTCATGTTGTCGGTGCGTGTGAACATCTTCTGGCAGCCCTCAAAGGAGCAAGGAATCGTCTTCACGGCGAAGTGGATCTTGGCGTGGCGCGAAGCGTGGCCTGACGTTGTGAAGGTCTTGTCACAGTTGAACTGCTGCGAAAGCCGGCAGGGGTATCTCTTGCCCTTTCCGGTCGGAGGTAGACTCTCTCTCGGAGTGGTGCGACATGCCATAGGAGTTGGAGTCCTTCATGTACATGGCCTCGGCCAGGTCGGAGTGCGAGTGATGCTCATCCGACTGGTAGGCGAAGTACGGCGTCGTCGTGGCGTAGGCACGGTGGGCCGACTCGGGTGTGAGGGGCGTCGCCGGATCCTGGGAGGTCTGCGAGTCGAATGAACAAGAGCGGGAGAGCTCAGGGGCGTTGGAAGAAGGCAAGTAGACAGAGCCGGAGTTGGATCCTCTCTTAGAGTGTGCGTGCACTCCGTAGTCGTTGGTGTGGTAGTTGTCCTCAACGAGGAGGGAGATTCTGCGTCCCGAGGAGTTGTAGCCGTCCATTGTGCTGATCTTTGGGGAGCTTGGTGACTCGGTAGGAATTAGGTCGAAAGTGTATGGATTTTCGTTATGGTCGCAGAGGTGTAAACAAAAGGACAGAGAATATTTGCAGCAGTGTGCATAGAAGGGCTCCCCGTGTTTTATGGAAAAGAAGATGTGCAGTGAGAAGTTGCTCGGATTGTCCGGTGTAGAGCCTTTCCTTGGGACGTCTTTGTTGTCACCTTGGAGATGGATGGTTCAAGTAATAAAAAAATGCTGTCGAAGATGGCGACCGAAGTAAAGCGAAGGAAAGCGAACCAAAGGGGTTGCAAAAGGCGCAGAAGTGTGTAGGAGAACACAACACGATGTTGTTATGAGTGTGTGAGAAGGTGGTCGTGGAGGTGGTGAAAAGGCAATTCGATTTTGGTGTGAAGGTTTCACTTTTTTCTTGTCAGCGTCTAGTGGTCCATGAAAGAGCCAGTGTCTTGCAATGCGCAAGCAGCAGTGAAGATCGACAGTGAAGTGAAAGAATGTAAAACAAGACAGTAATGCCCTCCTCGAAAAATAAGAAAACCAAGACAGAAGCCTCGTAAAAATTTTCACAATGCGACGTTGGAGAAGACGAAATGGGAAAATGTCAAGGGAAGATGCAATGGGAAAGAAACAGAAGAAAAAGAGGCAAAATAACAAAATACAAGATCGAGACAGGATTGAGGCGGGTCAAGGGCGCTTAATAAAGGGCGGCGCAAAAACACTGGAGAGGCAAAGGGCGAGTAGGAGCCAAACGAGGATGCCTGCAAATAAACCACACCAGAATACAAATTGGCAGGAAATAGTGTAAGGAGGAAATCCAGGAACGAGGGAGAAGCATCAGCGGCGCAAGGAGAAGACACTCCGTATGCGCAAATGTGAAGAAAATGAGCTGCACCACGTGATGTTTGCTACAGTTACACTTCAAATAATGCAAGGAAGTGCAATTGACCAAAACTGACGGAGGACAGCAGTAAGGAGATGTGTGCAATGGAGAGATAAGGAAATAGCGAAAGAAAGCAAATGAGCAAATGGTACTCACAAGAGTGTGCGGTCGTCAACAAATGACGCGACGAATGCAGACAGCGAGAGGAAGTGAGACGGTTGCTGAGAAGAGTGCACACGCTTTGTGGATAGAGAGTACGTGTTTTCGGTTTGGTCGAGGAAAATTACAGTTTATTTGTGACGGGCTGAATTTGTTTGACTGTCTGTCGAAGTGGTCGAGTAGAGTTTGCTTGGCCGAAGAGGTTGTTGATTTGTACAGTAGACAAAGAGAGGTGATGTGACGGAGCGTTTGTGGTACGGCGATGTCTGAGAAGAAATGTAGAGAAGCATAGAAGAGAAAGAAAGTGCGTAAACGAGGATGGGTGCTTGAGGATCCGGGGGCTGTCAAGATGTTTTCTACATATACTATGAGGTTGAGGTACTGCAGGAAGGAGGGTAACAAGAGTGGAGTATTGAAGAAGCAGGCTGGCAGGAAAGAGGGAAGGAGCGATGGAGGTATCGGGAAGAAAGAAGACAAAAAGAAGGAAGGGAGGTGGTAGCAGAAATGAGCACGCCGGCGCAGAATGGGGAAGGCACGAAGAACACTGAGATCACGAAAGGGCAGGAGCACAATGGGGACAAACGGCAGGCGCAAACAAGCACAGTTACGACAACGACTGCAGGCACAATCGACATAAAGGCAGAAAAGGGCAGGGCGTCCAGATAGCCAACTGGCGCTAGCAGCCGACGTCGATCAAGAGGATACTGCACGTCTTCTGTGCTCTATTTTTTCTTCTTTACCCTCGCACTCTCTACTATTTTAACGGGGGCGTCGATTTTAGCAACTGCGGAGCAATTAGCGCAGCGACGAATGCAGGGCAACTTGGAGGGTGACAAGTCTAGAGCACTAAAGAGAAAGGCAGAAAATGGAGACAGAAACAAGGGACAATGAAAAAGAAACGGAGAGGGAAAAAACATAAAAAAGAAAACACGGACAGGCAGGAGCAGGGGGGAAGGCAAGGCGTGGCCGTAATCGATTCCCGCCTAGCAGAATAGCGTCGTTGACTTGTGGGTGGGCGGAGCCGGCAGCTGCAAGTGGTGATGTCATGACCTCTGCGAGGGGAAATGGCAGGCGGTCCGGCATTCATGCAGCATACCCCAGCCGTGCAACCACAGAAACAGACAACAGACACAGAAAAGACCAGGAAACGAGCAGTGTGTCACCCCTGGAACAGGCCCAACGAGCAATTTGAAGATAGAGAGGTTGCAGCAGGTGCAAAACGCAAAAGGCTGCAGACAGCGAGGAGGATGAGAAAGACGAAGAAGACGAAAGCGTGCGATAGCAAAGTGTAAGTAGAAAAACATATGTCCGTCGTATGTGTATGTACATTGTATGCCCAGCGCAGTGTGTATGTACTTCGTACGAAGGGCTGCATCCGACGGTATGGAAGTGTAAGACACTTTTTTCCTGTGGGGACCCACTCCTACTTTCGAGCCAGAGCCAGAACCAGCCGAAAGAAGCTGGAGACACAGACGGATGCTGCACAGCTAGTGAGCACCAGGAACCCCCTTCCCGCATACCATTTGGCGTCTTGGGCTCTTTGGCCTGGCCTTTGATGAGTGAGTGCAGCTAGGTGAGTAAGCGGGTGGTGCACTTTTGCAGACTCTGCGTGTCTGCTGGCCAGGACCCTTCGCACTTTCCTTCCAAGCCGTTTATCCTCTCGAGCCTCTCCTCTTCAGCAATCCATTGCGCTTTCCCATTATGAGCTACCTGTATATGTGTACACAGATCGCCAGTCCCTGGCGCCTGTCGGGTCTTTGTCCTCCTCCAGTCGCCACCTTCCGCCAATGTGCGACGGCAGTGTTCTGGTGCTGTTCTTCTGTTCTTCTTATGTTTTGTCCTCCTGTTCTTTCTTGCCTCGCCTTGCTTCTTACAGGCTTCAGCGCATTTTGGTCCTTTTGGCACCTGTTCTTCCAGGGCAGTAGTGGCGACTCCAGTAGCGCCAACCAGCCAAATCAGGCCCCAGGGCCAACCATCTGTAGCGCGCACCAGGGGGCGAGATAAGACGACAGCACACCAAAAAGACGCCACGCTGTGCAACAAAGGGCCTCGACCTGGCGCTCTCGCTGTTCTGCCGTTGCGGTGGTGTGTTTGGGAGGTGGAAAACATCCTGTTCTATTCTGTCCAATGGAGTGTTACAGCTGGCTGCCGCTACAGGCCGAGCCTGCCAGGCCTGGCCAGGCCCATGTTTCCCCAGTCAGCCAGTGTCCCGCCCTCCAGCAGCCATATTACGGGACAAAACGTAGCTTCCCTGCCCCTGGCGCCAGGGCGTTCCTTCCTGGCCGGGCTTTTTGGGTGTGCCTGCACTTTTTGGCCATGACACATCCATCATCGCTCTGCCAAAACGATCGAAGTTTTGCGCCTAGATCGAAGATGCGCAGCCCAAGCGGGGACAGTTCTTTCCTTCTTTGCCTTCTTTTGCGCCTTACTTTTTTTTTCTTCACTGTTCTTCGTTTTTCTTTGCGCCTGCCCACCCGTCCACCCACTGGAGGCTCTTTCCCACACCCGTTCCCCATTTTCTGCCCACTTTTTGCCCAGGTATCGCAGCCACTTACCTGGTACGTCTTTTGGCCCTTTTCTGATTGTTCTCGATCGCACTTTTCTGCAGACAATCGCGATGCCCGTCGCGCCTTCCCTGCGCGCCAAGACATCACGTCCCAACCGCAAACAGGCAAGACACCTGCCAGACCTGCCAGACCGACCAGATGCAGTAGAAAATGGACATAAAAGTAAAATAAAAAATAAACATGTCCGTAGCACCTCCCACTGTCGCTCACAGGACCCTGTATCCTTGGCAGAAAGGCCCTGGCCCACTCCTCCATTACACCAGATGTCCACCTTTGCTCTTGCTGCCGCCACGATCTCTGTTTCTCCGTGCAATCTCTATTCTCTCCTGTGCCTGTCCTTTCCTGCCCCCTCTTTCTGTGGGCTTTCTGTTCGTTATCCCCTGTTCTTTTCCCGTTTTTTTGTTCTTTTGTCCACTTCGCTCGCGGTCTCGATGCTGTTCGACTTATCTTTGTGCTGTCCCAAAGCAATCACGATGTGCTGCTCGCCCCCTCATCGATCGATCGAGCCTCGTTGTCTCTTCGTCTCTCCTGACCGGTTGCTGCCCTGATTGTGACTTGGTTTTGACTTTTTTGTGACTTTTGATCTCTTGGTTGTCGCTTTTAATTGATTTTGGGTCCTGGGAAACCCATTTTGTTATCCAGGGCCTCGCCTTCGCACAGAGGGTCCCCAGAGGGTCCCCTTTCCCTTCCCCCACCCTCTCCACACCAAAAAAAAAAAAAAAAAATGAAGCAATCTCGAGATACGGCGTACAATGTATCTTGCAACATCTCTTACGTCGACGAGTGAGATGGAGGATGCCATTCTGGGTTTGGCTCTCAACACTCCCCTCCATCGAGCTCCCACGCCATCCATACCCTTTTCCTTTTTCGTCTCGTCAGAAAAAGTCTCTTCCGTCACTGGTCCCTGATGGCTGGTCCCTTGGTTTCCCGCTTCCCTGATTTTCGATGGTCCCCTGTCGGTCACGCCTTGGAGCTGTCTAACTCTCTTCTGTTTGGGATTTCGACGTTGTCTGGGTCGTCTGGGTTTCTGTTCCTATCTGGCTCATCTGGCCCCGAGTCGGTATCCCCATTTTTTTCGTTTCTGCGGCGTTGTGTGGCGGCAGGAGATTTCCCTGGCGCCCGCGTGCGTGAATCCGGATTCCTAGCCTGTTCTCTGTGATCGCGATCGAGATCTCTTAGAAGTGCATGCCTGATTTGCACTGAGTTTTCACCTCTCACCCTGCGGCACAGCCGGGCTGTCCACCAAATGCCCACCTTTTTTTTTCTCTTATTTCTGATCCCCGTTTCCACAAAAGGTGTCCCAGCAGCCCCCAGCATCGACAACAAAAATCAGTGACGAAGCCGCTCTGCCAGTAAACCACGAAATCAACGGCGTAATACTGCATACCAGCATACAACTTATGCATGTCCATCCCTGGCCCAAGAGTGCCATCCATCTTGTCATCACGATGTCCTCTGCAAGCGTTAAAGCTCCATATTCTTGTTTCTGGGCCTCGGTCCGGCCCACGCGATTGGCCAACAGTTTTCCAAAAGCTGTCGAGAGGTTTGTCTCATTGTCCATCACTGTCCCTGTATCGAGAACAGACATAAAAGATTCAGGGTCGTTGTCCCTCTTCCTTGTTCTCCTCCTCCTCCTGCTCCGCGGAGACTTGACAACACGAAGACCTCGAGTACTTTGTGGTTGTTCTGGGCCCCCGTCGGCCGGCCTGGATTCTATGACCTCCTCTTTGCTCCTCACAACTAACAGGTATTAACAACATACTTCGTACACGCACCTCACCAAATTCATCCTACCATGTGTATGTGAGTGTGTATACTTGGTAGTTTTGCATCCCGTTCGAGGTTTAATAAGCCCAACCCGTATCTTCTAACACCAGTAACCGAGTAAAAGCCTCTTAGAACACTCGTATTCTCTCTCCTCTTCTCAGCTGCTGTATGTGTACGGGACTTTCGCCGGCGTTTGGCCCACATTGCCCAGCGTTCCCTAATAAAGCATTTTAAAAAAAAAGTACTGAGTACCCCCAAGAACCAATGCCAAAAGTAGTACGACGTACCTAAAAGAAACCCAAAAGAAAAGCTCGCCTCGCTGGTGGAGAAACAAACTGGGGTCCAACAGCGAACCCTGCACTGTCGATCCGTGCCACTCCGAGTAAGCCCAAGCCCAAGCCCAAGTCCAAATCCACTCTCTTTCAGACAAGCGCCTTGCCTCCTCTTCTCCTCTTCTCCTCCCCAGGCTCAAAGAGGCTCAGGGCCCTTCCCGGACCTTCCTCTAATTATCCCTCGTGCCGCTCGGCCTTCTGGCATGGTCGCGTAAAAACCCAAAGAGCCAAAGGGCTTTTTGAACCCTTTGAGAGATTGTGTTGTCTCAGAACCTGTATGACAGGCCCCCGTGCCAACGGGCGGAGTATTTCCTCCGCCTTACAAAGTGCGTGAGCCAGTTGTAATAGGGAATACTACTACGGGAAAAAAGAGTGTCTGAACTACCCGACGACCTGCAGACCGTTGAATGCTGTTGTACGACGTACTCGAACATGGACAAAGAGATTATGACATGGAAACGAGAGGGGGAAGTTGCATGCAGGTCATGGTTCTCACATGGGGTCTCCCGCAGGAAACGCGTTGCAGAAAACGCACAAAATCAAGGTCAAGATGCTCGTGCAGTGTAGTATCGAGGTTTCTGATATTTCCCATTTTGCTTGTCACAAGAGACCGTCAGAGATGCGTATATGAAATGCCCCGTAGATACGTAAAGTATGAGTACATCGTGCATGAAACAGAAAACAAAATCAGTGAGATCGAAAGAAGGGACCAAAAAAGAAGGGTAGCAAGGTTAGAGGGTAGCTACCCCCAACCATGCCCAATGAAATAGTCTATGACACCTTGAACGCTAGCAACCTTCTCCATCCCGCCCTTCCTAAACGCCGAGAAATACAGGAACCATATGCTCTATCAAAATTATGTGCTTGGACGACTGCCGACTTGCCGGGCACGTCGCATATCGCCATATCGCCATATCGCTTTTCGCGTTGTCGCCTTATCGGTTGGATATGGCTTGCGCGCACCAATCACTTCTTCGTCGCGCCCGTGTCCACGCGCTTGGCTGGTGGCAGCGCCGGTTTCTTGAACACACCGTCTGCGACACCGCCTCCGCCACCGCCGCCGACTTGTGTGAAGGTGCCGCCCTTGAAATACCGGTCCTCCTCGGCCTTTCTCTTGCGGCCCATCTCGGCGCGTACGCTCGGATCGACCAGCTCCAGGCCCTGCACCGGTGTAAAAGAAAGCGACGACATCGTACCGGCAGCCTGGCCGCCCACCGATGTGCCAACACCAGATGCCCGCAGACCGTGGCCCCGTAGATCCAGGCCACCAGCTGCTTGGCCGACACCCCGTAGTGAAGATGCGGCACCGTTGCCGCCGCCGTTGACCGACGACGCCAGGCCGCCCCAGCCCTTGTTCTTGGCGCTGAGCTTGGCCCGTGTACGCTGGTCAACCTGCAGCGCACGCACCCGCCCGTCGCTGGCTGCGCCAATCATGCCCAGGCCCTCCGTCTCGTCGCCGAGGCCGTAACCAACCTCCTTCTCCTCCTGACCAAACACCATGCGGTTCTGTGCCTTGCGCAAGTCTGTCATGGCCGTGGCTGCCTTGGCCTGCCGTGCTCGCCGACCACCACGCTTCCGCGACGGCTTATCATCGGGTGCGGGTAGGGCGCGGGCGCCCGTGTTGAGCGGCTTCTCCTGCAGCTTCTCCAGGCGCTCCAGGCACTGGTCCTTGAGCTCCTCACCCTGGCTGCCATCGGGTGACGAGTGGATGCGGTCAACGCGGGCGGCCAGGACAACCTTGGCCGACACGATGCGCATCGCCTGCTTCTTCAGGTCGGTCGGGATTGTGCGGATAATTGGCGACTGGTACAAGTAACCCTGCTGGCGTGTCGTAACATTTGTCGCCAGAGCGCTGGCGTTGGCGCCCTTCTTCGAGCCCCAAGCTGCAATGTTGCAGGCAGGCGTCTTGGACAGGCCCGTCAGGCCACCGGCCGTATTCAAAAGTTGTGCCGCCGTCAGCGAGCCGATGAGCGCCGTCAAGTTCGGTGCAAAGATGGTCATGCGCGACTGCACGTACTCAGTCAACGCCCGCTTCGCCACGTCCAACTTCACCATGACACCGCAAGCTGCCACAACGCCGTCGAGGTCGCTCTGTGCCATCGGCTGGCCCTTGGAGGTGATGGCGCTCGTCGTGACAATCATCAGTGTTGGTTTGTCGAGTACCGAGTCGAGGGAAACGCCCAGCGGGTTGTCAGTCGACTGTGGCATTCGACGCATAGCGTCCGAGTCGAGCGGGCCGTTGCCGAGCACCGCGGCCGTCTTGGCGTACTCGAGGGGATTCGTAACGAGCGTCTCGAGCTCGGGGAACCGGACCGAGTAGTGGTCGCGCACCCACTTGTGCACGATAACAACTTCATTGTCGATGGCCGTCGAAAGGCTGTTGGCTTGGGTCAACAAGTGGTACTCCGGGTGCTCTTCGACGTTGCCAACGGTCTCGTTTCGTGTCTCGCTCGGTTGTGCTTGGTAGAATTTGATTTTCTGTAGGGTGGGATCCAAACAGGTCAGGGTCAGGGCTGCTGTTTCTCGCGCAAAGAACAAGAAGAGAGGACAGATGTAAACGCTGTATCTCGGTTTGGTATGCCACCACGCGTAAGTCGCCCCTCCAGAAGAACGAGACGACCAGCGGGGAACATGGTTCTGGGAATGGGGGGAATCACTAACCTCTAAGATCGAGTCGAGTGTCTTGACGAGACTCGTTGCGGACCGTAAATCGTTTGACTTGCCGTTCAGAACTGCTTTGCCCTTGGCTTCATCGTCGTCTTCGTCGTCGTTCACACCTCCCATGGCGTCGTCATCGTCATCGGAGCTGATCAGGTCTGTGTCGTCCATTGGCACGTCTCCTCCGGACAGGCCCATAATGGCAGCGGTATCATCCTCGCCGTCATCCTCCACGCGCTCGCCGTTCTCGGATCCAGAATCCTCGAAATCTTGGAGCAACTCGTCTGCAAGGGTCGACATCGTTGAAGTGTGGTGCGAAGCACCGAAAGGCGCCGGTTTCGTAGAAATAAGATGCAGGTATGGAATAAGTATGTCGGTCCTGTTGTCGAAAGAAAAGTAGGTCGAGATCGAGGGTGGTTGTTGACAAACGCTTTGCAGTAAAATGGCAAGAGTGATGCGACAGTCAGGCAAAAAAAGTTGCGAACGCGACAAAGGCAACCGCGACCGTCACTAAAATTTGGGTGGCGATTGATTATGTAACGAGTCACGTGAAGATATCTGCGCGACTGCAGTTGCTGTCGGCGCAAGGCTCCAGGCGAAAATCACAGCATATCGCCGAAATCTGGTTCTAGGTAAACGACCAGTGTCCACTCAATTTCGCTCGACACGACTTTTAACACCTTCAATCGCGACAACTTACGATAACTACGGTCATCATGGAGTCTCGTGGACCCCCTCGGGTCAAGAACAAGGCCGCTGCGCCTGTGCAGGTACGCCAAAACTGCTGTCCCATCAAACTTATCGAGGCGCGTCTCGTCTGAAAAAATACTAACATCGCGCGAGTAGATCTCGGCCGAACAATTGTTACGAGAGGCGGTCGACCGTCAAGAGCTGCCACTGCAGGCACCAACGACACGATTCGAAGATCTTGAAGAGCTCAGCGAGTACCAGGGCCGCAAGAGGCGCGAGTTCGAAAACTACGTGCGGCGATCGCGGACGAGTCTGAAGCCATGGGCGCAGTATGCGCAATTCGAACTGGAGCAGAAGCAGCTGGCGCGGGCGCGGTCCGTGTTTGAGCGTGCGCTGGATGTGCTGCCCAACAGCGTGCCCCTATGGATTAAGTGTACGTGGACATCCCTTTCCCTTGCCTTGTTCTACTGGACATTGAATGCTAACCTTTATGTTTCCTGCAGACATCGAGGCCGAAATTAAGAACCGAAACATCTCCCATGCCCGAAATCTGCTGGACAGGGCCGTCACGCATCTGCCGCGGGTAGACAAGCTCTGGTACAAGTATCTCTATGTGTATGTACATCCTTCCCTGGGCTATACGCTATGAAACTGCCTGCTAACATCACAACAGTGAGGAGATGCTCGGCAATGTCGCCGGCACAAGACAAATCTTTGACCGCTGGCTCAAGTGGGAGCCGGCCGAGGAGGTTTGGAACGCCTACATCCGGCTCGAGAAACGCTACAACGAATACGACCGCGCCCGCAACATCTTCCAGTCCTACACGGTTGTCCACCCCTTTCCACGGACATGGATCAAGTGGGCCAAGTTCGAGGAAGACTTTGGTACCAGCGATCTGGTGCGCGAGGTGTTTGACACGGCCATGGAGTCGCTTGGTGACGAGTATGTGGACGAGAAGCTGTTTATGAGTTATGCACGCTTCGAGGCCAAGCTCAAGGAGTACGAGCGTGCGCGCGCCATCTACAAGTTTGGTTTGGACAACCTGCCACGAGCCAAGTCAATGCTCCTGCACAAGGAGTACACGACCTTTGAAAAACAGTTTGGCGACCGCGAGGGCGTTGAGGACGTTGTGGTGTCGAAGCGGCGGAGGCAGTACGAGGAGTTGGTCAAGGAGAATCCCAAGAACTACGACGTGTGGTTTGACTGGGCACGGCTCGAAGAGACAACGGGCGACTTTGACCGCATCCGGGACGTGTACGAAAAGGCGGTGGCACAGATTCCGCCAGCACAGGAGAAGCGGCTCTGGCGGCGATACATCTTTTTGTGGCTGTTTTATGCGCTGTGGGAGGAGACGGACGCCAAGAACCCGGAGCGCGCACGGCAAATCTACGATACCTGCCTGGGGCTGATCCCCCACAAAAAGTTTACCTTTGCCAAGGTGTGGCTGCAAAAGGCACATTTTGAGGTGCGGCAAGGCGAGCTGACGGCGGCGCGCAAGACGCTGGGACGTGCCATCGGCATGGCACCCAAGGACCGCCTCTTCAAGGGCTACATTGAGCTTGAGAAGAAGCTGTTTGAATTCCAGCGGTGCCGCACGCTGTACGAGAAGCACATTGTCTACAACCCGGCCAACTGCGGCACGTGGATCCAGTGGGCCGAGCTTGAGCGTGGCCTCGACGACTTGGATCGTGCGCGCGCCATCTTCGACATGGGCATCGGCCAGCCGGTCCTGGACATGCCCGAGGTGCTGTGGAAGGCGTACATTGACTTTGAAGAGGAGGAGGGCGAGTACGAGCGGACACGCGAGCTGTACGAGCGTCTCCTAGAACGCACCGACCACCCCAAGGTCTGGATCAGCTACGCCCAGTTCGAGATCAACATTCCCGAAACGGGCGCCGACGGTGAAGAGGACGAAGAGCAGGACGAGGATGCACCGGTCAGCGAAGAAGCCAAGGCCCGCGCCCGCAAGGTGTTTGAGCGTGCACACGACAGTTTCCGTGACAAGGAGCTCAAGGCGGAACGTGTTGCCCTCCTCAATGCTTGGTTGGCGTTTGAAAAGACGCACGGCAGCGAAGAGGATGCGGCTAAGATCCAGAAGCAGATGCCGCGCCGGACCAAGAAGAAGCGGCGCATGGAGGACGGCAGCTTCGAGGAGTACGTGGACTACGTGTTCCCGGCCGACGACCGGCAGGCCAAGAACCAGATGAACCTGCTGGCCATGGCTCAAGCCTGGAAGAAGACGGGCGGAACCGTCGCGGCAGCTGCGGCGCCAGAAGAAGCATCCGAAAGCCCAGAAGCGGCATCCAGTCCGTCTGCATCGTCTGTGTCTTCTAGGGGCGACGATAGAGATGATTAAGCTGAAGCAGCCATGGCACACGGTGGAGGGGATATAGCAGCGAGATTCAAAAAAGGTTTAGGATAATAATACCACCATGTGCAATTTGCGCGGCACCATACCAAATTCTTTTTCTACACCATGCCTGCACCATGCCTGCAATTCTTGTGAAGTCGATGTGCCTGCCTTTACTGCCCCGCTTGCGTACAGTTGTCACTTTGAGGCATCGATGTATGTCATTCTGCATACGGAGCGACTTTACCGGGCCATGGCTTCAGGAACAGGACATTTTGCTCCGCAATTGCCAAGACTCGTTTGTAGTTTTGGGACAAGAACATAAATTATGTGCCATAGAATCAATGGAAGCGAAGTGACGGTATGGGTCGACACGTGGAGTGCCATGGCTCGCTGAAGAGGGAAATAGTGAGGCAAGCGCGCGAAACGGGTGCCCAACCACCCCGACTCCACGGCGCCTGTGCAGAGTGACATCATAGCATGGTACCGATTATTGCAGAAAGGCCACGATACTACTCAGTACTCCATACATACGGCTAGTTTAGACTCGACTCAAATTCCAGGAGAGACAAGGGAAAGTGACAGTATAAAATTATGTTATGATATAATCCAAATCTTTATATACAAGTTGTAGCCAAGCCCACCAAGCGCCCTGGCGCTCCCCGAGTCTCCCAAGACCGACTTGGGGCCTGCAGGCTATCTCGATCGCTGACGGCTTGGTATTGTCTTGGCGGCATGGGGAGGGGCATGGGATGGGCCGCGAATTCGAGACAGACAAGCTCACAAGCTCGACAAGTTCAAAAGACGAATGGCAGAAAGGGGGCTCCAGGGATTGGCGATCATGTGATTCGAGGTTTGACGACATGTGTTGAATTTGACTGTCTGTAATTATCAATTTTCAATGTTTCGTTTCGTTTCGTTTCATTCTGAAGTCGTCTTTAGTGTTCTGCATGAAACAGTGACTTTACAATTGCGCCGTACAAGCCGGCAGTTTTGTCTGTGAGATTCAACTCGAGGCGACATAATCCGTAATCCGTACGTGTATGTGCACACGAAACAGACACTGAAACTGCTGGGCAAGGAGGGAAAAGAAAACGGAGCGTTTTGACCACCTCCCCGTTCATTCACGTTTTTACAGAGATCTAGAAGAACGAAAGTCTCCAGTTTGTCGATTTTCGATTTACGACTTTGCATCTTATCTCTAGTTTTTTCAGACGCGGTCCCTTGCCGGTCTATCCGTCCTTTCGCTTCACCGCTGTTTTGTCGTCTTGGTCTTCTTTTGTTTTGTTTTTTTGTTTTTTTGCCTTTTCCCGCTGCCGGGCCCCCAATTCGTATGCTATTACGTGAAGTTATGTCGCTGCGTCTTTTTTTTCCTCCCCGCAGCTGGGAACAAGAGGGGCTTCTCGGCCAGCGAAGAAGAGCGAAAGGAGGGGAAGGGGAAAGACGGAGGCTGGGAGCAAAGGTCTGAGGAAGGGACTCAAATCACAGACTACTCAAATACAAACCCCAAAACGCCACTGGCGACGTATCTTCTGCAGGATGGCATGTTTCGTATGGGTTTGTGCAATTATTGTCGTATTATCGTGGTATGTTATCTACCAGCTACGTACTCCGTATCTCCCTACGTGTTCGTGCGTTGTCCTTCGCACTTTTCTTATTGCAGGATCCCCCGGTTGGTCCTTTTTTGCCTTCCAGAAGTGGGATCCTGAGGGGCCTCCGCGCAGTAGCGTATCCAGACCAGGGAACAGGGGCCTCGAGGGGATCGTAAATTCATTGCATTATCAGTCTTTTTTTCTCTTCCATTCTGATCTTTCTCCTCCGTTCCGAGCTCATGCATATTCATTAAATAATAGGCCTATGGATAGTCCCGCCCCTTGCCAAAGAAGAACAAAACAAGTGCAAAAGAGAGGTTCCAGATAAAAACCATACCGTAATAGCAACTTTCATAGCTGAGGGGTGAGGGAGCCATCCGTTTCCAGCCCCTCTCTCGATCCCTCTTGACGTAGAAGTGTTTTTGTCCCTCCGAGGAGAAAGACATACGGCTCGATGAGAACAAATAAGTACAGAAAACTGCAAAGAATGCCAAAAAAAAATACAGCTATATAGATGAAAATCATAAAATAAAATAAAGAAACATATCATAAACCGAAAACAGATTGATTCCACCATAAGACATGAAAAGAGAGAGACATGACAAGACATAAAAGACATTAAAAAGCCACCCCCCAGCCCGTTTTCCGAGGCCCGTTTCGACGCATTCCCGCTTGCCGCTCGCTTCCTCCCAGCTCCCCTCTTTTGTTTTCCCCCCTTCTTTTGTAACCGTAACGTGCAAGGGGGGTGTCTCTCCACCGCTGACGTTTGCTGCTACTTTCTGCTGCTTTCGTTTTGCATCTCGCCCCCGAATCAATCTTTTTCTTGTTGTTTTCTCGTTTCCGCAACAAAAAAGAACAATGGAGAAAAGGGCAGAAGGGCGAATAAGCGGGAAAAGAAAAGAAAAGAAAACAATTTCCTGCATCAACACCCCCCTGCATGGCACACACACCAACACATCACACACCCCCATCTCCCTGCATACTCAACTGGCTGACTTCCGGCTTCCATGGTAGTCCAGACCCGCTCATCAATGAAGCACACACACACACAACCCACACGCAATCCACACAAACCTTCCGTTTCGAGCTATTCGCGGTGTACTTCGTAGGGTGCCGCAGAACGGTCCGGTGTGTAGAACCATGCAAATCTGGAAAACACGGGTTCACACACACTTCCCTGCTGGGCGTCGTTGGCCAGAACTTCAGGGGAAACGATGGAGACGAGACAAGACGAGATCTTGATGGGGGGTCCATTTAGCGGCGATGGCGGCCGTCTATTACAGAAGAAAAGGTAAAGAATCAGTGATATTGTCCGTGGTATATTAACAAACTGGGAAAGAGAGAGAAGAAAGAAAAAAAAGGAAAAAGATCGGCGTCTTTCTGTTATGTGATGCCGCACGAGAGAGCGAGCCACAGAGAGTTAAAAGAGAGAATCAGAGAGGGGATGAGAGAGACAAAAGAAAGATCGTGTGCCTTTGACCGTGCCTTTGTATGGCCAGCCACAAGGTTGTCCGTTGACTGTGCACAGTGTATTGCAAGCACAAGTTTTTGGTCTTTCGTGCTTGCTTCACGGCAGAGTTGCCACTTTTCTTGGGTAGAAAAAGTGATTTTATTTCTTCCTTGGCCCCTCATTTTCTTGTATCGCCTCGCACACGCTCTTTGTCTCTCAACTCACTCTCTGCTTCTCTTTGCTTCACTCTTAGGCACACAACAGGGCGCCGTGCTCCGTGTATCAGGGTTCATATCCCGTGACTACATCTTGCGTAAGATCATAGGATGGTTCGCGAAGTGGTTGAACGAGCTCGCGTGTCTGAGTTGTGATTGGCCAGATGTGTAGCCATCTCTGTACCACAGAAGTGTTCTTTTGCACTTCTTAGTGTAAGAGCGTGAGAGGCTTCGGCTGCCACCCAACAACAGACGACGTCAAGCACCGGGGATGAAAGAATTGTGAGGCGGCGTGTCTTCAGAGGAAAAGACGAGGTGGGGGTTGTTGTGGAAGACGGAGGACAGATAATAACAGGACATTTGGAAAGTGTGACTGCATTATGTATGTCTCAATCCCGGTAGTCCCGGTCTCTGCTGTCCCTGCTGTATGCCCTTGGTGCAGGCAGAGCAGCATAAGGATTGTCGTCGTCGTAACGAGGCCCGTCGTCGTATTGGTTGTCTCGTCTTGACATGGTGCCGTTTCCACCTCCACCATCTTTGTCGTTGTTGTTGTTGTTTTTGCCGTTTCGTGCTCTGATTTGCCGTTCGAGACGGCGCTCATGGCGTCTCGTCTTCTCCTCGCGCCATTCTTTCATCTCGTGGTTCACTTCGCGAGCCTCCTTCATCTCGGAGATGGCGCCCTTGATGCCTAGTGCAGCAATGCCGACAGAAGCGGCATCTTGCAGCAAGGCCTTTTGCTTCAACTTCTTCGCCTCTTCGGCCGACAGACGGCCTTCTCGCACGGCCTTTTGCCGTGAACGACGCTTCTCCATGCTCTGATACACATTGTGCGCCGCGTGGATGGTTGCAACAGCTGCTAAACCGGTTGTTATGATCTGCTTACCTTTCATCTTCTTTGCTTTCTTCTCGTCCTCGGACGAGCTGCCGAGATCGGACTCGGAGTCAGAGCCGCCCCGGTTGCGGCGCGAGCCAGAGTTGCCGCGCCGCCGGTTCGAGGAGCGACCACCATCATCGTAGTCCCGTGAGCTACCGCCGCGATCGCGGTCGCGGTCACCTCCGTATCCCCGGTCCCGGTCGCGAGACCGATCGCGCGAGCGGTCACGGTCGTCACGTCCTCCACCGCCTCTGCGGCGGCGATCCGAGTAGCTGTCGTAGCTGTCGGCCGAGTCGTCACGGCGACGCTGGTTGCGGGATGAGCCACCCTTACGGCGAGGTGAGGCGTCACGCTCGTCATCTTCAGGCTCGTTGCCGATGCCAAGCTTGGCAAGACCACGGCGGGCAGTGTCGACAACACTGCGGCTGCGGCTTCTGCGCGACCGGTCAGGCGAGCCGCCTCGTGAGTCGGGGCTGCGGTTGCGTGACCGCTCCTCATGGTTGTCGTAGAGTTTCTTAGCTCCTAACGCGCCCAGACCAGCAGTCGCCAGGGCAGCCAGGCCGCTCACACCGCCGCCGCCGCCGCCGCCATCTGTGCGGGCCCGGGAGCGGGACCGACTACGGCCCGTGCGCTTGTCTTCTTCAATGTTGTGCCGAGAGCCGTTGACGAGACGGTTACCGAGAAGACCACCAATGACTGACTCGGCAATACCGAGTTTGCCGTGCTTCTCGTCCTGCGCAGCGTCGACGGTGGCAGCACCAGCAGCGACCGTCAGGACACGCTTGGCCTTCTCTCCCTTCCAGCTACCAGGCTCCTTGGCGACACGGAAAGCCTCCGTGGCACCAGCAATGAGGGAAGCCATGGCGGCCTTTTGGACCTTGTTGGCCACCTTGCCCTTGCCACCCTTGTCCTTGTCACCCGATGGTGATCCGGCGCGCGAGCGACTGTCATGGCTGCGTGTGTCGGAGCGGTCCTTGTCGTGACTGCCGCCTGTGAGTGCGCTAACAGCGCCGCCCAGACCAGCAGCGGCCAGGGCACTCTCGAGGAAGTTTTTGTGGCCCTTCTTCTCGCCCTCGTCGCTCTCGTCATCACTGTAGCCACCACGGCCCTTGTGGACGAGGGCTTTCTTGTTGTCTTCCTTCTCGGCGTGCTTGTTGTAAAAGTCGGCACCCTGGTAAGCGGCAAAAGCACCGGCGGCACCGAGAGCGGCCGAGCTCAGAGCGTTACGCTGAACGCCGTGGCCCTCGGACTTTGCCTCACGGCGGTCAAAAAGCTCCTTGCCACCGACGGCAAGGGCACCACCGACCACGGCGGCAATGATCTTCTCCTGGTTGCTCAACACGCGGCGACGCTTCTTCTCTTCGTCGTTGTAGCCCCGCGACTTCTTGCTGCTGTGGCGGTCATGGTCACGGTCACGGTCGTAGTCACGATCGTAGTCCCGGTCGCGGTCGTAGCCACGGTCTCTGCCGTAGCGGCGGTCGTCGACGTATTCACGGTAAACGTCTCTGGAGTAGGTGGGGGGCGGGAACTCGCGGCGGATTTCCTCGACGGACAGGTCGCTGTCCTCGCGCGAGCGGGGAATTAAGTCGCGCGACGTGGTGTGATGGGATTTGGTGACGACATCGCGGGAGTCAGCATAGCGCGAGTCACGCGAATCGCGGGCGTCACGGGTATGGCGACGGTCGTCGTAGTAGCGGGTCGACGAGTAGTCGCTGCGGCCGTCGTCGTAGTTGTCGTACGAAGCCATGGCGGG
Organism: Sporothrix variecibatus; assembly: GCA_016097105.2. NCBI lineage: Eukaryota > Fungi > Ascomycota > Sordariomycetes > Ophiostomatales > Ophiostomataceae > Sporothrix > Sporothrix variecibatus. The sequence goes on along the minus strand of JADMNI010000001.1, from coordinate 3,264,098 downwards.
CAACGACAGCGAGCCTTGTGTCTCGTCGGTAATGGGGAGTCGTTTGTGGAGAATTCTGGAGTGGTATACCGGTGTGAGAATGGGTTCGTATAGTCAAGAGGGGGTTGTATGCAATAGAATGTAGATGTGAGGTGATTTTGAGATGGGATAAAGAGTGTTTCTGATGGAAGGACAAGCCGTACTATGTAGTGTATAGAATAGGAATAGCAGGAAAAAAGAAGCCGAAGGGGGTTGGTTGGTTATATGTAGGGGCCCGTCCGACCAAAAAAAAAGGCCGAATAATAAGTTGCGCTGCTGCAGTGGTCTGCCTGTGGAGCCGCTGGATTGCGTACAGGATGTTTTCGACGGTTTCTCTGTATTCCCAAGCCGGGCAAGCGCGGGAAAAGGTGCAGACGAGGGAGGCAATAAACAGAGGCCAAATATCGAGGCCGCCGGGAAAGAAACAAGTCGAGCAGGTGATTTTCGACGATGGACAAGAGATTTAGAAATGCGAAGAAACGCTGAAGAGTGCGAAGACAGCGAAGCGTTTTGGGGGCAGGAGAGGGAGGGGCGCGGGGTTGGGAGGGGCGGAGGGGTTGTGTTTTGTATGTTCCCCGTTGAGACAGGGCTGGGCAGGAAGGTCGGAGGATCAGGGAAATGAGAGAAGGGGCGATGGGGGCGACGACACGGGTGAGAGAGCATTTTTGGAGAGACTTGTGCCCAAGCACATCAAATACGGAAGTTACGAATGCTGCAGGCTCTTTCCCTCTTTTACTAGGGTGCGCAAACGGTGGCAGGGCAGGAGCGCCAGTGCAAAAGAGCAAGCACGATGCAAGGATGGGCAGCCGGCAGGAGGGAGCCTGCAGGGAAGCGCAGAAACTGGCGTGGATGTTGTTTGGAAGGAGCGTCCCGCGTTGTGGTTGGCTCGGCAGGGTCCGTTTTAGCCAGGAGACCAACTGGACGCCGTTGACAGTTTCCCCAACAATAGCGTCAGGCCTGAAAGACGGAGACAGGACGCCAGAACGGGCAAGAACGGGCACCAGGCGGACCGTTCTACGCTATTTCGCTAGGCTGCGATGGTGCTCTTTCTTTCATTGTAAGAACGGCGCGAGTGCAATATTTATTTACATGGCGCCTCAGGCAGATCACGAGCCTATTAGGCTGCCCAACGGTGGCATTTTCGGTGGCATCTTTGCACCTGTCACCTGTCACCTGTCCAGTCTCTCATCGTATCTCTACTCAGTGTGGCCCCGCCACAGCCACACAGGAGGCCGCTGCAGGGCTGGCGCGCGACATGCGACACTGCTGCAGGCCAAGCACCATTACGACGCGAAGGAGGTCGAGGAAAAGAGTCGGTGTCTGTCCACCTTTGCTTCTCGCCCGCCTTTTTGCCCTATAAAATGTGCATTAATGGGATGCGTCGTGGCGCAGTCTCGAAACTGTACGGACAGCCCGAAAACGGAGCGGTCGTTTTGCCCATCGAGCCCAGGAGTCAGGAGAAAAGGCTCTTGCCCGTTCTGGCCAGGCCCGCCATGACGCACCCAAAACGGAGGGGTTAAAGGAAGGCGCAAATGACGTAATACTGGAGAAGAAACTTTGCCCAACAGAACCCAACGACCAAAAAAAACCTCCACAGTCCAACGTCCAATCCAATATCCACCGTCAACTAACGAAATCCGCCTCCAAGAAAATGAAACTCGACCGTCCGGCCTCGATATCGCGCTGGTGCCCAAAACAACAAATCACTGAGCCCAACGCATCCTGTCTTGTCGACCGACCGTCATCGTGTTTGCTTTGCTTGTCGTCCTGTTTCGCTTGTCACCAGCTTTGTACACTCATGTCGTGCGCCATATGCCATACGTCTATCGGTCGCACGAAAAGTGAGCGCGATGTCGATGTCTAACCGTCGTCTCCTAGCGTCTCTTGACGTGCCTTGATTTTTGTGGTCTTTATTTATTTTCTTCTTCTGCTCTTGATGGGTCCTCCGTTGACCTGCTGTGACGGTCGTTGTCCTCCGGCTGTTCCTTGGCTGTTTTCTCATTGTCACACCCGGCCGAGAGCCACGACGGAAAGGCAGAAGCATTCTCCCCTTTCTTTTGTCTCTGTTTAGTCTCCTCCTTCTTTCCCTTTGTATCTCTTTTCCGTTTCTTTCTCTCTTCCGTCGCACTACCCTCCACCGCGGATGCTCTCATTTCCCTCTGCTGTGTTTGTACCTCGCTCGGTCACCAAATGAAATGGCCAACAACGCACCGTCGTCAGTTCCTCACCTTGCACAAAAGAGCACAGCGGTATTGGGGGCGCACGATACACCGGTGTACGAGAACACCAGAAGACCAGACCAGAGGCCATTGACTGTCTCGTTCTGATGCAAAGTCAAATGGTGCAATGCCTCCTATATTTCTCTCTCGTAGTCGTAGTTGACATATTTAAGCCGCCAGTATCTCCTGGGCTTCTCGTCTTTTCTTTTTCTTCCCCTTCTTCCCGACTTGACGATGTAATATTCTATTCATCTCTCTCCTTGTCCATCACTCGCCATAAACGCTCATTTTTTTAATCATATGTTGGTAAACCAAGTCTGCACTCGACGGCAATAGTTTCCCATACACTCACTTATATTCGACCACCCTGGATCATCGCCAATATGCGTCTCTCCAGCTTCCAGTCTCTCCTGTTTTTGGTACCCGCTACCTTTGCCTCCCAGGACAAGCGTCAGGCTACGTATGTTTTTTATATGTCTTTTTATATCTTGTTGGCGTATCAGATCACGCGGACTCACACATGATTTTTTTTGGTGTACTTCCTATAGCACCACGACCACCTCCGCCGTGAACCTCCAGGCCGAGGCGGCCTCGCTGGTCTCCGTATACGTGCCGCCCTCTGCCTATGCCCAGCTCACGGCCTCGGTGGCCTCGGCTGCTTCGGCTGCGTCTGTCACGGGCGACCCGGCCTCGCTGTTCTTGTCGGCCATCCTGGCCACAAACCCGCCCGCCTGGTTCAGCTCGGCTGTGCCACCCTACTACAGCAGCAACATTGCCGCTCTTGAGTCGGCCGCGGCCTCGCTGCGCAGCGAGGCCGGCACGAACACGGTGAACACGCTGGTGTCAACGTCCACGAGCGAGACCCTTGTGGTCACGCAGACGACCAACAGTCTGGGCAGCACGGTGACGACGAGTTTCACGTCGACATTCCCTGTGAGCTCGACACACACAACCTCGTCGTCGGGCAATGCGGCGGCGCCGACGGGTGCTGCACAGCAACAGGCTGGACTGGGCATCGCTGCTCTGGCTTTGGGTCTGGCTGCTATCTTCTAGGACGAGCTGCACAAAATACTGATACTATGAAGTAACTGCAGGTGGCGGACATTACGTTGGAGATACTGTGGTAGATTTATTTGTAACTCGTTGTCCACCTCTTGGTCATCGTGTGAATGGTGTAGAGTAAGTAATAATATTGGTGTGTTTTCCTTTCCTTGAAATTGAATCTAGTTCTATTTAAGGCGGATAATAATAATAAATATCTTTTTTGTTTCTGCGAACATAATTTTTTTTTTTTTAAAAAAAAAGGAAGGCGAAAACATAATATGTAAAACATCACATATTTTCTAGAGAATAATTTCACAATAGAACTAATAATTTGCAGTAACGAAAAATTACCATTTCTTTTTTTATTATGCTAATGTTCCTTATGAATAGAAGGAAACGAAACTCGCCTATTTAATCGTACATGTTTTTTTTTTTTGTGAGAGCAGATTGTGTATCAAGACATGGAACAACGAAAAACAAATGAGGGCACCCCAGCCGTTTTTGCAGCGATGAAGCAAAAAAACTTAAAAAAAAAAGCAAAACAATGTTTCCCCTCCTCTCCTCCTTTTTAAAGTCGTTTATATCAAATAGTCCCTTCGCTATAATGTTCCCGGCTTTGTGCCTTTTTGAAAATCATTCCCCGCCTTTTCTTCTCCTCGCTGAGTAAATGAAGCAATGTGAACAATAATGAAAAAAGGGATTTTTTGATAATCGCCCATGCGCTGGTAAAAACCCCAAGTTTGCGAGCCGTTTTTTGCCTGTCCTGTCTAAGAGACCGAATGTGTGTGGAAAAAAAAAAGAAAGGAAACTAGGCCATGACACCGTTTTGAAAAAGCAAAAAGCAAATCAAGTCCATCCCCCTTTTCTAATTTTTTTTTTGATTGATTGTTGGTTGGGCGTAAGTGCAATTGTAGGTAGAAATTCGGCACAGCTCATGTCTATTAGACCTAGAATATCCGCCGATGTTGCAAAGTGCCACAACCTGTGATGAATGATGGGAGGAGTCGAGATGCGAAAAAAGAAGAGAGGGGGAAACATGACCCAAATGGCGATGAGCCGCCGATGGCCAGAGACGACGGCGAGTACCCAGACCAAAATGAAAGAAGGTAGATGCGCTCCAGCAACCACGTGGAGCTACACAATGACAATGTCCCCCCAAGTGTCGGTGTTGTTTGAAAAGCCATTGCCGAGATGGGTGGATGCCCATAGAACATTGATCCCCCGTTCCGTATCCCAACCAAGTTCTTCTCAAGCCCCAAGCCTCCCCTTCTTCAAAAAATAAACAGTAGCCTGTGGCCCAAGGGGAAAAAATAAAATAAACCTTGGCCAGCAAGACCATCCAGAAACGGCCGATTGTTCTGATGAGTAGCTGTTGCATGCCTTAGGAACACGAAGTTGTTCCTCTGAGATCCATCGTCCCACTGCCAGCACCCTGTTTGTGCCTCACCACAGAAGGTAATACACAACAACGGCAAAATGGTCAGGACAAGGTAACAAGCAACCTCATCGGTGGAATGTTAAAAAAAAATTATTAACCACTCGTGTAAAATTTCCCCGAGTGTCGTCAAATAAAAGAAAGAAATTGTGTTGGCTGATCAACTGCCACGTGTACTTCTCGCCGTGTTTTCTGTTTCTTTGTTGTTCATCAAACAAAAAGACAGATGCTGCGCGAAAGAATGGGGGAAAATGTTGAGAATGGAGCAAGATCATCGTCCGGTTGTCAACTTTTTGTAAGGCAAGCCGCATTGGCTGAAAGGGATGTGATCATGGCTCCAAGCCGTACCAGAACAAACCAATAACCGCTGCTTCACCGTTCACAGAGTTTCTGCTCGAGCCAGCCTCGTGGGAGATGCGCTCTAAGCACGAGAGTCACCGTTGACCCGCTTAGAGGACAGAGACTCCAGAAGCTGCTTGGCCTCATCAATGTGCAGGATGAAGACAGCCGGGTGGGGTCTGCCGAGGTTGAGCAGTACCTTGTTGTAGTACTGCATGAGCTGCTTCAGGCCAAAGTCGTTCGGCAAGCTGCGGCGGGCATCCTCAAGCGCAAAGGTCCGGAAGTCGTCGTACATGCGGACATTGAATTTGTCAGGAAGACAGTGAGACCAGAAACGGTACAGATGCTTCATCGAAGCGGGAACTTCACCACCCTTTGCCGACGACCGCTGCTCGAGGGCTCTGGCACGCAGTTCGGGGTAGGGTTCCTCGCCAATCTTGGCGCCGTTAGCACCGGTGCCGTTCACCTTCGATTGATCGGACGGCTCCGCATCGGTGGCGGCAGAGTCAGCTTCAGATCCGAGAAGGACGACCAGCTTCTCGACCTGCTCGTCCGGGTACGTCTGGTAGTCCTCCAGCGTGGTAGGCGCACCAGTGCTGCCGCTCGGTGAGAAGTCAGGCACCGTGGCAGAGAGCTGGCTCTCGCCACTGCGGTTCGGCCGGCCGTTTGGCTCAGCACCGCTAGCGTTGACGGGGCTGGTGTAATCATGAACACCGTTATCGTGAGACTGATACATCATATCGTTGCCGTTCACCGGGTAAGCTGGCGGCGAAAACATAGGCTGCTGCAGCATGGCCGGGTAGCCGCCATTCATCATAGGATGGCCATAGGGTGTCTGATGGGGGCGATTGACCGAGCGAAACATGACAGTTCTAAGGTCCGGACCGGGCTTGCGTGCCTCTTCATCGCGCTCCTCGTGGGGCATCACGAAGTTGCTCCACAGGTAGCGTGAGCGAATCCATTCGTTCTGCTCCTGGTCGACAACGTAGTCCAGGTGCTCAGACTGCTCGCAAGCAGCCCGGATGAAGTCAATTGAGGGAGCAAGCTCCGACATTCTCTTGAACTTGGCAATGACTGACAGGGGGACAAAGCCCTGATCGTTCATCTTTTTGCGCAGGAAAACATCCTTGACAAGGTTGTCAAGGGAGAAGTAGTACTCGACCTGGACGGTCAATCCGTGGACTAGCTCAGCATCCATATAGGGGTTGAACGCGGAGACGGTGTACTGCGGCATCTGGAACTCGGCGGGGCCGTTCATAGCGCCATGAGAAAGGTGGCCCTGCAGTCGGGGGTTGTTGTTACCCAGGCCATTCTGGAGGCGGTTGTTGTTGTTGTTGTACGGAATCGGACCTTGCGCAGCCAACTGAGCTCGCGAGGCATTTCTTCCTCCAACTCGCACAGAGTTGTGCTGGGCGCCATAAGGAACTGCTGGGAAGGAGGGTTGAATGGGGCTGCTGTGGGTGGCAGCATAGCAGCGCTGCTGCTGTAGGAGTTGGGCGGCACTCTCTGTCCGTTAGGCTGGTACGTGGAATGGCCAATGTGCTGGCTGTTCTGCGTGGAACCAACTCCACTAGCACCGCCGCCACGGCCACCCCGGAAACCACCACGTCCAGAACGCTCTCCCCGCGGCTCGGTGCGTTCGCGGTGGTTCGGGCCATGCTGGTCCTTGTGCTCCTGCGAGCTGAAGTCCTTTCCACTCGAATTGAAATGGTTGGCATTCTTCCCTGCGTAGGGAGGGCGACGATCCGTATGCGAGGGGTGCGTCGGCTGGTGGTGTTGTCCGTTCGTGTCACCATTGGCAGCAGTGGCGTGGGTGTTGTGGTGAGTGCCCTTGGGGACAAACTCCGATTTGCCAGCAGTCTATATGGAATAGTTAGTAAACAAAAAAAGGTATACTGTTGTGGAGTGTCACGCTGTTGACAAAAAAAGGGGGGTAGGGACAACGTACCGTATGCTGGTCGGCGGCGGACTCCTTCGGCTTCTCAGGCAGAGTGGAAGCTGAAGGCTTGCGCGGCTCCCGAGGGTGCGCGTGCGACGCATCGGCCGAGAAGCGCTTGTGGGAGTTTGTCGCGTGAGTTGAGGGCCGAGTGGGCAGCGTGCTGCCGTTGGTATCCTTCGTAGTTTCGCGGGCATCGGACTCAGGCTTATCTGCAGGCGAAGACGTGGAGGCGGCCGCAGTGGCCTTCTCATTACCGCTTGGGGCAGTGCCGTTAGTTGCAGCAGCGGTGCCATTGTTGTTGTAACCACTGGATTTTGACGACGTCTCACGGTTGGCACGGTTGCCGGCCTTCGGCTTGGAGGTGCGTGTGTTCGGGATGGGCGTCTGGAAGTTGACAGAAGGGACAAATGGCAATGGCAGCCAGCCCTTCCTACGGGACTTTGCGGAACCCGCATCGTCTTGCGAGTTGTCCACTGCTGCCTCAGTCTTGTTGTCACCCACAGGCAGCTTCGCCTTGGACTCCTCGGAAACAGCGGCCGTCTCGGGGGTCGGCCATGAAACAGCATCGCGGACGGATGGGAGGGAATCGCGGGTAGCCACGGCCGGTTTCTCATCCTTCTCGGTCGATCTAGCACCACGGGGTGCGTTGCGGCGCGGCTGGTCGTTGCCGCCAACGCGGGCGCTCTCATTTGGCCGCCTTGCCTGAGATTTGGCGTTGCCAGAGGATTGGATGCCATTGGCATCCGAGGCAGCGTCGCCTCCTGCAGGTGCGTTGGCCTGTCTGCGGGCATCCTTGTTCTTCGCGGAGCCACTTGCGGCCGAGGCATTTGCTGCCGACTTGCCGCTCGTCGCAGCGGGCGGGCTTGGCTTGACCTTTGAGGCCTGCTCCTTCATCCGTTGGCTCCAGATGTTCACAGAGGGAAGTGGCGCAGGAGCCAGCTCGATCTTAACGGGCTCCTTCTCCTTCTCGGCGTCCTCAGCCTGAGTAGCTTGTGATCCGTCTTTGTCAGCGGCAGCAGCCTTGGCTGCTGCCTTGCCCTTGCGGCCACCTTTCCGTGCGGCATCGTCGGTGGCGGGAGACCGCGTACCAGGGCCCGGAACGCGACTTGGCTTTTCGCCGGAGGGCACATGAACTGTTGCGTCGTCGAGCGAGAAGTTTGACGTGGACTCGTTGGTGGTGCCAGCCAGGGTGGACGATGCGGCGGGCGACGAAGGCGCCTCAGAGCCAACTTTTCAAAGGGCTTGCACTGACATCGTGATTCAATGTTCGTGCCGACGCCTTGCTCGAGTTGGTGGTGGTAGAAAGGGCAGAGGTGGCAGTGGTGCCATTTTGAGAAACGGCAGCAGTGATGTCGCTGTTCTTCTCCGATGCAGCTTGCGAGACAGAAGTCGTCGTATTCGACGCCGGAGCACCGGATGTTTGAGATGTTGGTGTGGATTGGCCACGCGCGGCCTGAGCATATGAGAAACCCGACATGATGGTTGTGGGTGATGTGATGGCTATGGATGAGACCAAAGCGATCGATGCTCGAATGCGAGATGCTTGTAGCAGGGACAAGAAAAAAGGTCAGAGCGCGCGCTCAGCAAGATACTGCGTGCTGCGCTGCCCCTGATGAAGGTGAGAGGCCTGGATTGTCCGCAGCCCTCACGCCTTGCTGCTTGATGCTAAAAGCTCTCCAATCAATGTATGGACGGGCACGGCCGCCAATTATGTTGTGTCCTGCAGGTATCCCGTGGGTAGGGTCGCGCTCGGCACGTGAGGCAGATTTGAGATCAAGACGAGATGCGATGTCGTTACCGGCCAGGGCGGTCGTAGGCAGAAGAAACAGGAGCAGGATCAGGTCGTGGTGGGGGATTGATGAATGTGTGGTGTTGTGTCTAAGAAGCGGATTGGCTGTTGTGACCGCGAAAGTAGAAAGGGTTAGCAAAAAAAAAAATTAAAAAAAAATTATTGTTGACTGCACGTTGCATGCACGTCTTCGACTAGGCCCCGAAAACACGACCAGGCACGGAAGAAGGATGCGGGCCTCGGAGCGCGACCCTAAGGGCGAACCCATGACAAAGCACACAATCTGCCCGCAGGTACCGGACGTGGCTGCCGGCTATCCCAAATGCTCCTCCTGTATCCTGATGCGTCCCAGAGACCCGGTGATGCGTGTTTTGGGTTTGGAGCTGTGCTTGCCTTTGCTTTTTGACACTGGTTTGACGCCGAAATGGTTCCGATGGGGATGTTCAAAGGTCGAATGAGGCTCGTCAACACGCCGAGATGGGGATGCTTTGGAGCAGCAAACGGTATCGAAAATCGAGACAGAAGCGACACGATGCGAAGAGGTTGTCGAGAGACTGTATGCCCAGGTCCGAAAAAAACGAACAACAATGGCACACGACGGTCGTCGAACGATGCGTGGGGGAGAGCGGCGACAGCTTTTGCTGGATGGGCGCTGGCGTCGAGGGAGGTGTAATGCTAATCGAAATAAAGCTGTGACAAAAGAAACAGATGCGAAATCGTTACGAAACGAAGCTGTCTGGTATTGGGAAAGGCGAATTCGAAATGCAAACGCAGATGGATGGTGCAAAGACAGGGAGGAAAAGGGCGGAAAACGCGGTGGCCTCGGGAAAAGATGCGTTTGCCTTATTTTTTTCTCGGCTGTTTCGAACAAAAATAATACTAAAAAAACACAAGGAAAAACTTTTGGAGCGGCCGACAGAAACAAGAGAAGGATGGATGGCGTAAAGGAAATGGCAATGGGCGTCTGTCGGCGAGAACGAAGGGAAAGAAAATAGAGAGAGTAGAATGCAAGATGCGCAATTCGAGATGGAAATGCACGTTGGGAGGGGCGAAGGCAAAAAGCTTCCTGATGTGTGCGGAGGTGAGGGTCGAAAGAAAGAGGAAATGAGAAGCATGCACTGGTGGTCTCGCGAGGCAAAAAGGCAGACACAGGCCGAGAGTGTGCGTATGAGAGGAGAGGGATTGTGGAGGGAGAGAAGGGCAGAATTGTGTGTGCAGAGTGTGTGCAGAATAAAACTTTTTTCCCTACTAATTTTTTTTTAAAACGGGTCGCTGCTGAGTGAGTAGTGGCTACTGCTCGCCAGTGCGTCGTAGTGAATGTGGTTGTTGTGAGCGGGTAAGTCGATGGGGTGGGTTGTGCCGATGGAGAGGCAGCAGGGAGCTTAATTCGCGGAGGGGCAGGAGCGAGCGGCAGAAAAGCAGTCGGAGAAGGCAGTCGAAGAAAAAGAACAACAGAAGGACGCAGAGGAGTGGAGGGAAGGAGCAATGGGAGCACGCGAACGCAGACAAGGCAGGTGCGGCCCTGGACCAGGCCAACAACGGAAGGCGTGCGCCGTATCACAGGAGAGCCATTTTGAACGTTGACAAAGACACAAAGACACGGCGTTGGGTTGCTCTTTTCTTCCCTCGTGCCTGCTGTCCAGTGCGCGAATATGAGTCGGCAATTTTGGTGTTAGCGGCGTTACGGCGTGCGGCTTGCAGCGACCACGCTGTAATTACTGTGTACTCATATTGCGTACAGCAGCAAAAAAGTGATACGGATATACCTGTGGGGCCCCAGCACTAAGAAAATAATAAGTACCTTGGCAGCGCGTGAGGGCCCCGCCTAATTGCAGGTCTCTTCCGAGGCGCAAAAGCAGAATGGGGAAAAGACTATTTTATGATGAAAGAAGCCCTTGTCACAAATCTTCAATTTGTGCCTGCAGGATGCTCTCGAATACCGTGCATTATTTGTCATTGACATCTAAAGCCACGACGGGTCTCTGTAGACTGCGTTGTCGTCCATCGTATGGAAGCAAGGCACGGTAAGTGACAAGGTTGCAGCAGGCAATACAAAGTAGAAGATTGCAGATGGCTCATATCACCCCATCCCAGCCGCGGCTCGGCAGCCCGGAAATATATACAAGTGCATGCTCGTTTTGTGGTGGACAACCTCCGCTGAAATATGACTCGTAAATGTAGAAACAAACTATGAAAGACAAACTTGAAGACTTTATTAAATCTAAGCAAAACGCAGTGTAAAATTACAGCTTTATACACGAGCGACTGCAGTTGAATGAGCAAACTATGAAATGTACTCCAAATGAAAACCCAGGATAGGCAAACACCTTTGGGCGTAGTATGTTGTAGGTGGTATGTGGTGTGTGATATATGATGAGGTGGATTGGCTAATAATGTTGATGCTGTGAGCTGTTTGATATTGTGTTTTGTTGCACCGACACTGCATTGGAAGAGAGCGTTATGCTCCCGTATTTTCGTAACGTGCTTTCGCTACCGGCGGCTTGCTTTCCCTCTGCACACTGTTTAACCCGTCATCCAGGCAGCGGCGCGGCGGGCACCGAACGTCGTGGCCAGGCGGAGACCGCTCGAGCCCATCGGGAAGTAGCTCACGAGGTACCACAAGAGGCAGGCCAGCTGGATGATGGCCGAGATAAGCGTTAGGATGGTGCTGTGGAGGCCGAGCGAGAAGTAGAGTGTCAGGGCGATGGAGCCAAAGTAGGCGGCGGTGAACGGCAGGCGTGGTGTCGAGGCCAGATGCTGGACATAAGCCCAAGGGCCCATCATGGCCGCAAACGACGACAGGAAGAGAACAGAGCCGAGTGTCCATCTGTATGAAGAAGAAGAAACAGAAAAGGGGTCAGCAGACTGCGATCTTCTTGACATATCATGACCCCGTGAGGTCTAAGAGAAGGCCTGGGGGAAGCTCTAGGAGTGACTTGAGGACTAAAAGCCCCGAGTCTTAAGGAAAGATAAACTCACAAGATAACGAATTTGCGCGGGCGGGTCGCAACGATCGGGAAGAGGGCAAAGCAGATCACAAAGCATGCCAGGGCACCAATGTTGCAGCCGCCAAAGATCAACAGACGGTCCCATCGACTCACTGTGTAAAAGGAGGGGGGCAAAGTGCCGTTCTGGTCAGCCTATCACGGATCTTTCTATTCACGTGGACGTGCATGTTATAGGAGGAAGAGATAGAGGGGAGGGGGTTAATGATCTCATGAGCATGCAGGCACGGGTGTCAAATGCAAGATCCAGGCACACCCGACGGGCATGCACGCTTCTTTCCCTCTTATGGCCATGAAGACAACGATAACGCGCGCCAGGCGACGGGAAAAGGCGAGAACGGAGAGAAAATAAGATAGGGCTGCAGGCGAAAGGCCGTTCCCCTTCAATTTGAAATAAACTTACGGGCAAACCATCCTTCTTCTTCCTCGCGCCTGGTCGGAGCAGGCAGCGGGGCACCGGCGCCCTCAGTCGTGGGCAGACTGACATAGCCACCGCCTTCGCTGAAGGGTTCAACGACTGCAGCGAGGACAGCAGACCTGTCCGCTGGGAGGTGTTGACAGGCACATCGGCTTCACGCCGTGACCAACCCAGCGAGTTGAGTGAGTCGCGGAACGACTGTGATGTCATGACGGGCAGTCTTTGGAGAGTATCGAGAGAAAAGCGAGAAAGACGGCTCTTTTCGTTTCGTCGAGAGAAGGGGAAAGTCGGTATTTGCTCGAAAAGGGTGGGCGAATGTGATCTACACGAAGCTCTAAGAGTCCCGAAGTCGTCAACGAAAATAGCAAGAGGTGCTAGAAAGGCTGTCTCGGGATGCGATATAGTTTAGAGAGGGTGTGGAGGAAGGGTGTGGGCGTGTGACGTATCGAGAGCCGAGTGAAGGTGGTCGAGGTAAGGCGGGCTGTTGTGCAGGAGTGTGGCCGACACGGAGTAGACGGGCGTATCCAAGGCGCGGGCCAGGGCAGGTGCGAGGACCGGGACGAACAGGGAAGGCGCGAGGAGCGTGTATCGTATTATGGGCCCAGAGCTATATCGGCACAAAAGAGGAAACCTGTTAGCTAAACGGTTTCGAGTTGGCAGTTGCAATTTGCTTGTCTGGCGAGAAAGGCGCACAGTCAGGATGCCTGTCCACGTACCTAGTGGTACAGTTGCGGACTATTAGTTCCAACGGTGCACTTACAGCTTCGAAGCGTCAGGGGAGACGAGGCGACGCGTTGGCAGCAAAGTTCGCTTTGCGAAGCAATTTCAATATCAATAGGGGTGAAGAAGGACCGAGCAGTTGTCGAGGCGCCTGTGGAGAGCGAAGAGGGTAGTTGTAGGGAAACTTAAGCGTGTGCCTGCAGGCGTCGACGCGTGTACAGCCTCAGAGAGCGGCGCGAGAATACTGGCGACAGAGGGGTCGAGGGGATGAATGCAGGGTGGAATAATGTCTGCCTGCAGCACGATCGATAAAGGTCAACGTGACGACGTCGGACAGGATGGACTAATGAGAGGGGGTGTGGTGTGGTCGAAGTCTAACTAACCCGTTTGCTGCTTCGCAGTCGGAGCATTGTAACTTCGTCAGGAGGAGACCAAAGACCAGGTTACTGCGAAACGGCGGCGGCGATCTGATTGGCCTGTTCCGTCCCCATCGGCAGACGTTTGTGCGCCAACCTACGATTGGTGGCCGTGGAGGCAAGGCCCCCAGGGCCTAGCGAAGACCATCCAAGACATGCACACACACTCACCCACATACACAGTACGAACCTCACAAAGACACGAGCAAAAAGAGACAAGAAACCAGTTTTGGAGAGTAAGACACGCAGGACGCACGGCAACGAACGAGAGGCCAGCTTGTCCCTCCGTTTTTTTCGTGGCCGTGGCGCAGCATAATAAAGAGGAAAAGAGGCAAACAAAAAGAGAGTTTGCCAGCCCAAGGCTGTGGAGTATTACCTCCCAAAAAGGCAGCCTTTCGATAGACTCGGCGATAGGACTGAGAATGAGGTGTGGCAGGGCCGGGCTGCGGTGTGGCTCACTGTCTCACTTTGGCATGCCTATGCAGGTCACGACCAATGTGCGAATGGCTCGCCTTGCAGCCCACGTTTCTTAGTCCGGAGGAAAGAACACGCAGAGGGGAACGTGGATATTGGCCGGAGCGCAGCTAGCGGAGGATGTGCGTGAAGGAAGGAGCAAAAGAGGCGGACTGGGAGAGGAAAGAAGGCTCGCAGATAGAGGGCCAAAAGGGGCAAGAGTGAAGGAGCAGAAATACGTTGAACCTGCCCAGTCAGTCGCTTGTCCAGGCTCACGGTAGCGGTGAATATTTGCTCTTGTCTCTGGCCGACTCTCGCTCTTTTAAGCAAGAACGAGACGAGACGCGCTCAATATCTTGATGTCTTAACCCACCCTCCATCCTCCAGGACGCCTGCGCCTTTACACCCTCGTAGTTATGACTCCCACATCTCGAGGTATCATATATCCTCTGCCATGCGCTTTCCTAGATTCTGAACTGCTTGTCTGGCTTGCACACCCTCCCCTAGCCTAGACTCTGGTCAGAAGACACAATACGAACGAAGCTAAGAGATAGGTCGTTTGTGAGCAGGACGCTGTATGCGCACTCGATGTGTGCGCACTGGATGCGCGCGAGACGAGCTTGCCCTTTGAAGGCCCTTTATTCAATAGCTGCCATCTAAAGACACAACGTAGAGACGAAAGCAGAGACAAACAGCAGTCGAAAGAGTGACTTGACAAGAGATGATATGCAGGACGACAGAAAGGGTATAAATAGATGCCTTGCGCCGCCGACGCGCACCGACCAATCGTCACCATCTCTTGCCATCTACAAGACACACGAAAGCATGCCAACCAAACAAACGCGAAGCCGAGCCAAGCACGAACATACGAACACAGACGACGTACCCCGTACGGAGTACACTCTACCCACATTCAAACAGCCCTCCCGCACACAGTGTCTCGCATCACATATAAGGGCCAGTTTCCGCCATCTGCTCCTTCCCTCATGCATAGCATTCAGCCGCCAGCACAGTTTACAGAACCGTGTATCGAACTGTGCAGTACAGTCCGCCCATTTACGAAGTAATTTAAGCTGCCACCCAACAGCATCCAGCTTCAGCCAACCGCCTACCTTTCCTGGGAGCGAGGAAACCATAACTGGTATCCCGACCAAAGAGCGTACACATACTATCTGCAAGAATCCTGGCAGCAACGAGGAACCTGGAACGACCAGGACACAAAAGCCCAGCAGCCAAGCAGGCCGCGTCGATACGGCTCGCCTCTCGGACGTCCAGTCTCGGTGTTTGTCTTGTCGTTTTATTTATTTCTATATTTCTATATTGCTTTTAGTCCTTCTTCTCTCCCCGCTTCTCTCATTCATTTTCCTCTTCTTATTCACTTATTCATTTCTCTCTGCAACATCTGTTCAGTCACGCATCTCAGCTCGCGGATCGCCGCCACTCTGACAGCTGCCCCACTGTCCAGCGTCCAAAAAAAGACTGGCGCATCGTCAATACGGAGTGTGCATGCGACCTTTTAAACGGACGGAAGACGGAGAACTCACAGCCGCAGCCCAGTCCAGGGCAAGCATCTCCGTAAATCCAGCACCAGCCCGCGGCAGTACGAACAGCGCCTGAAATAGGCACTAGCGCCCTGTCCTCTAGCCTAGCGTGGCAGCCCAGTGCTCTCCCCTCGCTCTCCGGCCTTTGCTTTGTCTGCCCTGCTGGCCTTTCACATCGCCATTTCCCATTTCGCATTTCGCATTTGTCCACCATTACTGATCGGACCTTTCGCGACCGAGCCTGCCGTTGACTCAGCCATACCAAACTGCCACCTTCAGGTTTACAACGGCAAAGACGGGTACATCCCGGCCTTCCCGCATCTACTGCTTTCTTAACTATCTGAATCTGCTCTTCTTTGATGCCCTTGTTTCTCGGTACCTGAGAGCATTTGCAGTGAACCCCGGAAGACTGCCAAAAACAACCTCAAGAAGCACTCACTGCGTTCCAACATCTGCGAATCTGCGACATCAGTCGAATCGCACAAAGTTGCGTCACACTTCGGATTGTTGCTTCCTCTTGTGCACGCCCTCAGCTTGCATCCAACTGCCTACCTGCCGTTTCTTGAGGAAAGAGCAAGCCAGGCCAGCCAACCAAAGTAGGTTGTTTTCCGCTTTCTCTTATATTTGGATTCCTTCCTTCCTTCTGCATCGTATCTCCCTCTCTTTCCCGGTATCCTTCCGCCTTTCTGTCCTACATTTCCTCACTTCCTGCCTCAGCATCCCATAGCTCCTTCCGCTCTTCTCTTACCTCCTGCCTCATGCCCCCATCGTTTCCCCTCCCTTGGCTCCTCTTCTTCCATATGTCACTTACAAGTACCACAAACGCGCTCCGCCTATCCCCTGCTCCTTCCTCCTCTCTGCGTGTTTCCCCTCGCTCCCTCCCTTTTTAGTGACATTTCGCATTCCAGCTCAGGATGACACCGATATAGTGCATGCAGCCAATGTTCAAATAGATCGTTGCCTAATCGAGACTAGCCTTCTAACTCGCCTTCCAGTTGAAACCCCAAACCTGCGGTCAACGAAGCCACCGCCCGCCCTCCCACGCACAGCACACCAAGCAAATTCCCCTCTCTTTCTCCCTCTCTTCGTCTCCTTCCCCCTCCCCCTGCACTTGCCCCCAATAGCAAAAGAGCAAAACGAGCAGGAGCAAACCGCCTCTCTCACCAACCTGACTACCTTGGCTTTTCTGCCGCTTCCCTTTGATTCTTGTTTCTCCGAGCAAACACCATTCTCACTTCATTTCATCCACAACATTCTATTCTTTACTGTTGCGCAACTTCGAGCCCGTCGCAACTCTTTCACCCCTCTTCGTCCCTCGCTCCAGCGTCACTAATTTCGCCACACTTCCACACAACGCTTGACCGCTCTCCCGCACATCCCTTAGATACGACATACGACCAAACTGACTGCCCTCGACAGACCGCATCTTCATCTTTATCTGTGCGTCTTCCCCTTCTGCCTCTGTCCGACGCCGGTCGACGACTGGACTCGATCCTGTCCCACGTCTCCTGCTCAAGGCGCCTTTTTGTTCCAGGAAACTGTGTGACTAACCGACTCCGTAGGGCTGTTCTTTGTCTAGCCGAAACACTTTTTTGCCAACCAGCCTTCTCCGGCGGTGTCCTCGCGCTATCTATTCAACGTCGCACGCAGGACACTCGCCGTGATAGTTGACTCCCTCGACAAACGAGGAGGATTATCGACAACGTTTACCAAGCATTATCAGAATCAGACATCCCATATAATGGCGCAACACGGCTTCGGCCAAATGGGCGGTGGCAACGGTGCCATTGACCCCAACGACCTGTCCGGCGGCTTCGGCCAGTCGTTCCCGAACAACTTCGGTTCCAACCAGAATAACCACTCGACCGGCTTCTCTAGCGGTGCCGCACTCATCTCCGACGATGATCTCTTCGATACACTCGGCAGCCCTGGCGATACGCAATCCGGTCTCGGTGGCCACGACTTTTCTGGCATGACCAGCGTCGGCCTCGGCGGCGGCTACTCGCAAGGCATGTTTGCTCAGCACGGCCTATCGCTCGACCAGTCACAAATCAACGGATACTCCAACACACCAGAAGGCGACCCGATACAAAGCCCCTTTGTGAGCGGCATGGGCCAGTACCGCTCGATGCAGCATCCCCATGCCTTTGGCTCGCTGCAGTCGCCCGGAGGCTACACCGGCTCCCGCTTGCCGCCTCCAACTTCACTGGTGACGATGCCAACGAGCCAAACTATATCAAATCCCGCGCCCGCCTCTCCCAGTCAATGCCGCGCAAGGCTACCACCACACGAAACCCGCTCAACTCCAAGTCCATTGGCGGCACCTCCATCCCTACCACCTCAGTCGACTCATTTGTTGGGTCACCCCAGCCGATCCGCACGAATGGCTCCAGCCACGAGAAGTCCGCCTCCGGCCAGTGGGCACAAACGCCCAACAGTCTTTCTTCATTCCCTGGCTCTGGCTTCTCTTCGCCAATGCAGCCCGGTGGTGGTCTACATAGTGCCCAGATCAACGAACTGCTCCTGAAGGGCGGCACGTCTATGCCTGCTAAACTCGGCGCTCCGATCAACACATCGCAAGAAGCTAAGCGGAAGAGACGGCGGGAGTCGCACAACCTCGTCGAGCGCCGTCGCCGTGACAATATCAATGAACGGATCCAGGATCTGAGCAAGCTTGTCCCCAGCCACCGGTTAGAGGACGAGAAGATCAAGAAGCTCATCTCTACAGGCACGCCGCTCTCACCAACCCTGACGGGTATGGCAAGTCCCTCACAAGCTACGTCGGGCCTTGCCGGCCCTGGTGCACGGCGGGCGGCAGGCGCGAGTGCTGGCAACATCACCACTGGTCTGCCCATTGAAGAGAAGGACAAAGGTCCCAACAAGGGCGACATCCTCAACGGTGCCGTCAGTTGGTGCCGTGACCTGATGTGGATGTTGGACACGTACGTCTCGCGCCAAGAAGAGCTCATTGAATACTTTAACGACCGCGGCGAACCAATGCCGTTTACCATTTCTGATGACGAGCGCCGCCTGACCTCGGAGCTGATGATTGCCATGCGCAACCCCGACGGTGCCGAGGGCGAGAAGAAGCACTTCACGTACTCGCGGACGGACGGCTCTGGTCTGCGCGTGCCCGACTACACGGACTACAAGGGCGATCCACTCAACGGCTCCGGCCAGATCGACTCTTTGTCGCTTATGGCGGGCAACGACGGCAGCGGCGGCATCGTCACCCAGGATCTCGACCAGGGCGATTTCTGGGGCGACGACGACGATGGTGGCGATATGGAGCTGAAGGAAGAAGACGAGTTCATGGATCTCACATAAACTCGACCACACTCAAGCAAATATCTTCTTCTCTTCCATCTCTTTTTACCCACCATGCTGCCTCGCACCCTCTCATCTTCGCTATCTCTTCCACCTCTTTTATTACCTACGGCTTTTTTTTTTTTGGATTGCTCTTTATCACCGGCTTTATCTTTCTGGACTTACCTCTTGCATCTTGAGATCACGTTGGCACCAGCTCTTACCCTACTCATGTGCCCAACAATTGCGATTTGCTACACGAGAGGAGAGCTTTGTTAATGACGATCTTCAGTATCTCGGGTTCTTTTTCTTACTTCTACTCTTTTCACCTATAATCACATCACAACTTTTTCTTTTTTTATTTCGGGTTTAGTCGATTGTGTTCTTGTTCGGGTCTTTACCTCTTTTATATTTATTGCTTTCACCTGGCCTTGTTATCTTTTTATCTTTTTATTCTTTTGTTTATCTTCTGCCCTCATTTGCTATATACTTGCTGGTTGGTTTCTGCACCTGTCTTTTCCATTCGATTGCACGCTGAGTCTGTTTATAGGTATGGACGTTTATTGCCTTTCCCCTACTTAGTTACGGTGTTATCTCTCTTGTACTTCGATTGTGGCTCGTTGTTGTCGGCTTTGCATGCTATGCTTCTACGTTTTGTTTTTTTTACTGTCATACTCTGGAAGGGTGGTTGGCCATACGGAGTTTATCATGTTATTAGATACACCCCATACTCTACGTCTATTTTCTTTGCATCCCATGGTCGCTCTTAATCGGAGGGGTTGCACTTTAGACGCCGGTTTTCTTTATTGACACATTATTTATACCTTGCTTCTATTCCGCTCGTATGCAATTGTGAACTATGTGGCTGCAGTGATGGTAATAAGTTTGTGCTAGATTTTTAAATCATGAAGTGGTATATTATATTTACAAGATACATGTGCACTTGCACCGAAGCAAAAAAGAAGCACATAACATAACAAAACTCCAGGATAACCCATTTTACCAGTGCCGTACACAAAGCAGATACTCGCTCATAGAGGACAGTAAGTTCCAGACATCCTTTCTCTTCATTTCCTCTAGCAGTGCAATCCGTTCCAACGCAGAGCGTCCATTAAAGTGCTTCCAGAACACAGGCCACATCTCGCCAACGCGCTCATTCCACGCCGTCGTCTCGTCCACGTGGCCGTTACCACTTGAGGGATGGCGACTGCGCGGTCCGCCATGCTGTGCCACTTCCTTCTTACTAGCCGGTGGCGGTGTTGCACGGCCGGTCCGCAGATTGCGTTCTATGGCGCTCAGGTACAGGCTCTCTTTGCCTGTTGGTTTGCTCGCGTCCATAATCACATGCGGCAGTATACCTGCGAGGTGCGGTGCGTTATTGATGGACGGGTGGCTCGTCTTCTTGGGGACTGGCTTTCGAGCGTGGGCTGTGGCCCGCTCAGCGAGATTGTGTGCAGCCTTTTCGGCCATGCGTTGGCGCCTGGCGCGCTCCGCAGCGTGTTCCGCAGCAGAACGGCCGCCATACTTGGCACGGTCACGGTCGTACCGTGCGGAAGACGGCATGGAGGATATTGTGTCGGACATTTCCGACAGGCCACCAATCTCGCCAACATCGCCGTCTTCACTGCCGTCTGAATCGTCACCATTTTGGTCTTGTTGTTGTTGTTGTTGCTGTTGTTGCTGCGCCTTTTCTCCGTGGAGGTCGCTGCTGCTCATACCGTGGGATATGCGAGCGGCTTGCGTATCATCCTTTTCGCTGTCTCTCTTTTTCCTTTGTTGTTTCTGCTTGATGCGAGCAAGGTCCTCTGCCTCCAGATTGTACTCAACTTCGTATTGTATCTCGGGCCAGACAACAACATAGGAAAATGTGCACAGCTGGCAGACCCAGCCGCCGCGAATGAGCCAGGCCAGAATTCGCAGATAAGCTGGCCGC
Organism: Sporothrix variecibatus; assembly: GCA_016097105.2. Classification (NCBI taxonomy): domain Eukaryota; kingdom Fungi; phylum Ascomycota; class Sordariomycetes; order Ophiostomatales; family Ophiostomataceae; genus Sporothrix; species Sporothrix variecibatus. The sequence continues at coordinate 3,243,523 of JADMNI010000001.1, read as the reverse complement.
AGGTTTTTGGTCGGGCAGAACGACTTGTATGGTCTAGGCGCCGACGACAAGCCAGCGAGCAGGTCTGGTAATGGTGGTGCAAAGGGGAACGTATCTCCAAAAACAGCGGTGGCGCGGGCTAGGTGATCAATATCGCAATTTGGCGACATGACATACACATCTCTAGCGTGTATCGGTGGGACTGCCATTGCCCTACGCCAGTAGATAAAGTGCTGTGCATAAGCGCGCACTTGTTGGATGCTGAGCATGATGTCTGGGAGTTGAGAGACTTGGTAGAACCTGCCGGCGAATTAGATACAATTATAATCAAAGTAGGCCCTGAAGAAGACTGCACATACGATAGTGTTGGCTTGGATGCCTTGACGAGTTCAATCATTGCAGCAGCAGCCTTGTCTCCACGGGCTTGGAGCTCTGCAATAATCTTCTTCTCGTCGTCGTCGGTAAGGAGCAAGGCAAAGCATTTGTCAAAAGCCGACACGCCGCCCAGCGTATCGTATCGCGAGACGTTGTTGGCCGTTGTCAGCCAGAGGCTTCTTGAAGCTTCACTGGCCTGTGGCTGGATATCGCTGACGTAGAATGGCATTGGAATCTGGACAGAGTGACCAACAGAGCCCTTGCCAAGACTTAGCTCAAGGACGGCAATCCTGTTGCGACACACAGCTTCGTAGATGTCCCGCATCGACGCTGCCAGTGTTGATACTGCCAAGATCTCTTTCCACAGCACACTCATCTTTACTCCTTCACCAAAGTTAGCAAATAGATTTTTTTGGAAGATAGAATAAGGGAGCCATCGTACTGTTTTCCCTTGCTCGGTCTTTGAGCTGAATCATCTTTTTGCACTCCTGCCAGATGAAGTCTCCACTCTCCTGGCAGTACTTGTACACCTTGTTGACCTCGCGAACAATGTGCGTGTACATCGTGTCGAGCAGCTCGTTCGCTTCGTGGCGTTTTGGGCTCATAATGAACACCAGGCTGAACATGGTCATCGAGCTGACTTTGTCTTCCTTGTCTTTCTCTTTATCTTTCTCTTTCTCGTCAGGTGCGGCAGCGGCTGCTTGTGCTGGAGCTTCACCGTCACGTCCTGCCGAAACATCGTCCGAACCACGGCCCCATTCAGACGAAGACGCCGCATTTGCCCTTGTCTTCGCTTTGCCGTCGTCCTTGTCCTTCTTGTTCCGTTTCCGCGCCCAGACGCCGCTGCTGGGGACGTGCACTGGGTACGAGATGTACGTCACCGAGTCGAGCGAGATCTGGAAGCGCTTCTTATGAAACGCACGTGGTGGTGTAAGGATGCCCTCGAGGGCTTTGCTCGGCAAGCCGACGACGTACTCCCACGGCACAAACTGCGTGCCATTGTCAGCGACAAGGTGGTCGTCGTGGTTCCAGCGCGCGAGCTCGCCCGCATTGGGCATAAAGTCCCGGGATCCTCCGAGCGCGGACTTGGTATCTGCGGTAACCGCCTCGACAAAGATGTCGTCATCGTCGACCTCATCATTGTTGAACTCTTTGCGGTGCTGCGAGTCCTGCGGCGGGACGATGCGGCTGGGATAGTGGAAGACAAAGCGCGGTCCGTCACGGTTTCGATTGACCACGAGCGCCACACCCAAAAAGTTGGACGTGTCCGGGAGAGCAATTGGCAGGGCCATTGTTGGTCATTTGCCTGCTCTGTTGCGGGTCCCGTCGTTTCCGTAATGGTGCTGTTTGCGGTTGTGTGTTGGATGTGATGAACAGTAGATGTGCATTGGGGAAGCTATGAGCGATACGTCGTACGACGTACGCGGGCAGCTATTACAGGGCCTAGCTCCAGTGAGCGGTTGCACTATCAGTTCGTCAAATGGTGGATGAGAAACATGACTAAGCATACGTGGACCCATAATATGTCACGGCGTTCGGCGTTCGACGTTCTCAATGACGAACACCACAACTGGGGCATCTCGGGCATCAAGATCAGAAAAGGCTATCCTAGTTAGTGACTTGGGTTGTTGGTGTCATTATTTATTAATTTTTGGAGGCTCTGGTTCTTTCTTCACCGCTATGTTTTTTTTTCTCTCTTTTTTTTTTCTTTTCACATTCACATTATTGAAACACATTTTCAACAATTTTCTATTCTTGACACGAGTGTTATTTAAAGGATATGATATGTTGAAACCTGATTTATGGTATTGTAAATGATTACTGAAGAAAACATGTGTCAATTGAATGATAACGCCCCATCCTTCTAATAGATAGTATTGAACGAAAAACAAAAGTCCGAGGAGTGGTTTGTCCTCTTGGAAGTGAATCCATCATCGTATCCGTCTAGTTCCTCCCCAAGTTTAAGCTTCGTCAGTGACGCCAGAATACCGCAACGACAGAGCGTCAAGGAAGTGTGAGTGGCGAATGCCGACAGGCCGTGCTTCGGCAAACGTCTTGATGGCATCCGGCAGCTTGTAGCCACAGCGGTCTACCAGGTAGCAGACGATAAAGTAGCCCGTGCGGTTGAAGCCGTAGTGGCAGTGTACGCCTACCAGATATCCTGTCTCGGTATCGGAACCGCCGGCCTCGCCAGACGCTACCTCTCCCGCTACCTCTCCCGCTACCTCTCCCGCTGCCTCCAATGCTTGCTGCTTTTGCTTTTTCTGCTTTGCGCGCAGCTTGTCCACAAGCGCTTCGAATACATCAACCTCGGCGTCGGTCGCGGGATCTTGGAAACCGTGGGGAATTTGTGGTAGTGGATGCCGCCAGCCTCAAGATCGCGGGGGTCATAGACTGGGTTGTCGTGAGAGATGTCAATGACGTCCTTGACAACATTGGCCCAGCGCTCGACAAAGATCTTGGGGCTGTGGACCTCGTCGACTTGGCGCAACGTCTTCATGGCGCGGAAGATGCCAGCAATGGGTTTCGACACAGGCTCAACCTTGCTCCACTTTTCGAGGTTCTTGACATCCCACTTGCCCTCGCGCGACAAAAAACGCAATTGCCAGCCGCGGTCCAGCCGGCCTGTGACATGGCGTGCGAGGAAGATGGCGACAATTCCAGAGACGATGCCAACGGTGGCTGGCGTGTAAATCATGGCGTGGCCTGCCGGGGCCGGGATGATGTGCGATTCGACAAACTTGGGCGGGTGGCGCTTGAGAATGGGGATATCAATCTTATCGGCCGCACCGGCGGGGGTCGTCGGTGTTTCGTCGTCGTCGGCTGCAGATGCTGCTTTTCGCGGCAAAAAGTCCTTGTCGGCAATGCCGTCGATACCGGGCGGCTTCACGGTAGAGAGCGAGCCTGTCGTTTCCGATGCTGACACTCCGCTGGTCCCTGGCTCAGTAGTAGTTGGGACGGATGGCAACATGGCAGCGGCAGTCGATGGCACGGTTGATTGACTATCGGCGTCTGCTGCAGGCGTGTCTGGGATGGCAGACGTGGCATGCAAAAATGTGCACACCTTTTTGGCCTCCGCAGGAGGTGTGATGTGGTCGCCTTCGCCAGCGATAAGGCAGACCGGCAGCAGGAGCGATTCCCACACAGCCTTGCCAGACAGGCCGCTCACTTGGGCGCCCTCCGCATCAAACGCCGGCAGACTGCCCCAGGCCATGCGGCGCCACACGGCCGACTTGCTCTGTTTGTTGAATTTGGCCTGCAAATTCTTTGACTCCTCGTCGGCGTCGCTGCCGACAAAGCGGCGCACGCTGGCACTGTTGGGACCGCCGCGGGCGTCCCATGCACGCCACATGTCGAATACCGGCGTTGGGATCCATAGCAGCGTCTTGAAAATTGTGATTTTTGTGCGATCGTCCAGGCCAGCTGGCGGGCAGATGCCGACGAGGCCCGAGTATGGTGAGTCCTTGCCAGACTTTCGGGAAGCTAACAGGGCTGAGAGACTGCAGCCCATACTGTGGCCAATCAGGACGACGCCCTGCTCGGGCTGGCGGTACTGGGCGATGACAACCTCGAGCAGCTCGACCAGTGCCTCGAACGAGTAGGCAGCCCAGTCCTTGGGCATAAATGCAGAGCGTCCACATCCCGGTAGATCGACGGCGAGACAGGAGGCGCAGTTGGCAAAACGGGTCAGGAGAGCGTCGAATTGCGCGACGGAACCGCCGAGGCCGTGGACGAAGACGAGTAGCGGTAGTGGCGCCGGGTCGACGGGCATCTGGTCTTCCTGTTCATGGCGGCGGAAGAAGACGCGGACTGAAGGGTAGGTGAAGTTTGCCGTCTTGACCTCGATCATGGACGAGTGCTTCTTCAGCAACGGCGGGTCGGTGGCGTGCGCATCTAGATAAGGGTTAGAGACAGTCCGAGATACGGCGAGTAACAAATAGTTGACAAACCATAAATAGAAGCCATTGTGAGGGAGAGCTACGAGGCTGCGGCCAGTATCGACTGGCGCGGCCTTGCAGTGTGCGCACTCTCTTGAAAGTGTGAAGTTGCGGTCGCTGACACGATCGCCGGTTGTTGTGCTGGCCTATTTGGCCGTTCTTTCGAGTTGCCTTGAAGAAGCGATTGAAGTAGATGTCGATGTCGTCTATAAATCCAGTGTTCGACGGTAAATTCGAGAGAAGATGGAGGCAAGAAAAAAGTATAAAGTAAAAGCCAAGCTCGGAGTGGATTGCGGTCTCTTGTGTGACTCGGAGTTGGGAGAGCTTTTGTGCTCTTAGCCACTCACAGCCTTTTGCTAGCCACTCAGAGCAGTGACATCACACACATGTGCCGGGCGTATTGGCTGTAACCAGGCTCTGTCTTTTGGAACGGTCGCAGCACAGGTTCTGGGCGCGCTGCGCGAGCCGTTTGCTGTATAGAGATTGGAAAGGCGAAAGCGGTGCCCAAAGGTTGTGGTAAAATCAATTGGGCGCGACGTCGTTTCGGTTGTTCATGCTTGTTGTGTTGGGCAAGATGGTGGTTTCCTTGTTTAAAATGTCGTGCTTTGATTTTTTTTTATCTTTAGCCTGTAGGGCCCTGTCGCTCTTTCTTTGTTGAGAGCAGGGCGCTGGCGTTTCTTTGACCTTGGGCGGAATAAGCGCACATGTGACCGGCACAGTTACAGTTGGCAACAGCACCAAAGCTTAACGGATAAAGCTCACCAGGAACAGATGTGAGACAAATTCACTGTCCAAACTTTAAAGATATTGAACGAGCAACATACTCAAGAACAGAGCCCAAATGACTGAGTTTGCTTCACTTTTCTAGTAGTCAATGAGAGATAACCACATACGCCCGTATCTCAGCTGCCTGGTGTCTTTGACTCATGCACAACAAATACGACTGCCGAGGCGTGAATTCACCCAAGAAACGCGGCACAAATAAACTTTCATACAGAGTTTATCGATAGTATTGGGCTCACGCTTGGTGCGCTGGATCACTGTCAGATGGTTGGGTATATTTGTAGGGGAAATTGTCTACGAATGTGGTAGCTGAGCCCCAGACGACAGCTCATTGCCATCCTTTATTCATCTTAATAATACATTTATTTGTTCTTCCATCCGATGGGTATCAAGGCTGCAGCCACGTCGTCGACTCCCCGTTCTGTGGCCAGCATATTGAACTGCGATGCCGCATTGCGTGTATCCAAAATCTCAACCCGCATACCGAGGGATGTGATATATTTCTTCGTGCTCGGGCTAAGAGGGCGTAATTCTGGTCCAAGTCCAAGAATCAGGAGGTCTAGGAAGGCACAGTTGTTAGCATCCGTCACATAAGGGGCCATAAAATATAGGTTAGACACAGTGACATACCCGGTCGTGGCCAGACCAGACTCAACAGGTCAAATGCACTGGTGTTCACCTCCCACTGTCCTTTGGAATTGACCAGACTCGTTTTCTTTCCCCATGGCCGCCATGAAAACGCCTCGCCACCGACAAGCATTACGCCGCTCCCGTCTACTGATTGGAGGCCGCTGTTAAGCTTGAACCCATCATCGTAGCAGATATCGACTGACGTGGATGGTACGGGGGTGTTGCTGAAAATATCGAGGCTGTTGAAGTCGGTGGCGCCACGCGGTGCTGACGGTGGGTTGCCGTCGTTGGCCGCTGGCCGTGGTGGTGACGGCCGTGGCGGCGGTTGTCTCTGCGTCGGTGCAGAGCTGTGGAAGGATGCGCAGGGCAAAAGGACTGTTGCTCGAGGGAGAGAAGAGAGTGGTGTTGGTCTTGCTGGCGATGCTCTTGAAGCTGTCGTGGAGAGAGGGTTCTGGGTCGGGCGACCAAGGCGGAGGCCGGCGGCGCGTAACGCGCGCGGACAGCAGTTCATTGTCACTGAGACTCTGGTAGCTTAAGAGAGAGGCCTGGAAGAGTATCGCGGTTGTTGTCAAAGGGAATTGGTTGGTGAGGTGGCCCAGGGAAGTTGACTTGTAGAGCTCTCTGTTGTCCGCTGACGTATTGGAGTCGAAGAAAATCAAGGCCATTATTGGCACGTCCGGACTTTACAACTCCCCACTCTCCACTCTAAAATGCAAGGCAACTCCCACACACTACGAAGTAGACTAGTCGCATACAGAGTGAGTACTCACAATAGAAAAAAAATTACGGGAAGGCGATAGTTGAATGTCAAGAATTAATTTTGTCAAAACGATATGACTTGTTTGTTGTTGGAACATGAAACTTGGCAGTCGGTTCTTCTTTCAATGACAAGGCACGTGTTCAGAACATCATGCCTGGAGCATCACAGTAGCAATGTTTGGTTTTGTGTAATTTTTTTCCTTTTTTTTGAGTTACCAGAAAAAGAATAAAGGTGTTGCAGCCGTTCGAAGAAACCGGGTTGTCTGCTGCAAAAAACAGAGCAGTCCGCATCCGTCCTGCCCAACCCCATCCTTGTAAATGAAACACCATGAATGTTTAAAACCATGAAGAAGTTGTCCTTATGTCCACACCACTACCGGCGGCACGGCGTTTTTTCGGTGCCGGCCGTTATAGTTTTGCTCCTACTCCAGTTCCATCCCAAAAAAGCGCTCTCCCCATCCCTAAACTTTTTTTGCAAAAAACAAAAGAGATTTCGGCGTAACGCTTATTTCTTCTTCTCGGACGCGCTCTGCTCCTTGAGCACCTTCTTCACAATCTTCTGCTCCTCAATAAGGAAGGCACGGACAACACGGTCCTGCACGCAGTTGGCGCATCTTGAGCCACCGTACGCGCGCTGGACGGTCTTCTTGGGCTTCGAGATCTGGCGTACTCGCGGGGGCGCAGGGCAGGGACCTACAAGGGCAACGGTTAGCATCGATGGTCCTCCAAGGTGGCACTGGGGCACTGAAGGAAACGAGTTGTTGGTCCAAGCGAGAGGTTGGAAAGTTGAAGGCGGCGCAAGACATCAGATGGTATCGGTCGGTATGTTGCTTCAAGTCCAAATAATTTCGAGGTCAAATGTTGCTTTCGCCTTGTCTTCGGATTGCCGTGCCTGTCTCATTCGATTGATGGTCTTGTCCGTTCCGTTTCTTTTCTCTGTCGGGTCGCCAACTTGTTTCCTCTTTGTGTGCCGTGAAGTATATGTCGTCGTAAATTCACTTACGCCAGGCAGCTTGATGCCGCAGTCGCCGCACTTGGGGGCAGTGCCGCGCTTCTTGATGTGAAGGATCCGGAGCTCGCCGCCGGGGTCTTGATGACACGGGTCCGGTTGGACGACGTGTTGTAACTATTGAGAAGCACCAGTGTCAGTTGACGCTTCTTCTTCTTCCTCCAATTGTGCCCCTATTTGTGTGTATGTCTTCTTTCTCGTCGGGGTTGATGAAATCGGGCTTCTCGACGCTGGGGGAAATGGCGAAAAAAAAGGTTCATTCGAATGGGATCGGCTGCTTCGTTACGTACCCGTTACGGCGACGGTAGACAACTCTGTTGTTGGCCATTGTTGCTGATTGATGTGGTTGGTGATGTGCAATAATAGAGGGATCGTGAGGAAAGGAAAAATTTCGGGGCTATTAGATTTGAGTTGAGAGGGAGGGAAAAAAACCTAGAAAATATTTTTGGTGCGTTTTCCAAAGGGGGGCAGCATCACATGACCCCACCCAGGCGGAAAAAAAATCATTTGGGCTTGGTCTGTGGAGCGCTAGTGGACAGGATCTGTGGCTGGAATTGTGGCTTAACTTTCAGGTCACATGATATTAGTCACTTCAGACTACTCGCTCAGTGCGAGAGTCGAGGTCAGGACAGACTCTGCGCTCGAACAAATGTCAAGGGTTGTTGATAAGGATATCATTCTGTTTGGAACTCCTGTTGTATGAATCCGCGCGCCATGGTATATAAACTGTATGAAACAAAACTCCATGATAAAAAGACACTGCCCGTGTAAACTGCTGCATTTGTGACCCAACATCCTCAACACCATTCAGAGAGTGGCCCAGTCTGGCTCATCCCGGGCCTTCCAAGGCTTGATGTTCTTGCCGTTTCGCCGACGACTCAGAGTAGCATGGTCAACGACCTTCCGGAACTCCTCGTTCGTGATATACTCTTTGAAGCCTTTGACTTCCTGTGCGGCCCCAAGGAGAGATGCATGGCTTTTCGCACGCAAAATCTCGGCTGTCAAAATTGGAAGAGAATCGTGTTAGCAGTCTGTATGCCCCTGCCTGCAGCCGTCTTGCTTTTCCTTCTCAAAATTATTCCGGGGCGAGATCCCAGCCATGATGTCGCAACTTACGTGGTGGAGCCGGTTCAGACGTCAATGGCTGGACCATTCTTGGGATGGTACTCCTGAGGTTGCGCAACTTTGAGGGCAAACATATTAGCACACCGACCACGTTTGAGTCCTTTCGGCTGTGGATATAGAGATTGCAATTGATTATCACAGCTGGAACAACTTACTTTGAGATGAGCCTCTTTGAGTTTCTGGAGAGCGGCCTCGAGCTGCGCTTCGTTCCACTCCTCGAGCTGGGGTTCTTGGGCGGCCGGCCGCGCCGTCACTTTATTGGCAGCCCTGTTTGCCGACATATTTGGGCGTGTAATGATGTCGACAGATGAGTTCAACCTGTTCTGGAACGCGATGCGAGTGAAGCGCTCCTCAGGAGAACGGTAATCATGTCAATGGTTGATGGCCTTGGCCCCACTCAATGGCCCGAGTTGGGCGCACAGTGGCTTACGCTGAATTCACGTGACTTACGGCCAGACCCAAGCCACGTTTTTCGACGAGGATACAAAATGGACCGTATATTATCATCGGGCCACACTGTCCAGCTCCCACTTTTGCGCTGCACACCAACGCTCTCGACTCCATCAGAAACCCATCAACGCGCGCATAAGCTCCGTCACCAATAGATGTGCGATTGCCTCGATGCTTTTCCTTCTTCACGCGACATCAACTCAACTTCCATCACGGCCTATCACTCTCGAGCCATTTCACAATTTGCGCCGATCTAGACGCTCGCGTTCGACCTCTCCCTTTCTTTTTTTCTCGACTTTCGTTTAATCTATCCTTCGCCATCGATACAATACCATTGTCACGTCAGTCCGTGTATCACACACGGTGATCCAACTTCGACACTCTTTCACGAAACCCTCTTTAGAAGCTTCAGAAGTAGCAACGCGGTTGCTACTCCTGGGCTTCAGACCCAACCTTCACCACGGACAAACAACGGGCTTTCTTCCCGGCGGGCTTTTCTCCCACAGACAACTCTGTCATCGGCTCCGAGGTGGCTTCCGCATCACCGCATCCAGGGACCCCCAACATCAACGGCAGCGCGCCGCCGCAAACCGCGACCGTGCAGTCCTTTGCAGATAACGAAACTTTTGATAGCGATACGTCTGCGCTTTTGGCGCAGGGTCAAACATTCGCACTGGCTTCCAACGCCCCCAGCAGGCTCCTGCCTGGAGCCTGGGTCCCGCGTCGTCCGCGCCCGGCACCACACCCATCCCCCAGCAGAACCAAGGCACACCGGCGCGGACTAATGGCGCGACAAACGGCTCGATTGCCGCAAACACGCCGATGGGCGCAGTGACGCCGGCCCGCCAGGTGATTGCTAGCACCCCCATCTCCTCGCCGGCCACCACGACACTGGTCGCGCCCCCGAGGGCATCTACCGCTCCTTCGACGACCTCTTGACTGCTGTCCAGCGTGTCGCCAAAGATAACGGCTACGGTATCGTCAAGCTCCGCGCATCCAACTACCGTGATGCCAAGCCGACGCGCTACGACCTTGTGTGTGACCGCGGCGGCGTCAAGTACAACAGCACGGCCAAGAAGCGCAACCCTTCTACACGCAAGGTGGACTGCCCTTTCCGTGCCAAGGCTGTCTGTGAGGTGTCACTTGCCAACCAGTGGCGTTTTGTCGTCCAGGAGTCCCGTCACAACCACGAGGCGCGCGTGCCGGCCGCACCCCCCGGTCAGGAAGCCACTCCAATTGCGCAGAACTTGCGCAGTTTCACCAACAAACTGGATCGCATCGGTCACGATGTTACCCATGGCTTCCAGGAGATGAATCTGCGTCTTGAGAAGTTCATGGAGTCGATTGAGAAGCGTTTGGAAGCTGTGGAGCAGCGCCTTAACAACAATTTGGTTATGGCAAACGCTTTGCCGCCAAACCTGGCCAACGGCTTGGGTGGCGGCATGCCGGGCCAGCAAGCTGTTATGGACAGCCGCTTGAACAACGTTGAGGCAAGACTGAACGCTATGGAAACACGAGGCTTGGACATGCCATTGGACGACGTCGACTCTCGAATGCTGTCCACCGGCGTTATGTAGGCCAATAACCAGCCTCTATTCAAGCGGCTTCTTGTCTCGGCCAGTTCTTGGGTTGACTAGTCGCTGAGGGACCGGTCTTAGGAGCGCGATTCTTTGGTGGACTGGTTTCCGGGAGGGCAGTCTCCAGGGAAGCAGTCTTCGGGGGAGCAGTCTCCGTGGGAGGAAGCGTGACATTAAGATTTTGTGCTTGGTGGGATGACCTCTAAATGTCTCTTGTAGAGCTTTTTTATGTCTTACGCTTCGACTTCTCTATCCACACCCTCCTATTTCTTTTTCCCAGCCCCCTTATCAGACGCTGTGTTTATTCCCCTTTCCCTTTTTCCTTTCGCCCCATTGTATCTATTTGGGCTGGCTTTGCTGCGTCTCCTTTTTATTCTTTATTATTATTATTTTTACCCCTTTTTGTTTTCTTCCTCTAGTTTGTTGTACTCCCTTTGGTCTTTTTTTTGGGTTTTGATTTCCAAGTCGGCATCTTTAACAATATTGGTTTGGGTGGTTATATTGTCAGGATACCTTGCACATGCCGTGTACGGTGAAGTGTAGTTTTATTGGCGCAGGATTAGGAAACTGTGTTTTTATTGGGATTTTGAACAGTGTTCTGATGTTTTCCTTTCTCTTTCTCTTCATTATCTGTGTCGCCTAAGCGGTGGTGGGCTTGTTCCCGCGTGTATGTTTTGCAAGACGCGTCGTTCCCTTTTTTTCGTTTAATGAAAAAAGTGCTTTCATACAAAACAAGATTTTTGTTAACAAAATATCGCTATTAAGTTTTCAGCATGAAGACGCTTGATCTGTATGTATCCTCGTGTTTGATATCGCAATTGATCTGTTTCAAGAGTTGAAGGTCGAGAATACTGCATCGTGACGCAATGTTTGTGATCCACACAGTTTTGTGTTATTGAAATAGGTAGCCAGTGCAAAAACAGTGCTTGATGCTAGATCAAACGAAAAAACGTGGGTTTCGGGAGCACGCGACAGGACTGTCTATTTTTGTCAAGTCAAAATCGACGACGGTAACCGGAATCGACACTAGTAGCCGCAGGTCAGCACCTTGTAAATTGTATTCACACAGTATCACAACACTCACGCGAGCACGGTCTTATGGTCTTCAAAAAGGATTTGAATAGTAGGCCTTGAAGCAAAGTTACGAAAATCCTAGCGAATCTAAATAAGAATAAAATATAGAAAGAAAAAAAAGCATTGAACCAAGATACTCCAGCTTATTAACAGGCAAATAATGTGAGACAAGATATGAGGAGTGTGTAGATGGGAATATGAGTGGAAAGACGTTAATGAGCTCCATATAATAAGCTCGGGGCATGTGGGAAAGGCCAAAAAAAGACGGTGCTTGTAGACAAGGTGGTTATTATGTACACAACCCTGTTGCTAAAAGGATGCAACGGATGTATCATGAAGGAGACAAAAAATCAGGGCTAGGGTAAGGGATAAAGGTGAGAACATAGAGAATATCAAAACAGCCGTAAAAGTAACCGAATTATGGCGTAGCAGTTCATCTAGAAAAGCTTGCCTATCACCAGGTTTAAAGGGGGGTATATATAGGGCTCTCGAAAGCCGTCTAAAGGACATTGCCGTGTGTACACTACATCTCTTGAATCCAAATCTGCAGAATAGGTGGTTAGCACGGCATTGAGAAGAAAAGCACAAGAAAGTGGACACCAAGGGAATGTAGCTTACCTCCATCTTTCCGATATCCAGCCTCTGTTTCCGGGCTGTGGACTTCGCCGTCATCACAATCATGTCGAGATCGTCCTGGTCGCCCATGGTGACCATGTCGCCATCGGGGCCATCGTCGTCCCGGACCTTGATCTTGAAGCGACGGCGAATACCAAACTTTTCCCGGATACGGTCGACGAGATCGGGGAACTCAATAGCGGCGCCAATCATGATGTACCGAACGTCCTCAGCGTGGACCTTGACACGAATCTTCCGGATCTCTGGTCTTCTGGATTGGCCACGAGAGCTGCCAGACATGGAGTTTGTTCCAGGACGGCGGTTCGAGACCATCTCAAAGTCGCCCTCGTCGAAAGAGCCGTCGTCGTAGTCGCTTCCGCCCTCGTCCTCCTCTTCGATATACCGTTGCTGTTGGCGTCTTCCTTGTTGTGAGTTTTGCGAACGACTGCCTCTGTCGTTGCCACCGCCACCCTGGTACATGTCGTAGAGCTCATCGGGATAGGCGTCTTCCTCCTCGACCTGCTGCCGCCTTGATGGTGGGGGACCACGCTGCGAGAAGGCACGCGACGGTGCTGCGGAGTTGGAGCGCTGGAGTCTGGGACGGCCATCTTGTGGAGAGTTTGCCTTCTCGTAGCGATCGTTCGGGCGCGCTCTGTCGATGTTGAGTTTTGCCGGCATGGGCTTCGGACCGTTGCGGACGGATGCGCCTCGGCTGATACCACCCTGCTTGTCGTTCTCGGGGGCGGGGTAGGGGGGAAGACGTTGCGACCGACGGGAGGTTCTGACTGGAGTCTCCGGCTCTGGATATCGGCCTTGACGAGGTTGGTGGCGGCAAAAGAAATATTGTCGGCTGGACGGTCGTCCTTGACGTCAAGCTTTCCGGCCTTGATTTCAAAATGTGGTTAGCAAAAGCGGTACAATTATTAAAACATGTGTAGTGTGGGAATGTAGACGCACATTCTTAATTTCAGAGCCAGCGAAGCCAGTGAAGGCGTTGGCACGATCGGAAGCAGCAACAAGACGGGCCTTTCCGAGATAGTCCTTTGTCTTCAGGTTGCGAACCTTGGCCTCGTTTGGCCGGTAGACAACACCGACGGGGATAGAAAAGACGGTGTAGCCCTGAAAACCAGTTAGTTTTGCAAGTCACGAAAAAGTCGTCCACATTGACTAAAGATGAAGACTTACCTCGGCCTCCTCGCGGATGGCCTCGTCAATGACATTGTGGTCCTCGACGACCTTCTCCTTCACGGCGTACGAGAGATCCTGCATACCAGCATCCTTCTGCTGCAGGTAGATGTAGCACAGACCGCGGTTGAACAGGACTTCACAGGAGTAGAGCTTGAACAGAAGGCCGAGTTGGGCGTAGTCGATCATTGTGTTGCCTCGCAGGTAGAGAAGTGTGTCGTTGAAGTTGGCGAGAGCCTCTTCAAAGTCGCCGAGGAGGAAATTAGAGACACCCTGCTGGAAATAAGAAACGGCGAGGTATTGATCTAGGCGCACGGCGCGTTGATAGCACTCGACCTAAAAGCAGAAGCACACAATGGTCAGTCTTGATTTGCGAGGCAAAAGTAAACAAACGAAAGAGGAGTAGAACTAACAGCCTTCTCGTGCTCGCCGAGCGTGGCGTGAATGACGCCCATGTTAAAAAGAATCTTGGAAGTATCCGAGACCTTCTCGAACTCCTTGAGGGCTTCGTCAAATTCATTGTTGTCGTAGTTGGCCAGCGCGGCCACCCACGTCTCGATTTCCTGTATGGCGCAAAGAGCGTCAGGTCAGTAACATGCACACGAGACATAGCGTTGGCGTTGAAGTTGTGAGGATATTAACGTACTTGTTTGAGAGACATGGCTGTTCAAGTATTTGCAAGCACCGATCTGTTTACTGAGAAGCGGTGAAGGCGAAACAAAGCTCAGTCGATGTGAGGTCGAGGCTGGAGGGCCGGATGTGAATCTGACTCTGACTAAACCGGTAGCCGGAGAAAGGGTGGCGGAAGACGACGACGACGATGGATATATGGAGAGAAGGAGCCAAAAATGGAGAGAGTGAGAAAATGGCAATGCCGGGTCAGAGAGCGAGAGAGAAAGACGGGCAGACGAGTGAGCCCAGCCCCGAGTATGCAAAGACAGAAAGCGTGCTAGCGAACTTTTTGACGTTGTATCGTGGGCTTTTGGGTTTTTCTGGTGGTCGGGCGCTTGCGCCAAGGTCAAGAGAGTGAAAGCTTCCCCTCCTTTGCGGTCGCTGTATGCACGAATGCAAGAAAGCACATGCAGGTGCCACTCCTTCTCGAACGGGAGTGAATTATGTTGATGGTGATAGTGACAGACAAAAAGTGTGGTGTGTTCGGTATGTGCTGTCTGCTTTTTCAATTTCTGATGGGCTTACACGAGGATGCCAATGTTGCCTGCCGAAAATAGCTCGCGCTGCGAGTCGGGTCGTGAGGGTGTAGAAGTCTAGCCGCGGAGCCGTGAACGAAGGTGAAAAAGCAGCTGCTTGTTGACTGCAGTTTGCTGGATGTTAACCGCTTATGAACGTAGATTGTGTTTGGTGATGTTGTAATTGGAAAAGGAGAGAAAAAGACACGATCCTCCGAAGGAACAAAAAAAATGAGGAAACAGCAAAGGAGCAGATGAAAGGACAGAAAAGGCAAGGGCGGTAGGAGAAATTGAATGAGAAAAGGGAAAACGGCAGGAGAGAACGGGAGAAAAGGGAGCGTACGAAGTTACTCGAGGAAGGCACGGGAAAGGGGATAGAATTGGGACGTCTCGTCGGTCGAATGTTTGAGAAGGGGGGGGGGCGTGTGGGCTGGTTCGCTGGGACACGGGCAGCAATAGACAGGGGACGGTATGCAGGCTGGAACACAGCTGGGAAATATGGAAGAGGCAAAAGCGCTGGCGATGCCTGACTGAGAGTGTTGAAGCAGCGGGTGGGCTGTCTATCGTGTGTGGTGCATCTGTGCCCTGTGCCCTGTGCCCACTGGCAAGCAAAAGAAGGGGCAGGGGGCAGGCACGGCCAACACAGGCGAGGCGAGAGCGAGGGGAAGGAGGTTGGAGGGGAAGACACTGGTTGGCTGTGTGGAGAGAGCGTGGCCAGGCCAGGGGTGGCAGGAACGATCCTACGGATGCGGAATCTGGTTCAGAACATCCTGAACCAGTGGGTGACAGAGCGCAAAGTTTGCAATTTCCATGTTTGTAGTGGTTGCGAAAAAGACGGCATTTGGCCAAACGATAGACGGGTGGTGATGAGCAGCATTGGCCGACAATGGGATGCGCGAACCAGCGAGCCAACAGACCGACCTGCATATGAAGGCGCGTACTTTGGGAAAGGATGTGCAAAACGCCTGTGGTGGCGCACATCTTGCGAGATCGCGAAACGCAGCGCAACATTGCGGCAGATGTAAGTGCTGACAGCGGGCTACGTTGACTAGTGAGTATTGCATCCATTGCCTACTGTACGGTGTACCTGATTTCCCTGAGCACTGGCAGCACCACCGGCTGGCAGGCCGATCAGACGGCGAACCACGCGCTGGCATCGCGCCATGGATGCCCGTCCGCCAGTCGAGGGGCAAGAAATCGAACGACGCAGTGAGGCAGAGCATATACGACGTAGAGACACTCAAGATAAATTTGACCGCTTTCTCCTTTCCCCTTTCTCCTCTCTCCTTTTCTCCTTTTTCATCACATCACTTGGATATATGGCCACAACGTCTGCGAGGTGCTGCACCAGCAAACAAGACAAGACAAGAAAGCAAGATTCAATTTGAAAAGGCCCGGTCTGCGGCCAAGTCACCTTTCATCACACTGACTGCTGGGCGGCTACATGGCTGCTGCGATACGTCGCACGCTCGACGAGGCACAAAATATTGGCACATGTTGGCACCGATCCAGGTGCAAAAGAGGAATAAAGAGGACAAACAGGGACCAAAAAGGGCAATAGGGGTGATGGGGAAGGAGGCCGGCACGGACGACACGGCACGAGTCGATTTTAGCGTGTTGTCGCTCGCTGGAAATGCTTCGATTTGGCACTAAGAGCACCTAAAAATACCCATGCGCGCCATTGATACAACCCACTATTGTTCGCCAGTGCTGGGGCTCCTCAGCGAGTTCAGCACATCACATCCAGTCAATATCGAGAATACGGGAGTTGTTGAGCCAGTTGAGCCAGTCTCGTCAGTGCTTCTCACCTTCCCCCCGCTGCCCGATTTGGCATGACGGCAGGGCCTGGGCCCATTAATGCAATGCGAGCATAGCCGGTCACAGGCCATTGCGAATCAGGGCCCGGCCTTCCCCTTCTTCACCTCATGCAGCAAGTGTTCCATGTCGCAGCAGTGCGCTGTGATTTGTTGGCTCTCATCAAATGGCCCCACTCTGGCCCCATCGCAAAGCGGCGGGCGTTTCCAAGGGCGCGTACGGAGTCTCGAGTGGCCCAACATCCATGTCCAACGTCTGGCTGTCAGTCTCTTTCCCAAACGCCAAGAGCTCTGATCAATCGCAGAGGGTCTGGAGTTTGGGAGTGCGCCAAGCATCCACGGTACGACGTATGTACAACTTACGATGAACGGAGCGCAGCATTCTCAGTACTCATTACACCGTACTACGGAGCTGACGATACGAGTCGCTGGCAAGCAGGAAAAGGTCCATGACAAGACCACGATTCCATGAAATGTACTCGACAGTCTGCAACACTCATTTACAGGTTTTGCTCGTTGTCGATTGTTTCCTCCTTTGGGCAGGTCAAACACCTTTTGAAAGCCGACAGTCTGAACTGACGACAGAACACAGCACGTGGCCAGCGGTGAGGCTAAAGATGCCAGACTGCTTCTCCGGCAATCCGATACCGAAAAGACTTGAGAACCTACTCCGTACTTTAGTTCTTCTCAGAAACATTCAATGAACGACGTACGGAACACGGAGACACCCTTCATCCCATTGGTCTTCTTGGCCGTCGTCTCCTCCAACGGTGGCGGTCTGATCAAGCCTAGGCACGGGTTTCACGCCTGGTTTGTGAATGTCTTAGCCGTCATCGTGTTGACATATCTTTTTGATCTCATGTTTTTTTTTTCTTCTTCGTTCCTTTGGCGTTTTTGACATTTGATTGATTTTAACTTTGGGTTTTTAATTTCGTTTCTGTCGTCTTATCATGGATGCTAGTCTACAGCATGCCCTTCTTAACCTCGTCAGTCCGCTCCTGCCAGAGGGTCTTCCCTGAGCACGAGCACACCGTCTTGTCATTGTCCCACACACCTGCGCTCCTTGCAATCACGCCGACAATCGTGTTCTCATCGTTCTGCAGGGGTGCCGCACCGGCCTGCGATTCATCACGAGGCGTCACGACCAGGGCATGGCCAATGACTTCCCACACCTGAAAGGGACGGTCCAAGAAGACAGAACCACGGCCGTCGGCGCCGATCTCAACAGTGCCGAGATCGCCCCGCTGTGATGACTGCTTCTCCTCGCCGGCAGAGGCCGCGCCGCCCGCCCAGACAGGCCCGGCCGTGAGCACGCCGTGCTTTAGATCGCCATACTCCCGAATGCTCGCGAAATAACGGCCAGGCGCCACACCGAGCATCGTCAGGTCAATAACGGTGACGTCGGACGACACCTGGACCATCCGTGCCAGACCCCGGACATAGCGATCCTTGTCGTCGCTGTCCTCGGCTGCGGCAGCCCCCTGGTCCTTTTGGTGGCAATATGTTTCAAGGATACTGACAGCTGCATCTTTAAAATTTTGTTAGCCGTTTTCGCCTTTTTTATCCTTATTCCATCCCTTCCCTGGTGAAGCCTGGCAGTCCCGTGTTTGGGGCGACGCTTGTAAAAGCTTGGCCTCTTTATTTTCATCCTTCCGTCTTCCTGGGCTTCTTTCCTTTCCTTGTCTTCTTTCTCCTTTTTCTTTTCTTCATCCGACCGGGGGCTACGCCTCGCCTTCGTGGACACACACCCCGGCCCCCCGGTGACGTGGCTGTAACGGTATTCGCACACTCTCCGTTCTAGAATGCATGCATCATGGTGGGCTTGCTCCGTAGAGCACAGAGTCACACTTACTGTTCGACGTTCCCGATCCCCGGAGAATTGCATCTCGTCCGGTTGCCTGGATGGCCTTGACAATGGCAGACGGGGGAGCTGCGGAGTTTTTGAAACCCAAGTCAATAATCAAGCTTTCGGAAGGGCCCCTTTCCATTTCCGCCAAGGAATAAAAGGCAGGGAAAATAAGAAAGGCAAAATGGAAAGAAGAGGGAAAGGAGTTGACGTAGAAAGGGGGAAATTACCTGTTCCCTCGATAGAAAGCAGCTGGTCCTCGAGATTGCCCTCTACTTTGGAAATCCCAGACACCTTGTACAGCGCATTGGAAACGTCCTTGACACAGCCATCGCAAGAGAGGGGCACTGCGAACAGCGTCTGTGGTGGTTGTTCGTCAGATAATTCTTTTTGCACGACCGGGAAAATTATGTGGCTCGTAACAACAAGATAAGAAAACAATCGTACCTTGAAAGAGTGCGTCACCGTCATCATGGGCTTCACGCCTTGCTGGGCGTTGTTCTGTGTCGGGTTGGGCGTCGAAGCCGGATTCCGTCGGAACAAATATCCAGTTGCTGCGGCCGTGAGGGCAAAGCCAGAGATCGTGCCTACAAAATATTTGTGCACCGTCTTCATTGACGGCTAGGCGATGTGAAAAAGGTGGCAGATGCTAGTAAGAAGAAAGGCGAAGCTCGATGTTGAGGAAGCTGTTTGTGCGATGTCGTGAGCAGCTGCTTTGAAATCACCCTTCGATATCGGCCGATCCAGCTTTAGCACTCAACCATCCCATCAATTGTGGCCGCAATTGTGCTACCACGCTAACATAGCAGTCCCCCGTCGTCGGGAAGCTGCACTAATTTGCCGGCCTCTCGTCGAAAAAAAAGGTCCCGCTTTATCACGTGATAGTCATCGGAAGCCAGCGATGGAAATTTTTGGGACTCGTTCGTTCTATGCATCTTGAGATGGATTGATCTCGACGACGACACACGACACCCCACGATCCACCACGCACACAATTCTCGTCCTGTGTGCGCACTTACAACAGTCGCGATGTCTCAAACAGTCGGATTGGTACGTCTAGACCTTTTGCAAACTTTTTGTCGGCGCACACGCGACCACAAGTGGCGTGATGGACGACAATCGATGAAAGCCTCAGCCACGACACAAGCGATTGCCAGTGCAATTGACAGTTGAAATGGATGGAAACTGGTGTTCAGGTGCAAAAATATTGATGCTTGGATTATCGCTAACACAACTGCTTCCCACAGACGCGGTTAGCATACTCGCGGACATGGCACCACATCTCGGCCGCCACTCCCCATGCTGAGCTCTCGACCATCAAGTCGCCAGCATCCGCCGTGACACCGCCCTCGCTTGGCCGTCTCGCCTCACGCATTGCCGTTATCTTGATGGGCAAGCACAAGCCAATCTGGGACCCTTCTACCGACTGCGGCGACTACGTTGTCGTCACCAACTGCGCGGCGCTCTACACGACCGGACACAAGAAGTGGCGCAAAGAGTACCACCGCCACAACACACGGCCAGGCTCGCTCAAGACGATCACCATGGATGTGCTGATGGACAAGTTTGGCGGCGCCGAGGTCCTGCGGAAAGCTGTCAGCGGCATGCTGCCCAAGAACCGGCTGCGCGAGAAGAGACTGGCCCGGCTCAAGGCCTACGAGGGCGACGCACACCCCCACACGCTCAACGTCGTACGATTCGGTGGAACGCCGGTCGGCGCCGAGGGCTGGAAGGAGGCCGTCAAGGCGATAAGAGAGGCCGACAAGGCGAGATTATCATGAATGGAAAGAGCAACGTCAGGCAGCATCTAGGGAGGGTTTTTATTTTTGAAAAACAAAAATCACAGCGTGTATTTCTATGTATAAACAATATCTTAAAATATAAGATCCTCTTCATTTCGTGTACAAAGTTGTCTTGACGCGAAGCGCATGATTGTAGCGATTGGAAGCACAAGAGTAACAAGGCCAGAAACAAGCTGTTGCAGTAAAACAGTCAAATCAATAGAGCGTGAAAAAGCTGAGATATTCTACCATTCCAAACAAAAAAACAGAAACCCAGAATGCGCCAGAGTTTTTAAACACGCGATGCGCAGCAAAACCCAAATAATATCCGTATATGAGAAGCAATCATTAAAGGCAAACGCTCACTCGCCAATCGGCCAGCCATCAACCCGTGCCGTGACCTTCTACAGCTTAGCGGGATAGCGGGACACCTCGCAGAAGATGAGGCCGTTGGGGCCGGATTGCGGTGCATAGACCTCAGCATCGGCGCCCGTGTTCTTGATGCCCTTGTGCAAGACAGGTCAATCTCAAAGTAGTGCTTGTTAGGCAGGGAGTAGGCGGCGGTTGCAACCTCGGGCGCAGCCTCCAGGATCTGCTCAGCCATCTTGTACATGGTGGCCTGGACCGAAGCGCTGTTGTCGTTGGCAAATGTCTTGATGGTGATGTTGCGCGCGGCCTCCCAAGCCTTGTCAAACAAAGGCACGCTCTCCTTCACCGCGGCAACGTTGGCGAATTTCTTCCAGCCCCACGTGCAGTCAACATCGGTGCTCAGAATACGATCCCACGTCTCCTGGAGGGTCGTGAACTCGTCCTGGACGTAGCCGTGGAAGGCAGAGCCAGTGCTCTTCAGCACCGTAAGGCCCTTGATGCTGCTCTTGATCTCGATGCCGTCGCGAGTGATCACAGCCGCAACGTTGCGGGTCTCCTCGCCGTCGCGCAGGAAGCTGTGCGGGTGGGGCTCGCCATCAACCACCATACGCGTCCAGCGGTGCACCTTGACGAAGACGTTCGCCTTGTGAATGTGGGAGTAGGTATCGAGGAAGTGTGTGCCCAGGATGCTGGCAAACAGCTCGGGGGGGTTCACCGGGTTCTCCTTGGCCTTGATGTAGGTAGTGTTCTTGATCGAATCGGTCGTGACAACCACGCTGTTGTCGGCCTTGGTGTATCTGCAGAGAGAAGAAAATCGCACGTTAGCGCACAGTTCTAGAGTACTTTAGCTTTCCCCAATCCACCATAAGCCACTTACGAAGTCTCGATCTCGCCCTCAAGAAGACAGCAGACAGTCATCTCTGTGACGGTCTGAACGCCGGTCTCCTTATCCTTGTGCACCTTGTAGACGCGGACATTGTCCTTGCCGTAGCGAGCTGCAGACAGATGAGGCATTGTTGCGGTTGTGATGTTGGGTGGAAGAGTTGTGAGAATGAATTGCACAGAGCGACAAGCTGCAGTGTCGGCGAGAGGATGTATGCACGTTGGGTATGGCTTGGTTTGAGAGAAGAAAGAAGAGACGAGGGGTGGAATCTGTATGCGAAGTAGTCAAAGAGAAAAAAAGTCTGAGAGAGCAGTGGATAAGAGAACAAAAGATAGAGAAGCGGAGGAGAAGCTACAAAGATGTTGAGCTAGAGAACCGGGGCGAGGCTAGCACAATATATATGTATTCCGTCGGAGGACGGCCGCGGTTGCCTCGTTCCCTTGCTTCCTTGATTCTCATCAGAGATACTACGGAAAGGAAGCTGCAATCAATCAGGAAGGAGCGATAGACACCGGACAACATCTTACGGTTGGCGGTGACACAACGATAATCGACAAAAGGACCAATGCGGCCGCGCGCGTTCGTCGGAAAACGCCATTTGAATCGGCCCAGGACAGAAGAAGATGGCGCGGTGCATTGTCGTGGCCCAGTATCTGGCGGGGCGCAACCCAGTTTCTATGTGTCTTAGAGGCCGAACGGTCTGCAATGGTCTGCAAAGCTCCGCGGCTGGCGCAGAAGTTGGTGGATGCACACAGGTGAGGCACAAAAGTGGAGCACCGGAGCCCGCCGATAGCCACTTTGACGATGGCTTTTTGGCACGGGATTTGGAGGCAAGGCGAGGAAGGCACGACCCCCAAGCATGTGGGAGACGGGAGCTTGCACCAGGCAGGCGCGCCACAGTCAACAGAACATATATTACCGTCTGCCTGATTCGCTGCGTGGCCTCAATTGTCGATATGAAAAATATCGAAAATATTGCACATTCGCATCGGGCTCTTTTCCGACGTCATTTGTTTCCAGAAAAGTGCATCTGGTGTGTAGGTTAAAGACGTTTAGACTTTCTTTTTTTTTGTGTTGGGAAGAGGCGCATTTTTGCTGTATCGATAGCGGCTAGTATTTTGCGGGCGAGGCGGGCTTGGCCACCACCAATTACCTAACCCCTCACCCTTGTGTATTACATAATACAGTGTTCGAGACATGCTGGGCCGTGCAGCGCTGTCCGGTAGTGAGCACACACTGTATTTTGGCTCGCTCCCAGGTATGGCAAGAGCGACCAGCCTTGACGAGCGGCGCACGCACCCATCGTGGCACTGAAGCAGGTCGTGTTGATAGATCAAGGCACGCCGACCAAAAGAGCATCATCAACGCCGCCGAAGGCCCATCAACCACAACCCGAGCTCCCGCAGAGGACACGGCCACGGAACGTCCCACCTACTCCAAACGACGAAGCGATCTTCACCCGACAGTCCCCCTCTTGCCACGTGCACGCCCGGAAACGACGACATCTCCATCAGCATCAGCCCCCTTTTCGCGATTGCCATCCATCTACGACGTACTCGACAGTACCATGTTCTGGCAGGTCCAGTCATCTCAAAGAGACATTTGGCTTTAAGCGCTTAGTCTGCAAGCGTCTCCAACCCACCCGTCCCAACAACGGCTATCCTAAGACCAGGTCTCTTTCAGCCTAGATCTTCGCTGCGAATGCACAACATCGTCGGATGTGTACACTGGCGAACCCTGTCTACAGCTAGAGGCTGATGGCCGGGCCTACCCCGATGCTGGGCGCTTCGGCAACGCCCACGCAGAGGTCCTTTGCCGCCCAGCAGACGACAAATGCTGCCTCTGCGAACCCCCCACGAACCAGCTTCGATCGCGATGGCGGACTCCAAATACCCAACAACTCGAATGCGGCTGCGTCAGTCGGCGGCCGCAGCCTTGCAGCATCTTCGGTTATGTTTGCGCCTCGAGGGTCCTCACTAAATCCCTCGCCTGCGCCAGGAAGCTTTATAGCGGACACGCGCCCCCAGACGTCCCGCGGCGGCTCTCGACTTGACGTATACAACACGGACAAGCTCCCAGACATTGACGATATCGACGACGATGACGACACGGGGCAAATCGAGCGGTCTCTTGCTGCCTTGCGAGATCTTCTCAACCGGGAACTCAAAATTAAGGAGGGCAGTGAGAACATGCTGGAGGCATTGAATACAAAGAAGGCCAAACAGACCAAAGACCAACGTTTACGTGTCGAGGCGGAGCTGTCCTCCTCCAACCAACGCATCAGAGAGATTCGGAGTAAGATCACCGAGTTTCAGCGACCCCGACCGATACCCTCGACACCCACCAAGGTGCGCCCAGAGCCAGCCCTGTCACAGTCTGGCCTGCGGTCGCCTCACGGTACATCCCGCAGCGGAGCTGGCTCCGATGTGGAAGAGCAGACAGAGTCGCCAACATTTGTTCTGGCAGAGATTCTCCAGGCATTGGAAGTCGAGGGCATGCCGCCAGAATATTACGTTGCCCGTGCGAACTCTCTGGTCGACTTGTTCAAACGCCACCCAACATTGAAATACGACCTTGTTTGGTCCGTGTTTGGTGTACGCATCCAGAGCATGCTGCTTAGTGATAACAGAGAGATCATGGCAGCGGCCTACCGCATGACGCGCTACGCAATCTCGGATGTCACATCTCTCAAGAAGATCAGGACTCTCAACACGGACTATCTGGTCATTCTTTCCCTTATCAAGGACCGCAAGGCCGACGTCGAAAGAGAACAGGCGCTGAAGTTTGTGAGAGCCTTTCTGGACACAAAGGACGGCGTCCACGAGCTGTCACGCGCCGTCGTCCGCACGATTGCTGCGGTGGCAGAATCAGCCGAAGACAGACTGCGACCGATCTGCCTGGAGACCTTGGCCGAGATTCTGGTTCGTGACCCAGGCCTGCTCATAGCGTCGGGCGGCCTGTCGTCCCTGTCCGAAGCTCTGTCAGATGGTTCGTACAAAGCACCCGAAAGCCTGACCTCGGCGATCCTGTTTCTGCTTGACGCACCGCAGCGGAGAAAATATCTTCGACCAGGACACGAGCTGGAGGTGTTGTTTACTGCGTTCACAGACCAGTTTTTTGCCACTGAAGCCGTCCTTAAGCAGAACGCGAAGGCGATTTCCTCCGCCCTCAAGACCTGGTCTGGCATTATGACCTTGTCGATGTACGACTTCCGTGCCATTCGGTCCCTTGTTGCCAGTTTGGCACTTCCCAGCCCTACTATTAGGGAAACAGTGCTTGAGCTCATCTATTCGCTCCTGCGGATTAAGTCTCCTGCATGGGCAACGTCTTTCCTTGCGGGCCGCCGTCTGACGACATATGGCCGTGTAGCGAGTCTGAAATCCGCGACAGAGTCGAAGCCGGCCGGTGCGTCTTATGACGATGACGGCGGAGAGCAAAACTTTGTTGAGCACTATACGGCGCTTCTGCTTGCCGTTTTCATCAAGTCAGGGCTCCTACCTCACCTATTGCATCTTACCCAAGATATTGAGAACCCGATGTTAAGGCGGAAATCCACACTTCTTATCGGCGAAGTCCTTCGCCTTTCCAGCCGCCTTCTACCACCCTCTTGGAGCAAGGATCTACAGCTTCTTCCAGAACTTTTCGCGGCAGCTGCAAGCTTCCAGGACGAGTCGCACTTTATTGCGACGGGCACGGTCTACCAAATCAGCAGTGTCAGCAGGACGCTGTACCGCTCAACCCCATCATACTGGTCCGCAGGTGGAGATCTCGCTCATAACAGCGTCGACTTCTCGACTCTGCTAGACGAGCAGCCCAAGGCCGGCACAACCCTCAGCGTTGACGAAGCTACTTTCCGCCAACTGCAACTTGACTCGGGCGTCGTCAACAGCTCCAACTATCTCAAGTGGAATTGGGACATTATCTTGAAGATCATCGAGGGTCCGCTCCTTAATGGGAAGCGACTAGAAGAAGCAGCCCGTGCTTCAAAATTTGTCAAGAGGCTCATGAGCTTTTACCGGCCGTTCAAGTACAAGTTTGCCGACATGAAGAGCACCAAGGGAACGCAAAGATATGTCCGCGTTGGCTGTGCCCTCATGCACACCCTACTCCAGACACCCGAGGGCTACCGCTATCTGGGCGACAGCAAGCTGATCCGGCAAATCGCCGAGTGTCTTGCTCAATGCGACCCTACAAGCGGCATCACGGCACAATACCCAATGTTTGCAAAGGACAGACTGACAGACACGCTTTGTGGTGGCTACCTGCCGATGATCGGGGTGCTCAGCAGCGACCCCAGGGGTCTCCAGATGCTGGAACGCTGGCGTATGTTCAACATGATGTACCACATTGTCGACCTGAAGCAACGGCCAGATTTGATCAAGCTCCTCCTGTCCAACTTTGACTACTCCATCAACGGTCACCAGCGTGTCCTCTTGTCTAAGGCTCTGACAGCAGGAACAAAGGATATCCGCATCCATGCCACGAACGTACTTCGCAAGTACGTCGTTCGGTCCAGCTCAGCAATGATCAACAACAGCGTTGGAGACTCAAAGTGGGCGATCCAACTTCTCGTCACTCAGCTATACGATCCAGAAGTCGAAGTCTGTGCCACGGCCGTCAAGATCCTCGAAAAGGCCTGCAACAGCAAACACTCACTTGAGTTCATTGTCGAATGTAGGCCAGCACTCGACCACCTGGGTGAGATCGGTGCCCCGCTTCTACTGCGCTTTTTGTCGACTTCCATCGGTTACCACTATCTCGATGGCCTGGACTACATCAGTAATGAGATGGACGACTGGTTCCTCGGTCGCAACGATGCCTATGTTGACTTGATCGAGGCCAGCTTAGCGCGGGCATTTGTCGAGAGCTCCGACGAGCAGCTAGGACGGATCCCCGTGTTTGATGAGAACGATGTCGATACGGACGCTCATATTCCACCGCACTTTTACCGCGAGCTTACCCGAACCGAAGAAGGCTGCCGGCTCCTACGCGAAAAGGGCCACTTTGACGAGTTTGCGACGACAATCCGAGACTACGGTATGCAAACGGCCGATGCAGAACTGATCACCAAAGTCAAGGGCTGCTTGTGGGCCGTGGGCAATGTAGGCGCCATGGAACTCGGTGCGCCCTTCCTCGAGAGCTGCGACGTTGTCGAGCAGGTTGTTAAGATTGCGCGCCATCAAGAAATCATGAGCCTGCGCGGTACAGCCTTTTTCGTCATGGGCCTTATCTCGCGCTCTTTACACGGCCTGGAGATTTTGTCCGAATTTGGGTGGGACTCCAACACAAACATGCTTGGCGCCTCACTTGGGTTCTGCATTCCATCCGACCTATCCCAACTCTTCTCGCTCGCCCCATGGCAGCACGCATCCCCCGCATCGATTGAACTACCAGCGTCGCAAAAGACGGAGAAGCATGAGTTGCCAGCTGTCCCCTTCCGGCCCAGAGCCGATACCCTGCCAGGTGGCGTTGACACACCCGCTTCGGCCGCTGCTGCTGAACAGGCTGGTGAAGCTGGCGGTGTTGTTTTGGATGCCGATCCGACCAACCAGCGGATCCTAGAGCTCGTTGTCGACTTGGGCAACATGGTCATTGTGAAACGGGCCGCGGCCGAACTCGTGCACATCAAGAACCGGGGTGGCCCTGCGTTCCGGCAGCCACGGCTGTTCCGCAAAGTCCTGTCACAACTCGAGTGCAGACACTACCAGCTGGGTATTCGGCGCATGGTGCTTGACCTATTCGACGCGAGTGTGGTACGGAGCATTGTCTTTGACGAGGATGAGAGCGAGTCAGAAGAAGAGTCTGAGGAGGGTGAGGAAGAGTCTGAGGAAGAAGAAGCCACACCTGCACATGTAGGCCCAGGGAACAACGGCGGCCGACCCGTGCAACAACATCAACAACAAGAAGAGGATGACGAAGAAGATGAGGACAGTGATGGCCTTGGTGAAGATACTGGCGATGAAAAGTCCGGCGAAAGCGAAGAGGAGGAGGAGGAGGAGGACAGCTCGGGCGATGAACAGAGGACAGAGAGGCAACGGAGCATTAGCGATGCTTCTGAGCTCCAGCGCCGAGACACAGCAAGGCGACGACCGGTGAGGTAGAGCTGGGGCGAGAGCATCTTTCTTCTTTTGTATTATATCTTTTGAGGGCGATAAAACAAACCAAAACGCGGGGTAGCATAGGTGTCTGGTTATATTTCCATATATATATTCTCTGGTTTTATTATACGTTTTATTTTCCAAGATATCTATCAGCTGCTGTGCCTTAGATTGAGATTTCTTCATTGTTTACGGAAGGGTGTTGTGAATCTTTATTTACGGCACCTGCATTTATACGGCATTCAAAAGTGCACTATTTTATCCTCCGTAGAGAGTATTTCGATTACGTGACAGGTCCTGTCCGCAGTCCCGCCCCGCCGACGGCCGCCCTGTCGCTCCCCTCTAAACGCCCTCTAGCGAGAAAATAGGGTCGATTGTGTTGAGTGATATACCAAAAAGCCAAACAGATTGTCCATTTTGTCTAGCTATGGCCGATGATATCCTTTCCGGGTCGGCCTTGGCAAGCGAGGCCATGCACGAAAAAAGTCCGTCCTTTTCTTCCTTTGGCTTTCTGACTCGTACATCATCGATCGATGTCCTTTGACGGACTTCACAACAAAAACTAAAAGAGTCAACAACCATGGACAGTAGACGAATCTTGGTGATTGCTGGCTCGGACAGCTCTGGCGGCGCGTACGTATATTTTGACAATTGCAGTTGACATGCTCTGAGCAATAGCTCAGCTCTCCCTAGCTTTCCCCCAGTTCCCGTCCCTTGCCCCCGGTTTTCGGCGTTGTCATTGTCATCTTTTTGTAATTGGTTTTTTGATGCTGCATTTGCAATCGGTGATGATGCAGTTTTGCGGCAATGATGAGCGCCATTATTGTTTCGGGCCACATGAAATGACTGACGGTTTATGACAACAGAGGCCTCGAGGCTGACCAAAAGGTCATTGCCGCCCATGGCTGCTATGCCATGACGGCCACAACGGCTCTGACGGCACAAAATACACTCGGCGTGTACGCCATTCACGCAGTGCCGGCCAGCTTCTTAAAGCAGCAACTGGACGCCTGCTTTGACGACATTGGCGTCGATATTGTGAAGACGGGTGAGTAATAGTCTCCACCGTTGGCATTTGAGCAATTCCTGACAAGGCTGAAGGAATGCTCGCTTCTGCCGAGACAATCAAGCTTGTGGCAGACACGATCGAGCAACGAGCCGTCGCCAAGGCCGTTGTTGACCCGGTAGGTTCAAACCTTGTGAAGTCGGCAAGCAGACCTTTACGCAGCAAGGAAAATATGTGCTAACAACCACCGACAGGTCATGGTAGCTACCACAGGAGCTACGTTGCTGCCACCAGAAGCTCTGGCCGATTTTGGCAAGCTGGCCAGCCTTGCCTATGTTCTCACTCCAAACATCCCCGAGCTCAAGCTGCTTCTGGGGCTTGACAATGAGTCCATCGATACTGTCGCCGATCTGGAGCGTCTGGCGCACCTGGCATGCGACAAGCTCGGCTCAACATGGGTACTGGCCAAAGGCGGCCATGTCCCGTTCAAGACCGACTACAGCATTGCCAAAGAGGAATCAGACCGGGCAATTATTGTCAACGTCCTTGCTGGACCTGACGGCCAACTGATCCGCATCGAGAGCCAATACCAAGACTCGAAGAACACCCACGGCACTGGGTGTTCCCTAGCATGTAAGTGCTGACCCAAATATCAACAGGCTGTTCATCTCGAATGAATTTTAATACGTATCCTTTTCACTCGCAGCCGCCATTGCTTCAAATCTGGCCAAGGGCTTGGATGTTCCAACAGCTTCCCGGGTTGCTTGCCGGTATGTCGACGCCGCAATCCGCCATGCACCGAACCTCGGCAAAGGTCACGGCCCTCTCGGCCACTTCCACTCTCTCTTTGCCCTCCCGTTCTCCCGCGGCCATTTCCTGGACTATGTCCTTGAACGTCCCGATGTCGCCGAGCTGTGGGAGCGGTTTGTCAACCACCCCTTTGTCAAGACCCTCGGGGCAGGCAGTCTGCCTCGCGAGAACTTCAAGGGCTATCTCACACAGGACTACCTCTACTTGGTGTGTACTCTCCCAGCCCCTTGTCATACGCTCCCTTTGATGTCCAGTCTTTACCAGAAAATCAAATCAAGGTGGTTTCATAAGACATGCTGACCAGAATCAGGTACACTTTGCACGAGCGGCCGCACTGGCTGCGTACAAGTGCAAGAACATGCCAGACATTATCAGCGTGAGTGGATGTCCTATCACAGAGCACCGTAAGACACAAGACAGGCTTTCCGGCTCTAACCTTACTAACCTACGATTTGTGCCCAACAGTCTGCGGCCATGGTCAACGAGGTGGATCACGAGATGCAGTTGCATCTGAAATTCTGTGCCGAGTTTGGTCTTTCAAAGGAACAAATGGAGGCGGCCGAGGAGAAAACGGGTAAGCTTTCTTTTTCATACTTCTCACAGGCCGACACAACCTGTTTCATTTGCCCGCACCCAAAGCTGACACAACCACAGCCTGCACTGCATACAGCAGATACATTCTCGACATCGGCCACTCGGAAGACTGGTTTGCCCTTCAGGTCGCACTCACCCCCTGCGTGATCGGGTACGGCGTCGCGGCTCGCGCCCTCCACCAGGATCATGCCACGACCAAGGACGACACCCACCCATACTGGAAGTGGGTGGAGAACTACACCAACAGCGACTACGATGTCGTAGCCAAGAGGACATTTGGTATGTTGTACTACGTTTCGAGGGAAAAGAAGATGTGATAAAAAAGGAAAACACAAATGAACAAAAACTGACGACCGAACACAGACAAGATCGAGAAACATGCAGCTTTGCAGTCCGCCTCCAGAATCGAAGAACTAGTCAATATCTTCAAGCAGGCGATCAAGGTAAGATATCCCTTCCAGCCCCGTCCCGTTCGTCTCTTCTTGAGTGCTAATTGCGTGGATTGATATCAGATGGAGATTGGCTTTTGGGACATGTACAGCCCCGAGCATTAATTGGGAAGGAACTCTTGAGACCCTGAATTTTGCTGCGCAATCACCCAACGCCCACTGGAGACCGCCAAAACCCACTGTAACTTGGCGCTGCTGACCGCCTTTACTAGTGTTGCTCCTGATTGCACCAGATAAGGTGATGGCACGTGATGTGGCGACAGAAACGAGGCGGATAAGATAACAGACACTGGCAAAAACAGCAGAAAAAAAGTTTAAAGTGGGGGCCTTCCGCTGCTGGGGCACCTGGACACGTCCCTTCTTGCCTGAAATTTTCGAAAAAGCGACTAGACTAGCCAAAAGAAAAAAAAGTTTTGATAGAAAATTCTCATCTTTTTCCTCTCCTTCCCTCTTTTCCCATCATTTTCCATCACCTTTGCTCCTTCCTTCCCCCTCTCTTTCCTCCTACATAATTTTCTACATTTCGCTCGTCGAACCATTTTCTCCTTCCTTTCCGACAAGCATCGCTCTTTTGCATACCGACTCTCCTTTTCGACATATTTCATCCCCTGATTCTCTATCGCCCATTCCGCTCCCTATCTCTCTCCCCTAGCAACCAAAACACAACAACCCTCGCAAAAACGATGTCTTACGGCGGCGGTTACGGCGGCTCGCGCGGCGGCGGCGGCGGTTACTCCAACGGCGGTGGCCGTGATGGCGGCTTTTCCAACGGGTACGTGTTTGTCTTTTTGTGATGAGGCAGAAAAGAAGGCTTCTTGCGCATCGGCAGTTGCAGTTTAGGCTCCAGATCGAGCCTCAATTGAATCTGTCGGTCTGCGATGAGACACCTTCTCTGCCCTCCATCTCCCTCTCCTCTCTATTCTCTCTGTCTACTCTCTTCGTTTGAACTCACATGCTAACATTCCTTTTTCAGCTCCAACGGTGGTGGTTACGGCGGCGGTGGCGGTGGCTACGGCGGTGGCTACGGTGGTGGTGGTGGCGGTGGCTACGGCGGCGGCTACGGCGGCGGCGGTGGTGACCGCATGTCTGCCCTCGGTGCCAACCTTCACAAGCAGGAGTGGGATATGGATGCCCTCCCAAGTTCGAGAAGTCCTTCTACAAGGAGCACCCAGCGTCTCCGAGCGTTCTTCCGGCGAGGTCGAGAAGTTCCGCCGGGAGCACTCTATTGCCGTCACCGGCAAGGACGTCCCCAAGCCCGTCGAGACCTTTGACGAGGCTGGCTTCCCCCGCTACGTCATTGACGAGGTTAAGGCCCAGGGCTTCCCTGCGCCCACCGCTATTCAGTCCCAGGGCTGGCCCATGGCTCTGTCTGGTCGCGACGTCGTCGGTATTGCCGAGACCGGTTCCGGCAAGACTCTGACCTACTGCCTGCCCTCTATTGTCCACATCAACGCTCAGCCCTGCTGGCCCCCGGCGACGGTCCTATTGTTCTCGTCCTCGCTCCCACTCGTGAGCTTGCTGTCCAGATTCAGCAGGAGATTACCAAGTTCGGCAGATCTTCTCGCATTCGCAACACCTGCGTCTACGGCGGTGTGCCCAAGGGCCCCCAGATTCGCGACCTGTCGCGCGGTGTTGAGGTCTGTATCGCCACCCCGGGCCGTCTGATTGACATGCTCGAGTCTGGCAAGACCAACCTGCGCCGTGTTACCTACCTCGTTCTCGACGAGGCCGACCGCATGCTGGACATGGGTTTTGAGCCGCAGATCCGCAAGATTATTGGCCAGATCCGCCCCGATCGTCAGACGCTCATGTGGTCCGCTACCTGGCCCAAGGAGGTCCGCAACCTCGCCTCCGATTTCCTGACCAACTTCATCCAGGTCAACATCGGCTCCCTCGACCTGTCGGCCAACCACCGCATCACCCAGATTGTCGAGGTTGTCACCGAGAGCGAAAAGCGTGACCGCATGATCAAGCACCTCGAGAAGGCCCTTGATGACAAGGAGGCGGCCAACAAGGTCCTCATCTTCACCGGCACCAAGCGCGTTGCCGACGACATTACCCGCTTCCTGCGCCAGGACGGCTGGCCCGCCCTGTCCATTCACGGCGACAAGCAGCAGAACGAGCGTGATTGGGTTCTTGACCAGTTCAAGACTGGCAAGTCACCCGTCATGGTCGCCACCGACGTGGCTTCCCGTGGTATTGGTATGTATCCCATAAATTCCCCGCTCCTGCCCTTTTCTTCGCATCCCATCATACATCCTGCCTTCATTTTAAGCCCATTCTGCCCGTTTTACCCTCTTCTTCCCCCTCTACCAGGTTGGTCATTGACCTGAGTTTTCTATTTCTCCTCCCCTCTCCTGTCCCTCCTTGCGTCCCTGCATACCCCCATTCTCCCGACATCTTTTCCCCCAAAATCTACAACGCCAACAGCCGCGAGCTTTGTTGTGCTTTACTCTTATGTTTAGGGGCTTTCTTGATTGCGCAAACTTGACACACTGGGATACTTTCGAATCTTGTGATGAGGTTCTTTGCTATTCCAGTTTTTTCTCAGGTGATGTCTTGGGTCGGATGCGAGGCAACAGACAAAAGAAAACCAGAGCAAGGTGGTTTTTAGCCACGCTGCCGCTTCTTTTGCTGTCCTACGCTCCTGGTCCTATGCTTGTACCGGTTTTTCTCTATCCCCATGGTTCAAGTGTAGGGTTGGCAAACTGTCTTGATTTCCCTGCCTGTGGTTGGATCAAGTTGTCTCCAAGGCATCATTTACTACCTGGAAAGGTTCCAGGGGCTCCTTCCCATTGGAACCGTTTACCGTCATTTTTCTCTGGCAGAAAGACAAAGACACACGCAGGCTCTCCCTGCGTTCGCGTTCGCGTGCGACGTCCGTCGTGCGACGTATCTGTGTTTCTTTGCTTCTTCACCGCAACGGACAGCCCCATATACCCGGGAGCAAAGTGCTGAAAAGGGGCTCCAGAAAACGAGTACTTCCGTGTACAAACTGCGGCACACCCGCCGTAGCGCGGTCGCAGTCGTTTTTGCTGGAGCCGTCGTAGTGATCATGTTGTCGTTGTATTTTTCGTTTTACTTTTTTTTCGTTGCCGCTCAGCCTGTCGCTGTCTTTTGCGGCCGCATGTCCCATGCCATTTTGTAGTATGCTAACCTAAGATTTCTTTCTGTCATGAAGACGTGCGCAACATCACTCACGTCATCAACTATGATTACCCCAACAACTCGGAGGACTACATCCATCGTATTGGCCGGACGGGCCGTGCTGGTGCCACTGGCACGGCCATCACTCTGTTCACTACTGATAGTACGTTGCAAACCCTTTTCCCCTTTTCCTCGCTCTTCTTTCACTTCTCGCATACTAACAATCACCTCAACAGATGCTAAGCAGGCCCGTGATCTCGTGAGTGTGTTGCAGGAGGCCAAGCAGACCATTGACCCGCGTCTCGCTGAGATGGTGCGGTACGGTGGTGGCCATGGCCGTTACGGTGGTTACCGTGGCCGTGGCGGTTACCGTGGCAGAGGTACGTTTTGATCTGCGCACCCTTTTATCGGCTCTTGTGTCGATATCACTCGAATATAACAGACAACTAACATTGTTATTCTATAGGCGGTCACGGTGGTGGTCACGGTGGTGGTCACGGTGGTGGTGCCAACGCTAATGCCCGTCGGCAACCGTCGGTGGTAAGCAATAGAGCATCGCCATTGCATCCCTTTCAGCCTGTGTGCTGTGTAGACCGTCCTTTTTTTTCTCTGCGAATTTCTTCAAAAGCTCTTATCGTCTGGCAAGGGCGTATTGGCATCGGTTCTTCATTGATCACGATCTACTCACCTTGACCATGACACTTTGATTTTCCTCCTTTTGCATCCTTTATTTCCTTTGTTTATTTTCCCAGCCCTAATCGGTTTGCTCATTTTACATTATCTGTTTTTATCCCTCTGCACATTTGTCATTTTTCATACACCGTTCCTTTTTTCATTACACCGTGGTCTGCCATTTTTTTTTATTCTGCTGGCGTTTATTGTAGAACGAGAGGCGGGAAAAAATAAGTACAAGGAAACTCTTTTAGACTATGGAACAATATGTCAATTATATTTGGCAAATTACATCTACTTTTACACAAAGAGTTTTCTTTCTTTTCTCTTTTCCTGCCGTGAGACTTGTGATCGACCAACATGCACAAGCACACGTCTCTGTGTTCTTATGTAAACGTTATGCTGTGCCTAGCCATTTTACCTATCCAACATGAGGTATCTCATCAACCGACACGACTACAGGTAATACGAGTGGCAGTACGCCAATAATAAACAATGGAGGATGCGGCTTGTGGGCGGAGGATATGGATGGTGTTGTTATTGGGGTTTTGAACTCTGTCGTTGCCTACTAACTGGCCAACGATCGGATGGGGGGTCTCGGGTTTTGTTTGATTTGATACGCGTCGTATTTGCTCAGTTCTGTTGTATTTGATTTTGTGGGTTGGTGGATTTCCACTGTCATTATCTCTTTTTTGTTGTTCTGGGGATGTTTGTTTTGTTTTGTTTGTTTACTTTTATTAATGTGAATTTAAGTCAACCTTTTCTCCCGAGTTTAACTGGAAGGTAAAAACAAAAGCCATATAAATATGAAAATATGAAATGAAAATGAAAATGAAAATAAATAAATATGAAATAAAATTTATAATATTTAGGAAACGAATGCAGTGTAGTGTAATAAACAAATCATAAAAAAACATAAAAAAACGGTAGATATAGTGAAGTTCCTCGTCAGTTTCATTTCTGAGGTATCCATATTCAGACCGACGGTGAGAGCTTCTACTGCTTCCATCGCGGCCTTCTATCCCACGATGTGCACATTGTAGCCAATACTTACGACCAACCACGCCGAATTGGCCCTCGTGGGATACATCTGACTCGTTGTACCACGTCGTGCGTCGTACTCCGTGTTCTGTAGTAGCGGGCACTGGCCAACTTATATTCCTTCTACGACGTTTCTTTGGACTCTTCTATCACCGTGTCCAGCATCAAATAAAAACCGCCCTAAGTTGTCAGCCTCGTGGCGTTGGCGTCGCAGAGCTATCTTTGCTAGGAGCACCGCGTGGCCACAAAGACGGTGGGTTTCCTTCGTGCGTGGATCGACAGTATTTTTTTATTTATTAATTTGTTTTCTTTTTGGGAGTTGCACTACTAAGAGAGTCCGGTTCTTGTTGAAGAGTGAGCAAAAAGAGACCTAGAAGAGCCAAACAGAGCCAGTCCAAATTAGAGATTAAACGACAAAACCTGCGGTCGCACGAGAGGAAAAGCTTTAAGAAAGAAGTGGACTTCTGCACTACGGTACACCATCCAGGGGGAAGGAAGGCCATGTGGCTTTCTTCACGCCAGCCTCGCGCCGGCGTAATTTTTGATGCATTTTGATAGACGAACAACGGTGTAGCAGTACACAAATACACGAGGTTTCGACCTAGTGGCCCATGGGGGGGGGCAACGACGGCGTCGCGCAAGGCTGTGAGTTTTGCAGCAAAACTACCAAGACGTCCTGCGCCGCAACGACGCGTCTAGCATCTCGTGATGCGAAACAACAATGGATATACGGTAGTAATATAAAACACACTCACATGGGCTCCGCGCGGCTTCGGCGACTGTCGATGCCCCGTCGTCTGTTGTTCACCTATCCTTTCCCCTCGCGGCTGGCCCCTGTTCCCTGTAGTGTTTCCACTCCTCCACCAGCACGTATCTGTATTCCCAGAGGCGTCGTGCAGTCCAGCAATCCATCCCATTCGTCTCCCCAGTCCTGGGTCAGGTCGGTCCATACGATGCGACGAAGTGGCGATGCGCGTATTCCAACCCTGTGCTCATACTTTGCGCTTTTCGTAGGCCGCAATTTACCGCGTCAGATGCAGATGCGATACAATGTGCACAGTGCAATCCATGGAATAGGGGGCCCTTTCTTCGGGGGTCCCTGCCAGCCAAAAAAAACAAAAAACAAACAAAACGATGGCATGGTCACAGCACCGATCTGCCGTCATCTCTCAGCTGTCCCTGGACTGTGCTCAACGCGATGCAACCCCAGGGCGTGCTCGAGAGGAAATCAGTCGAGGAGGAAACCCCGTGCTGCTTTTTTCTGATTTTATTCCTACCTTGTAACTAGCACTTTTCCCAATGACAAAGTAGCTTTTGCGGAGAGCTCCGTGGAGATTCAGTTGTATCTGAGGAGGTGTATCTCACCTTCCTGCCTCTTTCCTTTCCCTTTTTTACCGTCTTTTTCTTTTCGTTTTTCTTTCGCGGTGACTGCTCCACTTGTTGGGAATATGTGTGTCTTTTTGTCTTTTTGCCATTCTTGTGCACCCTCAGTGGCTGTGATTATCCTTCGCACTTTCCTCTCCGACGTTCTTCCACAATTCCTGTATCCAGAATGTTCTTCAGATGTCCCCCGTTACTTCTGTTTCGAGACACCCCTATCCATGCTCCTTTTCTCTCCTTTCTCTTTCTCTTTCCTGTTTCTACCCCAGCTCTTTCCCTTGCTGTTCAGCCATATTCCCCCCCTCCCATCTCTCGTTTTCACAGCAGGCACCACCCACCCCAGCTGTCCTTCCCTCCTTCCTTTTCACCAGGTTGCCCTCTCAGCATTTGTTGACCTGCCTTCGCACCCTCTCTTATAAATTTTAGCGGCTTTCCTCGTTCAGCTTAGCCGAGACTCGGAATCGTGAGGGTTGCTCAGAAGGCAGATAGCGCCGGGATTTCGAGGACAACTGCCCAACAACGCCAACCAATTTTTTTTTTAACTTTCTTTTTTACTATTTGATTTTCTTAGCTTCAAGCCAGCGTCGAGGGTCCTGATTGTAAGTCGGTAGCGCATTTTCGACACCCTGCAACGTATCGTTCGTAACACAAGGTAGGGCGCAAGGCGCGGCGCGACATCGACGACAGAGTATTTTACGATGTGGGAAAAATGCGATGCTTTATTGCAAGTAACGTCATAAAATCCGGCACATCGGTAACGGTGAAGGTAATTCGCCCTTTGGGCAGAAATACTCCGTAGAAAAAGTCACAGGACATGAAATGCTCTCGTTCTCGTGAATATTATTCCTCACTCTCCTCACCCTCTCACCGCACTTTTGTGGCTGTGGGAGAACAAAAAAGGGCATTTCAACACGAAGCAGGGGATGAAAGTGACTGGTCTCACGTGTGCGATCCTGGCATGCAGTTTGACATGCCCTTGCTTTAGCAATTTGAGAAAGCTTCTGGCATTGTTTCTTTATTTTTTTTTGGGTCATATTTCCCACATTTTCTCGTGAATTAGGTCGGCTGCGGCGGGAAACCGAAAATATCAGAGAAACATCAAGGTGCATCCTCATGCTTTCCCCCAGCTGTGGCTTCTATTTTCTTCTCTCTTCCTGCTCCTGCTCCTGCTCCTGCTAATTACCACTTCGGTACGGAGCATTCGTACCAGATGCGCATGCATGCGGAGAATCTATCGAGAGTGGGCATGTCTGCGGCCTTGCATTGGTCGGTACCCTCGACATGGACGATGGACCGACCACTGGGCATTGGCATATGGACAAGATGGAGTATTGGTATATCTACTCTGTATGGTTTCATGGCTTTACGGAGTATTGGCATTGGACATTCAAAGCTCCTTTAAAAGTACACCGCGTTTGGCCGTTCCCTGCCTGTATTCGTACCGTTTCCTCACTGCCCTGTCCTGCTGGGACCGAGTTGGATGCATGCTGGGGAAAAGGACGACCCATGTCATGCTGCATCAGCGTTCCATTCTTCTGCATCGCCTGGCCATGGGGGGCACCTGCATCACAGATATTTTGAGGAGAGGAAATAGGGTGTCAGGATGTAAAGGAGAAAGAGCGTGTGAACCGTTAGCCCAGCCAATAAGACCCCCTGCACCACTGCACTTTCAGCTGCAGACAAGGCGGAGCGCAAACATGCCGCAAGCATGCCCGCCGAGACTCCTTCGTGCATACGAGAGACAAGGCATTCATTTGGAGGGCAAAAAAATCATGGAGAATAAACGGAGTAAATATCGAATGTCGTCGCACATACGGAGTACTGGTAGGCAAGCCCCCAGGCGAATGCGCAAAACCGAGTTCGCGCAAAAGTAAATGGGGCGACGAGGCGAGTAGCACGTTGTAAAGAGCGAGGAAGACCAAGACAAGAGCAGTTAAAAAATAACAGAAAACAACGGATACTTTACTCCATATTCCCTACGACAGAGTGGTCCACAAGCAGTCGTCATACGTCGTACTAAAAAGACTGGCTTGTCGTAAGATCCAAATATATTGAGCATTGGAACTCAGAAAGCAGCAGCACTCAACATGGCCCTGCAGGTCGCCTAATGGAGGTGGCTTTTACGCGTAGGGACTGGTTCTTTTTTCTTCTTCTTCTTTTTCTTCCTGAGAAACTGGGCCTGCCCATGGTGCAAAAGTTGTGTATGCAACACGAACAGACGTGCTGTGACGAAAACTAATCCGGGCGGCAAAAGACATATCCACCACTGACCGCACACGCATATATACAGTATGTGTACGCTCCAACGACAGGAAACCAATATTGCCCAGATCTGAGAAAACAATATAGAAAAAAGGAAGCAACATCAGAAAATGTGAAAAAGGAGGGGGCTGGTGATTGGGACGGCCGAGCCACACCGTAAGATGATCGTGATATCTCAAAAGGATGGTAATGGCGAGCCAGATTATTGGCCAGGGTAGGAGGGGAAGAAGACATCTCGAAGGTCAGAACAATTACACCCTGGAAGCCTTTCCTCCTGCCTCATCACAAAACGCCAGATACAGCAGACAGCTTGACAGCGTACCGTACCTGAACTTGCCCGCAACGCACATCGTATCTTAGGTCGTATTCTCCCATTTTGCCTCATTTTATCGAAGCGGAAGTGTGCCACCTGGCGCATGGAAACGATCGAGGGCAAAGTGGAAATTAGCGGACAAAGAACAAAAAGGCGAGCGAAACATTGGCAGGCAAAGTGAGCTGAAAGCCCCAAAAATGGAGGGCGACAGCAAAGAATTAAACAAAAACGTAAAAGACTCCAGAGTGCTCTGTAGAACGGTGGAGAAAACACGCTGTGTTGCTGACCCTCCCCGGAGCCCGAGAGTGTGCCATTTTTCGTCTTTTCTGTCTATCGGTTCCGCCTGTCAGTTGTCCCTTTTGATTTTTTTTTTCTTTCACCTCTTTGCCATTGTGTGTGTGTGTGTGTGTGTGTGTGTGTGTGTTTGTCTCGGACTCGGAGGTCTCGCGCAAGGCAAAACGGAGCACACCATGCGACAATGCTGAGAGGAATCACACATATAGAAAGGAAGAGAAAAAGGAAAGAAAAAAAGGGGGTCAAAAGGTGGAGGGGTAAGTAGAAAAAGTACAGTAGCCACCTCGGATCGAGGGAAAGATAGCGAAAACAAAGGGGGCGTGTACTCCGTACTGTGTAGGTTTTGTCAATTTGTTTCCATTTGTTTGAGTGCGTGTGTGTGGCTGGGAAAAAAGACCTGGGACGTTCCAAAATTCCCAAGGACATCTCCGAACACGCAGCGAGAACGACAGCCGACAAGCGAGTCGGGGACCTCTCGTGGTCGGCTGTGGGCTGTGGACTGCGGAACTGAGTCCGTCGCGACTGCCCTGCTTGTGCGCGCACTCTCTCGTCTACCTTCCCTCCCTGTGCGATATTGTGTGCTGAGCTGGTGTTGGTGGCCGGAAGGCCCCCCCCCCACAACAGGCAAGAGCGGCAGAGGACCTTTCGGCAGGAAGCTGCACTGCAGTATTTTTTGTGTCTCTTTTGTCTCTTTTGATTCCTTATTTCTGTGACTTCGGCACATTTCTTTTTCCACCCTCCACGTCGTCAACAAAAACCGTGCTACTGCGCTTCGCAGTAGCTGCGTCGTAGACGATGACCAGCGACCCGGGTTCTCGGGAAGCCGCTATTCCTGCTTGTTTGACGGCGGCGTGCAAGGCCAAACCTTACGGAGCACGGCTAACAAAGCACCAGTTGGGACTTGGGGACTTAGGATTTGGGATTTGGGACGCATGGCGCGGTGGTGAGCTGGAAAGCATGGCCAACCAGCGCGAGCGAAATAGTAGAAAGAGAGAAGGAAAAAAAGCGGAATCATCAATGCTCGTGCGCATTGGCGTGCACAGTCCGATGCACACCGTGCTTTCTCAGTGGCACGGTCTCACCTTCTGTTAAGTGTCGAAAGTCCAACAAGAGCCCAAAGTACCTGTACTTCGCACCTCTTCGTCAGCGACTTCGGAAGAAGGGGGGCGTCTCCCCCCCGCCACCTCCAACAGGGACCATCCCACCATCACGCCCCCTCCACAGTCGCTCCTGCTCGATCGCAGTCGCCAGGGCTCGCCATATGAATCACACACAGAGAGAGGTGCTTTCTGCGTCGCCCGTTTTCCTTCTATTCCCTCTATGCCCATCTGAACCACGATGCTGTATTAGTACGTTGTTGATTGCTAATTGTTGTTGTCGACATACACAACATACATCGGCCTTTTAGCGCCAACCCGAGAACCTGGATCGGTCCAAAGAGTCTAAGATCCGCTGGACCAAGAAACGAGGAAAAATGTATCTTGAGCACGTTGGAACCAGGTGGGCAATATCGCAATCCGAATTGGGTAGTGCGCTCGTGCTCTTGCCCGCTGGGTGGGGATGACTCTCTGTCGCTCTTTCCTTTCGTTTTTCTCTCTTGCTCTCTCCCGGTCGGAAGTATGCACACGGTTATGTGCGAATACCTCCGTCGCCCTTTCTCTCTTGCTCGGATCTGTTTCCTTGCTGCCTTTTCTCCCGGCACTCCGGCATCTCGCGGGACAAATCACTCTTTGCCTCTCCCTCATTGGTATTTCTCCTTTCATCTGTCCGTGCCGCGTCATGCTGCCCAGCTCCCAGCTGCTTTGTTGCCCTGCTGCCCTGCTCTCGGTCTGTCTGCGGCGAGTCTCAAACGCCGCCCCCTCCTCCCCAACAGGGCACCCATTGTTCCTTCTCGCCCCTCCCTCCCAGTAATCTAAATACACACATGTGAATATAGCAGCTCTTTCGTCTGATTTCATCCCCCCCCAAAAGTCCTTAGGTCCTTGTATGCGCATCTCGTAGAACAGGCATCGACAGACCAGAAGTAAAAAATAACAAACCAAAAGCCGGGGTGCAACGTGCAATATGCAACGGCGCCGATGATATAGTAAATACCTACTTATCCCGAGACACTACCAGAACGGCGGCCGCGGCGGGCTATGTTCGC
This sequence comes from Sporothrix variecibatus, assembly GCA_016097105.2. Classification (NCBI taxonomy): domain Eukaryota; kingdom Fungi; phylum Ascomycota; class Sordariomycetes; order Ophiostomatales; family Ophiostomataceae; genus Sporothrix; species Sporothrix variecibatus. The sequence goes on along the minus strand of JADMNI010000001.1, from coordinate 3,201,932 downwards.
CGGCGTCGTTGTGTTGACCGGGGTGTTTTCACCAAGGACCCTTTTCTCTTTTTGTTAGGGCACCCTGCCTTGCATGCCTATCGACGGCTTTTCGTGGAGGCGAGACCGCCTAATTTTTTTTAGGATATATCGATATTGTTCAGATTTGGTGAGATTTGGTGAGATTTGGTGAGGAAAACCCATGTTTAGGTTTAGTCTGGTGGCCCCTCCAGCAGCAGCCTTACATATATTGTTCAGTTTAGGTGCGTTAGGGGGATCTTTCTTTCTTTGCTGCCGGCGCGCCGGTTCCTCGGGCCTTGCGCCAGCACCAGCGCCGGCGCAAAAGGGGAAAAGAACTTCGCACCAACACCAGCACCAGCGCCAGCGCCATCGAAACCTGTCAGTGCTCAGGGGCTTCACCCCAGGAGGGGATTAGGGGGCACCTAAGCAGCTAAAACAGGGAGGGGGCCCTACTGGAATATGGGGGAAGAGGAGAAGAGAAGAAGAAGGAGGGGAGAGACGCAGGGCTGTGAGATAGTATGAGGCATCGGTCACTGTGAAGGTAGGGGGTAGCAGGCTGAGTAGCGTCTGTATTTTAGGTCACCGAGTCCACTACGACCTGGGTCAGTAGGGCGCAGAAAGTGCACTACAGTATGGGGGGGGGGGGAGAGGAGGGAAGGCTGGCAGGCTGGCTCGATTGGGACTATGAATGACCATGACACGCAGCACCGGATCTGTCGCCAATTTAGTCTCCGTCACATCGCTCATCGCCAACAAACACCAGCAACGCACCAGACGCACCAGGTTTGTTTTTAACGCGATGGACCAGCAAGCCCACCACAACATTTTAAGCTCAAGCCTTGAGACCCCTGGTGTCGCACAAGCGACGAGGCCAGCATACATACACGAGACCAAAATAGCGGCACCGTTTGAAAATAAATGAATATGAGGGAAGAAGAAAGTAATAAATTTTTTTTTTAAAAAAAAAAAATAAAAACGCCAGTTGGTAGCCAGATGAAAGCTAGACCGGTTTGAAGAGCAGCGGCTTGTGTCCGTTGTAACTTGTGCTACAGAAGGACAGGCACGTATGGCACGGGGTCGGACAAAAGCCGTTTATTCTCTTTTTGCACTTTTTTTTTTTGCGTTCTGCGGTAAACATGGCCCAGCTCCACTGTGACAAGCGCGAGTCAATCCTCCGCGTGTCGTTTAATGTCGAACGTCAAACGTCAAATTGACTTTGAATACTGACTCTCATCAACATCTAATCCGAACATCAATTACGTCAAGAAAGCAAAACCAGGCATGGGGAGAGCACGGCGATTCCGGGTCAACCTCAGCTGAGAAAGACAAAGATGGCAAGTCGGACAAGAGCAAACAAGAGAAAGAAGAGGACATTGGCAAGGGGAAGGAAAAGCTTCTCCGTCACATGTGAGTGGAATGCGTCAACCTTTTTGCCATCTGAAGAAAAATCTCAAAAAAATTGACGGAAAGAATTGACAGAAAAAAGAGAAAATCGAATAAAACGTCAGAATCGACGACGTACGAGGGTGCCGCATGACAGAAAAGAAAGGCCGACAAAATTACCCATCTAGGGGGTGTACCCGGAAAACAAACGAGACCGAAAATGAGAAGAAAGAAAAGAAAAAAAAGCAGAACAAAAAGCAAGACAATATTCCGAACGTCAACCATGCCTGTTCCTTCCTCTTATTGGCCAGCCTGCTGGCTCTTACTCTCAGATGTTGGGAAGGCAGTGGGGAAGGAAGGGATCCACACCTGCGCACAGGCGGAGTCTTTCTGCTTTCAGTATTTTCGGGTTTTCAGGCATTTTCCTGTCTTGTCATTTTGTCTCTTGCGCATGCCACAACCGCCACTCTTTTTTGTCATCAAAGGAGAATTGTCGTCTCGTGACCAATCCGTGCCTCTTTTCTGTTCGTCTGTTCCCGTTTGATTCTTATTTCTCTTCGATTTTTATTTGCCTGTTCGGCGAGTAACAGACAATGATCTCCGGGCACATTACTGAGAGTCGACAATTTGGCCATTACTGACGGGGGCAAAAGAGGCAAACAAACGCGACTGCTCGCATCTGACTCGATTTCTCGCTATTGTTCAACTCTCATTCGCCCAAAATTCAACTGGAAAAAGAACCAACCCAAATATACACCCCCCTCTAGGAGTTTTTATTTTATTCTATATTTTACTTTTGGCATTGGAGAACAAAACACCTTGCCAAGAAATCAAAATCAGAGAAAAGAGAAAAATGAAATAAAAACGACCATTCTGAGTACTGGGTTTGATGATTCAGGAAAGACGAGGTCAAGGGTACTTTGACATGGCCGAAGCAGAAAGAAGAAAACGAGCAAGAGCATTGAACACTCATTGAGCAAGGGTTGCGAGAGCAAAAAGAGCAAAAGAGGGAAAAGACAGGCAGAAAACGCGCAAAGCGGGCCCGCACAGTGCCTGGGTCGCTGGAGTGTGGTGGGGCCCCACTCACATTTTCTTGCCTCTGCTCTCTCATTTTTGGCTTTCCTCTTTTTTTTTTTTTTTGTCTCGCATATCTGATTTATCACTGTCCTTCCATCATTAGACAGGAAGAAAAAAGAGAACGTAATTTTACTTTTTGTGTTTTGCTTCCGCACTTTTGATCGGATGCTTGCACGGTTGCCGATACACCCTGTACCCTTTTCTGTCATTCCTTTCTCGCTGGCCGTCCCATCTCTCTCTCGATTCTTGCAATTTTTCGAATCTTGTGTCTTTTGCACGTCGTCCTTTTTTTTCTTTGTGCTCCCGTTTCGCTGACCTAACCTTATCTTGTAAGTACGGAACAAAAGGGAGCCTCGCAATTCGCTAGCGCAAAAGTAAGAGGCGCAATTGGCTCCCTTACGACTTTCCGGCGAGCCTGGAATACTCCGTGTGCTTACCGCCGTATTAGCTCGCAAGACGTCGGTCCCTTTGCGCCTGGACCGGAGGTCTGCGTGCTCAGTATTGTGCATGTTTGTTCTGGCCACCGCTTTCAGGGCAGCGGAGATATACCACTGTGGAAGAATCGCGCTATCTCCAAAAAAGCGAGGGCCTGATCACCAAGGTCAACATTCTCGGCTCTCACGCTCTCTAATCGTAGACATGGCTTGTCGATAATCTTTAGTTGCCAAGCAGTCAAGGCAAGTAAGAAAGATACATTTCCGTGTCGTATTCCTCATACAATTGGGTCTGCGAGTACGGGACCGTATTTTCACTGTGACTCGTAGTCAGTGATTGTAGAAAATAATATCAGACATTTTCCAAAGTTCTCTCCTCTTTTTCTTCTTTCTTTCCGTGCGATGTTACGTCAGTTTCGTCCAGCCTTCTTTGTGCCGACCAATTTTTTTGTGTGTGTTATGTCCAATTGGAGTCTGCCGGCCGGCAAAATATACAACTACACACTCAGTATTTTCGTATCTTGAATTATTGCCAACATGCATGAACCAGATCCCGATGCAATATTTGCCCGCACTCAGGAAAGATGCACATGAATTTGCATGCTGAAGAAAAAACAACAGATCTAGAAAATGAAAACGTCCACTGACTGTGTTTTTTCTTCTTTTGTCGACTGAGTATGTTGCACGTCGTGTCAGACGAACGATTCGTGTTCCTCAATCTTTTCTTTCCGTGGAATATCAGTACTGATTTTACGTGCTACCACAGTATTACATCGTACACGCCTGGTCTCCCGTCTTCCTTTACTTTTGCTCTTCCATCCTTCTATCCCCACTCGTGTCTGGTCTCCACCAGGCTTTCTTTTTGCCTTTTTCTCATTCTTTTTCATTTTCGTTTTTACACTTCCTGTTCCGTTCTTTTCCTCTTTCGTCCCTTCATGGCCCCGCCAGCTTCACAAATCTTAGCTAGGATCTAGGTTTGAACTTGGGCTTTCTCTCTCCCCCCCTGCACGCTGTGACAGGCAAGAAAAGGTGGCGCTGTGAAATGTCCTTGCAATCGACGCGTGCAGTTGCGGAAACTTAGGCCTGTCTCAATCTTGTATTGTTTTTTTTGCTCAACAAAGCAGCTTTGATTTTCTGTCTTGTGGTTTTTCTCCCCTTGTCGGCGAAGCCAGAACATACACACTCTTTTAAATAATCACTTCGTACTCCGTACATTTTTCGGGATTTGATAATGCAAGCAAAATAATACGAATACGGCTGTGAATGTAAAAAGGCCCATCAGTTTACAAAATTGCAAGTCCTTTGTACTTCGCATGCAAGAGATCGTGTCGAGGTCATTCTCGTGCGTCGTCGTACGCTGTGTGTGTTCGCTCGATACGCAGGATCTTGCAGTCCAGTGAGCCTTGCATGTCCGATTCCTGACCCTTTGTTTCCCTTGTTTTCCTGCTGTGCTATGTGGCCTCCTTGACATGGACATGGAACTATTGAAAGGTGAAATGCGCACAAGCGGAGACGGGAGCCGATTCAACCGAGTCTCCGGCGAACGCGATCAAAGGGAAGGCCAGAGACATTTTATCGGAGAACCCGTCCGTGTGTCGGTGACTGAGAACAGATCCGCGGGTTCGATGCAATGACATATTCAGTACTCCGTACTGAGTACAATTTTGGCCATAATGCCTCGGCTGTCAAAAAGAAACCGACAAAGGCCTCCCTTTCGGGCTCGCAAGCCACTGACGGCATCAGTGCGAAGTACCTTTACTTGTCTTTCCCAATGAGTTTCCAAAAGGCACATATTTTTCAAAATCGCAGTTGTATATAGCCTTTTTTAGGAGCAAAATTACAATGTATCGCACGAGTTCAAATCCGTCATCCGTGCTCCGTGGTCCGTGTCTCTCATCGATATTGTCAACGTCTTTCCAAGCATGCTTCGATTGACAAAGTACCATGTAACTTGACGAAAACCGGCGTGGTCTTGTTGCCCACAAAACCACGAGAGGCGGCGCCAGATGCCACGAGCCTTGCCAACCTCCGGTGGTTCCCTGCCCCAGATCCCTCCCCCAGGCCACGCCAGCGACTGTCAATCTACTCCGTAGCTCATATCTGGTACACTCAGATTGAAGTGCACTCCAAAGTGGACGAGCTTGGTCGAGCTTGTGTGTAGTGCGCGCGCTGTGTGGGAACAGGACCTGGCAAGCCACGAGTTTTTGGCAATTGGCGCCGTCGATACTCCGTACTTTGTTTTTCTTTTTCGGGTCTGGCTTGCCTGTGTTTCTTTCGTTTCTTCCACGCTGTGATCGGCCTCGCGCAGTGGCCAAGTCTCCTCCTGTGCTGCAACCTACGAAGTGATAATGTTCGTCTTCTTTCTTGCCTTGGCGTGTCTTTTCTCAGGGCCACCTTGAGCCACCCATTGAGACAAATCCAGGTCCCAGTCTCCCTCAAGAAGACAGACCAAGCCCAAATTGGATGGGATAGGGCGCAGTACCTTGCGAGCCTATCTGTCTGTGAGAGGAAAGGGGGGACGAGCCCCTGCTTTGGCGTCTTTGCTGGGCCCTTGGGCATGGCATTGGGAAAATATTACAGGACGACGTCGTTTTTGGGGCCCTCTTTCCTGATTTCGTGGGTGCTGTTGAATGCAGTCGTAAGTTTTTTGGCGTCTTTTGGAAGCGAATGCACAGCAGGACGACGCAACGCTACTCTGGATTTGGGAAAGTGACTTATCGGCAACCCTTGTCATCTCATGGCTGGTTTGGTTTTGGTTGGGGTGGGTTTGAGCCACCATCGTTGTCTTTCTTTCTTTTCTTTCTACGACGTACACAGTATTCTTTTCTTTCTTTTCTTTTTCTCGTCCGTGGGTAATGTCTTGCCTTTCTGCCTTTCTGCCTTCTTGCCTGCCCCCGGCCGGCCCAAGCCAGCCAGCAAGTCTCGTTGGCTCCTTCTATGGCGAAGGGCGCCTCCGGTTGACTGCGCATAATCTGCACTCTACATTACGACGTGCATAGGGCAAACTACAAAAGCAAGACAATAATTCACAGCGTGGCTATCAGCGCGTGTCAAGTGTTCCGCACCTTCCTGGAGAAGTAACAAACAGCTTTCTGCAGAAGGTTGCTCCTGCCTGCCACAGTGAGAGCCGTAGCCATGAGGTGCTTCTGTTCGCCTTTTACCTTTTCGGGAATTCCGTGCGTTGTGGAGCATATGGAAGGTGCAAATGCGCCCTGTCTTCATCATGGACAACTGCGAGGCAGGAACCAGAAGAGCACTTGTTCTTCTTTCCCATTTCTCGTTTTCTCATTCCTTCTGCCTGTTGGTGGTTTCTCTCTCTCCCCTCCCTCTCTCTCTCTCTCTCTACTACGTATTTGTGTGTGCTGTTTTCTCCCATTGTCGCATTCACACCCCCTCTTTATGTCTTTTTGCGCACACCCCTCCACCCAAACAAGGCCCTCTCTGGCATCCTTTCTTTGCTGGTTGAGAACGCGTCAATCCTGTGGGTGCCGAGCAGCAGGGAAAATGGCACAGACAGCACTTGAGAAATTGCGTTCTTGCAGCTCATTCGCGCGCGTGTGTTCGAAGAGAACCAAATGCGCACAGTGGGAAGGAGCGGCTGACCAGATTGGGGGGAGCAACATCTCCAGAAAGAGAAAAGAGAGAGAAGGAGCCACCCAAGTGAACCAGGATAATGTTATTCTGGAGAGGACCCAAGAACAAATGGCATGGGTATCTTGTCGCAAAGGAAGGCAAGAGCAGCCCACTCAACATGTTTCTGGCCTGGCCACCTTGCAGTGCCTGTTTGCGATTGCATGGGGGGTTCCACACCCATCTCCGCCTTCTGTCCTTGTTCGGTGGGATGCTTGCCTTTTCTGAGTCCTCACATGGCCTTTTGGGGGCCCATTGGGAGGGTATTGGGGCGACCCAGAGCGACCCAGAGTGGATGCACTTATCGTTCTTTGACGCGCTCCTTCCTTCCCTCAGCTGCCATGACCACTCGCTGCCTTTCCTTTGACTCCTCAAAACGGGGCGTCGGTGTTGTTGTCCGCGTCCTTCACTCTCTTTCTTGCTCTTTCTCTGCTCAGAGTTAAACCCGCATGCCGCCTTCGCCGGGGATGCCCATTTCCATCCTTCCACATCTTCTCTCCCTCCCTTTACTCATATCTGGGCCAAAATGGCAGTGCAATTGATTCTGCAAGAGACTTAACAAGCCGAACAATTGGCAAGGCGATACCGCTGATATTTTCTTATATGTGTATATTTTGTCGAGGCTCGGAGCCAACGGTTACAAGTGCGCCGTGTGTTCTGGCCAAGCCAACACCAGAACCTGCACGGAAGGCACATTCCTTCGCTAGGCCTGGGCTGGCCTGGGCTGACCGTATGCCGGACACAGTAGTTTGGCACAGGACCGGATGGCGGCCAGCGGAGAGCGGCTGTCTTGAAGCCACCACGGCCGCCACCACCCAAAAACCAGGTGCTTTGGCACAGGGCTCTCGCGCGCTAGCTCTCGCACTACGCAAACCACGCGCATACGCTATTTCGTCGTGATATCGCCATCTGGCGAACGGGGTTGCTCTTCCTCTTCCTGGCAGGTGTCCCACCAAACATTTTCTGTGTTCTGCGTCTTTGAGTTCGATGTGCTCCACACCCTCTCAACAAAAATAAAATACTAAAATAATTGCGGCGTCCGATCGTGGCCGTCCATTGTTTGTTTGCCAGTTCGTACAACAATGTTTCTTTTCAGATGTTTGAAGGAGACAGCAATGCCAAGCACGACGAGCGAACCCAACGGCTCCCAAAGACGCTTGGCCTCGCATGGCTCGAGATACGCGGGGAGGCTCCGATACGAATGAAGTCAGTATTCTGTACCTTGACGCATATCGGACCTTGGGTCTCGATTTGCAATGTCCCTCGTACATCCTCGCATACGTATTGTATCGAGTCTTTGAGGCTCGAATTCCGGACGAGACTGGCCACAGAGCGAAGGAGGCCGTTACCCGATCTGAACAGATACTAAAGACAACTGGATATCCCGGGTAGGAGTCTCGGCGATGTCAGGCACTGGGGCGGACAAAGAATCGCCAGAGGAGAGAACGTCGGGGACAAGTGGCGTGCAGTAACCAAAGAAAGAGCACATGTGAGTATCCCTTCTCTTAATCATACAATCGCCTTACACATAGTATTTTATGTCATATTACATATGTGCACGATTACGGAGTATGTGTACTTCACTTCAGCGCTCTTTTACCGTATCCGAGCAGTCAATGCTTCTTCTGGCTCCAGAACCAGTGTGCTGACAATACCAGACCGCACGGCATTTGGGGGATTGGCGGTCTTGCGCTTTCGCTTTGCAGCATTTTTTTTTCTTCATTTCTTATTGCCGCGACAAGCTCCAGCCCCCACCCAGCCTGCCGTCGCTCCTTCCCTCTCAGTTTGTCCCCTTCCGGTTTCTGTAAACCATTCGGGTCGTTCTTTCCCATTGCGTGTCAGTTGCCCAGCGCAGTACCTGACCGCGACAGGGAAACAATAAACAAAGCGACGACTGCCCCTCGCGCCTTCTATCCCGCCTCTCTATCCTACTTCACTGTGCTAGCAAGAAAGGACACAGCGCAGTGCGAGTAGGTATCTTACTTGGTAGTGGGTGATAACACGAGAGACGAGATAGGCAGGCACTGGATTTACAGGCGCAGAAGTACAGGTAGCCACGGCAAGCCAACAGACTCGCAGTACCCGGCCTATACCCCGTAGAAAACCCACACCGCGGGCTTGGGGGAATGTACACATACAGCACTCGTATGGCAGCTCGGGCAGTCTTCAGAGATCCAGACATTCTCCGCACCTAGTGCAATAAATCCACATGCTGCAAAACCTAAGCTACACGCCCCCCCCCTCCTGCCCTCTTGCAATCTCCACCCCTCTTGCGCAAACAAAAAAAATAAAAGGGAAAAACGAGAGCCCAAAAATTCATCGCTGGGATTTTCTGCGGACATTTCGGGCCGGTCGCTGCGCGCAACCTTGCTTTCACCTTTTGCACACAATTGTTCGTACCGCGGTCAAGCTCAAATACACACTCACGGCCACCACCTTTGCTGCCATGCTCGCAGATCCGCAACTCTTCCTCTTTGACCTGACTCGCTCTTTTCCCTCATCTTCTTTTGTTTTCTTTGATTTCGTCTGTCTTGCTCGCCGACTCCACAAAAGGCTATCGGAAAAAGACACACCGTGGTGATCGAGAACGAAAGCGCAAACGACGAAAGAAGAAAGGCACGCTTTTGCTTTCTCAGATCCGTTCGCGCACGCCCTCCTCCGCCAACTACTCTTGCTAGCTCGTCCAGTCTTTGACGCTGCCTCCGCTCCGCTTCGCTCGCTCACCAACGCCTGCAAACACACACATCATAGACGCACACCACGCGCTACTTCTCGCACTACTGAGGACGCAGAGCACGTTCAAGAACACCCCCCATCATCGCTTTCGACGCCAACTGATCTGGGCTACGGTACAGATACAACCGTGACTAGCGAATCCCAAGTTGTGGCGACCTCGACCTACTGCGTCCTGCCCTGAGACCTTACTTATTGGCGTTCGCTGCTGCCGCCGCTGTTTTGCTGCTACCTCCCCTTTGAGCCATAGTGTGGTGATCGCGGTCGAGGCTTTCTCAAAACACAACCCCCCCTCTCTTCTTCAACTTGCTTTTTCTTCTTTTTTGTTTCTTTCATCTTTCTCCTGTGTTTCTTGTTCTTTGTCTCACAGATCATCGAGTTGCTCTCCAAGACCAATTCGTAATTGTTCGCTCGTTTCTTTTTCTTATTTCTCATTCCATCTATATTCAAGAGACCTCGCCTCCCCCCGTCCATCCAGATCTCTTTTTATTATCCCCTCCTCCTCCGTCACATCTCGCGCGCCGCCCTTCTCCGCCCTCCTCATCCTCACTTCTCGACACCCGCGATATAACTCTATGGACCGCAGTGCGCCTGAGTACTCGCAGACAGGTTTGCCTTCGCCCTATCCAAGTCACTCCGGGGACACACGTTCTGAAGCGTCATCATTAGATCACGCGTCTGCTGCATACGTGACCCAGCAAGAAGTGCGCCAAGCAACTACTCGACCGCCGCGACTCCCACGTCCGAGTACGGTGTCTACCCACCCTCTGCCCGGTCCGGTTCCTTCCCCGAGCACATCCAACAACGTCCCTACCACCCGTCTCCCAACCACAGTGGTTCCGGAGCAGGTTATGGCGCAAACACCGTCAAGTCCGTCTCTCTCCCTCCAGGCGCCTCCGCAGCAGCAGCAGCAGCAAGATGAGCTGCAGCTGCTGCAGCCGCAGGAATCCCCGCCGAGCCCTACCCTACAAATCCCCATGGCGAGGTCTGACAATGATGTACCGATAGATCCGTCCATTGCGGCCCAGAGCCCAACCACCTATGCGCCCCATGGACAATACTCTCCATATGCGCCGGCCTCAGGTGATATGCAGCAGCACGGCTACCCTCATAGCAGCAGTTTGTACGCCCAGCCGCGTCCCGACTGGGCCGGCTACGGCGGTCAGCCGACGCCTATCACTCCCGGCCACCACGTTTTCCCCCAGGCACCGAACTCGGCACCTCCTCAGCCGCGCCCAACCCAGGTAAGATTCGGTCTTTCGCCGCGGCATTGGTGCTCGTTCATGGCGCATTCGGTTCCTGGCGTGCCCGCTAGTAGCAGCGGCAGCAGCATAAGCAAAAGCGGTTGAAAAGAAGTTGGCACCAAAGAAACCCGTGCTTGCGCTGCTAGCTAGCGAGGAAGACTACGCCAGATGGCCAACATGCGCCGCGCGCGCCATCAATGTTTGCGCAAATGTGTGACAAGCTGGTCATTTGTTCGTTGTCGACTAACGGCGATTTTTTGATAGGTCTACTCGTTTGTTCCCATCCCTGGTGCTCAGCAACACAAGCGCCCCAGACGTCGCTACGAGGAAATTGAGCGCATGTACAAGTGTGGTTGGAACGGCTGCGAAAAGGCTTACGGCACACTCAACCACCTGAACGCTCACGTCACGATGCAGTCCCACGGTCAGAAGCGCACTCCTGAAGGTAATTACATCTCCTATCAGCCGCCAATAGTCGTCGCCACTTGGCCCTCAGTCTTGGTTTCGAATTTTTGTCGCCTTTATTGGCAGTCGCGTGGCGTTGGCGGTTTGCAGCGGCTTGGGATCCCTCATTGTGCGGTCACGGTGCAAACTGGTTGGCAAACCGCAATTTTTTTTTGCGTAACCAAACAAAACCAATCTGCATGCGTGTGCTGCTTTTGTTCCATCCCATGTCGTGATCCAGCTAGCGTCTATGGACTCGCATGTCGCATATTAGCCGGCGGACGAACCACAACACTGGGGCGAGGCTAAGGACAGACAAGGCCAACCAGATTGCTGGGTTGAGCCACTGGCCTGAAATAAATTAACTTCCAAAGGATTCGGCAGCTAACCAATATTTCCTTTAACAGAGTTCAAAGAGATTCGCAAGGAATGGAAGGCACGCAAGAAGGAGGAAGAGGCCCAACGTAAGGCAGAGGATGAGCGCCAGCGCCAGGCGGCGGCCGCTGCCGCCGCCGCCGGTGGCCCTGCTGGTGGCGATCCTAGCGGCCAGCCCGGTGATGGTCAGGGTGCATCTTCATACGCTGGCAGCCGCCAGCTTCCTCCCTGGGCTACCAGCCGAACTCATACCCTGCCCCGCCTGCATCGGGCGTCGCAGCCTCGTCGATTCCTGCCGACTACAACAACAACTACATGCACCAGAACTACCCGCCGCAGTCGCCCTACGGTCCTCCGTCTAACCAACAGAACATGTACGGCCCGCGTTAAAACGGTGGTTCTTCTTGTCATGAACTTCTTTACACTGGGTGTGGTGTCCAACGGCCTCCATCCCACCAACGCATTTTTTACAACGCGTTTTATAAAAACAACAGACTGAAAAAAGAACAAAAAAACTCGAAAACTCGAAAAACCGGGGCCGGTTTCAACCACCCATATATATCATTTCTGCACATTCGACAACTCGCCTGGCAGATATTTCAACATCTGCATGTGGCATCGTCTATATTCCCCCGTTTCACATCCGCCGCTCCGCATTGAACGCTAAGCACGGAGCGCTGTCTAAGGGGATGGATGCATTGATGATGTCATCTGTCTATCCGCTCGGGCATACGCAATTCGTGAATTGGCCGAAATATGGCTCGCGAGCGGATTTTTCCGGTTCTGGGGAGATTTTTGGGGAGCCCGAGGGTCGGGCTCATCGGTGGCATTCTCTCTTTTCTGCTTCGACTTTGTTTAACGCGCGTTTATGATTTTATGCTTTGCAAGACACATTCCACCTCTGCCAGGGTTTCTCAGATTGTTTCCCTGTCTATTCCTCCAATCCGGTGTCGCTTCTGTTTGGTCCATTAATTGTTGTCTTCATGTTTCGACTCTTACTTCCCTCCTTGTACATGATCTCTCAAGTCTCTGGGCGGCCTTCTCAAGTTCCCTCAATTCGGTGGGACGACTGGTGGTGTTTTTGGTTGGTGAGGGAAGACTTGGTTTTTTTTGTACATTTTTTTTTGTTGTTCTTGTATTGTTCTAGTTTCCTTGTTTTGTCACAACACCAATTCTTGTCGGGGGCACTCTGTCCATATATCTTGCATCAGCATTGGGGAGGAGTCTGATTGGTTTTCAGATTTGGAGTTGGAACATTATTTGATTTGCTTGTCCATGGAACACTGTGTCTTGCGCTTCATTTTTTTTCAATGTTCCATGTCCTGGCATTCTGGCATCCTAATCATCCTACATCCGCCTCTCGAAATTGTCTGCTGCAACCAGGGGGAAATATCATCATGATATTATCTTTGGCTAGCGGAAGAGGGTAAAACCCTTGGTTGGTTTTAGTTTTTGCTGGCACTACACCTTCTGTCCCCCCCCCCCCCCCCCCCCCACCTTTATTCTTTTTCTGTTCTTCTCGTTGCACTTTTCTTTAGAAGTTCCGCCGGCCGTGTTGCAATTGCCGGTCGAGCAAACATACATTGTTGCCGCCCACGCGGTGTAGTATGTAGGCAATGAAAAGCAAAAGAATATTTAAAAACGCCTATAGCATGTCAGTATGTGAAACATGTTTAGAGGAAGGTGGGCATGAATAGTTGAATAATGAACGACGCACATGCACAAATTCATAAAATACACCCCAAATACACCCCAAAGACACGAAGCCAAAAAAAAAATTGCAGAAAGAAATCCCAGGTGGTTACCGCCCGCTTGCTCTCGACGCACTTGCGCGCCCCTCCTCGTTGCATTTTGGGCTCGTTTTCCCAAACAGTCGAAAGGTGTGGTAGCACAAAAGCAGGGATGTGAAGATCCCTTTTAAAAAGCGTCTAAGTTCCATGCGGCGCATGTTCATAATACGTTCTACCTTGCTAAAAAAGGGTCAGACCGACCGAGCGGCCACTACGCCCCGGGCCTCTGGTTTGGGATGTGTCCTAGCAAGGTTTAGTCTAGATCTCATCCAGACTTTGTGGTCTTGTCAAATCGTGGCGGGTTGGAATGTAGTTATGATGTAATTCCTGCGAGACAAAAAGGGATACAACACACCCATCGTACTTGCCCCCCTCTACAGGGCAATACAAGCTACGGCGGCAGGTACTTACCGGGGAGTCGAGTTTTGGAGGGGCAACCCCTCAAGACACCCTGAATCGGTAAGATTGATAAGTTTGGCAGGTGCGACTGGATCTAGCCCATTGAGATCGGACGGGGGTGTATAAAGAAAACAAAACAAATGCCATTGTGACTACTTATATGCAAGTAAATAGGGTGATAAGTTATTTTGGCACAGGATGTATTGATCAAAGAGCAACCCACGTTGTCGCCGCGTATCCGTATTTGAATTTAAATAAACTCTGCAAGTACGACTCAAATGGCAAATGTTGATTTTGTTTACTAACTTCGTATTGACTTATATGGAGTAAGTCGAAATACCTGCTGCTATTTTGGCAATAAACAAAAGCGAGGCCCGGTAGGGAAGGTGAAAGGTTCGAAAAGCAAACCAACACCAGCACCAACGCCAACGCCTATGCTTGCAAGGTGCGCGGCAACCATCAAGTTGGCGTTGTGTGGGGGAGGAGCCGGGACACAACACGCTTTCTCTAGTTTTTAGAACCATCTCACTATTATGACGGACAGGTGATGGGCAATGCTAAAAAGTGCAGGTGTATCCTTAGGCGTACACGGTAAGAGACGGCGTCAAGGGCGTGGTGAAGAAAAACACACCCTTCTAAATTAGCCTACCAAGAGTTGGCCCCCAAAAAAACCGGGCTTGCCCGCTAAAGACATCCCCTGTAAAAGGCCCCAAAACCGAATGAAAAAAAAAAAAGCACGCCGGCGTTGTGTTGCATGCAGTAAGATCTAGCTGAAGATACCCAGAAAAATTCACCCGTAGCGTGGCTCGTGGCAGGCCCAAACGCGCGCGCGCACCTGCGCGCGGCGCTAGCTGGACCGGTGTAGGGGTGGAATTGGGAGGGTGGCCTAGCCGGCTTGCAGCACACACTACTCTCTGGTACATAGTAGTGGGATACCACTGAGCCACTGTATTTTGCTTGGACTGACCCTAAAAATAAAAAAAGACAAAACAAACCGTGCTGTCACTTGTCTCGCCTGCGGGCTGTAGCGCACTATCGTTTCTTTTGCTAGCGCTGCAACGATCCGCGACCCAACCAGGCGGCCACCGGGCTGCAACTCTGGCACCGGCCATCTGTCTCTCTGAGCTGAAAGAGCCAGGGGGAGGGGCGTCTGGGTCGACACTCCTTGTTACGTTTTGTACATACCCTCATGCCGGAGCCTAAACACTGGTCTCATAATTACGCTCCATCCTGCATGACTGGCGTTTGCTGCTCAGCCGTGCCCGTCAAGCGTGGACGTGCGGCCGCTTGTTTGGTTTTTGGCGATCCCTCCCGTTCGCCATCCATCGACTACTTGTTTTTTTTTTTTGATCAAAATAAACTAATGCAAGCGCGGCACACAGTAGTACTGTGTGTGCAAGCCCATGTATCTTGGACGGGCTATGTTTTGAATCTGCGATTAGTTTGTGAATATGAAGCACTGGTTCGTCCGCGTCTCGTACATATTTGCGATGTGCATGTAGCCCAACTTTTATGTGGCGGCGATTCCTCATAAAATAGATGACTGTCCGTCATTTCATGTATTATCGAAGCACACGATAATTCAAATGTAAATTCGAATAACAGCAAAACACACAACAATCTGCGGCACAGTAAGTTCCGGGCACGAGGTAGTTTACAAAATCCTTGTGTCTCTCATAGCCCGTGTGGTTGAGAGTTTTGTTGGCTGCGTTTTATGGCCTTTTGTGCCTGCCTACACCTGTGCTTCACATCCATATTGATATTACTTCGTATATTCATTTCCCCAACAAACGTCATTCAAGACATCTTATCCAGTGCGGGGAACTGCCCTATATTTTTTTTATATCTCTATCCCTTCAGGGTTTATTTCTATTTTCATCACAAGTCTCCGGCTTTCCCACGCGATCCTTAGCTGGCCTTGCACATCACAAACTTCACATTTTCACAATACACCCTTATTAGTGTGGGTGTGGGCGCCAAAAAAGGGGGTGCGTGAGACGAGAAGGCCAGCCCAATACGAATTCCCGGATTTCTGTTCACAGTATCTGTGGCGTCAGAATCATTTTATTGTAGGACATAGCATCGTCATCAAGACCGCGATGTCTCACGGCCTTAGGCTTCCGAGTCTAAAGATGCTGCCGCAAAAAAAGTGTGTAAACTGTTTCTTGACGCAGTTCTTATTTTCGTTCTTATTTTTACTCTTGGAAGCCATGAACGCTGGTTTTTATCGTTCTTCTTTTCAGTGGCAACAATTGACAATTGAAAAGACTAATCTTTGTTAAGGGTCGAAAAGGTGTATCTTACAAATTATGTGCCAAGCGCGGGGCGGTTATTGTAATTAATGAATAATAGTATGAGAGAGAATACATGCTTTGATAAATAATAAGACTTGGAAATTGATTATATCGTGATAAGATTTTCGTTTTATCGCTTAAATGGCTTGAGAGAATTAATGAATTGAAACATTTCGCCGTCGTGGTTGCCTTTATTTTGATGCGCCCTGTTTGTTTGCAGCTAAACTAGGCACCTTACGTCATCACCAAATTTGCATCGCAAGCCTTTTCGACCTTACGGCAGGAACGAACACCAAAGAGCAGAGTTAGGCCCAAAAGCGGCAGCAAACAAAAAGGCACGACTCTTTTCATTCTTTACCCATTACTTTGACTACAAAATGTCCAAGGCATCCAAATTTGCATTCTTTTCTCGCTTTTGCAGCAAAATTCTGTAATCAGTGGACCTACTTATCTCATTCCCATCGATATTTTCTTGGCTTGTTCGCCTCATCTCATCAGCCTTGCAACCTACCGCAGATCGACACAGTCTCAAGGTCCAACACCTTGAAAGACACTAATTTATACTCCCAACGATTTCAACATGACGCCCATCATGGCGGACAGTCAGTCTGTAACGCCTGACCCCTCTGTGGGTGATTCTGCTGTCGACCTCACGAACCCCGCCGTCACCAGAGAAGGCAGCGTCCGGAGCACAAACACGGCGGGCAGCAACAGCCCCACCACATTCAACAAAAACCAGCCTCTGGCCAAGTCCAACTCGGTCCTCTCGCACAAGTCCATCCCATTCACGGGTGCCTACCCCATCGGCACCTCAAAGTTGTCCAGGCAGCAGAGTCCATCGCCGAAGGCAGCGAGAGCAGCACACCTGCGAGCAGCATACCTGCGAGCGACAATGCCGGCACAACAACCACAACAACAAGAGGCAGCACGAAGACATCTGGAAGCTCCACCATGTCGTCCGGAGCTTCGCCACAACCTCCGCCCAAGGGTGACATCTTTGTCCTTCTAAGCATCCCGTTTGAATCCCAAGTGGGATGCGACGTTATGGCGCTGACGGTCAAGAAGACGGCAAACACGCAAACTCAGACGGCCGGGGATGGCGATGTAAGCAACAGTGCATTACTCGGCTTCCGTGATCTGCCACCCGGCGCTCACTTTGTCTGGCTGTCGTCGCCAGGAGCCATGTCCCGACAAGGATACTGGTTTGTGACGCAGCCAGAGCCATACAGCGCTGTCCGCGTTAAGCAGTGGGACCGGTTCAATGAGGTGCTTGGTGAGTGTGCTAGCCAGTACGAAGCCCGGTCCCTGGCCGACGACATTACGACAGTCTATCCAGGCTGGTGGCCTACAACAGTGATGGCCATAGTGCGACATTTTCCTCCGGACAGTCTTCAACCGCATCTGCATCTGCTCGCCGGCCATACCTGGGTCCACCTCCACGGGAATCCGAGACGGCGGTGCCGGAAGCTGGCATCTGGGCGGGCCTCACGTCTTGCATCTCCGAGTCGGTCCTCGCACGCATTACAGGTCAAAAGACATCTGCCACGACGGGTACCAAGAAGCCGTCTACTGCAGTGGCGGCGGCAGCAACAGCAGGCGCAACGACTGCGGCGACACATACAGAGTGGATAGTATCGACGACCGACACGGCAAAGGGCGAGATTTCCATGCCCAAAGCAGCAGCGACAAGCCAGCTATGGGCAGGATTCGCCGAGTTTACATTCTTGTTCGCCAAGGACGACCTCGACCCCTATCAGCTTATTGCATCTCGTGACAAGAACAAGTCAAGCAACAACGGGCAGGCTGCCTCGTCCTCGGTTCTTCAGAACGGCAACCACGACACGTCAACAAACAAGACGGGGTCGTCTGACACGACGGACCAGATCATTGCTTTGCTCGACCACTTTTCATCTACCAATGATCTTGGCGACAATGACTTGATTGGAGAGCTCCAGTTTGCTTTCCTCACAGGTACGCTCTTGAGCAACCTGTCTTGCTTGGAGCAGTGGTGGCACCTTGTCCTCAAGATTTTCTTGCGTGCTCGGGGTCTTGTCTCTCGTCGCCCGGCTCTCTGCCGCTTGTTCATACAGACCCTGCACTGCCAGTTCTTGTACCTCGAGCGTCACGTTTCTGGTGGTTTCCTTGGCCACACGTCGGCTACCACTTCTGCCAACGGTGCGAACGGTGCGAACGGTGCCTCCACCACCACAGCTGGCACGGACGCTGATGCTGGCGGCACTGGCATCTTTGAGGCCAAGCCACAGGGCGCTGCTCGCTTGCAGGCTTCATTGACAGACTTCAAGCGGCACCTGAACGAGACGCTCCTGGGTCTGGGCAACGCTGCATCGCCTGAAGGCGCAGCAGTTGGCGAGGCTTTTGCTAACCTTGAGGCGGCCTTGTGGAAGTACGGATGGGACCTTCGCAGCGACTATGGTGCAGGAAACAGCGGTGACAACAGCAATGAGATTGATGACAACCGTGGTGGCCGCTTTGGCGATCCGGCCGACAACGATGATGCCGACGGCGAGATGGACTATTATGAGGAGGCGATCAACCGCACGACTCGCCCCGGCCAGAAATCTAGCCGCAAACATCATTCAGGTCTATCTGATACCGACTCAGACTCAGACCAGCCCGTCCTGGTTGATCTTGACGAGGATGGCAGAGAAGTTGGTCTTCTGTCATGGGATTAAGTGGTAATTTGGGGAGGACTGGGCGGTTATGTGAGGGACAATATACACGATCACGATGTTGGGACTTATTTTGATTTTCAGTTTGCATCTGGCGTTGGAAACAAGGAAATATTTGCATACACGACTTAAAATAGAATGATACGTTTGGCATGAAAGCACTTGAAGAGTCGGTATACACGGGAGTGAATAGATGGTGCATCTGTGCAATGATCCAAGACACATGGTTGATCTTTAGTTTACACTTGAATTCTTACTTCGCTTTGATTTGGATGTGTCCATATAGTTTTAGACTTTTAAAGTTTTTTCTATTTTTCCCTATTCCCGGGCCAATGCTTGTGAATAAATACACCTCCCATCAGCCTGGAAAACGACGGCATAACGACGCAGTTGGTTTTTTAAGTGTGAAAAAAAAGCGAAAAGATACAAAAAGGATGGCGGCGACCGATCCTCCTGCGACAGGCCGCCTTTCCGAGAACTCCAGGTCAACAAGTAGTTTAAAATAAAAAAAGCCACGTAGTACATGCTACTACAGCAGCCTTGTAAAACGCTTTTTCCATCCTGATCCTGTCCGTGCCCATGCGTCGATGATGGTGATGCTCGCAATGGCTGCTGGCACTGCCGTTGTTTTGGGTTCGAGCCAGCAGCATCCAGGGCACCACCAACAGCCAGCCGTCTCCCTGGCGTTCTGTTTTTCTTCTCTTCGACGTGCAACAACGCTCTTCTTGCCCCGAATACCCTTCCGTCGATACCGCGTTTAACGGTACGACTTCTGGTAACGGGCACGGGCACCCGGACCGCCGAACTTCTTGGGCTCGCAGCGACGGTTGTCGGCAACGAGGAGGGTACGGTCGTCTGATAGGAGGGGACAGTTAGTATCGTGTTTTCTATGTAGTATCCTGCGATTCTTTTCTCGAAAGTGGGATGCAACTTACAGGCAACAAGGGCCTGCTTCAGCTGAGCCTTGGAGTGCTCATCCTTGTACTGTTGGTTCAGTTAGCAAAACATGTTCTGTAGTTCGGACGTCGGACAGGTTGAGTCGGCGTATGGCGGAAATATCGATGGATCGTAAACGTACACGCTGGTAGAAAGCGATCAGGCTCTTGGAGATAGCTTGCCGAATGGCGTAGATCTGCGAAGTGTGACCACCGCCGGTGACGCGGACACGGATCTATTTTGCATGTTAGCATGCCTGTCGGCTGGTTCCAATGCGAGGTAGACGGGTGGGATTGTTGTCCCAGAGGCAGGTGAAACTTACGTCGAGGCCGGCAAACTTGTCAAGACCGACAACCAGGACCTGTATCGAAAAAAATCGTTTAGTGTTCGTCCTCGAAGCAAAATTTCCTTCCACGAGAGTCCTGTGGAAGCACAGCATTCGCCTCTCCTCATGCAGGCGTCTCGTGATCGATTCAAGGATTGGATTCAACGTACGGGCTCGTAGAGCTTGGCGCGGAGGGTCTCGGGCTGGACGACTATGGCGGTTGTTAGTTTCGAATGTTCGAGGGAAAATATAGATTGTCGTCGGTTTCGATGTTCTGAAAAATCATGACGAGGGAATAAGGGAGTCGTACGAGAAAGGGGGCGGCCGTTGACCTTGATCTATATGGCAAGCAGGTTAGAAGACCAATTCTTGGGAATCTTCAAATGTCGTTTCGTGGTCTCGATATCGCGAGATGGGAAAGAAGAAAACTCACCAGGCCCTGGCCAGCCTCGCAGCGAGCGACAGCAGTCGCGGTTTTCTGTTGACCAAAAGTTAACAATCCTGTTCTTCCTTCGTTTCGAGATGTCGTTCGTCCACCATCCGCATCTCCAAATCCATCGGCCGGCCGGTCCCTTATTCGCGAGACGAGTTCGAGAGTTCCGTCGGCCGTTGGAAAGGGAAATGCGAATGATTTGTCGGGGAGCATTAACATGCCTTCTTGCCGAAGCAGATCGTCCGTTGCTTTGTCGCCATTTTTGCGGTTGTGTTGTGAGGTTGGTGATCGAGAAGGTCGTCGAGAGAGGGCGGATTGAATTCTCTTGCAAAAGATTTCGAATGGGCAGGTCTGCAAGGGGAAAAGGTGGAATAAAAAAAGTCGGGCGGCACAACTTTCTTCAGACTTAGGGTTTGTGGGATATTTTCAGCGCTAAGCCTAGTGTGGCATGCTTTGAGGTCATGTGATTGTACTAGAGAGTGAAAAATTTCCAAGTCGACGCGATTTTCTCTAAAGCCATTCTGCCATCTCTCTTGTATCTGCACGTGACTGATAAGGCAACGTTGACATAAGCAGACCCCACCATAGATCGAGCAATAGGTACCCACTTATTGCTCCCACCTAGCACATGGCTATCAATGATTGACATCCATCTTCTTGCTCTTATCAACAGGGCCAAGGCTGCCGTCAGTTGCGTGCCTCACAAAGCAACTACACCACAAGGACTGCTATATAGCTCATATCCCTTCGCGTGTCAACACAATGTCGCGAAAGGGTGTTGGCCTGGCGGCTTTTGATCGATCCCGGATCACATCGGCTCAATATGCATCTCACGGTTCCAACCTTCGGTCCACGAATGCGCAGGCGCTTGAGACACAGCTCGCCGTCTTCCGTTCCGTACTCCAGCAGTTTGCCCAGACACATGGCAAGGACATTCGGTCGAATCCCACATTTCGCGCACAGTTTGCTCGTATGTGTACGGCAATAGGTATCGATCCACTGGCTAGTAGCAACAGTGCCTCGGGCGGATCAATATGGGCTCAGCTTCTCGGCCGGACAGTGAATGATTTTTACTACGAACTTGCTGTCCGAGTGGTGGAAGTGTGTGCAGCCACAAGGGCTGAGAATGGCGGTCTCATTGAAGTCCGCAAAGTGAGAGACCGTCTTGCTCTCAAGCGCATGGAAGGAGCACCGGAAGTTACAGAGTGAGCACCCACATAGCTGGGAGCCTCTTCCCTCGTCGAAGCGGTTGGCACAATCACTAACATACTTTCACCAGGGATGATATTCTTCGCGCAGTAGGCACCCTTGAGCCACTAGGCTCGTCCTACTCTGTTATTAAAGTCGGCAGCAAGCCGTACATTCGATCGGTGCCAAAGGAGCTCAACACGGACCAAAGCGCCGTCCTCGAAGCTGTCCAGATGCTCGGCTACGTCAGTGTCTCCATGCTCATGGTCAACCTGAAATGGGCTCGTGCTCGTGCGCAAACGGCCATTGACGATCTTGTTGGTGAGAGCATGCTGTGGGTGGACAAGCAGGCGGCTGAGTGGGAGTACTGGAGTCCTGGCTTCATGCTTGAGGGTCACGACGCTATCCTTGATGTGTGAATGTGTGGGATGAATTGACCTGAACCTACCAACCACACCATCCCAACAAAGACCGCTTAGATATTGTCTCGACCAGCGCCCGCAAGGCCCTTCAGAAGGCTATTCATTTCGGGCATGCAGACAATCATCGACACGGTATGTGATAGCTGCAGCGGGTAGCCCTAAACCGTGGGAATTCGCGCCGCGCCGCGCCCCAGCCCTGACTGGGATAGGTCGAGCTATAAAGTCTCGTTAGGCATTTGTGTTGATACCCGGCCGATAGAAACCGACTGAACGTCAAGTTCCCGGTAGATAGAGCACTCAATGTTGTTATGATTCTAAACCCTTATATGATTTAAAACTATCTTGATTTTTATTTCTCTACCAAGGGTTTGCGTTTATACATTTGAAAGGAGAAAAAGGAAATGAGCCGTAAAAAGCAAAACGAGATACTGGGATACAAACGTCAACCCAAAGACTGAGATAAAACACCTTCCATAGTAGAATAGGATAAATAAACAAAAATAAGCTGATAACATATCCAAAAAAATCCTTCCCTTACACATACAACCCTCAAGTCCGACCTTTGATGGTTAAATAAGATAAACATATACACAAACGGTGCGTGGGAGAGCATGCCCATCTTGCTGAAAATTACTGGATTATTGCAATCTCTCCCCAGGCCCAATGTCCAAGGTCATCGAGCCAGTGCTTTCGTGTCTTGTCGTGGTGCCTAGTACGGGGGGTTCTGGCCGCCCATTGCGGGAGGCGGCGGGTAGTCATCGACGCGGCCACCGGGAGGGCCAGGGCGGCCGGAGCCGTCACCGAAGTGCTTCTTGCGCAGAGCTGCAAGACGTCTCTTCTTGGTGACGGTGTTGATGTAGGTGCCGATGATAAAGGACACCAGGTTGAAGAAGGGCACCCAGGCGTTCTCGGGCAGGAACTTCTGGGCAAAGGCCAGGCAGATGGGGCTGGTGATCCAGGACACGCGCATGACCTTCCAGAAGCCGACGCGCACGGTGGCGCGGACCTGGTGGTATGTGCGGGCACCGGCAATCAGGGCCATGGCCGTCAGGTAGACGGTGTTCTGGATGGGGGCAACCTGTTCAGATGTATTAGTATGGTGACCAATTGCGTACGTGTCGTACGTCTCCTATGGGGTAAAGGCTTGTCCGCTACTTACAATCAGGTTGCTCACGAGGATCTGCATGATCTTGGCCTTCAGGCTGGTACGGCCCTTGAAGGTCTTCTGCAGGATCCAGATGAGGAAGTGGCCCAGGGGAGCGCTCACGAGGGCGCCGTAGGCAGCCATCTTGGGCACACGCGAGGTGAAGTAGTTTCCATGCTTGTTGCGGTCCTTAGCCAGCCACGAAGCAAGAAACTCCTGGGTACCAGCGAGCGTGCCCGCCGTGAGCATCTTTGTGCGCAGAGGGTTCTCCTCCAGCTGCTTGATGTAGGCAGCAAGGTAACCCTTGGTGCCGGCATTTTGGCGGCCGCCGGTCAGCGCAGTGCCGACAACCTCAGCGATGGGGTGGTGGCCGCTGGTGCCGGGAATCGGGGGACCGGCAATAGCGCGCTCGGCGGTGCGAATGGGGTGCAGCAGCTTCTGGGTGGTCGACGGGTGCGGCGGCTGGAACTGGGCAGCACCTTGCTGGAACTGCGAAGTGCCCTGCTGCTGGAACTGAGAAGCGCCCTGCTGGAAGGCGGCAGCGCCTTGCTGCTGGAATGTGTCCCGCTCGATCTTGAACGACATGGTGGGCGGCGAGTTGCTAAATCGGCATCTGAGGGAGGTAGAAGTCTAGACCTGGTTCGTTGAACGTTTGTCAGTTGTCGAGAATCGAAGACAAGGCTGGGGATGATGGATCGGGACGAGGAATGCGGAGATGACGGGGAAGGGACGAAAAAAGAAATCGCAAAGAGAGGAGCAGGAATGCGGGTATGAGATGCAGTGGATGTGTTGGCCAATTTAAAGTGAGGTATGCAGCCAATGGCTTTGTTTATTTCTGGATGGGCCGAGGTCCGTCAGGAGAGAAAACAGACAACAAAACAACGGTAGTGTAGCGATGATCTCGACGATGCCCGATAATCAGACATCTGAGAATCAAAATGCAAGATGAGCGCAAAAAGTGAGGGCATCGAGGGGCGTAACTTACAGAGGGCGACGGCAATATGCGATGATGAAGAAACTGGACGCCGTGGGCGGCCGGAGTGGGAGGAGCGTGGGAGCGGGCGAGTTTTGTTTGTGTTGTGAAATTGTGTCGCGCTGAGAAAGCCGGGCGCCCGGGAGACGAGAGGAAGGGGCGACCAGGTGGGTAATTAGGTCGGAAAGGGGAAAGCAGAGTTGGCTGGTGGTGAGAGGGGGAAGGAGGAGTGGGGACTTGGGACGCGGAGAGAGAGGAGGTGCTGGTGTTTTGGTGGTCGGAGAGGCTGGAACGGGGACGCTGGGCGCTGGTGCATCAACAAAAGCTGGGCTGGGCCAGGGCCTTTTTTGGCTATTGGTGGGGCGTGCTCTGCCTTGTTATTGGCTGGGCTGGGAGCAACCCCTGTAGTCCAACCTGCTGTGGCCGGTTTGGCCTCGATGCGTGTGTGGCCCAGTTGGCCCTTTCTCACCTTTTGGCGCTGCACCATTGCAGCTGGAACCTGCGCGCAATATCGCGCCAGCATGCACTAAGACCCCCCGTTAAAAGGCATGTAAACAAACCAACAAGAGGCTCAATCGTAGCTTGACAACGCATCGCGCAGAAGCACTCAATTAACCATGGCAGGGCCGCTCCTTCTCTTTCTTTGCTTTTTCACCTGCGGGTATTTTCTTTCTTGCTCTTTCTCTCGAAACGTTGTACACACATTGTTATGTCTTACTTCTCCCGATTTCAGGCCTGTTTCTCCCCCTGGACAGGTTTTTTCACCTGTCTTGATGTCGCTGAGAAGTTAGAACAGGCTGCAACGCTGTTGCAGCACGACGTCTGGAGTCGCACCCAGGCGCCGCTAGTGCTAATAAAAGCGATCCGAATCGCCTTTTGCCTCGGTATCACGATGTTTTGTCTCGTGGCAGAGGCATGGTCAAAGCCATAAGTCATATTTCCACGTGGGTAGACACGTGACTGGCAAGAAATCGGATTGTTTTCATCTACCTCTATGTTTTGATTTTTATGTTTGTGTTTTCATCCTCGTGAACCCTCTTAACTTAATCCTTTCCCCTCTTTTCAACTCTTTCTTAGATCTCCTATTTACAGCACCATCTTGGCTCACTTTCACGAGCATTGACACCGACATAGGCCCAGATACATATGTGTTCACACGACTGGATCGTTTGTAATTTTGACATTCGAAATGCAGAATTGCATTTGCTGAACAAGAATTCGCCCGGCAGAGATATGTAAGATATATACCCGCTCTATTCGTCTTTCGTCTCTCGTCTCTCGTTGGTGGCCGTCACTCCTCGAGGGAAAACGTATCACACCGCCATTTACATCCGCATGCGCCGCATCTCTTCCAGCGACCAGTACTTGCGCATGTTCTCAGCACCGAGCGCCGCAACCTCCTCATTAAGATGCTGCCAGAGCACCTTGCCCCACGAGTCCATTTGCGCCTTGAGCGCTGTCATCTCCAGCTCCGTCTCGCCGTTGCGGCACCGCCGCACATAGTCCTCGAAGGCGTCCATGCCCTCGTGAATCTCCCGGTGCTGCTGGATCAGTTGGGCGGCCTTGGCGCTGCCCTTGCTGGTGGCCGCACCCGACTTCTTCTTGGTCGGCGGCTGGAAACTCGGGCATGCGCTTGGCGAGCATCGGGAAGACGTACGACTCTTCGATGGAGTGGTGGGTGGTCAGGTAACTGATAAACTGCAGGCCCTCATCGAGGAACTGCCGTATCGACATGCCTGCTGGCCGTTTCCGCTTCTCGCATGCGTCGTAGATCATTGTCCATACCTGGCGGAAATGGTTGTGCTGTATTGTGTCAGGAAAGGCGCAAAATGCATGTGATTGGTACTTTGTGCGTCGTAAGGCATTGCAACTTACAAAGTGGTCCATATGCTCGGCCATCCGGTTGTACTCGCGGAACTGTGCCGGCGTAAGTGGTGGCAGTTTTGGCTCCTCCTCAGCCTTGGCGGCATCTTGTGTTTCGGCATCCGGTGCCACCTCGTCTGTCTTATTTTCCACAGCCTTGCCAACACAAGGCGCCGTCTCCTCAGCACCTGTGCTGGCGGCGACGGCCGGAGATTCCGAGGAAGAGGACATTGTTCTTGTCGTAAAGATGGACACAGGAAGCTGTGCTCTTGAGGTTTGTGGCCGCGGGCCGATGTCGCACGCGGAAAAAAAGGGGTCTACTCGTAAGGGTCTTGTTATGGCGGAAAGTATTCTGTGCCGTTCGTAAACGTATTGCTTGGCGGGTGAAAGCCGTTGCGACAGGTCGGCTCATGGATGCACTCTTTGCGACAGAGGTTTCGAGGAAAGGCGGGAACGGTCGCATAGAGCCGGGAACGAAGATAGGATGGGCAGACGATATACTCTGTATTTTCCAACCTGCAAAACTATGAAGAGAGAAAACTCAAACCCCTCTGCGCTTTTCTACGAGAGGAGCCCATGCACCAGGCTGACTACAGTTTTATCAATATTCTGTTCGGCCGTTTCTCGCACGAAAAAGTTGCCCCAGGGTCGTACCTAAAAGTGAAAAAGGTACCAAACGGCACCAAAAGGGCGCCATGCGGAGACATAAGACGGACTCTGACAAACGTGGATCACTGATTGGTTCCAGCAGTCGATTCCAGTGGGCGTTTGCACGGCGGGACAAGCCTAGACGGAGGGCTGCCTGACAGCCTCCAGCATTCGCCTCAAGGTCGCGGTAGCGCCCATCTCGTTTTTTTGGGGGGGGGGGGGTGGCATTTGATAGGGGGCCATGTGATGTCATGTAGCGGCTGCCCAAATAAAGAAGGCGGAATCGGGCACAGGCCGCCTTTAGCCTAGGATTGGTAAGGGGGGCTCCTGCCAGATAACTTGAGATACATCGGCGATAGCTGTGCAGGAGCTCTCCACCCCACTGCCCCTTGCGCTGCAGCACCTTCCGCATGACTCGACATTGCAGCGTACCCTGCCTGCTCTCTCTTCTGCACGACTGTCCTCGTTACCTCTTTCCCCGCCCTCCCTTCTTCCAGGGTAACTTCTTCCTTCTACAACAACCCTCAACACATCTATACTGCTTGATTGCTTCGACAAACGATGGTGAGTTGAACAAAGCGTTGCACCGTCATCGCGGACTTGCTATGCGCATCCTGGACCGCCTACTAACACTTACCAGCCTTCCGCCAGGACGCCGCTACTTGCCGAAGCGCGGCCCTCGAGCGAGTCTCAACGATCCGACGACCGTGCCGAAGAAGAAGATGCTGCTCTGCATGGAGGAGGACAAGGCGGAGGAGGCAGTGACCAGCGGTCCGTGAGAGGTCCATGGTCGACCCGACTGCGCGAGCTGCTCTTGTTCGCCTGGGCGCTGGTGGCAACAGCCGCAGTCATTATCCTCGCCGCATGGGTTCAACACAGACAGTCCGGTGACACGCCACCTTATTCTAGGGTGCCACCCGGCAAACGAAACCTTATCTTCATGGTCTCCGACGGCATGGGCCCGGCCTCTCTCTCGCTTACTCGCTCGTTCCGTCAGCTTATCGAAGACATCCCCATCAACGACACGCTGGTTCTGGATCAGCACTTCTGGGGCACCAGCCGCACCCGTTCGAGCAACAGCCTGGTGACAGATTCGGCCGCTGGTGCCACTGCATTTGCGTGCGGTCGCAAGTCGTATAACGGCGCCATTAGCACACTTCCCGATTTCACGCCCTGCGGCACCGTCCTCGAGGCTGCGAAGAGAGCTGGCTACCACACCGGCCTTGTTGTCACGACTGACATCACGGATGCTACGCCCGCCTGCTTCGCCAGCCATGTCAACTACCGCACACAGAACGATGAGATTGCCCTGCATGAAATTGGCGAGGGTCCTCTGGGCCATGTTGTTGACCTGATGCTCGGCGGTGGCCGCTGCCACTTTTTGGCCAACTCGTCCTCGGGCAGCTGCCGTCAGGACGACGTCAATGTTGCTGGTATTGCCCAGAAGAACGGCTGGACCTACCTTGACGACCGCGCTGGTTTCGACTCGTTAAAGCTGGGCAAGAACGTCTCGCTGCCGACGCTGGGCCTCTTTGCTCATTACAACGTTCCCTTTGAGCTTGACCGCCGCAACATGGCCGACATCTACCCCAGCTTGAGCGAGATGGCCACGACTGCGATCCGTGCTTTGGAGGAGGCCACCAAGGACAGTGACAAGGGCTTTTTTCCTGATGATTGAGGGCAGCCGCATCGACCACGCGGCTCATGTCAACGACCCGGCCGCTCATGTGCGCGAGGTGCTCGAGTACGACAAAACCTTCCGGCTTGTCCTTGATTTCATCGAGAAGAGCGACGTTGAGGGTGTTGCCGTCTCGACGAGCGACCACGAGACTGGCGGTCTTGCTATTGCCATTCAAGAGCCTGGCCAAGAGCCGGTTTACAACTGGTTCCCGTCGTTCCTAGCCAACGCGAAGGCCTCTTCTGAGCACCTGGCCGTTCTCTTGCGCGCGCATGTCGCTTCTATCGCCGAGGCGGGAGATGTCGCTGCGCAGAGCAAGGAGTCGCTCAAGGACTGGATTAACACCAATCTGATCATTGATCGCCTCGGTATCACTGACACCCTCGATGAGGAACTCGACATGGTCGCAGCGCACACTGAAGACGCGACTACTGTGTTCTCTGCCATCCTGAGCCTGCGCGCCCACGTCGGCTGGAGCACTCACGGACACTCGGCTGTTGATGTCAACATCTACAGTTCTGGCGGTGCAGCAGCCGAGCAGATTCGGGGTAACCACGAAAACACCGATGTCGGCAAGTTCCTGCGGGACTACCTCGGTGTCAGTGTTGATGACATTACTGCGGAGCTCAATGAGAAGATGGTTGCTGGACAGCCTGCTCTCGCTCCGGTGACGGCACAAGGCCTTCCTGTGACCGACTACGAGATGGAAGGCGTGCAGAAGCATTATCTGCCATAGGCGATTTTTTTTTGACTAGCGCTGCCTTTGGCGATAGACACTGATTGTCGTTTGTTGTTTTGAACTGGTTTATTTTTGTGCCTTAAGGGCCTCCGTAATAATGTGTTTCGGGTTTTGATCATCGTATCGTAAATTGCATCATATAGCGTTCTGTATCTTGGGTAGCAATAGCCTCAACTCCAAGGAGTAGAAGAGGACGTTCGAAGCCAACTATCTAGTCCGAGAAGTCGCTCTCGTGGTATTCTTCTGGATGTGCGATATCAATCTTTCCACCAAACGTTTCATGCGCTTGGTTGGACAAGAATTTCTCCTCGTCAGGGTAGATTTGTGATTCTAGTGACTGGTTCATAATGGACAAGCTCAGTCCGCATTTGAACTCGTGCATCTCGCCGACGGTGTTGATGAAATTGAGGAGGCCCTCCACAGTAAAGTTGGTGCTCGCGTTGATACTGATGCTCTTCAGCTTCTGCATCAGCAGGATGGAAGTGAGAATTGCGTCGCCCATGGCCTCACCGTCAAAGCTGAGTTCTTCGAGGTTTGTGAGGGCTACTGCTATCGCATCAAGATCGTTATCTGTGATTGTGGTCTGCATTATGTCGAGAACGCGCAGCTTCTCCAACTTGCACACAGACTTGATGAATTGGGCGTGCTGTGGAGAGGTCGAATCCAGCATGACATCGTTGCTTCGCAGGTAGAACTCCTCGAGTGTTGTCTGCTTGCTGAGCGAGACATAGAATTCGTCGCTGCCGTCAAGCAGATAGAGGTCGAGTGATGTCAGCCGCAGCTTGGGGGCTTTGAGCGCGATCTGGAGCAAAGAGGATGCGCATTCAACATGCCGCAGCCTGAGACTCGTCATGGATGTGCAGGCACTGAGCCACGCGGCGACGTCGGCAAAGGACGCAGGATATATCGACTCCCATTCTGCACCTGTCCCTCGGCTCGCCTCCAGCTCAAGGCTCTCCAGAGACACGCACTCGCGGAGACTGCCGAGATACTCAAAAGCGGCGCTCTGGAGGCCGGACAGCCCCAGTTTCTTGAGAGACGATGAGTGCAGTGACAAAGCAGCGAGAGCCTCCTTACCCATATGGTTCTGACTGCTGACACTGAATACTTCCAAAGAGTTTGAAGGTATAGTCCGGAAGAAGGCTGCTAGGTCCTCGTCCACCGTGGGTCCGTTGCAGTAGAAACACCGGAGCTCTCGAAATTTGGGGGCAGTTATCACGGATCGACTGCGCAACCTTCTCTCCAATCACTGAGCCATCCTGGATATGCAGTGACATGAGCGTCGACAATCGCGATGTCCATTTAGGCAGGACATCCAGCGGTATTGTTTGGCCCTCCAGGTGTGTCAAGGCTACGGCACGGTTGTCACGATCTGCAGCCTCTTTGACAAAGAGTGTCACGGCATCTCCGACTTTGTTAATAATCCCCTGCAGGTCGAGACGTGGCCGTTTCCGTCGCGTGGCCACGTTTGCAGCTGTGCTTGAAACCAGCATCTCATAAGACGCCATATCGCCCTGGAAGAATCGCTGTTGCAAGTCGCTGTTCGGCGCAATGTCGCTCAGCAGCTCCTTGAAGTCGCCAAGTTTTAGGTTCTGCATCCATAGGCAATACGGAAAGGCCGTCTTGCCGCTGCTGGAGAGAATGATGGCTCTCCATAGGATGGCAAGTTTCCGCTTGCCAATAATTGAAGCATCGTCTGCACTGGCAGAAGCAAGCTCGTATATGCTGAGTGAAGTTAGATATGCTTGGTTCTGGTATGATAGTTCCAAAATCAAGTACGATGCAGGCAGGCTGCATGAAGCTTCATATAATCCGATATCGCGGTGCGACAACTTACCTGTATAGATTTGGCAAGGCGAAGTTCGCCATTGTCTTGCTCACTCGTGCGAAATTGTACAATGCATCGAAATCGCGACTAGCGGTCAGCTCTTCGCAGATGAGCCACCAGATATCGAGAGGAAGTGATACGCTCATGGCCATGTTTCGTGTCGCCGCAAGGCGCGACGCGTCGGATGAGAGTCCTTGGTGGGATGCGACAAGCTTTGTTTTGATACTTGGGAGTGCCTGAGAGTGTTTAGGATGATCTCAAGCTGCAGAAGGGTGTGATGGTAGCTACTATCTTGTTTAATAGCTGTAGATGTGTTCGGTGCAGGTCCGAGATTTTGCAAAATGTAAAACTATGTAGATTGAAACCTCTAATACGGCTCTTGCCCAAGATGTGATGTCGAGAACGGCACCGCGGGGAAGGAGAGACGCGAGGGGCGCGGTACTTGTACTTCGTAGTGTTAGACGAGGCAACAACACGCGCAGACGTCATTGGTTAGCGGCTCAAAGGCGCTGGAAGCTCGCAGACTCGCTAGTCTTTAGGCTATCGCGGTCTCCATCCGCGCATTCTTGAGACGTTCCCAATTTTCTCCACCGTGAATTTTTGAATGCGACATCGAATACGGCATATTCACGATTGCATAAAAATTTGGCGTGGACGGAGAAAGGCAGAAGACGAGAAAGCGGCAAACAAGGCGCTCAAATTCGAGAGGAGTACCTCAAAAATATACAACCCTTCTAAAAGACGGCAAATACGTGCCATCTGCTCCTTCCCAATTCACGCGCTTTTGGGCGCGGCTTGCTCTTTCTCTGTTTGGCGCGACTAGGCCCACTTATGATCTCGACTTGATGTTCAAATTCACCTGTTGACACAGAGCATCTCCGCCCCTTTCTACGTCGGTCCGTAGCCAGACCGGGTCTCCTTATACCTTCAACGCAACGCCACCACCATCGTCGGCGCAGAAGCTACTTGTGCAATGGCGATCGTGTCCTTTACGCTCACCGATGACGGTGTCACGGCCTTCCAGAACGCCCTAGCTTGCATCCTGAAGTTCAGCGAAGATGTCTCGCTCGACGCCCGGAAAGATAGAGTGAGTACATATCCACCCTGTCATTGCTTGAAAAAGATATCTGACCTGTATATAGCTCACTTTAAGCGCCCTAAATGCCATCAAGTCTGCGTTCGTGTCGTTCAACTTCTCTTCCTCGCACTTCTTCCGGTACAGATATGAGGGGAGCGAGCGTTCGCCAGACAAGTTCCAGTGCTTGATTCTTATCCGGGTTCGTCCAAACTACAGGTTTTGATCTTCTCCTATTTTGTAATATGTCGCTAACAGTGTACTTTATTAGGCATTGCTGTCCATCTTCCGAAGCCGGACGGGCGGTGACGCCAGTCGTGGTGGTAATGGAGACTCGAATATTGAGAGATGCGACGTCTCGATAGAGGACGGGCCGGATCGGAAGAGCCGTTTTGTGGCCAAGATCGCATGGAGAAACGGTAAGTTGCAGCCATGAAAAATGGGTCGATGAGACAATCTAGGTGGCTAACGGTTCTCGCCGTTGCATAGGTATTACGGCCACGCACGCCATATCATTCGAGGCCAAGGCACCCGTCATTGCCAGATTTGACGGCTCTGGTGCCGAAAACCAGTGGTCCATCTCCGCACACACGTTGCGGCGATTAATGGACCATTTTGGACCCAAGGTCGAGCTCCTCGATATCAACACCGAGGGCGAGGGTGTCCTGAATCTCACCTGCTTTACTGAGAACCAGTATACGAAGACGGACGGTACGTGTTATCTTATCTTAATTTGAGCCTTTTAAGAATATGATGTCTAACCAGGCTTCTTTCCAATGCAGGCATCCTGAACATGAATGTTCACACGTCGATCGCGGTCAAGATGGACGATTTCGACGAAATTGACGTGGAACACAAACACCACATAATCATCAACGTGAAAGACTTTCGTGCAATCCTCCAGCACGCATGCACTACGAGCGGGAACCTGTCCGCACAATACTCACAACCCTGGAGTCCTCTGAGATTTTCGTACAGCGAAAATGGTTTGCATTGCCAGTTTGTCCTCATGACAGTGGGTGGGAAAGATGGTGCGGTTCCCAAGAAGGATGGCACAAGAGTCCGCAATGCTCGGACACAATCATCCTCAATGTCGACTGTCACGGCTGCTACGAACTTGACTACGACAGAGGCCAGTCAGAGTTTGACCGGCCGCGTGGAGCCGGTTTCAGTGCCCGCAGAAGGACTGCCACTCACTGCCAGGACCGCGCCCTTGGCCGGACCGGAAACAAATTCTGGGTTTGCAATGAGACCGCCACTTGCTCCCCCGTCGACTATCAGGATGGAAGCTTTGTATGACGAGGATAGCCAGTGGGAGCCCGTAAACCCAGAGGAAGAGAATCCTGGGTTTGTCCAGATCGAATGGGATGAGAGTCTCCGACCGGTACGTATTGATATTGAGACTGCTACTACCCGCAACTCATATCCTGCGATGCCATATCGATCTGTGCGCTAACCCGATGACTCTAGGAACTGGCTTTCGTGCCTATCGCAAACGGCCACGATGTGAACGATGACGAGCCGGCTCCTGTGGACGTGCCTGGCGGCCTGGAACCAACACAGCGTCTTACACAGGTACGAACGATATCACCACATTCTCGTTATTGATTTTGTCACATTTTCTGGGCGACTACTAATTCTTTACAGGTTCGCAAATTTGGCTTATTTGATTGATAATACGGCCGACTGCTGCGCTTATGGGCCACTCTCGCCCTCATTTTCTATTATGATCCAACTCGTTGCACAACCTGCCCCGACACCTGATATTTTTGTTCCCGGTGGCAGGAATTTAGATGAAGCCACGACTCTTCGCTGGCCCTTTGAGCTCTTTCCCTCCTGTTTGACTCTGGGACCGCAATTGCCATGCTCGCCCCAGCCCCATGCCAGAACGTCGCCCGTTTCGAGTAATGAAAGGACGTGCTCGCTGCCAACAGCAATTTTTGACGACTTTTGATCATCCGGCGGCGTGCTCTGGGAGTAATCGTCACGCCCCCATGCTAATATTTTGCCATCGTCTTTCAGGATGCAGATGTTGCCCCATCCTGCCCCGATATCTAGCCAACCGGGAATCTCTGAGGGAGCTTTGGTCTTGATTTCCCACTTGTCCTGGCCGATCACTAAAATCTTTCCGCTGCCGCTTTCTCCGATAAGGCAGGTGAAATCCTTGCCGCAAACAGCCCTCTTCACAGCAAAATCAATGCCTTCTATTTTGCGCGGTTCGAATACGATCGCCTCAGGGCTTCCCAGCTGGCCTTTCCGTCCGTTGCCCCACCCGTACACATCGCCATTGTCCAAGACAACCACCACATGGCTCATACACGCCGAAAGATCGACGATTTCGGTTCCTTCTGGTGGAAAATTCTTCAACTGTGAAGCATTTGGGTCGCGGACAACAAAGGAGCCCTGACCGAGCTCTCCCTTTTCTCCTAGGCCGCAAGTGAAGACTTTTGTGTTCTTGCCGTTGCTGTCGAGAGCCGTGATAATGGATGCTTCCCATGTTGCCGCAATCAACCGTACTGGCCGATCGACGTTCATCTCCGTGAAGCTGGGCTCGGCTGGCTTGCCACCCGACGACAGTATGCCACAAGCACCCGATGCTGCATCTCCGCTCCAATACAAGACACCGTCACCGCTCAGTAGAAGAGAATGGTTGCCACCGGAAGCAATTTTTGAGACCGAAGCTGGTGCATTGTCGTCGGTCCAGAGAATGTTTCTTGGGATGGAGACGTCTTCTGAATGCCCGATACCAAGCTGCCCGTTCCCGTTGGACCCGAGAGCGAAGACTGAGGCCATGTCGGCTTGTTTGGTGGAAAATATATTAGTCGTCTTCAAATATATGCTGTAACTTGGGATGTAAAATATAATAAATAAAAAACCAAAGAAATAGAAAAAGCTGATGAGTGTTGAGGTAAGCTCTGTCGTGAGATGAAATGATGTTCGTGTATGAGTGAGAGCAAGAGCTAAGCTCCAGCACTTGTCAACCATAGCTGTGGATACATGGGCGCTGGCGTACAACTGCAACGCCTGTTCCTCCTCCGTTCGACGGATCAACCTAACGCCGATAATCGCCGCCTTCTGCTTTTCAAAAGCGCCCCACTTAAAATTTTGCTTAAATCTCTTCTCACCTTTCGAACCTTCCCAAGCTTTTCTCTCCCTCTCCGAACTTTTTTCTGCAGCGCGAAAGTGAAGAGCATCTGATTTGAGGGTATCTTCCCCGACAGACACGGTTTTTTTGTTGAACGTTTTGCATCTTGCAAAGAACGAGAGGGTTTTGAAACAGAGTTTTCTTTTCAATTCTCGCCAAAGAGGGCGAATTGAGAGGATAGCCAGACACACCGCATCATGGCTGCAACGGAAACACAGATGGTCGTGCCAGCCGGCATGGAGACATTTACCGTTGGCCTCATTGGCATGGGCGATATGGGCAGGCTGTATGCCATTCGATTGGCAGCAGCAGGCTGGAGGTGAGCTATTTTCCACGACAAAACAACAAACCGCACAGCTATCTGCATCAACGAGGTGAGTCACTTTTTGTCCCGATGCAAAGTCTTCTTTGCATGATCTCCAACTCTGCACCTTACAACCTCTTCTTCTCTTCTCCCCTTCTACCCTCCGGTTTGCTATGATGACTTGAGTGCATTTGGCTCGAGTATTGTTCTCGGACCTCCAACGGCAATTCTTGTCGGGGGATGTGCCCGTTTACTTTCCTTGATGAAACATCTCAGCTACCTTACAAATTCTTTGTCTGATGCAAAACCTTTACACCGTGCTTTATTGCACTATGGACCCAAACAATCTTACACTCATGTCACCGTCCCATGGCTCTCTCTCAACGTTCTCCGTTGCTAACCATATTGAAAACACTTCAGTCAAATCGAAAAGCTTCGACGATACTCCGTTGGTTGCAGAGCCGGCTCTGGCCAGTAGAAGAATACCCAGTCAGCGTACTGACGAATTTACGAATTGTATTTTTTGGCGTTTAGGATTATGGCCTGTGATAGAGAAGACAAATACGAAAGTCTCCAAGAAGAATTTTCTGGAAAAGTACGACTTCCCAGCGCGATGTGATTTTGTCTTTTTTTTTTTTTTTTTGGCAAACTGGCCGGGAACCATGAATACCCAAAGTTGAAAGATCCCATGCTGAGATTTTTTCTCAGGAGAACATAACCATCCTGCGGAACGGCCACCTGGTCTCTCGAGCGAGCGATTATATCATTTACAGCGTCGAAGCCGCCGCCATCGGCCATGTTGTAAAAGAATACGGCCCCTGTATGCTTGACCACTACCCTCTTTGCATTTCTCTTGCTTTTTGCCTTGTCCTGTATTTTGTGGAGGCTTGTTTATTCTCCTTTTGCCCATCGTACTTTGCCCTGCCTCTACTTGTATTGCATTCTCTACGAGTACACATTCTTACGTGTTGAATAGCCACAAAGCTGGGTGCCATAGTCGGCGGTCAAACGTCGTGCAAGGATCCCGAGATCAAGGCATTTGAGAAGTACCTACCGGAGGATGTCGAGATTGTGTCGTGCCACTCGCTACACGGCCCCAGCGTCGACACACACGGCCAACCACTCGTATGTTACGGCTCGATATGATCCCCATATGATGATGTCATGAAAGTGTGTTGATGCGAGCCTTTTTTGCTTTGACAATAGGTCCTGATCAAGCACCGCGCCTCCGACGCAGCCTTCGCAAAGGTCGAGACCGTGCTACGATGCCTCGGCAGCACACACGTCTATCTGACGGCGGAGATGCACGACCGCATCACAGCAGATACACAAGCTGTTACACACGTCGCCTTCCTGTCAATGGGCAAGGCCTGGCACGCGTCCCAACAGTTCCCCTGGGAGGGCGCACGCTACGTTGGCGGCATCGAGAACGTCAAGATCAACCTGATGCTGCGCATCTACGCACAAAAGTGGCACGTCTACGCCGGTCTCGCCATCATGAACCCGGAAGCGCGCCGGCAGATCGCACAGTACGCCGCAAGCACGACAGAGCTCTACAAGCTGATGCTTGAAGGCCGCGCCGACGAGTTGCGGCAGCGTGTGTACCGCGCCAGAGACAAGGTGTTTGGCACCGACGGCCAGGCCATGTGGGAGGACAAGCCGCTGCTCGACGACGGCCTGCTCGATGGCTTTGGACTTGGCGAGCGACCGAAAACACACTGCCGAACAACCATCTCAGTTTGCTGGCCATGGTCGACTGCTGGAGCGAGCTCGGTATTGTGCCCTATGACCACATGCTCTGCTCAACGCCCCTGTTCCGGCTGCGGTTGGGTGTGACTGAGAGTGTCTTCCGTGACACAGCGAAGCTGGACGAGGTGCTGCGGGTCGCCATCGAAGATAACACCTTCCGGTCGGACGATCTCGAGTTCACATTTGCTGCTCGCGGCTGGGCCGAGTGTGTCAACATTGGCCACTTCGAGACGTGGAAGGAGAGATTCGTGGTCACACAGGATTTCTTCAAGCCGCGGTTCCCCGAGGCGAACAAGGTCGGCAACGCGATGATGAAGGCTTTGTTGAACAGCCGAAAGTGAACGACGAAGGAGCGGGGTGTATGAATATCTAGATGAACGGGCTTTGTTATGGCGTGGGGTGGTCTTTATGAGGTAATCTGTTAATGAGCGAGACGAGTGTACCCGGAGTACATCTATACTTTACTTAATTCAAGCGGTGCATTACCATGTCTTGGGAGAAAACCTGTTGCTCTGTAAAGCTGTTTATGATGCCGTCTCTCGGTGAGAATCAGGCTGGCTCGATCACGTGCTGCGCAACGGCTGCCTTGGCCCGCCATCAAAGTCTTCGGTGTGGTGCCTCTCGAGTTCCTGCACCAACTCAGGAACTGAACGGCAAGAGACGAAAGTTGAGTGCTTGTTCGCCACTGCCACAGGGCGACGGCTGCCAATTGCCTGTCCAATCGTTTGGTTTCCTGGGCGAAAGTCGGTTGCGCCGACCCATATTAGCGGGGATGAACTTTCCCAGGCTCACTGGCCAAGCCGCGAGTGGGGTGGCAATTGCGCCGGTAGTGTCCTGCGCGCAGAGGGTTCGCCTGTTTTAGTGCTGGTAATACAGCGCGTAGTGCGTGCGCGTTCTGAGCGCTATGGAACTAATACCCCTGCAGAAAGCGCAGCCTGCGCCCATGGCGTGCCTTCCTTCCCATAGCGGCAGGGTAGTAAAGTGCTCTTTCCCTATTGCCTTTGTCGACTTCTTTTCCACATCTATCCGTGCTCGCACTTCGTCCCGAAAATTCACCATCCTGTCAGATTCAACTCACTCTCATTCTTTTGGATTCACCCCATGTATTGGATACTTCATTTATTATTTTGCTCATTTTGAGCCATTCTCGCATTTTTTTGGAAGTTGCGTCTGCCAGCAATCTTTATGACGTCCATCTAGAGCCTTTTGAATCATCATTATTAGAAGATCACCGGATTGCGCCGCACACGATCGAGTTCCTCTTCAGCCCTGCCGAATCACCTCCCTCCTTCGAATACAGACGAAACTCCCCTCTCTCTTATTCGGTCTCACTTCTCGAAGCTGTACGTGCAGCTGTACACACCGCACAGCCCAGATGGGTGTCTTCAACCAGAAGGTGGGCTTCAAGGTCGCACCGCAAACAATCCGGAAGATTCCCATACGAGTTGAAACCCCGGAGCCAAAGCCCAAGACACAGTCTCGCAGCTCTGCACCCCCGACGATTAGCAGGAGTAGCGCAGGCAAGGGCAGCAGCCGGCCGGGCGAAAGAAACGGCTACAACAGCGCGCGAAGCAGCAAGACTTTATCCGCGTCACCACGCACGTCCACCTCCCCGACCAGCCGCAACGGCCGCGACCGCGCAAGCCAGTCGCCCTATCCGGCCTCTGACAGAAATGGCGGTGACCGTAAACGCAAGTTGGTGAACCGGGTAGCGCACAGGGCCTCGCCGGCCGTCAGCGAGCCCAAGTTTGATAGCGACGACTCCGAGGAAGAAGACTGGGAGTCGTTAAACGAACGGGAGCGCCGGAAGCGCAAACGGATGAACGGAAGCCAACATGTGGACCTTGACCGACAGATGGTCCACCCCGTCCTCCGCGAGACACTGCCGAAGACGAAAGACGGCAACGACGACGATGAGACGAAGAAACCAGACACGAAAGACGGTGGCGAGAGCAAGACCACGGATACCAACGGCGAGGACGGCGCAAAGAAGGTGGAAAAGATGGAGCTCGTCGGACGCGATCTCAGAAAGTTAAAGATCATACACGCCAAAGACATTGCTTCGCTTGCGCTGAAGTGCGTGCCAGTCCTTGGTGCTACGGAAGATGAGGTTTCGGTGGACGTGCAATACCCCGGGTCACGGCACAGAGAAAGGTAAAAAACCATCAACTCCAACAGACTATGGAATACCGGGTACATTATGCGAATCCATAATATGGCTGCTAACAATGGCTCTTCTTTTGCTATCATAGTTACGAATTGGTCTGGAAAAAGGATAAGATCGACGTGGTTAATGACATCAAGACAGCTATCAAGCACATTACTGAAGTCTATTTTACCGACGAGCAAGCCAAGCCGTTCACCGACAGAACGACGGGCATCATACGGCAACTCGAACGTGCCTCCAGCGACACCATCAATGACGTCAAAATGTTCAAGTCTGCACTGAATGACTTCAACAACAGACTGCTTGCGATGCACAACGACGGCACAATCGCTGCCAACCTGGCCAAAAGACACGACCTCCTCCGCACTTTGTGGCATTTATCCTCGGACAAGTGTACGACCGTACCGTTGCTCCAAAAGTAGAGCTATTGAAAAAGTATACAAACGGTTCCGACAACGTGTACGGCGAGCTTCTGCATCCATTCGTCACCAACATTCTTGTGGACAGGCTGCAAATGACCTCGGGTCAGGTTTTCGTCGATCTCGGTTCGGGTGTCGGTAATGTGGTCCTGCAGGCAGCCTTGGAGATTGGCTGCGAGAGCTGGGGTTGCGAAATGATGGAGAACGCGTGCAACTTGGCCGACGAGCAGAAAAAGGAGTTTGCTGAACGTTGTCGTCTCTGGGGTATCGCACCTGGCAAAGTTCATCTCGAACGGGGCGATTTCCGGCACAATCTGCCGATCTTGGCTGCGTTAAAGAGGGCCGATGTCGTTCTTGTCAACAACCAAGCATTCACATCGCAGCTAAACGATGACCTCGTTCGCATGTTTCTCGATTTCAAGTCGGGATGCAAGATCGTGTCCCTTAAGAGCTTTGTGCACGACCACAAAAGTGCCGCACACAACGTCAACGACGTCGGAAGCGCAATCCTGGATGTTGAAAAGTTGACATTCCCCCAAGGGTTTGTAAGCTGGGCCCGATTCGCGCGGTACCTTCTGTATTTCGACCCGCCAATAATGCGGTCTTTGTGCGGAGGTTCGCGTTTCCTGTGTATAAAATTAGATCGTTGTTTTTTTTTTTGGCACACATGTATTATTTGGTTATCTTGTATTCTTTTGGCAATATTTGAGTACCGGTTGGGTTTGCCTTGATGGCTATGAGCGGGTTGTGGGGTTTCTTTCTGCTTCTTTTTGACCTTCAGCAAGCTTTGATATAGCAAGGCGCAGTATATCTTACCGTTTGAAAACATCATTTTTTGATAAAATAAAACTCTCCCTTGACCGGTTTTACATTTGTTTTGCTGACATGATCGTGGCGGCTTTCGTCAGGGGCTCTTTTTTGGCAATGTACGGCTCGTTGGCAAGGTTCATAGCCTCTGCCTCCTGCCCCATACGCCGCATCCAGCGGTCCACGAGGTCTTTGTTCTCTTTCTTGATCTTATCCCGCTGCTGCTCGGCGATATTAAGCTGCAGGTTTCAGGGCAATAAGTTCATCTTGCACATCCTAGAGCACCATCGTCAGCATCTGCCGCCTTGACGTTTGCTCACAACTAGGCTTGGAGGTCCTTGGTTGGTCCTTGATGGTCCTACCTCGACGAGCTTAGACTTTCCACGAAGTTCCTCATCTCTGTCTCGAACTTTTATTTGCAGGGTGTTGCGCTCTGCCGTCAGAGATCGTATGCTCCGTGCGTCGTTTCTTGTTCTTGTGCGTAGGGTCTCGAGCTCCTCCTCCGCCACCTTGAGGCGTGACTGGAACTTCCCCTGAGATCGTAAAGCCTCGGCAAGATCGACTCGAAGCTGTGCATCTGGTGTTCCTGGGCCAGCGTCTCCATCATCACGGCGTTCTTTCGAGGGTGTGCCAGTGGCTTGGGAGGATCGTAGGAGCTCGTTCTCGGCCTGCAGTGCAGCCACCTGGTCTTGTAACGCGGAGCCTGCGTGAAACAAGGTTGCAAATCGTCAGTAAGGTAAGTAATTTCTTGAAAATCCAAACAGAAGCGTAGTTATCAACTCACAAGCTGCAATCAACAAGCTGTTGGCTGGATCGGTCGAATCAGCAGCCTCGATCGAGGACATGTACTCGTCACGCCAGTTCGGCATTTTGACGGCTGTT
Source organism: Sporothrix variecibatus (assembly GCA_016097105.2). Taxonomy (NCBI): domain Eukaryota; kingdom Fungi; phylum Ascomycota; class Sordariomycetes; order Ophiostomatales; family Ophiostomataceae; genus Sporothrix; species Sporothrix variecibatus. Next base: position 3,160,714 of record JADMNI010000001.1, on the reverse strand, counting down.
TGTGGAGGAGAAAAGGAGCGACGGACAGACACAGTCGTGGGGAAAAGATTCTGTGCCTAGAAATGGTAAGAAGAGTCAAATGTTTTGACCTCGCTCACAAAGGGGGAATCGGAAGTCGACATGTCGTCGGTAGCAGAGTGGAAGGAAGGCGCAAAGGCGGGACTTTAGCGGCCGCGCATTAGTGGACCACTGACGTTGTGCCCCTCACTGCCGCCTGGTGAAGCAGTTACCCCCTGTGACTGCCTTCACGTGCCACTAACGACCGAGCTCGATTACAGTGGGTATGCGAGACAGCAGCTCCAGCCTTGGCCAAGCTTCATTGCGCCAGGCGGCCGTCGTAATCAATCGCACCGTCTCACATCGCATCCACAACTCTAACAGGACAGCCATCAACGAACGACGAATCCCACAATGGGACAATGAGCCGCAATGGACACGACACATCCCACCGCAGGCTGGGAGCAGGTCGGCGATAGTTTCTACCGCAAAGTACAGCTCTACACCGCCGTCTTCGACCGCGACCTCGACCTCGACAACTATGCCGTAGCCGGCGCGCCTTATTCGGGAGCCATTGCGCTCTGCCGGGATGACAAGAAGATTATGGCTTACCGCGGGGGCCAGGCAAGCAAACCTAGCATCGACATTTACAGTTCAGCGGGCAAGCAGATCCGGAGCATCAGCTGGGACAAGGTCTCCGAGATTCGGGGGCTCGGCTGGTCTGACGACGAGAAGCTTCTTATCGTCACAAAAGACGGAACCGTTCGATGCTACGTCGATCTACAGGGAGAATTTTCGCAGTTCTCGCTAGGCAACGGTGCCGAAGAGTATGGCGTTGAGTCATGTCGGTACGTTGACAGTTGAAAGCCGCTCTCCCGCCCCCTTCTTTGATTCATTTCGAGTCTGACCCATGACGTATCAGCTTCTACGACTCTGGCCTTGTTGCCCTCCTATCAAACAACACCCTTATCACCGTCAACTCATACGACGAGCCGCGGCCAAAGGTCCTTGCTGCCTGCCCCGACGGCAGAGTGCATGCCTGGGCCCTAATCCCTCCGAACCATACCCTCTCCCGATCCGTCGAAGCCCTCCTCAGTATCAACCAGACAATCTACGTGGTGGATGCCACGGACTGCGAGGACCGGTTTCTTGATGTTGGACCTTTGCCCATGTTAGCGTCTCGCCGAACGGCAAGTTCGTCGGGCTCTACACGGAGACAGGCGTCCTACATGTGGTCACGAGCGACTTCCAGACCCGCCTCAGCGAGCACCGCTCCAAGTCCAAGATCCCGCCCAAGTACTTGCAGTGGTGCGGCAACGATGCCGTTGTCATTGCATGGGAGGACGAGGTGCATATTGTCGGCCCAGGCGGCTCCCTAGCCAAGTTTTACTACGATTCTAGAATCCATATCATTCAGGGTGAGTTTGGATGAACCGACCTTCTATGCTGGCAATCAGTATATGTCATCCAAGATACTAACCGGCATAGACATTGACGGCGTGCGGGTGGTCACAAATAATGTCTGTGAATTCCTGCAAAAGGTGCCTGATGTCACTGAGGAGGTCTTCCGCTTTGGCGCGGAGTCACCGGCTTCCATTCTTCTAGATGCCGTCCAGCAGCTTGAGATGCAGTCACCAAAGGCAGACGACAACATCCAGCTCATCCGGCCAAACCTCACAGAGGCTGTTGACACTTGTGTAAGTTCCCTGTTGCTTACATCATTGCCTAGTACTTTCTATCTAACTCATCCTTCAGGTCAACGCATCAGGCCAGGAATACAACGTCCACTGGCAGAAACAACTGCTCAAGGCTGCCTCCTTCGGCAAGTCGGTCTTAGATATCTACAACAGCGACGACTTTGTCGACATGTGCGATACCTTGCGTGTACTCAACGCCGTGCGGTACTACGATATTGGCCTTCCTTTATCCTACGACCAGTACCAGCGCCTCGGCCCGGACAGTCTCATTGAGCGTCTCCTGAGCCGCCACGAGTACCTGTTAGCCTTGAGAATCGCAGGCTACCTTCGCCTGCCCACCGACAAGATCTACGTCCACTGGGCATGTGCCAAGGTCCGCACTGGTTCAGAACCCGACGATGCTCTCTGCCAGATTGTTGTCGACCGACTGGCTGGCAAGCCGGGCATCTCCTTTGAAGAGATTGCGCGGGCAGCGTATGACGAGGGACGCGGTCGTCTGGCAACGGAGCTGCTGAACCACGAGCCTCGTGCAGGCCGTCAAGTGCCCCTACTTCTCAGTATGGAGGAGGACGAGCTGGCTCTGGACAAGGCGATTGAGTCTGGCGACACAGACTTGACCTACTTTGTCATCGAGCAGATGCGGCGCAAGCTGCCTCTCGCTGCCTTTTTCCAAACTGTCAACAGCCGGCCCGTTGCGACGGCGTTGGTTGAGTCAGCAGCAATCCGCGACGGTGATAATACACTCCTGAAAGACATGTACTACCAGGACGACAGGCGCCTGGCGGGTGCCTCCGTCTTCATCCGCGAGGCCCTTCGGCAACCGGACAGCCGGACGGCGTCCGACAAGCTTGTGCTCGCTGCGAAGCTGCTGGCCGACAACCAGAAAGAGAGCGCTTTTGAGCTAGGCGCACTCAAAGAGGCAACTACACTTTTGCGTATGCAAGAGGCCTTTGACCGTGACCTCACGGACTCCTTTACGGGCCTGAGCGTGAATGAGACGATGTTCAAGCTGATCCGGCTGGGCTATCACGGCCGTGCCAAGAAGCTGCAGAGCGAGTTCCATGTTCCTGAGCGTGTGGCTTGGTGGATCGGTAAGTTTCCCGTGATAGGCAGAGAAGATTTGCTTGTCCTGCCCACATGGATATCTGTGCCCCGTGTCTAACATCGTGTTCTTTCTAGACTTCGAGCCCTAGTGGCCAAACGCGACTGGAACGAGATTGAAGACATAACCAAGGCCAAGAAAAGCCCTATTGGCTGGGAGGTAAGCCGAAAAAAATCTTGCCATTCTGCTGGGGAGATGTGTACCCTTCACCAGTGTCTTGATTGATTGCTAACGAGTCGTCCCGTTATAGCCATTCTTCAACCTTGTCCTCCAGGCAGGCAATGCTCGTTGTAGCAGCCATTTTTGTGCCCAAGTGCACCGGCCTAGAACCTGGAGCGACTATCTCAATGTACGAAAAGTGCGGCATGAAGGTCAAGGCTGCACACGAGGCCGTCAAGATCAAAGACGTGGAGGCGTGGAATCGATTGTTGGAGTCTGCCGGCCGGGGAACAGCCGAAGGACGTGAGATTGAACAGCTAGGCCACGGCGTTTTCAAGAAGTAGAAAGGCGGCAAAGTAGTCCGGAGGGCTTTGCCGAAATTGCTGGGACCTTTTATTCTGTTTATTTTGGAGACTGTTAGCATTTGTGGACCTGTAAAGCCTTATTAATTGTATATTCACTTTGCGTTATAACAGTGTCGTTTTCATAGAAATATTTGCACGTTCAATAATATTAAGCTTTGTCACAAGTTGATAAAAGTCTTGAAAAATATTTGTGTTTCATGAGTGTATGTGTTGCAAAACACAAGATGCAAGTGGGTAAATCAGGTAGTATAGGGTGATGCCGTCTTCAAAAAAAAAAAAAAGCGAATGGTATTTTCTCAGGACGCCAATGCGAGGGAATGAAAACAAAATGCAGCTATGAAAAAGAAAGCATAGATATCCTCCCATGAATCCAAATGCAAATGCAACCAACTCTCTCAAATCTCTCTAACTGCCCCAATAGCAATGGGGGAGGAACGTAGGGTAAATGTGCACGTCACAAAGAAGAATATGGGAGGATAACAAGGGAAAGTTGTGATAGGAATAGAGATGAAAGGAAAGGTGGTTGGGATGTAATGCTAGAATAAAAAAAAATCCAAATGGTAATGGTAATGATAGGTTGGGATGGATAAAAGTGTTCTTTCGATGCTGCGAATTCCAAACGAGCATTTTAAAAGGCCAAAAAGGGAATGAACACAGTGCAAGTGCTGTTGACGTCACTTAAAAAATGCAATATTGCGAAGACTATTTGCCGAATTGGCCGGAGATCTCTGCTGCTGCTGTGTCGAGGCTGCGCAATCTCGCCTCGTCGACTGTCCGTGCTCGCACGGCTGCTGCCTATCCGGATTCCGCTACCGTCAAACACCCAAGGCCCGCGTCGTTACGCGGCGTAATGGGGCCCTCGTGGCCCGGGGCTGCAACATGGCGTTCGGTAGGCGATGGCGTACGGGCACTGCCGACACCATTGCCGTTGACAGACACACCCGGCGGAGCGTTGGCGATGCTACTGGCCGAGGGAAAGCGGCTTCCAGAGGGGATTGGCAAAGGGCTGGATGTAGCGTGAGAGATGTGGTTCTCGACCTCGGGTTCTGGCTCGTCGTCCTGCTGCTGTTGTTCTACCAGGAGTTGCCGCTGAAGCCGTGAATCGAGTTCCTGGCGTTCGTTCCGTTGCTGCTGTGCGAGGCCGCAGGTTGAGAGATCGTTGTCGTCTGTTCAAGGTCCTCCATGGGCGAGTCCACCTGCATAGTCGTGTCGCCAATGTCGATGGTGGCGGCGGCGGCGGCGGCCGGCGCAACACCAGCTCGTTGGTCGCTTGGCGGTCTGGGCTTGACATGTTGTGCTGAGCTGTCGGCCGCAGCAGACTCGTCCACGGCAGCCACACCACCCTCTTCTTCCTCGATATCCATATTCTCCCATTCTTCTGGCGGGTCTTCGACGTCGGCCTCAAGGTCAACAGCAGCGCGGCAGTTAGGGCAAATAAAAGCTGGGGTATTGGGGCGACTCGAGGAGGGCTCGAATGCACTTGTAGTGCCAGGTATGCGAGCAAGGTGCAACGAACAGGCTCTGGCAGGGCTGTGTGTGAAATGAAGGTTAGGTATAAGTAACGAAGAAGATGGTCACAGTCATAGTATATGGCTTAGGGAAAAAACATACGGCAATGGAGTTCAAACAAATCGAACAGTCCTGTGATGATTGTTTAGATCCGTCGCCCTCTGGCTTGGTCATGTTCCGCAGACGTTTGTGCGTTTGGACACTGGGCAGCATGTTAGTTGTGTTCAAACGGAAGGGTGGTGAGCAGAGGGTGCAAAACATACTTGAAGGCGTTCAGTTTGTTTTGCCATCCGCGGTTCAATTCCACGCGCATCTTAACGCAGCGGAAGATCATCTCCTCGCCTCCCTTGAAGTCGATACCAAGCTGGACGATATCACCATCGTTCACCGGGAACGGCTTGCTCTCGGTTCCAGGTTGGGAAAGGCGAATGTGGTTCAAGAATGTGCCACTGGAGGACTTCACGTCCTTGATGTACCAGCGGTTGTTCTCGTACCAGAACTCGCAGTGCCGGCGGCTGACCACCTTGGACTTGAAGCCGACATGCGCCGCAGAGGGTACATTCGCACTGACATTGGGTTGGCTGTCTCGCTCCGAGTACCGACCCACGCGAATAAACTCCTTTCCAGTCGGAAGTGTGCGAGACATAGGTGCGAACTTCAGAGATGGGCGGGTAGCGCGAGGATCGTAAAAAGTCGAGAAGCGGATCGAGGGCAGGCTTTCGATATTGGCAGCAGCGCCACCAGCGGCAGCGCCACCAGCGCCGGGCTCGGTGGCCGAACGTGACCGGGTCATGATACTAGCAGCCGGAGTCGTTTGGGACGCAGCGGCGGCGGCGGTGGTGTTAACCATGGCGTTGGCTGCAGCCAGCGATGCAGCTGCGGGGCTGTTTGTGTTTGTGGGAGCAGAGGTAGAAGGCAGATCCTGGGAGCGGTAGGTAGCCTGGAGAGACGACACAGCGGGACTCGCGGCAGAGGCCGTCGTTGCTGACACACCAGGCTGGTTGCTGTCACCCTGGGATGCAGATGAGGCTGTGGCAGCGGCGGCGGCGGCGTCGGTGTTGCTAAAAGCAGACTGTGACGAGTTCGTTGAGATAATGCTGAGCGGGTGCGAGACCGCGGGGACGAGGAAAAGACGGGGGTCGACCGCAGAAGAGGAAGTCGAAGTCGAAGTCGGTGCAGCCGTAGCAGACTGGGTCTGGCGGAGCGGGTACGTCTCTGAGCGCACGAGACCACTGCTTGCAGCCGACGGGGAGGATGGTGAAGGCAGATTTGAATGGCTGCTATTGTTGCTGGTGACGACGCTGGTGCTACCAACACTCGTGCTTGTAGCCCCCGCAGGGCTGTGCTCACGGTTCAGCAAGTGTTCTGGGTGTAGTTGCGCAGATAGCTGAGGCCACGAAGCCGGCTGGTTCGGGAGGTTGGTGAGGCGGGCGTCGTTGGTGAAGCAGCGTGGAGACCCGGGGATGAGGGAGAGGGCGCGGGCGCGGGCGCTGGTATTGATTGAGTAAACATGGAGAAAGTGGGAAGGGGAATAAGAAGGGGAGAAAGCGGAGGAGGTAAAAAAGACGGGATCACCACCGACAAGCCAGGGGCGGACTGGCTGTGTCGCTGAGATGGCGGAAGGAGTGAATTGGTGGTGCGCTTTAGGGGGCAGGAAAGGGGGGGAGGGAAGGCGGGACAGTAGGCCCAACAGCACTCTCTAGCGCTCTATGATGCTATTGATGACTTGTTGCAGGGTGTTTTGGAGCAGCGTGTTGGTGCTGATAGCGAAGGAAGGAACGGTTGATGAGCGCTGAGAAAGGACTGAGACAAGTGCTGAGAAACAACCAGAAACGGCGGCAGCGACGGCGGCGCGGCGGCGGCGGCTACAGGAAAGAACTCAGCGCAGTTACCAACCACCCAATCTTGCGTCAATTCCCTTTTCTAGTCGAGAAAGGTTGCAGGCGCCCGGATAAGGCAGGAGCTAACACGTGATCGTCCACGTGTAGTTGGTGTCAATTGGGAGGAATGGACGACCTCGGAGACAGCAGATGAAGCACGGGAGGTAAAATTCGAGGCGGGACAGGAGGTGAGGAAGGCTGCGCGTCGTAGAAATGAATGATGGGAGACGAGGGGAGGTGAAAGAAGAGAAGCAGAGGCGGCAGCGTCGAGAAACGAAACGGCAAAGTCGTCAAAGAAAGGGCCTCGGAGGGTCCAGCACAGGGGACGTCGCTTTAGCGTTTCGCCTTGGTTATGCAGCTGTGGAGGCTGTCAAAGCAGTGAATATGCAGCGGGTCGAGTATCAGGTTGTCGAGGCACAGGTCGAGTTTTGTTGTTGTTTGCCGTTTGTTCGCTTGTCGTTCATCAACAACTGGGCGCAAGACGGAAGGTTTGCAGTAAGGACGCAAGGTCCCGGGGCACGGAACGGACTATATCTACTACGAGTCTACGACGGGTATGGCATCGCAGAAACGAATACGCAAGGCACGGCACTTGCCTGGTGTATTGTCTGCTTGTGTCTCGCGCATCCGAGTATCTAATTTGCTTTTCGAGACTGTTTTCTCCTTTCGTACTGTATCCTGCCAAAATTGGGTTTGTGCCTACGACATAAGTGCGGAGCAAGAGCAGGCAAGGAAGGCAAGTGCACCGAGAAGTGGAGTCACGCGGTGTGTCCAGGCCTGTTTGGGGGAAGGAACGGCGGGCGTTTGCCTGCCAAGTTGGTGTGGTGTCACTGGAGTGTGCCAGTGTGCCAAGGGGCCTGCCAGCCCGCCACGCGCGCCTTCCTCGCTTTGCTTCCCACACCGTACTCCGTAGAGCAGTCGCATTTCATTGATTCCAGCGCCCATTGGGGCCTAGAGGCCTGGCCTGATTATGCTCTCTTCTTTTCTATTTTCTTTATTTTTTGCCAGGCAAGAACGCAGCCCAAACCAAGCCTGGCCGACGGGGCTGGGGGACCCTAGGCGGCTAGCGAAGTTAGCGGCCAACCGGCCTGAGAAAAGAGGAGACTGTGAGCCAAAAAGAGAGGCTCAGAGGCAAACTGGAAGAGAAAAGAGGGAAAGACGCAAGACCGGATGACAATTCGGAGGCAAATTCAGACTCGACCACGCCGGGAACAAGACCGAGATCGCTTTGAGACGAGGACGGAGGTGTAAGACGGAACGACAGGAAGAAGGGGCGAGAAATGTACAAGAAAAAGGAGAGGAAAAAGAAGCAAAAGGAGAGCAAGGGACTGGACAAAGAGGCGTGGAAAAGGCGACAACCAAAACGAAGTCAATAACGAGTAATCGCGAACCCCGCCCGAAGCATCCCCGTAGGCGAATAATACGACATATTACAGGCTTGTCAAAGGACTCACGGGCAGCCTTGAGCCGGCAGTGCCGTAGCGGCCTGTCAATATGAATCTGCCAGAATGAACGCATGATCTGCACACAGATACCTGTCTGCCATTGTGTCTCGAAACCCTGCAGAACGAGTGAACAAGTTTGTCTTTCTATCTGCGCCATATGCACGTCTCTCGTGATAGACGCTTGTGACCAGCCCGCCCAGTGACAGTGGTCTGGCCTGGTCTGGCCCGTGCCTTATCTTTTCAGCCCCATAAAGTCCACACAAAATGGCGTTGGTCGTCACATGAATTGCATTCAGACGAGCGCCAATACTTCTCCATCACTTAAACATGTCGTGATGTCGATCTTTTGAAGAAAAAGGCCTTGCATTGTTCACTCTTTTTCGTCTTCAAAATGGTGTCTCAATGTGAATCATTACGGCGATTAAGGGCAGCCTTCTCTGACGGGCAAATTCCGTCGAAAGAATTTACACATATGCACACGTGACCACGCCTCGAAAATTGGGGTCTTCAATGCGCTACTATGACTGTTCTTATCGCTTATCGCCAGTGGCCACGCCCGCACCACCTTTGAGGAAATTTCACAGTGTATGCCGAGCTGTCCCGCCGTCAATAGACGACCGACCCCGGCGATACGTAACGACACTCCACGGCCTTTCGGGATTCACCTTCACTGTTAGGACAACAGTGGTCGACGGTTATTTTACTTTTCTCACGGACTCTTCTTTTGCATGCGATCTCACTGAACAACACTCTTCGTCGCTCGTTCCCCTTCCCCTCCTCCTCATCATCCTCCTCCTCATAGTGCACAATGTTGCGCTCCTCAATACCGCACATTGTTGGCCGCGCGCGGCGGCCGCTCACGACGACAGCCTCTCGGGCGGCCTTTAACCGGATCGCCGCTGCCACGCCCGCCCTCCAACAGAGACAGTCCTTCGCCTCGGTCGTCCCGCCAAAGGCCCAGGATCCGACGAAGCTCGATGCGATCACCACTCTCCCCAATGGCATTCGTGTTGCCTCCGAGGCGCTGCCCGACGCATTTTCGGGTGTTGGTGTCTACATTGACGCCGGCTCGCGGTTCGAGAACGAGTACCTGCGTGGCGCCAGTCATATCATGGACCGTCTCGCCTTCAAGTCCACCGACAAGCGCTCGGCCGATGACATGCTCGAGGCCGTCGAAAGCCTCGGCGGCAACATCCAGTGCGCATCTTCGCGCGAGTCCATGATGTACCAGGCCGCTACCTTCAACTCGGCCATCCCTACCGCCACCGAGCTCCTCGCCGAGACCATTCGCAACCCGCTCATGACCGACGAGGAAGTGGCCCAGCAGCTCGAAACGGCCGCCTACGAGGTCAAGGAGATCTGGGCCAAGCCCGAGCTAATCCTGCCCGAGCTGGTGCACATGGCTGCCTTTAAGGGCAACACCCTCGGCAACCCACTTCTCTGCCCGGAGGAGCGTCTCGGTGCCATTGACGGAAACGTCATTCGTGCCTACCGCCAGGCTTTCTACCAACCCGAGCGCATGGTCGTTGCGTTTGCCGGTATTTCACACGAAGAGTCGGTTCGGCTCGCCGAGAAGCACTTTGGCGACATGAAATCTACCAAGCCGGTCGCCTCGGAGGCTGATGCTGCCGCATCAGCAGATGAGAGCGACAGCGTTTCTACCACATCCTCCTCCTCCTCTACCTCTTCATCCGCATCCACCACTGCCTCGTCTGTCGGCTCTACCCCCGTCAGCCAACCCTCCAAACTCCTCTCCAAGATTCCCTTTTTCAAGAACATCTCCACATCCGCACCACAGAACGCCTCTGTGCTCTCCTCCATCCCCTCAGACTCCCTCGACGAGTCTGCAGCTCACTACACCGGCGGCTTCCTGTCGCTGCCGCCTCAGCCGCCACCGCTGAACCCCAACATGCCCACCTTCACGCACATCCAGCTTGCGTTTGAGGGCCTCCCCATCTCCTCCGACGACATTTATGCTCTGGCCACGCTGCAGACCCTGCTCGGTGGCGGTGGCTCCTTCTCGGCCGGTGGCCCCGGCAAGGGCATGTACAGCCGCCTGTACACCAACGTCCTCAATCAATATGGCTGGGTTGAGTCGTGCATTGCCTTCAACCACTCCTACGCCGACAGCGGCCTCTTCGGTATTGCCGCTTCCTGCTACCCCGGCCGCACCGCCCAGATGCTCGAGGTCATGTGCCGAGAGCTGCGCTCTCTGTCTCTCGACAGCGGCTTCAGCGCCCTGGGCCAGGCCGAGGTCAACCGTGCCAAGAACCAGCTGCGCTCCAGTCTGCTGATGAACCTCGAGAGCCGCATGGTCGAGCTGGAGGACCTGGGCCGCCAAGTGCAGGTCCACGGCCACAAGATCCCCGTCCACGAGATGGTGCGCCGCATCAACAGCCTGACCGTTGCGGACCTGCGCCGTGTCGCCAAGATTGTCGTCCAGGGCATGGTTGAGAACCCTGGCCGCGGCAGCGGTGCGCCCACTGTCGTGCTACAGGAGGCTGAGGTGGCCGGTACTGGTGCGAAGCAGCTGCAGTGGGAGGAGATCCAGGACATCATCTACCGCTGGCAGTTGGGCAAGAGATGAGCTACGACCATAACGAAGAAGAAAAATAGAGGCTGTAATAAAATGGTGCGGGTTGAAGGGTCATAGAAGCAGGTAATCAAGTGATATATTTGTTTGTTTTAACCTGGGTATGAGTTTATCGTCGGACGATCTCGGCTGGCATCTGCTTTGTTATTTAGTTCATTATCATTCTGGGGCGTTTTGATTTTACACTCCCCTTTGCATTTTGTTTGGCGATGGTTATTTAAGGCAATGTACATAACGAGACGAGATGAGACAACTCGGCATATAAAAATAAGACTACCCTATTCTCACTGGAATTTTCTTTTCATGGTTTTTTTTTTTTTTTTTTTTTTTTTATTCTTTTTTTCTTCGGGAATCCAAAGTAAAATAAGACATTGTAAGATATATATTGATATAATAGGGATATAGAACAACTCCGCACACTTGCTTACGCCTAGCTTCCCAATGTTTACGCAAACTATGAAACGTGTATATCTAGTTTGTTGCCCCTCCATCCCACTGCTGCCTTTCAGATCTAATCGGCTGGGTACATATGGGGAAAAGGAGAGAGAAAAGACGGAATGAAATAAGACAAAGAAAATCCGACCGGGGTGTGACTCCTGTTGAAGGTATAATAAAACAAAAAGAAAAAGAGAAAGAAGAGATAAAAAAAAGAACTCCTTGGCTATGCATGGCTGTACTACCGTCTTACACTCACTTCTCGGTTCTCACTATAACCGGGAACGGACAGCCTCCAGTCTGTACTTGACGTCTTTGAGCGCCTTGGTTACAGGCTTCCAGTCATCAAATTGCTTGACTAACTCCGCTGTCTCGGCATGCAGCTCCGTCTTGACAAAGTCTTCTTCGAGGAGGCCGCGCATGATCCACGGCAGGTGGTATGGGTTTGGGTTGGTCAAGCTGCCGTGCTTGGCGATCTCGCAGACAGGCTTGTTGACACTGGCAGTTTCAAGACAGTGCGAGACAGCGAGATCGTAAACCTGAGGATCGTCGTAGAGGCGCGAATGGCCTTCACCAGAGTAAAGGCTGCCAGCTAATGGGACAGACAGTTCTCGAATCAGGCCATGGTCCGACACACCCAGGTTGCGAAGCTTGCAGGCGAAGCCAACAAGATGAGCAATGCTTAAAAGAGGTTAGTATACGACTCAGAAGGGGATTACAGAGGAGACATAAAGGCCATAACTTACAAATCAGGCGCATGGATTCGGCCGTCAATAAAGACTGCGCGATAGACGTATGGGTGGTGAACTGGCGAGTAGATGGCGGACTATACGGGTTAGAAAGTATCCTCGAAAACACACGGGGGAATTTCGGGTAAGAGACTGGATACTGACCTCTAATGGCACCACTTGGTCGTCAATGCTTCCGACAAAGGTGACACGCACGCCGTAATCCAGCGCTGTCTTAAGCGCATGCTCGTATCGTTTGGATACATCGCTTTCTGGGTTGGCAAAGTCCCAGAGCTCACCTGCAGAGCCCATAAGGATGCCGAGGCCAGACTTGTAGTCGGGGAATGGCCCAAGAGAGACGCCGGCTGTTTTATGTTGGCAACTGTTAAATAAAAACGAGAATATATGCACATAACAGTAATAAAGAAGTAACTTACCCATAGCACAAACACCAATGCGTGCTGTCGTCACAATGCCTAGGTCAATCAGCTTGGCCAGGAGCATGAAGCCCACTGGCACACCTTGCGAGTGACAGGCAAGAACAATCAAGTCGGCATTCCGAATGTGCTCGATCCAGTTAAGAAGCAGTTTCCACAAGTTGTCCACGCGATCAGCGATCTTGCCCTCGCCCTCAAGCGCAATCTTCTCAATCTCGCAGTCCTCGCAGCCGTTTTGGTCGGCCCAGCGCCGTACTGCGTTTGCACCGTGGTTGGCAAATCGAATCGATGTGCCTGTTGGTTGACCGATCATGGGGCGCAAGTAAGCTGCGGGGAATAGGCCGTGGACCCCAATGGCGACGGCCTTCTTGACCTTGGGGAGATCCTTGGACAAAAATACGTGGTTGGCCGGTGGTTGTTGTGTTCGCAGCAAGAGCTGTGTGATCTGCTTCAGGATGGACGGGTTGTCCTTGAGACGATAGGTGTTCCGGAACGACGGGAACAAGAGGTTGGGAGGCAGAGGTTTGACGGGTGTCGACTGGCCCTTTGCCGTGGAACCAGTGGCAGAGGCGGCACTGGAAGCGACTGCTTGTTGTTTTGCGGGAAGGGGTAGAGACTCGCTACTCTTTGACGGGGTATGGACCTGGATCTCTGGCGGCGGGGTACCCGGGACAGATGCATCGTCGATTTCCATTGACTTTGGCCGCAGTCGCTTGCTCTTTTTCGAAGACGCGGCCGCAACTGCAGCGGCGGCGGCAATCGAAGCTGCATTTCTAGCGGCCTCCTTAATTGACGCCTCTTTGCTCTCCTTGGTTGTACCGTCCTTCACGGGCATATCCTTCATGGACGATGCTTTGGACGGGTCTTGTCATTATTCATCTTGAGTCCGGAGACCGCAGGCTTCGGGCTCGCCTCGGACCGCTCACCGATGACGGCAATCTCACCCTGGTCATTGGACCCAGTTGATTCAGGCGACTTTCCAGTCGTTTTCCTTGCGTCTCGCGACCAGAATGCCCAAGTTGAACCGACCGACGCAGTTGCAGTCGCCGGGCCAGATGCATTGTTTGCGCCCATAGTGCTCGATGCTGACGAGACTGTATTAGGAACCGGGATGGGAGCAGAAGGGGCGTCTTTCATAACAACGTCCTCAGACTGCGTGGCCGGTGTTTCGGAAGTGGTGTTCTTTGAGCGCGGTCGCCGTCTTTTGCAGTCTCCTGTGTTTCTGTCGTCGTTGGCGCTGCAACTGGTGCGTTGCTCGACCATAGATAGGACCACATGCTTCCGGATGTTGTTGGACGTTCGACTGAGGGTGGAGCCGGGGTGATTTGTGGAGCCTCGGCGTGGGGTGTGGTTGGAGCCTGAAGATCTTCGCTTTTCGGCAGCTCTGGCGATTTAGTTGTTGAATCTTCGGTGACTGGTGGTTTCGCTTCCGCATTTCCTTTCCGTCCCCAAGAAAACCAGCCGGCAGCTTGTGCGGGTGCTGCAGTAGGTACGGCCGCAGGAGGTGCGCCGTTATCTTGGGCCGTATCCATGACGTCTGCTACCGTAGTGGGCGTTGTGCCATCTCCAGCTCCAACTGACGTATTTGTCGCCGATTTCGATGCACCATTTTCTGACGTGTTCTTCGCAATCGGTTGTGTAACCACTGCCTCGGCTTGTCCGCTGGCCTTTGTATTACCGTTGGGCCCGGTCAACGTCTGCGTCGACGATTTCCGCGACAGGCCCTGGCCGCCAACACTCAGGTTTTCATTCGACCCATCATCGCTGAGCTTCCGAGTATCGAAGCGGCTCAAGTTGGAGGCTGTACTAGGTTTCGATGTGCCACCCAAGATCGTCTCGCGAGCGACCTGTGTCGATGCAGTCGACTTGCGTGGCCACGAGCCGTACAAGCTGCGAGACTTGTTCTTCGAGTCCTTAAAAGAAGCGTATCGACTCGCATTGTTGGTGCTCTCGGCCACGCTGGGCGCTATCGAGCCTGTTGGGCTGCGCGCCATCACGGAGTCGGCAGAGGCATCGCTGGCCTGCGAGGCCGTACTGGCTTGTTGAGATGGGATCGGCGTAGGCACAACGGACGAGGCCGTCGATTCAGTCGTCGATGGAGGAGGAGGAGGGTTGCCGTTGCCGTCGGATGGAGTTGCTCGTGGGCGCTTCCGCGGACTCATTTGGGTGAGTGGCGATAGTCGAAGAGGAAGAGAGATCGAGAAGAAGGAAGAGAAGGAGGAGGAGGCAGAGGCAGAGTTGGGCGTAAACGGGTCGATAAGAAATGTACGTCGTAGTACGGGGTTCGTCGAGGTGACAGGCTGCGAAGAATGCTCAAATGGCCAGACAGTTCGGAGGCGATAGCTCGCAGCCGATATTTCGTGGGTTGTTGTTGGGTTTGTTTGTTTGTGTCAAGATCGTCGCTGCTATATTCCGGCCTGATAATGCTGTGTGGTCACTATGGTGCGAGATACCGGGAGGAAGGCAGCCTGCTCTCTGCCTGGCCATTACGTAGTGGATAAATGCCCTGTCACCTGCATGCTTGGACGGGCGCTACGGTGGTCTGGCCTGGGCCTTATCTGGCCTGCACGCACTGTAGTTATTGGCTCTCGAGGCTCCCAATGCCGCTACAGGCCGGGGTGTATGGGTGGCCCAACCGCTCTGGCACGTGGACCCACTTATCTGTCCGTCGTTTCCCCCTTCTCTAACAGCAGGAAGGAGCACAGGAACAGCAGAGTCGATCTCCACTTATCCTTATCGATAAGGCAACCGCTACAATCTTATCGCACCGCTAAGATTTTTTTTTGAAGGGCAGTTTTTTTCTGCCACTGGGATTTGACGATCCGCTCTTTCCCAACAGTCGCTACTGTAAGACAAAACCAAACAAAAACAACAGCGCAACACCCAACCAGCTCAACAACACGACCCAATTCACAGCCTACGAGCTGTCTGTTGGCCGCAAGATGAGCTCACTTAAGCGCAAAGAGGCCTCTGCGGGCAGTGCCCCGTCCAGAGCGCCCAAAACGAATGGCGCTGCCGACAGTGGTCGGCCCTCAAAACGGGCCAAGGGCGACAAGTCGGGAGATTTCAAGAAGAAGGACAACAAGGGCGACAAGAAGAACGACAACTCAGAATCGACCTCTATGCCTGCCACGGCCGGTGCTGCGACTCTCGTTTCCGTTCTCAAGGAGGACGAGCCTCTTTTCCCCCGTGGCGGTGGTAGCGTCCTGACACCCCTGGAGTACAAGCAGATCCAGATGCAGGCAAAGAGCGATGCTCTTTTCGACCAGCAGACAAACGGCGAGGCCGACAAGGCCGACGGTCAGGCAAAGAAGAAGCAGAAGGGCAAGCGGAAGTCTGATGCTGTTGCTGCCAAGCCGGCAGATGACGGCCCCAAGATTGAGAGCTTGAACTTCAAGGTATGTTGAATCTGCAGACGGCGCACTCTTGGAGAATGAAACGCCAAGGATTGCTACTAACATACATTTTCTTCCAGCGTCTCGTCAAGGGCTCTCTCGTCCTGGGCCAGATCTCCACCATCAACCCTCTCGAAGTCTCGGTCGCCCTGCCTAACAACCTCGTGGGCCACCTCCCTATTACCTCCATTTCTCAGACCCTGAACGAACGCATCGAAGCCGAGGCCGAGGCCGCCGAGAAGAGCGACGCCGAAGATGAGGCCGACGACGGGAACAACGACGAGGTCGACCTGCAGGAGCTGTTCACCGTCGGCGAGTACGTCCGTGCTTCCGTTGTCTCCACCGAGGACGACGCACCCAACTCCAAGAACAAGCGGCGTATAGAACTGTCCGTGCGGCCGGAGCATGCCAATGCAGGTCTCACGGAGCAGGACGTCGTCCGCAACTGCACCGTAATGGCCTCTGTGGTCAGTGTTGAGGACCGCGGCTACGTGATGGATCTGGGTATCGCTGGTTCCGACCTGCGTGGTTTCCTCCAGAAGAAGGAGCTTGACCCTTCGATCTCTGAGGCGCGCATGCAGCCTGGCGCTGTTCTTTTGTGCCTCGTTTTCAGCAAGGCAGCCAACAGCAAGGTGGCTCAGCTCACGACCCAGAAGAAAATGCTGGGCTCTCTCAAGAGCGCCGCCACTGAGGCTGTCACTATCAACACCTTCCTGCCGGTACCGTTGTCGACATTCTGCTGTCGGACGTCAGCGTTCGCGGCCTCATCGGCAAGGTCCTTGGCCACCTCGACGCCACTGCCGACGTAATTCACTCCGGCGCCGGCGCCAGCGACATCGATCTTGAGGACAAGTACAAGATCGCCTCGCGCGTGCGCGCCCGTGTCATCTGCAACTTCCCCACCTCCGACTCGCCCAAGATCGGCGTGTCTCTCCTCCCTCACATTGTCGCCCTTGAGTCGCAGACCGTCGAGAGCGGTAGCACCGACAAGAAGAAGAAGAAGCAACAGGAGCAAGAGCAGCCCGCCAAGCTTCCCCTTGACGCGCTCCCATTATCCTCGACCGTCCAGCGCTGTACTGTTCGCCGCGTCGAGCCCAACGTCGGTCTGTGGGTGGACGTTGGTGTTAGCGGTGTTCCTGGCTTTGTCCACATTTCCCGTGTCAAGGACGGCAAGATCGATGCCCTCTTTGAGTCTTCTGGCCCGTACAAGGTTGGCTCTGTTCACGCTGGCCGTGTTCTTGGCTACAACCCCATCGGACGGCGCCTTCCTCCTCTCCTTCGAGAAGTCCGTCATCGAGCAGGCTTACCTCCGCATCGACGACGTGCCTGTGGGCAAGGTTGTCCACGGTACTGTCAAGAAGATGCTCATCAGCCCGACGGGAATCTCTGGTCTTATTGTCGAGAATTGCCGACGGTGTCACTGGTCTCGTCCCCGAGATGCACCTAGCTGATGTCAAGCTGCAAAACCCCGAGAAGAAGTTCCGCGAGGGCATGAAGGTCAAGGCCCGCGTTCTGTCCACGGACCCGACCAAGCACCAGGTCCGCCTGACACTCAAGAAGACTCTGGTCAACTCGGACCTTCCGCCCATCTCCTCCTTTGCCGACCTGACCTTTGGTTTGCAGTGCCTCGGTACCATTGTCAACATTATTCCCGCCGGTGCCTTTGTGCAGTTCTACGGTGAACTCCGCGGCTTCCTGCCCGTCTCCGAGATGAGCGAGGCCCCCATCACCAACCCCGAGCAGCACTTCCGCCTGGGCCAGGTCGTCAGCGTTCGTGTCCACAAGTTCAACCTCGAGCGCAACCGTCTTTCCGTCACATGCAAGGACCCCACCGCTTTTGGCGTAGAGAAGAAGCTGGCCCTCAAGGACCTTGTGCCTGGCCAGCTCGTATCCGCCACGGTCATGGTGAAGAACGCGGACGGTGCTGAGGTTGAGCTGGCAAACACCGGCCTCAAGGCTACCCTACCTGTCGGCCACCTGTCCGACCGTTCGGCGGCCAAGAATGCCGCTGCTCTCCAGCGTCTCCACGTCGGTGAGACTCTTACCGACCTTATTGTTCTCGACAAGCACGATGGTCGTCGCACCGTCACCGTTTCGCAGAAGCCCAGCCTCGTTGCCGCAAGCAAGGCCGAGACTCTTCTGACCAGTATGGAGAACGCTAAGGTTGGCGACAAGCTCGCCGGTTTCGTCCGCAACATCACACCCACGGCTGTCTTTGTCCAGTTTGCCGCCAGCATCGTAGCTCTGCTGCCGAAGCAGCTGATGCCTCATGGTATTCAGGGTCAAAACGACTTTGGTATGCACATCTTCCAAAGCCTGGAGGTGCGCGTGATCTCTGTTGAGAACGACCGTATCGTTGTCTCTCTCCAGCCCGAAGCCAAGACCACGACCAGCGCAGACGACGGCGCCACCGAGACGAAGCTGATCAAGCCTACCGACAAGGCTCTCAAGACCCTTGGTGATATCAGCGTCGGTGTTGTCACTAAGGCCAAGATTACCAGCATCAAGGCGACGCAGCTGAACGTGCAGATCGCTGAGAACATTCTGGGCCGTGTTGACATCACCGAAGTTTTTGACAAATGGAGGATGTGCCCGACTCCAAGGAACCCGCTCCGCAACTTCAAGGAGAACCAGGTCATTGACGTCCGCGTTCTGGGTGTGCACGATGCCCGCAGACGCACGTACCTGCCCATTACGCAGCGCAGCAGCCGCGCTGTTTTTGAGTTGTCCGCCAAGCCTAGCAACGTCAAGTCGGCCTCGGCCCCCGCTGCCCTCACCATGGACAAGATCGAACCTGAGTCCTCGTGGATCGGCTTCGTCAA
Source organism: Sporothrix variecibatus (assembly GCA_016097105.2). NCBI lineage: Eukaryota > Fungi > Ascomycota > Sordariomycetes > Ophiostomatales > Ophiostomataceae > Sporothrix > Sporothrix variecibatus. The sequence continues at coordinate 3,142,150 of JADMNI010000001.1, read as the reverse complement.
CAACCGCAAGTCCAACTGCCTGTGGGTCAGCTTGTCGCCCAACGTGCGCGGCCGCCTGTACGGTATGGAGGCGTCTAATGACCTGTCCCTCGTCAAGGATTTGGCCGAGAACTTCCCCATCGGTACGGCTCTGCAGGTGCGTGTTCTGCGCGTCGATGCCGAACAGGGCCGCCTTGACCTGTCGGCGCGCTCTGCCGACGCTAAGGACGATATCGACTGGTCGTCGATTGGCAAGAACATGGTGTTGCCCGCCAAGGTGACCAAGGTCGACGACCGCCAGGTTGTTGTCCAGATCAGCAAGGGCGTCTCTGGCCCCATCCACCTGATCGATCTCGCCGACGACTACGACCAGGCAGTGACGACACCGCACTTCAAGAACGATATTGTGCGCGTCTCGGTGGTGTCGGTGGATGCCAGCAACAAGAAGGTCCGTCTGTCGACACGGCAGTCGCGTGTGCTTAACTCGTCGCTCAAGGTCGAGGATAAGGAGATTACCAGCATCAACGATGTTGCCGTTGGCAAGATCATCCGTGGTTTCGTGCGCAGCGTATCGGACAAGGGCCTGTTTGTGAACCTGGGCGGCGATGTTGTCGCCATGGTGCGCATTACCGACTTGTCAGACCGCTACCTGAAGGACTGGAAGGCACATTTCCAGGTCGACCAACTGGTGCGCGGCCGTGTCGTCTCGGTCAACACAGAGCAGAAACAAGTGCAGCTGACGCTCAAGGCGTCCGTTGTGGACGACAACTACGTTCCCCTGTCGACACTGGCTGACTTCCACAAGGACCAGATTGTCAGCGGTCGTGTGCGTAAGGTTGAGGACTTTGGCGCTTTCATTGTCCTGGACAACACTGCCAACGTTAGTGGCCTGTGCCACCGCAGTGAGATGGCCGATAAGGCTGTCCGCGATGCACGGAAGCTGTACAAGGAGGGCGATATCGTCAAGGCCAAGATCCTGAGCATCAACCAGGAGAACGGTCGCGTCAACCTTGGCCTGAAGCCAGCCTACTTCGACAACGAGGAGGACGATGAAGACGCTATGAGCGTTGACGAGGAGGACGATGGTGCTCGCCTGGACGACTCAGACGATTCCGACAACGACGACGACGACTCTGACATGCTCGACGTGCAGGATCTCGACATTACTGGCACCGACAACGACATTAACCTCCTGAACGGCTCTTCAGACGAGGAGGATGAGGAGGAGGACGACGACGACGACGATGACGAGGAGGGCGGCGCTCTGTCTGGTGCGGCGGGTGGCCTTTCTGCAGGTGGCTTTGACTGGTCGGGTGCCGGCCTGGACAAGGACGTGGCTTCCTCGGACGACGAGGAGGCCGACGGTGTTGACGCTGCGGCCGCCAAGAAGGCCAAGGCCAGCGCCAAGCGTAAGAAGGCCGCGGCCGCGTCCCAGATGGACATTGACCGCACGGCCGAGCTCGATATCAGCGGCCCACAGACAGCCAGCGACTTTGAGCGTCTGCTGCTGGGTCAGCCCGACTCGTCGGCCCTCTGGATTGCATACATGGCGTTCCAGCTGCAGGTCAGCGAGCTTGCCAAGGCCCGCGAGACGGCCGAGCGCGCTATCAAGACCATTAACGTCCGCGAGGAGACGGAGCGCCTCAATGTGTGGATCGCGTTCCTCAACTTGGAGGTCGTTTACGGCACGGACGAGACGGCTGAGGAGGTGTTCAAGCGGGCGTGCCAGTACAATGACCAGCGTGAGGTGTTTGAGCGGACGGCCAGCATCTACATCCAGTCTGGCAAGCACGAGGTACGTTGCAGCCCTACTTTATTTAACCCTTTCAAGTACGCATATACTAACCCCCTCTATAGAAAGCGGATGAGGTCTTCATGACCATGACCAAGAAGTTCGGCGCCCAGGCACCGCAGATTTGGATCAACTACGCTCATTTCCTGCACCACAGTCTCCAGGACGCCGAGCGGGCTCGTGCTCTGCTGCCCCGTGCCATGCAGATGCTCGACAAGCACGCACACGTCAATCTGATGGCACGTGTGGCGGCCCTCGAGTTCCGGTCGCCCGTCGGCAGCCAGGAGCGCGGCCGTACCGTGTTTGAGAGCCTGCTGGCCAAGTCGCCCAAGAAGTGGGATCTATGGGATCAGCTTCTGGATCTCGAGACGTCCGTTTACGCCGCCGAGAAGGCCAAGCAGGCTGAGAAGGGTGGCAAGAGCGCCAAGGCCAACAAGGCCGACGCGTCGGTTGTCCGTGACGTATTTGAGCGCGGTACCAAGGTCCCCGGCATCAAGCCTCGCCGGGCCAAGACTTGGTTCCAGCGGTGGGCCAAGTGGGAGGAGCAGCACGGCGATTCCAAGAGCCGTGAAAAGGTTTCTGCTCGCGCCAAGGAGTGGGCCGCCGAGGCCGAAAAGAAGAAGGCCGACGCTGAGGCCGAGGACAGCGAGTAAAGGGTCGGACACCACAGAACTCGACTTGCAGCAACATACAAAAAACCCGGCGCGTTTGCATTTGCATTGAAAAAAGTATTTTGTTTGATTTTGTCTTTTTGTCTTTTGTACTGGGCGGACCAAGAGAAAAAATTACCGGCATATCTTGCATTTTGATTTTATTGTTGTCTATTTTCCTTGTAAATAAAAACAGTATTCTATCATGGCTTTGGCATGGTTTTGTTTGTTCCTATTAGCTGTTTAGATTTGCATATAATTATTCTATTGCACTATTCTTATTGCCACCTTTCTGTGCGTGAAGTCTCATGTTCTCTCGACCATTCCATACCATATTCGGGCATCGTCTTCAAGGAGGAGTTTGTCTCGCCAACTTACCGATGCCACTCGCGAACCAAGGCACCAAGAAGCTTTGACTTCTTCTTGTTCGCCTTCCATTTTAACCGTCCCCTACTTTGATGCAGGGTCCTTTTGCAACAAAGGCACGCACCTGGTGTTTTCTCGGCGGCGGCGGCGTGTGCAGAGGCGATATGTTTCTGATGGAGAAACAGAAAACAGCCGTACCAAGTAGATGGGCTGCATGGGCCTAGACGACGTGGAAGAAAGTAAGAGACAAGACACGGAAGTGTCTTATAGAAGCGGGCTTGCTTCTAAGAAGTGGCGACAAAGACGATCGTCTGGGGTGAAAACATGATTATCGTGGAGCGGAGATGGAGTAACAGAAGCCAACGGTAGAATGCAAATGTGGAGTGACTGCGAAGAGAAAGACTGACGGTTTGAAAATTTAAATGAATCCACTAGAAACTTATCATTTTACAAAAATAACATCGCACAGGCGAAGCAAGGCGTGGATATTCATCTTGAGAAGGATGAGGGAAAGACGAGAGGCTACAAGCGAAGCATGGCAACCCTGGCTACGCCATGTGGCTACGCCATGTGGCTTTTTTTTATGAGCCATGCCCTGCCGAATCATTCCAGTATCAATGAACCAAATGGCCCTGCCCATTTCAAAAGCGCACAGTCTTCTCGCACAGAGATTGAGAATCCAGAGACACGGGTCTATGCGGCGTAGAAAGAGGTCTTGAATGCGAACACGAATATCACAGTAAGCACAGACGGCCCCAGGAGGGCTGCAAAAATGATTTTTTGCCGTTACAATAGCATGGAAGCTATGGGTGCGCAGTTGGAGGATGTTGAAGTGACGGTTGAAAGGTAGCCAGACAAGCCGTCAAAGGAACCAATCAGGTATCATACTTTGTCTACAAGTGGGCCCAAGCGGGCAACCACCCTTGTTCCATCCCGACCATTTGTCGTCTCAGGTTGTGCAAATCCCCCTCGCCCTTTTACTTAATGAAGAATCTTTAATTTTTTTGGCTTTTTTTTCTTCACCATATTTTGTGTAGAACAGATGAACAACGTGCTCCGTAGATAAATTACTCAGCCTTACACAACATGTTCACTATCCGTAAGGCTTATGCGCCGGGCCGGTCTTGTGCTGACGCTTTGAGAGTAAATTCCAAAAAATTGAAGTTATTTCCCCTTTTTTATTGTTAGGCTAGCGATAGAAAAAGAGATGATTTTTTTTCTTTCTAATTCTATAGTCGTAAATGTTGACGCTATTCAATGGCCACCCTTGCTCATCTGATTATGACCGACCTGCAAAGCATCTGAACACCATTGTGGCCCTGCGAGCAAAAGAGCGGATGAATCAGTTCATAGAGCTATGCCAAGACAAAGCAAAAGCAAGATTTAAGAAAAGAAAATGTATGCTACAAGGCAGGCTCGTCTCTCGCCCGTCACAGAGGCGTGCATACTCCACTTCCACACCCCCTTGCGTGATCTACACGCATGGTCTCGCTCCGTGGCTAAGGAAGAATGGGCAGAGAGAGCACGCAGAAGCAAGTCCATAATCTGTCATCATTAGCGTCATTTTCGTGATCCAATCTCTGTTGTGTTTTGTTGGTACGGCTATCCTTGGGAGTATCATGGTCTGGGGGATCTGATGTTTTAGGGGCCGATTTTTCTCAGATACCAGCAGTGAGTTGCATCTGAAGTATTGACACTTAACAACTTATCATATTTGATGTTTGTCTTTCTCAGAATCGTATTTTGAGTCGAAGTTAACTCGACTGTTTAATATGATTGATATGTTAGAAAGGGTGTGGCTTGTTTTCGAGCCCTTTCTATGGCTTGAGAAAGCATATCTAACACTGCTTTTTCTTCAAATTTCACATATATACGTCGGTAATCAGAGCATGTTCTCTCGTGTTTGTAAAAAATAAACATGTCTGGAATGAAGAACAGGCAGAAGCTGCAGCCAAGCCCTCTCTGTCGTCTCTGAAGCCTTATCCTTATATCTGTAACATTTCAAATTCGCATCAGAAATTCTCCGAGTAAATAAAGCCTCTATTGTCGGTGTGGCCCTCAACTAATATGGGCTAGACAAGCATAAAAACTTTCCAGATGAGAGAGGAACGGAAAGAACCTTTGAAAGGCAGTAGTAGGGCGTCGCATTTGTTGCCCGAGATCCGGCTGGGCATTCTCCACGCCACGCCACCTGCCAACTCACATCATGACACACACGAGACGACCATTTTATCCGGTGAGCTCGTATCGTAGTTTACAAGCTGTAGGCCGCAATCAGACTGTAGAGGTGTAAGTATCGGACCACCCGAGGTGGATAGAAGGATGGCACACACTCTTTTTCCCCCAGACGAACTCCCGAGGCTGGGACTGCACGGTTCTACCCAGCTTTCTTTGCATGCATGGCATTACCAGACCTTTTCTCGCTTCGACATCCCGTACGCACGTCCTTCCTCCCGTTGACACACAGGCAAGGCCAAAAGGCAACGCCTTTCCAAGAGAAAAAAAATGTATGCGAGATGTGCGGCAAGGATGGCAACGCATTGATGCTTCTTCTGATCGTCGTGTTGAACCTCGCCACCCTTGCAGAGCCATCCGGTTGTATTATTCTTTTCATTTTTCATGGGTCAACTTTGTGAGTCGTCTTTGTCTTCGTCGCTCTATCTCTGTTGTCCTCCCGTCCCGCTGATACTCGTTCTTTCTTGTTTTGTTCATCTTGCATCCTTCGAGATCCTATTTCGTTCTATAGTTGAAATGCTTTATGTATTCCCTACACCCCTTCTCTAGTTCCTCTTGACTCTTTTGATTTTTATTCCTTTCATATTTTTTTTTGGATTTCTTTCCTTTTTCTTTCCTCTTTTACTCCCTTATTTGTCTCTTATACGAATAGCGTCTAATGATATCGCATCTTACCTCAACTTGAAAACAACTCGCATCTTCGACTCGATGCTTTACGGTCCAGCTTCTTCATCAGTTGGCGGCGATACTTGATCGCGGAGTAACGAACAACTCAAAAACACACAATACATCAACAATATGCGGAATACAACGAGTATGATGTCCGCTCTAGACATCTCGGCGGGGCCAACAAGTGGGCTTCAAAACTTCGCCATAGCCATCAACTTCATCTTTCCGGCTGTTGCTCTAGTCGTTGTAGCTGCTCGAGTAGCGGGACGAATGGCATCACGACAATTTGGTCTAGGTATGGTTCCTTTTGTCGCAGGAGGTATCGGAAGCTGTAAACTAACAAAAGTATAGATGACTGGCTCATCTCAATAGCCATGTTTTTTTCATTAATACAGACTGCCATCAGCTATATCTGTAGGTCCCATGCACAGACTTCAACATTTCACTCAAGTTGAAATCACAGCGTCTAACAGCTTTTCAGTTATAAAAACAAACTTTATTGGCATCCACATCAAGGACATCCCGCCACACGATCCGATCCAGGGCGCCATCTGGAACTTTGCCGTCGAGTTTCTCTACAACCCTATCCTCTCACTCGCCAAATCATCGGTGCTCATCTTTTTACTACGCCTTTTCGGCCAGAAGAACGGTATCCGCCGCTTCATCATTGTGCTCAACACAATCAACCTCATGCAAATGGTCGGCGTCTTTGTGGCTCTTATCTTCCAGTGCACACCAATTGCATTCAACTGGGACCGCACCATCAAGGGCGGCCACTGTGTCGACCAGCGGCTCCTTTTTGTGTCGACATCGGCCTTCAACATCCTGACGGATATCGTCGTCCTCGGTCTGCCACTGTACATTTTGGTCGATCTCAAGATCCGCCGGCGAACCAAGTTCGGCCTCATCTTTATTTTCCTTTTGGGCATATTGTAGGTTGCCTGCCTTCTCTTCTCAAGCCCACAAGTTCGGTCCTTTACTAACAACGGATAAAGAGTCACCATCACATCCATCGTCCGCATGGTCATCTTTGTCCAAGGGCTCTTTGGCCTCGTCATGTCGGCCGACCCGACATTCAATATCGGCTTTATTACGTCTGATATTGAGACAAACCTGGCCCTCATTACTGCCTCCATTCCCGCACTGCGTCCGTTCCTACGAGCACGCGACCGCGGAGGCTGGCTGCCCCGGTTTGGCAGAGCGCCCAATACAACGGCAAACAATACAACCGAGATGACCCGCAACACGGTCCCAACAGCGGCCTACTTATCACGGGCATCCACTATGACGGCAACAACCGTCAACGCCAAGGCGGTGACGATCAAGAAGTCGAGCAGCCGGCGTGGCCGCGATGTCAATGGCAAGCTCCTGCGTATCGGGACTACCGAGCACCAGCAACTCCGCAGTCAAAGTCCGCGGAGCAGCGAAGAGGAAGCCATGACGAGCAATGGTATCATGCGGGTCAGCGACATCCAGCGTGAGATTGATGGCCTCGCACGCGAGCTCACGGCCGTGTCCGGGACATATACAAAAGCCAGCTTCCTGGATACAGACCCAGCCGACAGTCTACGGCGGCCACTGCAGCCACCACAACGGCCCCGGTCATCCTCGGCACCAGGCTCTGGGCGTCGCCGGTTTGCCGACCAGTACTACAACGAAGGTGCCGATCCGGATTTAGAGTATGCCGCTGAACGCGACTTCAACGAAGAGCGGCTATCACGGTACGGTGACCGGCGCTTCGGAGTGGTGACGCCCAAGGGTGTGCCGCCACAATGGCCAGGCGACTTTGAAAGTCGTGGACGCAAAGAAGGACAGCCCTTCTAGGCCACCACCCCTCGCCCTCTTCTTCCTCTGTTTCTTTATATTCCTTCTTTGCATTCATCACGGCGGATCATTTGGTGTCCCACCACATTTCAAAACGGCAGTGGCATCTGCCCGGAATTCGAACAATAATACCATAACATGGCACACGGAAGTTTTAGTGTCATTTTCTTCATATTTCTTCATCATTTTCTCCTTATATCTTTTAGTTCTGTTTCGATATTGGCATTGTTGATATGTGTCGTTTTGCTGGCTTGTTCGATTTTGTTGTATGATTCAAAATGATTGATGTTCATGGTGGGTGCGGGTTTCATCCAATCAGATGGTATGAGCTTGACAGACGCGTACTATGCTGCAAGGTCTTTTTGTCGTTGTTGCTTGTCGTCTGACCTGTTGATCGATGTGTACTGTGTAGTTCTATGAGTTCCTAAATAGTAAAACAAAAATGAATTGATACCCACATTTTTAAAAAACCACCAAAAGATCAAAAAGAGTGTGCAGTTGAGGACCGTGCCGAATAGCGACCTGCGATTTCGGGGCGCAACCAAGGAGCAAAGGAAGTGCGCAAAAAAAAAAAAGATGAACAAGCGAACAAATCAACATGTTTTGCCCTATACTTTACACCCTTTCGGCATTGGGCAGCAACTGTTGATGCCAAGTCACAGTTGAGTTTTTTCTCTCCTTTTTGTTTGTCTTCTCGTTTCGCTTTATGACTTGTAATCTTTTTTTCTTTTTCTTGCTTTCCTTCTGCTCCTCCTTGCATTTTCGTCGCTCCTTTCGAAGCCGCAGTTCTTTTTCGCGTCTGCACCAGAGTGTCACGAGGTCCCTTTTAGTGTGTTTTTGTTTGTTGAATAGCAGAGACACTAACGCACAGTGTTGGCCTCCTTCGTTCTTTGTCAAAAGTTTGTTTTGGCGCTGGGCAGGGAGTTTGACAGCCTGTCAGTGTTTTTCGACACTGAGCTCGAACTACTCCTACTGAGTGATCGCCACACCACGCGCATATCAAAAGTGTCTCGCCCGTGGCCGTTTGTGCGCCACCCCGCGATCCCGGCCTGGCTGACATTGTTGTAAGCGATTCAGTTGGCTGGCTGAATGGTGTGAGGGTTTGGCAGAAAACAGGGCTCGTGGGTTGTATTTTAAGGAGAGATCATCCAGTATGTCACTTTGTGTGCTCGCTCCCACGAGCACGGCATGCCTTTTCCCTCGCAAGAGAGTCACTCACATTGGACGACACGACATCTGTTTTTGGCGACCTGCAGCTAAGAGTGTGCGTCCCCTTTGTGATGGTAAGTAACCGATACCAGGGAAAAGGAACGCATCTGACAATTGGAGGGCACTTAATTTATTTGTGAGCTCCTCATGGCTATATTTTGTGCCGCTTGTTTTGCACTTCTTTTCTGGTTTGCCTGCCGACAGCGGGCCAGACCTGATTCTCCAGCTAGTCAGACGGGAGGCCAGTGTCGTGTGTGTCGTGCATCTCCGGACCGTCGAAGCAAAATGAGGGCAGCATAACGGCCAGCCCCAGTGCAAAGACACTGTCCGGTTCGTTGAGGAATTAAATCAGCGCAACCGCTAGTGACAGCCGCGACGCCTGTCAAAGTTCACTGTGTTTCCTCGTATGTGAGCAGGTTAGTTAGTAGTTTGCCTTTTTGCCTTTTTTTTCCCACTGTCTCTTTTCTCTTTCTCTTCCACTTGGCTCGCCGAAACGCGGGTTTGGCAGACGCTAGGATCTTGCCCGTTCCCTTGTGGGGCCTTATTGTATTTTTCTTTTCTTTTTTGAATCTATTTGTTCCGAGACTCTTGTCTTTCTCCCTCACCGGCCCTCTTTTTTCATCTTCTTCTTTCCTATTTGGTTCTGAGTTTCTTCAATTGTGATCCTCCCTCTGCCCAGGGTCCCTGCGTTACACGTACGGAGTATGAAGAACGGCAGGATGCAGCCAATGTGGGTTGACGTGGGCTTTCTGGAACGAATCGAAGACCACGAAATGTGGACTTTGTTAGTGGAAATGGAGACGAAAACGAGGCCGAAATGAAATCCTCTGGTCTTCTGTACTCCGGAGGACGAGCCCAAAGTTTTTTTCTGTTTGTGTTTTTCCTCTTCTGATTTTTCTTTCTTTTTTCGCGCTCCTTTCGGCGCGTGTCTATTCTGCTGGAGCGGCCCAGTCCTTCTTGCGCCGAGGATCGTGACGGAAAGCGCCTTTTAATTGCAGACTCTGGTTCTACCCGACGAAGACCCTGAAAAGAGTGAAGAGTGACTCAGATCGGCTTGCTGCCGAGATGAAGGAATTTGTCGACGCGGGATGGCGGTGAAATGGCCTGTCGATTTTGAGGCCTTTTTTGATGGTTTCGGATTTCGAAGAGTTGTGGTTCTATGTTGTCGTCTGCAGCATGTGGAAGTTGAGTTGTTAATTACTCAGTTGAAAAGGGGAGACTGGCCAGTGCTCCCCGCCTTCTCCGTAATGAGCGTTGTAGAATGCCTCCATGAGGAAGGAGCGTGTGGGTTGGCTGCTTCCTATTTGGGCAAGAGGGCATCGCGCTCACAGGAGATGGAAGGAAAGAACAGCAGGTGCAAACGGTCGTTCTTGCTTATCGCTTCCGAATCGTGCGCGCAGCACGGGAAGGAGCAGCCAGCAGCGACGTTCTCATGATAGACTAAGTTGACAAAATGCAAAAGACACATTGACAACTCCCAACAACAAAACGAGACGAAACGGCCCAACACACGACTCGACCACACGCGCAAAAGACGGGGCATCTCGGGGTCTGCGTGTCACTGCCCCAAGGCACGCGCGCACTGCATCCAGTGACCCCCATCCCTTTCAACACGCTACACTGAGCGCTATTGCTCTTTTTGCGGACAAGTCAGGCCTCTAGCCAAGCCACTCCCTCTATTTGGTCGGGCTTTGCCGACGAGCGATAAGACCAAAGGGAGCCAAAGAGCGGGCACAAATGGGGGGGTTTTGAAAGACACACGCGAGCGCCGTTGCTGATTCGCGGCTCCCTCGCCAGAGATAGCGAACCAGCCACCAGTCCGAGAGTCAGCCAGTTGTGCCTGTTGTGGCCCCTCGATCTTGTGCTGTCCAACTGTCAGCCAAAAGCACTATCTAACGACTTGCAGGTACGCCAGTCCAGGCATCCCGCACCACATTCGGCGGGTTGTTGGACTGCCTATCTTGAACAAAGCCGTGGGGTTGGCAGCAGACTTGAAGGGAGGGAGAGATTGATAGAGCTGAACTGATAAAAGAAAGGATGTCTGGCACTTTCTCGTATCAAGCCCTCTCTGCTTCTTTTTCTTCTCGTTTGCATCTTGCCTTACTTCTCCTCTCACACACACGACCCAATACCGAGTACAACATACATCTCCATATCCACACGATACGCTGCGCACACGACACAAGCACACGCTATCTATATTCAACGACCGAGCCAGCGGTGGATGCTATCAAGTACAGACAGCAAAACTACCTCCGACGCCGAGCACGCACTGTCTTCGCACGGCATACGAACAACCGAGAGCGACAGAGACTACGGACGAAAGCCTTCAGAGATCCGTTACGTTGTATCCATCGCTGAAAAGGACAGCCATTTGCAAGCGCGCTACTCGCACAAACAAAGGGAGGAAAGGCCAGGCCCCGGACAAACCGGCAACTTTCTGGCCGCAGCAAATCGCAGCAAATCGCAGCAGCAAATCGCAGCGCCGCCATTTTCAACTTGTTCTTTTTTCAGCAGCGCCACCACAGGCGAGAATCCAGGCCGTCCCAGCGCTCCTCGGCCCTCCACTTCCAGGCCCGCCCGCCTTAGGTTGCTGTTACGTACATTTACGTACAAGGTTTCGGCTGCCCTGCAGAACGAGTGCAGAAGCACTGCAGCACTGCAGCCTTTCCCATCAAAATCCCAGCAAAACACCGCCCAACGACGTCAGTGCCCACACTGTACGGACGCCAGCGCTGGACCCTTGTCAGTGCGCCTTGGCGCAACCCGACACCAACTCGATTAACTGGCTCAACGGAGTAATCCCAAACCTCACAAGCCTCCCAACTCCCGCTGCGACAGCGGCCCCCAGCACACTTTTTACTCCACGGCTGGCTTGCCATGTCCCGCCGTGCAGCCGGCATAACAATCTGGTGGATAGTGGACAGGGTGTATTACCGCTGATCAGGGTTGCGGCACCCTTAATTCGGAGCAACACCAACCATATCGAAGCCTGCTTTGTTCTGGTGGCCTTCTTTTGTCCTTCGTTTTTCTTTCGCCCTCGTCCCCTTTCCCTCCTGGTTCCCCCGTATACCTGGTCTGACTCTCGCGTGGGGGAAAAAGGACTGCAAAAAGGATTTCGTGGCGATGATGTCCCCGCGCTCCTTTCTGGTTTCTCGCCAGAACCATTTCTCTCGACCTTCACCTTCAACATCGCCAGCACAGTCACCGTCACAATCGCCACGACGCTCGCCTTCACACTCACCATCGCGATCACCACCAAAAGCATCAACATATTCAGTCTCCTCTACATCCACATCCACATCTACATCCACACCATTTGCCGTTCTCAGTAGAAGAAGGAATGACACAACTACGTGGGACCCGATTCCGTCCAACAACGCCGTACCACCGTCCCGCACAACCGCCACTTCTTCGACTGCCCATGCAACTGGCTCTTCTTCGTCTGGCATGAATATGACCGCCGCTGTCGTCGCGCCTCGAGGCGGCGCTGTGGCCGACGTCCGTCGACTCGCAAAAAGCGATGCGCCGCTCATGCCCTTTACACCAACAAAATCATTAGGCACTTCACAAGCCGTCTCTGCATTTGTTCCCGACGAGCGCCCGACAACACCTACAAGCCCTGTGCAAATTCCGGTAAAGGCAGCCAGGCACGAGACCGCGCATGCGCATGCGCATGCGCACACGACCAAACACCGTCACCACCAACAGCCACCAAACCAAGATGCCTGGCGCGGCTTTCGCCAAGGACAGTCACAAGCACACGTATGGGGTACCGGCTCACGGCGCCGGTCGCGCGACGTCCACAGCCCGGATTCCATTTCGCCCTCCGTAGCCGCTCTTCTAGCCGTCACCAACATTCCCCGGTCACGGTCTTCGCGCAGCCTGCGGCAAAGCCGGAACGCCAACGGCGAACGGATTAGCGAAAAGCGCATGACCGTCAACTCTTTTATCGACCAAGTGCAGGAGGCTGAGCAAGAGTTTAGCCTTTCGCTCAGCAAAAGTCCACTCGATGTTCTGTTGACAGCCCCTGAGGACCTCGAGGATGACGATGAAGTCTCTATTAGCGACAGCACTCTCGACCCCGATCTTTCTACCCGCACGGTGTCTCTCGAGTCCATGCCTTCGCTCGCCGACTCTTTCGCAACTGGCACCATTCCTTCCTACGACTCACCGCGCACCCCCAACCGCCGCTACAACAGTGTTCGCAAAGCCCGCCCGACGCGCCGTTCGCTTACCCCCGTTTCATCCCCCCCATCTGGCGGCGATCATGAAAGCGATCCTCTCTCGGCTGCCAGTCTCGACGGCGGAAGCGACAGTGAAGTGGACGTTGACAGCCTCGATTTCCGCGTTTTTCAATCGCCTCCCGACCCTCTCGCCAAGACGACCGAGGCTCGCTTCCCTCTTCAGCCGCTTCGGTCGGCCTTCAAGTCCAACCTCACGGCGTCTCTCCGCGCCTTGCGAAACGCGGCCCGCTCATTCTCCAGCCTCAACCTCACATCCATTCCGCCCGAGGACTTTCTTACACGCTCCATTCTCACCATCGACCCCCGCATTCCTTACACTGACGAACGTCGCCCTCCGCCACTTGAGGAAGAGCCAAGTGCCGCGCTTCGCCGCTACTTGAACCCCACGACTGGACCGCACATTGACCCGCGACTCTCGGCTGCCCAGATGCTGTCGCCAGCACTGGCATCTGCCTCTCTCTCGCCCGTCATCCTCACATCCTCCTCGTCTGGCCCTTCTTCTTCCTTGACTTCCGGCGGCGCTACATCGCCAGGATCCTCGCCGCCTCGTTCGCCCTTTACTGCGTCCATCCAGATGCAAACGTACCGCGTGCACCGCACAAAGGGCTCGCGTTCTTGGTCTTCTGGCCACAACAGCGGCACTACGCCATCTGGCCTTCCACTGCACCCGTCCGGCCGTTCCGCCTCGTCGACTGTCCTGCAGGAGGCCGACCGCCCGCCCCCAGGACCCCGCCAGCGCGAACTTCGCGAGAACTCGGACTTTATCCGCATCGCTGTCATGGAAATGGCCATGCGTCGTGTCGGCAAATTAGACGACCGCAAACCTGGCCGTGCGCGTCTGGCTTTACCGCCCCGCAAGATGGGCGCCAAACCCTACGTTGTCGGATCAGACGGCGTTCCCGCCCGCTGGGTCGGCGTCGTGGTGTCCAGCGATAGCGATTGAGAAAAGCCCACATTTGCACTTTCTACTCTCATCTCCACCCCACGAACCTAGTATACATTTTTTTTCGCCCCAATGGCAACCTCACGGCTACGCAGCCACCTTCCTTTTTTCCCTTTCATTTTGGAAGGATTTTATTTTCCTTTGTCATCATAATATCTAGCATCGGCATTCGGCGTTTTGTTTCTATTGGGGACCATTGGTGGTTTCCCCTTCTACTATTTTCTTTTTGTCATGGATGAAGCATGGTCTAATTGGCAAGCATTTTTGGATGGGGAGCGACAGCATTATTTTTCACATGAGCATGAGATACCTACCTTGCTTTTCTACTCAATCATGACACATATTTTAACTCTTAAATCTTTATACATTACTTAAATGTTTGCAAACTGTGTACTTCGTATCTGTGTACTTCGTATGTGCCTCAAATGAGCCACAGTAACAGGCTCTTCCAGAACAAATGGAAGATCTTTTACGGGGCCGAAGTAACATCGACAACTGCTTTTTCCGTCTTTTTAGATTTTGACGGCCATTTCAGTGTATCCACCTCGGAAAACTTTCCTGCTCATCTTGTAGGGCGCACAACCGACGGTATCCGGCATCAGCCTGAAACCTCGAAAAGGCAAAGGGCAAGGCGATGGAAGAGATGGAGGCGGTTTAAACGGAAGTGCCTCACCTGCACAATTACTTCCTTCAGATAATAATGTTTTCTCACCGTCCTGTTTATTTCGTACTGGCCTCAAAATTTTTGTCTCGTTTTCAATTATAAACAATTATTACATTTGTATTTTATCTTTTCAGTACAAATATTTCTATTTCGAAATACCACCTGCCTGCCTTTTCAAACAAACAAGCACCTGCATGGACTTGTGACTGAGGCCCAAGCTCATTATGGGCAGATGAGTCTTTTTGTGGCCGGTACAGTCGTAGACCGGAGCCGGCCGACGAGGCCTCCTGGGAGAAGTCCCAGCTGGATATGCACTGGTTATTGTTTTCGCACGAAAGGGGATAAAAGATTGTGCGTAGATACGTCGGTTATATTTACTCTAAAGCGATAAGTGTGCGAGGAAAAAAGAAGAAGACATGTACATGTATGTATGGATGCACTTGGTGAGTGACCAGCAGCAAAAAAAAAAAAAAGCAAATAATGCGAAATGCAAAACAGAAAACAAGACCGCCAAATTCTCTGCACACCTTATCCTATCCCATTCCTGAACCGATGCGTATATACAGAAATGGCCCAAGGAAGTCGGTAAGAAAAAAGGGGCGAGTGATGGAAATATAGATGACAAAAAAGGTAAAACAAAAAGACATAAGAAAAAAGACAAGACGGCAATACAAAAAACATGAGAAAACTCCCGTTCCCCATATTATGCCGCAATGTGCCATATATAGCTTGCAAAAACAAAGACCCCGTACCCCGTACCCCGGTCTCCTAGCCTCCCCGTCTATGGTTTACTCTTCACCGTGCTCTTTGTATCGCTCTTCCACTATTACTCTGGACATGTATCGCCCCATCTCTCTCCTTTTGTTTGACTTGCTGGCAACCCGAGAGCCTGTTGCTTAAGTCGTCTTCGTCCTTAGACCCCGGTGAAGCTGCTTGGGCACGTCCGTGTCCGCATCGTCGGCATCATCGTCGTTGACTCCGGCACCAGCCATTCTGGTCTCGCGCCGGCGCACCGGTGTGAGATCACCTTCATCAAGGCCACCGTACCGTTACTGCTTCCACCGTGGCTGCTGTGGACCCAGATCTCTGTGCGTAGCCGCCTAGATTCTGGCTGCTGTTCCCGCCACTACTGCCGCTGTTGTTATTGTCGCGGTCCTTGACTCTCGATGCGAGGGCGCTTAGCTTGTTGCGGACACCGCCAAAGGCAGATTTCTTGCGCTCGCTCGATTCGCCGCCACCGCCAAACATCTTGCTACTGCTGCGGCTGTCGGGCCGCAGGTAGTCATTGTTGTTGCCGCCCCGGCTGGGAGGAAGGGAAGACTGGCTGTGCGAGAACTCCTGCTGTGGCGTGGGCGGTGTCATCATCATGAACTTGGGGATCGGGCCAGCGTTGGTGTTGATTGACGAAAGACCGCCGTGTCCGCCGATACCGCCATGGTTGTTGTGTCCACTAGCGCCACCGGTGCTGCCGACATACGACCGGTTGGACGAGGCAACGCTCGAGCTTCGACTAGCAGAGCGTGGCATGGGGATGGAGGTTTGCGATCCGCGAAGAACCGAGGCGGTGAGCGCGAAAAATCGACGGGAGAGGTACCAAAGATGGACGACGAGTCGTCGCTATTGTACTGTGACTCGTGTAATGCAGGCGTCGACAGTAAGACCGAGCTCGTGACTTGTTCGCGCAGCTTGGTCTGCTGTGCTGTGTTGGGGCGATGCTTGCTCAGCTTGTTGCCAATGATTGCACCCGTAATGCGAAATCAGCGCCTTGATAACACGGCTCTTGAGCGCCAGAGCCAGGTCCAGGTTGGACCATGTCTTGTTGCGGTATTCAATCGTTGGTAGACGGAAGACAAAGTCGTGCACGTCCTCGATGTTGCGTTCTCCCTTGCCCTTGTAGCTCAGGCAAAGGACGACCGATGGCAGGCGAATGTACGCAAACGTCATGTAGTTGCTGGCGCGCGTAATCATCTTGGTCAAGTCATCAGACGGGTTTGTGTTTTGCTTGTCGTCCGATTTGTTGCTGCGCAGCGTAAACCGACTACCCTTCTTGGATGACTCGCCTCCACCGCCTGTGATGGACGAGAAGCCAGTGGACGAGCGTCCAACACCGATCCGCAGTGGGCCACTGCTCTGGAGAGATTCGTGCGACTGCTTCTTCAGCAGGCTCTTGCTTGAGCTTGCCGTAGGCTGACGGAAGAAGCGGAAGGAGTGGCCGTCCGTAGAGTGAACGCTGAGTGCCTTTTGTTTGTCTGAGCTCGACCGGTGGTTCTGGTTCGACGTCAATGTCGGCCGAAGGCGAAGCTCGAGAGAGCCTGGTCGAGTGTCAAAGGCCGCCGAGGAAAGCTCGCGGTCACGCTCCGACACGGCCGAGCCAAGACGGTTACGACCTCCAGTGTGGACGTTGTAAGTGTAATCATCGTCCTCGGTATCGTCATCAGACTGCTTCGCGAACGACGATTCGTTGGGTGTAGTACCACCATTTCCGTTGGTTTGCTTGTCTCCATCGGGGAAGATGTACTCGAAGATCTTCTTGCCTACTTCGTGCTCGAGTTGGATCTTCATGGGGAACAGCGTCACTTCAAAGTGGTCCATGACCGTGATGCCGGCAATGGCCTCCAGCATGTACCAGTATACGCGCACCATCGGCTCGGTGCCCGTATCCATAGGACCACGCTCGTCAAGGTAAGGGGCGATCATCTCGGGGTAGATGGCATCGGGAAGCAGGTTGAGGCCGAGAATCTTGCCAACCTGGATCAAGTTGATGTGAGACCCATCCGCATTGTCTGTTCTGTCGTACTCGACATCCTTCAGCTGTAGCTCGACCAGCGGCTCGTTGGTATCGCGAATCAGATGCCAGACGATTTCACGGGCCGAGATGCTCCACTTCAGGAGCGCGTTGCTCTGGGACGCATCGTTGCGGCCCTGCGATGTGGTGATGGCCTTCATAATAAAGAAGAGCTCATCCTCGCATGCTGCCAGATCACGCTCCAGCAAAAGCCTTTCTTCCACCTCGCTTGTCGAGGGTCTTGGAATGAATCTGGAAGTGAGTCTTGATGTCTTCTAGTTGCCGCACACGTTCCTGGAGCCGTATGACCATCTCAGGGGCACCACGCAAGTCACTGAAGTCGGATGCGAGCATGATCTTCTCGAGGCGCTCGCTGCGGGTCTTCTCGGCGGGCTCGTTGTACATAAGAAGGTCAAGCACGATGACGTAGATGGCATAGTACTGGGACGAGTTGCACAGCGCACGCGCCTGGGGGAACTCAACCCACAGGTTGTCCATGCGGCTCTCCAGGTTGTCAGACGTAGCTGCACCAACACCCTCGCCGGTATTGACACCTCGTTGTACTTCAGACGTAGCGTGTTGTACTTGTCGTAGCGCAGAGTGGCCGATGTCTTTTGCACCACCCGCTTGAAGCCGAACGGATCGGTCTGGAAGTCAAAGATGGCCTCCATAGGCACCACGGCGGCCAACTAGAGCCGCTGGGAGACCCATAACTAGTGCCGAGTACGCAGAGAGAATGCGTGTCGAGAACCACTTGCGGTGGGTGACGAAGAACTGTGTGCTGTCCATACCGACAAGAAAGCGCCGCTGAACCAGACCACTGACATTGTCAGACAGTCTGGCCTTGTCCATTACCTCGACAACCTTGAGCTCCATGCCCTTGGCTGTCACAAGGACCACGTGTTTCTTGTTCTTGTCGCTCTGCAGCTGAATCTGCGGCGCGATCAAATGGACGTGGTAGTTGTTCTGGGGTGTGAACTCAGCAGCAAATGCCGCCAGACAAATCCTCCATAGGGGTGCTGTAGACGGTCCCCTCTCTCTTCTTGCCGTCTTCGGCTGCCGGCCCTCCTCCGTGCTGACGAATCTGCGGCCGTCTTGCAGGATCTTGCGGATTCTATCCTCAATATCTTTGCCAGATGACCGGTCGCCATTGTAGGCTGCATCTGCGGATTGTGGTACACCAGGCGCGGTGCCAGTAGCATTGGTGGCGGTAGATGATGCATCACCCATGGCAGCAGTTTGAGCCACCGCCAGCCTTGAAGCTTCACCTGCTCCTCAACAATGTCGATGATGAACTTGACTGCTGGCCGGGACAGGTAGTAACAAAAGCCTCGCCGCTGGCTAAACTTGGTGGATATAGCGGAGAATGATATTCCGGAGCATGTTTGTTCCACTTGAGTTTCATGTTGTGGACGACGAAGCGGTTTGTAAACTCGCTGGCAAATTCGGCGCCCGAGTCTGTGCCCTTCTTGTCACCCCCATCAGTCGAAGCGGCGGCATCTGCCGCAGCGGCCATATCGCTAGGGCCACTTACACTGCCGGACTTCTCGCGGACTCTCCGCTTGGCTTCTCTGGCTTCAGTGGCGGCCTTTGCTGAAGCGGTGGCAGCTGCTCTTGCTGCGAAAGCAGCTGCAGTCTCTTCCGCTAGGAGCCGGAGAGAGTTCTCGAGGAACGACTTTCTTTTCTTGCAGGACATTGGCTTGGCGAGAAAGCGTTTCGATTTCGTTCGTAATCGCGGCATTGTTTTCGCTGTTGATCCGCTTGACGGCTTCATTGATGTCCCGCACGTGGTTGTCAATCTGGTCCTCCAGCTGGCGCAGGCGAGCACGGACAAGGTGCATTTGCACTGTACGAGGGTCGTCGTCGGGTGTCATGATGCAGAGATGCGTTGGCTCGTGGCCGAAGGGACTGGTACGGTCTGGGTCGCCGGAAATGACGCCACCAATATCGGTCTGCCGGAAGTATGTGATTCTCGGTGCGAACGCGAGGGGAAAGATCTTTGTATCGGGTTCGGCTCAGTTGGCAAGATCCAATCCAGTTCCACAAAGTCATCCATGTCGATCCAGCTGAAGTCGTCATCGGGGATTGTGAAGCGTGAAACGTCTGCGCTTTCCTCATCGTTGTGGATGTAGTGTGATATTGAGTTCTGGATGGACTCGGCCGTGGTTCCACGGATGCTGGCCGAAACGGCCCGGATGTCTGCAGATGCGAGGTCGAGCTGACAAGCATGAATCTTCATACCGGTTGTGCGACTCTGCGTTTTGCGTCCCTTGTCGCGAGTGTTGAACTCCTCTCTTCTTTGGTGCATGTCGAGCATAAAGCTGTCGAAGCGGACCTTGATGCCAGTTGCAAAGAAATGGCGTTCTCTGACGAATCTTCGGTGTCCTTGTGCTTGTAGATGTGACTGAGGAACAAGGGGGCAAGGAGAAGGTTGTACTTGATCGTGGCCAGATGCCGTCCAAACTTCTTGCTGGTCTTCTCAGCTCCGGGCCAGAGCTTGCCTTGCCGAATGGGCAGCGACATTGGCCCACTGAACAGGGACCACCATGCAAAGAAGTGCGTAAAGAAACGGGGCGATAGATGGACAGTGTTGTAACTCCGCGAAGGCTCCGAATTGGACACGGTCCACTCCCGGTCAACAGGTGCCCGAACGGCAATGGACATGTGGATATGCTGACTGCGGAATCCGCGGAAAGCGTCGTAAGGAAGACCGCCCTGGAATGTGCGTGTTGCGGCGCCTTGAGGAAGATGCTATAATGTGGGGCGAAGTTGAAGTTTCGGTTGCCATCGTCAATGGCACGCTCAAAGACCAGTCCAGCAAGCCACTGGACCTTACCAGATAGCTTCATGACCACCTTTTTGAACGCCGCACCAGAGCGGAGCGAATCTTCACTGCTGACACTGTCGTTATCCGTGCTCTGCCGGTTGACCTCGCGAGCGTGATGACTATAGTCGGGAACGGCCAGAATGTACTCTCCACTGTCTACAGTCATAAACTGCTTGGGGTCGTCATCCACATGGATGCCCCAGCGCACGTCGTTACGCCAGCACATGAGGAAACCGGCGCCGTTTCCTGTCACCTGGTATGGATCTCGCGTACCCTTGAGGGCAAAATGGACATCACCATCTTGTTTCCAAGCAACGCGGACGCGCGAGTGGAAACTCAGTCGGATCTTGTCCCAGAAACCGACGCCCTCGGAAGGATCCAACTGGGGTTTCGTAAAGGACTCGAAGCCCATCATCATATCCTGGATGGCTGGCTGGTACGACGGGCCCCATGTGATTTTGGTCGGCAGAGAGGTGTTGATGTCGATTTGCATATCAGAATACGTCTTGACTTGACTGGTGGTACGCAGCACATCAATGGCAAAGTTGCCTTCTTTTGATGCGCCAGGCTCCAAGTTCTTGGGAGGTAGAATGTCGACCTTGACATGGCGGACAGACTCTGGTCCTTGGAATTCCTCGGCAATGACGAAGTCGGTCGAAAGTGAGAGTGCGTGCAGCTTTGAGGGCTGTGTCGACGCTATTCCGGGAACATGAATAAGTGGCAAAGGGTAGTCGCGCAGAGTCACCTTGGCCTCGCCCATGTTGATCTGCAAGTTGACAGGAATGAGGAGAGTGTAGAGCATATCCTTCGGCATGCCCTTTCCGACCTTGTGCAGGAAATCAGGCAGCTCCTTCATGGGGAAGCTGGGCTTATCGATAATGAAGTGCAGATCATCAATCACAGTCGTCATCAGAGCTGGCCGGTTTGGTACACCGAGAATGTGCTCGCTGCTGACATCCTCATCGGATGTATGGTCTCCCCAAAGCAGACTGCGGATCTCCTTCATGCCATTGCGAGCCATGAGGTATGATCGGTCGATGCGCTGCTTCCAGCCGCGTGCATTGTGCAGATTCAGCTTGTGTCTTGCGTCGGTGATGGTGACATGAGTGTTGCCCGTCATACCCAATGAACTGCCCTCAGGATCGTACCGAGGAGTTCTGCCGAAGCCATGGGCGCTTGCTGATCCCCGTGCAGTGTGCTGTCGGTCCTCGCTTTGACTTCGGGCGGCAGAAGAGGCAGCATTGGCATTGCGGCCGCGGGGTGCAGCAGAACGTGCGCGGAACTTGCTCGATTCGCGGCGGGCTTCTTCTTCCTGGATTTTCTTTACTTTGACACGGAACGCTTCCTCACGTGCCAGACGCTGCATCTGTTCAACACGACCAGCGCGGTATATCATGCCCAGCTTCCACTCAAAGGCGCCATCTTCCAGCTCGAATGCGAACGTTCGGCACCGGATGGCCACCCGCGGGATGTTCTTGGGGCCTTCTGGTGCTTTGCCGAGAATGTATTCGTCGGTACCCGTCTTGAAGCGATGGTGCAGCTGAAGCACAGATTTAAATGTGTTGACAATGTTGTCTACAATCTTGTACAGGACAAGCTCGTGCGGGATGCCGATGCGGATTACGTCGGTTGTAATGTCAAAGGACCGCACGATTTTGTAACCACTGGTCGGAAGCTTCTTTCGGGTCTCTTTGCACTCCAGCCGGCCGTTCTTGATGCTTAAAAGGCGAGCCCATACCTTAGGCATCCGTGGCGCTTCGGCATGTAGACGGATCAGCTTCCAGTACAGGAAAGGCGGCGACCACCGGTGGCGTCCGGTCTCCAGACCGTGAATTTGAAGCATGATTGGCGGATCAGACGGGAGGTCGGCCTTGATCTGCACGAGGGTGACCTTGACATCCACGGCAATAAGCTCCCGCTGCAGTCGGCCAGTAGTGTCGGTCTGGTCAATCGAAGACATGGGCGACGGTGGGGCAAGATGCAGAGCAGTCCCCGATCCCTCGGCCTTCTGGATCTCAGGTGAATCGATTTCAGCAATGCCGCGCTTCTTTGTGGCGGCAGCGTCTAAGCTGGGATGCGCAAACGCTTGCTTCAGGACCATGACCGCCATACCGACCGAGTAGTGTCTCTGAAGGAATAGCGCAGAAGAAGCGTCCGAACATGAGAGTGGACGTGGAAAACGGGGCCCTGGTTGTCGCTGAGAGTTGAGAACGCGACCTCAAATCGTGGCACATTAATGAACGGGTCCATCTCCCACTTCTCGGTCGACTCGACAATAAATGCCTCCAAGCCTCTACCATGGATGGCTATACGGCGTCCGTCGCCATTGTGATAGTGCTTTTTTCTCGGTGTCGTTGGAATTTGAGTCAAGAAATCCGTGTCTGGAAGGAGCACAGACCGACTCACGGTTCTCCGGCGAGCCGGCCGACGCTGATTGCCGTCAAGACGTTGTGCACGGTACTCCACGGTCCACGTATCCAGCTGAACTGCTATGCCTCTGGAATCGTCAGACACACGCTTGTCGACGCCCGCAGCCTCCATGCTAAAGTCGGAGGCCTGCATCTGAAAATGCATGAGCCATGCCGGCATGCTGCGGAGGAAGTTGACATGCTCTCTTGGCTCTGAGCGGTGCATGCGCCTCTTGTCTGGCACCACCGTTGGGCGAAGCTGCCTGACAATCTGGCGAAGGCCGTCGATAATCTCTGGACGAACCAGCTTGACCGAAAAGGTCTGAAGATTTCCACTAGCCACAACGTGTACATCAGGAGAGGCATTTAATTGGGCCTTGAGGTCGAAAGATTCGGTCTGGAGGAGATCGAACCGGCTGCCGGCTGAAGTTTGGTAGAAGAGGGTGTGTGTCTGTAGCCGTAAGGTGGATGCAAGAGAATAATGAAGTTCTTCAATAGTAGAGTGGAAGGACTCGATGTCCAGTGAGATGGATGAAATTGAGGAGATAATCAAATCAAAGTCATCTGGGTGTGCCGAAGAGCTGACCGGAGGGAGGGCGATTCGGACAACGGGCTCGTGCATTGAGAACTTGATGTTTTGATTTGGGGAGCATGCGAGAGATAAGGATGTGGCGGCGTGTTTTGGGTAGTGAGGTCGTTTTAACCTTTGGTGACTTCGGCTGGCTAAGAATTGCGAGAAGCAGAGGAAGGTGCCGAGGATCGAGATCGACGGAAGGTGAGGTGACAACGGAGTTGGCAAAGAGAATGTTGGCATTTCTCTCCTCTGCACTGATGCCCCTGGTAATCTCCACCGATTTAGACGGCAGAGTCGTCTTGACCGTGGTCGTGGCCATGGGGATGTACATCAGCCGCTGGGGCTTGCCATGTCCATCGTCCACACCGAGTGATATTGACAGGGCGGCAGCCAGAGCCTCATGGGCGATGTCCTTGGATGAGAAGTACATCCTGTGGGCGGGCGACTTGGGGTCAAGGCGGTGCAGGTCGATACCAACCTCCTTCATGGACAGGTTCATGAGAAGAACGGGGCACCAGTTGCTTGACGGTCTGTACTTTCTTGGCAATGCCGAGGAAACTGACGGCAAACTGGACTTCCTTGATGCCCCTGAGAATGGAGCTGACAAACTCCTTTGAGTCAGCGACAGTCTGCATCAAACTTTCCTCGTCGATGGGCTCTGCGCTGCCAAGTCTGGTCTTCTGCCTCCTTTGCAACGCCATCAGGTGCCTCGTGCGATTTCCTCGGGATCAGTATTGTTTAAGAACGGATCATCCTCGAGGATGGGCGACATGGGGCTTGGGGGTTTCCGCGGCGTGGGTGGGCTCAAGTGCAGCCGGCGAAGCCACTTTCTTGGCCCGCTTGTACAACTCGGCGCAGTAAAGCAGATCGTCGTAGGGGAGGTGCACGCGACCAAGTTTCAAGGCGATTGCGGCGTCACGCAGGCCATCGAGTGCTTCATACAGGAACCCGTGAATGTTTAGGGTGGCATTGTCAACAATCTCCATGGACTCCCGGCCCTCGGGAGTGAAGAGCACGCTGCGGAGTGTCATGATCCACTCCGCCTGGCTTGTCTCTTGTGGCGTGTCATGGCTCTGGAAGAGGAGCCGGTCGCGGGTCGACCATTTTGCGACGAGTGTCGACAGCTATGGTGAAGCTGCCAAACTGTACGTTTGCCAACACCAACGACGTTGACGGCCGAGTTCGCGGCCACAAACATCCACCATGCGCAGCCACTCGACATTGCGGTGCAGGCGCTTGATTCGCTCCTTGAGCTTCATGAGCTGGCGCCAGGTTTTGCTGCGCTCCTCGGCCTCTCCGGCAGCCTTGCGGCGCTTGTTGTCGGAGCATTGGCTAGGAGTGGAGGATGTTGCTTGATGTAGGTGTTTTGCCCTCGGTGTCGTCGGCTTCAGTTCTCTCACTGTTTGTTGGTGTCTCCTTTCGCCTTGGTGCCACCATCGGCCTTCTTGTCCTTGGCCGAGCCATTCGCAAGCCTCCTTCTCATCAACATGCGGCGAGTCCTCGAGAAGGCTGGTATCGACAGTAACAACGAGCTCACTGACGACAATGCTCAACCAAGTTGGCTGGGCAAAACGTGGGACGGTGGATGGTGAAACCGAGGCCACGAATTTCGATTTTGAGCCCATCGCGGGGCACGTAGGAGAGGCGGCGGAGCGAGGCATAGCCGAGTCGTTGGATGGAGATCCCCGTGACAATGCGAACGATCGCAAAGAAGACAAAGGAGAGGAGGTATACGAGGACGAAGACGCCGAGAACAAATGTGGGTTGAAGAGTGCCATAGCGGCGCGGCGGCTGTTGAGATCGTATACGATGTCTGGAGCCAGGTGGCGAGAGTTAGTTCCCGTCTCGAGATACAAAAGTAAACACTGCCAATTGAGATAGGGCGCACCTGTGATTCTGCCCAGGTCATATCATGGCAGTCTCTACATGCGGTTTGTGCCAGGCGCACCGGACGCCATGTCGATGATCGGAGATAGGGGCAGCACAGAGGTAGGGACGAGCGTCTGAAGCAGAGCGCTGTGTTATGGCTATATTCTAATCGCCGAGCACAACGGTGATGTCGAGCTTGTGCCTGTATCCGTCGATGCTTGTTGGGGGCGAGGGGGAGGGATATGTTGGCAGAGATAGCGACGCGGTGGTCTGTCGCCGCACGGGGGGAGGTACTGTCGGCGCGAATGAGCTGCTGTTGTCGCGCGAAGATCGGGATAGAAAGTCGGCGAAAATTGTTTGTTTATGTCGAGACGTTTTGCAGGATTGGCAGCTCGATCGTGTCCCGACAAGAAGAGCAAGAGGTCCTGTGTGACAAAAGAGGGAGGTGTTGATGCTCGGTGATCGGCTGCTCTTTCCCCAAATATTTGCAGCCCCAATAGGGCGATTGGCCAAATTACCACTGGAAGGCGCGCCCGCCGCACATAAGCGGCCGCCGTTCCGGGGTAGCTTCGGAGGCTTAGTCACTGCTTGTTTCGCAGCCAAAAGAGCCCAACAAAACGGGTGTTTGGCGCTGGCGGTGGGTAAGAACTGGCATTTTGGGGCGCCCCGCGCGCGATGACACACCCCAACAGCTGTCATCCAGCCAATCAGCGCCCAAGCCCTGCAGCCCGCCGCGGAAACAGCTCCCTATTTAGCTTACTGGAGCTTCTTTGAAGAGAGTTTTAAGCTTTTCAATTCCGGTCTTTTCTGGCTGGACCTGCATGGACAGCATCTGGAACGGTTTATTCTGTGCAGGTGTTCCTATAAAATGAGGCCCCTATTCATTCCATTTTATGTGACAAATGTACGTAAGACGCTCGTGGTTATCGAGACTCGTTGAAAAAGGGTGAATCTCCCAAGAGACCATAAAGATGAGTTGCAGATCTCTATGGGGAATATAACGTGTCGTAAAGTCTGTGAAGCCCAAATACTCGCGTGACATCGGGCCTGCTCTTTTTCTTCTCTTTTTTAGGGGTGTGGGATCTTGTGATGCGTTTACACCGTTCAACAAGAAGGGTGTCACGGACCCGGTAATATGGACAGGAGCGCAGAGGGCGTTAAGATGTGTTTTTAGTTCATGAGTCCGCTGTCTATGCAATTAATCGTATCTTACATAACAAGTCTAAAACTTTTGCTATGAGCTTTCCTGACGTGGCTCTTGCGCTGCCCTTTCCGCTTTTCTCGCTTTTAATGCGGCAAGTTGGTCATCGATCATCGACACCTCGACGTCGAGCTTAAGGATTTTGTCTTCAATGAATGTGGCATATTCGGTGTCCGTCATCGGCGTCACAGGACTCCATTTGGAATCCAACCAGCTCGATTTTGACTTGCTATCCTCCGGTGCTGCATGTGTACTTGATGGCAGGGCATTGACGACTGCTTGCCCCGTGGCACCAAAGATGGAAAAGACGGCAATAGCAGGAAGAATATTCCGAGGACCGCCTAGTATTGTTAGCATATTGGCACCTCAAATGAAGTTCAACATAAGAAAACATGGCGTGGGAACATACGCAATGCGCCACCAACAAGGCCTGCAGATGCACCGGCGAGTGTGCTGGCCTTCACTTTGTCCGACGCTGTGAGTTTGCTTTCGCCGCCCCAGTGGTGGATGATGGCACTCCTTGATCCTAGAAAAACATGTCAGCTGGATCGTGACAATGTATATAAAGACAATAGTCATATCTCACCATAGTAACTGCTTCCAAGGGCAAACCACTGTGCGCCCGTCACCAAAGAGAACAGAATTGGCGTGGTTGAACGCACAATTCCAGAGGCTGCACCCACAAACAATCCCAACGTTCCTGCAGGTTCCTTTCGTCAGCAAAGATGTTTCCCAGAAGATACTTAGCGCCAGTTTCTCGATTCGAGATTCACATACCTGCTCCAAGTCCAACCTGTAAACTGGGAGCGAGAATCTCAGCCAGCTCCGGTGGTATTTGCGCCTTTGTCGCTGGTGGACGCCGTGCCGGCGGCGTGGGCTCGGACTGTGACATTGTTTGCTCTAGGTGACGATAGCCTCTATCAACTGGGTGATAGATAAAAGGACGGGGCAAGTTCCCAGTATTGACCGTGTATTGTTCCTATTGAGGCTCACACGAATGAAAGTTCATCGACAGAAGTAATCAATATGCACTGTCGTCTGTTGGACCCAGAATATTAGTAAAGGGGGCTATCTTTCGCGACTCGACCGTGGATACGCATTTGGCACTCACCGTGTTGGCTTTTTTATTCATTGTTGCCCGTTGCAGCTATGGTCGAGGCTGCCTTGCATTCAATGAGAAGTGATCATGATGCCGCTTTTGTGAAGCTCAATGAAGAGAATGGGATATTCACCCGCTAGCTGTACAGTGCGAGCCGGCTAAAGCACCCGTTCGGGAACCAAGAGAATAGACCTAGAATGCGGCTCCCTGAACAAGGCTGGCGTTCCGATCGATGGCTGGCTGGAAAACGTACTTTTGTTATCTACGACACCTGTCAGCGGCAAACGAAACAAAAGGGAATGAACATATCACATAGTTCCCTGGAATTTATCTTTCCGGTACTTCTCTCCAAAGTCTGTCTTAATCACTTATGCTGCCTCAAAAAAGCGGTTTGGTTAATGCACCGTGCACAGAGTATATCGCACAGTGCTATCTGAAGGCTCATTGGGGAAAGTGCGCTGGAAACCTGTGTTATTGGCCCTTTCCTTCTCGAACTCTTTAAAAAAAAAAAAAAAAAAAAGAGAATAGGTGGGGTCATGCCTGTTTTGGACTAGTTCCACTTTCGACTCGCGCCGCCCACGCAAAAAAATAGCCCACAGCCAATCCTCACATCCCAATTTTTTTCCTCTTCCTAGCCGTCTCTTAAAAATTCCCACACGGCATCACCATCCACGAACACACCACAACCGAGACACCTGTGTTTGCCGAATCGACCCCCAGACCCGATATATCAACTGTGCCAATCGTCATTTTCGATTGCGTGCAGAGTGTTTGTTTGTCTGGCGACCCAACCGGCACCCCTAATCGACCCCCTTTTTTCCTCCGTTTCGTTGCCCGCCCGGCCGCGATCCTCCAGGAAATTTCTCCGATACTCGCCGACCGACGCCCGTACCCGCGTCAACTCCCCGTTGTCTACGTGCCGTCGCCCAGTGCTCGTTGCGCGTAGTCAACGTTCGACACCTCACTTTCATCATGGTACGTCTACTGCCCCTCCCAGCCTCTCACACTGTCCCGCATATTGCTTGCGCGGCCTCCTTTTCATCACCAAATATGTCGTCGCCGCGTCGGCTCCGCCGGCGCCCATGTCCCCGTCCCCGGCCCCGACCACTACCTAACCTGCTCGACACATACCTCTGTGGACACATGCCTCCCTGGATAGGATAAAAGCTAACAACCTTATAGCTCCCAAGAAGAAGGAAGTGCAGAAACTCTCCTATGGAGAGTTCATGGCCAATGACTGTAAGTTATCACCGTCATCTCCGACCCATCGGCCGACATGGCCGGTCCCCTTCTGTGTCTACCGACCTTGATGATCCTGTACTGACTCTTATTCTAGCCTTTGGCGGGTCTTGGGCCGATGAGGTCGAGGAGACTGTCGGCACCCAGGCT
Organism: Sporothrix variecibatus; assembly: GCA_016097105.2. Classification (NCBI taxonomy): domain Eukaryota; kingdom Fungi; phylum Ascomycota; class Sordariomycetes; order Ophiostomatales; family Ophiostomataceae; genus Sporothrix; species Sporothrix variecibatus. Next base: position 3,113,420 of record JADMNI010000001.1, on the reverse strand, counting down.
CTCCCTCCCATGGAGCGCCGTGGTGGTGGTGGCGGCGGTAACAGCTTCTACAACAGCAGCGGCCCCCGCACCGATGACCGTGGTATGTTCCTACTCTCAAAAAATATTAACCTGATACGATGTATATTCTATAATTGCTAACCACAGTCTCTCGTCTTCTAGGCTTCTCGTACCGCGACCCCGTTCCCCAGCGTATCCCGGACAAGCCGCCTTACCTTGCCCACCTCGGCAACCTCGACTACGAGATTAGCGAGCCCGATATTCGCGACCTTCTTGACGGCTGCGACGTCACCAGCATCCGCTTGATCGAGGACCGCGAGACCCGCCGTCCCAAGGGTTTTGGTTACGCCGAGTTCGCCAACGTTGACGGCCTGAAGCGCGCTCTTGAGCTCGACGGCTCGTCCTTCCGTGGCCGGAATATCAAGGTCAAGATCGCAGATCCTCGTACGTTACCATCGCCACACCCAACGGTCCATCCTTTCTAGAACCTATTTACTAACCCATTCACAGCCAAGGAGCGCGACAACCGTGGTGGCGAGGGCTCTTCTCGCGACCTGAGCGAGTGGACCCGCAAGGGCCCTCTGCCCGACCTGCCGTCGGCGCGCAACAATGAGCGTCGCCCGGCCCCCGACTTTGCCGAGCGCCGTCCCCCACGGGACGCTCCGACCGACGAGAAGCCCCGCGACCTTACCTGGGAGCGCAAGGGTCCTTTGTCTCCCCTACCCCAGCAGGAGCGCCCTGCCGATCCTGCCCGTGAGGGCGGCCGCTCTGAGTCGTTCCGCGGCCCCCGCAAGCCTTCTCCCGCTACGTGGGGCGAGGGCCGCCCCGAGGGCGGTGCCGCTCCGGCTGGTGCTGCTGGTGAGAATGCCCGCCCCATCGCGAGTTCACCGAGCGCCCGGAGCGCCCGGAGCGTGCTCCCACTGCCGCCGAGCGCGACATGCAGTGGCGCAGCAACATGCGCCCTGATGCGCCCGTTAAGTCCCCCGCACCTTCTCGCAGCGGCAGCGAGGCTCCTTCCTCGCCTGCCCCTGCTGCCGCCGTCCTTGCTTCTCGGCCAAAGCTGAACCTGGCTAAGCGCACGGTCTCCGAGGCACCTGATGCCGCTTCGTCTCCTGCTGGCGACGCCAAGGCCAGCCCCTTCGGCGCTGCGCGCCCCATCGACACGGCCACTCGCGAGCGGGAGGTTGAGGAGAAGCGCCAGATCGCTATCAAGGAGAAGAAGGAGGCCGACGATAAGGCCAAGGAGGAGGCTAAGAAGGCCAAGGAGGCTGCTGCCCAGGAGGCTGCTGCCGCCAAGGAGGCCGCCGAGGCGGCTGAGAAGGCCGCTCCCAAGGAGGAGGCCGCTGTCCCCGCCACCGAGGCTCCCGCCGCCGCCGAGGCCGACAAGGCCGAGGGTGCTGAGGAGAAGACTGCTGAGCCCGCCAAGGGTGACGCTGCCGCCGCCAAGACCGGCGCCCCACAGAACGGCTCTGCCGCGCCGAACCAGAGAGGCCCCCGCCCCCCAAGAGAGCCCCGCGAGCCCCGCGAGCCCCGGGGTGACATTCAGAACGCCAAGTCGCGTGCCAACGACAGCGGCAACTGGAGACAGCCGTCTGGCGAGCAGCGCGGTCCCCGCGCACCGCGTGAGCCCCGCGGCCCCGCCGACGGCCAGCGCCGTGGCAGCGGTGCTCCGAGAGGCCCTCGCAACAACGACGGTCCTCGCCCGCCCCGTGCCGCCAACGGTGGCCAGCAGTCGCAGCCGTCGACTCCTAAGCTCCCCAGGAGGAGGGCGCTGCCCCTGCCACGCCGTCGGGTCCGGATGAGGAGGGCTGGGAGACCGTTCCTAACAAGGGTCGCCGCAGCCAGAAGCCGCGCGCCCAATGAGCGGTTGAACCCACGAATCCCCGCCCAGAAAGGAGGAACAGCAAGCCATAACAAGCAGAGCAGCCCGTGTCCTCCCCCAAGAGATAGAGGCTCTCTCTCACATTGTCTCCCCTCCGAGACATCCCAGACTTTCTTCTCCAACAACGTGTCCAGTGGCAACATGGGCCCATGCAGTTTTTTTCCGATGCAATTTTGATTCATTATTTTTTTTCTCTTTCTCCTTAATATGCTGCTGCCGTTCCCTGTTTCTACTTAAAAAGTAGGACATGGTGACATGGTAGTGAAGGAGTGTCGCATTGGATAGGCCTTTGGGAGCCGTGGTCAAAGCAATGCCAACGAAGGGAAACCTTTTTGGTGTGTGATCTCTGGCTCTTATTGGGAGTGAGAATGACGGGATGTATTATGGAGTGGACAGGTGGAGGAGCAAAGGGGAAGGTGATTGAGTTATTGCTTCGGACTGTTCTGCTGTTTGGAAGAGTGGCGTCTGTGCTCCCTTCTGCGGGTTGTGCGTTGTGTGTGTGCGGATGCGTGGTTTTCGGGTCCGGGTTAGGAGAAAAGGGCCGTCCTTGCGAGTGGGTGGTGGTTCTCTTTCGTGATACCTGCAGAGAGGCGAGCGTGCGCGCGTGCTTGCAGCTTGCTTCGGCCTGCTGATGTCTCTTGCCAGAGTCTCGGGGACGATGGACGGAGAATGTTAAAAAAATTGGTGGGAGGAGGGGAAGAAGAGGTTGAACCACGACTAAAACCTTTTTTTGTAAAAGAAAAGCGGTGCTTTGATTTTATTTTTGCGTTTTTCTATATTTTTCTCCGGGAAAAAAAGAAAAGGGATTTTCTCTGTCTACCTTTTTGTTCTTTGTTACGTCTTATTTTGTTAAAAAAACGCCTTCCACTTTCCACTTTATCTTTACGGTTCTTTATGATGGTTCTCTTTCCTCATCTATTGTTAAAGGTCACGGTCAAGTTATTGAGACAAAAGTTTGATTTGTTCTTTTTCTACATCCCGGCTCAAACTGTCTCTTGTTTTTGTTTTCTTGTCTAGTTTTCCCATTTTTCCGTTTTGTCTGGCCAACGAAGGCACGAGATCAAGAAAGACGACATGTCGAAATTAGTCTATGGAGTATGTATCGTCTCATGCACTGTTCGATAGAAAAAGAATGTAATTTGTTTAAAAATGAATCTTATGCTGTGATCTTTTTGTTTCCACCAACCCCCGTCCAAAAGCCCTAAACCAATGATATATTTTTTAAAACGTGAACGCCACCATATGCATTTTCTTCTCTAATCATTTTCACATCTCTTAACGCTTCAGTGTCTTCTGCTTCTCGGCACTCCGAGCTACATTGCGACCCTCGACGAGGAGGCCCTTACGTCGCCGGACACCGTCCATGTAGCGCTTGGCCACGTTCTCACGGTCACCAAACTCGCCCAGATCCTCCAGGTCATCTTCCGTGAACGGCACCCAGAGCGGATCTTCGTCCAGAATCTCAAAACCAGTAAAGATGAGCTGCGGCTGAGCGGCACCACTGGTGCGCTTGCGCATGTCATCTGAGAAGCCAAAGGACTCGGCGACGGGTAGCAGTGACAGGATAGTGAAAAAGGGTGTGCCCTCCTTCATGGTCTCGGACAGGACACGGCCACGGCGGCGCGTCAGCACATCGTAGACACGGCCAAGAACCTCGGCTACAACATGTTAGTGGACTGTTCAAATAGACGACAATAGAAAAAAAAGGGTGTTGACTTACTGCTTGCTTGAATCTCGCACGAGTACATGGCGAGCATAAGACGGGGCGACCAATCAAGGAAGCCCTTATGGATGGACTGCTGAACGGTTTTGATGACCTCGCCCGTTAGGCGGCCCAGGTTATCACGCACTAACAGGGTGCTGTTGGCACCATCTTCTCCGTTGCTGTTGCCAGCGGGCGTCACCTTGACGTCCTCGACCAGCACCGCAATACCCTGGACCGGCTCGTGGCACAGAGGTCCCTGCTGGGTGGCCAGCTGGAAGGCGTAGACGATTTTGTCGGCAAAGTGGCCAGGGTCAATGCGGTCGTCTGCGCTGAGATGACCGCGAGCAGCAGCAGCAGCAGCAGTGGTTTCGGCACCATTACCACCAAACAGCTTCTGGAGACACTGCGACTCTGTACTGTCCACCAGCACGTTGGGGCCAACACGACGGGGCGCAAAGGCAACAATGTTGTCAGTGACGCCCTTCCATGCCGAGCCGCCCTTGCTGCTGTCAAAGTGCGTCTGGAGCTGCTTCTTGAACTCGTCAGGGGAGAGAACCTGGGTGACGCCCGAGACTTCGTCAGCATCGGCATCGGCTGCTGCTCCTGAAGCTTCATCACCAGGGTTCGCGGCACCGTTTGTACTAGGGCCGTTTGCAGCTTCGGAGCTCTCTTCGCCGTCCTCGCTCTTGTTATCAACCGCGCCATTGTGAGTCTTTGTCTCAGATGAGATATTCCGAATGCTGCCGGGGTTCTTGATCAAAAATTCGGTGACCTCGTTCGGGAGAGGGCGCACACGCACGGTGATGGACACTTGCTTGGAGCTCGTAAAGCTCTGAACAACACCACGGCCCAGCTCCTTGTTGGCAGGCGGGCGCATTTCCTCGGCACGGACAATAGTCTCGCGGTACGGCACAATGGAGCACCGGCCTGGATCTCACAACGAGCGAAACGCTCACGCAGATCGGTCAAGCAGCGCTCGAGATGCAATTCACCCGCTGTGAGGAGAACGTGCTCACCATTGGAGAACTGCTCGTACTCGGCGCAGGGGTCACTCTGGACGAGCAGCTTCAGACCAGCAATCATCTTGTCGAGATCGGCAGGGTTCTCGGGCTCGAGCGCGACACGCACAATGGGACGACCAATCGTGCTGGCAATACCAGCCAAGTTGCTTGCGCCCTCGACCTGACTGCAGAGTGTTGCAGACTTGAGGACAGCACCCTCAAGACCGCGAATGCCAAAGACAACACCAGCAGGGACCTCGTCAAGACTCTCCAGATTGCGGCCCATGATCATGTAGAGAGCCTCCACAGTAATCTTCTTCGGCTCAGGCGGGTGATGCGGGTGGGCAGGCGAAAACTTTGGTGGGATGACGTAGATTTCATCACCGACAGAGAGTGTGCCAGAGTAGATACGTGCGAAACCAATCAAGTGCTCAGGGTCAATTTTCTTCTCAGGCTCGTCCTGGGTGTCTTGTATTGACACAGCGTCGAGAGATACGGAGAGATAGTCGTCGTTGTTTGATAGGCCAGCAGCGGCAGCCTCGGCTTGCTGTGCGCGGACAATTTCTGCCCGCTTCTGTCTTGCCATCTCACGGGCCTCCTCTGCGCTCATGGATTTCGTGTTTTTGCGCTTCTTTTCGGGCAACTCGCTCTCGGGATAGACACATCTTGCTGACGTAGACGGTCACCGGCTGGTTCTTGGACTGATTGAAAGAGACCATGGCGGAGCGAACGGCGGGGTCGATGTGGTCGGGGTCAGGTGAACGGTCGAGAAGCTCGCCCATACGTTCTTCTTGTGCTGCCTTGGGGGACGGTAAAGATTCGATAACGGAGACGAGGAGAGCCGTCGACAATGGCAGCCAGGCCGAGAATACGGTCATCATCAGCAGGCGAGGATCCCGCGACCGCTTAATGTGCGCCGGGATATTGATACCGAGAGACTTGGTGATCTTCTCCAGAGCATCGGGGTCGCCGCGACCGTTGTCACCACCCATAGTCGCATTGTACACGGCCCAAATCGGCTCAAGGACGAGCTGCACAAACATGGGCTTGAGCGAGCGGCCCTTCAAATGCCGTGCGCCCAGTACCTTCTTCGTCTTGGGGTCGAGGAAGAAGCTGCCCCAGAGCACCTTTTCGAGCAGCTGAGCCTTGATGCCGAGCTTGCGCTCGTACAGCACCGCAAACTGGCGTACCGTAAATGCCCAGCCGTCAATGGCGCTGCTGAAGATGACATTGTTCTTCTCGGGTGCAAAATAAATGTCCTCGTCGTCCCGCTCCTGGTATTCATCGGTCTGTGATTCGTCACCGCCAGGGCCGCCCTGTGCCTCCTTGGCGGCGGCCACGCGCTCGTCGACACGTTCCCGCCAGTTCAGGTCTCCTCCATGCGCTCGCCCTGAAAGAAACTGCCGAGCACAGCGTTGACCTGCTCGAGCAGCTTGCTAATGTGTACGTAGGCGTCGGCGGGGGTCATTTTCAGTTCGGTAACGAGGCGGTCCATCTTGTTGATGACGAGTAGGGGCTTGAGCTTCTCGGTCCAGGTTTGGCGCAGGACAGTAACTGTCTGGGAACAGACACCCTCGACGGCGTCGACGAGCACGACGGCACCGTCACAAAGACGAGAGGCAGTCGAAACTTCACTGCTGAAATCAATATGACCAGGCGAATCGATTAGGTTGACAAGGTATTCCTTGGCCTCGGGGCCGCTTCGGGGTTGGCTCGCCGCATCATGGTGAAGAGGAGCGAGATGGCAGAGGACTCCATTGTGATGCCGCGGAGCTGCTCGTCGGGGCGGGAGTCGAGGTACCGGATCTTGCCGGCCATCTTTGCGGAGATGATGCCATTTGTGGCAATGAGGGCGTCTGTTAACGAGGTCTTGCCGTGGTCAACGTGTGCCAAAACGCAAATATTGCGAACATTGTCGCCGTGCTGCTGCAGAGCAGCCAGCTTTTCCGGGCCGACGACAGGCATTGTGTGAGGTTGTGAGTGTCGCGTGAGGGGGTATCGAATGTGAAAAAGGGAAGAAGGAGAAGAGACAAAGGTAGAGGTTGAGAAAAGGCTTGGTTCAGCCGATCGTAGAGTGTCGAGACGCCGAGATTTAGAGGCGCAAAAGTTTAGATTTGGGGCGATTTCTCAGCGAGGTACGACAGAGCTTGTGAGAGCAGGGGAAACAGCCGCTAGCAAAAAGATTTGAAGATCTTGAAAGGAACGGGCAGCTTCTTATGAAACCTTTTGCAGCTAGCTAGATCGCATCCAGATCACCGGTTTAGCTAGGAGGATGTCGTTGTTGAGCTGCTGTGGCGCGTCTGTGTTTCTTGACGTCGATAAACTTTCTTGGAAACAACAAACGGAACTACTCAGAATAACTCATATTGGCGTCATCCCTCCTCCTTCTTTTGGTCTTTGTCCGCACCTGCCTGGCTTGGATGGTCAAAACTTTTTTCTTTACTATTTTTTTTATTAGCTGTGACGCGCCCGTTGGAATAGAGGGGCGAGAATTGCCTATTACAGCGACTTACTGGCCTCCGACAGCTCCTTCCAGGCACCTTCCCCGCCGGATGTACTCTTTTTCCGCCTGCCGACCCGCTGTAACCTGCAGAAGCGTCACCCTTTGACTCACTGCTACAGCGGGCTGCCCGTCTGCGCCTCGTGCTAGCGCATAGTCACGAAAGTCACCACCAGTCACCCAATGTGTGTGAGTTGCCACTATTAGTTGGCCAGGATGGTCCTTGATTGCTGTCTAAAACATCCTGACATCCAATATCAAGGTATGCATTAGGAATATTCATTTTCTGTGCGCCGCCCCGTAAGATGAGAAGTTGTCGGTCGTGTAAAAGTCTGGCTGTGGCGCATCTCAACTTTTTTTTTTTTCATTTTTTTGTTTCAGTTCAGCAGGGATCTTCCGTCTGATTTACACAAGGCTGTGGGGGGCACCTTCCCTCGATGGAGATTGGAGAGAGATACTATGGGTCTGGCCAGGCCAGGCTGACGAGAGACCAAAAAGCGACGAACACATACGCACTTCTGTTGATTCCATATATGCCCGTAAATAAAACTTTGTTTGAGATGCTATTCTTCGCTCTGCTTCGTCGAGCGAGCCGTAATGCCAGATAAATAATCGAAATAAAACCATAAAAAATAAAAACACAATCTGGGCCCGCTCGTCATGAATAAACAGGGCGGTCTCATCACTGAGCGCCATACTCCCCAGCAGCACTTCTTTGCCCATCGCGATCCGTTGTTTCCTAGCCATGGAAATGCATTTTGCGTGAAAACGAGCAGACACTGTCCCAACTGTCGCGCCCCATCATTGCAACTATTGCTATTCCTCCTCGTCACTCTCCACCACATGCTTTAATGCGGCAGCCTCACCAACCTCCATAAGGTGCAGCTTCTTACGCTGCTCCTTTTCGGATTCCTTAGCTGCCGCTTCCTGGAGCGCTTGCTGACCAGATGTCACTTCAAACTCGGCCTCCTCGTCGTCGGCGCTATCCTCGTCCTCGCTATCGACCGATGCTGCTGGGACTTCGACGGTGCCAGGGATCGTGGACAACTCGCTCGTGGCGCTTTGTGGCTCTGGTCTTGCTGGCGACGTGTTGCGCGACCGCCGACCCAGGTATTGGTCCATATCGATTGGCTTCAGTGTCGGGTCAAACGCCGCTGGAAGTCCGATGGCAGCAGCTACTCTGTGCGCTTCCTCGTCGGGTGAGATCCGTGCCTCCATGTGTATACGCTGCTGTTCTCGCTGTTCGCTTCGTGTACGCCGTTGAAGGGTGCCAGCATATTGGCGTAGCTATGGCGAGTGGGGTCGTTAGAGCGCTTGTCCTTCTTCTTCTTGCGCTTCTCGTAGTCACGGACGACTACGGTCGGTACTGGGGAGTATTGTAGGCAATATTTCGAAAACGAGTTCTTGTTCACGAGGCCCTGGAAGCCGCCTAGTGACCGGCCGCGTGTGCCGACAACAAGCATTGACGGTTCGTAGACTTGGATCTGTGCCGGGGAAAAACCGCGCGTCAGCGTTGCACAAGGCAAAACTAGAAGAGGGGGGAGCGCCGATACATACCAGCTTCTGGAAAGTTGCGTGCAGTTTGCCCACTGCGTACTCGAGTTTTATGCTGACTGCGCAGTTCTCGGGGATCTTGCTCTTGATTCTATCCACCATCTTATCGGCTCGTGCCTTGTAGTTCCGTTCCTCGACCGTCCGTGCATCCTTGTCGATAACGTGGACGCAGATGATCTCGTCGCCGTCGTCTGCGTATTCGTCTAGTAGCCATTGCAGCGCGAAATCGGAATAGATGTTCTGGTCGATGCCGACCATCATGGTTCGCGATCGACGTCGGGGCTGGTACCCGTAGTGGCTGATGCTCAACGTGTATCCGAGTGTGTTTGATTTTGTCGCTTCTCCGATCGGGATGTTGTCAAAGCCGACATGGTTCCGAAACCTGGAGGCAGAGGAAGTTTCTGTTAGTGTCGCCATGGTGACGAGGCTCCCAATCGATTGTACAGACTGAGCAGCCAGAGAAGAGTGAACGTGAAAAAGAAAAGAAAAAAAATGTGCGATTGCGATATGCAAATGCGTAGATGCGAGGTGGAGCAATTGTCTTTGGTGATGTAGGAGAGGAGAAGGGAAACGTATGAGGAGGGGTGGAAGAAGCGCAGGAACAAACGTCACAGGCTGTAAGTGCCTGTGGCTGTGCTAGAGGGGAGAAATAGCCACGCTGAGTTTGTCATATCCCACTGGCAAAATTTGGCGAGTGCTGGACCTGGGACAGAAACTGCCCTGTGACATGGTGCCTTATCGCACCATAACGCCGCACCCACTGTCGAACATGCTGAACTGCTTTTGGAAGGGTCTGGCCCGGCCTCTTTCGAGCTAGCTGTGACCTGCCTTTTGCTGTTCTTTGCCCACAACATCACATGTGTGCAATTGATGCCATTTGCAGCAGACAGGCGCGGCAATCTCTCAGGGCTAGAACCATGCAGAGGGGGGCGGCCAGTGGCCGAGTGCAGTGGGGTAGAGAGGAAAAAACGAGGAAGATAAGTGAGAATAAGTGAGGAGAGGGCAACAGGGGCGGGCAAGAGCGGCGCCGAAGAAGGTTATCTCTGCACCAACTAGGCTCAAAAGCCGGCGAAAGGGCGGCCGAAGTGCATGTCTGGAGGAGCTAGTGTCGCTAGAGAAGGACCGGCGCATCCCCCAGCCCTAAAGACAGACCGTCTACCGCTCTCCACTGCTCGCGTGCAACCCTGTCTGTGCTTGGAGAAAGAAAGATATGGGGAAATGGAGTTGGGGGACGAATGGGGTAACGAGAGGGTGTGCGATGCTGGGGCATTTTGTCTCTCTCTCCGAAGTTGAAGGACTGTCATGGGACACGTGGGCATGAATGAGAGGAAAGAAGCCGTGGGGTATGCTGGAAAGGTTTTCCCCCCCCCTTGTGAAGGTGGACGTTCTCCGGATGTGGAGGTGGTCAAAACATACCGTATGGGAGCTGGCGACTGGATACGTGCTTGCTTGGGTTGGCCCTGTGGCAGGGATGGGTTTTGTGGCTGACGGAAGGTGACCGAGGCCGTCGACGCCTTTCTAGACGCCTTCCCACTGCCCTCGCTCGCGAGATCGAGGACCGAGCTGGGACGCCTATCCTGGCTTGGAATGCCGGTGGTCATAGCCGGACTGGATGCTGCGGCGGACGCGGCGCTGCTAGATGCCGTTTCCTCAGACGCTTCGGTACGCGCATCGCTGCGACGACCTTCGACACTGATGCTTGCAATAGAAGTACCAGGTGTAGACGTCAGGGCTGCTGCTGAAGTTGGCGGTGAAAAGTAGCCAGCGTTTGGCTTTGGGGTTGTGGCTGCGGCATCGCCAGCCGTCTCGCCTGGGACTTGGGTCATGGGCGAGACATCGGATCCGGGGCTTTTGTCTGCATCCGTAGCTGTTGTACCAGGAGCTGCCGCGGCCGGTGGGGAGGCTACCGGGGCTCGAGACATGGCGGGTTGCTTTTTTTGTGAGATTGTTGCTTGGTTTCCGACAGTTTTATTGTGGCGATTTTATCTGAAAGCTGTCCGCAGCTTGGCCGTCGACGTTCGTGTTTGCTTTTCAGCTTGACGCGGCGGGAAGGGCTTTGCTTGGCCTTGCTTGCCTTCGGTGGCTCTGCGCCTGTATGGGTATTCGGGTATCTTGGTATCTTATTTCGTACTCGTGTTGCTGAGACTTCTGTTATTTATATTTCCCTTTTGTATTTGCGTATGTTTGGTGACTGCGTACGCGCTCGCTGCTCCGACGGCCTCAGGAGAGGCCAGCACGGGCTATTCGACTGCGCGACGCATTGAGAGGGACAGAAGAGATAGGGTGCTCATGAATGAGCTGGTATAAAGGTCAGCCAAAACGTTGGCGCGGTGGTTCTTAAACGAAGAGTGTGTTGTGAGAAGGGAGGCCTTCCTATTATGAGGTCGGGGTTTTTTTTCTTCTTCGGGATAAGGCTTCGGTATTTTCGAGAGGTATTGTGTTTTTTGTAAGAGACACTGGGTGAGGAAAGTGAGGAAGGAAAGATGGGCGAGAAGATGCTCGTCTGCTTTTACAAGGCACGCACTCGTAGGGCAATGACAACGGAATGAGACAGGGTGGTTACTTCCCCAGTAATCAATAAATTAGTATGGGGGGTGGCGGCAGGCGCAAGGGTAGGCAGGAGCAGGACTGGATGCCCAAAACACAAGTACACACGACCCAAACAAAGGGTACGACTTGTATCTTATTTTTAGGGGAGTATGAGAAAGCAGAAAGACCGCCCTAATTTCCTTTTTAGAAAAGAGATGGCTCCTGCTGTTTTTATGAAGGGCAAGTCGATCACACGGGGTGGGGAGAAGGAGCATATCTATTTTCTTTTTTCCCCCCAGATCACAAGCTGGGCAGGCACGACCTTGGGGCGAATGCGCCCTGCCGTCGCCAATATGGCTGTCTCGTCAATACGTCGCAAGCTCACAGAAGACACCACAAAAACACAAAAGATACACAGATGATAACGACATCCGTTTTGGTCAGGGTCTTGACGTAGGCGTGATTTGTGGCTTCGTAGGCTTGATGGACGCCGTTGCGTTAGGTACTGGACACGGCCCCTCGCCCCTTCCTATTTCTGTTATCCCACTTCGTCTCTGTTGTACCTTGCTCCCAGCGAGCTTCCACCAAACAAAAGAGCACGTCACATCTTTCGGCGCCTTGGCGTTGCGGAAAGGGGTGGGTAGGCGGACGAGTCGCTGGACAGAAGGAGGATCTAGCCCCTACGATAACGGAAAGCACGACTGGGGGTGGAGGAGCTCTAAGACGGTTGAAAAGAAAAAGATGGCAGCTGCGAAAACGAAAGCGTCAGTGCAAACAAGCGACCTTACAGATCAAGGAAGTTGCGCCCAACGGGATGTGCAATGGGCCTAGGCCCGCTTAGACAGGGGGACGTTTATTTGCAGGTCGTTTCGTGAATAAGGGACGGGCCTTCTTGCAAGCTAAATGCGAACTGCCTGCATCTTGACAGGAAAGCAACGTCGGCCTTTACTCTTACAAAGAAATATCATGCCCTCCACGCACCTGTGCACGCATGCGCCCATCCCCCTGCGACCCCATTGCTTGGGCATGTATTACCATTATCTATTCGATACACGATTGTCCGGCAGCTCTGAAGCTTGGGCGGACGCAGGTGCACACATCATAATGTGGTACGTAATGAGATACAATGCAGCTAACCCCAGATCCACCGAGAGTCGGCCAGCACTGTTGCCCAGTCTTGGCACCGAGGCCTCCCAGGACCTTCCGTATCACTTGCAATTTACAGGGCTTCAATTTGCTTCTGACGAAGGGTAAGTTGTGTTTTGACAAGATGAAACGGAAGACGGTTCGACGACGGATGTGAAGTGACCAGCCGATGAAAGTGAGATTTTGTAGACTCTAGAGCCTTTAACAACAAACTTCGATAGCCATTTGAGACAACTGGTTCTAGACCACCGTGGCGGCGGCGCGACCGCGCAGTCAAAGTGCCCCACGGTTGCACAGAAGGACAAAGCTCCCTTCCTTCGAATACGGTGTAAACGGTGTCATTGAGTGGGCTTTGTGCCAACAGGAAGAATGAGCCTTGCAGACGGTGGTGGCGGCCAGTCACTATGCGAGACTGCACATCACGGACCATCTTTCTCCTTTCTTTTCTTTTTCGTCTCTCTTCCTGCGCACGCTACCATCAGATGCTCAGCGAGTGACCCAACGTGGGAGGGTAGCAAGGGTTATGAGTCGCCAACGCTCACCGGCATTTGTCCTCGGGACGCTGCAAGTGCAGACAGCGGTGAGCGAGGAGAAGCAGCTACTTTTCTTTTCGACTGGTCTTAGTTCCAAGTGGCCTTGTAACATCCGACCAACGAACCACTGCGAATGCAAAAAGGCACCACAGTTATTCATTTGCAAGGCTTGTCTCGTATCTAACAGTAGTGAATCCGACTGGACTAGTGTATCCGGTCCGCATTTCGGAGAACCTCCTATTTGTTCGTCGCCGAGCGGAACGGACAAGGAGCTATCCTCCGTTTGTTGTCCCAAGCACTATTAATATACAACGTAAGATACATCTACACAGTGACAAGTTGCCTTGACAAACCAGCATCCAAACGCACGCCTCGCGCCTTGGCTGCCAAGTAGTTTTGACTTTCGGCAAGATGTCGTATTCCGGCGGGCGGCTCGGGTGTTGAAGAGGCTGCATTTTTCTTATTTGCCCGGCGTTCAGCCTTTCCCTCTTCTGCCTACCATTTTTCTCCTGATCTGATATCTGATAGACCTGGCCTCCGCTATGGTTATCCTTGGCTACACAAAACATCTTATCTTGCCCCTCTCTATGTCTGACAAGACGCCAAGAATGGAAATCAAGACCTCAAGACGTCGAATCAAGTGCCAACGTGCCAAGAAAAGATGGTGTGAAATGGTTGCAGCACACAAACGCGCGCAGATATGGATAGACAAGGGTGGGACGGGACCAAGAGAACTGCAGGTTCGCTTTCTGTGAGAAGGAGACAAAAACACACTGTTGGTGGCCTGGTTGCAGGCGTTCCTGTTCGGCGTATATCTCGCTCATTCACCTTTCCCGCCCGAGGACCTTTCTCTGGATGCCGGATGCAACGAAAATGGGGGAGAAGGAGAGATGCCGATATACAAGTATACGGGGCGCAAATATATCAAATAAGAAAAAATGGAAAGACATAAGACGTTCACCATTCTTTGCAGGAGTAAGCGAGGTAGTATCACGGCTCGGGTCGAATTAAACAGAGAAAAAAATAGAACAATTAAAAGTAAAAAAAAAAAACCTAGGTCAAATGCTAATGCGGGACGATCCTCCCTTATTTTCCCTGTCCTACCTCCCCAGAACCCATTCCTTCATTCTGTTCTCTCGTTTCCTCATCTGGCCGTTTTCCGGCCCGTTAACTTTTGTCTAACTCGTGCCCCAGGTCGTTTCCCCAAATCGTTCGACTGTTTGCGCTCGATTGGGTTTCCTTCGTTTCTTGTCCCGCATATTACAAAGCCAAGACGCCATCCAATTCGAAAGGGACATGAACTCCGTGTAAGTTTTGAGATGTGTTGTGTGTGTTGTTGTTGTTTGGTGCCGCAGGTTGGTATACAGGGTTGCACAGACACTCTTGTCGTTCTTCCTCTGCTTTTGTGTGCGTTATGTGTGTCCATTGGCCCCGTGGCGGCTCGGTCGATTCTTCCGGGACTAGTCCGCTTAAGCGTAGGTCCGGGACAGGTTGCGCAGGTACCAGTCGACCAGCTTGCGGCCGACCTTTGCCTCCGACACATGGATGAGGTCCTAATAAACGGTTAGTATCAAAGTGCTGGTATAAAAGAAGGCAAACACGGGAAGCAAAGAAAAAAAAGAAAAAAGAAAAAAGAAAAAAGAAATACGTACACCCTGCATGGCGTAGTCGAGGTCGCTGACGTTGACCCACTCGCCGTCCAGCAGCTTCTGGTCGTTCCACCGCAGCTGCTTGGTGCGCTCCTTGTTAACGATCAACCACGAACGCAGCTCCTCGGGCCGCACCTCAAGGAAGCCAGCAAGCTTCTTGAGGTCCATCGTCGTGTACAGGCGCAGGTACGACTTGACAGTCGGGCTCCACATGTTGTTCTTGACCTCGTCCATGAAGACGGCCAGGTGGTGCTCGATGGGGTCGACGTTGGCCTCCGGGTTCTCAAAGTCTGGGGGCACAGGGGAGATGAATTTGGGGCACGCAGCCCGGAACAGCTCCTCGAAGATAGGCAGCGACTCTGGGCCGCCGCGCTGCAGCTTGAGCAGCTGCTCACCGTACTTCTCACGGATCTGGGTGTGGATGGCGTCATCCAGACGCGTGGGGCTGAAGGCAACGCAGATAGCGATGAGGGCGTACATCTGGTCGTTCTTCTTGGTAATGGAGTCGTACTGCGCGTTCTTCTGGAAGTTCTTGGTGCGCGACACGTACACCAGGATGTGGCTGAACATGCGGATAGCATCAGAGTAGCGGCGCATCATCATGTACGAGAAGCCAATGTAGTAGTACGTGGTGAAGTGCGCAGCCATAACGCGCGCAAACATGGCCTTCTTGTTCAGCTCAATGTCGTCCATGGTCTTGAGGGCCAGGCTGAAGTCGCCCAGCAGACAATGCACGCGCAGCAGGCCAATGATGGAGAAGTAGCCCAACATGCGGTACAGGTTCTTGGAGCCGTACTCGCCAGCGACGGCGGCGGGGTCCTCGTTGCGCTTCTGTGCGGCCAGCTGCTCGGTAATCTGCGACCGCTGGATCAGAAGAGTACAGGACGTTCAGCACGCTGTAGCAGCCCCACGTGTTGGGGTTCTCCCGTAGGACGGCAATCTCCTCCTCGTTGTTATTCTGGCGGGCGATGCGCATGCGGTAAGAAGAGAAGGAGTTGAACTGGTAGATGAACTCGTCGATGACGTCCCAAGCCCAGTAATACTGTGTGAAGGAGGGGGTATGTTAGCAAATGTGCTGATATAAAACCACGTCTCAGACCGTCTTCAGGGGCCAAGCAATCATATCAAAAGATATCGGCAGATATGCTCCCCTGACACCAACGTCCACCACCAAGTCAGAGTCGACATACCGAAGGGGGCTCCAGGTCCACGGGGCCCTCAGAGTTGAGGATGAAGTGGAACAGGCTGCAGTAGGCGTCGTAGCTCTGGAACTTGACCTCGAGCGGGGCCGAGAAGTCGAGCGGCTGGGCGGCCGCGGCCAGTCTTGACTGGATGTCGTCGTTCTGCTGGGCAAGAGTCATGGAGTTAACCTGCTCAAGCTCCTCGAGACCGTCCTCGTATTCAACCTGCTCGCGGTAGTCGGCGACGAGGGCCTCCTCCTCAACATCGCTGTCATCGTCAAGGGCGCGTGCCGGCGCGGCGCCGTTCTGAAGTCCGCTCATTGTCGCGATTTTCGGGTGGATTTCGCGGTTGCGGTGCTTGTCGTGTGAATGTTCGAGTCAGACCCTCGATCGAGATATTCGTCGAAAAGTGAGGGCGGGGAGGGGTCGTCGTGATCGGGGGGGTGAAAGGGACCTAAAAAATCGAAGAATGCGAGGTTCGAAAATTGTCTACAAAACTGCCCGCCAAAATTTTGCTGTCCGTTTTCGTTGGTTAGCGGGGCCAACGCATTTTTCGTGGGGTCCTCTCCCATTGAATGTCCTGCTTAGTCATTCTGGCCATTTATTTGGGCGCTGGGTCCTTGGGCGAGATGCGACGCTTGCAGCGGTTTTCTGGGTTTTTCTTAGGGCTTTGCAGGCGTTTTGGCAGAGAACAATACGAAAAGGGGGCGTCGTGAGGTGGGCAAGTGGGGGAAGCACGGAAAATCCTATGGCCGGTCCGAGCACATGCAGATGCCCGGCTCGGGTGTCGCCTTGCGAGTCAATCCATTTTGGTACTAGGTTTCAGGCCAGCCGAAACCCCGCTAGTCGCCCAGCTCGCCCCAGCACCAGTGTAATTACCACGTACTGTGCCGTCCAGCTGTCGTCACCTTCGTCAGCGCTCTCCTCGTCTGTTTTGGGGGAAGGAACGCAGACAAACAAAAGTACTCCACTTCTGCGGAACACGAAGTACCACAGTACGCAGCTTCGTATCTATCCTCCACATCATCCGTCTGTATCGCCTCATCATCAATCGCATCAGCGACAGGCATCGCGAATCACGACGACATAAAACCCCATCAACGCCTGCTTCAACGGAGTCAACAGAAGAAACGGCCAAATTCTCATCGGCTCCCCTATTCTTCAGCACTTCCTTCAACACTTCCTTCAACCTCATCTCGAATCTCCAGGGTAGGAAGAAATGCGCCCGAGCTCCGCCGTCCGAGCTATCGACGCCTCTCGATAATCGATATCGTGCACGTACACGCCTCATCCTCCGATCCTCTCCACGACGCCATAGTTGCGCACAGCCGCAGCATCACCATAACGCGCGCCTCGCTGCCGGGCGATCATGGGCTTCTTCGGCCTCGGCGCCGGCTGCGACGACGACGGCTGTTCAGCAGCACCACCCGGCCTGTCGTTGTCAATGATCTTCTCCCTCACGCCCTTCCTCGCCACCTTCTTCATCGTCTTTATAGTCGTCCATAAAAAGGTCTTCCCATTACTATCCCGCGTTCAACAGGCCGACGATGGCCAGGACCACTATCTCCCCCCATCAGCACCTGCTGGCCTGCGTCTCGTCCACGCCGCGCATGGCACTCGCTCGCTGCGTCGTCGGTTCGCCGCAGCAGCCTTTGCAACCACTACCGCCCTGGCTGCAGTTCTAGCGGAGCTGATTCTTGCTGAGTTGTCTGAGATGGTAGACCCGATTGCGCGCAATGCCGCTCTCCGGTTCACCGTTCCGGCGCTCCTCTTCCTTCTCATCATTCTCATTCCCTTCCTCGAGCTCCAGTCGGTCATCAGCGCTTCGGGTGGTCGTTCCAGCGCACCGCCAAGGGTAAAATTCCTCGCGTGGCATGGACGCTGCAGATGCTTGCCTTTAGTGGCTGGTTGTTTGTGTTCTGGTCGCTAGGCATTGCCGTGCCGGGCCCGTCGAGAGTTACATGTACTCCAATGATGCGCACACGGGATTCGATAGCACAGGCATCGCCATGGCATCGCGTTGGGACCCCACCTCTGACGACCCTTTTGACTTGCACAGCCTGCGGTCCGCTAGCTCTCGGGGATTGGCTCGCGCGTGTCTTGAGCGTGTTGGCGTCATTGGCATCTCGCTGATGGCTCTCCTTTCTGGCTTTGCCAGTGTCTCGTCTCCATGGCAGACCTATAATGACCGGCGCAGCGCAAGGAGGCGACCCGTGTCTGATACGGATCTCGCTCGCAAGGAGACCAGCCTCAGCATGACCGCCGATCTGTTGTCAACGAAGCGCCACCGCCTTCGGTCCTACAGCGCAAGTTGGAAGTCTCTGCAACCCATCAGTCCGCGTCGGGCAGTACCTCGCCGCCACAGCAACAGGGCAGCGTCTTTGGCAAGCTTGTCGGCTCCATCAAGAGCATGGTCGGGCCGATAGTCCTGAGGCCGCTGAGATCAAGAGCCTGGAGATGGAGATCTCTGGATTGGAGACGATGGAGGCTGGCCTGTCCGCATCCTTGTCGGCCCTTCGCTCAAAACGTGCGTCGGAGGCCCGCTCCGGCACCTTCATGGGCAAGCTACTGGCAATTCCCCAGTATGCCTTTGGTGTCTACTGCATCTACCGCATCCTGGCAACATCCATCACTACATTGCATCGGATGTACTACCCAGAGGCGTCTTTCTCTTCGTCTGACCCTATCAACCGGTTCTTGGGCCTGCTGGCTAAGCACTGGGACCCAAAACTTGACCAGCTCGCGTGGGCACGGCAGATTTCGTTCTTGCTGAGCGGTGTGATCCTGGCGGCGTCTGCCAACTCTGTGCTGCAGACATTCCACATCTTTGTCAAGTGGACGCCAGGCCTATTATACCAGGCACAGGCCAACCTCGCGCTGCTTATCGGACAGATCGCTGCCACGTACGTCATCAGCTCGGCGCTGCTTTTGCGGTCCAACTTGCCCAAGGAGATGGGCAGTGCCGTAAGTGACGCACTGGAGAGTGCGCTGTCGCCCGGGTTTGTGGACCGCTGGTTCGAGGGCTGGTTCCTACTTGCAAGCATGATGACGGCTGTCGGTCTCTACATTGGGCGGTCACTCTCATCGGGCGACATGCTAGATGGATACGATGAGTACGGCATGGAGGAGATGGGCCGGAAGCCGCTGAAGGATTAAACAACGCAGCTAGCTCCTCCCTCCCTGCCACCTTGGCCTTGCGGTCTCCTTTTAACTACGTTTTAATTTCTTGGATTTCCTCTTTTTTTCTTCTTCGGAGCCTTGCTAGTCCTCGGCCTTCCTTCTATTATCTCCTCTTGTCTTCTTCTTCTTCTTTTTTGGACTAAAGCCGGAGTTTGTACATCCTTCTTTTTTCTTCTTCTTTTGCCAATTCTAGGGACGGCCCCAGAATACGTGGATAGGGATAGTAGCGAAACTTTTTTGCTCTTTTATCGGAAACTGGATATCTTAGGGGCGTTCTTACTGTTTTTTCTTACTTCTTTTCCATACTCTTTTCCAATTTTTTCCTTCCCCGGTGGTGCCGCAAAGGCTTACCCGCTACGGTGCAAAGGCACTCCATATATACTCTTTATCTTGATTAGAGAAAGATAACTTTTTTTCAGCCGCTCTACGTTCACTGCTCGAAAGACATATTTGTTGACTTTGATACGAGTATTCTGTTGAATAAGACCAGGTAAATGGTATTAAAATACTAAACACATTGCTGGACCCGGAAGCATATTGTTCTACTAGTAAACATGCTCAAGGTGTTCAGGTGTCGCACCCAAGAACCTTGCTTTCATGGAAGCACATTGATGAAGAGTTTTGAAATTTCTTGGCAAATGCATTGCATCAAAAAGTACAAAAAGAAGCCAGCTAATAGTAGAAGAAAGCAGCTTTATCACAGTGCCCAGAATTTGGGGCTGGTGCTTCATGCTGGTTCAACATACAGTGCATGCACGTTATCGCTTTTTATTAAGATTCATACACGTTTACGCCGTACTCACAACTTCAGTTGCAGCCCTAAGTTCATCGCAATCGATGTACTCCGTATGTGAGCACTCAAAGAGACATCTGAGAAGTGAGGACGTTGGAAAAAAGCATTGCTCGAATACAACCCAGGGCGGCGCACGGCCGTGTTTGTGGAGCAGGATCGCCTACATGGGGTGTTTATGTGCGGGTGCATCCAGGCCGGCCTCGCCATGTGTTAAAGAGAGAAGATACTGAGTAGTGATGGAGATAGCAAGGGAATGCAATAAAGAAGGCACACGGAAAGAGAGGTTAGAGGGAGAAATGTAGACAACCGGTTTTGCATCTTTCCAGGGTCCGTTTCTTATTTTTCTTAACCTCAAAAAAGACTCTGAACCATTTCTTGTCCCGATCTGGGGGCGCTGTGCACATCTCTCGTCTTGAGACGCACTGTGTTTCGATACCCCAAACTCGCTTGCCTCATCCTGCGAGGAACAAAGCAGGAAAAAGGACGCCCTGCGGGACCACTCACAAAACTTCACATCACCTTAGAAAGCTCTCACAAAAAGGAGGACCCCATTATGGCCCCTGATCACCACCAATGCCCACCTGCACCAACGGTTCGGGTCAGACGGTTGAGAATAATGAGGCAAAAGCGGAAAACCATAGAAAATAGAGAGTAAAAGAAAAATGAGAAGTGGAATTCTCGGGAAGGGAAACCGAGAATAGGTTGTCGCACTGCTTTCTTTTACACTTGTGTATTCTGTCTCTCCTTTAATTTTTCTGATTCCTTTTTCTTTAGAACTTACACTTACAAAATCAAAGACAAGAAGACTTAACACACGATATACAAAGCGCTGGCCGGCTACTCGATACCAACACATACATGTCGTACAGACATACACACATCACAATGAAGACAACAACATCATCAAGGCGGCGGCAAAGCGACATCCGATTTGCCTATCTTCTCCTCCTTACAATCGCCGCACCACAGGCAGTTTCTGCACTCTCTCTGTCCAACTTCCAGCTCATCACATCAACATCCGTGCCCATTAATTGCATTCTTGCGTACAACCAACAACTCACAGGATGTACACTAAGTGACTTTACATTGTCCAACAGCCGGCGGCGGGACAGCAATACTTGCTCGCTGACCTGCCAGGCAGGCATTGCGCGCGTGCAGCAGACAATCCAGAGTGTTTGTGGCAGCAGCGCATCGTCCGCGACGGTGCTGGGCGTGGCACTGTCGGGCGATTTGGTCGGCCTGTTGTGCGGCGGGTCTGAATCGGTCTCTGACACTACAACGGCGGCGACAACGACAACAGCAACGACAGCAGCAGCAGCATTGCAGACACAGACGTCAACAACAGACACGACAACAAGCGCCAACAATGCCAACACACCCTTTATCTTTTCCACACTCGACCCGGGTGGCGGATTGACAACGATCTCTTCAGACGGTGTGGCACAGGCGCCGGCCGCTGGCGCTGCAACAGCCACGGCCGGACTAGATTCGCAGTCCTTTATTCAAAATACCAACACGGTGGCCTCCAGCAGTGGCAGAAATGGCAACGGAAACGCCGCGCCACCATCACCTACTGTTGCTACAGCTTCTCTTCCCAATGGAGCACCAGGAGCGACAACTTCAACATCAACAACATCTCGCTCCACATCGACGTCCTCTTCACAATCGTCATCGAATGCCAACAACCGAAATATCTTTGGCGGTGGTGGCAGTCCTTTTGACGAGGCGGCAGCCAACAGCGGTGCTGAGCGGACCGCAGGACGCCTCGCCGACCCATGGACACAGCCTTGGATGCTGTTGGGTGCAGCAGTAGCAGCAGCCATGGCCGCTGGTGGTGCACTGGTCAGGTGGTAGGCTTAAGAACAAATGAAAAGGAACGGATGAAAAATAATTCGGTTCATAAGGTGCGAGCAGTTGAGGGAGAAAAGACATGACATTCGGCCCTTGATCGACCATTGGTGTTCACCTTCCCCAGCTTCCCCGGCTTCCCCTCACCTTTGAATTTCTGGGGTTGGGCGAACCTTGGCTGCGGCACCCGCCATTGTTTATTGTCTTGCCTTCTTCCCTTTTGACCGAGACTTTTTGGGTTCCCATTATGATTTACTTTGGCCTATCATTTATTTTTTACTACTGTCTGGTTTACTGGCGTTCTTATATCCATTTCGCACCTTTATGTCCCTTTTATTTACTTACTTTGCGACAACGGTCTTCTTAGTATGGAGTTTGGGCGGCGGGAGAAGGCTGTATATATGCGGTGCAACCTTTCTTCAATTGATTTGCAATATATTTTATATTTAATTTCAGTGATATTTCATTCTTATACAAATCTGAATTAAAAAATGTAGGAGCGCTTTGATACCTCTGTCCACCGTATATTGAAAAACGGCCATTTTGCCGTTCTTTTTTTCAACCCCCCGAAATCAACCATTCCGCCACAGAATACCAAATACATATGTACATATGAAAAGAAGCCCCAGTAGAGGCGATGCAGATAAAGAAAAAGAAAACGAGACACAAGGGGAATGAACGAAATGAAGGAGATGGCAGGAAAACATGATAAAGTAAAACACACAACAGTGACGACTTTATGTCTCCTTCCACGTGCGGTGGATCTGGATGGCGGCGGGTATGCAGCCCAGAATGGTCAGAGCCGTGTCGCCCAGGAAGCCCTTCTCCATGCCATAGTGCGCCATGACGGGCGCAAACGACGCGTAGCGCACCAGGTTCTTGTGCAGCTCGACCGCCTGCGCCTTCTTGGCGGGCGTGTCGGTTGTCTGGTGGGCATACTGCACGGCCAGGCGGCCCAGCTCGGCAGCCACAAAGACGGAGAAGGACCGGCTGCTCCAAGCGGTACAGCTTGCCCTGCTGGGCGGGTGTAGCGCCCAGCACACCCTTGCTAGACAGGTAGGCGGCGTTCTCCGTCACCTGGTAGGCAATGCACGACAGCAGCTGTGTCCAGCCGATGAGCACCTCGGCCGTCGACGTCGGCGGGACAACCTTGGCGGCGGCGGCCTTTTCGGCGGCGGCCTTATCGACCTTCTCGGCAGCAGCCTCGCCGTCCTTCTCGTCCGTGGGGGCCACCTCAGCCGCCGTAGCAGCGGCGGCAGCCTCCTTCTCCTTCTTGGCGGCGGCAGCCACACGCCGGCGGGCCAGCAGCTGGCCGAGCAGCTGGCGCGCCCAGACGTACATGGACAGCAGGCCCCACAGACGCAGCATCATGCGCGCCTCGGTCATCAGTGAGCCGAGCGCGCGCAGGCGCTGCGCCAGGACGAGTGCCGAGGCACCGGCGGCCGCCTTGGCGGCACCGGCAGTCGTGACATTGGCGGCGGCCTTGCTGTTGGTGGAGGTGAGCAGGACGAGGGCCGAAGACGACGCCCGTGTGGGCAATGCCAACAAAACAGCAGCGAGCTGGCGCACGGGTTCGTGGAAGAGGGCACGGCCGCCGGCAGTGTTGAGGACGATAGAACCGAAGCGGGCACCGTAGCAGACAGCGGCAAGCACGGCATCAATACCGGCGGGCGTCTGCATGACCTTGTTGAGGTGGACGAGGAAGGCATCAAGGTTTGTGGGGTCGACGGCTGCGGCGGCGCAGGCCTTGGCCCGGACGGCCGGAGAAGAGTCGGACATGGTTGTGGTTGTGGTAGAGGTTGGAGGTCGTCGGTTGGCGGTTGGGGAAAGAGAGGTTCCGGTTCGGCTAAGTAGATGCGGTTGACGGTCGTCCAAGAAGAAGAAGAAGAGAAGTCGGCGAGATCGAAAGCTCGAAACAAAAAAACAAGAACCAGAACAGACAAAAAGGACCAAAGATAGGAGGCAAAAGAGAAAAAAGAGAAGAGGAACAAAAGAAACGGGGGGAGAAAAGTAAAATCTGGGGTCTATGTCGGACCAATTTCAGCTTTCGCAACACGGCAGATGGCAGATGCGCGCACCCCTGTCTTCTAGTTGTTCACGTTCGCCTTTTGTTCTTTTCGTCTTCCTTTTTGTTCTTGGCCCCCAGCTCTACGACGAACGAAGAGTAGCTTGGTGAAGGAGCGCACCTCTCCTGGGGTCGCTTGTACTTGTCCGCGTTCCCGGCAAAAGGTGACTGTCTCCCACAAGTGGGTCTTCTGCGTTACAGCATGTAAATAGGCCTGTGGCTGCATTCTCCGCCAGGGGAGTTAGGGGATGATCTCCTGCCTACTGTGTACTGTGTATTTTTACGTGGACATTACTCCGTTCTTTCCAGTTAGCTAGTGCGTCCCAAGGCTACCCTGTCGCTCTTTCCCACAGAAAAGGATTGCCCGTGACTGGCTCGAATTGGTTTGGAAATGGGCGTTGACAGTGGACTTGGTCTCTCCTTCCTCGGCCCCGCACGTTCAATGCTGTTTGTCCAACTCCTCAGTGATCCGCTGCTCGGTCCGTGTTGGTTGCTTTGCTCCTTTCCCTCCCTGTGAGCCTGTCTCGCCTGTGTGGCAGGAACAGAAGCTAAAAGGACGCCTAAACTGCTCGGCCTCGCAACGTTGTAAAAATGCACTAAAAACAGCTTTGCCCACCTCTTCTCGCCCAAAAGGAACCGCAATAATCATGCTGAACCACAAATTCGACTCTTATTTGCCTCGGCCTCGGCAGATCGGTTGCGCCCCAAATGCAGTTTCCCCTGGTTCATAGTCGTGTATTACTATGTATTAGACAGCAGCTGTTCGCTCACTACTACCGCGAAACGGGCAGCATATTCAGTTACCGACCCTGGGTTCCGTTTGAATGCACGACTCACACTGGCTTGGGCACTGCTCTGTTCATCCCTTCCCTGTCACTCCGTGGGCACGTTCATTGGCATGCATTGCTGGGACGTGTTTTAATTTGCAAAAAAGGAAGCCAAAAGAGTGATTTGATTTCCGGATGGCCGCGATTCATGCGACGCCGAGAACTAGGCCATGAAAGGGTGTCAGGCCGCCTGAGACGACGAGTCAGTGCCAGTCAGGGAGACGCCGATACTGTCAGGTGCGAAACTGTCTTTCTGTTTGTACATTAACGGGGTAGGAGGAAGCACAGAAGCACGGGAGAATAAGACGAGAACAAACACGTCGTAGTTGGGATGGAGAGCAGCCAGGGGCCTGGGTATGGCACCTGGGAGCAATTTGAATGTTGACCCACCTTGGAGGACCAATATGGAAATCCATTCGTTTTGTCGTTTTATCGATTTACTCAAAGATCGCATCGTCTGACGGTGGATAGACTATTTCGTCTCGAATAAACATACGATGATGTTGATTTTGAAATTCAATGGGTGGCCAGTCTAGTCGTAGGCCTCCTCTATATACAGTCCTTGTACAGTCCTTGTACAGTGGTATCTATGGGATATGCTGGCGATGATGATGGTGGTGATGCTAACACAAATGAAAGATGAAAATGAGCAATGGTATATCTTTTTTGGCTTCCCTCTTCCTCCCGGAGTCTACCGCCTCCGCTGCTTTGACGTCCCCTGCATCCCCCGCGCACTGCTCCACACGCTTTCGCTCACCCGCGCCGGGATCTTGCGTCCGCGCAGCCGCTGGTCAATCAGCCACAGGCCCACCACGAACCCGGCCTTGCCCAGCCGGCCCGTCCCCGTTTCGTCCACAAGGTCCCACACCTCGGCCAACTCGTCCACGGGCAACCGGCTGCGGCGCCACAAGTCGCGAACAACCACGTTGGGCACCGTCTCGTCGTCGTCGTAATCATCAATGACGACGGTGGCATTGTCGCCGTCATTGTCTTCCTTGTCTAAACCCACCAAGCCTCGCCGGCCGCGGTTGGACGCCCACACAGCTTCGTACCGCCGGCGTTGACGCTCGGTTACAGCCTCGCGCCACCGCTTCCGTGAACCCTCGTGGTGCTTGTGCTTGTGCCGTCCGCCGCCCACCAATGCTGTCGGTGCCGCATGGGACAAGTGCAGCTTGTGCTGTCGCAGACGCCCGTCGCGGTGGTAGTGGCTGCGCCGGTAGTGGGTGTTGCCGCTCGACTTGCCGTCGAGATCGTAGTCGTCGTCATCTGAGTGCGAGCGGTCGCGCCGCAGTGTCTGAAGCATCCCCGTGCGCTTAGTAGGCGACGTGGAGCGCGCGGCGGGCGGCACGGGCGGTGTGCGAGAACGTGATCCAGGCATGGACGAGGACGCGGACTGTGACGACGGCGGGTGCCGTGCTGCTGCGAGTGAGCCCGCCATGATGGCGCTAGCAAGGCCATCAACCGACGACGCTGTTGCTGCCGGCTTTCTAAGCGGCGACGCAGATCCGCCTGTGTGGTGGGCAACGAGAGCAGTAGCAGTGCGGCGCGGCGGCGCCAGTGGGGGAGGCCCACGGCTGGCAGACGATGCGGCACGGACCGGTGGCTCCCGGTCTTTGGTTAGCGAACGGCTCCTAGCCCGTACAGCACTCGAGTCGCGACGCACCCGTGGTTTCGGCGCGGTCGGTCGTGCCATGACGTCGTCATCGTCGTTCAGTTCACGCAGGGGAAGCCGGTGCTCTCGCAGCGATGATGAACCTGTCGAGGCTCTCTCCAGCCGGCCAACCTTCTCCAGTGGCGACGATGTCTCTTGTGCTGTTGCGGGCATCTGCGGCTTGGGCTTCGGTATTGGGATCGGTTTTGCTTGCTGCGGCTCTGGTTGCCTGTCTACTGTGGGCTTCTGCTTTGGTTTCGGCTGTGGTTTTGCTGGAAGCTTCAGCTGTTCTTTTTGAAGTGTCGGCTCTTCTCTGGTCGGTGGTTTTGCAGCGGGCTTGGGGGGTGGCTTCACAGGTTCCTTTGTCACTGGTGTTGCCGGAGTCCTTGCCAGAGTGGGCGTCTTGGTAGGTGTTTTTATCGGCGTCTTTGCAAGAGCAAGAGGCGCCTCGTCACGTCGTACAGGGCTGAGTGACCGCGGCGGCGTAAACGCCTTAGGTTTTGGTGGCCGTACGGGACTGCTGCTGCTGCTGTGACTGTCTGCCTTTACCCTCCGGGTTCCTGTCTTGTTGCTCTTCTCAAACATGGAGACAAGCGACGAAGTGCCCGGGATCGGGGATGTGTCCAAGTTGGCGTATTCCTCGTCGTCGCCCGAGTATTGTCCGATGCGGATGCCGTAGCGAGCCATTTCGTCATTGACCCGGGTCGTTTCTGCGGCAAGATTGGCTGCTGCCAATGCTGCTGCCGCCCGTCGCTTCTCTTCGCTCGGCGCAGATGCCAGGAGGGCGGCCGACAGGTGTGCTGGTTTTGGACCGGGCCCGCCAGTACTCGTAGCAGAGATGGTTCCTCCGGCACTGTTCCCTTGCCCTGTGTGACTCGGTGTAATCCCGGGACTGGCTGCTTGGCTGGCCGCCAATGTTGCTGCAAGGAAGGATGTCGACCGTGGGTGGCGCAGAGGCGTTGGTGTCGAGATATTGGGGACCGTTAACGATCCGCCAACAGCAGTGTTGCCGCCTGTTCGTGTGCGGCTAATGGCTGGAAGTGGCGACGAGAGGATGGCCTTCGACGGGGACGAGCCAAAGTCGGTTGTTGCTGTTGCTGCCGCTGTCGCAGCTGCTCGACTTTGACTCTGGCTGCGGCTGCGGATACTGCTGCTGCTGCTGCTGCTCCGTGCTGCCGTTGACTGCCGCCCTGGCGATACCGCCCGCAACATGCTCGACCCAGCGCGTCCACCGCCGCCACTGCCGTTGCGTGTTCCGGCGTTGCTACCGACGGATTGGTCACGCGAAGACGACGACGCTGCTGCTGAGGTGGCTGCCTGGAGGGCGTTGGCTTGTTGTGCGTTGGTTATTGTGCTTTCGTGGCGCGAGGGCGAGACGGAGGGATGTCGTCGCTGCTGCTGTTTGGGAGGTGGGAGGTGTTGTTGCACATGTTGTTGGTTCTGTTGATGCGGTGGGTGTAGTTGAGGCTGTCGGAGGTGGTTGTTGTTGTTGTTGTTGTTGTTGGCGTCTGCTTCGGCCTTCTTTTGCCGCCCAAAGGCAAGAGCGGCACCACGCAGAGCAGCCGCCGTGGCCGCGGCATTGTCGGAGGCCGCGTTGGATCCGGCAGCGCCTGCCATGACGCAGCGTAGCCTCGAGGGAGGAGGGTGAAACAAAGAGAGACGCGGGTCTGCTGAACCTAAGCCGCCGGCTCGGTCAGGAAGCTCGATGAACAGCGCATGTATATCGTCGGATGGAAAGGGTAGAGCCGGAAGGGGTAGACGGGCTGTTCTGTACTGAAAAGTGACAGACGGGGTCGTCGTAGGAAAGAAGGGTCGCGTGGTCTCGAAAGAGGGACGAAGCTGTCGCGGCAGCTAAGATGCAACGGCTTTTGGGGAGAGGCTGTCGTCTATTGGTTTTGTGTGTGGCTTGTTGACAGTCGAGAATCGTTCACATCGTTTTTGCCTGTCGAGATTCGGGGCTGACAGGACCAGGGTGAGTTTGCTTCGTGCTGTGCAGTGAATACGAAAGGTAATGCTCCGTATTGAGAGGGATTGCTTCCTGAGAGGATGAAAGTGATACAGCGTCAGTTCCGGTCGTGGAAATTAATGTGGGTCCTTTGTTCTCTTTTGGGGGTGAACAACAACGACACGACAGCTCCTCGGACACGCGAAGAGCAAAGACAGGCAATATGGGCCCTGAAAAAGTAGCTATTTTTGTTGCAGCGCTTTGCCGTAATGGTGGGTAGCAGTCAGCAATGGCACGAGTTAAAGAGAGTGAAAGGAAATAGGGGAAGGTGGCCCCGCTAAAATAGCCCGCCAAATACGCCAAACACGACAAAGGTTTGGTTCTGCAACGGCTGTCTAGTGACGCAATGCGCCCCCAACCCAACACTTTAGCACTTAGCGGCCGCTGTGTTAATGACCTAACTGCGGGATGATGGAATGGATGCACAGTCAAAAACACAGCATACGTCTGTACTCCGTACAAATGCAGTGTGCCCAAGTGGTTTTTCTTCTTCTCATGTACGAGCTCTCTTGAAGGAAATGATTCGCGTCGAGCTGGTTCAGTGCTCCCAACGTGAAAGTAAGAAGATCAACAACGGCCACGACGTAGATAAGACGTGACTTCAAGCAGAACAAAACATCTCAAGCCAAGTCAGAAGCAAAGCATGTACAAGACGGTCATGGATATGTTGGAACAGAATTTTATAAGAAGAAACATGCGGAAGTGAATCCGTTTTGCGGCTTTCCCGCCGACATCTCCAAATGGCGCCCTCCAAACCAACCCAAAAAGCCGTCTTCCAGGGGACGCTCGAATCCCAACCGCTCCAAGAAAATACGTACAAGAGAAGTGAACCGAAAAGCAAAAGCACAAAAAGAAAGAACACAGAAGGAAACCGAAAAAGAGACTAAAGAGACAGAAAAGAGTAGGAGAGATAGAGAGTAGAAGAGAGTAAAAAAAAGAGAAGAAGAAAATGGCATGTGGAAGCGGTCGTCTCGTCATCAAGAGACAAAATAAGCAGAGAATAGAATCAAGAGACGAGAAATGAAAAGGAAAAAAAAATATGAGAGAATGAGAGAGAAAAGAGAGGGAGAGGCAGGCTGGCGCTCTTCGTAATCCATAAGGGGTGGTGGTGATGAGAAAAGGAGACTAAAGTTGCCGTTTCTTCGTTCTTCGTTATAGTGAGAAGGGATGCAGATTCGAGACAAAACGAAGGAAAGTAATGAGAAAGGCGGACAGTCGTTAAAGAGGCAAAGTGGGTAACGTGCAAAAGCAGAAGCAGAAGCAAAAGACAAAAGGCAGGTCGTCAACGCTTTAAAAGGCATCCTCATCGGTCCATTCGCTACCCGACGCAATGCGGTTGCCGTCCGCGTCGATCATCACATGGCCAGCATATGGTGTGGACGACGGTGGTGGGATGCCTCGTTGGCGTTTGTTTGCCATGCTTGATGCTGGCCGGGCATTGCTGTAGGCTTCGGGAGTCATGCGTTTGTTACGTGTTGCCCGCATCTTGGCGTAGTAGGCTTCTGACGCATCCGGCTCTGGCTCCGAGTAGTCGTCGTAGGTCTCCCAGTTCTCGGACCCAGACACAGCCGTCGAGGTGTTGGAGATGTGTCTTACTGAACCAGCATGCTGCAGCTGCTGCTGTTGGTGCCGGTACTGCTGGGACGAGTATGATTGCGACGACGGGGGGCGCACACTATGCGCCTGGCTGCTCTGGCTGCGATCGTCGTACCGGTCGTCGTAGCGATCATCATAGCGGTCATCGTAAACATCCTCTGGCTCAATATGCCGCACGTTGATGCTCGAGCCCAGATTCGTTCCCCGGTACGGGTTGGCAGGGGTCTCAAGCTGCGGGACACGCACAAGCTCGCGCATCTTTGGTGGCGGTGCCATCATTAGGGATGGTGCTTGCCGAATCATGTCACCACCGTTGGTAGCGCACCGTGGATCTTCTGCTGGTGCTGCCCGTGGCCGCTCGGGAGAGTTGCCGCCGTACTTAAGTGTTCCAAGCGGTGCACGAGCCTTGGACGTCGGTGCTGGGAGACGTGATGGGCTCATTCTGCCAGATGCCGTTGCAATGGATGATGTGGTCTCGCTACGTTTCACCAGTCCACTTGCTGTGCCACCCGGTGCCATCGATGCTGTGGGTGTCTTTGCGCCAGCCCTTGACGGAATGTTTCTTGTTGGGGCAGCAGTTGTCGTCGTTGTCCGCTTTATTGTGCTCTTGGCCGCAGATGCAGCCGCCGATACAGGCGGGTTGGCAGGTGTCTTGGAGCGCGGAGCAGAAGCTGCTGATGAGGCAGCCGATGGCCGGGCAGAGCCCTCATACACTGTGTCGAGGTAGCGCTCGCCGTGAACCAGGAAAGGACGTCCGTATTCGTCCTCCCAGGCCTCGAGCACCTTCTTCAGCTCCGCTGTCACCTTGGGCAGCTCCTTGGCAATGCGCTTGCGGGTCTTCTCCTCACGGAGCAGCTTGCCTGGGTCACGCTTCTCGCCCTTCTGGCCACGCATCATAAGACGAGAAGCATCCTGGCTAGATGCAGCCAGGTCATTGCGCTCCTTGACCAGGGTGTGGTGGCGGTCGACCATGGCGAGGGTCGGGGCGCGCTGCTCTCTGAGGGCCTCGAGGCGTGCAATCTCGCGTTCGTGGGCCTCAAGAAGAGCGTCACTGTAGACGTCGGAGAAGGCAGGCGTGAACTCAAGCATTTCGTCCTCCGAGAGGTAGAGCACATCCCACAGCTCCTGGAGACGGCAGCGGGCATCTTCGACAAATGTGGGCAGGTTTTGACGCTTGAGCTCGTTGAGGCGTGCCAGCTCGTCTTCAAACTCGTTAATCTGACGGATGCCACAGCCGCGATTCCCGTTAAGGAATGCCTTCTTCTCGTGTTCTTCAACGCCGAGCTTGTCCCACAGGTCCTCGACAGCTGCCTTGAGGTCCTTGAGGCGCTTCTCACGGTTCTTTTTCTCATCGGAAAGCTTATCACGGCGGTTGCGGAGGCGGGCGAGGTCGTCCTCATGGAGGCCCAGCTGTTCTGGCGTGTCGCGGTAATGCTTGACGATGGCGGCGTCGGTCTGTGCCTGTGGTGTGCCGAGCTCAGCCCAGAGCTGGATAATGTTTTCGGAAAGAGACTTGACGGTGGCGACTCGGCGGGTGTACTCCTCATACACGCGCGTGAACTCGGCGTCAAGCTTGTCGACATAGGAAGGCGACAGGTCAAAGTTGATGGGGATGGACTGGTTAGGCCCGGTCGGTGGGAGGGCGATGCGCACAAAAGAGCTCTCCAGGTGGGACGAGTACGACTCAAGCGCCTCGACGAGTTCTGTTTCGTTAGTCTTTGGTGCTCTACGAGTGTTCTGCTTCCAGAGGAGGGAAGACGGTATACGTACTCCGAACTTGCTCAAACCGTTCACGGTGAATCTTGCTGATCTGAAGGTGCTTCTCTTTGAGCACCTGCAGGCAGCGGGTCAGAGGGTAGGTGACCTGGAGGTCCTCGTCGGCATCGTAGTCGCGGCGGGACCGGGAGTCGTCGAGGGACGTCTCCATCTGGCGGATGGCGTTGATGGTGCGCTGGGCCTCGTCGACCATGTTCTTCTTCTCGGTGGTTACCAGTCGGACCTGGTTGTGCAAGGCTTCGGAGAGAGCGTTGAAGAGCTGAACAAAACAGGTCAGTTATTGCGATTCACGGGCAATGTTTGTTGACGACAATGACTGGAGCTGACATACCTCCTCCTCGCGGGTTTCCCGCTCATGGTTCGACACGCCAATTTCGTCGAAGAGGCCGTGCAGCTGGTCGATAATGCCGTTGACCTGTTGGGATAGGTAGCTTGCGTCCATGGTGGGCGGCTTTGTCGCGGTTGGCGACGATGATAATGTAGCGGGGATCGTGTTTAAATTATTTTGTAGACGGAGACGAGGTCGTCTCGTTTGTTGCTTTGAGCCTGTCGATGAGGAAAGATGTCTCGTCAACAAAGAAGGAAGGGCGATCGAGGGGTCGTCAATCAAGCCGGGAGCGGCACGCCCTGCAGAAGCAGAGCATCTCAGGATGGCAGAACAGAGGGCGAGGCTGCGCTGTGAGAAGAGCGAAGTGATGCGTGAAAAGCGTGCTGTGAACGATAACAAATATAGGGAGAGAGTGAGAGAGAGAGAGAGTTAAGAGATGTCGTGATGATGAACGCGGAGAATGAAAGAAAAGATGATCGCTTCTGTTCCGCTTTGAGAAGAAATGCAAAAGTGTCGCAGGCGTGTGGGTGGACACAATAGTATTGGTTTTAATGGGAAGGGGAGCAAATGGGAGGAGAAATGGGAATGGTCGACAGCAACGACAAAGCGACAAGAGGAAGACGAACTGCTGCTATTGTGTACATTACTCCGTAGACGCGGGATTGGCAGGCTGTGGTGGTGCAGTGTGTAGTGCAACGTGCCGCCAAAATACTTTGGTAGCGACTGGTGGGCGTCGGAACGCCTCAAAACTCCAAAGTGGAGGGGGGACAAGAGCGACCTCTGTTGTTTATCGTTGGTTTGTGTGAGCAGGGGTGGGCGACGTCGTCCAGGCAACGGATGAGTAAGCTGAAACGGGAGTATCGAGACAACGTGGTTGGGTCACGTGTGTGCATTTTGGCTCCTCTTTTTGTTTACTTTCGGTATTTTTTCTATTTATTTCTACAGCGAGCTCATTCCTGACGACCTTTTAACTTGTTTGCACGCGCCCCGGTCCTGTCCACTCGTCTCACCCTCTACTTTTCTCTTTTTGGGTCCTTTTTTGGTCGCTCATCCGCGCCCGGCCGCTCCCTGCAATTTCGACGTTCAAACGACACCCTGTCAATTTTCTTCTTTTGTTCTTTTTTCTCTTTTTACACGCAGGTTCTTATTGCAACTACGCACTGGGCGCTCGTATTGATTGGTTTCCCGCTGCCAAACGACCGCGCAATATATTTCATCTATTATCATTCGATCCATTGCCGAATTAACCAAGATTCGTCGACCTTGTCGACACCTCGAGCTTATTTGCTCTCTGTTATCGATATCTTCTTTTTTTATTTTTATTGATGGTACCTCACGACCATCACGAGGGGATGAAAAGACCCTGAAAAAGCAACACTGTTGCCAACCTTTCATCTCCATTACAACCCGAAATACTTCATGTCATCATCGCCACGAATAGGCACCGTGTGCCCGACACCCTGCGCATACACACCGACCAGCTTGCCGGCACCCCAGGTGTACGTGGTGTAGCCGACTTGAGGTACATCGATCTGCGTGCTCTCCGGCGCATTTGGGTCGAAGCCAAAGACACCACACCACTCTTTGACGGTCTCATTGTAGTTGGGTGGGTATAAGATGTCGTCTGCGCTGCCATGGTAGATCTGCATCTTGGGCCGGGCCGCAACGGCCTCGGCGGCTGTCGAATGCTGGGCGGAAAAGCCCGCGTCCATATCCTCGACAATGCCCGCCCAGATGGCCGGCGTTCTGTCAATCTGGCCTTCGGCGCACGAGCTGTTCCAGGCGTTGGTGCCGCCAGTCTGGCTGTAAAAGCAGCCGGCAGGTACACCCGAATAGACGATGCCGGCAGCAAACATATCAGGATACGCCGCAGCCATGACGTTCTAGAGCATCGCATTAGATCAACCACCGCCTAATTAACAGATAGCGCGAGGAAAGAAACATACCGTCATCATGGCACCTGATGATGTGCCGGTGACAAAAACCTTGGCAGGGTCTGCATTGTACTTGGCCAGCGTATATTTTACCATGTTGGCAATGGAGTTGCTGTCGCCGCCGCCATTGTGTGTCAGTGCCGACTGGGAGCTGACATCCCAGCAAGTTCCCTCGTACGGTGACGACGGGAATATCACGATGAAGCCCTTTTGGTCGGCCAGCTGCGCATAGGGTGAGTTTTCGTAGTAAGCTTGCGCTGTGCCGGTGCAGTAGTGAATGGCGACGATGATTGCAGGCTTGTCAGCCAGCTTGGCGGGCACATAGATGTACATCTGGGTATTAGACTCGTTCGGGCCAAAGTCGGTGACCTGGACGAGGCCGTTCGTAGCGTGGCTCAAAGGGGCTACGGGAGACAAGAGGTCGTCGTAGGCGGTGCTGCCGAGGGCCGCGCCGGCTAGAGCGGTGTAAGCACCGGCCAGTGAGGCGAGAATTGAGGCAAGCAGCTTCATGATGTCGTTGAAATCAAGAGTCGAAGACCACCAGTTGACAAAAAAGGAAACTCGGACGACTCTACGACGTAAAAGCCTTTCAACTTGATTAGATGGTCTAGCCTCAAGCTCCATACATCCCTCACGAGTTACCCAGGCCACGGAACTGAGAACAGAGCTACACAAATATATAAAGTATGCCCATGTGCCATGTGCACGACGTAGTAGCATCTGACGATAAAGCTGTTGCGCATCCAAATTCCTAGTGCTGGGTGTCGGGGACAATGGCTCGCTTTCCCGCTCCAGATCCACCTTCAGAGGCTGGCAACAGCGATTGCAATGCTGGGAAGGCGCAAAAACTGACAATTTACCCGGCGCGGAGTCTATCGTGCTCTGCAGTATGACGGACGCCACGAGGCTTCCAGGACCGGGCTACCGAAGCGCTGGAAGACGGGCGGTATACAGAGTAGAAGTCAATGGCTGTGTCCGTATGGTGCGTGGTTGTGGGAATTGGTGGTAAAATAGCCAATCGCCTCGCTTCCGGTTAAATAGAAAGTTGGCGGCAGGATCCAGTATTTAGACTTCATTTGCTAGAGACGAAGGAAAATAATGATAAAAAATTGTCAAAATGTATTTCAGATTCGTTTTTTTTTTACTGTTTCACTTTATTTGTTTCTTTATTTTGTTATATTTCTTTTTTAAAAATTAAAAAAAAAAATTAGGAAGAAACTAAAGTAAAAAGCAAATACTTAAATGAAACAGTTTTTTTTTTTTTAGTTTTTAGAAGGAATCTTCATCTTATTTTCGTAGGAAAAAGAAAACAGTCACTGATTTTTTTCAAGAAAAGGAAAAAGAAAACCAATTTAATTACGATAACAAAAGAAAAATGCTTTTATTTATGTGTCTTCATGGCCTGCTTGGCATGTTCTCTGAGCGCCGCAACAGTGGCCGGACCGGACTCTTGCTTGGTGACGTCGGCGACTTGCTCCTCCTACGTCTACCGCTATTCGCTCTTCCCACAATCATATCCTCCCAATGAACAACTCTGCCTGGTGGCCGCCACCGAGGCCTCGAATGTGGTAATGGTGGCAGTGGTTTTGATGTATCGATCCGTCCAATTGTCGTCCTGGCCATGGGCGTTCTTGTGTTTCTGGTATTTGTGGTATTGTTCGACGCCGTCCGCCGCATGGCAGACGGGACTGTGGCGACAATCTGCGGAACGCGGTTGACACGCCCGCCTCTGCCAATGGTGCCCCCTTCACCATCACCTGTTCCTCCCCAGCCCGCATTAGCAACTGGTCATCAACCCGCCAGGTCCAGCGGCAGGACTCGACAATGTCGCCGCTGGCACGCAGCTGCTGCCGCCAGCCCTCGGCACGGTACCAAGCGAGGCGGAAGGGACTTTTCGCCCTCTTACCTGTGTTGTTTTTGCGTTCGTTGTTGTTGTCGGCATCGTCATGGTCGTCGATGTTTACTTCTTGAATAATGCGCAGTATTTTGGTCTGCACGGCCGCCACGCGCTCTATCTCTGTCTTCTCTATCTTCTCTGTCTTCTCCGACTGACCCGAGCGTGGTCAATGCAAGGGCATATCAATGGCAGAGGCTTGTAAGAGCGAGCTCTTTTCATTGATTTGATCGTCCTCATCCTCATCGGCATGGATGGTAGAGTTGGCCGCCGAGGTCATTGATTTGGCCGAAATTCCTGGCACACCGACACCAGGAGCTCCATTTGGAGGCTCAAAGATGCTCCGCATACGCTGGAAGAGAGTCGAAGGCGACGAAGTCGCCACGACAGAGCTCGGCCGGCTGTTGTTGGATGGAAGAGCTTGAACGGTATCAAGAGGAGACTTCTTCTCTTGTCATTGCCATTCACAAATTGGCCGTGGCTGTAGTCGTAATTGAGCTGACCAATGGGCTTGCCACGACCAAGGATGAGCCCGTCATCTCCACCGTCTGGTGTACCGGACCAGCTGGTTCGAATAAATGGATCGTCTTGAGGAACCACGCTACCACTGATGATAGAGCCTGTCTGAGGTGTCATGGCATTGGCGACAGAAGTAGACCATGGTGACGGACTACCGAAAGACGAGGAGGCAGATGTCGACAATGTTGCTTGGCTGCGGACCGATCCGGGGTTGCATCGATACTGCTATGACGCTCCTGCCAGGGGACATGCGTGACATCGCGAGGCATAAATTTAATGTCGTCAAGACCTCCATCGTCGTTGATTTGACGGGGAGGCGTTACAGGCACCTGCTGCTGTTGCTGCTGGGGTGCATGGCGGCTGTTGGCGAGACCTTTGAATTGAGACGCCAAAGGGTGGAGGCATCTGGTGTGACTGGGCGCTCATCTTCTTGAGGGGTCTGTGCAAATTGGGTCTGTACCTCCTGATTGCCATGTTCCTCGACACAATGCAAGTCTCCAACAACCGTAGTCGGCGTTGGAGGAACATCGGTATCCTGCGAGATGTCCTGTAATACCTCGATGGGGTGCTCGACGATAGTATCTTCATGTTCATCGTGTTGTGCAGATGCAGGCGCAGGCTCGAGTACAGGGCCATGGCCTTCGTCGTGCTCATGATTATTGCTGATATGTTCTTCTTGGTGTGTCGAGTCAGATGAGTTGACAGATCCTGCCGATTCCTCGCTATCGTCCTCAAAGAGATCATCTTGGCCATGCATTGTTGCTGCATGCTCGACCTCTGGAACAGCTTCTTGGAGAGCTTCATGAATGGAGTCGGCGGAGGACTCCGTATGGATGTCCCCTTCCACTTCTTCCACCTCATCTTCCTCTTCGTCGACCTCCTCAAGTTCCTTGTCAAGACTCAAAGTGTTATGAGCAGTGTCCATTTCCTCAGGCTCCCCGAAAATCATATTCTCATCGAGAACTGGCTCTTGAATGGCATGAGGAGTATCGTGAATCTCATCGACGTCATGGAAAACAGGCGACGGGTCCAGACTCTGCTGTGCCGATGCGTAGTAGCTGCTGCCATAGTCCACATGCTCCTGGGTCGCAGCGTATGGGTACGTGTAGACATCCTGGGAGACGTAAGGCTCCTGGTAATGCCACATGGGTGCATCGGCATTTTTTGTGACGGTTACATCGTGGGCAAGATTATTCTCACGAGCGGCCTCATAAGGGGCAGTGATGCTTTCTCCAGTATGTTCTTGCATCTCATGGGCTTTCTCGTGCTGGAGCGGCTCAGTAATTGGCTCTGCCTCATGATGGACTGCCTCATGGTCAACATTCTCGTGGTAAACGACCTCATGAGAGGCAGCCTCAAGATCGGAAGCCTCCTGGTAGATTCCCTTTTGATCAATAGCGTCTTGGTTGGCATCATAG
The DNA here is from genome assembly GCA_016097105.2 of Sporothrix variecibatus. Taxonomy (NCBI): domain Eukaryota; kingdom Fungi; phylum Ascomycota; class Sordariomycetes; order Ophiostomatales; family Ophiostomataceae; genus Sporothrix; species Sporothrix variecibatus. The sequence continues at coordinate 3,075,906 of JADMNI010000001.1, read as the reverse complement.
TCGTGTCCAGACTCATTTTCGACAGGTTCGTGACCGGAAACATCATGATTGACACCGTCGAGATCAGAAACCTCATAAGTGTGAGCATCGTGGTGCCCAATCTCAGGGTCACTAGCCTCATGGACGGAAATGTCATGCTTGGCGACTTCATGAGCAACAGTATCGTGATCGTCAATCCCTTGTTCAGCTTCTTCTTTGTCTTGGTGTTGCTCATGTTGTGTATCCACATGGAGCTCTTCAGCTGCACTGGGAACAGTAGGTATTGGATAATCCGGACGAGCCGCCTCGTGCACCTCGACATTAACATCATCCGAAAGAGGCACGGTCTTAGGCGCAGCTTCAATGAGAGTGGCTAGCGAGTTCGCCTCAGAAGTTTGCTGATTGTCCACAGACTCTACGGCAGTAGCCCTGTCAGGGGTTGCCGTTGCACTGATATCTTCAGCGGTGGGCTCGTGATGAGAAAAATCGGCGTGGGCATCCTCCTCATGGTCAAGTTCATGTGATTCCTCGTGGTGTATTTCTGAGATGCTAGCATCTTGAGTGATCTCTTCCGGGATGTGTTCGGCGAGGTGTCCAGTATGCGTGTCACTCGGTGACACCTCCTCAGCCACGTGAGCGATGCCAGGCACTGTTACTTCAGTAGTGAAAGGAACTGGAGCTTTAGCAGAGTCTTGGTGGGCAACCTCCTCTTCTGGTGTACGGACTTCTATTGAGGCAGGGTCAATGACGTGAGCGTTGACATCAGGCGTGTCGGGCTCAATGTGATCTTGGGCGAGGTCTGCTTGAGGCCCATATGCCGGGGCATCGTGAGTATTTTGTTCAGCAGGTACCTCTTCGAGAGGTCCCTCTTTAATAAGATCTTCATGTGTTGCTTCTTTCTCTACCGAGGCCTCGCGCAGCATCTCCTCTGTCATGTCTGTCGTCTGGATGGCAATGCTCGGAATATTTGCGTCCGTCGTGGGGGCAGCTGGCTCTTCAATAGCCTCATCTTCAACTTCGTGCTCATCGCATTCTTCGTGTTGCGAGTCGTCATGCGTCTCAACTGTGGGTGTGGACTCATTGTTGGTGGTCTCATGCTCACCGTTGCCGGCTTTTTGGTGTTGTTGGTCTTCCACTGTTGGGTCGTGTTCCTCAAGGACCTCCTTGGTGATTGGTTCTCCCTCAACAAGAGCCTCATGGAACTCTTGGATGACCTCGGTTTCAGTGTGAGGAATTGCTTCATCGTGTTGTGTGTTTTCAGTAATGATGGAGGCAGGTGACTCCTCATGTTGAGCGTCGTTACCGCCGCTGTTTAGCTGCTCTTGATGCTGCTCAGGCTGCTGCTCAAGACCGAGCTCGGCAGCCTCATCTTTTGGTACAGTGTCTGGCTCAATTTCCTTCCCCAAGATGGCCTCTTCTACCACTGGTTGTGAGGGCTCAATGACGTGGTCAACTGAGCTGATGGCCATTGTGTCGCTGACTGGTGACTGAAGCGCCGAAGCTGGGAAACCTCCAGGAACAATGTGAGACGTGACGTCCTGGAGGTACTTTTCGTTCTCATGGAGCGGTGTCTTGTCTCCCGAGGTAGTCTCTGCCTGGCCTGCAGTAGAAGAGACCGGCTCAGCATTTGGCAGGGCATTTTCTATCTCTGGTGTGCTCTTTTTCGTGGCCTCAATTTTAATTGGTGTGGTCTTTTCCGCCGAGAGAGCATCACGGTCGCCATCACCGTGGTCATCGCGTTTTTCAAAGATGTCCACTGGGTCTGAAAGAGAGTGGTACACATGTCGGTTAGGCGCCTTTATACAAAATAAAATGGATGTTATTGACTTGGCCCGCCAAACGGGTATTGTTGGGGAGGATACTTACTGCTGGGGGCCACCATCTCTCGGAGAGCCTGTTCTCGTGGCTTGCGGCGTGCCGGCACCGAGGGCAGTGGCATCTGGAGCTGCTCATCAATCAAGCGGTTGAGCTCCTACAAGCTGTTAATACGATTCTCGTGTGATATGTGAAGAAGAAGAAAAGTGGTCAGTCAACTTACCTTCCGTCTCTCTTCAAGTGCGGCCAGCTTTGCTTTGCCCTCATCGAGCATTCGCTTTGCCTCTTCCTCGACGTTGCCCATCAACGTCTCGGTTGACTCCTCGACCTCACGTGTGTCGGCGTCCAGCTTGCCACTCCGGTCGCGGTCTTCATCGGCAGCCTGTGCAAGAAGTGCCTCGTCTTCTTGGCGACGACGAGCTTCGCGTTCTTCATCTTCGCGGCGGCGCTGCTCTGCCAAAGCCTCGCGCTGGGCTTTTCGTTTGCGGGCGAGGTCGTCGGACTCAAGGTTGAAGCCAGACTTCAGAGCATCAAGAGCTGCTGCACGGCGCTGCTCAAGATCATCAAGTCGTGACTCGTGGTCAAGCACGGAGAGAGAGGAGATGGTGCTGTGGATGCTGGATAGCGTCTCGTGCATCTGCGAGACGAGCTGGGAGACGTCGACCATGTTGAGAAGGAGGGGGCGGGAGGCTCTTTCCCCTCTTGACACAAAATTGAAGGGGAAAAGAGATGCTCACTATGGAGGAAGGAGCTTTTTAGATGACGTCCACAGAGAGAACGACTGAATATAAGATCACCAGGATAATTGTTGGACAGGCCAAGCTGTCTGATTTCTCGTAGAAAACAAAAGGAAGAAGAGAAGGAAACAAATTCAAATATGAAAATAAGAATACAAGTACACAGACGCACAAAATAACAACTACAGGTAGGCTGCATTACAAAAATATAAGGTAGATCAGGAAACCCTGGAGCAAGAAGAAACACCGGACGGCTTACGTCGTTAAAGCATGCCCAGACTTGTGCGTGTTGTTTACGAAGAGCTCTAACAAGGGGAAACTGCTGCAGCTGAGGGGTTCAAGCCGAACTCGCTAACAAACCTTGTAACTCCTGTGTATTGCACATTTAAAATGTACTAAGAGACCTTTCGTCTTTCCGCCCATTTCTTTTGTCTTGTCACTTTGCTCATTCAGTATTTATATGGGCCCGCATCGCCAGCGCCTGTTTCGATCTATGAAGATATTTGACCTTGAATTTTCAGAGTCACCTTGACACTTCTAAACAAAGAGACATTTTCATCTGAAAAATTTACAGATTGATGCATTGGCGCAGAATTGTGATAGCGCGGTGCGCTTTCCTGAAAGCTGTAAAAATAGATGCTGTCTTACACGGTCGATGCAAATGGTGGGGCCTGCCCTCGATCTCGAACATCTCGAGTTTCCGGCAACACAAAGATGCAGACAGCAGCCAATCAGGGGTTGACCTGTACCTTGTATGTATACACCGGGAGCGGCAAGCACAAAATGTTGCCAGGCCGGCCAACTGGCTGGGGCTTACAACTACAGGTCTCGCACATGATTATGCGGCTCTACACTAATGAAAGCAAAAAGTACAGATAAAAGAAAGCTTGTTCCCTTCCCCTTCAAACAGTACTTGGGAACAGTGGGGACTGGTCCAGGCCTGTGAAGATGGACGCATGAATGACGCTGGCGAACGTGGAAGCAAGAGCGGTTTCTGGAGGAGTTTCAGACCAAAAGCTTGGCTTCGCTGGCCCTGGCCTTGACTCGCCGCGTGGAGAAGGGTACGGATTGGCAGATAGCCATGCATAGATGCAGCTTGTAGCCAATTGAGAAATTGATCACTGGCAAGGCTGTGTATGGGCAATATTATTCAATTTTTTTTTAAATCCGATTTTGTTAACACCCAGTTCAACTTTCATCGCTAAAGGGAGATGAAATATTGGCGACCATAGTTTTCGTCTAGTTGTGTGTGTTTCTCTCTCTAAAAAAGGTCAAAAGTCCTCGAATTTAATTTTATATGTACAGCATACTGTAAGATCTGGTCAAGATATAAGTAAAGAAAAAAAAGGTTGTAAAAAGGAAAGAAGTGGGCTGGAATCAACCGTCGCCCAATGTATACATAGAAGAAGGGAACAAAAATAAGATGTAGAGAGAGGGCTTAATATATAGGAGCGCAACTGTAGGGAATCGAACCAAAGGAAAAAAAAAGAAAAAGCGCTCGTTCTTTGTCATAAACAACAGCACAGCGCCCCGCCCCGAGCCGACATCCACCTCGCTGTCCGCACTCCAACAAAAACAAGAACGCTTGCACGCTGTGGTATATACCCGTTGTATTTTTTTTTGTCTCAATTGTATTTTTGTACATGATATTGCCGCCTCGGGGCTATCATTTATATTCTGTTGGCCAAGGGCTTGGACGACATGACGGCCCGGCGTTTGTAGGTTTCGCGGTACGAGATGCGCTCCACCATGCCGAGACCAATGAATGCAAGAGCAATGACAAGCCACACGCTGGTGATGACGAGACCGATAGGGAAGAGAATAATCTGGACGCCGGGTAGAACAAATGCGACTGTGCCATTTGCTAGGCCAGCAACGAGCTCGTTGACAGCCGCCTGGGCAATCGTAGTGTTGGACATGACGACAGTCTGGCTGAACACGCCGGCGACAAAGGCAGCTTCGTTGGACGAGACGTTAGTGGAGACCGTCTGTCCGTTGCTGTTGGTACCGGTGAGCGTGACGACAGGCATGACAAGCGCCTCAAGCTGAGCCCTGTTGGGAGTCAGTATTTGCAACATGGAGGAGAAAATTAGAAAACTTGTAAAGGGCCGCTTACATGTTCATATCAGCAGTCATCATTTCCTTCTGGATTTGACCGACAAACAAGTACTGCTGCAGAAGGCGCAGACTACCGTTGGCGGCCGTGTCGGCACGGCCAACCACCAGCTTCGATGCAGAAGCCACCGAGACAGGAGACACCGAAGCGCCCGAGTAACTGAGGCCAACCTGAATGTTCTCTGGCGGGATGCCTTCGAACTCACCGGATGGTGTCGACAGCTGGAACAGCCGCAGGTCGGCCTCGAAGGTACCCGTCGTGTTGTCGAGGGCTGGCAGGTTGTAGCAGATGCACGTGCCCGAGGGGTTGGACGATTCGGGCAGCTTGGTGAGTGCAGAGTCGCAGGCTGCAGTGGCCGTGTCGTCCCAAGCCGTCATGTTAATCGTGCCGTCGGCGTTCAGGACAACGCCCGTGCCGGCCGAAGTCGTTGTTGTCGTTGTGCCCGTCGTGGCATTTGTCGTGGCGCGCTGTTTGATGGCAACGCGCGGCACGTAGCTGCCCTCCTCTGCGGCCACGGCAGCCATCCTCCGCTCCCAATCGTGCGTCGTGCGTCCGGCCAAATCAGCAGCATCGACGATTCCCTGCACGCCGGCGTGGACCTGGCTGGCGAGAACCGACGCCGCAAGAACCGTCTTCCAGAACATGATTGCTGCTTTGCCGATGGAGTTGAGTATCGATTGACGAAACAAACGGTAGTGTTAAGTAATAAATAATTGTGAATTAAAAATTTGATCGAGCCGTGTCGAATCCGTCCGGCGGCGACTATTCCTGGCGTTCGATATGTATCGCGCGAAGAGAAAGACTGTTGTTGTAAGGACTGTAGATAGTTTGTTGTCGTTGGATACCGGTGGACTCTCTGCTTGCCTTCGGGGCCGGTGATCGCAGAGAGTAAGAAGAAACACCCAGTGTCGTCGAATAAAGCGGTATGGCGAGAAAGAAGCAAAAAGGAGGAGAAAAAAGAGGAGGGGAAAAAGAGAAGAAAAGAGGGAAGGAGAGAATGGAAGAATAGAAGAAACGGATTACAAAGGAGTGAAAAGGGAGAATAGCAAAAAAAGACCTGCGTCAGCGATCGTTTCTGCTTCCCGTCTGGATTATGGTGGACCGTTCTGCTGGGAAAAGAAAAGGAAGAAAGAGAGATCAAGAAACGAAAAACGCAAGAGACAAGAAGAGAAAGACGAGAGTGTTTCGGAGTATAATACGTAACAGCATGGAGTTCGATACCAGCGCGGTGAAAAGACGACGCCAGCGGAGACTACTCAGAAAGGGGGAACAAAGACGTATGCAGTACGGAAAGGGAGACACAAAAGCACGAGAAAAAGAGAGAAAAAGTGACAAGCACAGGGGGTTGTGTGAGAGGGACAGCAGCATACACAGATACACAGGGCAGATTGTCCTGCAAGGAAACGCTGGCAAGGTTTTGCTGGCGACTGCACGGTGTGCGATACAACGTCGAGGGCAACATGGAAACAAATGGGAAAATGACTGTTATGCACCGTGAACCAGAGCCGGGGTTACACCTCAACAGGGAGCGCTATCCACCCGCCATGATGTGCCTGGGCTGCAGAGCCTTTGCTTCAGGGTGATGGGGAATGGGGCCATGAGTGGGCCGTCTTGGGGAAAAGAACGAGAGCTCCAAACACACAGAGCAAGAATGAAGAGACTGGCCTCTCCGTGGGCCTTACCTTTGGGTGTGGGATCAATGGACTCCGTAGCAGCGCGGACAAAGGACCCATGGAGCGCGCGGCCGTTCTTAGTGAGGCCTGGCAACGGTCAGATACGAAGTTGCAGACTGCCAGAACAAACTGACAGACCGATCGACTGGGGGCGGAGACCAGGGTAGAAGAGAGCAGTGCAAAAGGCAGTATGATGCCACTGGTCGAGCGCGTGTGTCTAGAAAAGGTTTCGCTTCGGAGAAGGAAAGGGTGCAAGGAAGAAAAGCCAGTGCTTCAGATTCGTCATCGTGAAGAAAAAACGAGTGCAAAAAGGAACAAATTGGTGCTTCAAAGATGCTAAGTAGGAGAGTATCGCAAGGGGCAATGGCAGCTTGCAGAAAGGGGTTTGTCGGATCGACTGACGATGTAACAGCGTGAGTCTGAGCTTTGGGTGGACGTGGGACACCGCAAAAGCACCAAAATCCCCAAATAAGGGGCCCAGAACACCAGAGCCGCCGCCAAGCTTCAGGTGCGGCCAGTCCACAACGTGAAGCATAAAGCGCAACAGGACCCTGTCCACCAAAAATACGGCCTGTGATTGGACCAAATTGAACAAGAACACCAAAACGGACCCGTAACTGTGGCGTCAGGGGCTCTGTAAGTCAAAATAAGCGGGGAGGCTCTAATCCAGGGCAGGCGCCGACGACCAGTTCGTGGCTTGATAACAAGCAGCAGCCCGTTCTGGAAGGAATAAGGTTGCTGCTCCGAGAGGCTGTGTAATTTTTGTCTGATGTACGACGTACGTCGTACTTTCCTTGCAAAAGTGTAAAAGGAAAGAGCAAAGGAGAAAGAAGAAAACAAGCCGCGAGGCAGTGCGGAGAAGGAACCAAGAGGTGATGTATGTACAGGGAAGGTGCGATACACCAAGTATCAGGCGAGACATTCGGGTCTCGTGAGAAGAGAGACAATAAATAAAAGCACCTCGGAAAGCGCCAAACAGAAACATTGATGGAAAGGATGACGCGTGCAAGCCGCGTTGTTCTATTGGTTAAGAGTTGCAATTATCGGCCTATTCATTTACTTGCATCATGAATGACAACAAGAACACGATATGCATCCTTTTTGACTGGCGATGAGAAAAGCCCTTGTTGACGCAAATCTTGTCTGAAACAAATACGGATTGAGGGTGAGGAGGGCCAGTCTATTGCCTTCTCCGGTTTGTAGCTTCCGTGCCCATTCTGATGCGACGCTGCAAAGCGTGCTGCAGGAACGCAACCACAATCGGCAGACTTAATGGTCACCAGCCACAGTGGCTTTCGTAGAGTACGAAATACAAAGGACGACTTACACGGCAGATGTTGGCGACAAGAAACAGCCGGAAATGATCTTCTCCTGGCCGCGTAAAAATAGACCTACAGATGGCACTCAAACACCAAAACACACCGGAAAGAAACGCAAGAAAACAAAAAGATAGCAGACGTCGCGAAGAGAGAAGGGGACAGAAAACAGCTAAAACGACCAGGCTCCGGGCCTGCCGTCTCTGCTGTTGCACAACCCCCTTTAATCAAAAACAGGAATATGCAGTGCTGGCCTCCCCAGTCGTGCGTCGTACATAACTATGGTCATAAGCATTCATGTCAGGAGGGGAACGTGGGATAAATACAATGAAGGAAGGAGATGCTAGTCATGCCACAATAGGCAACTCGAAGGCCTGTCAGGATACAGGGCTGACTTTTTATCACATATGTGAAGCAGGCGCTGGTGCATATTGTAAAAATAGACAAGAAAGATATTTCGACGGAGAAATAAATGTCGATAGCACAAAGCCCACTGTCTGTACTTCTCACCTCCTCTTCTCCAGGAACCTGGTTCGGGAGATGTTCACGCCACAAATTCTCACCGTGCGTAGCGGGTGCCACTAACAGAGAGCCAAGCCAACTGACAGTACCGGCTTGATGGCATGTTCTGGTTCTGAGTACGGAGTACTGTGTATAGAATACGGAAACACACACAAACAAGCAAATATTTTTGGGAACCAGGGGAGACAAACACTTCTTACAAGAGCCTGCAGTGTCGACTCCCAGCCACTGTTTACAGATTAATCGCACTTCATAGCCTTGTAGGTCCACCATCATGATTGATTTCTTCGACGTATTTGATCAAACAATCTTCGGTTTGACCCGTGCGTTTGAATTTGGAAAATCGAGACTTGAAATTCGCATTTCCGAGCATCGGAAAGCTGTCGTGCAACCTGGATGGCACTCGGGATCAAGATATGCATAGAACGCTAGACAAAAATAAATTGGAAGAGCCAGAACATGCCGTCTGATCAAGCACGGGAGAAAACAAAACCAAACATAAGAATGCCGAATTAGAAATGCAAACCAGGGTATTATAACGTGTTGCCATCCTTTCATAAACGGGAGGGAAAGAAGAGAAATGAAGAGCACCAAAGATAAAGGACTGACAGAGGAAACAAAACAGAAAGAAGATGGCGACTAGAAGTCGGAGCCCGAAAGTAAACGAGAGAGAATAAAAAAATGAAAGGGGGCAAATCAAGCTGACGCGCATACCGCAGCCGTTGCCGATGTTCCTCCCTCCTGTGCAATTTCCAGTCATCAACCATTACGCATGCCCTGTCCTTGACTCGTTGGCCATGAAAGACATGAAAAAAGAGAAAGGGTGAGAAACTCTCACATCACCCGCACACGACCCTTGAGGTACAGCGCCGCCTTGATGAAGATGAGGTAGACGCCCACTATGCCCCAGAACCCCAGGATGATGCCCAAGCCAGCCGTAAGGCGGGCATCAACTAGGCTGGTGTCGATGCTCTGTGCCCAGGTCTGCCACGATGAAGGAGGCTCCAGCTTCTTCCGGGCGGCCGCCATCTCAGCGGGTGTCAGTTTTGTGCCGGAGGGATAGCCCAGGAGTGGCTCTCTCTCGCGAGCCCGAGCCGATTCTTGCTCCTCCTCCTCTGCAAGCTCCTCGAACTGTGCCTCGTCCAAGGCCGCTTTACGCTGGTCGATGGCATCAAGCATGCGCCATGCGACAGTGTTGTTGATCTTATCCCACGTCGCTTCGCAGGCCTGTCGCCGAGCTTCACCAGCCATCTTCCAGCGCAGGTCAGTGTCGCCCACAAGAAGAAGCACCTTGTTAACGAAGCCTTCCAAGTCTGTGGGAGGCACCAGGAATCCAGTGACACCGTGGTCGACAATATCGCTCGGTCCACCCTCATCACGCGCAATGACAGGCACGCCACTCGCCATGGACTCCAGCACCACAAGACCAAATGTTTCGGTAATGGAGCAGTGGAGAAACATGTCGGCCGAGGCGTACGACTCGGCCAGTGTCTCACCGACCTGAAAGCCAGCGAAAATGACCTTGCCCTTTTGAATCAGATCGGTAAACAGCGCCTTGACCTCGTCTTCGACGGCCGTGTTCCGGTTGCCGCCCACAATGTACAGCTTGAACGCCAGACCGCGGCGGTCCAGCTCGGTGGCGACGGCCGCCAGGAAATCAAAGCCCTTCTCACCTGCAATGCGGGCCACACACACAAGAATGATCTCGCCGTTGGGGGCCAGCGTTTGCCGCAGCATCTCGTTGCGGCGGGTGGGGTTGAACATCTCCGTGTTGACACCGCGGCGCAGCAGCTGCATCTTTTCGGGAACCACCCGGTTCTTTTCCAGGTACCGGCGGACAAAGCGGCTGGGGTAGAAGATGGTCTTGACGGATGGGTGGCGGAACAGGAAGCCCTCGACTTGGGCAAAGCAGTACACGGCGAAGTCGCTGAAGGGAGCAGGGAAGAGGATGGCACAGTAGCCGGACAAGTCGGTTTGGAAGTTGGCCAGGACGGGGATTTGGTTCTCGGTAGGTTGTTGGCGCACTTGCAGCATCACCTGGAAGCCCAGGGAAGCGGGACTTGCCAGGTAGATGAGGTCTGGCTTGTGGCCATTGAATGTGCGTGCGTAGAGGGCGGAGAGACGGACTGGATAAACAATAGACAACTCTGGGTTGAATGGCAGGGGATAGCCATGGATGCGAATCTCGGGGTTCATTGGCACGTCGTCTATTGAAGGGGAATCTGCGACGACGGTCGGCACAAATGTGTTGACTTTTGTGTGGTTGTGGGGGGCGACAACGGCAACGTTTGCGCCATGAGCACGGAGATGGTTAACAAGCATTAAAGTTGTGCGCGAAACGCCGTTGACAGGACCAAAAGACTCTGTACAGAGCAGGATGCGCTTTCCACGGAGGCGTTCAGGGAACTTGGCAAGATCATGCACCGGGCCTTGTGCCACCTTGGAAAAGGCTGCGGCCGTGTCTTCGACCATCGTCACGGACGTGGCGCTTTTGCTCGCCATGTCGTGATACCGGGTATTTCTGCACGTTGACAGTTGTAGAAGTCGGGGTGGCTGTGTATGTCTTCAAGGCGAGAGATCAAGAATTTTTTTTTTTTTGAAAATAGGGCGAGACACCGATATATCCTGGCTGTAAACCTTCGAACGTCAGTCGACAGCCTGGTCGCCAGTGGCTTGTCATGTTTTCATTATTTCGTGTAAACGTACCCTCAGAAATCAAAGAATAGGTCTGCGCGGCAGTGTAGGGAAGAAAAAGAAAAGAAAAAGAGATATCAAGAGGAAACAGTGAGCCCAAAAGACACAAGTAAATGAGATGTGAATGGCGACGGATGTAGTATGTTGTAAACAAATGTTACCAGATAAGTTGTGTTGACCAGAGAAGTTATCAAAATTATTGAGAGGTGGTGAAGTAGTGAGTGTAAGTGAGATCGATCATAACGGCACCGACGTCATATGGGCCGGCAAGCAAGAGGATCGGGAGTGAGGAGTACGTGAAGTAAAGATGAGAGGGGAATGGTTGGAAAAGTAAGGGACAGAGACGGGACCCTGGCGGGGCACGCGTAGAAGGGGGGATATATGAAATACAAATACAAAGTACAAAACAAACAGACACGACCACTGATGTTCCGATGCGGAAGGAGCGAACCAACAAAATAAAGAGTATAGATCTGGTGGGGTTCTGCAACCGGGACGGGGCAGGAGCAGGAGCACAAACAAGAGGGCACGAGGTATGGGGGAGGAGCAACACGCGGAGCGCATATGTGCGAAATAGAGCAGTGCGCGCGACATCGTGATAGCTGGGGCGGGCATGATTGGAAGAAACGCGGCCGCTGGCCACCTGAGCTACTTGCCTCCCCTCTCGGCCATTTAGGCGTGGACGGTCGCGCTTCAGTTCGGAATACCTCGCGGCGGTGTCTACGTCGATCCCTTAAAGGAAGGAGGGGTGCTAGAAGACCTCAATGAAAGGAAGAGGACTTTCCATTTTGCGCGACTGCCGATTGTAAAAACAAAGAGAAGAAAAAAAGGGTAAGAGCGAGGGGCAGACCGTCATCTCTTCGGTCGCTCCTGCTCATTCATCTGGCGAGGAAAGAGCGCGTGTGACCGGGTTAGCGACCGAGTCCAAGCCGCCAGGCCGTCCATTTTGTCTTGCACTGCGCACGATTTGGCTGCCGCTTCACGCAAACAAGACATAACGGCCATTCAACCGTTTAGCCAGAAGGGTCGCAAAACTGTGTATTGTTGCGGTGGGCTTATCTATCTCGACATGTTGGGCATGGCCTTGCCGTGCAGAAGGGCAAATCAGATGCGGTAGACGGTCAGCGTGGCTGTGACAGCTGGCCAATCAGAGCGCGCATTTCCTGCACACAGGTCCCAAGGCTGTGGCTGCTGTAGATTTTGGGTTATGATTCTGTGTCGCGGCAAAACCCGCGAGCATGACTGGCACAGCAGGCCATCTGTCCCACGCGCAAGAACAAGCGACGCAAGAATGCAACTGTCGTCGTCTCACAAGCGAACGTATCGAATCGGCTGTGTTGCCTGGGCCCTCGTGTACGCGCCTGTGGCCAGCGTTGGCGCCTCGACCTTCGACATATGAACTGTTGACTGCCCTGTGACGGCTGTCTCGCCTGCTCGTGTGGACTGTCCTCGGGATCTCTTTTTAGCCACACTGTCAGTGCCGCCACTACACCCCATATGGCCGTTTTGATTTTCTACCCGCCATTCTTCCGCCGCCGTGCCTCTCTTAACGGCTGGTGTCAAGGGCCCTCTACTCGATGCCGGGCAAAAGCGGACCTTCCGTGACGGGAGCGTTGCGTTTATCGATAAGAGAACTGCGGGGCCGCATTGAACTGTTATTCATACGGGTGATGCTTCATAACGCTCATAACGCATCGTACCTTACCCTGCTATGATACGGGTTACGTCGCGGGCGTTAGGTTTTTCTCACTCCTCGACTCAGCCAGTTAAGTGACTTTCCGCTGCCTTTTTAATATAAGTATCCCATACTTATACCTGCCCGGTCATGATTAGGCGGTGGCGACGTGCCAACTTCAACAGTCAGCCATACGACGGCGGACAAGCTCGGGAAAATGCTTGGATGGAGAGGCGTAAATGAACAAAAGGATACAAACCACACCCGGCATGGAAAAGATGCTAGGTACTCTGGCAACTTGACAGCCACCTCAGATGTGATGCACAGCCTTGGGCCGTGGATGCTCGCAATCCAGATTGCTGTTTCATCTGACTTGAACGCCATCAAGACGCCATCACACTGTTCTCAGAGACAGGCCCCATAAAACAGAAATTGCCATGTCGTTACGGAGTACCATGCCCTGCACACACTCTCCGCAGTCGCCTGCAAAACATTCAACGCGCCCGGACCAAAGCCTCATTGTCGAGCCCCATCGTCTTCCGCCATATTCTCTCCTTTGCTTCAGGGGCTCGAGCCCAAAAGGGATGTCGCCCAGAACGATCTTAGCCTAGCGCTAGCGACCGCTGGGCCGCGCTAATTAGACATAATTCCCATAATAATCCGCGATCTCCTGGCTGCTCCTTACTGCGTGGTGTCCGAATAGGGTCTAACGCACTATCATTTTTGTTCCTCGATTTTCTTTGTCACAAAAGCCAATGTATTGGACGACAATCCCCAATATACTGAGCACTAAAATCTGTCGCGTTCGTATTTAAATAACAATTGGGCGGGACAAAAGACGTCAAAAAACTGCCAGCCTGCCACTGCCTCCTGCCTCATACTGTGTAGGAAACAAAGCAGGAAAGTGCCACCTAGTCGCTCCCTTGGGAAGGGACACAGTCCGTTCCTTGCAGATACGGCGTGGGAAGGATGTGGCGACGTAACGGCAACCATCTCACTCCCATATTGGAAGGAAGAGCAGCTCGTAATCTTACAAAAATTCGGATCGCATGGCGTGCAACTGGCTCGACTCGACCCTTTCGTCCAAAAATTTTCGTCACTCACAACTGTTCGAACACTCTCGCACGACTTGGCTTGGCTCCAATTCGACAAGTACTGGGTACATCGGCCCAGCCTTGCCCAGCCTATCCAGCCGCTCCTAATATTTCCTTACCCAGAACCCGGTTGACGCCACTAAATGGCTGTTCATCACTACCGGGCTGAGAAAGAAATATTAGCTGCCCAACCAGAAAAAAAAGACCCTGGCGAGCCTGGCCTTCCTTACCAGCATCGCTAAAGTTTAATGCAAAGTACGACGTCCACGTACCTGTCTGTGAATGCCCCACCGCTGTGTAAGATACCCTGTCGGGTCCCGTCCCAACAGAGACGAGCCCCTGGCTCCTGCCCAAATCGCCACCAATAGACTCTTGTTACTTCCTACCCGCAGAGCCTTCCGAATCCAGCAGTCCAGACTGGGCGAGGAAGGGCTGAGAAAGCCCGATATTTCGATATATGCGCCGGGAAGGGAAAAAAACGGTCAGCGCCGGCCAACAGACGGTCGCTGTGGTGTGAAGACCTCGTACACAATACAATACGGAGGGCTGGGCAGAAGGACCAACTTCCGCCGAAATACGAAGGTGCTGACGGCAACGGTGACATCTCCATGTCCCCTATCCCATCCACCCCTCCTTCCCTTTATTGGATCCCCTTTGCTTATTAGACGGCGTTTCCACGCGCCATTGACCCTGCTCTAGCAAATCGCGTAAAAAACGGAAGGCGCGCCGGACTTCGGCGCATTTTGTCGCTCGCATCGAAATATTTCTGCCCCCTGAGTTCTAACTCCTTGGTTCAATTCCTATCCCCCCCACTCCACACCACGCCAACACCATCCTGTCTTTTGTCGCCAGGGCAAGGGACTCTATCAGGAACGCCTCCCAGGAACTATCTCGCAAGCATCTAGCCTCCCGTTTTCGTTGGCGTTGCGACCGTCGACCGCCACTTGCATTACATTTGCTTTCCATTCCTCTTGGCCGCATCCTCCCTCACCGTCCTTTTCTTCTTTTTGTGTCTCCCCTTTTGTTTTTCTTTTGCTTTTCCTCTGTCGAAATACTTGTACCCTCCCTCGTTTTATTGCAAGATTGCTGCTCTTCAACCGGAAGGGAGGCTTTCCAAGGAACAAGATCGGCGCCCTGCCTTGCCCTCATTTTTCTCCATCTTGACGCCGTTCTTGGTTAAGGGCCTGTCTCACTTTTCTTCGGCTTCCTTCTACCTCGTGTTATCTCTCACTCTTCCCTTCGTTCCTTTTCCTCCCCTCGCCCTCGTCGTGACCCAATTCGGCAGTCTCACTGCGTTTGCAGTCGTTTTGTCTCATCTAAAACCCTGTTGTCAGCCCATACGTCTCTGTCCTCCTCGACAGTCTCGACAGTCTCGTCTGCCTTGTTTCCTATTGTTGATCCTCAAGATCGAAGCTTTGTTCATCAGCTTTGACTCGGTGGGCCCCTACTATTCCCAGCTCAGCTACGTCGTATCTTCACCACGCCAAGAGACAGTGCTCCATACCCTGTTTACGGAGTACTAAAACGGACCCTCTTCCACACGTGTCCACATTGAAAAGCAACCAACCCCCCTTCCTCACCCCATTTGAGCCTCTCGCCGCCCTTTTTTTCTCGCCTGGTCAAAGCATACATAGGCACATCTTGTCCCGGTTCGAGATCTGTTTTTTTCGCTTCTCGAACATGGCCTCTGGCATCCGCCTGAACCTTGTCGACACCGAAGAAAACACAATGTTGGACGGTTCCACCGCCCCGGACCACGCCTGACGGCAGCAACCAGGAGTTCAGCCCTGTCATGCGCCCCCTTGTCCGCCCCGTCGACGGCGAGGCCACGAACGGCGCTCGTGCCAACGGCACGGCCGTCTCCTCCGCGAGCCCCGTCATCAAGACGATTTGCTGTGTTGGTGCCGGTTACGTCGGTACGTTTTTGCATCTCACACCGCCAGAAGTGACGCCTGCTTGAGAAAGTGGCATCCTACCCCTTTTTTTCTTTCTCTCTCTCCCCGCCTATTTCACTTTCTCCAATTGCCTCCCCGCACCTCACATGTCGACCCTTGTTTGCTAACAGATCCTTTTCTCTTTGCGTCTAGGTGGCCCGACTGCTGCTGTGATTGCCTTCCAGAACCCCCATATCCGCGTCGTCGTCGTCGACAGAGACCGGTTCGTATCCGCCGCTGGAACTCCGCCACCCTCCCATCTATGAGCCTGGCCTGGCCGACATTGTGCGCATTGCCCGTGATGGCTCGCGCGAGTGCTCGGTCGACGATGCCGAGAAGAAGACGATTCCTTCGCGCACGCCCAACCTGATCTTCTCCACGGAGATCTCGCGCTACATTGGTGAGGCCGACATTGTCCTCATTGCGGTTAACACCCCCACCAAGTACCGCGGTGCTGGTGCTGGCAGCGCCACCGACATGACTGCCTTTGAGGCTGTCACTGGTGAGGTTGCTCAGCATGCGCGCCTGGTGCCATCATCGTTGAGAAGTCGACTGTGCCGTGCCGCACGGCCCAACTCATGCAGGAGACGGTAAGTTTTGTCCCACGACCTACCCCAAACGGGTAAATCGACGGCGGTTTGTAGTCTGTGGGGCTTGTTGCTGACCTTTTTTTTTTTTTTTCGTGTTCATTAGATGGCTGTTCACCGCCCCGGCGTCCACTTCGAGATCCTTTCCAAACCCCGAGTTCCTGGCTGCTGGTACTGCTGTTCAGGATCTGCTGTACCCTGACCGTGTGCTGATCGGTTCCCTGCCGACTGCCTCGGGCCAGCGTGCCGCCGAGGCCCTGGCCGCTATCTACGGCGCCTGGGTTCCCCGTCACCGCATTCTGACCACCAACGTGTGGTCGTCCGAGCTTGCTAAGCTGGTTGCCAACTCTATGCTGGCCCAGCGCATTAGCAGCATTAACAGTATTGCTGCCATTTGCGAGCGCACCGGTGCCGATGTCGACGAGGTCGCTGCCTCGGTCGGCTACGATGCCCGTATTGGCAACAAGTTCCTCAAGGCCGGTATCGGTTTCGGCGGCAGCTGCTTCAAGAAGGACATCCTCAGCTTGGTCTACCTTTCCGAGTCTCTCGGTTCTCGACGAGGTTGCGGCGTACTGGCGCCAGGTCGTGATCATGAATGAGTACGCTCGTGACCGGTTCACGCACCGTGTTGTCAAGTGCCTCAACAACACGCTTTCGCGGCAAGAAGGCGACCGTGCTGGGCTATGCCTTCAAGAAGAACACGAGCGACACCCGTGAGTCGCCTTGCTCTGGAGATTATCAAGACGCTTCTGGAGGAAGGCCCTCGCGAGATTGCCGTGTTCGACCCCTGCTGCAACCCTGTGGTTATGCGGGAGGAGATCAAGGAGCTTCTGGGCCACGACCGTGTCCTGCTCAGCGAGGGTGGCTCGATCGAGATTTACACCAACGCGTACGATGCCTGCGCTGAGAGCAATGCTGTGCTGATTACGACCGACTTTGACGAGTTTGGCAGCAAGCCCCCTATCAACGGTGGTGCTGCCGCGGCTGCGGCTGCTGCTGCCAAGTCGGGCGGTGCCCCTGCGGCTTCCTCTGCCGCCCCCGCCCCCGTCAAGAAGAACGGCAAGACCGACCCGCGCCCCTTTGCTACTGCCGAGCCCAGCGAGAACGACATCCTGGCTCTGCACAAGTACCTGATCAATACCGCCAACGACGAGGCTATCGTCGACCCCCTGCAGCGCTACCACCAGGAGCCTGCCTGCGACTCGACGTGCCCCGACTGTGAGCTGGAGAAGGAGGGCTACAAGCTCAACGAGGAGTACAAGCCCAAGGAGAAAGCTCGACTGGGCCAAGATCTCGTACCACATGCGCAAGCCCCGTTGGGTCTTTGACGGCCGTGGCTGCCTGGACGCCAAGGCCGGTGCGAAGCTGGGTCTGCGTGTCGAGAGTGTTGGTCGGCAGGGTCGGTCGTAGGTGCTGATATTGACTGGTATTGACGGGTACGGGTATTGGTATTTATTAGGGGTTGGTCTTTTGGTGTTGGTTTTAGGTATAATATAGAACAGAAGTTCGGGTCGTCTACCCTTTGGCTCGTTTTGAATCGCAACTGCTTCACTGTTTTTGATTCTTTTGACCCTTATGCTCCCTTTTGCGTTTTACATTTTGCACCATCGTATGACACACATGTACATGTACACCTACTGGGGCATCACGGGACTTCGTATATTAAGCTGGCGCGCAGACTTTCTTGACGGGCTGTCACTTGACCTCGCGCCCTAAGGGAGTATTATGCGACGTATTATTAAACATCATCTTCTGCTCCGAGTTCTCAACATGGCCCTGCGTCGTTCTCGCAAATACGAGCCACTCGTAGCATTGGCGGTCACAGGACCGAATGGGAGCCGATGATGACATATCTCGCAGAACGAATTGTCCATGCGCGATCAATTCACGCTCATTCTCGCCTGTTATTGTTCTCACGCTTTTAATTGCCCACCGCCAATGCGGATTACACACACAAGACGCAGGTGCAGAGTTTATTTTGCCTCTTCTTATTTGCCTTTTCTCTGGCCCTGACTACTCGTTACGACATGCCGACTTTTTCTCCCCAACCCTTTGTGCACCGTATACAGTATGTGCCCCGGCCTGTGCTTTTCTCTTCCTTCTTTTCCTTCTTTTGTTCGTGTCCATGTTCTAGAATGTTGGAAAATTGCGGGCAACCTTCCGCAATTCCCACAATTTGATTTGCGGCAGCGGTGGGACGATTTTCTGTCCTCGGAATGCTGGTTCTCCGCTCAGTCAGCGTGAAGTGGTATGCGATTTGAATGATTTGACGGGTCTCCAAGTCCGCACTCCGCCTTTGCATGCAGCCTGACAGCTGGGAGACTGATGCCTGCCCCATCGTAAGTCATCGCTGTTCCATCGCTTGGCTCCTTTTCTGATTCTTTTTTTCTGACATCCCTGGTGACGGTCTGCAGCTGCAGTGAGCAAGTTTCTTCGATCGGGAGAGAGTGGGGCGCTTTTGCTGGTCGAGGTACTTTGATGTCTGCTTCTCGCCCGCACGTGAGAGCGCAAAAAGCCACCCCGCAGTTGCCAGGCTCGCCAGGCTAGGAGAGGAAGGCGCTGCTTTAGCAGGCACACCCCCGGCCTTTGCTTTTTCTGTGCTGTCGTCTGCTCGTTTTGGCTCATCGCTCCTGCTCGCCAGCGTCACAAAAAGCTAAAGTTCGAAACAACTGGAGGAAGCAACGAAGAACAAGATCAGCCAATGGGGACATTGCGGTCGCATTGGCTTTGTCCCACAACGTCCGAAAAGAACCAGGACACACCACCTTTCATCGCTCTTGCCCATCTCAGCATCCCTTCGTGCCTGCTCCCTTTCAATTGGCAACCAGCCCATTCGCTCCTCCCCTCTCCTCTGGCTCTCCTTATACGGATACGCCACCGCGCAATACTCGGCATTGAAACCATCGTTCAGTCCTGCACGCTGCTTCTTATCTAGACACAACTTTTGACAGCCCTACCGCCATCAAACCCCGTTTTCTCCTTCACATCCCATATTGACAAATTCGCACCCAAACCATCAATCAGTCCCAGCATCCTGCCCGCCTTCTGATCGACACGCATTTGTTTGGCCCTCTTTTTTGTACCCTCTCTCGTTCTTTTCTTTCCTTACATCATCTTTCTCAACAAGTATACTTCGGGCCGAGCCCGGATTCTGTTGTCCCCTCCCTGGCACAAATTGTCAATTGTCAATTGTCAATTGTCAATTGTCACGCCTGTCACTTCTAGTCACTTTTTGCCACAGGCGCCAGTTGGGACTTTTTCGTATCCTCAATTCCTTCTTTCTCCGCGATCGCTCGCTCTGACTCTTACACTCGTCAGGCTGGGTGCTTCGGCTGCCATATTGCCCTATCACCACACTCGATATACTGCCTCTCTTGTGCATCTCGGGCATTTGACTTCTCTCTCTTCCTTGTCCACAGCCAATCTCTGTGGCATCTAGCTTTATCTGGCTGCACCTACCCAGCACCGCCCTCCCACACCGTCTCCTCTCTCCATCTCCATAACCAAAACCCTTTCCCTTACTCCCCTTTTACAACAGACACATTCCCCGTGCGACTCCACTGAAACACAGATTTATTGCCGGGTATGGTTGAAGCTGATGACGAGCACCGGGTTGTGCGCCGCAAGTTTGCGACGCCGCCCGTTAAGCTCGCCTGTCTATCATGGTACGTTCTCATGTTGCGCGACGACGCGCCGCCCTCTTGCCGTCGTGCGCGTCTTCACGTGCTCTCCTAGAAAAGTCTGGGCCTGGACCTCGAGCAACTAACATCATGGCAGTCGCGCATCAAGAACACGGTGCGATGGAGGCCGACCCTGCACATCGGTATGTAATCCTTCCCAAGGCCCGACATGTGCGCATATGGAAGACCGAGCCAGCCGTTGACTAACATTGACGAAAGTGTGTGACGAAGAGCAATGAATGTGTCTATCGTCCAAGCCGCCGTGGCGGTCCCCGGATCCGCAAGAAGACGGCTTCCACCTCACCGCCGCGCCCCGCAACGAACATCCGGCCACAAGAGGCCGACGATGTCATGCCCACCGACGACTCCCGGCCACGTTCGTGCATCCTTTCCCGTTCCCTTGCAGTGTCTACCTGCCCACTAACAGTTTGTCTGCAACCAGCTGCCGTCGAAGTGCAGAATTTTATCGATCCCGGTGCGGCGCTCGGTCAGCTTCCGGACATGCCGCAGGACAGCGACTTCATCTTCGACAGCCTCTGGCCCTCCGACTTCCCATCCGGCGTGTTCGAGGGTGTGCCCATCCCGCAGGGCATCCTCCCACCCCCACGCACAGGGCCTCTTGTACGGACCTACCGCAGCGACTACACACTTCTCCAGGCCTACTACTGCTGGATCCACCCTATGTGCCCATCTTCCCGCCACCAGAGTCATCTCCGCCCGTCGACGAACCCGTTCCGTTAGCACAAAACGCGATGCCTGTCGATGGGGTCTTCGAGCATACCACACCTGTTGCTCTTGCTCTCTCAGCTGTTCTGGCTCTCATCCCGTGTGCACAAGACACCGATCCCTCCACCCCCGAGTCCGTCGTGTTCCGCCGCAAGTGGGCACAGTTCTATGCGCAGTCTGCCATCGAGGCCATCGAAGCCGAGTCGGAAATGCCGGATTCGGAACTGGAACCGCACAAAGCTCTTGAATCGTCACCGCCGCCAGCCAACCACCTGCCCTTCCACCCCCGTGTTCCCGTCGAGCTTGAGAGCATCATCGCCCTCGACCTGCTCAGTATTTACGAATATGCACAGCGCGGCAACATCAAGAAGATGCGCAGGCGCGCAGGGCAGGCCTTGATGGAGGCCATGACGTCCTTCTCGCTGCACACACAGACCGACGACAACGACTTTTTCGCAGAGGCCAAGCGGCGCGTGTGGTGGATGACCTATGTTTGTGCAACCCAGAGCTCGATTGTCAGCAACACGCCTCCTCCACTGGAGCTTTATAATGCCTCGTTCAAAACAAAGTACCCGACACTTGAAATTGACCAGAAGCGTGGCCGGTCTTTATCGAGGCGCAACAGGCAATCCTTGCATCAACACAGTTTGTCATTGAGCTGAACAAGGTGCTTGCCGTAAACGGCGATCTGGAGCCAAGCTTCAGGAAGATGATTGACCTGGAGAACCGCATTGCGCCCATGGTTGAGAGGGCCGAAAGCTGGACCTTTACTGGTAGCATGGCCCCGGTTGTCGAACCTACGGAGGCGTGCCTGATCAGGTCACTGCGGAATATGGCACGCATCAAACTGAACAGTGCAAGGATCAAGGTCCACCGCTACAGCGCATTCTTTGACATACCCGTATTTACCGGCCGGCATTGCGACCTCAAGTCAACCACCGAATGGGGCAACAGTGGACTGGAGCCTCGGATATGGCCACCGTGCATGTGCAGCCTGCAGACCAGCAACTCGCACGACAGCCATACCCCAGGCCAGCTCCAAAACCAAACCCCAAACCAATCCTCAAACCAAATTCCCAGCCAACCCCAAAGCCAATCCACAAGCACATCGTCAAAGAATTCCGCTAGCCCTGGGAGCTCGACATACGTTTCGTCCCAAGACTCACCACAAACTGCTGGTACTTCACCAATGACAAACCACCAACACCAGCAGGATCAGCAGGATCAACGAGACCAGCAGGAGCAGCAAGAACAGCACGAGCAGCACGAGCAGCAGCAACGGCTGGGCCAACTGGAAGCCGCACTTATGGTGGCCACGATCAGCGCTCCACTATGGGCGGCTCGTACACAAGCGGCAGAACCACTGGCAGCAGCGACACTGCAGGCACTTTCCCCAACATCAACGGCAATAACGACGTTTCTCCCTTTAACAGCCACCTGTCAGCCAAGATATGCCTACGGTCGGCCCTCAACATTGCGAGCGGCTTCGACGGCCTGCCGTACCCGAACCCGTCGGGCGAGTACGGGCTGCAAATTGGCTTCCTATCGCCCACTTCGCCGATCGTGGCACCACGGATGCTGCCATCATTTGTCTGTTGTGCCATGCAGGGCGCATATGTGTTCTTGTCCATCTACCGGAAGACTAAGATCATGCAGACAAACTCGTCGAGCGGCAATCTTCTTATCAGAATGCTGATGCAGCTGCAACAAGGTCTAACATCGATCCTGGCGTCGCTGGAGAACTATGCGACAGCCTTTGAGGCGCTGCGTTCCATGCGAGGTACGTATATATTACTTACCATCCCATTTTCCTTCTCCTTGTAAAATATATCCCGTTGCTAACATGGGTGGCAGATCAAATTCGCTTATCCGCCGAAGACTTGATCGGACTGCAGCCGTAGTAGGCTGTTGCACGATTTGATTGCTTTTGACCAAGACAAAGCACGCTGACAACAAAACTGAAAACCCAGACAAAAAAAATCTAGAAACGATACAGACCGGCGAGCCGACAGCGTCAACGACTAAATTGGATAATAATAAAAGGGAAATGCGATTATGTGTGTACGAATATTTTTTTTTCTTTTTATATTTTACAACTGGGGCAGGGCCTGGGTTTTTTTTTCAATTGGGAAGGGAGTTTTTGTCGCGTTCTACTTACCGCGCTCTTGGGGTACGGAGGTCTGGAAAAAAACCGGGCGGTTATATCTTTTGCGATGTTATTTTTTATTTCCCATGTTGGCCTGCCGTACATATTTGGCCATCTTTTTCTGGCTGCTTTTACTCGTACTGCGGTACTTGAAACAAAACCACAACCCTTCTCTTTACGACATTTCTCGTTCACCTGGCTTACTTCATTTTTCATACAATCTTTCTACAAATTGTAACGTTCACTTTCTTCTTTGTCTATGCTTTGTACAATGCTGATAATCCGTATGAATGAGCGAGCGCGGGTCCGATGGCCGTTCCTTCGTCGTTGATCACTGACCAATCACGAATTGGCGCGAGCCACGTTTTGTGAGTCCGTTGTCCGCAAAACCTCCACCGAAGCACAAAACCACACTCGCTCACGTTTTCTATTTTGACTTGTTCTCTTCTTTTGTATCCCGCCAATCGTAAATCGTCAGACGGCCGATCCCATCTTTGGTATTATCTGGAATCCCCCAGGGATGGTCTTTTCTGTGATTGGCAGTTGCCCCTCCATCGAATGCCCGCCTCGCCTGCTTTGAACAGCCAATGCTCACGCACCTTCCAGACACAAGGCTGTACCATGAAGACTCCGGACTATCAAAGATGCAAATCGGGGGCAAATTCACCAACAAAAATTGAGCTCCTCAGTAGTCTGCAAATGCCGTTGACGTTCACTTAGACCCTGAGTGTGCTTGCAGATTGCATTTCCCACGCCTTTTACCCCTCTTCACCTGTTTGGACAGCCAGAGTGGCCGGTATGGAAGAGGGAAAGAGGCACAGTCACTTTGATGCTTCTTGGCGAACATGGGAAACGGCACAGCAAACTCACAGATCATATTTTTGGACCTATTAATTTGCTGATTTGCCCACCAGTTCGTCTTACCATAATGAGCAACCCGATCAAGCCCCGAGGGGGGTCATTGTTTTCCCATAGTTCGTTGTGCGAGCTATGTGCATGTTTGCGTATCTTGATTGTCGTGCAGGAATCGGACTCTGCACTCGGCCGCTGCATCTAAATTGATTCGGATGTGTTGACACAAGTTGCATGTTTTCATGCTTCCTTTTCTCTCGTCCATTTGGTTCTCGCACGGATACGGAGTATTGGTCTTGTCGGTATCTATTGTGTTAAAGAGAGGTAAGACATTCAACCGAAAACGGGCACAAACGGGCAGCGAATAATCCGAGGAAGCATTTGGTGAGACCGTCTGCCTGAGACAAGTATCTTACAAGAAAACAAAGGACAGTCGAGGCCTACCCGCCAGGCCTTATTATTTAAGACGCTGGCCCCACGTGTGCCTGTTTATTTGCAGATGGCGCCGTTGGCGACAAAAGTGCTCATCTATTTTTCGCGTTCTCACATTCACTTACACCCAAGTACGCTAGGCGAGCCAGAGAGGGGTTTGCCAAAATAACCGCCAAAACTTTCTGTCCAAGGCGAGATTAAGAGAATAGAGTTGGCTTCGAGATTAAAGTTTTGGTTTTAGAAATGCCTGGTCGTCCGAAGAGAGACCGTCTGTGGGCGGTTCTCGATCTGAATTCTCTAGGGCGATTACGGAATGTGAAGCGGACGAGGGCCTGGTGACTGAATCACCCACCACCACCACTACAATCACCCGCGACCAGTAGGCTCCATTTACTCCCATGTGCTGCACGGCTGCCCAAGACATTGGCCCACATTGGCTTGTCAGAGAACGCGGACACGGAAGCAGTCCTGGTTGCGGATTGCGCGGCGGGTTTTTGTTGAAGAGAGAAGAATGAGGGGGGTGTTTGTTGTCGGCAATACTTGTGGCTCAGCTTGATAATAAAGAGTCAACCCCGGCATAATAAAGATGAGAAGAGAAGACGAGAGAGAGAGAAAGTGCGAATAAAGAAATAAGAGACATATTCGAGAAACAGATGCAACCGTTTCGGTCGTCGTCTTCTTTATCATTATTGAATTATCTTGTCTCACACCACAAGTCTCAGTTCTTTCATTCATCTCTATTTCTCACTCCTTATCAACATACAACAACAATACAACGTCAATAAAAGAACGTTACTGAGATACCTTTCGGACATCACTATTAGATCTCTTCATCGAGCGACTTATCATTATCTCACTATTTGATTTATGAACAGCCCGCATCGCCATTCGAAGTCGACGTGCTAAAACAGACAAACAATATGGCATCGTTGTCGCTCTTCACGGACCCGATGGCTCTCCTCACAGCTGGCGCGACGGCGTCGAATATCTTTGCCATGCAGGCCTCGAGGACGCCAGCACACACAGCAGTGGCAACATCTTTATCGACACCACAACCGCCAGCAAAGGCACAGCAGATGGATACTTCCACATTGCAGCTCCTACCAACATGGCAGCAACCACAACACACCTCCCTCTCTCTCTCCGCTCTCCCTCGGCCGACCTCATCTACCGATGCCACAGCAGTGCCGTACATGCCTGGACGCTCGCGGCGACAGCAGCCGAGCCTGTTGCTTGGGCAGCTCACCACACAGTCCGGCTTCTCCTCATACTCGGCACTTTTGTTGCGGTAACGGCACAGCTGTGTGCAGTGCGGTGCAGCCAGACCGTTTGGCAGGCCTGCTGGTGGCACTTGTGGGCGTGCAAGCGGGCGACGCGGCTGCGCAAGAAGCTGTACTTTGAGGTGGCGCTGGTGTTTATGGGCCCGAGCGGGAACGGGTTGTTACTGGTGGTCTTGTGGCCCGGGTGGCTGGTACTGGCGGCGGCAGTATGGGGTGTATCGGCCGCAGTGGCCGCGTTGATGGGCGGTGCGTGAGGGAGGGGGTGGAAAGATACAGAGAAAAATTGATATAAAACTCAACCATCTCTACGCTCACTTTGCGGCAAAGAAGAACGCATTGCCGCCCTGGTCGCGCCGCACTTGGTGGACATAGTCCTCCTCCGGATCAAACTCCTGCCACAGGCTGGCTGGGTAGATGTGCTTGTTGCGCTCATACCAGCGGCGGTCGACGACTTTTGTGAGGCCCGGGTCGTCGTTGGCGCCCTCGAGGTGGCTGAAATCCTCTTCCTCCTCTTCGTCTTCGCCACCACCGTCCTTCTTGACACTACTCCGAGGCGTCGTGAGAGGAGCTTCCGGTGTGGCATTCGTCGGCGCATCACTGCTATAGCTAAACACCCGCTCGCCGCCGGGGCCGAGTGTCTTGTTGATCAAGAAGAAGTAGAAGTCATAGTGCTGTCAAAGTATTAGCCTGATAGTCAACACAAATAGCAGTGCATTTGGCGTGGTAGTGGCTTACATGAGGTATAATGAGATTGCCGCGGACGAGCATCAGGTCGTCCACGTTAATGCGCGCCCAGTGCAGCCGCGCCTTGCTCAACCGCTTCTCACCGACACCGAGACGCGCACCCACTTTGCGGCTGCGGTCCAAAAACAGCCACACATGGTCGCCCTTTTTGACGCGCACAGTGCCACCGGGGATGTTGGCGCCTTCGTAAAAGACAAAGGGGATGGCAACCTCACTGGCCTTGACGGCTGTCTGCAGCGCCAGAAACTCTTTGCGCAAAGCTTCGCGCTCGGCCGCCTGTCGCCGTAGTGCTTGTTGTGTAAAGGACTTGATCGGCGGTAGACCGCTCGGTGAAGGTGACGGGGAGGGTGATGTTGAGTCGGACGGCTTTGCTTTGCTGTCCTTCTTCTTGTCTGGCTTGGGGTCGTCGATATCGTCTTCGTCCTCGTCTTCGTCGTCACCTAAGAAGGACAGCTTGCTGACTTTGCCGCCCTTCTTCTTCTTGCCCTTGCTGCCGTCCTTGGTCTTCTTTTTCTTCTTGGCCGGTCCGCCGTCTGTGTCGTCAGCTCCTGTGCCGGATGCCGCGTCGCCCGTTGCTGAGTCGGCGCCCGCATCGGGAGTCGCTGTGCCGGTGCCGTTGCCATTCTCGTCGCTGCCGTCCTCCGCGCCAGGCGTCGATATGGCCGATCCTGCCTTGGTTGTCTCGCGCGCCTCGCGCTCCTGCTGCTCAATCACCTCGGCACGCCGCTTGCGGAAGTCCGACAGCCCAACAAGGCCGACGACGTTATTCGAAAGCCGCTGCTCTGTCGTCTGGTTCGGCGCTGTGAAGCGCGAACTGTTGCCGGAGCCGGACATCGTTGTGAGCGAAAGGTATGACGCGTACCAGATATGGCGGTAAGAGGGGTGTGAGAGTCGCAATTGCGGCCGTGGAGGTGCTGTCGTGGTTGCGCGCACGCGTGTTGTGTTTTTTGAAGGTTGAGAAAGAACTTGCCTAAAAAAATGTAAATAGACTGCTGGAGCTCTGACGTACAGGCAGCTTCTAGGCTTGGCGATCGGAGATTTTTAGGCCGCCCAGGGACACAGTGTATCATATGTTACCCGCACCCTCGCACTGTCTTTATATCAACACAGCCATATCAATACCATTTGACTGGCCGTTTATTCTCTCTCTGTTCTTTGTTAAAGATCTATACTCCATCATATAGATGTAATTATATATTATGAAGTTATAGAAGTAAAAATAATACAAATGGTGAGCCGTTTATGGCGACATGGTATCTCTTGAAAACGACAGGCGTCACAGCTCACTTCTCACCTCTCTCACCCTTCCATCTACTTGACTTCAAGTTGTGAAGCAATCTTCTCCTTCACTTTATCCTTCAGGAAACCACAAAAGCTCTGGTATATGGCTTCGATGTGACCCTCGAGCCAACGGCATTGGACACCAGTCTCGGTCACGCCCACGCGGACTGTCACCACAAAACCAAACGCAGGCTCTTCGTCTGGTCCCAGAGGTAATGTGGCTGGGTCTTGTGCTGGTTCTGGTTTTGCCTGCCCGTTCTCCGCCGCCATCTTTTCTTCCCGCTGCTTTTTTCTCCGCCATGCCCGGCCCCAGACGTTCTCTCGTGCCTGGCCGACGCCTTTCAGTGTCTTCTCGTCCCAACCCCAGTCTGCGAGGGCCAAACCACGCATAAGCTCGTCAATTGCTGTTCCGAGTGTCGTAGAGCTCACCTTCTCCTCCCGCTTCACGCTCAAAACGTCCACTTCTGTAATGGGCGGCAACAGATGCCGGTACGACTCGAGACCAGAGGCATCACTACCGCCGCGAGCTGCTTCCACCGTTGGACGTCGTGCACCATAGCTCCAACCCAAAGCCCAGCGGCGCGTCTTGGTGCCGTGGACAAAGGCGGCGACGGCGTAGTTGTCAATACCGCGGGCGCGCAGCTGACCCACGAGCACATTGAGGCTGCTGAGTTTGCCGAGCATAGCTGTGTACCAGCGAACGCGACCACGGAGCGTGGCAGACTCTTCCAGGATGCGGCTGACAAAGGCAATCTCGCCGCCGGGTGAGTCTTTGCCGTCCTCTCCTTCACGTTTAGCCTCGTAAACCATCTCTACTGGTGCACCGGTGCATGCCGAGTGTGGCGGCTGCTTCTTGGCGGCTGCCGATGCCGTCATCTCGTCGGCCGAAGCATAAAATGGTGGGTTGCACATGGTAAAATCGATTGAAGAGGAAGGGTCGTCGCCCGTATACACGAGCGGTTCATCTGGTGAGCGCGGGATGACACGAATGCGGCCCCCCAAATTGTTGCGGGCCACATTGTCGCGTGCCGACTGTAGACTTTCAGCGTCAATGTCTGTCGCCAGAAACCGCCACCCGGGCGCTGCGCACACGCCAGCAGCGGGTAGATACAGCTAGCGCCTGTTCCAATATCGAGGCCAACAGCTTGTCCGTCGTTTTCATCTTCTATAAGAGACTTGATCCAGACGACATAGCTAAGACGATTTGGAACAGGTGGGCACAGACGGTTGTCTGGCAGTTGCATCTTGAGACCAAAGTCGCGGCGCAGCAAAGTAATTGTCAGCTGGCGGATGGCGGCCGGGTCGCGAAAATCGAGAGTCTGGCCATTGTGGAGTACAGCCTTGAGGTCTGGGTGGTCACGGGCGAGGGCGCGGAAATCCAAACGGTCTTTGTAGAGGTCGCGATAATAAGAATCTGGCCGTTGAATAATGGCGGGCTCAGGCTGCGTGGAGTCGTTCGCACCGTCATTCATCTGCTCGTCAACCATGTATAAGCTGCTGGTCGACGCTGGGGTCGCCGATGTTTCGGTGCTCGCATCCCGGCTGCCGCTGTTCTTGTCATTGGCCATTGTTGATCGTTGTAGTTGTGTGTTGTTGTATGAGTTCCAAGTGGAGCTTAGATGTGAAGCTTGCCTAAAGTACTGCATGTCAATTTAGTACCGAAGCTTCCTTCAGTGTACAAATTCACGCGGTTGCAGCCCCACATTGCTAGAGGCACTACTCCCCTTCCACTTCAAAACAAAGCTCTTGCGACTCGAAATAAATATGCATTTTTCTCTCATTTACAATCCAGGTTTTGTTCGTATCCAACTTTCTGCCACAACTCGTGTCACTTATACAACGCCCACTTACGCCACATCAAAGGTCCCCTTAAGGCGCAGATCACGGCTGCTCGCACCCACATTGACAGTGAATGTTCCGCTCGGCACCACCCAGCCCTTGCTCACATCCCAGTAGCTCAGGTCCTTGCGCCGCAAGTTGAACGTCACAGTGCCCGCGGCACCCGGCGCCAGCTTGAGCTTGTCGAAACCGCGAAGCTGCTTGGGTGGTGCGGCCGGCGAGCTGCTCGGCAGCGTCAGGTACAGCTGCGGAACCTCCGCGCCGGCAACGCTGCCGCTGTTTGTCAAGCTGATGGTGACGGTCGCGACGTTTTCAAACAGGTCGGCCTTGCCGCCAGGGCCGACGGCACCGGATGCGGCACCCGACGTCGCGGTTGACGTGACCTTGATGTCGCCGTACGTGAAGTTGGTGTAGGACAAGCCAAAGCCAAAGGGGAAGCGCGGCTCAATGTTCTTCTGGTCAAAGTGGCGGTAGTCAATGTACAGGCCCTCGGCAAAGTTGTCGTCGCCGCGCGAGACGGTGGTGCCGTAGTCGGCATCGCTCTTCGCAATTGTGTACGGCAGCTTGCCCGACGGTGACACCAGGCCGTACAGCACGTCGACCAGCGCGTTGCCGCTCTCCTGGCTAGGAAGACCGGCCCACACGACCGCCTTGACGCCCGTGTTCTTGAGAATGTTCTCCAAAATGATGGGCCCGACGCTATGCACAACAACAATGGTGTTGGGGTTGGCCGCCGCGACAGCTGCGACAAGGGCGTTGCCGTCGTGCCACGGGTTAAGGTCGTTGCGGTCACCAGCGACCTTTTCGACGGTGATGTAACCCTCGCCCGAGTCGGCCGTGATGAAGACAATGGCTGCGTCAGCACCCTGCACAGTGCTCGCGACAGAGCCCGTGGCGTCGCTGCTCGAAAGCGAGATGGTTGTGCCGTCGGCGGCGGCCCGCGTCTTGAGAGCGTCGTACGGGGCCACAAAGTAGGGGTAGCTGGACGTACCAGAACCCCAGCCCATGCCCAGTGCGCCGTCGTCGCAGCCGTGGTCCACACACGCATTCATACCCTTGGGGTTGACGACGGCTGCTGAGCCCACAATGGCCAGCTTTTTGGGTTTGGTGAGCGGCAAAATGTCGCCCGTGTTCTGCAGGAGCACGATGCCATCGCGGGCCACGGCACGCACATTGTCCTTGTGCGTGGACTGCACCGACGCCTTAATGTTGATGCCCGGGTAACCCTTGTCCTGTCCGACCAGGTACCACGCTGCCAGAACCCGCGTTGCCATGTCATCAAGGCGGGTCTTGGACACCTGGCCGTTATTAACGGCACTCACCAGCTGCGGGCCCCACAGGATCGTCTTGCCGTTGTAGTCGCTGCCGGGCATTGTCATGTCCATGCCACTCATCGCCGAGCTCGTCGTGTGCTGCGCGTTCCAGTCGCTCATCACGTAGCCGCGGAAGCCGAGCTCGTCTTTCAGCAAGTTGTTGAGGATGTTCTTGTTCTCGCAAGCCCACGTGCCGTTGACCTTGTTGTACGAACACATGACCGAGGCCACGCCTGCCTTGACAGCATCGGCAAACGGCCACAGGTACAGCTCGTGCATTGTGCGGTCGTCGACGCTCGAGCTCATCGTCTCGCGGTTGAGCTCTTGTTCGTTCAGGATAAAGTGCTTGGCGCATGCCTGGACGCCTGCGCCCTGCATGCCCTGGATCGTCTCAGCCATGGCCACGCCCGTCAGGTACGGGTCCGGCCCGAAACCTTCCCAGTTGCGGCCGCCGTTGGCGTGTTTGCCCAGCGGGCCACCAACAGGACCCAGCATCACGTGCACGCCGCAGCCCTTGGCCTCCTCACCTAGGAATTGTCCACGCTGGCTCATGAGGGCGCGGTCCCATGTGGACGCTGCTTGGATGCCCGGTGTGAAGGCCGTGTTGCCCGTTCCGTACCGTATACCGAGCGGGCCGTCTTGCAGACACAGTTGCGGGTAGTTGATGGAGCTGATGGGCGAGGTGTTGCCGACACAAGGCCCCTTGTTCCAACCGACGCCCGAGACGATGTTGACCTTGTCCTGCTCTGAAAGTTTGCCGACAGCCGCGGTTGCCTTGGTGTATGCTGCGTCCCAATCCACGTCGCCACCGGCCGTAATCTCTGCCTGGGCCGGTGCGACCACGGCCGATGCCGCAAGTAGCAACGCCGCAAGTAGCAACGCCGCACGTAAAAGTGCAGACATCGCGATCACAGTGATGATAACAAAACAAAGTCCAAGAAACAAGTAATCAAAAAAGTGATGTTCGAAACAAAAGGTAACGATGGTAACTGAACGGACAGCGTACGACTGAATTGTCCCCAATCTGCTTCATACGACAGTCTCTCTATTCCTCCGAGATGCCTTGTGCAGTTGCTGCGCGACATGCCTCTTGCCTTTTATACGGGGTCCAGAACCAGGTCCACAACGGGACATGATAAACAGAGAACATATCGCCCAGAGACAAGGAGGGAAACAGCAGTCTCGTGCCTTCCCATCGTACAAGACAAAAGGCAATATCTTCGACAATACCAAGCGATCGCTCTTGCTATCCCCACACAATACACTCAATACAGCAAAATTTTAGTCACAGGGGAGGAGCCGACCCCGGCCAGAAAAGAAAAAAAAGAAGTAGACGAAGAAGAAGAAGAGAGTATAAAGATCCTGGTCCTTCTTCCGCGCTCCCTCCTTCCGCTTCTGGGCTTTCTCATGGCACTCTACACTGTCTTTATATTTCTCTTTTGCCTCATCTCTCATCTCCATATTCTTGGTCACCACCAATTGGCTTTCTGGTCAGTGAAGTGTATTTTGCGGGGACGGCACGGCAAAGAAATATGTCAAGATATTGTGGTTGTGTGATATGAGATATACGATGCAACGATAGTGAATGGGGACAATAAACCGATAGAAAAGTAGGTGTGCGGTTCTGTGATGCTGCGGTGTCCCTTCATTGTCTGCTGTCTGCTGTCTGCTGTGTGCTGTCTGTTTTCTGTTCTCCTTTTTTTCATTCAAAGGTAAACAAACCCGATGTCTCTCTAACAGCCTTTTTGAAGTTAGTCGTGCCTTCCAAAGAAGGATATAAAGCGGTTGCTGCTTCCTTTCTAGCTGTCAATTTCCTATTTGGTCGAGAGATGCCCTTCGCCCCCAATGCCTCTTTTTGCTTCGCTAATAACCCCGATATTGCCATATGAGGCAGTACGGCCCGGGAATCGACAAGTATTTTCCGCCGATATACACCTACTTCTCGACACTTTTACCCTCCTTCGTCTGCATTTGGCCCAGGCATTCATGGGAAGGGGGAAAATCTCCCATTTTTGCCGAATAGGTTTCTATCTTGTCTTTACCTGCCGCGTTTCATTGCCTCTTATTGTGTTCTTGACGCGTCTGAACCTGAATTGTCTCTTAATACAGACAGTACCGGCGACAATATACCTCGGCGCTGGGCTGCCGAAAAACTATGCGGGGAATATTGCCCTTTTATTTCTTGTAGTGAATTGAAAAGACGGTCAAAAAGGCCGAAACAAAAACCCACGCTCGGGTGAAACTCGCAGTTCGTCATTCTACCATTGCAACCCTGGCTTTTGCTTTTTTTTTATATACTAAACGCTCACAATTCAAACTCCGGACCACCGTATACCGCTTCCTGCATCCCGCCTCTTGAACTCAATTCGCGCCCAACAAATCAACCCGTCCTTGCGCACGTAGTACATCGTGCACCGCCTTGAGTACCGTAGCGTGCGCATCCGCTGGTGCCGCCACAAAGCCAAAGTTGTTCTTCAGAATCCGGCCGGCCAGCAGGTCTAGCGGCCTGCCGTCAACATCCGTAATCTTGCCGCCCACTTCCTCAAATAGCAGCATGGCGCCTGCGTGGTCCCAGATCTTGGCGTGCCGATCGCGCCGGCGGTAGACCCAGACGGTCGTGTTGGCCCGGCCCGTTGCCAGTGCAGACCACCGGGGTACCCATCCTAATAAATCACTGCCGGGGAAGGGGACGCCCAGCTGTTCTGCGACGGCACGGTGCACATCGTCGAGGGCCGACTCTTGGAGGAAGTAGCAGGTGACAGGGCGGAGGATTTGGGGTTTTGTTTCCGTTTGCGACTCAGCATATCTTGGGAGCTGTCTTGGTGTTGCTGTTGCTGCCACAGCCGGCACAATGCCACTTTGCCGTGCCTCTGCAAACATTGGCCGCACAAAGGCACCGTAGTCCTTGACGGCAAACAAAAGACTACCCCGTCCCGTAGGATCGATAGAGTCGTTTTGAATTGTTGTGGCATCGTTGCCTGTCTCGGCGTCTGGAGACAATAAGGGACAGCCGACGACGGCGACTGTCTGCTGTCCGTCGACGAGCAAGGCCACATTGATCGCGTACATCTCCCGCCGCAAAAATGTCTTGGTCCCGTCAATAGGGTCAAACACCCAGACACGACCCTGGCCCGGCGCGTTCTGGCACTTGTCAATTGTGTCGCACATGTCAGCTTGGCTGGTTGGGAGGACACATTGTGCGCCGCTTTGAGGGTCAGCGGTCGTATCCACCGTCTTTTGCAGTGTCGTCCAGACCCGTTCGCAGAGCACTGGGTCTGCCCGCAGTGCGCTTGCATCCTCTTCGCCAACAAATGTGTCCTCCGGGAACGCGGCATGCAGCGTCGCCGTGAGTAGCGCCTGGATGGCAAAGTCACCAATCGTCACAGGGCCCAGGTTGTCCTCCTTCTCAACGGCGCCCTTGTCGGTGTCGGGCAGGACGGCCTGGCTGACACGCGCGGCCTGCTCGACGGCGCGGATGGCCACCTCGAGCTCGCGCTTGTATGGGCTATTCATTCTTGTGTGTGAGAAAGGATGGGCAAAGTGATTTGATCTAGATTGTGTTTTCTGAGTGAATTGTGAATGACGTCGAAAAACGTCGCAAACGAAAGGGAACTGCCGCTTGTTGCTAAAAGGGCGGTGGAGCTAGACGATGTGGGCCTTGCCAGGCCTTGGTAGATATGTTAGTGTCACAGCACGTAGGGCGATTTCTTCTTTTCTGTTTCAATGTTTGCTTGGTTTGCTTCATCTAAACCTCAAGTGATAGGTTGCCATGGACAGGCATATATACAGAGAGAACTAAAGGGTACAGTGCCAAAAAAGGGGTATTTACAACAACAAAAGACAAAAACGAACAAAACCTGCCGCCCAAAAACATGTCGTTAAATAGACCAGCCAATCACTGCCGCGCTCTCCGAATATCTACAACAGCCTTCAACTGCTCATCCGACTCCCGCACCAACTGGTCGTTGCAGCTCCATTCCGATCGGGGCCGCGTTGGTGGGTATGCGTACCGCGCGCCGAGAGGATCCTGGAGGAAGAAAGTATTCAAATTCTCCGGTGACCATTTTGGCTCCAGCTCCGGGAACATTTTGCGAATGGGCGGCAGAACCGTCGAGTTGGGAGAGAGTCGCAATGCGGGCGCTGCTTGTGAGTTGGCCATTGGCAGTGATGTCTGGTGAACCGCGTGTGAAGGCGGCGGCGGCAGAGTTCCGTTGATAGTCAGATGTGCTGGGCTAGAAAAGGAAGCCGGGGGCACGGCCACTCGGGCAGCAGAAGACGGCGTCGACGACGCACTAAGCTCCATCATAAGTTTCTTAGCGAGTTGATCGGTAGTCGACCACGCTGTATTGAGAGCGTTTGTGCCAGAGTTGGAGACTGGCGTAGCCGGTTGATCGAGAGCAGGCAGAGTTGCTGGAACGCCCATTGACTTTGACCGTCCACGGGCCTTAGCCTGCTTCCTTTGTTGTTGCTGCTGCTGTTGCTTGGGCGTCGTGGTCTGCACCTCGCTCAATAACGGCCCTCCAGGTCCGCCGCTGCCACCCTCGAAAATCTTCTTCGACTGTCTCCGCCGTGGGTTCTTCTTGACCGCTGACAAGATCGAGTACTTATCAGGACCTGTCTGCGATCTGGATGGTGCAAGGCTGGGTAGAATATTTGTAGAGATGTCCGCGAGCGGCATTGTCGGCGTGGGCTGAATTGCTCGCATGTCGGGAAGAGTAGGAGTAGCCTGTACTGCAGCAGGTGTGAGGGGCGGGGCAAATAACAGGTTGGATGGAGGTGGTGCCATGCTCTGTTCTGGGGCTATCGGTGCGCTGCCTGTCAGAGGCTGGGTCGAGATGATCACCTCGAGCTCGCCTGGTGCTGAGTGTTTCTGTCTCGGCTTCCGCTTTGAGGCTGCACGTTTTGGCTTTGCTGGCACTGCTGGCACTGCTGGCAGTTCGACTTCTGTGCGGTTGGCGAGTTCGCCCAACTTTTCCACAATCTTGAACACGGTGATAGCTCCGTTTGTCTGGTCATCTTCTAAATCCGCAGGAAGCTTGTCGTCTGCTTTGGCGGCCCGTTTTCGCGGCTTCTTTGTCTTCGCGGGTCCTTCTTCGACAACTTCGACAACTTCGGGGGCCGCTTCCTGGGCTGCTTCTGGCTGCACCGCAGCATCTGTTGGTTGTGTAGCTTCTTGTGCTGGCTCCGGTTTTGGGTCGGCTTCCTTCCCTTTCTTTCCCTTGGGTGGTCTTCCTTTTCTCTTCTTCTCTTTCGGTGCCTCTGTCCCTTCACTATCCTGGTCGGTTTTTGGTTGTCCATCCGGCGTTGCAGATGCGTCTGTCGATTCTTCCGGTTTGGCTCCCTCACTGTTCCGCTTGCCCTTTGTCGCACCAGCAGATATGCTCTTCCGCTTCTTCTTTGGCTCTTCAATGACCGACCCTGGCGGCAGCCACATGATTGGCTTCTTCTGCTTGAGATCGTCGACCCAGGTATCGCAGTCCCACTGCACCCAGTAGTCAATAACATCGGACCAGACACTCTCGGGCGGCTTGGTGAAGTTGACAAAGACGACCTTGCCGCCTCGGCTGTGAACGGCTTTGGCGAACTCGCGGACCAGCACCTTCAGACCATGGACCTTGAGACTAGTGCCGAGAATCAGCAGCATATCGGGTGTCAGAGAGATGTCGTGCTGGACAATTGGTGAGATCAAGTGAGCGTTGGGGTGCTCCTCGCCGTACAGGACAATGTCCGGGCGTAGCTTTCCAACAGCCAGGGCCCGCTTGCCGCGACCCTCACGCGCCGCTGTGGCGCCTGCACAAGACGGACAGCTCGGTTGGCGACCAGACATGGTCTCAAGCTCACGCCCAGCTTCGTCCCAGGGAGTTGTTTGACCACAACGGAAACAGCGGAGGAGCCGAAGAGAGCCGTGGAGGAAGACGCACTCGACACCACGGAAACATGGGTCCCGATTCTTGGCGGAGGGTTTTGTGTCGGTCTGTGTCTGTGATTGTTGCGACGCGCTCAGGTCTTCAGACGACTGGGAGTCTTGGGAGCTGGAAAGTTCTTGCGAGTCCTGCTCCTTGCCTTCGGATTGGGATTCTTGTTGCGAGCCATCCTCTTTGCCGGCAATGACGGATCCTGTCGAGGCGCGCGCTAAGCGTGTCGAAAACCGGCCCTTCTTGCCAGGGCCCAAACCCAAGCTCGTGGACAGGCCAACCTTCTCTTCGATCTCGTCAATGTTTTGAGTATAGCAGCGGACGAGCTTGTTGGTGTTGCGTAGGTGTGAAATAAATTCGTGGCTTTTCGTCGGGATGACCTCTTTGACCTTTTGGCGGAGAGTCGTGGCAAAAGTGTAGAAAACGGATGTCTTCACGGGATCCGCCCAAATGGACGCGTCAAATAGGTCACGGCCCTTCATCACAGGCAAAGTGCTCTTGTTGCTCGCAAAGGATGACTGGCTAGACAGAGTATGCTGCGAGAAGCTGGACGGTTCCTCCGAATCCGACTCGGCGTCTGAAGGGCAGGTGGATGCTGGTAGAGACGAGTTGCTAGATGAGGAGCGCGCCGAGCCTGGCAAGCCGGACCTGTACTCCTCAGAGGGGTCGAAAAGAATAGAGGGCGGGGAGGACAATGGCGACGAGCTTTGCGGCACCGACCCAAGGCATTCGATCGAGTCACCGACTGCGGAACGACGGAAGCGGCCTCTTCTTTGTGGTGTCATCAGCGACTGTGCAAACTTCTTAGGGTCAAGAGCCGGCAGCTGAACCACAATAGAGTCCTCGTCTCCATCGGTCGAGTCTTGGACGCGCATTGTATTGATTCTTCCTTGGGTGCTTCTGGAGCAATCTGGCTCTTTCGCCCGCGTGGGCGGCCGCGCCTTCTTGTCATCGTAGACGCGCCTGGGCTTCTGAGTGTGTGGTCTGTTCAGCCTTCACGTTGTTTTGCTGTCGTTCTTCGGACAATCTTTGCCGCTTGGACGTGGGCTCGGGCCCTTCGTTCTCGTTTTCTTCGTCTCCAGGTTCGGTGTACATCTTGGCAGCGGCGTCGAACTGTGCCTGGATCAGTGAATAGAGGCCATTTTTGGATCGGAAGTCCTGGGACGCGTCAGTCAGTCGATGGCCAGACAGTGAATAGCATACAGGCCCAGCAATGCAAAAGGGCGTGCAAACATACCGGAATGCCCGAGTTGGTGCTGATACCGGCACCGGTCACCACGAGGACCTTCTTGGCTTTCCAGAGGGCATCTGCAATCTCCTGCAGAAGCTCGCTCGACTCCGGCAACACGTGGCTGGTCGGCATTTTCAAGGAGTATTATGCCGAGGCGTCAGGTCGCGTCAGGATGTCGAAATTCAGGAAACTGGGCGCGTTTATTCGAGCATCGCGGGAGTCGATATAGGTAGAGAAGAGCGCGACGGGTGTTGAAGCGGTGGCGGGGTGAAAGAGAGGAAACCGAAAAATTGGCTGTCCTAGTTTTGTCAGGGGAAAAACGCGTCGGTCCGAGAATGTTATGAGCTTCACTACTACCGCCCGTGTGCTGCGTTGGAAGAAATCTTTGTCCGAGAAATTCGGTCTCCGTGACGCGCCGTATGTGTGCGGTCTGCGCGTGTAAACAAGTGAAGCCCTGTAGGCAAGAGCTTTGTCGAAAGCTTTTGTGTCGGTTGTGTGGTCCAGTAAGTATGTTGGTGTCGTTTGTAGAATATCCAAAGACGCGTCTAGTTGTGTTTCTTCCGTCGTTTCTGTGTTCGTCTTCCTTGGTTGTCGAACAGTTGCACGTCTTCGCAATGTCAATAAAAGAAAAGAATGGCAGGCGTTGAAGTGAGCCAGGGCGCGTCTAAGCTTGCACGTCAGGGATAAGGGCAGCGATCAGCGCGCGGCATGCAGGGGTGTTGGAGCCGCTGTCGTCGGTGTGTATGCGCTGGTGTTCGGTGCAATTGACGTAGAAAAGAAGAGTAAGAAATATTTGGTGATTGAGAATGTCCAAAATGCACTTTTGGTATTTTGACCAAGGAGATAGGAAGAGGATGGCACAAAGGCGCCATTCGACAGAGAAGGAGCGAGTGCTAAATCAGCGACCAACAATACTCAGCACTCACTTCACCAGTCGCGCTTTCTGTTCGAAGAAGCCAGGCTAGCTGCGGGAAGCTTGGGCGGCTTCTCCGACTCCACAAGCGCGGGGCTGGAAGCCAATGACAGCGCCCCTTCCAAAAAGGGCAGGACAGTGTCTCTAACAGTGTGTGGAATTAAAACACGGAACAACGTTGTTGAGAGGCAATAGGAATATGCAAAAACCCGTGGTGACTATTTGGCGCCGATTCGCGTGGATTAAACTCATGAAAGTGGCTGGCGGAACGTTCAGACGAGCATTTAAGGTACATTTCGCTTCGAGATGTTCCGATTTAACACAGCTACTAGAACCCATGTTCAGATTGATATGCTGACCTAAAAATTCACCTTTTCACCTTTTCTATGTCCTTATTCGGCTCACTTCAAGACATATTGCATCGGTTTCTCTCAGACAGGTTTTTTCCCCCTGTTCTATGGCTCTGTGGGCGTTGGAAGAATGTCAGCGATATGGTGTTTGGCGGTTGTGAGCCGTCTGAAGATTCTGACCAATCAGGTGTTACGATGGCCAAACAAAGTCAACAAAACGCTAATGTTCTCGCTTATTTCCATCTTCACCTCTTCTTCATCGTATTCTTCTCCTCTTCCTTACGGACTTTTTTCTTAGTCATTTCCTCAGTCTCGTCTTATTCTTCGTCCCTCCATCTTGCATTTTCTCTTTCTTCCGGATTTTCGGCAAGTCTGCACCTCAGCACCCCGCAATACACCCAAAGGGATCGTGCCGTCCTGTCAATGATTGAGATGTTTGAGACGAGCGTGTTTGATGTTCGCTCAGCAGCCCCTTTTTTGCTGTGCAGCCGTCCGTGGTCAGCCAAAGTTGAATAACTTCGTCCATACTCCATACTTTTATCCTTCTCGTCTTCTTCGTTCTGTCTTCTTTCCCCGCAACTATCGTCAGATGCGTTCATCCTGACCAGAGTGTAGATTGGGTGTGCGACATTTTCTAGAGAGCAGGTGAGACGGCCCAGGTTGCTGTATTCCTTCATCGAAAAGGGCACCGTCCTAAATGAGAAATAAGAGATAAGCCGAAATATGATTGTTTTGAATTACGGCCTCGACGGCAAAGATACTCGGATAGGCATTTTTGGCGTTTTTATTTGCCTTTTTCGAAAAGATCGTGAATATCATCCAAACAGGCGTGACTCGGGCTCGGATGAAGCGCGTGGGCCCTTCTGTCGTCCCCACAGTCTACACGGAGTCGTGCGATTCTGTATGAGAGCGCGCCAAGCTTCGCATGAAGCAGAATACTGCCGTTTCCGACGATGACCTCAAACGTCCCCGCTCAGTGGAAGTGGTTGAGAAGGGGTAACAAAGAAAGAGCAGTGAAAAAAGGACCGCACAAATCAATGTCAGTTGACCCCGGCCACGGCTCACGATAGCTTAAATTTCGCCGTTGAACAGTCAAGTGTATATAACATAGAAGAGGGTACGTTCATACGTTACCTTGCTTTCTTTTCTTTTGATCTTTTCGCTCCTCATCGTTGATCGATTTTGTATTTTTGATACCCTCGACTTTTTTTTCATTTCATTTTCACGGCTGGTCCATTTTATTTCACATTCTTTTATTTTATTACTTTGCAAAAAAAAAAAAAAAAAAAAGGCGAAAATAAAATGATTTCTGCCCAGCATCTCCTTATTTTAGCTTTGCCTCTGCTGGCATCAGCGCAGAAATGCACGATCCAGTTTGACGGTCGTGTACCGTCGACATTTACGGCTGCTTCTTTTGACACGAACAACAACATCTTTAGCCCGAGCAATGTGTTCGGCCAGGGTAGGTGATATACTTGCAAACACTCTTCACAATAGATTTTTCTTCTCTAACATAGATACCTCCAGGCCTTAAGTTTAGCCAGATTATTCAACTGCCCGCCGTGACGGGATCTCTTGTAAGTCTCTAGTTCCTGCATTTTGTCTTTTTTATATTTTATGTTGTTTCCTGCTGACAAGTCAAGTTCGATGTCAACACCGTTGCCGCCGAGTCACCATCAGGTCCGCCCACTCCCTTGTGTCTTCTTCCCCGTCCACCCCGTTCGCCTACATGCCCGTGCTAGAGACTCCATCAGCAACATCCTCCTTGTCCCCTTCTTCATCTTCTTCAGATTCTTCCGATAATACACTCTCGGACGTCATCGCTGATCCACCACTCGCAGCGATAAGTCCATCTTCGCCCCAGCGCCGACAACGTCCAGACCGGCTTTCGCCGCGCAGAACTCCTCCCGGCAAGCAACACCGGCACCGATCCGTCCACTCAGGGGTCAAGACACTGCACTTTAGCGTGATGCAGGATGCTCAGCGCCCGCTCAACCTGTCGCACGAGTACCAGCTTGTCTTTTTGGAGAGCAACGATTTCAGCACAAACCAGCTTGTCCTCAAGGCCGCACGGTCCTGGGCCAGGCGGCAACGTGAGCCCCAACACACTGCAGCTGTTTGGCAACGTCAACGCCAACCCACCAGTGGTCCTGTTCAGCACACCCTTCACGCCCGGTGTCTTCCACAACTTCGCCGTGACCAACGACTTTAACAAGCTGACGTCGCAAGTGTTTTTCTCGACGGGCACGACGGCACTCAAGTCGGTCACACAGGCTCTAGCCAACGACGTCAGCGGCCAGGGCCAGTTCCACTTTGGCGTGCTCAAGAAGCCCGTTAACCCTGGCGCTGACATTGTGCACACCGGCACCCAGGAGCCCGGCATCAACGAGGGCATCATCTTGGCGGAATCTTCGAGGAGGACAGCTCGACCGGTTGCGTCAGTCTCTCCCGTAGGCAGTTGTGAAAATTTAGGGTGTGAGGTGACATAATGTCTGTGCTGTAATTACTTTCCTGTCAAAGCAAGCTATCATCTCTTTAGGATCTCCTCTACGGTAGCATAATGATGATCAGAGTAAACATATAAAAACAAATATAGTAAAAAACATTATAAATGAGCCGAAGCTCGATCTATGCCAAATACAACAATAGACAGGCGAAGAACAAGCATATGGCAACTTTCCGTCCCTTTGAAAGCTGCCAAGAATCGTCGTATCATAGTTCAGACTTCAAAAAGAGCAGCCGAAAATTTAGCAAAATCGTTCGGTACACCAAGACCAGTCACAGCATCCCACCCCGGTGCTGCTGGCCAACCTGTGGGCCAGCCTGTCCTATTAAAGGGCATACACCCTTGCTAACACCATACGTGACGTCTTCTAAGATGCCTTGCACCTTGGACGAATACAGTGCCACATTGAGCCAGCCTAGAGGGTGCCTTGCCGGCTTTTAATCGCAGGTCGTTGGCCAAGGCTATCATTGCTGCCACGACTGGCGTGCTGGCACTGGTCCCGCTGACCATTGACGGCACGCCGCCCCAAACAACACACGAAAATTTGTCCCAATAACCGAAATGTCGGGAAATCCACGCCCAGTGCGGTTGAAGAGTCCAGCTTTGTTATCACCAATGCGGTCCAGGTAGGCATTGACACTGTCATTCTGCCATACTGGACGAGGAAAGTAGTTGCTGAAGCCACCGGAGCTGTAGTCAGCAGCAACTGCGGCGGGATGGTGCCAGGCCCACTGATACCAGTCTCGGTCGATCCAATGGCTGTGACCCACGGACAGGATGCTGGAACGTCGGCTGTAGAGGATGTTTTGTTAGAGCCATCGCCATGGACGCAGGAGTCGCTGATTCCATGACTTCCGCCATCACCTGTCGCCACCAAAACTGTTAGTTGCCACGGGCTGCCAGTTGCATTAAAAAGCTGGACAAACACGTTGTGGCGTATGGCTGTGGTACCGTTTGCTCGTCGTCACTGTAAGATATGGAGAGCACGTGTGGAATAGTATCTTCCGGCTGGTCGATGAGGTACTCGAGAAGGGCAAGAAAGGGCTCATTGGTCGAATGTTTGGGGTCTCGGCGGCTGCCGGAGGGGTTGATTTTATCAGCGATGCCACCGGTACTGTAAAATGTGACCTGCGCTGGGAAGGCCAGTGCCATGGCGTATTCGACATCCAACGATGCCTCCATGCCGGCCAAAAAGCGTGGCGTCTGGAGGTTTGCGCCGTTATTTAGATTTCACTGTGGTGAAATTGTAAGTCGGGTTGCTGGGACCTTGGAAGGCTATGCTCGGTGCAGAGATTTGAAGGAACTCATTGGACGTCTTGATGGTTAACGTATTCATTCAAAAAAGCCGGCAATACCAAGCCGCCACAGATGATTTTGGTGCAGGTATCGTAGGTATGCTTGTTGGGGAAAATGAAAATGGGTGGTATGGTTGTTGAGGTATGAAGCCGATATTGCTATTGAAGCTGCTGTGACGTGCATTGGATCCAACGATTCCAATGACACTCCAACGGGCGCTGTAGGTGTAGGCGGTTCTGGCTTCTTGGGGACCTCAAGATACTCTGCAGCTCGTGCAAATCGAACCCGTTGCTGAAGAAGAAGAATGAGTAGCGGATGGTGTCGAAAGCGTCAATGCCTTGGTCAAGTTGGTTCTTGGCATTCCGTTATGGTAAGGTAGGGACCAGTTGTACATTTGGCGGATACAATTCGGCGTGATCAAGTTGGGTATGCAGGCATCAGCGATGGGTTCCAAGGCGAGTACGAGCTGTTGACACGGCCTTGGCCCGGTCCAGAACATCCCATCCTGGACCATCGTATCCTCCCCAACCACCGCCACCACCACCAATCGCCACCGAGACCAGGGCCGTTGTAGGGGCTGCCAAATCCGGGGCCAACCAGCCCCACCACCACCACCCACTTCCTGGGCCTTTCTTCTGCCGTCTCTGAAATCTTGTCAATCTCTTCTTCCGCCGGGCGGCCGGTGCTAGTTGTGTAGAAAAGAGCTGACGAGAATCGGTGGGTGGCATGAAATGGGCTAAAGGAAAGACAAAAATCGACGTAGTCGGCCAAAGTCTTTGGTATTGAGTATGACTTGGAGCGTAAAACGGAAGTTGTGCTGTTTTTGTAGGCATAATAGGATATGTCGGCCTCGAATAATGTCTGTATGGTTGTTGACGGTGGCATCAAATTTCACCCATGCCCCATCCACTCTTGTGTCATTGATGCCACTTTCCGGTTAGCCAGGTGAGAACGTGCTTGACGGCGTCATTTCGTGGTGCTCGGTAGGACGCGAGCTGTGCGGTTGATAGATGTGTAGAGGATGAGGTTGGATAGCCGATCTGTTGTAGCATATACTCCTCAAGCTCGACCAGCTTGGGTTGTGCGAGGGCGATAGAAATGCTGAGCTTCTCATGCGGCGGTGCGTCAGCCTCGATGTGCCATCCGACCGGGAGCGTCTTCTTGTGCTCGAGGATGATAGTCGCTCGCCCGTAGATAGACGGCACCAAAAAGGCGAGAGCCCCAACAAGGGCAGCTAAGGGAGAAACGCGCATGCTCTCGCTTTTCGCTTTTAAGGTACAAAAAATAGGAAACGAGGCATTCTGTATGACGACAGTTTCGTGATAGAAAGAGAGAAGAGGCAAAATAACCAAAACGAAAGAATAAGTGGCGATGGGCAAAGAAAGTGAAGAGAAAGCTCCGCTGGGGAACAGTGAAGTCTCGTGAGCTCACGGGTAGAGATGCAGGCTGCGTAGACAAGGCTGCTTGGCAGAGAATAGGTGGTGTTTGTCGAGAAAGATGAAATCCACGTCACATTGCCCAGAAATGTGTTCATGAAGAGGCACAACAAACGAGGTTGCAGATGCGAGTGGAGATGGGGGCCCAAACACAACACGCGAAAAAAAAAAATGGAGAGAACGTAGAAGGGAAAGAGGAAACGGGCCGTTGGGAAGTCGCGATGTTGTCACACTCGTCTCCTTCCCTACCAGAATAGTTTAAAGGCGGATTTGGGGCCGGGCTACCAGTGCGGTGGAGAGCGACCAACAAGCCAACTGCCCTCCTGCTCTTGCCTCTTTAGACCCTCATTTCATATTAAACGATTTTTGGCATCCAGCCGCGTATGCCACGGAAGGAGCGCAAATGGACAAGGAGAGAGGGTGTGAAAAGGTTTGTGCAATCAAGATAGAAAAGAGAAAGAAGAATATCGGAAAGCGTCTATCTAGTTCCGAGG
Organism: Sporothrix variecibatus; assembly: GCA_016097105.2. NCBI lineage: Eukaryota > Fungi > Ascomycota > Sordariomycetes > Ophiostomatales > Ophiostomataceae > Sporothrix > Sporothrix variecibatus. Next base: position 3,031,330 of record JADMNI010000001.1, on the reverse strand, counting down.
CCAATTTGTTAGAGACGTAGAGTTAATTAGATAACACATCGATGTTACCAGTAGGGCAGGTAATAAGTAAATCAAATAAAAATAGAGAATAAGAATTAAGAAGTGGCCATAACAGAGACACGATAAAAAATGTAATAACGAGTATTAAGAGGCTCAGCTAAGGCCCGAAAGCTGCATAGAAGTCACACAAAGCAGCCAAAAAAACCAAATCGACGTAAATTTTTAGCAAGGAGACCCAAAGTCACAAGCTGGAACGTGGCATTCAGCCGGAGAAGAGAAGAAAAAAGAAGAGCGGGCCAGAAGCTCTTGGCTGGCTGGGAATCTGTCCACAGCTATATAACGACGTCGGATTGTGGCTCAAAAGATACTGGGAAGCGAGTGTCTGTTGGCGGCACGAAATGAAGTGCCGTATGAAATGATATCTACGTGTTAAAAATAGAATAGAGTGCCGAGAGGAGAAATAGAAAGCAGAAGAGGTGCGTGAGTAAAGAAGGCAAAATTGAATTGTGAAGAGGGGAAGATAAGTAGAAAACAAAAAGAGGTTTGGAACACAAATTCAACGAAGCGAGGCTGGATAAAAATAAAAATAAATTTGGTCGTTTAATCGTTTTCATATTTAGTCTTTTGATAAAAAGAAATGAAGATAAAAAATGCACCAACAAGCTGTCAAAGACAGCAGACATGTAAAGAAATTATACCAAAACTCCTGGTATCACTGCGGAAGCAGACCACTTAACTGCTTCTGCTCCTTTTCTTTACAAGTACGCCTTGACTTGCTCCTCGTTCCAGGCCCAAAAACGTGCGCAGCCGCCAGTACCGCCCTCGGACTCGGCTTGGTGGCCGAGACAAGGTTTGGCTTGAGAGGGTAGATGCGGCCAAAGGGAATGATCCAGCCGCCGCTTTCCTTGAGCGTGACCTCGGGCGATGTCGAGGCAAAGACCAAGGTGGACGCCCCGAGTACGGGTGGGTAGCACAGCGGCGAGACCATGAAGCGGAAGACCGCGCCCATGTCGCGGGCCAGCTCCGTCTTTAGATTACCCGGGTTGACGGGCAGGCTGACAATATTGTCGTTGCGGTGGCGTCTGGCGTATTCGACACCGAGAGCCCAAACACCGGCCTTGCTAGTGGCGTAGCGGTCCATGGCTTTTGGTACACCGCCCTTGCCTTTCGGGTCGTAGGCAATGTTGTCAAGAACAACGGCCTCGCCCTCAACGCCAGCCGACTCGAGGCCGTACGAGGACAGCCAGACGACGCGCACAGCGTCGGTTGAGGGCAAGCTCTTCTTGGCAGTGGCCTGGAGTATCGGAGTGAGCAGCTCGGTGAATAAGAAGGTACCGACGCAGTTGACGCCCATGGTCAGCTCGTGGCCCTGGGCGGTGCGGCGCAGCGGATCGGACCCCATAGCGCCGGCATTGTTGTAGAGCACGTGCAGACCACCGCTTGCCTCCTTGGTGAGGAAGGTCTGGGCCGATTTTTTGACTTTAGCAAGGTCGCTGAGGTCGAGCTCCAAGAAGATGAGCTCGCCTTTGGCGTTTGGCCGCGAGGCTTTGATGTCATCTATGACGGGCTGCATACGCTCAAGGGACCGAGCAGCAACGTAGACCTTGGCGTTGCGGGCGTAGAGGATGCGCACCGTCTCTTTGCCAAGACCGGAGTTGGCGCCGGTGACCAGGTGAACGCGGCCGGTCTGGTCAGGCACATCGGCCTCGACAAAGGTTGGCTTGGGCGGGAAGAACTGCGTCCACGAGCGGGAGAAGTTGGATGGTTCGCCCATGTTGAATGTGAAAGTTGAACGCTGGATATATAAAATCGGAAAACAATCAAGGGTCTGCAAGAATAAGACCGAGTCGTAGGGCTGTCGATATGTCAAACCGTTTTCGAAACAAACGAAACTGCCATCTATCTTGGCTCGACCTGGGCACCGGCAACCTTTTATTCCCCTTCCCCTTCCTACGTCACCTTCCATAATGATGCGATTCCAATCGGGCACTCGCGTTGGATAGCCCCCCGTCCCGGGCAGTTGATCGGTCCCATTCTGCCCCTTTGTGTGTGGAATCACACACGAAACGGCTAGGGTGGGAGCTGTCGTGGACGACGTGACGGAGATATGGCGTCTCGTCCACCGAATGGAACGGCGGCGCCACTGATGATCAGTGCTCCGCGCCCTGGTATCGACAGCCCAAATTGCCCAAAGCGCGGGGAACTAGGGGTTGATTTGGGGCAAGAAAAACATAGTAGGCAAGAAATCCTTTGACGTTTACCCTGCCTTGCACTTGCTTACGTATTGTTGGCTGGCTCGTATGGGCTTTCGTAGAGACACAGCATGTGTCGTCCCTGTGTCTTTGTCAGACGCAAGAAAAGCCCGTACATCGCACAGGGGCTATGCCTTGTTGAGAGAGCCGGTGCTTGTGATGGTTGGGCGGTAGGGCGAGGGGAAATGATGCAGAATGAGACATAGCACTCGTTTGAACATAAACGGGCCGTTTCAGTAGCTCATTCTGCCTTGCGATCGGTGGTGTTGACACAAGGCCGCAGAGTTTAAGGTCCACGATACGTCACAGCCTCGTGTGTTGATTTTGGATTGGACTGAATTGGAAGGATGTTCATAACGCTGTCATGAGGAAGGAGCTACCGAGTTGGCGCTGTGTATCCACTGTCGACATCACAGCCCATTTTGGACATATCAAGCTGGTCAGAGGCAAGACATCGTGCCGATTCTGAGCTTTGAGTAATATCTTGAAAGAAAGAATGTAACGTGCAACATGGCGCTCTCGTCCCATCTACGTCGAATGCGTGCGATCTCATCTGAAGATTGATGTTGAGTGACAAGATGAACGAGCTTTCCTTGGTCCCATCTTCTCACAGTGTCTCTGTACAGTGTATGTAAGTATTATTCGTAGTGCTGCAAACCGAGTCTAAGTGGTATCTTTTCTGCCGCCTTACACCGCCAGCCGTTTTCCCTTACAAGGTCCGACAACGGTCCAACGGCTGCAGAAAGTACACATTCGACGTACAAACAACGAGGCTACATATGCATCGTGCGTTGGACGTCAATTGACTGGATTTACTCACTATTTTTTGCCCACCGCGAAGGCGCGAGCCTCCTGGCAGTTCCTCTTCAAATTCACCGTCACTGCAGACCTCGCGCCAAGCTCGGTGTTTGCGCGTTGCCCTCTCTGCAGCGGAAGTCGGAATATGCTTTTCGTCTCTGCTTCTTTGCCTCAGTGAGCAAAGCGGGGCCGTTCTCCTCCGAATTTGCCGATCACCAGACGAATGCGCCAACCCTAAGAGGACTAGCGGTGAATGTGTGGCAGCGGTTTGTAGGGTTTTGGGGAAGGAGGGGGACTTTTGGGGGGTAGTTTCGAGGCGCCTTTCCCCTAAAAAATCTGTACAGCTCCCCTGTCGCTCTTGCAGCGAATTCGAATATTTACCGCCAACAACCACGGGCAACTATTACTAGTACCTCGAAGCTGTGGCAGGTGCGACCAACGAGCCAACGTAGCCACGGCCTTGTGCCCGCATAGAACCTTCCTCGTTCCCACAGAGGAGCCCACCCGGGGGAAAGCGTATCCACACGCAGAACGAGCTGGCTTGGTTTTGGTGGGATGTGGGATGCCGGAGCCCCAGCCAAAGGCGCAGAATATGGCGCAGCGCTTTTTCCATCCATCCACACATAAGAATTTTGTGCGTTTCCGTTGTCTTCCTTTCCCTCCTTTTCCTCCTCTCCCTTTCTCTTCTCTCCACCTTCTTGTTTCTCAATTGTTCGTTTTCCTCACATCCTCAACTCCCTCAACCGCAAACATGTTCGCTGCCAGAATCCAGAGACGTGCCTTCTCGGCCTCCGCCCGTGACGTGAGTATTTCTCTATTTTTATTATTGAAAAAAAAAAAGAAACATCTCGGCCCCCTTTTGCCTCGTACCTCGGCCGGTCTTCCGTTGCGCCGGCTATCGCAAATGCTTCACGGTGGACGGCCGTGGTCGAGCATCCAAAAGGCCTCCCCAGCTTGCTCACGTACTAACTCACCTGTCCGCATCTACAGCTCTCCAAGGTCACCGTCCTCGGCGCTGCCGGTGGCATTGGCCAGCCGCTTTCGCTGCTGCTGAAGCTCAACCCCCGTGTTACCGAGCTTGCTCTGTACGACATCCGCGGCGGCCCCGGTGTCGCTGCCGACATCTCCCATGTCAACACCAAGTCGGCCGTCAAGGGCTACGAGCCGACCGCCTCCGGCCTGTCCGCTGCCCTCAAGGGCTCCAAGGTCGTCCTGATCCCCGCCGGTGTTCCCCGCAAGCCCGGCATGACCCGTGACGATCTGTTCAACACCAACGCCAGCATCGTCCGCGACCTGGCCAAGGCTGTCGCCGAGTCGGCCCCTGACGCCAACGTCCTGGTCATCTCCAACCCTGTCAACTCCACCGTCCCCATCGTCAAGGAGGTCTTCAAGGCCCGCGGTGTCTACAACCCCAAGCGCCTGTTCGGTGTCACCACCCTCGACGTCGTCCGCGCCAGCCGCTTCGTCTCCGAGATCAAGGGCACTGACCCCAAGGACGAGAACATCACCGTCGTTGGTGGCCACTCCGGTGTCACCATTGTCCCCCTCTTCTCCCAGAGCTCGCACCCCGACCTGTCCTCCAACGCTGAGCTGGTCAAGCGTGTCCAGTTCGGTGGTGACGAGGTCGTCCAGGCCAAAGACGGTGCCGGTTCCGCCACCCTGTCCATGGCCATGGCCGGTGCCCGCATGGCCGACTCCGTCCTGCGCGCCGCCCAGGGCGAGAAGGGCGTCGTTGAGCCCACTTTCGTCGAGAGCCCCCTGTACGCCGACCAGGGCATCGAGTTCTTCTCCTCCAAGGTCGAGCTCGGCCCCGAGGGTGTTGAGAAGATCCTGCCCGTCGGCGAGGTTGACGCCGTTGAGCAGGGCCTGCTCGAGGCTTGCTTCACTGACCTGAAGAAGAACATTGCCAAGGGTGTTGAGTTTGTTGCCTCCAACCCCGGCAAATAAGCGTGTCGCTCCCCCATGACACTTTTTTATTTGAGCCGAGTTGAAGTTGAGCGGATCGCCTTGTGTTTTTTGGTAGCCTTTGTTTGATTATTTTTCGCAAAAGAAAAGTAGAAAGAGAATACCATGGGCCGGGACGAGACACTTATAAAAGACAATAAACTAAAAACCAAAAATGATATGAATAAACACGAAAATTTTGAAAATCAAAAGCTTCTGCTTGGACATTCTCATGATAGATGCAACAGCTAGTTGTTGAGCTGTGCGGTTGTACGATATACGCGAAAATGACAAATCTCCCCTCTTTATACCGACTTTGTGTGCCCTTATCTACGTGAATACATTGTCACTGTACTGCTAAAAATTGTAAACTGTCTATGTGTTTTTTATTATGTATAGCGAGGTGAGTGCGTTGGGCTTGTTCCAAAACAATATAACCCAGGAGTAACAAAAAGAAAAGACAATAGATGGCATGCGCCAAAACATAAAAACAAAACAAGCAAATCCATGTCCATAACAAAGAGACACCGCGAGCCAAATTCTGTTTTTGACCCGCCATTATTTTGTTGGCTTACAATGTTCAAAGCCATTTCCCCAACACGCGACTTCCTAGGGGAGGGGGGAACCAATCCCCCATCATGCAATGCATCCAATCCTACTGCCGCGCCGGACGCCGCAGCCCGTTCCCCTCTTTTTTCGTCGTCTTCTCTATTTGTAGTCGTCCCCTCTCTCCAATACTACCTTCATCTTACATTGAAACTCGCATCCCCTCTACCGCTGCTGCTGCTGAATTTGCCGCAGCCGCTGCTCCCGCTCGGCCTGCTTGCGCTCCAGCTCCTCAATCTTCTCCTGCTGCTTGCGCTCAAACTCGGCCACCTTCTCGATCTGCGCACGGTTCTCCTCCTCAAGTTTGGCGGCAGCAGCGGCCTCCTTGCGCGCCTTCTCGCGGACCAGCTGGTCGGGGCGGCGCTCGGCAATGTCGCGGGCAGCCAGGTCAGAGAACAGGTACTTGAGGACAATCTCAATGAGGTAGCAGGCGACGTAGTCGACAATCATGACGGTGGTCATGGTGGTCTTGAACTCGCTGCTGAAGGGCACAAGCTTCATCTGCTCGTTGAGCTCGGGGATAAACTCGGTGGAGCAGGCAAAGGCGATACCGGTGACACCGACGATACCGTAGAACATGCCGCGGTTCTCGGACAGTGACTCACGGAAGGGACGGCCCTGGTAGTTGACGGCAAAGGTAGAGATCTGCTGGATCAGCTGCAACAGGTAGACGGCGCTGTTGAGCAGCGAAGGCGTGAACTCGGCCTCCAGATCGATATCACCGCTCCGGCTATATTGTGTTAGTGTGTGTTACAGGAAATTGTCTGTTATCGCACAGAGGGAAGAACTTACGGGTCAAGACGGTCGCACAGGCGAGCAACGTAGATGAGGGTGACGACGTGGACGGCAAAACTGGCCGAGGATGGAACCGATAATGTAGAAGTTGAAAATGTTGGGCTGGGGCGCTCCTTAGAAAGGCCCTCAACAGAGCGGGCGCGCGAGATGGACAGGAAGCAAACGCTCATGAGCATACCGCTGATGGTGTACTGACCATCACCGAACTTGATACCCTCCAGGTACAGGACACTCAGACTGTAGGCGGAAATCAGACAGTTGAGCGCGAGAATCTTGTACATCTGGATCGTAGCGACTAGCGTGCAGCGACCCTGGCGAATAATGTTGGGGATGGCAATGACGTTGCGGAGCTTGGACGTGAAGGGGGCGGCAACCGAGGCGTCGCCGAGCTTCAGAGTCGGCGGCTCGCTGTCATCGAGCTCGGCGTCCATCATGCTAGCAGTGAACTGGTCGGCCAGACTGGCGGCCTTGGCCTGCACATTGTTATTCTGGTTCTGGCCGCGCTGGTTGATAAGCTGCTGGGCGGCAGGGCTGGTAATCGTCTCAATAGCGGCGGTCGGTACGTGGGCCTTGGCGTAGTCCTCGGGGTCATGTTCTTGCGCTTAGCCTCACGCTCAATGGCCTTGGGCAGGTTCGGGTTGCTCGGGCCAGGGGGGTACAGGTGGGCAATAAGAACGGGGACGGGCGGGGCAGGCTGGTTCCAGCGCTTCATCAAGTCGACCTGCTTCTGGTACATTTCCTTCATCTTGGTGTTGCGCGAGTGCTCAGCGATGCGGGTCAGGTCCTCCTGGGTACCGTTGAGCAACGCAACGCCGATGTGGGCCTGCTTGAGCGCGCCCACGTCGTTGGTACCGTCACCAGCCATCAGCGTGTAGTAACCCATATCCTTGAGGCCGAGGAGAATCTCTTCCTTCTGCTTGGGCGACACACGAGCGTAGACCCAGGCGTAGCGCAGAATGTCGTTCCAGCCAACCTGGTCCTTGAACTGAGACAGAGCGTAACCAGTAACACAAAGGTCCTTGGTCTTGAGAATTTCGCGGTCCAGAGGCTTGGTGGCGTCCACCTTGATGTGCACCTTGTCATCGACGCTGTGCCAGACCAGGTCCTTGCCACCGTCGCTGTGGTCGGGGACGTCGAGAATCAGAACATCACGGTCGACAATCTCGACCTCACGGGCGACGTGGACAGCGGTCAGCGGGTTGTCACCCGTGATCATGACGACACGGTGGCTGCTCTCGTTGAGCATCTGAACAGCCTCCTTGGCATCGTCCTTGAGGGGGCAGTGCAGAACCAGGAAACCGGCAAAAGTCAGGCTGGACTCGACGTTCTCACGCTTCAGGTCGTTGATCTTGCTGGCACCCAGCTCGTTGTCGGTGGTCAGCTGCTTGTAGGCGAGGGCCAGGACACGCGAACCCATGCGGGTAAAGTATTTGTAGGTCTCTTCGTAGTCGGCGGGCACGGTGACAAGCATCTTCATAATGGTCTCGGGGCACCCTTGACGGCAGCAAACGTTCCCTGGATGCGGTTGCCAGTCTTGGGGTCCTTGGCGTGAACAGTGGCGACGGAGCTCTGGCGCTTGAGGCGGACGAGAACTGGAAGCGACGCTTGACCTGGACGGTACCGGAAATGGTGGTAGGGGTGAGGTTCGCTTGCTTGTTGGTCAGAATGTCGTTGCGGCCAAGGGTCCAGCCAAGGGCCGAAAGGGTGGCCTTCTCCATGGGTCACCGACGACCTCGCCCTCATCAAGCTTGACGAGAGCGTGGGCAGTGGCGAGAACAAGAGTCGTCTCGAGGCCGATATCCTTGACGGGGGTCATCTGACTGTGGGCACCGTCGGACTCGCGGGGGGTGGAGGTGCCGGACTGGCCAAGACCAAGGCCGGCAATACCCTCAACAACGAGGTCCTCACCAGTCAGGGTACCAGTCTTGTCGAAGCAGGCAACGTCGATGCGGCCGGCGTAGGGATACGGAAGGGCTCGGTACAGAAGATGGCGAACTTGGCGAGGGCAGCAAGACTGGTGTTGACGGCCAGACTCAGCTCCATGGGAAGCTCAGGCGGGACGACACTGGTGACGATAAGGATACAGTCGAGCAGCAACTTGGAGCGCTTGCGGTCCTTCTTGACACCCTCGTCCCAGACATACCACGAGGCGGCCAGGGCGAAGACAAGCAGGAACAGGATGAACCAGAGGGCCTCGGCGTTGTTGGCCGACACACGCTCGGTGGAGTAGATCATAGTGCGGACAAGGCTGCCCTGGGACGTCTCGAAACCGGTCTTGATAACGACGGCCATGACACCGTTATCGGGAGGCGGGGGCACGCCGCTGGCGAGCTTGGGCTTAGCGTCGTCAGGGTTGCCGTGGGTGACTTGCAGAACCTTGGTGCCACCCCAGAGGAAGGCGTTCTTGTCGAGGCCCTCGGGCTCAATAGGCGCGTCGGCGGGGCGGAGCTGGACAGAGTCCTTGAGGAGCGGGGTGCTTTCACCAGACAGCATGGCCTCGTTGACAATGGCGGTACCCTCAACGAGCAGCATGTCGCAAGCGACACCGCTGTCCTCCTTGGTGCGAGAGACGGAAACAAGATCGCCGGGGAGCAGGTGGTCACTGAGAACCTCGACCCAGCGGCCGAGACGGTAGACCCACATGTCGTACGGCTTGATGCTCATGCTGCGGAACTCGTTAAGAGTGCGCTGGCGCTGCCACACCACAGTGCTCTCGAAGACGACAAGCATGAACAGGGTGAACAGCGAGTAGTACCAGTACTCATCGAGCATCCACAGACCGACACAGAAGACCTGGAAGACGAAGAAGGGGGCGACGGCATGCTCTTTGAAGAGCTCGGTGAAGGTCGGGACGGGGATATCGAAGGTGTTGGTGCCATAGTGCTGCTCGATGCGGTCGAGTTCGGCGGCGGAGGTGATACCCTTGGAGCGCTGGAACTGGCCGAGGGTGGGCTTGGGCTCGTTATCGATCTCGTAGGCAATGGTCGCAAAGGAGTTGGTCTCGGGGGTGTAGAGGAAGCGGCGCTTCTGGAAGAGGAAAGACGTGGTGTTCTTGCCAGCAATCTATGGCGAGTTAGCAGGTTTGTGCGTAGACAAGACAATTTCAGTTCCATCATGTCGCGCAACGCTCACCTTATCGGTCTCCAGCTTGCAGATCTCCGCGACACCGGCGTTGGCGACGGGGACGACCTTGATGAGCTTCGCATCGGCGACATTCTTGGCCTTGGTCGCCGTGAACAGGGCCTTGACGTCGACGCTCCAGTTGGTGCTCAGCCAGGCCAAGCTCTGCAGAGTCAGGATAGTGCCGACCCAGACAAAAGTCCACTCGGGCGCAGCGATGTGCTTCTCGTAAAGCTCGGGGTCAGGTAGTAGTAGAGGAAGATGGGCCAGGCGATCACAAAGGGCCAGACGTAGGCGTGGTAGTGCACAGAGAGCGGCACGAGGAGCTCGGCGCTCTTGATCTGAGAGCTGTCGACAAGGGGCGCCATGATGGGCGAAGGAGGGCGTTGATGGAATCAACGACAAAGAAACAGAAGAGACAGAAAAGAAGAAGGAAAAAAGGCACGCGGAGAGCGGCCGGCCGGGATTCGGAGAAAGTTGATCTAAGATGCAAAACAAACCCAGAGCTCAACAATCGAGAAATGAGCGTCTGGAAAAATAAACGGGATGGAAGAAGAACAGGGTGCGCAGTCTAGGCGCACGCGGATGGACGACAAACGTGAAGAAAAAAGAAACGGCAAAAAAGCGCCCCCCAGTAAGCGTTGGTCGTGATAGCAAATCGTGCGTGGGATAATAAGGGGGAAACCTCAATGTGGCAAGATTGAAGAAATGGCGACTTTTGGAAGGTTTGGGGCACCGCGCTTTCCTCATTGGTGTCTAGCAGCTTCTACGCGCAGGAGCTTCCTGTTTGGGGCCGCCAGGCCGGCGGGATTGTGGACCGCGGAGGTGTTGGGGATGGTTTGGGAGGCAATTTGGCAGCTGCTAGCGCGTGGCTGACAGCTGGCCACACAAAATATGTGCAGGCATCCAGTTTGGCGTCGCCATCAGCCAAGCCTGTTGACACCCTGTATTTACACCATCGAGGGCCCCCCTATTTGGCCAACCAGCACTGTTTACATCCAGTCCAGAATATCGCGACAACTCAAATCACGCCCACCTTTTTCCCCCCTTTGTCGTCAGCTTTCGTTTTTTTATTGAAATCGTTAGGTTTGTTTTATATTAGCTCGAGTTTTCGGTGACCCTCTTCATGCGCGGCGATTTACCCCAGTCTGTTCTTGCTGGCTGTTCGCTGGATGTTTCGATACAGCTACTCTAATATGCCGCAAATTCGGGTTTTATCGTATATGTGTCCGATATAAAGTCCACGGGAGGAATTAGGCCGTTCCCCAGACTTCGGGGTATTAGTATTTAGCAAGCCTGAAAGAAATGATGCATTTAAGACCTGGCCATAAAATATGGATGTTTCTTTTTTAAAAGAAATCATTCCACAAAAAAAAAGCCAGGTAAAAGTTATGATACTGCAGAAGTTCAAAAAAACAACAAGGAGCTCCCACAGTCGAAAAGCACGCTCATTTGTGATGTTGATGGCCATTCGGCTCCACCAGAGCCAGTGTTTTAATATCATATGCTCCCGTAATCGCCGACCCAACTCCGTGCCAAGATCCGTGAATCGGAAGCCTTCTGCGAACGGGCTAAGAAATCACGGTACCGTCTTTCATCCGTATCCATTTGTGCCGTGCATAGTCCGTGGGTCACGTTGTATGCATAGTCGATCACTGCAGGACGGGAGGAGCCCTGTTCTGATCTTAGAAGGCCGGGGTATTGATAGTTTGCCTATATTGGCAATGCAGGATATACTTGATCGTTCTTACATTGTGTGCTATTTTTCTACCTTTCCCCTCTAAGCAATATCAAGCCGCCAGCTCCAGATGCACCAAGTTGGATCTTGCTTTTACTTGTGACAGTTGATATCCTCCTCCAACTCGGGCACATATTCCGATCAAACTCCGAGCATCCTTTTGCTGTGTTATTCTTGTTTAAGTCGAGACGGGTGCCGTCATTTCTCTTCAACTAATTTCTCTTGGTTTCCTTGATCCAACATTACTTTGCGAGATAAGAATGCTCCGGTCTCTCTCCTCTTTCATCCTCTAAAGCAGTCTAGAGTTCAGGACGCCTAGAGTCTCGAATACAATATCAAGTGCTTGTGATGGTCTTGCAGTGACAACACGATCATCCTTACACTAGACTCACCGTCTACTCACCTGCCCGTCATGCGGCTTCGACACTTCTCACAGTTGGCTTTGGCTGCCACCTATCTCACCGGAGCCTCAGCCAACTATCTTCACTCGGATGGCCAGGATGCTAACGGTCACTCACTCCCCGAGTACTCACCCGCTCGGCCTCCATCCATACCGCTAGCTGTCCGCAGCCCTTACTTGACCGCTTGGGTGACCACGGCCGGCAACACCACGCTCAACAGCGGCTCAGCCACGTTTTGGTCGGGCATCCCGCTTGGGTGGGACGGTATGGTGGCCGTTGACAATGTCACATACGAGTACCTGGGCACAGGCGCACAGTCACTGCAGCGGATCACAGGGCTCGAGCCGGCACGGCCGCAGTCGGTGCGTTACGATGCGCACTACTCAAATTTTACGTTCCTGGCGGGCCCCGTGGAAATCACGGCGAGCTTCTTTTCGCCAGTGACGCCCAAGGATATTTGCCGAACCTCTATTCCCATGAGCTACCTGACGACACGGGTACGGGTGTTGGACGGCAAGCCACACGATATCCGCCTGTACTCGGATGTCAACGACGTATGGATTCGACGGCAGCGGGCATCACCGCTGCTTTGGGATCTGACCCAAGACAAAAACACACCGGCGATCAATGGCAGCGTTGCAGGATCTCAGAGTGGAAAGGGAGGAAGCAACGAGACGATATCAAACTCGGCCGCTCCGTATACCTGGACCTTGCAGCAAAGCGTGTCCTACTTGATGGCCGAGGATAACGACATGGCACAATGGGGCAACTTTACGTACTCGACAGCGCCGTTTGGCGCTCGCCTCAGCTTTGAGAACGGTGACCCCGTGGGCGTTCGCTATGGGTTCGTAACGCAGCGGGAGTTGCCGAGTCTGGTGCAGCGCAACTATGCGAGTTTTGCCGGGAGAGAGTCCGTGTTTGCGTTTGCGCACGACTTTGGCACTGTTGGTGGCTCTGGGGACCGGAATGATGTTTCGGTGCGGTACAGCATCGGCTCTATTCAGACGCCGGCTGCTCGCTACCTTTACTATGGCGGCGTGGCTCAGCTGCGGCCGTGGTGGCAGACGTGCTATGGCGAGGACACGGCATCGCTGGTGCGTTTCCACTGGCACGATTTTGAAACAGTTAGCCGGTTGGCGGCCGAAGTAACTGTGTCGCTGAAGGACGACATTGCACAATACTATGACGAAGAGTCCGATAGGTGGACGTCGTCGAATAGCAGTGGGACAAATGGAACGGCCAAAGCGGCGCCGCTTCATGCGCTCTTCCCCAACACGACCCTTTTGAGCACGGCCACGGTGGCGTCAACTTCAACAACCAAAATGCCAAGGCCGACTGTTACCAGCATCAACACGGCCCACGGATACTACATCTTCGACCCGGACACAGCCTATGGCTACCTCAGTGCGCGTGACAACACCACTGGTGTTGCTGTACCGGGTGTGTCTGAGTCTGATGCTTTATATGCGATTGTGGCCCTATCCGCACGTCAAGTCATGGGATCGTACATCTATGCGATCCCACCGTCGGCCTCGTCGCCGACCTCATCAGACATTGAGCCTCTTATGTTCCAAAAGGAGATCTCCAGTGATGGAAACCTCAACTCCATCGATGTCATCTTCCCAACGGCACCCTTCTTCCTCTGGGCCAACCCGGAGATGCTCAAGTACCTGATGCAGCCAGTGTTTGAGATGCAGGAGGGTACCTTCTACCCAAACAGCTACTGCGCCCACGACATTGGTGCCCAGTTTCCCAATGCTACGGGCCATGTCGATGGCAACGACGAGTACATGCCCGTCGAAGAGTCGGGCAATTTCATCCTACTATCGTATGCGTACTACCGCTTTGCAAAGGGGAACGAGGACACAGGAACTTGGCTGACCAGCCATTATCGACTCCTTAAGCAGTTTGCACAGTACCTCGTCGACTTTTCGCTCGTGCCCGCCGCGCAGCTCAGCACCGACGACTTTGCCGGCACGCTCGCCAACCAGACCAACCTGGCCATCAAGGGAATTTTGGGCATCGCCGCCATGAGCGAGATTGCACGTATCGCGGGCCAGCCGGACGATGCAGCCCATTTTGCGACGCTTGCCAAAGACTATTATCGCCAGTGGACGTACTTGGCCACAGATCCAAGCCATACGCATACACTGCTTGCATACCAGTGGCGATCGAGCTGGGGACTGCTGTACAATGTGTACATGGACAAGCTCCTGGATCTCGGTGTGGTTGGTGATGACGTGTACGAGATGCAGTCGGCTTGGTATGCGCAAGTGTCGCAGGTCTTTGGTGTGCCGCTCGACAGCCGCCACCACTACACCAAGAGCGACTGGATGATGTGGGTCGCGGCGACGTGCACTCCCAAGACGCGGCATCTGCTGGTAACGAGTCTCGCGTACTGGCTCAACTACACGACCACCGAGCACCCGTTCTCGGATTTGTTTGAGGTCGTCGGGTCGGGATACTATCCACAAGTGCCACAAGACATTCGGTTCCAGGCACGCCCCGTCGTTGGCGGCCACTTTGCCATTCTGGCACTTGCACGGAGCCGTCAACTAGGCAATGCGAATATTGACGGCGGCGGAAATGGCAATGGAAATGGAACCGGAGCCGGCCATTCGGGCAACTCGACGAGTGAAGTGGCCCTGCCGACGGGCGCCAGCTCAGATTTGAGTGGCAGCGCTAACAAGGCACCGCCACCGACGACCGTCATTGTGACGGGGGGTACAAACACGGCGACGGCGACGAGTTTGACGTTCAGCACGACCTCATCCACGTCTCCACACGATGATGATGGCGGTGGAAAGCCAAAGCCGGCCAGTCTGAGTCATTCGGCGGGCGATTCGTATGGAGGCGGGCAAAGACGGTCAAAAAGATGGTGAAACAGATGATGGGGGTTGGAAGACATCCTTGAATCAACGTGGATTGAGATTTGATCCCATTTCGATATATTTTGTGAGAATTTTGCATTTTTGCGTTGCAATTCGTTGCATTCATAGACGCGTTTTGAAATGAAAGCATGAGAACGAGTCGAAGTTTTGGCTGGCGATTGTAAAATGAAACAATACATAGCGCTCTGTAGCAGCCGTAACTGCCCTAAATCGACATTTGTAACGGGAAAGGCAGGTGCGATGGCGCGTATCTTGGCGCTAGCATAGCCCCTAAATTGTGCCTACCTTGCGTGCATGTCAGCACGGGTTGTGAGCTTTAAAGAGTAAAGAGCTGCCCCGCCAAAAGACGCTTCGAAGTGACGAAAGATGCATCATAGCTCTATTAGGTTCATTTGACCTCTTCTTAACTCGACCGCGCACGTAGAGACAAACTACAAACGACGACATCCAACGACCTCCAACGACGAACTCTAACGACCTGCAACAAAAACTCTCACTATCATACGAACGACCACACAAAATACGTCATACACGCAACCTGCGATGTCCAAAGCTCAACTCGGACGGCTCATTGAGCTGCCCGACGACGCACTGCAACAGGTGCTCGACTATGCCTCTACGCTGTCCAAGGCCGAGGCCGCAGAGCACTTTACGAACCTGCTAGGAAGCGA
The DNA here is from genome assembly GCA_016097105.2 of Sporothrix variecibatus. NCBI lineage: Eukaryota > Fungi > Ascomycota > Sordariomycetes > Ophiostomatales > Ophiostomataceae > Sporothrix > Sporothrix variecibatus. The sequence continues at coordinate 3,016,114 of JADMNI010000001.1, read as the reverse complement.
ACCGGCTGCGATCGAGTTTGTCGCGGCCTTCAACTCACGGCGGCACGACCCCGCGGCAGGTAGCGCATCGGCCGTTGCAGCAGCCGTCAGCAACTCAAACTCTGGGGCAAACACACCCGGCACAAGCAGCCCAGGAGCCGTCGAGCCCGTTCCTAGGCACCACAGACAGAAGAAGAAGAAGAAGGCACCTCTGCACACACCACCTCCGCGCCAGGTGACAAGTCTCGCGCCGCCACCGGGCGCGGTCTACAACAAGAAGGATATCGGAGATGACTACATGGGCGGCCGGTCGTCAGGCGCAACCACACCCTTGGCACTTGCAGCAGCGGGTATTGCTCGCGGTGCGACACCAGTATCTGCATCGACGACACCACCACCGCAGCCCTCACCACAGAAGCAACCTTCACCACAACCAGCCGTACAAGCGTCATCACACAAGCAACGATCTGGCGGCGGCGGTGGCGGCTCTCTGATCTCAGATGCGCTTGCTCCCAAGTCGAAGAACCGCAAGGACACACCATCGGCCAAGATCAACATCACTGGTGGCACTGCCATGCACGGCGCCGCGACGGCGCTCTCCGACTTTGATGCCGCCATTCGCTCGCTCGAGGTCAGCACGAACCCCACACTGGCAAACGGCAAAGACGGAAAGGATGGTGAGGACAACGTTGCCAATCGTCGTTGCAACTGCGTCGCCACACGTCACCCGCTGCAGACGGCTGCGCCCAACTGCCAGTCTTGCGGCAAAGTCATTTGCGTCAAGGAAGGGCTGGGCCCGTGTACGTCGTGCGGCTCGCCGTTGCTGTCACCCGCCGAGGTGCAGGCTATGATCAAGGAGCTGCGCGCGGAGCGGGGCCGTGAGAAGATGGCTGCAGACCGCGAGGCACACCGACGCATCGATGTGAACTATGGCGGCGGCAAGAACCGCGGCGGCAATACCATGACACTGGCACAGCATGCTTCAGGCCCGCACATAATTGCGGGGCATACCAAATGGGCGGTGACGATGACGGGTTTGTGAGCCTGGCGGAGGCGGCCAAGGCCACAGAAACCCAGGTGCAGACGGCCGAGGCGAAAGCGCGCGCGCACCGTGACAAGCTGCTGGCCTTCCAGGCACAAAACGCGCAGCGGACGACGGTGCGCGACGAGGCTGCCGATTTCGATGTCGGCGATGCCATGGCGAGCGAGGCGACGGCGATACGCCCACGTCGCGCAACCTGTGGGCGACGCCCGAGGAGCGGGCGCGCGAGCTGCGGCGGCAGCAGAAGCTACTGAGAGAAATGGAGTGGAACGCGCGGCCCGAGTACGAGAAGCGGCAGCAGGTGCTGAGCATTGATGTCACAGGCCGCAAAGTGTTCCGCAAGACGGTGGTTGTGGACCGTCCTCCGACACCCAAGAGCGACGAGGACGAAGACAACATCAACGACGAGTACGGCTACGGCGGCAAGGGCGCGGCAATTTTGACCGACGCGGACGGCAACAAGGACACGGGCGCGAGCCGGACGGCGGGCGGTGGTGCATTCAGCAAGAATCCACTGCTGGGCCATCTCATCAAGCCAGTCTACGATGCTGAAAGCCGCGCCAAGGCGGCTGAGAAGGAAAAGGCTGAGAAGCAGAAGGAGAAACAGAAGGGAAAGGGCAAAGATAAGGAAAAGAACAAGGAAAGGAAGGAGAGCAAGGAGAAGGACGGAGGCAAGGGCAAGGGAAAGCCCGAAGGCAGCAAGGAGGAGGTTGCGAGCAGCAGCAGCACTGCTGTTAGCGAATTCTCTCGACTGGCCGGCCGCCGAGACAACCCTAACGCGGCTAGTCGTTGGCGGCGCGTGCAGGACGATCTTGACAACAATGAGGCTGTGATCCTCGATGGAGGCATCTATGGCGCGGGTGTGCCAAAATCGACCTTGCCAGTGGGCGACGAGCCAGAGTGCGGTTGAAACGGGTAACGAAGGTCTTTTGAAAGCGTAGCGGAAAAGCTCATATAAAATTAGATTTGCATAAAAATGTCAAATATTGAAAAACGATGATGTTTAGTAATTACTGTTCAATCTTAAACAAAATGTCTCGAACAAAACGAATATGAAGAACGAAATAGAAAAAAAATAAACACACGCCCCCGTCTCTCTTGGTATCAAATCGTAAAACACCGCCAACAAAATGCAATACAGAAATCCACCTTACTGACGGCTTGACTGAGACGTCAGACGCTCTAGCTGTGCAACTGAGGCCTGCACCTCCTCGTCGGTCGGCAGGTTGACAATCAACAGGTACAGCACATCCTGCTGCATGATCTTCTTAATGCCGCGGCCGGCACCGGCACGACCGCGGTTGTTCTGACGGTTCATATTGTTGGCGTTGTTGGCGTTGTTGGGCCGGCTGTTGCTGTACTGGGCACTGCCGGTCTGGTAGTTGTTGGCAGCGTTGTAGCCCGAGTTGTACTGCTCACCCTCGTAGCCGTACTGGTTGGAGGGCTGCTCGTACTGGTAGGGGGGACGGTCGTTCTGGTAGTCGGACGAGCCACCGTAGGGCGCAGGAGGGTTGGAAGAGCCGTAAGGGGCAGACGGGTTGGATGAGGACGACGAGCCACCGTAGGGGCGGAAGGGTTTGCGTACTGCATCTGGCGCTGCGGGTACTCGCTGTTGTTGTCGAAAAAGCCACCGGCATTACCGTTGTTGCCCGTGTTGTTGCCATTGTCAATGGCACGGTTCTGGTTCTGCTGACGCGACTCCTTATACTTGGTCACGCCGGCACCAATCAGGCTGATACCCATACCGATGGGACCCTGCCGCCGGCGACGATCCCAGGAGCTCTGGGAGTCATCCTCATAGTAACCGCCGTTGTTGTTGTTGCTGCCGCCCATACCACGGCCAAGAAGGCCACCACCACTCCTGGCACCAGCAATGCTGCCGATCAGGCCACCGCCGCCACGTCCACCACGGCGTTCGTCGGGCACAATGTTGCCACCGGACAGCAGCGCAATGAGCGAGCCGCTGTTGGCCGGGTGGTTAGGATCGGCAAAGCGTGACATGAAAGGCTTGCGGGCGTCGGACGGCACGGCCACGGACGAGCCCTGGTGCGTGCCCTCGTACTCAGCCTGGGCGCGGCGGTCGAGATAGCTCGCCACGAACTTGCCGGCGCTCTTCCACTTGCCCTTTTGAGGTGCGCCATCACTGCCTTCTGCCGCGGCCAGATCACGCTCGGCGGCGTTATCAAGATCAGGGTAGACAAGCTCGGCGGCCTGGGGCAGCTCGAGCTCGGTGTAGGTCATGCCGTTGTTGGTGCGCAGGTTGCGCATGGCCTTTTTGGTTTTGCTGGTGTTGTTGCCGCCGCCGAGTGCGGCCAATTGGCTGTACTTGACAGTGGTCTGGTTGATGTCAAGGCGCTCAGACGAGACCAGACTCTTGCCAAAGGCTGACTTGAGGCCACCGAGGAGACCGCCGCCCGTAGCGTTGGGCATGTCGTCTTTGAAGGCCATCACCATGGCAAAAAGACCGCGAGGCATGAACAGCTCCTGGTTGGCGCGGTCGAGAAAGGTGTTGTTGCGGTGGCGCGACTGCATCTCGCGAGCAGTACCGGCGACGACCTGCACGACGACACTGGCAATCTGGGCACCGAGTTCGGGCACGAAACCCGCAATACCGGCAGCGACATACACGACATCGATCCAGGGGCTCGCCTTGCTAGCAAGGTGCCAGTCCTTGAGGAAGCGCAGGAAAACGTCCTGGTTGATGCCGCAGTCGTCGAGAACGGGCGCATAGGCGCGCACGAAACCACGGGCCTTGGTGCGCGGCCGGCGCTGAGGGATGATGACGGGGCAGGGGATGCGGCGCATCGGCGCAGGTGCAGGACCAGCCAGGCGGACCAGCTCCTTGACCATGCGCGCCTGCTTCTTCTCCTCCTTCTTTTCTTTGCTCTCCTCGCCGTCGGCCTCGGTCTCATCGTCTCTGTCCATCATCGCCTCGTCGAGGTCGTTGGCTCCAGAGCCGCGACGAGAGTTGCCGTCAATGGGAGAAATGGGCGAGCCAGGAGTATCGCCAGTTGCTGCTGAGTAAGCTGGAGGATCCATGTATTCCGCCATGTCGTCGAGCTCCCAGGCGGCCTCATCGTCGTAGTAGCCATAGCCATCGGACTCGAGCAACTGGCGCTCCCTTTCTGCGAGTTGGCGCTTCTCTTCTTCGGGTGTGAGATAGGCAGGCGGTTGGTTGGAGTAGCTAGGGGCGTTGGTGGCACTGGAGGGGCCAGCAACTGCGGTGTTGTTGTAGTTGTTGATGGCAGTGGGCGCGCCTTCCTGGTAGGAGACTTGCCTGCTGACCGACCGGCTGCCGCTCGGACTGCGGGTATCATCAATGGGTGTGTTCTGGCCGCTTTGGCTGCGGCTGCGGCTGCCGTCTTCGCCTTCCTTGGCGGCCTTGCTCTTGGCGCGCGAGTGGTGAATGGCTTCGGATGCCAGGCCAAGGCCGGCGCCGACAATCTTGACGATGCCACTCATTGTGTTGGTAGAGATAGGAGGGGTTGTTGTTGAGAGAATAAAGTAGAGAGAATGGAGAGGTTGTTGAGGGTGAGATAAGCTCTAAAAAGACAAGTGAAAAGTCGTAAAGCTTTTGGATGGATTAAAGACAAAGGGCAGATGCTGAGAAACAAAGAGCTGATATTGTGGATGATGTAAGAGAAGGTCAGATTCAAGAGGGACGCGCCGTTGAGGTCTTATACTTTTCATGTGTCTTCGGATGCATGCGAAGAAACTCGTGAATTTGTTGTCAAATACGCGTCAAGCTTTCTGTCATAGCTGTCAATCATTTACTCTTTCCTGCTCGCTTGCATCGTTCTCGTCGTTGTCGTTTTCGGGGGAAGGTGCTGGCTGTACGTATTCCCTGTACTCCCATCTATTTCCTTTTTGGGCGACATTGTGCGAGGGCGGCATAGCTCCTGCCCCCGAAACCCGTCATCTTTTTGGGCGTTAACGGCACATTTTAGGTGGGTTATGAGCGTACTTTACTTTTTTGGCGGGGGTTTTAGGTGGAGGTTAGGCTTTGGAGGCTCATTGCTAGAACAGATTGGACATTGGAGACTGGGCTGTTCTTACCGTTGAAAGGGCGTGGAAAGATAGGACGTGTGCATTTTTGCGCTGTTCTGACAAGAAGAGGCAAGTAGAACAAAGAAGGAGCAATGGGACCTCAAAGTGAGAGAAAGCTCAAACGACAGCTACAAACACGCGGAAAGGGAACGCGTATTCGTTCATCATTGATCAGCATCGAGGAGTTTTAACAGGATGAAAACGAGGAAACGCCTGCAGATTAGGCCCATTTTTGGGCCACTCTAAGGTACGCTAGGGTGCCACACCAAGCGCTATTAGGCAGCCCTATGAGGATGGTAGTGTATCTTACTTCCTGTGAAAGAAGTTAAGAGCCGGTTGGTGGGGCAGTGTTGCATATTCGCATTCGCATTGTCCGTTTCGACGATGTGGCATAATACGGCGTATCCAGAGCATCGAGAAAACATGGGGGGGGGGGGGAAATAAGCTTTTTTCTCATAGCGCTGCCAAGCCCCGTTGACCTTCGCCCCTTCCCTCCAGCCTCCGAGCCTCGAGCTTCCTTCCCATTTCCTCAGCCTTCTGCCGGCTTTTACTGCATTGCACACGTTGTTTTAGGCAGGGGCGGTCGTCGTTGCCGTCGCGCAAAGAACCCCGAATCTGACCGTGTTGTACGGCTCAGGATCTCAAAACTGCCCAGATCGGGCGATAATACGCGGAACCCTCAAAAAAAAAAAAAGAAAAACGCGGAAATCTGGGCTTCTGGAACCACATCTACCCCAGCTTCTCGACTGGTAATTCGGCTGCCTGTTTTTCGATACAACGCTATTGGCAGTCCACTCAAAAGCATACGTAGACGTTGTCAATAATGACCCAAGATGACGGGCCAACATGAAACAGGGAAAGAGGCATCCAATGTCGTGAAATTACAGATAGACAACGACGAAAAAAGTCTTCTTCTTGCAGGCCGACTTCTGACGAAACTGGTTCCAGCGCCGGCGAAAACGACCAAAGCGATAACGAGAACGGCCAAGCACTGGCATCTGGCAGCTGGCATGGCCGCGTGGCGCAGTGTTTGAACTCTTTGCTGTCTAGCCCGTTTCGTTTCCATCAAGTATCACGGGACTAATCACATGTTTTAGGTATGGTTTTCACGTGCCCATCCACGTGCAGCTCTTCAACATCTCCGCGTACCATGACATCACGCACCTTGCTAACGGAGTAACTTATTTAATTCTCGGAGTATCATCACAGATTCTCCAGGTCTTCTTTCGAGAGGGGTTTCTCCTTGACAACTTGCCAGCGGAAGCGTAAAATCCGAGTGATGACCCCCAGACGACGCCTCTCAAACCAAGCGCCGTTGTTACCCCTCATGTCTACCTTTCCCCAGATCGATCCTGAAAATGGCTTCCTCAAAATGCTGATGGTCTTGTTGTTCAACGCGGTTTTATGCTGCAACATGCTTAACTCCATATGCTTTTTTTGTAGCAAAATTGCGTGGCGCGAGAAAATACATCCGACCGGGACGCCGCGCATCCGTCTTACGACTTCCCATTTGGGCTGTAAGTGCGACTTTGGACGAAGAGTACGATCCGGGGTACCATATGCCACAACCAGATATGCAGCTCTCAAACGAGACGCAGACAACAGTCAACATAAAGCAGCTATATATATATTTGTATTTTCGGTACCTGCATTGTAGTTCATGTCCAAGTAGAGCTGACTCGAAAGTTGTAATTGTAATGTTCCACAACATCCTGCCGTCGTCGTATAACAAAACTCGATGCACCTTTTCGGAAACCAGTCTTGGCAAGCTGCTTCTCGAGCTTGGCTGACTTTGAAAAAGGATCCAAAATCAATAGCCTCTTCTCTTATCCACTCAGTTCCTCTCTTCATCTTTTCCTCTCGTCTGCCCTGTGGCTCGGAAAACATCTGCCTAACAAAGAGACCTAAGGCCCTACTAGACCCCACACGAGGGCGCCCTGTTGTCTGCGATGTGCGGGGGAATAAGGGGAGGCGCGCCGCGCAGTTTGGTGCTCTCTCCACACATTGCTTCATCATCGACGAAGCACAGCAGCTCTTCCGTCGCGTGTACTCGTCCCGGGAACGCAAGCATTAGCTGAGGGGTAATTGACAAGAGAAAAGTCGAGAAACGAGCGTCGTTACAGTTTGTTTCCTTTTTATTGCCCTTGCTTTTGTGTAGTGTAAATTATAAAGAGGAGAGCCTCTGTCCACCTTTCTTTTCGTCATCTTTCTTGTCTCTTGTTTACGATCTCGATACCCCAGTTGGACAAACAAGACATAGCATTGTGGGCAGCGGTCGAAAGAAGAGCTACTCGAAAAATCACATACCTTACACACAGTCTACGAAATGGCTTCTCCCAAGTACGCCCTTGTCTTTGGCGCCAGCGGTGTCACTGGTTGGGCTTTCGTCAACGAGGTTCTCAACGACTACCCCAAGAAGGGCACATTTGGCGGCGTCATTGCCTTGACCAACCGCCCTCTGACTCTCGAGCAGTCCCGCTGGCCCAAGGATGACCGCCTGACCATTGTCTCGGGCATCGACCTGCTGCAGGGCTCGCAGGAGGACCTCGAGAAGACGATGAAGGAAAAGATCCCCAACCTCGACAAGGTCACGGACCACCTCTTCTTTGCCTACAAGGCCAACACCGACGACAAGCTTCAGAACGAGGAGAACACCAGCATGTTCAAGCGCGCCGTCCTGGCCACCGACCACCTGTGCCCCAACCTCGAGACTGTCGTCCTGCAGACAGGCGCCAAGCACTACGGCTGCCATCTGCTCGGCAACCGCCCTGCGCGCTTCGTGCCACCCTTTGCCGAGACAGAGCCCTTCCTCGAGCCGCCTGCAAGTGACGGTCTCTTCTACCTGCCGCAGATGGATTTCATCCGCGAGTACTCCAAGGACAAGAAGTGGGGCTGGATCGATACTCGCCCCGACATCATCATTGGCTTCGTGCCCAACCAAAACTTCTTCTCGCTCGGCTCGTCTATTGGCTTCTTCCTGAGCCTGTACCGCGAGATCAACGGCGCTGGCGCCGAGTGCCCCTTCCCTGGAACGGCCAAGAGCTGGGTGACCAAGAGCATCGACTCGAGCGCCGAGATGATTGCGCGCCAGACCCTGCACGTCCAACTGCAGGATAAGTACCGGTTTGCCAACGGCGAGTCGTTCAACGTTGCGGACGAGCGCACGCCGCGCACGTGGGAGACCCGCTGGCCGGACCTGTGCGCGTATTTTGGCCTCAAAGGTGTCAAGAAGCCCGAGGACAACCCGATCGAGGTGCGCACGTACATCCGCCAGAACATTGACACGTGGAACGCCATGGAGGCCAAGTACGGCCTGCAGTCGGGCCACGCGGACAGCCCGCGCATCCACCCGGGCTTCGAGTACTTCTTGATCACGCAGTTCGACCAGGACCGTCAGTACGACATGACCAAGATGTATGATGTCGCCGGCTTCCAGGAGGAGCGCGACACGACAAAGGCGTGGGGCCGTGTCTTTGACCACATGCGGGCGGCCAAGATCTTGCCGAGCGAATTCAAGTAGACGATAGCGACGGCGACGGTGACGGCGATGGTCGATTTCAGAATTTTCATTTCGGCGAAATAGATAGAAAAAGAACAAAAAACCGCAAGTTATAAAAATAAAGTGAACAACTACACATGTTTTTTTTACAGTCTGTCAAATTGTTAGCCATACGCGATGCTCTAATAATACGTCGCCGAGTCTTGATGTTGTGTCAGTGCCGATTGTCTCGCCACCGGGACAAGCGGCCCGTAGAGTTCTCGGAGACGATGCCTCGAGCAATGAATGGCTGTATCGAGTATCGTGGCATCGCCAAACGCGCCATGGGCGTACCGACACAGCGGGTAAATGAAAAACCGAGAAACAGAGTTTCTCCTCAGCTCATACTCGCAGCTGTTTTCTTTTCCTTTTTTTGGAGTAATTATACGGAGTATTGTCATTCAGTCACTCGACCACAACAGCGAATGGTCGAACCACGGAGCAAACACCGAGCGGCACACGGCTGGCTCTCAAAGCAGAGATGCATTGCGTTATCAGCTGGCACGATGAAGCAGGAAGCAAGTGTGTGTCAGACAAGAGACGACTTTTAGATGTGGTCCAGACCGGCCTCTTTTCTCTTTGGCCAAGCCCATGTGCCATGTGGCAGTGTATGGCTTTACGCCGTTCAAGCCAACGAGCTTAAAGGCCGGTCCCAAACAACTGGGCTCGCTGGGCGTCGTTCGTAGCGAATGCTCCGCGGCGGTGTGAGAGGAGTGCTCAGAAAGCTGGGTTGATCTTGGCATCTGAAAGATTGAGAGCATCTGAGTTTCTGCACGGATGCAGGGACAGGGCCTAGTAAGCTGACCAGAAGCACATAAGCAGGCTCGAGGGTAAGGTAACCCAGCACGAGTGGTCCAGAACATTGCAAGCCAAAAGTCGGGGAAGACGACAGGGCAGAGCAAAAAAGTGGGAAAGGGAGAGTGGCAGATTTTAGATCCAGAGTATCAAAACGTCGGAATTCGACGAATGAGAAGCGAGAATGAGTCTAGAAGAAAAGCTGCCTGCAAAAGCTGCCTGTGGGTCGATAAGCTTGCAAAAGGGGTCCCAGGACGACCCAAAAGGCAATCAATGTGAAACAGAAATTCAGCGGATGTGGAAGCAAGAAAAGAAAGCATGTACTCCGTAAGTGTGCTTTGATTCAGAAATGTGTGAAAACGGGGAATAAAAGCGCCACCAGCGATCTGGACTGCGGATGGGTCTAAGGAGTGGGTTCGGCCATGGCCGCCAGTCTAGACTCTGGGACCACAGGGCAAAATTAGTATGGCCCTTTTGTTGCAGCGAGCTTTGGTAGAGCGAGTTGTCAAGAGGTGGCAGTAGCTCCTTCTTAGTTTTTAGGGTCATGTGAGCGCGACGAGCCGCAAAACGAGCAACTGCGATTCTCATCTGATGAGGGGAAGGAGCAAGGATACCGTGGCAGCATACTCCGTACAGCGAGGGAAAGCGCAGGCGGTGAAATGCATACTCAAAGAAGAAGGAACATGGGCAGGAGAAGCTCATAAATAAAAACCAAGAAAAAAATATTGCAGAAGACACTGCAGATATATTGCACGATCAAGACGACCTGGCAAAAAGTTGCCGAATTGAGTATTCAAATATTTCTGGGCAAACCCAGCAATTGGCTGGCTGCACCAAAATCGTGTGCCCAGCGCCTGCATCCACTCAGAGCGCACGGAACAAGCGGCGGTCGCCTGAGAGGCCTGGACCAGTCCATGGACCCAACCCGGCCCAGCCAGGCCTGGCCCTTTGCCAGCCCAAGAGCCTAGACCACCACATCCCCTCCATCACTCCTTCCCCTTTGCGTTTTCCCCTTTCTTTCCTCTCATGATGAGCACCCAGCATCGCGTGGCACGCAGGGAATGTGCGACTGTGGGCCTCTTACTTTTTTGGTGCCCGGCCGTGGATCACCTTATGGTCCTTGTAGCTGGAGAAAGGAATTCTCCCCCAACACACGGATGTTTTCCACATTTTCCACATTTCCACACCCTCGCTGTCGCTCCCCTTCCCACGCCGTCCGCCTGCATCTTTGTCTCGCTTGGCTCCCACCAACGCACCTGGGTTGAATCATTTTCCCACGCCCACCCGCCATCCCGCACGAGCTCAACGCCAAATAAAGAAATAATGCCAAGCCGGACAGCCATGCGCAGCCAATTGTCGCTTCGCTACCCCAGCGAAAGGGCCAGACCATGCGAATCTGCAAGAAATCAAGCGGCCCACATCGTCCATGTGTAAGAGGGAGGCTTGCACCCTTTCACGTCCCTGTCATGAAGTACGGAGATGATGCAAACACACACGCATCGAGATGCCTGCCCTTCGGGCGTCTAAACGAGGCACCGTCTCGTCGGGAGATGTACGCCAGCCATAGACCCACAAGATTCTCGCCTCGACGTTTGTGTCAAAGTGATGAAAAGAGAGGGGAAAGTCAACCGGGCTGAGAGCTATCTTGGGTCTGGTTCGCTTTTTATTTGTTTTATTTATCCTCTTTATTTGTGTTTTCTTTCTGCCCCTCCACACATCTCCGTCACTGCGTTTTGCATTCTCCTTCTGGCGGTTGAATTTTTTGCTTCCCCCCCTAGCTTTGTCGAATCACGATACTAGGGTCCACACACTTGGACCAAAGTCTCCGCTTCCGCCAGGGGCGCCCATGAGACGATCTGGAACCTCATGGCCCTGCAATACATGGGTGGACGCCGATCGTGACGACAGTGGTCAAAGACTGCATAGATTCCCCTTCCCTTTAAACCTTCACCTTGTCAATCTTTTTCCTTTCACGAGCTTCAGTCTTTTATTTTTTCTGTTTCCTAAAACTTTGTGAGCTTTGGTTTAAAGGTTTTTAAAAAGTTCGCCCCTCAAACGCCATTGTCAACAGATCTCGATCTACAGCTTCATGACGACGCCATAGTTGCAGCTTACCGTACTTTGGATACTGCCTCTTGCTTTTTTCAGCTTTCACTTACACATAACACACTCTACCATTCTCGATACAACTCCCAGCATCATTATTGTTTCTCAGCTACACTGACCATGGGCGGCGATCCAGCGGCCCCATTCCGGGTCATCCTACCGGCTCCGGGCCGGGCTTCGAAGCTATCCAGTGACGAGGGTGCAGGACGATAGCGGCTCCAACTCATCTCCAGTTGCAAATCAACGCAAACTGTTGAAACGCATCCGAAGCGTTGCGCAAGCATGTCAGATGTGCAGACAGATGAAAGCAAAGGTTTGTTATACCTCTCCATACTATATCCAGTTCTAATCTTCAAATCTCGATTGTTTACTGATATCCACCTGTACCAGTGCGACGGAGGCCGACCCCGCTGCGGACACTGCATTGATCGAAATCGGCCATGTGGTTACGAAGGTGAAGCTGGCCAGTCACGTCAAGCTGCCATGCGTGCCCGGTTAGCAGCCTTCGAGTCCGTGTTTACTTCCCTCCGTTCCGCCAACCCCACCGAAACCGAACGCCTGTTACAACGGATCCGGGAAATTGACGACCCGGTATCTATGCTACGCGAGGAGGGTGGTGGTAGCCCGTTGTCAGTTGCGAATGTTCTGAATTCCGAGCCAACATCTTCGGCAGCAACATCAGCAAACACACAGCGCACGAGTCCCCTGACTAGCCCGCGTTGTAGCCCTGGTCTTAGCACTGGGGCAGGATCTGGTGCCGAAAGAAGCCAGAACACAAGTCCACGACAGAGTGTAGACCGGCTCCTCAACAACGACAGCAGAACTCCAATCATCCCTGTTGCCGTTGAGCTCGTCTTCCCTGACTATGGTACTACTACAAGGGCCATCGCCGATTTTTACGAGAACCGCGAAACCCTGTTTCAGACATTCTCCCAGGAAGAGACAAGACAATTCTTTGATGTTGTTTTTGGAGTCACATCGGCACCAGTCAACTCCGACGAGAAGAACGTTGCAGTATCCTGCCTGGCAGCTGTCGTCGCTGTTGGCATGCGCTTTTCGCCGCGCACTGTTGATCGCTTTACTAGCAACGCTGTGTACGACATTGCCAAGCAGCACTTTGAGTTGACTCTTGAGAAGTCTCCGTTTCTTGCAACAAAAGTCGCCGCACTGCTTGCCATGTACAACCTTATGAGCCGAAACACCATGGCACTCATCTGGATTGGTTAGTCATTCGAAACCTCTGGACATACATACATGGCCAGATTGAAGTGAACTCTAACAATCAATAGGAATCGGCTTGCGCTTGTGCCGGACATGCGGCCTTGGAAACAAAATACCAGCAGATGCAACCATCCCTGCTACAGAGTGGGCTAGACACCGCCAAACATGGCGAACGTTGGTATTCCTATCATGGTAAGCCGTATTGATCTGAGGTACTACTTGTTCCTTTGAACACTTTTTAACGCCGCTTACAGTTGGTTGTCCTTTGCAATGTGCTCAGTGACTGGCCAGGATGTCGAATTTGAAAAGACCGGGTAAGCTCAAAGGCCTACACGCTGCTACCTTTCGTATCGTGCCATTTTCCTAACATATTGTCAACACAGCCGGTCGTTTTGGATTTCGATACTTCTACAGACATCAGCGAGAGTATGTCACTTTCCTCCCGCACATCATTGGCGATGAATCAAAACTAACCTTATCTAGCCATCCAAACCGAGTCTACTAAAATCTCGATCCTCAAGGTTGAAATCCTCCGCATCCACCTCACGTTCAAAAAGATTACCGTTCTCTCTTTCGAATCGGTTACACGGGACCTGCAGAGTTGGTACGACAAGCTTCCGCCGAGCATTCACCTTCACAACCTCGAACAAAACGGCTCTCTCCCGCCGGATGTCATGAGATCTGCCTACCACCTCCACCTCCTCTATATGGGTGCCACGCTCCTCATCTACCGACGCATCGCCTCGCAGTACAGCCATGCATTCAATCAACAGACGAACCACCAATTTTTGGGTGATGGCCCCGAGTCAATCCCGATTGGCCTTTTGAAGCAGGGTGTTTGATGCAGCGAGAGCATCAGCAGGAATCTGCTCTCTTTTGCTACAGGACGACGCCATGTCAAGGCGGAGCTGGATCGTGATGTATGAATTGTCCCTCACATCTGAAAACTGCCATCAAAATCTCGCCTACTAACTTTAGGATAGACTACAAGCCTACGCGGCCTGCATTGTTCTCCTCCACAATGTTGCACAGAAGCAAGTGCACGGTTGTCACCGGGAAATGTGGCAAGATGACCTAAGCAGAGCCGAGGTGTGTCTCCAGGTTCTTACTCACAACAGTGTGGCCGACGATACTGCAAGAGAGTTCCACGCAGAACTTTTGCCATTCTTCCACGAACTGGCAAAGGCTAGAGTGCCATTTGAGCACACTCGAAATGGCCACGGTGGATTTTACAATGGTCCGGGGCATGGTCAGGAGAGTGTCTCTCTGCTTCTCACCCTCCCCGAGGGTGCAGCAACGGAGTACACTAGGTTGCCGCGCGAGCTGATGGCGAAGCTGGGCCAGCCATTCAGCAGCCTGGAAAACGACTCGGGAAAGCGAAGTGAAGGAAGGTTGGCCATGGATTCGTCCAGCCTGGAGCTGCCTCAGATATCCGGCCTTCGGTGGTGAGTGCGAGACAGTTGCTGTTGCTGTTTGTCTCGCAGGAAAGGAAGTTTCAACACAGCCGAGGCTGCTCACGAAGTTACGAACCTTGCGCGATTCAAATCACGCTATGAACCACGTTGGACATTTTTATTTCATCATTTTCATGTCATTCGCATCTACATACGAGACAAAGCAATACCCGGCAGCCCAACTGCCCATTAGAGCATCCTCAGATTCGTTGTTCTCTTTTTGATTTTCTTTTCTTTCCAATCTGATCGCATTTTTCTCGACGTTTATTATTCATGAAGCCGGTATCGCATTGAGAAAACGATCATCTGATTGTCGATAACCGGCAGCCTCGTCCAAGTTTTCCGCACGGAAGGCGGCTAGGCGCACCAATAGAGTTGCGATTCAAATGGTCCAAGCTATCACATGAAAACAAATGCAATTGGCCAAGTTTGGCGATTTCGACACCAAGACAATACACAACGAGCCAGGCCGGCAGCGGACAGCAACCATATATCCTCGATATGCACAATACCGAATTACAAAGTTAGAGAAGCGGGCCCTCAGTCGTCGCAGCCTGAGCGGGCGGATATTTCTTATGTTGGATGACAGGGGCGCTGCCAGAACACTTACAAGGCCCCTATAGCGGGGATCGACGTCCATTACCGGACTTGGCTCCTGGGCTGAGGGTTGAGGATTTAGAGTTGGCGCGGCGTAAGACGGCTATTGTCGCCTCAACTTTTTGGCTGGGTTTAGGTGATCATCACCGTTGGCGACATTCGGCCTTTCGCGTGCTCAATGCTCAATGCAACCAAACATTGGCCAACTTTGTTTCTTTGCACATGCTTCCCTTCGTCCAGATCTTTGCCGTGGAAGCCGTGGAAGGTTTCAAGGAAGGCTTTCACCGAAACTCTATTTTCAAGACTCAACTCGGATGGCTGGTGATGATTTTATCTTTTTCGAAGCAGGCTTTTCTAGTGCAACAGACGGACCTAGCAAAACGATGAACATATTGAAAGGACAATCGCCCATACACGCCCACAAACAACAGTTGATACTCGATACTCGACATGCTGCATATCCGAGTTCGGTGCCGGCCGTCAAGCCAGACCCAATGCAGCAGCTGCCAGTTTGCTTATTCTCCGTACAGCCCGTCTTTTACAGGGCTTCTTTTTCAAGTCTCGGGTTCGCTTTCGGCCTTTCAGACCAGCGACGGTGGAGGCGAAACGCGCTGTCAATAAGTATCTTACACAGTACAAGACTCCAGAGCACATGGAGCCCCCCACACCGTCCCAAATCCCCGTGCTGCCGTTGGTCAGCTGTAAGGGCGGGCCGGCAATCGGCAGCACTAGCTTCTCTTTTTTTTCTCTTTTTTCTTTCTTGGTTGGTTCTTTGGCAGGCAAAACAAGCAATTGCTCAACACTACGCAAGCAGTACGACCGACTCCTCACAAAGTCGCAATGGCACTTGACACGATAACGTCAGTATTTCTTGTCCCGGCGAAATTCAACTGTTGCTTGACTTTGTTTTGTTCACGTTTTTTCAACTTCGTTTATATATCTGCAGCAATTTCCATCCAAATGACTCGGCAAAAGCAGACATCACGAATAAGCAATTGAAGCAGCCAACCACAGTATACTGTTTCACACACAGCACATATACCATCAAACACGGCCGCCAATGACAGCACTTTCCGACACCTCACTTCAGCAAACGCCACCAACACCGACGACGACCAGCCAGCCGACAACGAATGCCAAGACGGATAGCAGCAGCAACACACAGTCACACAACAATCAGTACAGCACACGCCAAGATGACTCGGCCGAGAAAGAGCTAGGCACTACCAGTGGGCTCCAATCACCATCTGGATGGCCGGCAGAACCGCCCAGCGAAGAGCCTGTCCCCGACGATGCCGTTGCAGCGGAGGAGAAAGACAAGGAGACGCAACATGCACAGGCAGGGAGTATACACAGCAGCGACAATGAGGACGCTTCTCACGATGGCAACGAAGCTGGGGCCACCGCAGATGGCGTCCCACTCGAGGCCGTCCAGTCGTCCGTCCCGGCGCGCTACTCCATCTATACTCTCTGGGAAAAGCGGTGGATTGTACTGGCTGTGTCTGCTGCAGCCTTTTTCTCGCCAGTGACGGCACAAATCTACCTGCCGGCACTCAACGTCATCGCGGAGGATTTCCGCATCTCAGCAACACAGGTCAACCTCACAATGACCACATACATGATCCTGCAGGGCATCACGCCCATGTTCGTGGGTGGCCTAGCAGATGGAGCTGGTCGTCGACCAGCGTATATGGTCTGCTTCATCGTGTATATTGCGGCCAATGTGGGCCTGGCTGTGTGCAAGAACTACGCCTCGCTTCTCGTGGTGCGGTGTATCCAGTCCGCCGGCTCGAGCAGTACGATTGCGCTCTGCCAAGCCGTTGTCGCTGATATCGTGACAAGCGCTGAGCGTGGCCAGTATATCGGCTTCACTGTGCTACCCACCGTTCTCGCTCCAACCGTCGGTCCCATCTTGGGCGGCGTTCTATCGCAGTATCTCGGCTGGCGGTCCATTTTCTGGTTCCTTGTCATTTCGTCGGCCGTCATGTTTGTCGTGCTGCTGCTCTTTTTGCCAGAAACCTGTCGCAACATTGTTGGCGACGGCTCGATTCGGCCGCATCCAATGTACCGCACGTTCTGGCAGCTGTTCCAGGACTGGAACCAGAAGCGGGCGCAACATCGGCGTCACCAGAAGCAGAAGATAGAGTTTGCGAGCAACAGCAACAATACTGACGATAATGACGGCCTGCAGCACACTGCTTCGTTGGCACTCACTGTTACGCGCGCCAGCTCAGTCCGGCCGCCGCTCAAGATCAAGTTCCCGAACCCGCTGCGGTCGCTGTTGATGCTGTTCCAGAAGCAGATTGGTATCCTGGTGGGCTACAACGCCATCATCTTTGCCGGCTTCTACTCCATCTCCGTGGCGATGCCATCACAGTATGCCCTGATCTACGGCTACAACGACTTGGTTATTGGCCTCATGTACATACCAATGGCCGCTGGCTCGGCACTCACCGCGTTCGTCATGGGCCCGGCCATGAACTGGAACTACCGTCGTCACGCCCGTCGCCTCGGATTGCCCGTCGACAAGTCCCGCCAGACCGATCTCGCCGATTTCCCCATTGAACGCGCCCGCCTCGAGGTCGGCATCCCGCTGGCTCTGCTGGCCACCGTTGTGATCCTGTGCTGGGGCTGGGTGCTCGAGAAGCGTGTCTCGGTCGCCATCCCCTGCGTGCTCAATTTCTTTTATGGTGTTGGCATGATTGGCTTCAACAACGCCACCAGCGTCCTGCTGATCGACGTGTCGCCTGGCCACGCAGGTGCCGCTGTCGCAACCAACAACCTGGCGCGGTGTCTGCTGGGTGCCCTCTTCAGCGCCGTCATCGTGCCCATGATCAACAAGCTGGGCGTCGGCTGGGCCTTTGTGCTGCTGGGTCTCCTGTATGCCGTATTTCTGCCGCTCATGTTCTTGCTGATGAGCAACGGCATCCGCTACCGGCGCGAGCAAAAGGAAAAGGATGCCCGACGGAAGCAGCGCCGGGCGGAGAAGCGTGAAGAAAAGGGGCGCAAAGAGAGAGAGGCTGCCGGTGGGGTTGTTGCTGTTGAAGGTGACGATGCGGTGTAGCGGCGGAGCGCATGAGCTTTCATTGTCTTCTTTATTCTTTTCTCTTATCTCATTATTGACGCCATCATGACCCGGAGTTTTCTTGCTGTATTTACGGAGCGATTTGGGTTTGGGTTTCTTTTCTTTCTGCTTTTCACGTTGATGTACGACACTAGACTTTGATAGACGTCGCAAAACACCTCTCCATTTGACTTAGACGGGCTTTAACAATCGGACATACAACGAAGACCACGCAAAACCACGCTGTCAAGGTCCGCCGTCGGTAAAGTTTTGTCTCCTTCGTTCCTGGACCATCTCGATGTTACAAATCATGAAAATTGAAAAGGGTGCCAAAATAAAGTGTTTTGCTTTGAAAGTAGTAAACAAGACCGAGATTCAAATCTGCTGACAATACACATCACATTAATTCTTTTGGCACCGTTGCTGGCGATACACTTTTTTGTCTCTTACCCCCGTTATCACCACATCCGCCGCAACACAGTTCTTATCCCTGCTCTGTCCTTTCTGCCCCTCCGGTCGCCCTTCCCCTCATGCTGCCGTCGATCCAGCCGTCTCCACCCTCGGAAGTTGTTATGCTTCCCTCCCGCTGCTGCGTCGTACCTTTTTCTTTTTTTGAGTTCTCTCATCCATGAGGGGCCATCCCGCTTTGGGGCAAGGTCCGGAGATCGGGTAACGAAGGCCCTAGGTCCGTCCGTCTAGGTCTGCATGGTTTTCTATGGTCCCTTGCAAGACTTTTTGCAGCATTTGACAGCATTTTGGCTTTTTTTTGGAGGCTCTCCAGGAGACCACTGAATCACATCATCTGCACCAACGAATCTGCGACTCCAATGATAGAACACCATTTTTGTCCTGCAGACCTTCGTGATCCACTCCGTCCATCGACCCTACTCCGTTTCCTCGACAAGCTTGCTTCCCCTCCATTCCTCTCCCGTCTCTAGAACCCTCAAGCTTGTGCGTGGCCTCGCAATCGTTTGTCTTTTGCTTTGTCATTGCTCGATCCCATGAGGGCTTTCCCGCTTTTGGTCGTAGACTGCCGACCTAAAGCTGTCCCATCCGATAACTGGATAAGTTGAAGCTTGCCATTGGAGCAGAGCACGGGACATTGGCAAGCCGTTCAACGATTATACTTTGTATAAAATGTGCCGTCCCCGCTGTTTGTCGAGATGGTGCTGGGATTGTAGAAATGGCTCTATTCTTTCATACATCCAAGTTTCTTCTCCTGTCATCCTACTCTAAACTGACATCTGCCCTCCTCTCATCCTGTCGTCCTGCAACTCGACCTTTTGTGTCCTCTTTCTCGACAACCTCCAGTCTCTTTACGACCACCAGCCCCTCACCGGCCAAAATGGACGCCGCAAAGCTTCGTGAGGTGCCCGCCGCCCTCAAGGCCTCTATCGACGCTACCAAGGTCGAGTACCGCCGCCTCGGCAAGAGCGGCCTCAAGGTCTCGGTGCCCATTTTCGGCTGCATGAGCTTTGGTGGCCCTGCTGCCGACGCCGCCATGATCAACTGGGCCATCCCCGAGGAGGAGGCCTTGCCGCTGCTCAAGGCCGCCTACGACCAGGGCCTGAACACCTGGGACACCGCCAACATGTACTCCAACGGTGGCTCAGAAGAGACCATTGCCAAGGCTCTCAAGGTCTACAACATCCCCCGCCACAAGGTCGTGATTCTGACCAAGTGCTACTTCCCTGTCGCTGAGCAGTCCGACGTCCGCCAGCAGTACATTGGCAGCGAGCTGCACAAGTCCAAGGAGTACCAAAACCAGGGCGGCCTGTCGCGTGTCGCCATCTTCCGCCAGGTCAGCGAGTCTCTGCGCCGCCTCGACACCGACTACATTGACCTGCTACAAATCCACCGCTTTGACTACAACACCCCTGTGGAGGAGACGATGAAGGCCCTACACGACCTCGTCGAGTCTGGCAAGGTCCGCTACATTGGCGCTTCTTCCATGTGGGCCACCCAGTTTGCCCAGATGCAGTTTGTCGCCGAGCGCAACGGCTGGACCAAGTTTGTCAGCATGCAGAACCAGTACAACCTGCTGTACCGTGAGGAAGAGCGGGAGATGAACCGGTTCTGTAACGACACGGGCGTCGGCTTGATCCCCTGGGCGCCGCTGTGCCGTGGCCACCTGGCGCGCCCGCCCACTGCTTTTGGTTCGACGAAGCGCACCGAAGAGGAGCAGGCTATCAACCCCACGGGCGTCGGCCGTGTCGAGCCGGATCTGACAATCATCAAGCGTGTGCAGGAGACGGCCGAAAAGCGCAACTGGCCCATGGCCCATGTGGCGCTAGCATGGATCAACAAGCGCATCACGAGTCCGATCATTGGCTTCAGCAGTGTGGCACGCATCGACGAGGCTATTGGTGCTGTTGGCAAGACGCTGACCGACGAGGAGGAAACCTACCTTGAGGAGCTTTACGAGCCCAAGAAGGTCATCGGCCACGTATGAGCAAGGAGATGCGCCATCTTGTAAAGTATCGACTGATGATAAGAGAAAGATAAAAAAATCTAGCTGGTTAAGAATGCCTCAAATTGAGAGCTATATCTATACAGATTCATCATGGTTCAGTTATGTTAGCATCACGCCGAAGCTTTACCATTTAGTGAGAGGATATGCTGTCTCATTTAGCTAGGTACATCTACCCTTAGCCGGATATCAGTCGGCCGAGTATATCTACTCTGATCCAAGCGATATCAATGATAGCTCCACGCATCCCTCCTCCTTCATGCACGTATGCCTGTGATAA
This sequence comes from Sporothrix variecibatus, assembly GCA_016097105.2. Taxonomy (NCBI): domain Eukaryota; kingdom Fungi; phylum Ascomycota; class Sordariomycetes; order Ophiostomatales; family Ophiostomataceae; genus Sporothrix; species Sporothrix variecibatus. The sequence goes on along the minus strand of JADMNI010000001.1, from coordinate 2,995,521 downwards.
AAAAAAAGTGAAACAATACAAAAACAAAATGCTACCCGAATCTTTGGGACAAGAGGGGGAAAAATACAAAAGGCTACTCGCCGCCTTAGGGATATCGACCGTTGTCCAACGCCGAAAAGCCAACCCAGTGCGCAGGCCGGACTGCTAACATGCGCCAAGCAGTCTCCCACGACCTAGCAGAAAACGGTATGGTGCATGATAAACCATAACAGGAGAAGATCGCAATGCAAAAGAGATAAAGCCGGGCTTGGGCCACCGCCAGCCCACCTAGGGTGCCATATCCAGTATGGAATGGACGCCCAAGCGCTTCGCTGCTAACTAGATGTTAGTATGGAGATGAGGAAAATGGGAAATGGGAATGGGGAGGAGAGAAAAGATAAAAGCGAGAAAGGCATACACATATCTGGCACAGCTGCCGTCTATTGGCCATGGGCCATGCTGCAAAGGGCGTCGGCAGCGAATAGGGCATTGGCGTCCTTTGCCGTTTTTTCCTCCGTGAACCTGTCCTCGGCATCAAACACCGACTTATTGCGCCTGCCTTTGACAACGCGCGCTTTGCCGATGCCCCATTCCTTGGCCTCTTCCGGGAACTTCTTGGCCATAAACGCGAGTTCGACCATTTTCGTCAGATCCAACAGCCTGTCTCCTTCAGACCTGCTGAATTTGCCAACCTCCACAGCCTCGTCCGTCTTGACGACGCGCTCATCGGATGAGTCCCCTGGTGTTGTTGGTGACCCGGGAACCGTCGGCGGCGTAAAAATAAGAGGGGCACGTTCGGTGCCGGTACTCGAAAAAACTGCAAGAGTTCGATTTGGTGCTGGAGTCGGTCGTCGTCGTGCCGGAAGAAGTATCTGACTGATGATCGCAGGCCACATAAGCCGGAAGTGGGACCGGTGAAACTGGTTTGCCGTTGAAAAAGATCTTCCCATCCTGAACAACTTCCTTGTTCACGATGACGATGCGCGGCTTTCGAACAACAGGCGTGGTGGGGTCCGCGATAGAACGGGGGGGCACGGGGGTGACTGGTTTCGTCTCGGCCTTTTTCTTGAAGACGACTATGATGCGTTTCTTGTTCTCACCGTCATCGGGAAGACCAGCAAGTGCCTTGGTCGTTGTAGGGCTGCTTGCCAGCGGCTTCTCAGATCGGGCCTTCTTGGACTTTTTGGACTTTTTGGACTTCTTGGGCTTCTTTTTAACACCGTTCTTGGGAGCCACCCGCTTCTTCGCCAGGCGGCTGCTTCGTCTGGTCTCTTTCCGATTGTTCAACGAGGCACGAGCCTGAGGGCTCATGGGGAAGGAGACCAGGGGTCTCCAAGATCGCCATTCACATTGGGCGTCTCACCAAAATGCATATTGGTTCTATACGGTATACTGTATTGTCAAATTTCCTTTGTATAAAAATGGGATATGGACAGGAATGGGGGTAATGGGAATTGGGTGGGAAAAGGTTGGTGGTAAGCAGTGCAACTTTGCTTTTTTTCCCCTTTGTTTTGGCAGGAAAGCGAGAAAATCAAGGGAAACGGGACTCTATCAAAACTCTGATGGAAAAGGAAAGAGCAAATAAGGAAGGAACGAAGCAGCAGATTATTGCAGGCCAATGTTGAGAAGAAAAGGCAGGAGCGTGGATTTTTGTCTCTGACTCTAGAACTAGCAGATACTAATAGGGCGATTGTCTGTACTCTGTTTTCCAAACTCTATATTGTGAACTCTAATTTTCCAGAATGACAGAGACTGCCAGAAAGTATGTGCACTTGTGCACTCGTAGTATTATATCTATGATCAAATGGAAGCGCATATGCGCAATCTTTACGTTTTGAGCAGTCGAAAACCCCCAACTCACACGCGAGGCAAAGGAATCCTGATGCTTGCTTGCCTGTTTATGGAAAGTCTTGTGTTAAAACGATTTAAAAAAAAAAACCCAATCTCAGCACGTACTCAGTCTGCTCACATAAAATAGGACTCAAGTGCTGTTTAAACAGACTTTCACTGTACGAGGCTGCTTTGCGGGACTGAATGGTCCTTCCGAATTGTTTTGTATTTACGATGTCGATGTCTGGGTCGCTACTTCCCGTTTAGGTAATTGGCCTGCCATACAGCTTGAGTAGCTCCAAGTTCTGTGCACGTGATGTCGCGTTGAGCCTCAACCCCCCCACACGCGACAAAAACTGCGGGTCACGAACTGGCCCAGCAGACACGAGCCGCCTTCTTTTTGGTGCCAGTTTTGGTGCCAGACCGCCGCCCCAGAAAACCACCCTTCTCCCAGAATGCGCCCCCCGTCTGTGGGTTTCGAAGTGAAGACTTTTGTCCGAAGCATTCTTCACGCACTCTATCTCATCTCTTCCATTCTTTCTCGCTTTACTTTGTGCTATGTTCCATTCGCTGCATCCCTTCCTCGTGGTTCCATTGTCTCATTCGCTCTTTCCCCCTCCTTGATTGCCTTGCATAATCTGCGACAAGACCCCCAGTTTTGATTGCCATGTGTATTGTTCTGTTCCGGCGAAGAATTGAAATTCCCTCTTGAAAGACCCCGCGGTGTATTCTCCTGGACGCAATTCTAACGAATTCAATCGGTTCCTATTGCGCAGTCTTATTATGCAGTGTGTGCTCTTCCATTTGTCTTTTTGTCTTTGACGTCAGTTTTCTACTTATTGTCTGTCCAGTGACTTCCAACCTAGCGACGTGGCCTGACATCTGGTGGCAAGAACTACTGGGCACGACTGCCCTCTTTGTACAATTCATGTCATCGAATGGGTTTGCTCACAATTGCAGCGAAACCCACACGCAACGCGTGTTTGTTCCCTGGGGCAGGAGCAGATCAACGTCAATTGGATGCTTCCTGCCTTTGTGCGAGGCCATTTCCTTGACTTCCAGCCAAACAAGGAAGTCGCAAGGCACTGAGTGCGTAAACACGGCTATGCACGAGCGGCACTTCAAATCGCCGTGAGAGGACAACAACATCAACAACAACAACAACAATAGAAGGAACCTTTCGACTTGATTCGAAGAAGTCACCATCTTTATTTAGCATTGTGAGATACACAAAAGAAGCACTGAAACAGAAACAAGAGAGAGGAATCGAGAAATAAACATGAAATACTTCGCATCTTACATTTGCGATTCCTCAAGCGCTCCATTGCTCAGTAAAGCCGACGGACCACGCTGCCCCGCCTGCGAACCGTCCACTGTAGCACAAGCAAAATCCTTACACAATTGGTTTCTCTCTTTTTTTTTTGGCCTCTACAAGTTACTTTTTCTCTTTTTCCCACCCTCCTGCAGCGTGTTCCCGCTAGCGCACTTTGTCGCGAACCGCGTTGCGACCAAAGAGTGAATGGCGTGGCTGGGCAAGCGCAACTGGGCCTGGACTGGGCCCAGCCGGCCGCTCTTTCCGCAAGGCGCAAATTCTCGCAGCAACGAAGAAAAAAGAGAGGAAAAAAAAACGCCGCTGCTATTTTTTTCTACCCCATTACGAATGCAGTGACAGGCAGAGAAACAGCGACCGAGACGAACGTAAAAATAAAAAATCAACAAAAGTCTAAGGGGAAAGCAGTTAGTCTTGCTCCTTCTCCTGCTAGTGTTGCTGCAAACTCTCTTGCCTTTTGCGCCTTCTGCTTTTGTTTTCTCGGTGCTCTTTCCTTTTCTAAAAGTCTTTTTTACCGCTCTTCCCCTTTTCAATTTCAAAATCGCTTCTCTTCTCTTTCCTACACGTTAGGCCATGTATCTCTTCTTTTCTTTATCCGTACTTTGGTCCTCTGCAATACTCTTTCAACCTTTTACCTTGCGTGCATCGATCTCCGGATGACTGTGCCACTGTCCCAGACACGCCCTTTGTTATCGTGTTGCCTGGTCCGTGAGCACGCGCGCCGCCGTCGTGACTGGACTCAGCGCTGTTGTCCCGCCTAACGTCTGCTAGCGTCGTCATCCACCGCCTTTGCCTCCTTTTGGTCCTATTTGGCTGGTCGCCCTTTTCGATTCTTCTCTCTTCTGTTGTCGTTCTTCTACCACTATACTACATTCTTTTTTTCTCCCTATCCCCTCGTCGACTACACTCAACATCGTCGCTCAATCAATCGCATTCTCGCCTTGCAGCCGCATGACCAGCTTCCCGGCGATCCTCAATACAACCAGATTCGACTCTTTTCTGGTTTCCGCCCACGCTCCGCCCGTTCGCACAGACCGAGAACAGACGACGACAAGGAGGAATCCAATCGTGGACAGACAGCAAGCCGTGCGTTCTTACTGCTTTGTTCTTTTTTTGGAGTCCAGCCTCCAATTTGCCTTGCTCATTTAATATCTTTGGGGGCCAAACGCGCGTGTGCGCAAGACGACAGCATTCTCTGGCCTCGCCTGGCCGTCTTTCCTGACCTCTTCCCTCTTCTTTGTCCCGCCACAGGTCCTCTTTCTCGCAAAAGGGGTCTCGGTTAAAATGGATCGAGACGCCCACGTCCACGACAGCCGTGACGCTCGAGACGTCCGAGACGTTCTTCCGCGTCTCTCCGACAGGTCCGACGCGCCTGCTTCTCGTGCTAGTCGCGCCTTGGATATGTTTGCCAACGCGCAGAAACTGCCGTCCTATTCAATACATGCCCAACAACAACTACTTCATCAAGACCAGAAGCAGCAGCATTCACAAAACCAGCAACAATCGCCCACACATCCTTCGCCCCAACAAGCAAGCGAACTGCCTCTTCCCCTCTCCGCTTCCTCATCCGCATCCTTCCAGAGCAGCAATCGGCACTACTTTCAGCAAAAACAGCCGCCTTCCTATACCCACAACACCAACGGCAGTGACTCGCAGGATACGACAAGCAGCGCCGATACAAGCGCCAGCACAGACACCGACCAGTTGTTTACACCGCCCATTAGCGAGGGCGAATTGAGCGTTGGGGGCGGTGGCAGCGGCAGCGTCAACGGGAGCGCAAACGCGTACAATTTCGATCACGACTTCTCCAGCCAAGAGTCCCAGCTGCACCACTTGTCAAGGCTTGCTGCATCTCGCGAAAGAATGGCCGACGTGACCTTATCCGACGCGTTCGATGGCGGCGCGCTATCGCGTAAACGGGCCGCAGACGGGTCTGTGAAGCACACACGGAATACGTCCAGTACGTCACCGATCTACATGGGCGGCCATTCCAGAAACACAAGTGCCGTGAGCATTGCATCCACGGCCGGCAGCCGCATTGGCGAGGTAAGCATATCCCGACTTTAAACGGTAATGTGATAACGTGTTAGACTACAGGTTGCTGACTCTGGGCACAATAGCTTTCCGCCGAATTAAAAACGCGTCTATCGTACGCAATGGTCAAGGTGAACAACGGCTGGCAGTCACATTCAATCGACCAGGTCGAAAACTTCGCCTCCCACGGGGCATCACCCGCCTCCAGCACATCGACGATACACGGTCGCCATGGCTCTTCTCTCAGTCCCCGCATCCCCGGCCACTCGTTCCATAACCGCCACCAGAGCCAGACAAGCGTTTCAACCAGCACCACCATCGCACCGCCAAACCGGGGCTTGTCCGTCCTTGATACCTCGCCGTGGTCATCACAGCAAAGCTCCCGCAGTGCCCAGTCTACGCCTCCCCTGCCTTCCCCTCTCGCAACGTCCCGGAGCGGGTCGACTGCGCCGACAAGGACCCTTGCCCCGCCTGCCTCCATCCAGCCGTCTCGGCCGTCAACGTTAGGTCGTCGGAACTCGAACCCGGTCTTTGTGCCTCCAGCTCTCCCGACAGCCTACTCACATCAGGGCAGCCCACACACACCTGCTGCTTTCGAGGGCGGACATCATCGCACGCCGACTGCCGACCCTATTCTCTATACCCCTCACCAGAATGTCCGTGAGCAGGATGCTATTGAGACGTTGTTGTTCATGAGTAGCCCCGGCAACTCGTCCAATATGAAGCAATTCCCCCCAATTACATCCTCCTCACAACCGCTCCCGGCCGGCCACCACGACCCTCAGCAGCACTCCTCCATGATGAGCCCCCAGCGGCATGCTCTACCTGGGTCCGCACCTCGCAAGAGTCTGCCATCGGGACGCCCCAATACTCAGGCATTTAGCTCGCAGCCTCCCCTAAGTCGCCGCGGTGGCCATAACCGCAGCCCAAGCGAAATGGACATTGACGAGCCTTACGGTACACCAAACTCGCGGTCCGTTAAGGGCACACCGAAACGACGTACAAACGGAGCGTTCGACAGCTCGACTATGCTGAGTCCTCGCATGAAAGTGCCTCTGTCTATGCCATCAGGCCTTGGCGGCACGTCAAAGCCACGACCTGTCATTGGCGAGGACGATATTGAGAAGATGCTCGATCGTGCTGCTGCAGCTTCAGCCGACGATTCTTCTGACTCGGAAAGCGAGATTTTGATTCCCTCTCGCCGGACAAATCATGTTGGTATCTAAGCAGCGGTGCAAGTACCGACAAGCGTCCGTGTCTTTTCCTGTCCTCAATCTGGCCTATCTTTACTTTTGATACCTTTTTCCTGGGAGCTATATTTGTTGCCTCATAGTACCGCTTTGATACCTGGCGCTTTTTTTTTTCTTGAGTGTTTACACGTCTTTTTTTATACTGGCATTATACGTTTCTCAAAGTAGCTCACCGCAGCCTCTGAGACTCGTTTCGTTTTTATCTGGGTCTTTATGATACTCTTAGGGATTTAGTCACGCGCATTTGCGATGGCACATTGATACAAGGCATGTTTTGCATAACAGCTTGGCTAGAATAGACGAGGCAGGCCTTACAAGGCTGAAAGGCTTTGTCCATCTTGTCTAGACCTGCTGTGGAATTGGCGTTTTCTGTTGGCTTTTATCTAGTGAGGGCATTCGCCACCGTTTGTGGCTATGCCCTAGCTTTTTGTTTTTTTATTTTGTCAGCTCAAGCTGCCGCACAATCTTACTTGTCCGTTTTCACTTCGAAGGTTACAAGTGAAGCAGCGATCTGTTTATGGCAGGCGCTGGCAAGACAGGATGGGAAGGCTGTAACCAATGTGCCTCTCTGTTCTTCTTTACACGAGCTGTCTGCAAACTCCCTACAATCTACCTTCTTCATCATTATTCTTGCTCGTTGCGACCTTGCACGGCTACTTTGAAAGGTTAACGTCATACGAGCTCTTACGTAAGCTTTTCTGCATGATGTCGAGCAAATTATTTACTACTTGATACCTCGTTACTTGTTATCGTTATGCAGCTGGGGGAACTGAGCATGGACAAACCAGTATTGGTCTCCGTCTATTATTACTGGCTTACACGGCTCAAACGAGGATAGCTTCCTGTTTCTGCACAATGCTCCAACTTGTGCTACATCAATTAGCTGAAAGCAGGCTCTCTCCTCCTCGCAACTTGGTGATGGTTGTTTTTGGTTTAGCGAGCTCCAGAACCGGCTCAAACTCCAGGATCCCAGGAAACGGTGTGCAACCATCACGGGGAGTTTGGTGTTCTGAGGTTCTGAGTTTGCCGATGCCCGGCTCATCCGGTGTGGCTCGCGCGGAGTACTCTTTATCAAAATATGCCCGTTATTCGTGCAGCCCGGCTTCCGTCGGCCTCCGGTATCCTGTCCCACATGGCAGTACGCAGCTTCATGAGGCCCATTTATAGTCTCCGGAGCCAAGGGCGTTGTCAGTCACTTGGCTGAATGACTCTGCGAGTTTTCATGTTAGCAGTGAGTACAAAGACGAACAGTGAATGAAATAACTTGGTGTGAGATATACAATAAGAAATAAAATTGAACACACAATACTTCCGAGCGAACTCTTTTCTACTCCGCATTTCTTCTGTTTGCATATGATGATGTGCAGAAACCGTTGCTCTCAGTCCTGATGTTACCTTGCGTGGCTGTTTTTGCACGTATATGTCCCGAGCCCTCACTTTAGTAAAATATAAAATCAAAAAAATCGTGCTTGTCAAAGGTATTTGTGCATAACCACGAGGTCCGATGATGGGCGTGCTATATGTGATGGGCTGCTTGTTGCCCCAGGTTTTGTCAGGCTTAGTGGGTGGGTGCATGTAAACCCCAAAGAAGTGTGGTGGCATTTCCCCGTACTATTTCTGATGATGCGTTCTCGACCGTTGTTCTGTGATTATCGGTTGATCTTTTGGAGCAGCACTTTCTACGGCGTACCAAAAGAGGAGTCGGGCGCATCGAGCCGAGGCGTTGTATTATCGACGCTTAATGCACTTCCTTTCGTTGCAGCTTTTCAAACGGTGTACTTTTGCACATGTTTCTTGGCCCTTTTCGCTTGCCTTCCTTTGCAAGCAAGATAACTCCGCCTTTCAATATGTGGGGAAGGCCATGATTTCGCTGCCACCCCTCCTTCTTTCTTAAACTTCCCCAGAATAATGGCAGTTGGCGGTTGCAAAGAACATCAAATCAATACCAAGATGGCGAACATCAAATCAATACCAAGATGGCCAAATCTGGAAGGCCGTTATGCTTGAAACGAGAGGTTGTAGTTTCAAAGAATTTGCTTGTGCTGTCAAATATACTATTACGTAGAGAACAAGAAAAGCGAGAACGAGGAGACGCGGGAGAAGACGTGGAGGTAGGATGCGGGATGCTGCATGCGGGACAGATGCTCCCCAAGAGCTCTATGTACGCATCTCGCGCATTTACACACAGAAGCGGCTCGATGCAAGCCCGGTAGTCCTAAAAGAGCGTTTATTGCCCACAACCTGCGGTTGGAGAAGATGGGAAGGAGTGAGGGGGAAGGCACGATAGGCCGAAGATGGTAATAAGCCACGGCCGGAGCCCTTTGCTCTTTCCTCTTAATATATTGTGACACCCTCCCCCCTCCTTCCATCTTTTTTTCTTTTGCAGCTTCGTGTTTTTTATTCATTTTGAAAGCTTTCGAAGACCCTCTTGTTACCTTTAGTATTTTGGGTGCAGCTCAAACCAACGTTGACATTTACAGCATTTCCGCGCTTACACCCTCACTTACGTCATTCTACACGGCGGGTCCTTCTTCTACACACGAAAGCTGCATACTTCTAGAACCTCGAACAACATGGCGGAAACTCGCACGCATAGAGCCGCTGTGCTCGTGGTAAGCTTACCCTCCATTACGAGACGATGTCAAGAAGAGTGGATATGAGTGAGAGCAGTGAAAGGAAAGGACGGAAGCAGCCGCCCAAAAATACCACCTCACTTACACGGTTCCTGCATTTTTCTTTTCTTTTAGGAACGCGGACACAGCCCCAAGTTTGAGGTCCGCACCGTACCTGTGCCCACCGTCGGCCCAACGATGTCCTGATTCGCCTATCCATCACCAGCGTCTGCGGCTCTGACTACGGCCTCGCCGCCGGCCACATGGGCCCCTGCCGCGACATTCTCGGCCACGAAGGCGTCGGCCGCATCGCCGAGCTCGGCAGAAACGCAGCCACTCTCGACGAATCTCTCCAGGTCGGCCAGCGTGTCGGTCTCGCTTGGAACCGCGACGTCTGTGGCCAGTGTGCCTTCTGCATGGACCCCAACAACGACGCCGAAGCCCGCTGCAGCGCCAGGCTCTTTTCAGGTGTCGCCTCCGATGGCACCTTTGCCGAGTTCGCCGTGGCGCCTGTGCGCTACCTGTTGCGCCTGCCGGCCGAGCTCGACGACGTGTCCGACGAGGACATTGTGCCCATCATGTGTGGTGGTGTTACTGCGTACAAGGCCATCAAGGAGTGCGGTCTGCTTCCCGGCCAATTTATTGCTGTGGTAGGCGCCGGTGGTGTCGGCCTGTTGGCCCTCATGTTCGCCAAGGCCATGGGATACCGTACGATCGGCATCGACGTCAATGCCGAAAAGGGGGTGCTGGCCAAGGAGCACGCAAACGTCGACCACTACGTGGACCTCTCGTCCCTCCCCAAGCCCGCTGAGGGTGCACCCGCCGCCAACCCGTTCTGGTCGCCCGTGGGAGACGCTGTCAAGAAGCTGACGCCCAATGGTTTGGGTGTGCAGGCCGTCCTCGTGGCTTCTGGCGCACCGGCTGCGTACCAGTCGGCCTTTGGCATGCTGGCACCCTTTGGTGCATTTATGTGTGTCGGTATCTCGCCCATTGACAAGCCCGTGCTGTTCCACCCCGTGGCTTTCATTGCAAACGGCTGGCGTCTGCTGGGCTCGGCCGTGGGCAAGCGCGGCGACATTCTCGAGGCACTCGACTTTGTGAAGCGTGGGCTTGTGAAGCCGTTGACAAAGCCGGCCAAATTCTCGACCATTGACCAGCTGGTTACGGATGTTGGGCTGGGCAAGGTTGACGGTAAGTATGTAATTCGTCTGGACGACGAAGAAGCATCAGATGCCAAGGTTCTGCTGCAGCCACGAAGGTCGCTACTGCTGCGGCATAATTGCAGCAAATGTATTAAAAAAAAAAACGAAAACAGAAAAAAGAGGGGGGGGGGGGACAGAGAAACGGAGTTCAAGTGCAGAGTCGCAGGGCGAGAGGACTCATGCCAACGTTTGAACTGTGGATGTAACAAATTGTATTTTTGAGCGCCATTTCCGATTAATCTGAGCAGTATCAATTGTGCCAACTTACAAAATACTTTTTTTTGCTGAAATTAAGGTTTACTAAAACTTTGTTGAAACGCAGTCGAGGCACTACTGCAGTGGCAACTCGCAACAGTCCCACATCAACTTCAGAAAGGCTTACGTACCTGTTTACGATTTCTCTAGTGTTTGTGTTTTAGTATCTCTTGTTTTCACGCTGTTCCAGAAAGAACGCGTGCGTAATATTGTACTGTGTACAAATCCTTCTGGCCTAAGACAGAGGACCCTGGTTTGGTATTTTCATTGTTTTTGAACGATAGAAAGAAAATGTATATTGTATGCAATGGTGCTGGGGCAAGACAAAAAGTAGCCCGCGGGCAGTGTTGTATGTATGGAATGGTATGTATATGGGTTATTTTTTTATGTACAGTGTGCAGAGAAATATTCCTGCTTCATGGGGAGAACCGTTTCCAAGCGATGAAAAAAAGTATGTGCTAGCCAGCTTGTTCGTAACAAGAAGAAAAAGTATGAACGGAAATAACAATGACAAAAAAAGAAAATCTTGTTTCATCAGAAATGAGAAGATCTCACAGCTAATACAGCCGCCGCTCTGGCTTAGTTGTGGGCGGCGAAACCAAGAGTGTTGTTGCCAATGTTAAAAGCGACAAAGTTGGACTTGAAGAAGACATCGCCGAAGATCATCAGGTCCGAGTCAATGGCCTGGAGACCGCCGAAGCAGGTGTTGGCGGTGACCTGCTCAAACATAATGTCGCTACCCTTGACCGTGGCCATCTGGCCACCGACATCGAGTGACAGGTCGGGCAGAGTAGCGTCGCAGGGGATAGTGATGCCGCCGGCCTGCTGGTCGTTGGCAGCACCAGTAACGGTCGAGTAGTAGGCGTTGACAATGTTGGCGTTGGCGAGCAGCAGGGTGGTACCAGTGTCGGCAATAGCCTGGCCAGCACCGCCGGTCTGAACAGCGCCGTTGCCAACAGCAAACTTGCTGCTGCTGAACTGCCAGAAGCCCTGGGTGGTATTGACGGCAACGAACTGCATAGTGCCGTTGAACTGAGTCGAGTCAATCGCACCAAACTCGTACGCGCCAGCGGTGTCGTGTTTCAGGTTGGCAGTGAAGACTGGCGCGGCCAGGCTGTCCTGGACGTTGTCGAAGAAGGTCTTCTGCTGGGTGGGCTGGACGGTATTCAGCTTGCTGTAAGCCAGGCCAACAAGACCGTTGCTTGCGGTATCCGAAACGAACGAGGCCGATACCTTGCTAGCCAGCTCGACGGCCTGCTTGGCAACCTGGGCACCGCCAATGTTGACGACGTCAGTACCGACGGTACCAGAGACAGTCGAGCCATCACCGTATGAGACAGAGAAGGTCTGGCCGGTCAGCTTGGCAAAGGTAGTCGACTTGGTGGCATCAAAGAGGGTGTGGCCGGTAGACTGAGCAGCCGATAAACCGGTGTTGAAGACCCAAAGATCCGACGAGCCAGTGTCAAAGTCCAGGTTGAGGGTCTGGCCACCAATGCTGACGGGCGAAAGGTACTCAACATCACCCGAGGTGGGCGTGTTAGTCACAACACCAACACCACTTCCGGCAGCAGCATCGACAGTCGTGTTCGTGGCGGTCGTAGTGGTGGTGGTAGCACCCGTCGTGGTGTTGCCGTTGTCAGTGGTCGTCGTTCCGGCAGCTGTACCGGCGGCCGTGCCAGCGCCATTCGCGTTGCCATTTGCGTTGGCATTGCCATTTCCGTTACCGTGATGCTTGTGCTTCTTGTTGTTTGTTTCCACGGCTGCCCGGCGGGCAACGGCAATCTCTTGCTCTTGTGCGTTAACGCGATCGACCAGGCTCTGTGGCGGTTGGACGCCGTACTTCAAGTGTGCTTTCATCAACTGCTTCGGGGTGTTGTGGCCGGTGAAAGCGGTGTTGCGAACACGCTCAACCTTGAAAGAGCGCTTTTGAATGGGGTTCGGTGCCGGAGCCGCACACACAAACGAAATAAGGAGCCCCAAGAGGCAGATCACACTGATAGTTGAACGCATGTTGGCGGTAATGAAGAGGAATAGAGGAGAAGAAAAGGTGGAGGGGATAAAAGGAGAGTTTGTAATGAGAGACAGAAGTTAAAGAGAACAAACCACACCAGGTGGACGAGACGTTGGTACGCTTCGTTAAAAGAAAATAAAGAATGTTACAAAAGGGAGGAAGGGTGAGAAAAGGTGAGTAAGAAGAGAATCGCCGCTGGCGAGATGTTTATGTCACTTTCGAGAAAGATCACGAAAGTAAACAATAAACAGGAAAAAAAGAAGGGAAAAGGGAAAAGGGAATGGATGGCAAGGCAAAAGTCGAATGGGATAGAGAGAAAAGAAAGAAGGGGGGAGAAGAGGCAAAAGAGAGGGTATGCCGAGACTGTTATATAATAGAAGATGGTGAAAGATAAAACAACAACGTGCTGGCCCATGAAAGATGATCCACTTACACTAGATGGCCCTTGGGTCCGCTCAGTACTTCCTGGGCCACGACGACGACCAGGAATCTCACTCCTCCCAGACTTTTTCTGTCCCCTTGCGGAGTTCTCTTTTGCTTGTATCTGACAAACAAAGTAGCATTGCTCCGTAGCCTTTCGTAGACCCCATGCAGCGTACAAAACTGGAGTACACCGATGCTCTCATTGTTCCAGTCCTCGGCCCTAGCCTAGCTAGGCCAAACCGTGCTTTTGATTCACCACAGCCTGAGATCACCAAGCACAAGCCCATTGGAGACACACACAAACCAGGGTGGCATACGGAGAAAGGTGGAAGGGGTATGGAGGGCTGCTCACTGGACGGTAAGACATGGTTGAAAGTGAAGGGGCTCTGCACAGGGGGTCATCATGTTGTGAGAGGAGACGAAGAGCCTCCACAGTCGAGAATTGGGCAGCGGCAAAAAGGACAAAGCGATAGGCAAACGTCACAGGCAAGAAAGCACAACGAACACTGCAAATAATAGTGAGGAAAACATGACGACGACAAGCAACAGGAAGCACATCCACGAGGAAGAAAAGGAGGCTCATGTTTTGGCCAAGCCTGCGGTAAAAGAGAAAGGGAGATACAACGGCCCAGAAAGACCTCAAAAGGATCGAAAATGAAGCAAAGGGTTGGAGATTTCTGATGGAAAGTTTCCGTATATTGACTGTATCTTTGTTCCTTGCAGGTCGCAATGCAACCACGCGCTGTAAATGGGCACCTGTTGGCTGGCATCAGACTGGAGATAGAAACCGTCGAAGGAAAAGAAGAAGAAAAAAGAAAAAACTTGTGCAATGGCCGTGGAGAAGAGACTGGTGTGATGACGACGCCGCGACGTGCAGCGTGCAAGAAGCCTCTAACGATTCTCAAAGAACAGAAAAAAGGGGGCAGACTGAGTGTTGTTAGAAACAGAATGCAAAAAGGGGCAAAAGAGGAGACCCAGTTTGAAGAAAGGAGACTCGTAGCAGGTTCGACTGGCGCGATTGGCCCGCTTCGCTTCCGTCGCACCTTCCCTACACGCCCCCCAGCGCCAGGGCCTGGGCCCAGAAACTGGCCCCCGACAGAGACCCACCCTGGTTTTGACAGGGCCCCTCCTGAAGAAAAGAAGCGGGCGGCTCTCCACCAAACAAGCGGCAGTATCCTAAATAGGAAACTGTGGTACTTACACTTGTGTACCGACGGCAGGAGGGAGGGAGAGATCACAGCCAGTCGTTCTTTCTCATATCAGACCCAACAGAAAGACAGAGCCAAAACAGAAAGTGTAAAGCATTAGAAAAGGAAAGAGCTCGTTTTTGGTCTGTACAACAACTACGTGGGCAAGAGCATCCCCCGAGCCTCCTATTTACGGCAGTCATGAACCACGGTCCAGAGCACAGAGACGTACGTTGTTTCTCTTGTGGACTGCCGAACCTGTGCATGCCGATGAGGAAGGTGCGGATGGTGCTGCATTTTCTGATATATTATTTTTCTCGACAATCTATCCTGGCCTTTTTTTCTGTAAACATGCATGTCCCTTCCTTCATGTTTTGTGTCCCTCACGCAGCCACGGCGGCTGTGCAGCGCAAAGACCCTGTCGGGCCTGTTTGGAGGTGTTTGCCGGAAACAAAACACTTGAACAGCCGGTCGAGGCTGCGGCAGGATACGATTTGTGTTTTTGCTGCATCGACAGAAATTAGAAAACATTTTGTCTCTCGGCCTTACCAAGAACCGGTCTTTTCTTCGTTTCTCCCCTCTCGTTGTTTTCTTTTCTGTTTCGTTGTTTCTCCTTGCATGCAAGCCTTTTGTCTCGGCCTGTCCATGCTCCATTGCCATTTGCTTCTTCCTAACTCAAAGCAAGAAATTGTGGAAATGTAGTAAAGACATTTCGGTCAGATATTTCAGGATCATCACACCTCAAGTACTTCGTCCAAACAGCATCTAGGATTTCCTAGGCATAATAAATCGCCGTCTCTGCCATGGATACGCATGGTTTGGCTTGAGCCACTATCCCTCACATCCCTCCTGAAAAAGACGATGGCCCCCGATATGCGATGGAAAGTGGCCGGTGCAGCCAACGCCTGAAATTTTACTTTCTTTTTGCCAAGGGATCAGCATGGACACATGTGCTGCGCATCTGTGGTTCGTCACTGACTGGCGGTAAATCTGTGGCTGCCCCATGATCTACCTCGCCAAAAAGCCTGGTTCGCTTTTTTTTAATGGCTCACAAGAACCACACTTTGAGGTCAAGAATGGGTGCAAAATTGTACAAAAATAAATTTAAAGATCAACGTGAATTACGAGTACACGATATCAACATCAATGCAAATGCAAAGAGAGGGAAAAGAAGCTCATCTTGACGACATATCCACTCTATTGCCTCGTTCGTCTTGACTTTGCCTTCTGGGCTTCTTTTTATGGATACTTGGCTTTCTCCACTCTCACTTGTGTTGTCTTTATTTTCAAAAGGCATATTCTTTAAAATAAATCGATACAATAATACTCTTACAATGACCATGTATCCCTTAGAAAACACGGCAAGTATAAAAGCTATCTACTCCTGCCTTGCTTAGTATACACCTCATCTGGTGCCCTTACCAATTGCCTCAAAATAAGTCATATATGCGACTTGCATTTATACACAGGCAGTCCAGACACAAGAGGCAATTATCGAGCCGCCTCCTCCTTTATTAGGAAGGCCATGCACGGTCTATGTTTTACTTTTCTTACCTGCTATATTGAAATCATAAGTATGTGTATAAAGTCAGTCGTGTTCGTCGGTAAGTATAACACTGTGTAGATTAATATGCAGATGTGGAAAGCAAATAAAGCATGGCATGTCTAGCAGATTGACTTGTGAGAATGCATCGCGAATATCCCGATAATGTCACAAACGCCTTGAATACTCGAGTATGCATCAATGAGAATCTGAAGCAGCCATCGCCTCTGCCATTTTCCCGCACATTCCTCTTTGAGTCAGCTTGCCCGACTGTGATTCGGCTCGCCCCAGGTTGTATTACGTCGCATTGCGTGGAAGCAGTCCCCCTTTGTTCGGTGGGTTAGGTTGGTACGTCGTTGGACCGGTCTGTTGGTGGAATGTGACTTCGGCCCCCTAAATCGCCAGCATGTTTCACACTCTGCCCCAAACAGCCACTGCCTTTGTGTTTCAGCATCTCACACCTACAGTGCCAGAGTCGCCCGTAACTGGTCAAAATCGAATGCTGTCTGCTCCAGAACAGTGGGAAAGAAGAAACAGAAGAAACAGGGGTCTGTTCCCAGTGTCTGCCACCCTTGCTTTTACAGCATTGCTGCTGCCGTTGTGGGAACCCTTGCGCTGGCGCTAGAAACGGCAGAATTACGCAGATCCTTGAATTTTATGGAAACCGCCCGACGCGTATGCCTTCCACCACCTCCGACATATTTTGCGGAGAAATTGTAACAGAGCCAAGTCTGTGACGCCAGCGAACCATCTGCGTGCGAACCCCATTTGCAAGAATGTCTGTGGGTGTTTGTGAGAGGCCTCGGCGATGTGCATCATCGATCCATGGTCCACAGGGGGTTTGGATCTCTCGTCACAACAAGCGGCAGGGACTCGTTGTGCTGAGCCTCTTGAGGCGTAGAACATGCACGCACATTCACAGTATGTCTCTCTGCATCACAACCCTCTTCCTCTACAATGATCGCCGCTAGCAATTCTCCCTCGTCCTTTACACTGCCTGTCGAGGCTCGCTTCTTCTTGTCTAGTACCAACTAGCCTTCTCGCTGGTTCGGGTGCGGGCATTTTATGCAAAAGGAGAGGCAGAAGTCTTACCTGCCGCTCCCACTGCTCCTGTCCATTCGCCTTGCTTGTGCGGTGCGATCTCGTAGATCATCCAGCGATCATTCATGCGTTCCCAGCATTTGGCTGCCGAATGTGGCGCGTTTACGATCACCAGTGTACGGGCTGTGCGCAAGGACGGCCATGCTCGTTGCTTCAAGAGTGTGAAGAAAGTGTCAGGACTGAGGTTAGATCGCAACATCGAGTTTCGTGAAAGACACATACACTTTTGAGCAGTGTGTCCAGATATATACGACGTACAACGGCTCAAATCATCAGTGAGGCCAATATACCAGAGACAAATAACTACGTATTCAACAATATTCGACGCTGTACGACGAAGAGAAACGCACAAAACCAATTAACGTCTGCAGGCCAACGTCTGAGGGTCAACATCTGCAAAAACAATCAAAACAGGCAAAAGGAAAGAAACACCGGCATTGGGAATATGCACATGTACGGAGTATCAAAAAGGAAGTTGTCGAAACTGGGGGCCGCTTACTTGCCGTCGAAGGACGTGACACCGGTTTAGAAATGAGAAAAGCAATATTCAAAGACATAGAATCAAATATGTAATTCGCAAGAAATAAAAGGGGAGGGAACCCCCAGATGAAAATATCATAGAAAGTAAAATACATAAGCAAGAAATTCTCGGAAAGAAAGAAAGTAACACAAAAACTACAATAATTTATACTCTATTACATCACCCACCCCAGTTTGTCTGTGACCTTTGATTCTGTTGTCGAGGCAAGATTGTCTACACCGGGATTCCTCGAGGAACAAAATGAGATGCACACGGACAACGTAGGACAGAAGAACATCGGAGGCATCGAAACGGTTGCAGATATTGGTCTAGAGATATCGTTGCCGTCCTTTTCTGTCCCTTCCCTTCCGTACCATGCTGCCGTTTCAATCGCAAAGATTGCACGTTGTATGGCATTCTGTGCTCGTTTCTCTGGCTAGCAGAGCCTCAATCAAAGGCACCATCCATGTCTTTCATCGAAAAATGACTGCGGCCGAAATGATATGCTGTATCTTAACTCTCCATGTCCAGCCGCAACATACATACATATATATATATATATATGTGTGTTTTTTTGTCTTTTCTTTTTGAAGTGAAAACGCTCACCCAGTCACGCCCAGAATGGTTGTTTTGAATGGCACGACATGATACACAGAAATACGGAGCACATTGGACGCGACACCGTTGGGCAAAGTCTAGTGCTATTTGTGTGCATTTTGCCCATTCACTTGTTGACGCCAGACGGGACCAACAAGACAGGTCTTTCCGTTTCAAAATTTAGCGGCCAGCGCTAAACGAAGCTGGGAATTTTCGATTTCTTTTTCTTTACGAAAGAAAGCGGAAAATAGGCCCAAGGGCTCCGTAATACGCGCAGCCCAGTCTCCGGCAGCCAATAATGCCCGACCAGCCAATAACGCCACCGGTTCGACCGTTCCCTATCCCTAAAAGGGTGGGTGTCCTCGCCGAAACTCTGGGCTCCCTCTTCTGCAAACCGCCCAGCCACTCATATTTCGCAACCCTCCTAAAACGCTGGAGCACCTTCCCCCTCTCTTTTCTCTCTCCTGGTCTCCTTCCTCGTCCATTTTCATTTCGCGCTTCCCGTCATCGTTTTTGCATCCTTTGCTCTTTCCCTTTTCTCACATTGTTACCATAGGAAACAGTTAAGAGTAATAAGACTCTTCACGGAGTGGAAACGGCCGATCTTGTTATTTCATACAGTTTGCCAGTCTCCATATATTAGTGCCCTCATTTTACTGCCATTCACCAACTTTTTTAGACCCTTGCCTCAGTCCCAGCCTCCGTTTTCCACACATACTCTTTATCTCTTTCGCGCTTTTTAGCCCAGCTACGACGTACCTTGGCCGTTCTTTCTTCTTTCTCCTGTCGTCGCTCTTTCCCTTTTGCTTTGTTACCGTTTGCGAGCAAGAAAACGATACAGGAAGGAGCTTCCCTGGCTCTTCTTCCTTTCATCTACCAACAGGCCTCGCGAGCATTACGGAGCTGACGACACTTTCGCACTCGCTCTTTCCCCAATACGCCAACCCTACCATCCTCGTATTATTAGCCCCGGTCTTTCCGTTCCGCGTTCTCCGTCGCTCTGTTGTCGTACCGTGTCGCGACTGCCAATACCTTTGCGGTACCCCGTCTCCCTCTTCTCACCCACCTCGCCTCTTTCCCTCCGTCTTTCATTTTCCACTTTCCCTCTCTTTCCCTCGTTTGCATTCTTAGCTGCCGTTCTCCCTCACCCCAAAGCCCTCTCACCCATCGCCTCTGAGCACTTCCGTCTCTCTTCCCCCACGGTCGCCGCTCCGTCTTCAATCGCCACCACTACTACTATCACGGCATCGGCCGTATTTCACACTGAACGTCTTTCTACGCTACCCTTGTACACATTGGTATCGTCGACCTTTACTTCGCGCCGAACCGCGACCGCGGTTAGAAAACCATTGACAGTCACGTCAACACGCCCCTAAGCGCGCCGCTCACTCCGACATCACTCGAGACTTTAGCTTAAATACAGGCTATCAACATCACCGACCATGTCGGAGGATGAGTCGCCTCGGAGCGATCCGCATTCCTCTGTGCCGGCCGCGCTTCTACCATGGCAGAAGAAGCCCCGGTTCAGCTGGACGCCGGCTTACGAGACGACTTTCTTTCAGTCGCTCTGCCAGTCCGTCAGCTGGGCCTGCGCGAGAACATGAGCTTCAAGCCTGAAGCATGGAACCGCGCGCTCGCTATGCTACGCGACCAAGGCGCGTATCCTACCAAGTCACACCTCATCAATAAGACAGACAATGCGCGAAAGAAGTTCCGCTTGTGGCGAGGCCTGATGGAGAACCTCAGTTTACGTTTGACCCGACGACGCGCATCATTAAGGGAAGCGAAGAAGCGTGGACAAGCCATCTGGAGGTAAGAGAAGCTTTCCACGCCCACACCTGCTAGCACATGGCTGTTTACAGGGAGCCGACTGACTGTTGTTTTCTTGTTTTTTCGTTGTATAGAAAGAACCTCTTGCTCGTGCACTCCGCGAACGCCCCTTCGAAAACGCCGAGTACCTCGAGGTCCTCTTCCCCGATGTCGTTGGTTCCGGCGGCCAGCCCAAGCGCGTCACGAAACCTCGCCGAAAAGGCCCCGACAACATCCCGGGCGGCGAAGCACCACCGGGTACCAGCATAATGCGCCTTGCAAATGGACCGATCGTGGGCAGCAACGTTACTGCCACACCCCAGCGCAACAACTCCGGCATCATCCCGACCGTCAACTCGACACCGGTTCCAGTTCCTGCTGGCAACAACACACAACAGTCGCGCCAGCAGGCCGGCGCCAACGCAGCACAGAACACGCAGGCGTGCAACAAATACGCCCGACACTGCAGGGCACGCCCAACAACGCAGCGCAGTCCGCGTCCGCGCCGACTTCGGCGATCCAGCCACCACCGCCGGCCTCACAGGCAGGCGGTCTGCGGCAGACAGGGGTAGGTGCCATTGGTCGTGCAAACATGCCGCGGCTTTAACACCCCGGATGAACCCAATGGCAACGGCAGTAGCAGTAACAATGCGGTTGGCCAGGGCCAGAAACGTTTTGCGCCAGGCGCCGACAACAGCACATCCGCAGCAGCGACCACGGCATCCAAGCGGCGGCGCACCGAGGGCGGCATTAACGCCAACAGCGCAGCGGCCCGAAACCGCACCGAATCTCAGGCAAACGCGACACCCGCCGCATCAGCAACTGCTGCGGCCAACACGACCGGTGGCCAAACAGGGTCGCGACTTTCGTCGTTTAGCGATGCCATCATCCCGGCCAGCGCAGGTCGGCAGGGCTCCGGCAGCGGCGGCAACAACAATAGTGCTCGCACTGACGGCATCACAAACCTTCTGGGCGACGTGCTATCCAAGTATGCCGCGGCTGCGACTCTGGCGTCGACCACGCGGTGGCCCGAGCAGGCCATGGAGATTTTCTTCTTGGAGTTTGCCGACGAGGACATGGACTTGCAGCTCCGCATCGCCGAGAAGATATTGACTGATACGAGCAAGGCGGTCATGTTCTGCAAGATGCCCGCCACACTGCGGAAGCACTGGGTGAAGCGGCTGCGTGAGGCCATCAGCCGGCAGGGCAACTAATTGGCATACAGTACCTGCTTTTTCATCTTCGTTTTCTTCTCCCC
This sequence comes from Sporothrix variecibatus, assembly GCA_016097105.2. Taxonomy (NCBI): domain Eukaryota; kingdom Fungi; phylum Ascomycota; class Sordariomycetes; order Ophiostomatales; family Ophiostomataceae; genus Sporothrix; species Sporothrix variecibatus. Next base: position 2,974,580 of record JADMNI010000001.1, on the reverse strand, counting down.
CCCTTCTTCAATGACTGGTGGCATATTCTCATCTTGCGATTCTCGTTTTTTCCTTCTTCAGCGTTCGCTCATTCCCTTTAATTTCACATTTGCGCTTTCGTCTTGAGGCTCATCCCCCTGCCTTTCATTCTCGTCATTGCTTGAGGTTTTTCTCTGGGCGATGTTCATGATACTCATTTTACGGAAGCTCTTTTATATTTGCGCGTTATTAGACGGGGTTAGGCGCGCATGGGATCTCACGCCTTGTTTTCTCTTATCTCTTTCTCATATTTCGGTTATCGGTGTTTTTTTTTCTCTTTGCTATTATTAGGCCATGGCGTGCCCCCATTTTCTCTCCCCCTCTTGTATAGTAGAACGTGCACAGCGAGCAACAAAATGAAATGCACATTATTTTTATTACTGGATATACGACGTAAAGTGGAATGATCTCCGAACAAAACAATGCGCAAACTGAGTGAAGTGACTCCTGATAAAGCAAAGATAAATGGAAACGCAATGAAAGCACCAAAAAAAGGACATGTCCCTATCCCTCCCGGCCCTGAATACCGCCGCGCCTAGAACATGAGAAACTGTTCAAAATAGACGACCCAAGGAAATTCAATAAAAGAAAAACATTAAGGCGTGCTCGCAAAAAAGCTCGGCCTCAAAAACAGCATCTCTACCCCGGTTCACCTACCTAGGCGATTACTGCTTCTTCTGTGCCTTGTAGAAGTAGCTGAACATAGGTTAGCAGAGAACAAAAGAGGGATAAAAGTGATATAGTTCGCAGCAAATGTAACTCACTTTGCAAGTGTGCTCTCGACAATGCCAACGGCACCCACAACAGCCAGGCCCGTTGCTGTGCTCTTCCAGTCCAGACGGCCCTGCTCGTGCAGGCCCCAGGCGCGGAAACCCAGGAACGCACCCAGGCCAACAACAGCCACCAGGTTGCCGGCCACGGCCACTTTTGTCGCGGCGGGGTGGTCAGACTCCAGGATCGCAAACTGGTTCGTCAGCCAGTTGTCAGCGCGCTTGGCCTGAACCTCGGCCTCGCGGGCCTTGTCGGTGGCCTTGTCCTTGGCCTTGCCGGCGGCCTTCTTCACCTTCTCCTTGGTGTTCTGGCCGTGTTAGAGGCCTTGGCCTTTTGGCTGTCGAGGTCGCGGACAAGGTCATCGGTGTCGTTCTTGACCGTGTCGACCAGTTCCTGTGCGTCGGATGAGGCAATGGTCTGGACATCCGGGGAGTCGACATCAGGGAAAGAAGTGGTGGAGGTGACCGATTCGGAGTTCTCGACCTCGGGAATTTGCGGCGCAGCAGCCTTTTGGTGGGGAAGGGTATGTTAGTAGGCAAAATTCATGACAAAAATTGGCAAAATACAGCTCTCGAGCCATTCATCGTGAAAATTAATCGAAAAGGCTTCAAAAGAGATCGTACATACCTCCTCGGGAGTTTGCTTGGGGCCTTTAGAAGCGATATCTGCGTACGACACTGCGCGGGGGAAAAGAAGCACGTTAGCAAAAGCTCCCACTAAAGATAGTAGATGACGTAGACTGCAGGAATAAGCTCATTTGAGCTCAGCGTGGGTGGGATGTTCACCTAAACAGCCAGGGGAAGCTGAAAGGCACGGAAAACACAGCAATAGCAAAGGGCGCTTACTTTTGGCGATAGGTAGGTTGCGCGGTGATAGCTGGGTATTGTATAGAGAGAGAAAGTGTGTGTTTGAGAGAATGAGAGAAGTCTGAATGTGAGACGAATGAAGTAGTGAAAAAAAGGCGATTTGGTCCTTTGGGTAGATTGCAATGATTGTGAGAGAAGAAGGAAGATAAAACGCGGGACAAGAAGGGGGAATGGGACAAGCTTAGTTTTTATTCTCGTCTGTTCTTCGGAGGGGCACGAAAGAGGAAAGAAGCGAAGGAGAAAGAAGCGTGCGCAAGGTATGACAGAAGCAAGCAATCGAACGCCAAATCGTTCTTGCCTTGTCTGGCCTGGCTGGGTGTGGATTGGTGGCCGCTACGGGGCCAAGATGGTGACTTCACACCCCTTCTCCTTGGTGCTTGGTGTGCATAGGTGGGCAGGTGGGGTGCTTTTGCTTCAACCGTGGATCAAGGAAGGCGCGAACTTCCTTAGTATTTTCTTCTTTTTATTTTACAGCCAATAATACGGGGCCGACGAAAGAGCTTTTCGAGTCTTTGTCGGGCAGGAGCGGTTGTAATCAGAGACAGCTTTTAAGCACCAACGGGTAAAGAGAGACAGAAAGAGCAATGCGCAAAATGCGAGACAAAAGAGAAGCCCAAATGGCCGTAGAAGAAAGAAGGTGCAAACGACAAACAAAGCGGGAGATGGCAGGAGCGAATAGCAGTCCATGACTGGGCCGAAAAGAGCTTTGGGACGATGACGTCGTTCTGCGCGAAGAATCGCAAAATCGGCTTTTTGGGCATGGGTCCTTACCTGGACAAAGTACTCCGCCAGGCGGGTCTTCAGGTGGTCTTTGCTTCTCAGCATGTGCTACGATCTGGTCTGGGCCTGGCCGGGTCTGACAGCAATTTAGCGCTCGGAGTGAACCACACGTGATACTGACGGTGACTTCACACGTGATCAATCACATGCAGCCGCTGACAGCTCGACCACCTTACAATACATTATGCTGTGCTCTGATTGGACCACGCGACCTCACTTACACGAACAAAACAGAGAAGGAGCGACTGAACATGAAAATACAGATATGCAATACGTGATGGAAGGAGCTGGGCTATTCTTGGGAATGAAGGAAAGTAATGCCTTACTCTTAATATGTATCGCATATCGGGGTTGCTCCGCGAACAATATACACTGAAATCAGGTCCCAAAAACCCTTCTGAGGTCAAAATTACCTGCACCATACAACCTTGACTATCGTGAGGAAAACCAAAAATAAATTATGTGGCACGATGGAACAGTCTGAGAGTCTCATAGACTGCATTAGAAATGTGACACTTCTCTATATAGAGCTATATTGCAGATGCGTCGTCATGCAAACAATGGGCACCGTGGCCGGAAGGTGTCACGGGCCCAAATGCGAAGGCATCTAGTGTTGGTTCTTATTAAATATGTTAAGCTGAGCAGATATACTCGTCACCACAAAAAGTTTACAGAGTCGAGTAGTTGCATAGCCATGACAAAAGCTCAACTCACTGTTCGAGATTAAGGTTCACCTGGGTTTAGAAACCTATAAATTTGAGGCCTTTCCTCTCCCTTTTCCAGATCTTATTTCAGTAACTCTCTCTCCTACACACACACCTTTTCAGATCAAGTTCAAGCTTCTTCTCAAACTTCTCTGATTATACCACGTCTGTCACTGAACCAAACTACCATCTTCCACAAGAACCACTCGTTCTTTCTGAACTTTGTGCTGCATATTCTCAATATCCTTCAATATGGCTTTCCACCTTTTGACTGATATGGACACCACCCTCGATTTCGAGGAGTCCAACGTCCAAGCGTGTCACAACGATACGATGAAATGCCTCAGCAGACGCGCTCGCAAGCACGTTCAACTCTGGGCTTGCGACGACTGCCAGACTCTTCATGAAATCGACACGGACGATATTCCTCTGGCCTCAGGCATGGATATCGTCTATGGCAAAGTTCACAAGGACAAGCTGGCACAAGGCGGCCACAAGCGCATGACACATCAATCTGGTATCAGCCACCATCACGTGCAAATGGCGCTCAAGCTTGCTTGTCACGTTCGCACTGGTCGCTACAGCCACTTCAAGGACTACTTTGAGAAACTGACTGAACCGTATGCTATTTCGGACAAGGCATCCATGCGCCGCACTTCTGAAATTTCCATGGCTCCTCGTCATGATGGGCTGCCCAACTCTTTCACGCCCAAAATTGCAAAGGATCAGGATGGCTCTCTGCATTTCCTCCTCCAGAAAATCTACCAACTTGATTCTGCGCGGCAATCTGTCTCTATTGATGCTTGCCCTCACACGCACATCACCAAGGAGCAGATTCTGTCCAAGAGCCACAGCTCTGGCCACTGCAGGCACTGCCTCACAAGTTACGTGTCCAGCACTTCTCAAGTCTGTGTCTTTTCCGACTTTGGCACCGAGTCCAGCCCTTCAGACCTCTCATGGTTGGCACACCTCCAGTCTGATGTCAAGAAGCAAGGCTCGGATCGTGCTCGCTTTGGCGTGAACAAGCAGTCCATCGAAGCCTTGTTTACCGAGGCGGATCAGACTAGCTCTGTCAGCAGCGTTCCCCAGGAGAAGCGTGCGCACAAAATGATGCAATCTGTTTTGCGCAGGACGAAAAAGACTATGGAGCCACCGATGTCTTTCGGCTTTCACTTTGAAGACAGACATCTTTTTTGACTTTGAGTCTGAGCAGCATCAAGACTACTGGTTTCTTTTTTATTTACTATTTTGATACCCCTGGATCGTATCAAACGGATCCTCTGTTTATGCTTAGTTATAGCCTGAAAATTTCAAGTTTTAATCTGATCTTCATTTCGATATTCAAAACCCAGTTCAATATATGCAATCGTGAAGCATGGTATACAAGTGATAAAACAAAATAAATATGAGAGGGATCGTCTATTCTTCAGGTATCTACATCCTCTTTTAGATGCGGCAAGATCTCTCCGCTGCATTAATACATATACATGAGTGTACATAACAGTGAAAGGGAAGGAACAGCCTCGAGCTTGATTTCCGTGGACGGCTAACAGTGCCATTCGACAAAGTCATAGGCTCTTGCTTGTCGCTATTCCCTCCTCCCATCATTGCGTAGGTGTTTTCGTGGCTCTTTTTCATCCGTCCTGCCACCTCATGCCCGCTTTTCCATGCGTTTTGTTTTCCGTCTAATTTTGTACAAGTGGTGTGTGTTCGTTCATTCTAATTGGCCTCTTCGTCGAGTTGTTTAATTCTTGTTGGCACCGGTCGCGTCAAAGGCGGCGGTGGGCACGTGGCTGTCGTCGACAGCTTCGACAGGCTTCTGCTCAGTCGCATCGAAGTGGTTGGCCTCGGCCTGGACAATGTCGTCCTTGGGGGCTTCGGAGGCAGCCGCTGGTGCTGGTGCGCTGTTCTCGATTGTGGCATCGCTCTTGGCAGTCGGCTTCGTCTCGGCGGTTGTGGTCTTCTCACTGGGGGCAGCAGCCGTCACGTCGGCAGGCTTAGACTGGGACTGGGACTCGGATGCGGCGACGCCCTCGGGGACGCCCTCAACGCCGGGCTGCTGGTTGTCGGGGCCGGTGTTCTCGCCGTCCTGCTCATCGTCCTGGAGCTCGGCACCATAGATCTCGGGGTACTTGCGGAAGCAGTCCTGCATGTGCCTGTTGTTTGTTAGTATGCCGGTAAGAAGTGAGGAATATAAGAGTGTCGTTGTGGGAGGACTTACTGGAACTTCTCAATGCAGTCCATGCCCTTGGGCTCTTCAGTCGAGTAGACGAAGCAGCTGAATGCAGCCTTGAAGTCCTCGCCACAAGGGCCGTCGGCCATGCCGCCCAGCACGGGCAATCCCAGTTGATCTCGCCCGTCTCCGGGTTGAAAGCGCCCTGCTGGCTAGCTTCCTGCTCCAATGCCTCAGGCGAGCCATCGCCAACAACGGCCGCGCCCTCACCGTCAGGGGTCGGGGGTGTCGATCCGGAAGAGGTGTTCTCTGCTGTGTCGGCCTTCTTGTTCTTCGCTGCCGCCGCAGCCTTCTTCTCCGACTCGGCTCTCTGCTTCTCTTCTAGTAGGGAGTCGACGGTGCGAAATTCGGAGTCCTGGGGCTGATCGTGGCAGCGTCGTTGGTCGTCGTCGATGTCGATGCGCTCGTCAGGGACTTGTGGCGCGCCGCCTCGTCGGCAAAGATTGGGCTCGTGTTGTACCAATACAGTGCGGCACCGGCGATACCCCAGCGGGCGGCGGCGCCCTTCCAGGTACCACTGCTACCGGCAGCTGTCGAAGCAAACCGCCGGGGAGCGCCAGACACAGCCGGGTGACGGACGGCGCGGGCAAGTTGTGCCGAGGAGCGTAATGATGCGCGATACATTGTGGAAGGTTGTGTGGGTGTGAAAGTAGGAGAATTAATGTACAAGAAGAAAAGGGTAAATAAAAGAGTGAGCTAATAAAAAAGATGCAAGTAAGAAAACAGAAAGGATGCGCGCGAATGCCGGGACAAAAGGAAAGGAGAAAAGAGTGTGATGAGAAATGTCGCGTTTTGAGTATGTAAAGCTTCGATGCGAAAATGGTGAGAGTACGAAGGAAACTGAACGAGCTATTCCGAAAAATTTACAGAGCCGAATTGGTCAGCATAACGGCCGGAAACAAAGGCAAATGGGGCCAAATGCGCTGAGCACCAGTGTTTTCCGCCGTCTTCCGGGCGGGTGATTGGCTGGCGAGGCTTGCTGGGGGCTAAAATTTTGGTCTCGGGAGGCAAGAGCCACCTGCAGCACTGTCGCGTGGGCAAGGAAGGCACGACCTAGATCAAACGACGTAATGCAGCGCATGGGTGCAGTTGTGTGAGTTTTTTTTTCTTTTTTTTTATTAGCATCGTGATACTCATTGAATAAACGGAATTATATCCTGCTCTCTTTTCATATTTTATGTCTAATTTGAGATTTCCCCGAATTCTAAGAACTATGCTGGTATTAACAGACAGCGCCGTCCTTCCTTCCTATTGCAGCGGCGCTTGAAGAATTTCTACATGTGAATAATCGCCTATCTCTTGTGTCCATCCAGGAAGGTGCGTCCGCAGTATGCGATGCCTAGCTCACTGCAAAATACGTATATGGCGTAAATGAGACAACTCAAGCTTTCTCACCTAGCAACTTCGACAAAAGCAACCCAATTTCCATCAAGGACATCGTCCGCGTGTCTTTGTTGCTCCTTCTACTTCGACTTTGCACATACCGCCGCGATGGCTTCCTCAACAACAGCACCAGACTCGCCGGTCTACGAGTGGTTTCCGGCCCGCCTTCTCCAAAAGAAACCTCGCAACGAAGCAAATCCATATGCTGTTATCGTCCTCAACCAGCCATTAACGAGCTTGGAGCCGGCCCAGCGTGTATGGGACGGTGGTACGTTTGCGCATGCACGAGAGAGGACCCCGCCATTGTCGTTGCGGTCACCAAACCTGACATCTTCATAGCACAGTACCGAGTAGCGGCGGACGGAGGCGCAAACGAATTGAACAACGCTGCGAAGATCACAGGACAAGACTTTGTACGTTGGCCGCATCTCTCCTTCGTTGCACATAGCTGGAGATGGTACAGCTTGCTGACTTGTGCATCTAGAAGGACTTGGACGTCATTATTGGCGACCTGGACTCGTTGAGACCAGAGGTCCAGCAATACTTCCAGACCGAAGTAGACGGCCATGCCACAGAAGTGGTCCACGACAGTGACCAGTATTCAACCGACTTCACGAAAGCTGTGAAGCTTGTTCGCGACCGAAAACCGGGCATCAACGTCGTTGCTCTTGGCGGCCTCGGCGGCCGTGTGGACCAGGGTGTCAGCCAGCTGCACCACCTCTACTTGTTTGACGAGCGCCGGCGAGATGCAACCAGTGGAAACTACCGGATCGACTGGTCAGACGAGACAGCTGTATACGGCAGCACATTTCTTTTGACGAGCGACAGTCTCACGTTTCTGCTACTGCCCGGTCGACACCGGATTCATGTGCGGGAGAAGCTCGGCGACGGCGATGCCGACGAGCCGACCGAGGAGGTGTTTGCCAAGCATATTGGTATCTTGCCGATGCAAGGGCCCAGCATTATCACCACGACGGGCTTGGAGTGGGATATCACGGACTGGCCGACGGAGTTTGGTGGACAGATGTCGACAAGTAACCACGTTATGCCCGAGACGCAGGTCGTGGAGGTGCTGACGAACCGGTCTGTCCTTTTCACGATAGCTCTGAAGGAGCAGTGGCAGTCCAAGTAGCTGCATATCTTCTGGTATGCGTTTTGATTTGACTTTTCATCATTGGTTATATATTAGGGTATACATTATTTTGTGTTCTTTGTACAGCGAATATGGTGGCATGCCTGCCCAAACATAATAGACCTCGTCGAATCTGACAATAAGCATCTTTGTTCTCCCCCTCGGATGAGATACAAAACGGTAATGAGACTTCCCAAGCAGTGGTAAATCTTTACATGAACCCGTAAAAAACGAATAAAGCAGAAAAACGCCGCGCTGAAAATACCACCGGAAGCAAAATTGCTGTAACGTAACGCAAATAAGCCTCCCACCAGACCTCCCCTGTCCAAAGCCACCCAACACCACCAAGGACTCCCTCTTCACCGCAGGAAGTGCAGGCAAAGCCAGCAGAACAGCACAAACACAATGACGCCGGCCCAGAAGATCCACTTGTCCTCGCGAGCCCGCCGCTCAATCATGCGGATCGTGTCGCCGCTAATGCCCAGCGTGTTGGCCACCGTGTACATGCGCTTCTGTGTGTTTTTGAGCATGTCCCGCTGGTTGCTCAGGTCGCCCAACACCGCCTGGCCTCGTGCAATATACTCGTCCAGCGCCGTGTTCGTGTTGGCAAAGAAGCTCTGCTCGCGCAGCGCGTGTGCCTCGCGCTGGTCCTCGGCTGTGCTCATCGTTCTCGAGTGGCCAGAGCCTCCCGGGACGCCATAGCCGCTGCCGCTCGCTGTGGCCGATGCTGATGTTGTCGCATAGGGGTTCTCGGGCGTTGCTGCTGCGTATGGCCGCCGGCCCAGCAGCTCGGTACGGTTCGACTGGTGTGCTGCCTCTTCGCGCGTGGCTTTCAGGCTATCAAACTGTGCGCGGAACTCGCCGAGCTCAGTCTGGAAATTGCGGATGCGGTCAAAGGCCTTTTCTTGTTTCGCCGGGTTGAGTTCTTGCTTGGCGAGTGCATTGTATTCGTCGATGGTGCGTGTGAAGCGGTCAGGCTGGCGGAGAGCTGGCCAAAGGCAGCTGCAGACACGGGCGGCTGCTGCTGCTGTTGTGGTGTGCAGACGGGTCGGCGCCGAGTGCTGAGGAGATGGAGGAAAGCTCTTTGCGGATGGATGTACTCTGCTTGAGAGCGCTGTTGAATGACGTGTTCTGGGAGGCAAGTGTTAGAGAGGCGTGATTGAAAACAGAGAGAAGATAGGTGACGTGCGGAAAGCCTACCATGATGAGGATATTGTCGTCGTGGTGGACGGTCGCGTGTGAAAAGAGAAGAAAGGAGATGGAAGGAAGGGGTTGGCTAGCTATCCGTCAAGGCGTGTAATCGATCTTTTGCTTCTGTTCTTCGAAATGGTGGAGTCTTTTGTAAGAAATGGTGGTTTTGGAGACGGCAGGCTGACGATCTATCTTTGCTTTTGCCGATATCGTGGTGTTGATCTGACGTAGCCGTGTCCTCGTGGATCGTTGTCTGTGTTCTGGCCTTTTTTGGAGGCAATCGTGGCTTAATCCCATGTTTTGGCGGTTCAGTTCTTGCCGTCCCGTTCGTGTGGGTCTGGGTTCTGCCAGGGTAGCTTCGACCATGTGGCTTTGACCGCCTTCCTAAAGTAGAGCTCTATAGGGTCACGTGCAGTGGGCTTAAGTGTCGCTTTATCCTCCTCCCTTCTGGAACACGCGCTAACGTTGGACGTCGATTCTTCAACATCGCGAATCAATATTGGCCTGTTTTGTCTCAGGAACCCCATTGCGTCCTGTTTTGTGTCGGTTTTTTATTTATTATTTTTCTTTTTCGTTTTCTCCTGCTCTTTGATTCAGTTATGGCCTCCGTAACCGGAATAGGCGGCATTTCATTTATGCTTTTTTTTTTTGCGAGTCTGCACTTTAAGGATTGCGAACGGCTGCCAGGGCAGCTCCTACGCTTACCCTGTTGACGTTCTCCCTGTTTTGCAACATGTTACCGGTTTTGTCCCGGGAAGTGTGATATCTGGTTACTCCGCGACAGGCAACCTGAATGCACCCAGTGTCTCTCAACCACGCATCCCTCACGCTGCACATAGCGAGAAGTCTCACTTCGCAGGTTGCTGTAGCGCCGTCAAACGATACTGTGCTTGCAGTGTCAATATCTAATTGGACTGCGCATAATTTCTTTCCGCAAACAAAAAGGAGCTGACAAAAATGTGAGAGGCAGAGTTGCCGGGGCTCCGATCACTCGATGCGCTTTGCTGCTATCAACTCATCGCCTGACATTGATATCATTCGGACGGCTTGGCCGCCGATCATGAGAAAGGAAAACGAACTCCAATCCAGCCAATTTATCGAAGGAGCAAGAGTTCTGTATACTGCAAGGGCAAGTGCCACGGACAATGTCAAACGACTGTACACTAGCAGTATCGGTTGGTGAAATTGGTGAAGTTGCCACCTTTGTGGCTTGAGCCATACTCTCCCCTAATAATATTGGATCTAGTGATCTGAATTGGATGGGCGTCTTCATGGTCGCACTGCGCGATATGCGGCCTCACCAAATCTGCGGAAACGAAACACAAATTGGTGGAGGGCTGTCAGATATTTTGAGTTGCAGCTATTATCACGAACTTTTACACTGCCAAAATCTTTTCAGTACAATTTCTCTACGTGTGGCCTCTCATGATGCCTTTGGCTGTGTTTTTGTTCAGTTAATTCGGTCCCGACAGCTCGTTCTGAAGTCTCCAAGCTTTTGAGCCTCTTTTGTATTATTGCCGTATTGTCGGTTTCGTTTTTCTGAACCCGACAGAAGCCACCTCTTTCCACTTCACAACGTCAGATATCCGCCGCATTTGGAACAGCTTGCGCCACCGGTCCATCAGTACCACTGCCGTACTTCGGTGCAAACGACACAGCGCCATGGCTAGCAGGCTCGTTTACTCTTTCTCTGATTTTCCTCACTCTTGGTGCTGCAGCTCCGTGGTCTCCTTGTCCAGGGAGTCGGAACTGTCCTGGTGGAGCTTGTCAACTCTCCTCTTTTGATTTCCTTCGTACCATGGTGTGGTTTATTTGTTGGGATGGGACCCCTTGCTGGGAGACCTCACATAGGTAATGCAAGTGTTTGACTTGGGTGTTAAACTTACTTGGGGGCCTTTTGACAAGTGAACCAGACGGTTGGCTAGCTGACCCAAATGTTTCTCCCTTCTAAGACTCCATGCCAATGTCGTCTGAAAACGACATAGGTAGAACCAATTTTCTTGTTTTTTTTTTTTTTGCTTTATAAGAGCAACTTGCCTCCCTGTTTGAAAATCTCTGCCCATCGTGTCCTCCTTTCTTCTTTACTTTTCTCTAAACTTTAATTTTCTCACCGTCCTCATTCACCGCCACTTCCATTTCTTTGCTCAATCTGTCAACACTTGACGGTTCACACATCACAATGACGGCACACATTGCTATCCGCCCCAACAGCACCACGCAGCTCCCGCAGCGTGGTGGCAGTCATGCCAAAGATATTGAACCAGCCTGGTTCTCCCGTCTTTTGACGAGGAAGTCCCGCAAGAGTCAGTACCTGAGCGTCCTGGATCTCGAAACTGCGTCTATCTACCATGCGACTGAGCCAATCCTCTCGCCAACCACTGATATTTTGTCAGAAGATACCACCGGCAACAACAAGCTCGACACCTCCAATCCGCGGCCTTCGGCCCCAATGACTATTCCAGGGTCTCGCAACGACAAGACAATGACCAAGACCAAGACCAAGTATAAGCACCGGTTCAGCTTCACACCTCGGCGAGAGGAGGCCACACCACCTGTGGCCAAGCCAGCAGACAACACAAACACACAGGCCCGCCGCAAGAGCTCTGGCGCCGCATACGTGCCCAAGCATGCAGCCTCTGACTTTGGCCAGGTTGCTGTCCCCACCACCTACCGTGATAGCTTTGTCTTTCTGTATAGCAGCAGCAGCTCTTCAGACCACCATCAGCATCGCCGAAGCTCTCGAGTGGGTAGCAACTCTGCGAAGGCTATGGTCGAGTATCAGCGCAGACACTCATCAACCATCAGCAACTTGCCTGCACTAAACAGCAGCACCGCCTCACTCGATACGGCACCGGCTTCTGCCAATACGTGGAGCCGTCGTGGCAGCTATGTTTTTGAGAGACAGCCTTCCACAAACAACCGCCTGTCTCGCCAGTCTCTTGTCTTCATGATGACAGAAGAGAACGATGGGTGTGATGATTTTGCCATGATGCATGTCAACGACGATATCAAGGGGGAGGAAGAGAACGACAACCTTATTGTCCCTCTAGAGGAAACAAACAGGAAGGCGAAACTGAACAGTACGCTCACTGTACCTGTGATCCCCTCAGTGAATGATGACATGAAGACAACCTCTACTCGGTCCAAGCGTCACTCAACACTCGGACACAACCTTCAGGTGTCGCCACCAACTATTGTCCTAAGCTCTTCGGCATCGTCCGTTACCTCGAAGCGTGCACAACGGGGAAGCTTCAGCCAAGCCCGGCGTATGAGCCGCAGGCAGACTGCCGGTGGGGAGATACAGAGTGAGGCACAGGAGCCCAAGAAGGGGAGGCGGGACTCGGTCATTGTCAGCTTGGGGAAGAGAGTGTCGGAATACATTAAGCCAACGATGATGCGGGACAACGAGACGACTGTTTTGCCGCAAATCTCTGTGAGCCGTAGCGGCTTGCTGTAAAATTGTCGGTAGCATCTTCACTTGCGGACCTTTTATCAATATTTATTAGAACAATTGCTTTTTAACTAGCTTGGTATTTAAATTATGTTGACCCTGGAACATTTTCGAATACCTATTATCTATTCATGCAGTACGGAGTACCAAGCTCTGTTCTGGTAACCTATTTAGACGGGAATTACCTATTATGGACTAGTTAGCCTCTGATCGACTGTACATTTAGACAATCGAGATCTAACTCACCTTACTTCACAGAAGAATATGATGTATCTTGTCCACTTGATGAAACAAACGGGTGATCAAGAAGAGTAGAGACAGCAATCTGGATCTTACGAGCGTGAAGACACCACACAGAGAGTATATATTCACCACATGCTCTTCCTTCTAGAGTTAGAAAGCCATCGTCAACACTTGATGTCTACAGAGGGTAGGATTTATAGCAGCACTCAACAATGCAAAACTCTGGCTCTTGCATCAAGTGAACAGTCCGTATCTGAAAGCTGCCGCGGTGGCGAATGTTTGCAGTGTTTTATTCTCTTGCGGGGAGAGGACCGCAAGACCCACCCGGATCGTGTTTCCGTGAAAGATCCAGACGCGCATGGAGCTTCGACTTGTCTTGACGGGCGGGCTGAGCCATGGCCGGCCAGGCCAGAAGGGAGGGGCCGGTAGGCGCTCCAAGACAACTTCACTACATCAATCCGGCGCTGGGCGCTGCGGTGCTGTTTTGGCTGGACAAGGCTGATTATCCTCTGGTTGACAGTTGATGAGATGAGCTCTCATGCTAGGGCTGCAAGAATCTTGATCGATATATTTAAGAGAATGGCCTCGCCAAAATTCAAATTTGGAAACTTGCACTTTCATTCCATCTTCTTTCTACTTTCCTCAGACTCTCATACCCTTTCGCTGACCCATCATCTTCATTGATTCTCAATCCATCTTTACCATATCCCTTTAGCAACAAGAGCTTCTCTATTATTTCTCATCTCCCATTTTTGAGTCTTGTATACCCGGAGTCGCTGGCACAATGAATATAAGCATGGCCGGTAGTACCGCCAAGCCCATCGAATATCTCCAGCTCCTCGATGACGGTGACCGGAGACTTTTTTTCTTTGCTCTCGGTATGTACTCATGCTATATTTATAGTAAAATAAAACATATAAGATCACAGGCCAACACAGTGCTAACCATGACTAGACTACATTACGGAGTACCTGACTCACCATGGAAGTCTTCCTCCCAAAAGCATCCTTGATGGCCTCACCAGCAAGAAGCACATCACAGACTATGTCACGGCCTATGTCCAAACCCAGGACCGGGACACACTGCGCAAAAGTGTGGCTGCCCTACAGGCTTGGAAGCCTCTTTTCCTAGTCGTTCCTCCGGGCCAGGCCACAGGCCACCGCATCTCCACTTCGGGTCCGGTCAACAAGACGGGTGCTCCGCTCAGTGGTGCCACTCTTCTTGACGGCCGCTCTGCAGAGTGGACCGTCCGACTTAAGGAGAAGAGTGACACCTACTTCAGCGACACGAGCAGCCCACTCATCCTCAACTACTACGAAGCCCGCCAGATCCGTGCCGAGTATGCTAGCCGTGACTTCAAAACAGTTTCCCCGGAGCGTGCATCCGACTTTCCCAACTCTCTTGAGGAGCAGCAGAAGCTCGTCGCCAAACTTTACGATGCTATTCTCAACATGGACAATATCCTTGAGAGAAAGCGGCCGATCTCTCTCAAAAAGGCCAGTGGGGATGATAGCAGCGATTATGGTGATATTGACGCCGGTGATCCTCCCACTCCCCGAAAGCGGACAGCCACACAGAGAGACGAAAGCTCCGGTGATATCAACAAGACAGTCGAGGGTTCCGATACTATGGAGAAGAAAGAAAACACTCCGTCGCCGAAGCCTGCTCCTCAGCAAAAGGAAACTATTAGTGTCACCAAGGTGAAGGGCCTCAGCCGCATCGAGGTCGAGATGCTCAGCTGGGAGATTTTGGTATGGCTAGAGCCTGCTACAGATCTAAAATAAAGTCAGATGAGCCAAGACTAACCACATCTCTTTTCTTTGCAGTACACAATCCGGGATGTTGATCGTGGCCAAGTTCCCTTTATGCACTGGAGCGGCCGTGACTGGGGCTGGGACTCCCAGTTTACGTCCTTTCTTGATCGTTTTGAAGCTGTTGCCACGACCCTGCGCCGCTCCAAGGCGGCCGTCTGCAGCCTTCTTGAGTCTGACTATATGGCCCGGCTGGCAGCACACCCTCGCCGCGAGTACCGCCGCAAAGAGAACAACCGTTCCCAAAACGCGGAGCGCAATGCTCAGGTCTTTGTCGGGCGTCATGCCATTGGTACTGGCCAAGTGCAAGTGGGCCAAACAGGTGACCTTCAAGACCGTGACGGCAATGTTGTTGCGGCAGCCGGTACTGTACACAGTGGCTTGATCGAGCAAACACGCAAGCTTGGCGAGATGAGCAGTCGGCGGGAGTCTGCAGCAAAGAGGGTCAAGTCATCCACTAGTAGCTCCACAACATCTCCTGAGAGAAGCACCACTGCTGATGCCGAAGGTGTTGTGAACTCCAAGGAGCCCTCGCCAAAGACTTCTCAGAAGAAGCCTCGTGTCCGGAACCGCAAGATTGCGGTCAAGACGAAGACCGCCCTCACAACGTCCACGGCAAAGGTGACTTCTGGTGCAACTATTGGCGATAATGCGATCCCGGATCAAGGTCAGAATATTTCTGACAACACGGCTGCCGGTTCTGCAAACCAGGCCACCTTTATTTCGACGTCGTCGGCGCCTTTCTCTTGGTCTGGTGGCAACAGTGACACTGCACCTGCTACCACTGTTCCCACCACGCCGTTTGCTGACCAGATTCCATGGACCTCCACAACCACATACGGCTTTTTGCCCCATACGGAATCGTTCAATGAGCTCTCGCAGAGCAACACCAGCTTTGTCGTCAGCAACAACGAATTCCCATCTGCCCTCACTGACTTCTCGGTGCTCAACTCGGACGCAAACCTCAACCACCAGCTCAAAACGGCCGTGGGAAACACGTTTACGCTCCCTTTCCGTCCAGCGCCCAGTGTAAACGCCGACAGCCAGTCTGGCACTGCAAATGACGAAATCAACAGTGCCTCTGTCCCGGACTCGCCCATCATTGTCTCCGATGCTCTGATGGAGGATGTCTTTAGGATGAACATTGCAATCAACACCGGTGCCAATGGAGGAGGAGGAGATGCTACTGTGAACAGCAACAGCACTTTTGCGAGCAGCCAAGTCATTGCCCTGCGCAGCAGCATCAGCAAACGATCCAGGCTTCTATGGACGCATCGCAATGGACCAACAGCGTCGAAGACATGAATTTGTACTACCAGCTGGCGCATTTAAATAGCAGCACCCAGAACTTGCTGCCCGTCAACTACACAGGCGAAGCCGACACAGCGTCACCGTCAACCGGCACAAACCTCGACATGAGCATGTTCACCATCCCTGACGATTTGATGTGGGCCATCAATAACGACAGTGACCCTGTCGAGTTTGGTGATGGCAGCAACCCCAGCCAGATTTGCAATGGCGAGATCTAAAGAAAAGATGGCTGGATTCATCTTCTTTTCTCTTCGATGACGGGCGGTATTGAATACTCTCTATGTTTATGTTTTGTTTACACTTGGGGAAATTGTGGAGAGTGGCGCAGGACGTCTGCACTTTAAGTTTCTTTTACTGTTGGATCACTTTTTAGCATTTTGGTTTTTGCTTTGGAGTCGGAGAAATATATTGGGGCAGTGGTGTTCTTTGGTTGATTATGTTGGACACGGACATTTGTTTAAATCTGAGAGAAGTTGGATTTGCATTTTGGAAGGTAGAGGGGCTTGGTTTATTTCACCTGCCCTTTTATAAGAGAATACTGGCCGCGAGACTACATAGGCTTTGATTATCCATCGCAAAAAAATAGAGAAACCTGTCGCTTTTTGTCTTAATAAATCCTGGCCAGTATACATACATAGATCTTCATGAACTCCAGAATACAGGAAAGATACCCTTCCCAACTACCAATTCCTCCGCCCACCGCGGCCCCGGTTGAAGCCACCACGGTTGGCATTGCCGCCACCCATGTTCTGATCATACCCACCAAAACCCTGGTTTCCGCCAAATCCTTGGTTACCATAGCCGCCACCAACAGCTGCACCTTGGCCGCCAGCACCACCGCCAGGAACGCCGCCGCCCATCTGGCCCATCATAGCGGCCAGGGTCGCCGGGTCCATTTGGCTTGGATCCATGCCGGAGGCCATCATCTGCTGCAGCATCTGCTGCATCTCAGGAGGCATACCGCCGTCCATACCCGGCATGCCCGGCATACCACCCTGGGCAGCCGCTGCAGCACCGCCATTACCACCACCAGCGCCACCAGGGCCAGTGGAGATACCACCAGTGCCTGCTTGGTTGCCGCCGGCTGCATTGGGGTTTGCGCCGGGACCGCCAGCACCACCCTGGCCACCAGGTCCGCCGCCGGGACCACCGGGCATGCCTCCCATGGGCATACCGCCCATTAGCATCATGTTGAAGTCCTCCATCATACGCTTGTTGGAGTTAGCAACAGCGTCCTGGTTGTACTCGGAACGCAGGCTCTCCTGCTTCTGTGAGTAGAGGGCCCAGGTAAACTCGTCGAAGCCGTAGTTGAAGTAGTCGCTGAGATCCGTGCCCGGCTGGCGCCAGGGTTTGTCGTTCTCGGGAGATCCAAGTCGATATTGACTTGTGTAATGGGTTTGCCGGTGGGTTTGTGCGTCGGGATGGCGTTGATATCGACAGTCGACGTGGACACGGCCGGGTACTCAGTGGACGGGCAACCTGCACTACCGCGGCGCCCTGACGCTCCTGATCCTGCTGTGTCATCCTTCTTTCCAGTGCCACTTCCCGCTGCTGCCGGCTTTGCTGCGCCCTCGCCGGTGGTGGACCGTTGTGGTATATTGCGAATGTCGCTGTATTTGATTGTCTGGCGGTGTTAGTATACGCACAATAAAAATAGTTCTTCTCATCTAAGGGAAACTCACGAAGGGGCAGCTGCTTTTGTGCCGTCTTTGCGCTCCGTAACGATTTCAATATCGGAATCGTCGTCGTCCTCTCCATCGTCCTCACCCTCGTCGCCGTCTTCGTCCATGGCTCCACCATCGTCTTCACCGCCGTCCTCTTCTAATGCGTCTGCATCATCTCCATCGTCTGCTTCTGCCTCTGCTGAGGAGCCTGCTGCCTTCTCTTCTGTTGTGGCTTCAGCTGGAGCTGAGGTAGTTGTCTGAACTTCGGACTCCTCCGGCGCGTAGAAATCGTCATCGTCATCGTCGATATCCATTGTAAGTGTTTGTATGTGATGTCTAGTGCATGTAGTTCGTAATTGTATGAGAATGCAGAGCTGTTGTACGGTGGATCGTGGTCTGTCGTCTTGCTATGTGTGTGTCGCTTCGAGGACGAGGTTTGGCAAAAGCGGCAAAATCGCAGTGCAAGGGAGATGGATACAATGTTGGAGCTTTGTTGCAGTAGCACTCTTTGTTGCGCGTTACAGTGAGAGCTCTCGCTGCATTTGGGGGGCCGTCAGAGTTGAGGAAGGAGCTGTTTGCAGTAGGTGCACGTGACAGTAGCTATTCCCGGAACAGAAGGCGGTGAGGCGCAAAGTCGCGCCTGCCTCTGAAGCCAAAAACGCGAGGAAGCTTTTTGTCTCCAACAAAAAGCAGGTGGCAGAACGAGCGGCAGGTCCCAGGGCGACAAGGCGCCAAAAAAAACACAAGCTGAACTGTGAAGGAAGGGGGCGGGAAAAGCTCCAAAAAATACCAGTCCCAACGCCAAACGCCCCTTCTCTTTCGAGATCCATCAGCAACAACAAAACAAAAAAAACCCACAACGCAACCAATCCAAGAACACACAGCATTCTTCTCAACCTCGCCGCACTTTTTGTGTCTTGCATTTCCGAACTTCGCCACCTTTCTTCACACAGTTTCTCATATCCACAACTCCTGTAGCAATGGCGTTAGCTCGGTCAGCGAGCGTGCCTGGCGGGCTGAGCATCAACACAGGCGCGGCCAACCTTTTGTGAGTTTGAAAGCCTTCCGCATCCTTTTCTTTATTCCTTCCGTTCATCAATCTAACTCCTCGCAGCGGCAGTCCAGCTACTACATCACAGGCTCCAGCAAGCGGCGGTCTCTTTGGCTCGGCTACGACACAGACAGCAGCAAAACCAGCAGGCAGCCTCTTTGGCGCCCCAGCAACAACAACAGCAGCAGCACCGGCTACATCGACTCCTTCCCTCTTTGGTGCTTCTACGGCGACCACGTCAGCAGCTCCGACGACAGGTGGCGGCCTTTTTGGTGGAGGAGCAGCAGCCCAGCCAGCGAAGCCAGCATTGGGCGGACTGTTTGGCGGCGGCAGCACGGCGACGACGACGGCAGCATCTGCACCAGCGACAGGCGGTGGCCTATTTGGCGCTTCGACGGCAGCAGCGGCACAACCTGCTGCGTCAACTGGCGGTCTTTTCGGTGCAAGCACAGCAACCCCGGCGGCCGCAGCACCATCCACAATGTCGGGCGGCCTCTTTGGTGCGAGCACTGCCGCGCAACAGCAGCAGCCTCAACAGCAACAGCAACAACAGCAGGTTGTCCCGGGCGTCCGTATCGACTTGTCCAACCTCAAGGGCACGACACGCTTCAACGATCTCCAGGAGAGCCTGCAAAAGGACATTATCGCGTTCGACTCGATGATCCAGTCGTTCATTGAGCAGAAGAACCAGGTCGAGGCATTCCTGCCTGCACACAGCGAAAGCCTCGAGGCCATCCCTGGCGATGTGCGCTTTGTGGCCCGCAAGTACGACGGTGTGTCGGGCGCCATGGCGTCGGACCTGCAGTCGATCCAGGCGCTGCGCGAGACGGTCAAGGAGGATGCCGACCACGCACAGCTGAGCTTCAAGGCCCTCGACAATCAGAAGCTGCCCGCACAGTTTCACACTTCCGGCCTGTGGTCGACAACGGGTGGCCCCAAGAAAAACGGCGGCCGCGGTGGCCGGGACGGTGCTCGTGGCGGTGGTGATGACGGCAGTGATGGCAAGGCGGGCAGCGACCGGGGCGGCGACAGCAGTGGCCGCACAGACCTGATCAACTACTTCTCTCACACCGGCGACGAGATTGGCTCGCAGCTGCGCAAGCTCGAGTCGAACCTGGGCGAGATTGAAGTGCACATGTACAGCGTGCAGGCCGGCCTACTGGAGCAGCTGCAAAAGGTGGCCGCGTCGTCAAATGGCTCTTCGTCTGCCTCGGATGCCAACGGCGAGGGCAGCTCCGCTAGCGACAAGGTGGCCGAGCTGGCTGCTGTGCTGCGCGACTTTGAGGAGAGCATCCTGACGGTCGCCAGTGTAGTTGGCACGGCACGCGAGAGCATGACGGGTCTGCAGCTGGGCGGCTTCCTGGGCCGGCGGTAGGCAGACGGACCAGCGATGGTGGGGGGGACCATATGGGGTTTTTTTTATCGCCTGTATCATGTACGTCTAATTTTGGAGAAAGGAGCACTGCAGTTTGGGGCGGTGGTCATGTTTGCGTTTTTTATTTGATTTACATTCTACTTGGCGCAATATAATGAGTCTGTTTGTTTTTGTCACTTCTCGTCTTCCTATGGCAAGGCTTTTCTCCGATGTGATATTAAAATAGCTTCGTCAGTCATTAAGTGATCTATAGCAGTTAAATGTTGTACACAAGAAGCCCAAAAAGGCACCAGCCATTTTCCTGAAACGCCTTTTGCAGCCAGTCCACCCTCTCATTTTCCATCTCCTCCCTAATACATGCCCTCATCGCCACCTCCACCGCCATCGTCAAACTCGTCGCCATAGTCGTCGTCGTCACCGTTGTCAAAGGCCGCTTCTGCGTTGTAATCACCCTCTTCGTCGTCGTCGTACTCCTCATCCTCCACTTCGTCGTAGTCGCCTTCATCTTCGACCAGATCAAACTCGACATTGTCCTCATTGTCGAGCCCGACGTTCTTAAACTTCTCGAGCTGCTCCAGTGCCTTGTGCGTGCCGCTCTCGCCATCGACACCCGCGGCTTCGCTGTCCTCGGCTTTCTTGGTCTGGAAAATATCCTCGGCCGTCCGCAGCGACGTCACATCCGACAGCGCCAGCACACGGTCGCGCGTGTTCTTGGCGGCGGCGCCCTTGCTCAGCCGCCCGTCGTCGTTGCCGTCGAGCGTCGGCCACAGTTCTTGTGGGAACAACTCTTTGCTAAAGGGGCGTGCCGACAGGTCCGGCAGCGCACGTTCTGTCGTCTGGAAGCGGTGCGAGTACATGGGCACCGACGTAAACGGGTCAACGGTCGCCTTGTTGCGCACGCCGTACTGCTGGTTGATCTGGTCCTGGCCGTAGGCTTTGCCCGACGCGCCCCCGACACCAGGCCCACCGCCAGTGCCTTCCAAGCTCTTCCATGTTCGTGTTTGCGTGTACAGTGGCGTTGAGTGCGTCTGTTCGCGGACCAACAAAAAATAGTCGACGGCCTTGCATTCTTGGTTCGTCAAGGGTGCAGCCATCGGTGCAGAGTATGCCTGGATTGTTAGCAGGTGGACGGCACACGACGCTATTCTCCATCATCTTCTCTGGGTCTTTCACTCACCGGAAACAGCTCGACTGGCCGTGAGTCGGCCTTCATTGTGGGATCATCGGACCATGGCGCTCCAAAACCGCCTCGCCGTCCTCCACGCCCGCCGCCACGGCCACCACCTCGACCGCCGCGCATTTTGATTGTTGTGTGGGTATTTAGGTGGTAGAGTCGAGTATGTGAGAAGGGTCGAAATAGGGCCCAAGAGAAGGCGTTGTGGTGTGGGCGTGGGTGAAGTGGTAAATGTGTATGACTGCGTTTCGATATTGAGGGTTCAGAGTGTAAATTGTCGTCACCAATTCTCACAGGCCTGAACTTTTTTTTCTGCCCGTACAATTTTTTGCGAAAGGCGGCCCCGACGCTAGCGCCCTGCGGCACAGTGAGCAATCGGCGCCCCATTTTCGCTGTAGTCGTCCCCCACCGCCCAAAAGCGACGCTGTAAGGTACCGCCAATCCGCAGGGCGGTGATTCGCCTGGAGTGCGCTAGAGCCCCGCGTTTCCTCAGTCCGTCCCAAAACAGCAGACAGCTCCCTCGTCCCCACCAGCACCGAGAGCTCCTTCCTGCTGTGTGGTTGTACTTGCACTTATGAGAGCTAGGCAGAGAACGACTGACGACCACCTTCCCAAACGTCTTCTCATAACACCATTCGAGGCACATCTTCTCACGTCTTTTGATTTTGCAGTCAAGACGACACACATTTGTGAAAAGAGCTTTCACCAGCTTTTCATTCAAACCTCATCAATCAAAAACTTCTCTCATACACAACCGATTTTAGATTACTCACCACCACCACCATGGATCACATCGCCCCCATCTCTGGCCTCGACGACCTCGATCAGCATCTAGATGCTCTTTTGGCCATTCCAGCCAACTCACCGCCAACAAATACACCAGCTGCCGTCCAGCTCAATCCTGCACTCTTCGACACCGTTGAGCTTCAGCTCACCGAGGCCAACATCCCCGCCCTCGTGCCCCGCCTGCTCCCCAAGATCGTCGGCGTCCTCCAAAATCCTGTCGCCGTCGGCTCCGAAGCCAATGCCGGTGTGCTTTCGTCCATTGCAATCAAACTCCTGGGCCCTGTCTCGTTTAGCGATGCCCTCACACTCGCGTCCGAGGCCCAGCTGGTTGCCGCCCTCGGTGCAGACGCCGCACCGGCCACCAATGTGCTGGCCATGACGGTCATCCACAAGGCCTCGGGCGGCAGTAACACAGCTAGCCGACGCCGTCTGGGTGCAGCCGAAGATATCTCCCGCCTCTCGACCATGGACGCACTCCTGTCGGCGCTTACTGTGCGCTGGCTCGCATCTCCCGCGGTGGAGGTCGGCGAGTGCGGCTCGCGTGTGTTTGGTGACCTGCTGGATGTGGACTGCCCGCTACCGCCAGTGCGGTATGCGGCGACACAGAGTGAGCCTGGGCGGGCTGTCAATGGTTCTCTTAACGGTATTGCAACAACGACGATTGCGCCGCCCTCTCCACTCCGCAACACGCCCGGTCAGGGTCGGCTGTGGAACCGACTGTTACAAGACCCAACGCTCTACAAGGATGTCTTTGTGGCCCTCTGCCGAGGAACGCACCCAGAGACATCCGGCAACTTACACCGACTGTCGATTGCACAAGGCCGTGTCCTACGACTCGTGCCTCGCCTCGCTGCCCTCAACCTTTCTGCTGTAGCCACTGGCCCTGACAATCTGCTGCACTTTGTCGCCCTCCACATGGTCGACTCGTCTGATGTGCTGATGCACCTGAATTTGATTGATTTTTACGAGACGCTTGTCAGCGTCCTACGTGTGGCCGCAAATGCAACGCCGGTATCCGGAACTGCTGCTGCTGCTGGTGATAACGGTGGCAACAATGTTGACTACACCATTGAGGTTCTGCGGACATTGCTGCGGACAGCTGCGGCCCAAGACCCAGAACTCCTGCAGTCGCTCCAGTCACTACCAGACCGGACGGTCTCTGAAGAGGCGGACGAGCTTAGAGATTGGCTGCGTCAAATCCTGCCAGCCTCGGCGACACGAGTTGCTGGTTGGCAGTAAGAAGGACAATACTGTTTGTGGTTACGGGCGTGCATTCCAAGGTCGAAAGACCTATCGTTATTGTAGTGTAATGGTGTCTATGAATTGTAAGCTACTTAAATTATGAAAGCGGCGTATTTGATTCATTTTGTATTTATTTTATTAGACTTGCGTTATTGAATTGCGCAATTTTATTTTATTGTTTTATTTTTATTTTTATTTCCCGTTCGTTCATAAAAAGACAAATAAAATGATTTCTATCATCATTTTCTTAAATTTGCAACGAAACAACGCAGCCACTTATGGAAGAATTTATTTGTAAAAGACAAAAACCTACATCAGTATCTTAATTTATACAGTCATACACCGTTGATACTATAACATGAAAATGCAGAAAAAAAACTTCCTTTTGAACACGCCCTATTTTTCTATCTCGCCTGTTTGCCATTGACCATGTAAAAAAGTGCATAGGCCAAATGACAACAAAATATATACCAACAATGAAGAGAAAAACAATGATAATAAAAACAAGCGTCTGAAACGAGAAAAAAAACAAAACAAAGGCGACCACATGTTGCTCTACTCTACATACAATCTCCTCGCCTTTTTCGTCTCCAATCTACTCCTCAGCCACGGACGGCGAGTTCATCCGGCGACCCATAAACTTGGTGCTGGCATCACCACCTTCATAGTCCACATTGCCGCCTCGGTTGTTGTCGTTGTGGCCGTGCTCAGCACGCTATCGCCGCGCCGTCGACGCTTGCCCTGCAGAGTCTGGTCGTCGTACTCGCCCGTGCCGTGGCTGCCGGCGCCGTGGCCGCTGAAGAGACCACTGAGGCCAAGGCTGACCTCACCGACACGGCGCAGGACCTGGACGATAGCGGCACGCAGCTCGCCACTCAGCTCGCGACCAAGAAGCTCAATCATGCTGGGTAAAAGTCGGACAGGTGCTCGAGGAAGGCCGGCTCGGGGAACTGGGCATAGCCCTCAAGCACGTCCACGACGACGGGCCGCCATGCCATGATGTTGCGGTGCTGGCTCTCATCCTCGAGGGCCAGGTAGCCCTGCAGAATATCCTTGCACAGGGGCACCAGGGCGCTCTCGACATCGGCACGCTTCGACTGGCGCTCCTCGGCCTGGTCCGCGTACATCTTGAAGAGGATGGACACATAGGTGGCGGCCGAGCCAGACTCCTGCTTGAGCAGGTTGGGTGGCTGCTTCATGAATCCCTCGCGCCACAGGCGCATGCGCAGCTCCTTGTCATTGTTGAAGCGGCGCGCAAACAAGAAGGACTTCTTGAGGAGGGCCATCAGGCGCAGCAGCTCGGTCGACGGGATCTGGTTGTACACGGCCTCGTTGCTAAAGAGCTCGTTGACCGTCTCGATCATCAGGAGCTGCAGGACACAGCGGGAGATGATGCGGTTGAAGAAGCGGCGGCGGCTGCCGTAACGACCACGGGCTGCTGCTGGAGGTTGCTCGTCGGCTTGTAGTCCTCGAGCGGCTGCCGATGCTGACGGGCCGTTGCCGGAGATAACGGAGGCGATGCTCTGTGCCGTGGGTGTCCGCGGGTCGTTGTCGTTTTCATCCTCGCCGTCCTCGCTTTCACCAGCCACAGCGGTGCTGGTGGGCATCGACAGTGTCGAGGCAGTGTCCGAGTCGGGAAGCTGAGCGCTGCCCTCAGCATTGCCGTCACCGTTGATCTTGAGCGACTTCTCATCGACAAAGGTGCCATCCGGCGGCACGCCGGGGCTCAACGGGTAGCCAAACTCAAGCGCGCCGGGTGGCGGTGAGAGCGAGGCCGTCGAGTTGATTGTCGTGGCCGAGAAGAGCTGGTAGGCCGTGGTGCGCTCAAACAGCTCGCAGAACGCGCCCACAATCTTTGACCAGTGCTCCTGCGAGAACTTGCCGACGTTCTGCAGAATCAGCTGCTGCAGGCAGTTGCTGCCGATACGAGCAATGGTATCGTTTTCCTGCAGGATACAAAGAGCCAGCAGCTCGAGGAAGCGGTCGAGCATGTACTCGAGCGCATCAAAGTAGTGCGTAAACAGCGTAATCATGTTGCGCAGTGCCTGGATCATGGTCGTCGACAGCCACACAGACAGCTCCTCGTGGCTCAGCACGTTAGACATCTCCGGCCGGGACCGGAGCACAAGGAAGATGGGATACAATTGCTGACGCCACAGGATGTCCCAGAAGTCGGGAGGGAAGTCACCACCATACCGTAGGAGCGTCTCGAAGAAGTAGTTCAGCGCGTTAGACCGCACCTCCAGATCTTCGCCCGTCATCAGGACGTCGTGGAACGCAAACAATACAGGGAACCAGAAGCCCTCCTCGACTGATGTGCGGCTCGGCTGGGGCGACTTAAGGTCGGACTCACCAGCACCGTCGCCATTGTGTGTGCCGTTGGAGCCACCATTGGCAGCAGCCAGGTGGCGCTGAGACAGTGGACACTCGGGTGTCTTGAGCATCTTGGGAACAACGGCCTTGAGCGTCTCCATGGCCTGCAGACTCTTCTTCTGGAAGCGGATGTTTTTGGAGAACTCTGTCAGGCAGACAATCAAATCTGTAAAGGCGCCCTGGGCAATAACCACACCAAAGCGCGTCCGGAACACCTGCGTGACGTTCTCGAACGCCATGTTGACAATGCTCTCAGCAGGGTCGCGGGCGGCGACAGTAAAAGCACCGAACATGGTCCGCCAGCCGGAGCGAATATTCTCGCCACGCGCCTGAATCATCTGGATCAAGCACCGCAGTGCCATATCCTTGACATGGATGTTTTTGGAGTTGGCCATGACGTGCTCAAAAGGCTTCAAGAAGTCCTTTTGGAACTTGAAACCGGGCAGCTCCTCAATCTCCATAAAGCGCATGGACAGCTGGCGCAAGGAGTCGAGCGCGAAAAAGACGACGGCCTCGTTGGCATTGGAGCCAATCTTGTTGAAGTGGTCGGCCAAGAGGTCCCAAATATTTGTCCACTCGAAACGCACACGCGTCATGTTGTAGTAGCTGATCTCAACAATCTTCTGGAGACTGTACATGCGCGGGTTGTCGTTGGAGCCAGACACCTTGATCTCGTCCCAACTGACCTCAGTCAGCGCACGTGCAAAGTGGGTGATGGCCTCGCCGTTCAGGTTCGCCGTGTTGGTGAAGATTCGGTCCATGCTCTTGATGGTGTCGTCCGAAGTAATATCGTAGGCAATCTCCGGCGACGAGAAGCCGTTGGGGCCTGTTGGCGCACGGGGACGTTGCCGGCGCTGCATCGACTTGCGGCTGTCGCTGCCCGTGCTGCTGCGGTCCTTGGATGGTGGCACGAAGCGTGCCTTGGACACATCAGGCACAGCACTGGCGTCGATGCCGCTGGCCATTAGCTGCAGGCGCTCCAGCTGGCTTACAGAGATGAGAATGTCCTTCCAGGACTGCCGGAGATAGTTGCCCTCGGTGTAGCCCAGCTCGAGGAGCACACGAAGGGCCTCAACATTCTTGGCGTACACCTCTTGAACGTTGTTGAGACTGGCCGCGTTGCGCAGGGCAGAGATGAAGGCTTCGCGGGGCGTCGACAGATCAAACTGGCACGCAATTTTGGTGGCCAACTGCATGCCCTCGAGGCAGAGACGGTGCAGCTCGAGGTTGTGAGCGTTCTGCATCTGGCTTGAGAAGGCCGAGAAGTAGGACATCCAGGTCACGTCGAACATGGGGCCAATGTGCTTGAAGTTGGTGGCTGGGACGAACTTGACACCACCCGCCTTGGCCGCGTTGCGGCGCTGGCTGCGGAACAGGTTCTTGAAGAGCTGCTCGGACCGCAGCGAGATCTCCTCCGACTGCTGCACGTACGCTTCTCTCTGCAGATCGCGACCGACGTTGGTGAAAGCGCTCGCAAGGCCCGTGGGCTGCTGCACAGGAAGGGTACCGGCCGCGGCGGCAGCCCGACGTTCACTGTCGAGCACAATTTCGTTGGAGCCAATTTCGTCGTAGATGCCAATGAGGTACTCGTCGGGCAAATCAGCATTATCGTTGATGCCGCGGTTGTTGCGAATGAAGTCCTGTTGGGTCATGCGCTTCACGACATTGTTACTGTGCAAATCGGTATTCAGCATGATCACCGAGTACGACAGCACGTAGGCTGTGTCAGCGTTGGCAAAGGCGTTGGGGTTGCCGTCATTGTAGCGCTCGCAAACTTGAGCATGAAACGATCAATCTTCTGAGCCTCACCAGGCAGACGGAAAGACTGGAGAAACTGGCGCAGGGCGGACACGAAGCGACGCTTCGTAAAGTCCATGGTGTCGACAAAGGCATGCATGGTCTCGATGTTCTTCGGGTCGGCGTCACCAAGGTACTCGCCGATCTGTGCCTTGTCTAGCCGCTCTTCCCGGATCAAAAAGTTGGCAACGTCTTGAGGTGAGTCGCTAGGGATAAAACCTTGGTCGATGAGCATCTTGAGACCGCGCTTCGGCTTAAAATTGAACGCCCGGATGGCCAAAGCTAGAGCAGTTTTGCGGGCCTTTTCCTTCTCAAGCTGCTCTGGGTCGTCGTCCATGACGGGTGTCGAGGGGAGGACCGGGGTGTCGACGCGCGAGATGCTGTCACTGATCGAAGGATCAATGGACTCGCGGACGTCGTCTACCGATGCTCTCCGGTCCACATCCGCCGCAGCAGCCGCCATGGCACCGCCATCTGGGCGGCCAGCCTGCGACCAGTTAACCATCGACCGCAGAGACTCGACGAGGGCATCGAGAGATACTCGCTTCATAATGTATTCTTGCGGGAACTCCGGCTCCGGCGCATGGTGGGGCACGATATAGTTCACTGTCAACGGGGGCGGGAGAGACGTCTTGATCTGCCAGTCGCTGCCACTTGTGCTGCCATGCTTTTCCTCGTATGCACGCTCAATATCAGCGGCAATAGGGACAGGTGTGATCGCCAGCTTGGACAGGCTCTCGACGATTGTCTGGAAGATGTTGTCGACGTTCGGCTCGCAGTCGTAGTTGAGGTAGGTTTCAACAAGGGCGCGGGGGTCGGCGCAGAAGCGGTTTAGGATGTTGATAAAGTACAGCTTCTGCGACATGGGGCGGTTTTCCGTGCCAGGAGCGCCAGGTAGATCTCGTTGAGGAAGACCTCAATCTCCTTCTTGAAGGGCGCCCGCATGAACTTGAGCATGAGCCAGAAGATCTCACAGCAGACCTCGAAGACGCGATCGACGGAGCTGGCGCCATTGCGGGTGATGCTGAGACACAGGTAGAACTTGACGGCCTGCAGGAAGCTGGTGGGCTCGTTGCTCTTGGTGTTTGTGATGGTGCAGAGAGGTGACGTGAAGACACTGATATTGTTGTTGAGGAGGGTATGGATGAGGTGCAGCGAGATCAGCTTGGAGCGCATGGGCTGGCCACGCAGGTCATAGAGCTGGTCCGGCGGCAACACCTTGGTGGAGAGGTTGCAGAACGACCGGAAAACGAGGTAAGCGTCCCGGATATAGACCTCGTCTTCGGCGTCAAGAGACTCGGGTGCCTCTTCGTGGGGGCTGTCGGGGTTCGTCTGCTCAGACACGGATCGCGCGGAAGAGGTAGGGACATGCTTGAGGTGTGTCACCATGGTCGGGCCATCGCCGAGGTTCGAGTCGTCGAAGCTCTTGCGGTGCTCGAGGTCCTTGAGGGTCAGCTTGGCCTCAGCACTACCTTCGCCGTTCGCGGCACTACCACCGTCACTAGTAAGGCCAGGTGTTGTCGCAACGGAGGCTGCATCGGGCGACTCGTCGCCCTCGCCTTCGTAGGCGGTGCTGGCGCGAGCGCCGTCTGGCTGCTCAAAGGTAGCATTGCTGCCGTTGTGCTTGAGCTTCGACAAACCGAGCCGAGACTCCTTCATCTGGAGACGAAGCTTGACCCGCTCAAAGACAGTGCCAACCATCTGCGTCAGCGTGCCCTGAGCAACCTGTTGGTTGGGGGCATTCCGCGAGAGCAAGAAGACATTGTAGACCTGGCGAATGGCCTTGAGCAGACCAGCACCGTGGACGACAATCTTGTCATTGAGCACGGCCGCCAGCAGCGACTTGACGATCTGCAGCTGGATCTCGGCCGGCGTCGTGTCGCCCTGGAAGCAGTCACATATTGTGTCAATGGCCCGCTCAATCAGAGGTGCGCGGTCGGCGGGATCCGAGGAGCCTCCTGTTGATGCAGCAGCGCCTTGGCTTTGTGGGTCCTCGTCGGCGTCGGTCGAGGCAGCGTCGGCAGCAGCAGAAGCCGCGCCGGCGGACGCGGAGGGAATAGAGAAGTAGGAGTAGGAGATGAGCTTGCCGATGCAGTCAAGGGCGGTCGTAGTCAGGGGGATGCTGCCGGAGCGAGTGGCAAGCTGCAGCGGCGCGAAGATGATTTCGGGGTCGGGGAACTGGGGGTCGTTCTCCTTGATGGCGGCGAGGGCCTTCTTGACGGCGTCCGCCAACGGGGCATTGTGTGAGGTGTCCTTGGCCGCAGCAATGACGCCGAGGGACGCGGCCACGAACTTGAGCGAGCTCATGCTGGCCGGGAGGGGCGGGACGAGCGAAGGGCCATGCGCGGGGGGTTCGGGGCGGCAGGGGCAGTGCGACGGGTGGATGGGTGGACGGGTAGGAGCTCAAAGCGGTACGATCGGTTAGGGTGGTTGTCGTCGAAGGAGAATCGTTGTAAAAGGGGAGTTGCGGATGCGGCCGAGGTTGAAGCCAAATAAGCCAAAAGGTCGATCTCGCGATGTGTCGATGTTCAAGTGCAGCTGCTGTTCAGGCCACGGTGGTGCAGTCAGGGGCACAATTGGATCTGGATGGAAGCTAGTAGGTGAGATAGCAAAAAGGAGCAGCCGTTGTGAGTGGCGTCCGTCGTGAAATGACAAGTTACTGGTGCCGTGCAGCTGGATGAGAACAGAGGAATAGGGCTGCCTAAGATGGAGCAATATTACCAGGAAAGGAGCATGTTACGCACACAGTAGTAGCAGACGACACGCAGCACTGGGGCAGTTGCGACCCGTATCCGGCGAACCCACGCTTGTGGGCGACCCCTAGTTAGATTGGCTGAGCAAAGGAGGCAGGAGCAGCCAGGCGAGCCAGGGTCGCCAAGTTCCCCCTGTCAACGTCTCCAAACCCACACGTTTGGGCAAGGCGTAGCCACTGTGGCTCAGTGGTTGTGGCGCTTAGTGCCTGAGGCGGGCTGGCCATAGCGTACAATGGCAGGGGAGGCAAAGAGGACAGCTGTGCACTGCACTGGCGCGAGATGTGAGATGTGTGAGAGCATCACGTGATTTCGCGGATGACCTGACTTGTTGCAGAATGAAAGCAAGCGAGAAGGAGCGACCGACACTTGTCAGACATCGGAGTGGAAGGTGTTCAGCCCCTTCCCTCACTTATGTAAGTCTCGATATGCAGGTGAAATATAGCTGTGTGCTGTTCTTCTCCAGTGAACGAAGCCGTGAGCTGGCTCTGTGCGACATCGTTCCAGAGAATTCCGGCCGCGAGAGTTCGATGCCTGGCTCTGCGACATTTTTGTCTTTGCAGGCAATTTTAACCCATCTTAAGCCATCGTTAAGCGTGTACAACCCGCCGGAGCCGGTCCTTATCGCGCCCTACAGAACGGGCCTTTGGGGAGCTTATGGGCCATCGTTCAGGGCGTCCGCCAATCACAGGCTGCCATTTGAGACGTCTCGCCCCAGGGGTTGCTGTAGCTGCAGGTGTCACGGCTCGTAGGACTCCTGGAAACAGCGCCGCCCAGCGCCGTCCAGCGGACCTTGAGTGAACGTCTCGTTTTTTCTTGCAACGGCAGGTACGGCCCCTGTCAGTAGTGGGTCTAGCAAGCTCTTTTGCTGCCCCAACGCGCGACGCCAGAGCGATGCAGGAGGCTATTACAGCGAGGGAAAAAAAGGAACGAATAAAGGAATTAAATATGGAGCGAAAATAAAAGCAAAAAAGTTTCGTTTCGAGCCAATTCCCCCGAAGCTGATTTCAGCCATCGTCAATTCCCTCGCTGCTTTTCGCGCTCCCAACGTCCCCCAACGCTTTCTCCGGTGATACTCGCCCCCGTTTTGTTTTTCTTTCCCATAGCCATCATCGCATCGTCTGTGACTGCATTGACTCGCCAGACCAATATCGTTGTTTACTGCTTCTTTCGTTTTGGCCATTCGAGCTTCCTCTGGTCGCGTTCGCTCCGTTCTCCTTCGTCTTATTTTTCGTTCTTTCTGTCTGATTTGTCCTAATTTTCTTTATTTCCCGTACGTATCTCGGTCTCCACCCCTTTCTTCTTCCCCAATTCACCTCCGATCGAGGGCTAAAAAAATAAAAAAAGCTCGCATCAGACTTCTCCCGACCTCTCTTCTCCCCCCTATTCGACCTCCAGATTCATCGGATTTCCGTCCAAAACACCGTCATCATGCTCGCTCCCGTCCTCCGGAGGCGCGTCTTCCAGCAGCGGACCGTCCTGCGGTACGCCGTGCCCTCGGCGCTCGCCCGCTTCTATGCCTCCTACCCGCCTCACACCGTCGTCAAGATGCCCGCCCTGTCGCCTACGATGACGGCTGGCAACATTGGCGCTTGGCAGAAGAAGCCCGGCGATGCCATTGCCCCTGGCGATGTGCTCGTCGAGATCGAGACCGACAAGGCCCAGATGGACTTTGAGTACCAGGAGGAGGGCGTCCTCGCCAAGATCCTGAAGCAGACCGGTGACAAGGACATTGCTGTCGGCAACGTATGTTCTCCCTGTTTACTTTGCTCGTGTTTGTACGGCGCTTTGCATAGCTCTTTTTGAGCCTTCCAGTTGCATTTACTAATCTTTGCTCCTTTCTTTCCAGCCCATTGCCGTTCTCATCGAGGAGGGTGGCGATGTCAGTGCCTTCGAGGGCTTCTCCCTGGCTGATGCCGGCGGTGATGCCGCTCCCGCTGCTCCCGAGTCCAAGGAGTCTGCCCCTGCCGAGTCCAAACCGACCCCAGCCCCGTCCCCGTCCGAGTCCGCTGCTCCCACCGAGCCTGAGGACACCAGCTCTACCGGCCGCCTGCAGACTGCCCTCGACCGTGAGCCCAACATCGGTGCTGCCGCCAAGCGCCTGGCAATTGAGAAGGGCGTGAAGCTGGACGGTGTCAAGGGCTCTGGCCCCGGTGGCAAGATCACCGAGTCCGATGTCCAGAAGGCTGCTTCCTCTGGCTCGTCTGCGTCGAGCGGCGGCGCTGTTGCCGCTGCCTCCGGTGCTGCCTTTGAGGACATCCCGCTGAGCGGCATGCGCAAGACCATTGCCAACCGCCTGACTGAGTCCTGGAACACTAACCCCCACTACTTCGTCTCCGCCTCGCTGTCTGTCAGCAAGCTGCAGAAGCTCCGCCAGGCTCTGAACAGCACCGCCGACGGTCGCTACAAGCTGAGCGTCAACGACTTCCTGATCAAGGCTATCGGTGTCGCTTCCCGCAAGGTTCCCCAGGCCAACTCCTCGTGGCGCGAGGGTTCCATCCGTCAGTTCAACACCGTCGACGTCTCCGTCGCCGTTGCCACGCCCAACGGTCTGATTACGCCGATTGTCAAGTCCGTCGAGTCCAAGGGCCTCGAGTCCATCTCCAACTCCGTCAAGGAGCTGGCCAAGCGTGCCCGCGACGGCAAGCTCAAGCCCGAGGAGTACCAGGGCGGCAGCATCTCCATCTCCAACATGGGCATGAACCCCGCCGTCGAGCGTTTCACCGCCGTCGTCAACCCCCCTCAGGCCGCCATCTTGGCCATTGGCACCACCAAGAAGGTTGCCATCCCCGCCGAGAACGAGGACGGCTCCGTCGGTGTTGAGTGGGACGACCAGATCATTGTCACCGCCAGCTTCGACCACAAGGTCGTTGACGGCGCTGTCGGTGCTGAGTGGATCCGCGAGCTGAAGCAGGTTGTTGAGAATCCGCTTGAGCTGCTGCTGTAAGATGACTGCTGACTGTACATCATGTTGTTTGTTATTTGTTGGCAAGCGGGTGATATGTTCGTCAGTGTGTGTGCTGAGGGGACGAGGAGGACAGACATGTGGGGGAACAGACGTGTCTAGAAAGCGTCTCGAAGGTGTCTAATGGAGGCCAGGCATTCCCCGTGGCTGGCCTATTGCTATCACCATAACCTGTTCCAATCTTACATATATAGACGCAGGGGGTTCGTCGAGGCCGAAGCCTCGGCTTTGCTCTCTTCTCTGTCTGGAGAACGGCAGACCCCCGTGTACAACGATCTTTAGTTTTTGTTGCGTGTTTAATAGCTGCATGTTTATCTCCCTATTTCTTGACTTATTTGGAATCTTAAAAAAAAAACAGATTTGGAGCGCGACAGTCCCCTTTTGTGTTTGTCTGATGCCGGCATATATAGCAAAACTCCATGCACCCCATGCGAGCCTGCCCTACGACGTATGTGTATATCGGATGGTCTAATGTGTAATAATGTGAATGAGGCAGCATTGCATTGCCTGTGCTGATCGCGTGCTGCACGCTATCAGACGAAAGAGACGCGAGCGACGCAAGCTATTACGGCAAGAGCGGAAGCTGTCGAGAGAAAAACGTGGCGGGTTTAGGCGACACGCGAAGCAAGAACGACCGGAATTTTTTCTCGGCACTTTTGGGGCTGCCCCTGCAGGCACGACGCGCCGTTTTGTAATGCGCTCTTTGTAATACAGGCCTCTCCTGTGGTCACTCCCGTGAGTTCTTTCCAATCAGACTGCCTGAGAAGCCTGAATTCGCCATCTGCAACCCATCATTGCCGCCCTGACGATTGCCGCCTGCCTCGGACTTTCGGCGTTTTGTCCAACAAGACCAGGGCAAAAATAGACAAGCTAGCTTCGGGACCTCGTATGTTTCCATGATAGGTGGCCCGTGCCCGCTTTCTGGCTGGAGCAAAAATCGCCCTAACGCAATATCCGACGAAACCGTATGGCTAAAGTCCGCGTCACTGCGAAACCCGCTGCTGGTTGCGCCTGCCGCAAGATACGCTTGGCCACCACCAACTTCCTTCCGTTTTCCGTCGCTCCTTCCCTCTCTTTTCCCTTTTTATATTATTTTCTTGCCCGTTTCTGCTTTTGTTCTCGGAAGCTCCTTCCCCAAACCTCGAATTGACCAACTACGGCAGTCACCAGTCACCTTTCCCACCAGGACCCATACCATGCCACGGCAAGCACGCTCCTATTCCCTTACCTCCGGCCTCATCTCGTGAGCTTTCGCATTCTCTTCCTCTTGTTCTTCGACACAACAAAACAGAGCTCGGACGACTACTCCTGGGATGTCAGAACTGTCTCCGCACCAGCACGAGCGCTTTAAATCCGACTCAGCGGAGCCACCGTCCATCATGGACCCCAACAGCCTACCAATGAAGCGGAAGCGTCGGCGCCGCACGCTCGCCTGCGAAGAGGTACGTGTTTCTTCTTCTTTTTCTCTTCGAGATCGTGAAGTCAACAACAAAGCGAAGGTGACCCTTTGGCGCAATTGCGAATACGAGACACCCTCCGGTGCGCCGTCATGGATTTGCGCCGCAGCACTGAGCTCTCGGATATGCGGGCTGACAAAACACAATGCTAACGCCTAACGCCTACAGTGCCGCCGCCGCAAAGTCCGGTGCGACCGTGAACAGCCATGCGCCAACTGCGTGCAGGCCTACAAGCCGGAGCACTGCTTTTACCAGCCGGACCCTATGGTCACAAAGTCTCCACCGATACGGGCTGGCCATGTGCGTAAACTGAGCGAAGGCCCAGGCAGCACCGATCGAATTGA
The DNA here is from genome assembly GCA_016097105.2 of Sporothrix variecibatus. Classification (NCBI taxonomy): domain Eukaryota; kingdom Fungi; phylum Ascomycota; class Sordariomycetes; order Ophiostomatales; family Ophiostomataceae; genus Sporothrix; species Sporothrix variecibatus. The sequence goes on along the minus strand of JADMNI010000001.1, from coordinate 2,939,707 downwards.
GCGCGAAAGCCGAGGAGGCTTTCCCGGAGGTCCGGCTGATCACACAGGTTCACTAGAGTCCGACTGGCCGGGTTCAATGACCGGAACGGGCACATCCTCTGCTTCTGTTACTGGAGCGTCGACTCCGGCGCGTTATGTCGTCCTCCGGCGCCCGGAAGTGGTGCCGGACATCCTACTAGCACCGGAAATCCGTATTACCGACACGATGACCAGATGAGCCGTGCAGACAGCACCCGTGACGGCGCATTCCCTTCACCTGGGTCGATAGCACGAGGACCACTACCGGCATTGTCGACAGTGACCGGCGAGTCAGAGGTGTCGTCACTCAAGGAACAGGTCCGCCGACTGGAGAACCGGCTAGCCCTTGTGATCAACGACCAAGACGAACCTCGTCTCCCTCCACCGCACCATGGTGGTCACTCGCCTCACCGCGGACCGCACTACCCTCCACCTCACCATCGCCCGCCGCATCACCATGGGCCCCCGCACCACCACGGTCCCCCGCATCACGGCCCTCCACATCACGGACCACCGCACCATGGCCCACCGCACCATGGACCTCCCCACCACTGGCCACCCTTCCCTCACCACTATCCGCCGTCGCCGCACATGATGCACCCTCACCACCACGATTTGCCGCACCACGACCGGCACGACCGGCACGACAGACACGATCGCCACGGACGCGACCGCCATGACCGCCACGGTGACCGTCACGGCCGACATGGTCGTCACGACATGCACCACCCTCACCAGCTGCCGCCGCCCCCGACACCTCCATCCATGCCACCTCCGTCGTCGAGTATGCCTCTGTCATCCCTGCTTGAGCCACGCTTCGAAGGGTTTGGTAACGATCCGCAAAGCCACAGATCTGCCTCACCTCCAGCAGAGGAGAGCACTACGTCAACAAAGACGCGGTACATTAGCCAGGGCCACTGGATGAACGGCGCACTGCTTACAATTATGGTATGTTGAAGTGCATCGTGGATACATTTCCCCATACGAGATACTAACACGTTGGCTAGAAACCTCTTTTGAATGAAATATTGGGGAAGAAGGAGAACAAGAGCGGCGAGTTGTACCAAAATATGAAGAAGTGCAAGTCGCTCGGCCGCGTCATCAAGTCCCGCCGTGTCCCTGCGATGCTTGCCATCGATTATGGAAAGCAAGTACCCACCCGCGAGGTCGCCGACGAGTTGATCAACAGCTACTTCCGCACATTCGAGACCGTCTACCGCGTGCTGCATATCCCTACGTTTACTCAGGACTACCGTCGCTACTGGGAGAATCCCAACGCCGCGAGTACCAACTTTGTTGTCCAGATGCAACTGTGCATGGCCATCGGAACCGCCTTCTACGACGAGACGTGCTCTTTGCGCCACCTGGCTGCCCAGTGGATCTATGAGGCTCAATTTTGGCTGATGACACCAGCACCGTCTCAGAAAGCCCGCATGAACATCCCTGGTCTGCAGACTATGTGTTTGCTGCATCTCGCCCGTGAGGTCTCTGGCATCGGCGCCGACCTCGTGTGGATCTCCGCCGGTGAGCTAGTCCGCTCGGCCATGTACATGGGCCTGCACCGTGACCCTACCAAGATCCCCAAGATTCCCCGCTACCTGGCAGAGATTCGCCGTCGGCTGTGGGCGACCATCTTGGAGATTTCTTTACAATCCAGTGTGGACTCTGGCGGCCCGCCGCTCCTGTCACTTTCCGACTTTGACACATTGCCACCTGCCAATTTCTTCGACGACCAGCTTGTGGAAAAGACTACAGCAACAACTAGTGGCGCTACTCCACCGCCGCCAAAGCCGTTGACCACCTTCACCAACACGTCGATCCAAATCGCCTTACTAAAGTCATTCCCTATCCGCCTGGCGATTGCGCGGTACGTAAATGACTTTCGCAGTGGCAGCTCCTACGACGAGACGTTGCGCCTCAACTCGGAACTGCGTACCGCCTGCCAGTCTCTTGCCGGTACCATTCAGTCATACCGGCCGTCGGGTAGTGCCGGTAAGCTGCGGCCGACCAACTTCCAATTGCGCTTTGTCGACCACCTGACACACCGTTTCTTTTTGTCGTTGAACCAGGCGTATCTGGCAGCGTCCCAAAATGACCCCAAGTTCTACTTTTCAAGAAAGGTGAGCGTGGATACGTCGCTCAAGTTGTACCAGGCTTGGTCTGGTAAAGCATCTTCGTCTCTGTCAGCAAACTCCTCGTCAAATCCAGCGACAGGCCCATCATCCACGTTACCGCGAAGTCAAGGGGTACCGTCGCTGCCGTCACCTTGGGCTGTAGCCGGATCAAGTCAACCACCGCCAATGACCTCATCCCCAGCTACTGGCACACGAGATCCAACGGCAGCGGCTGACGGCCTTGAAGACGAGCAAGATGACTTTTTCCGCCTCTCAGTCTCGGCCTCGAGTGGTTTCCGGTCCGTGCCAGTTCAGTGTATGGCGACGTTGAGCATGGATCTCCTGTGGCAGTTGGAAGAAGAGCATTCTGTGCGCCTGCGCCTGGGAATCAAGTCGGCCAACGGTACAAGCAACAGCAACGGTGTAAACAACAATGACAGTATGGCCGATGGCGACCATTTTGGAAGCAGCAGTAATGCTGGTGACGCGACGACTGTACGTGCTGCCAGCCCACCGCCTGATGCGGGCTCTATGCTGGCCATGCCGGGTGTCGTCACACAGGCAGTGCTTCTCGAAGCCTTGGAGCAGACGGTCCGATACTCCGAGAAGCGCTTGCTGGCTGGCGAGACAAACGTCAAGGGCTACCTATTCCCATGCGCGGTCGTGTCCCAGGCACGTGCCCTTACTCGCGGTGCAGATGCTGAGGACATGGAACATGCCGTACTTGCCGAGTGCACAGACAAGCTTAAGCACTGTGTGGATTTGCTACGTGAGGTGGCGTCTCTCCAGTCTGGAAAGCCAATCGACGATGATGCAATCACGTCTATGAGCCTAGGTTCAGACTTGACTATGAACACATCTGATAATGACAGTGGCGCGCTTCCTGACTTGAATGCGGCTATGCCCATCGGCGATGACCTTATGATAGGCACTGGCAACGAATGGGGTTGGGAAGACCTGGTGAGTCTGCACTTTCTTACACAATCTTGCCCTCGCAGAATCCGTACTAACCGTGAACCTTAAATCAGATGCAAAATCAGGGATTCAACTTCAGCTTCAACATGAATGGGCTGGACACCTTTTTTGCCGGTATCTGAGTGATACCTCAAAACCATGTACCAATAGACAGTCCTGCAGTTATATGCTGTTACCGACAGAGACACTTTTTTTTCTGTCCATCACAATACATTTTCAAAAAGGAATTGACTGGGATCTGATTGGATGCCTGCTTTTGCTGTTGTTGGTGGCTTATTGTTTATTGACCCCTAAATATGATTTGAGTTCGTAGTCTCATCATATGCTCAGTCATGACACCAACGTTTGTGTTCACACGCAACGTGCTTGAACTCTAATATTTGCAGACTTACAATGGATTTATATAAAAAACAGTCCCTGTCCGTCTTGTTCTTTCTTCCATCTCTTCAATTTTTCCCACCCTCTCTCCACCGTCAACAATATATCAGATCTTTCTTACAACGTCAAAAATGTTCCCCCATTTCAGCTTCAAGGCCCTCGCGGCCGGCGGCATGCTATTTGCTGCAGGCTCTATGGCCTCCCCCATCAACGAAACCGACGTCGCTCTCGTCGACATTCCCACCCCTACCCCTGTCGTCAAGGACTGGAAGATTTCGGCCACCATGGACACCACCGAGTCGTGGATCAAGTACCAGTCCATGTCCACCGAGGTTCGCAGCACCGCAGTTGGTGGCCTGCCTACTATGGTCCCCACTGTGACCGGCGACATCGACGTGGACCTCGTGAACATCACACTCCCCGAGGTCGCTGCCGACGCTGCTGTCGCCGCCGCTCGGGTCGCTGCTGAGAACGGCACAGATGCTGACCCCAATCACAACCTTGCCTTCGACTGGGAATTCTCGGCCGACAGCTACCAACACCCCCCGGATCCTGCTCCTGGATCTGGCCCCGACCCAAACGTCCAGGCCGCCGCTGCCGCCGACTCTGGCGACGACAGCTCCGCCGCGGCTGCCGCGGCTTCCAGTGCACCCGCCAAGAACAAGTACCCGACCAGCCCCGCTGGCGGAATCGTCAAATGGTTCAAGTCAATCTTCGACTTTCTGTCGGGCCGCACCTTCTGGAAGGCCCACCATAGGCAGAAGGAGGAGGCGGCTGCCAAGGCTGCCAAGGCAGCGGCGGCCAAGGCTCAGGCGGACTCCGATGCCGCCAACGCTGAGAACGTCAGCGAGGAGTGGACTTTCGACGACCCTGACTACAACGGTGACCTGGGTGAGATGGTCGATGAGGACTCCCGCCGTGTGCGCCTATTCCGGGCATAAATTGGTAAGGCTCTCTTGCCCTTATACCAATTAGCGTATGCGAACCTTAAATCGGTAATATTTTTTTTATTTTCTATCAAAAAAGGGTCTGCTGATCTGGGATGATGACTCTCCTTACTCTAATGGCAACTATCAAGTATTGAACGTATGACCAAGCAACAACCTTGGCACCAACAGAGCAGTGCTGGTAAGAAAATATATAGCATTGCACTTTTATTCCTAAGTGCACAGAAGTGTATTCTTAGATGACCATTTATGATAGAAACAAAACAAAAAACGACGGGACAGGATTAGGTAACCATTTCTAGATATAGATAGGTATTCAATTTGGTTTTTACTCTCATTACCTTGGTCTCTTTATACAGTGAAACAGTGCAACGATACTTGGTCACATATCAGGTGCATTTAAGAAGCTACATAGTAAATAAACTTAAAAGAAGTGTAAATCATGTGCCCGCCATATCCCATCACTTTTTAAAACAAAAACGAATGTACTATTGCGACAATAAAGAAAAGGCAATACAATGCCAGCTTGAAAGTAAAAAATCAAGCAGAGCATGCAAAGTTTATGACAGTAGCCGGCGTTGCATCGGTTGTAATGTTTCCGCCTTGCAGAACCGGGCCGAGACCGCCAATGTTTATCGTGGCCAAGTACTTGCACCCAGCACAGTCAAGACTAGACGTGGAAGTCACTGTGGTCAGGTGGACTGTCCGTGTAGGCGGGTTGATGGGGTTGGTGAGAAGGTTCAAGTACAGCGTCGACGTGCAGTCACCGTTGAGCGGGTTTGAGGAGGGACGCGAAGGCGTTGGTGTCGCGATAACGAAGTCGCTCAAAGTAGGCGCCGCGAAAGACGACGGCCGTGACGGAGAAGCGGACGAGGGTGTGGGAAGGGCAACGGAAGACGGTCCGGGCTCCGCACGGCGCTCGTTCTTGGCCTCCACGGCCGCGTTTCGCGGCGAGCTGTTGCGGTCCGCAACTGGGCTGGCGAAAACGCCGGCAGCGGCCCATGTGATGAGGTGAATGAAGTGCATCTTTGAGGTGTGGCAGCAATGAAATATGATGGAAAAGCAAAAAAGAAGTAAATCAGTCAAATTATTGCGAGAATATGTTTTCTTTTTTCAAAATGGGACACAAAGTGACAAGGTGGGATGACGTGTAAAGTGGTTTAGGTAGGACAAGATTAAAAAGCCCAGGGATCGTGTGTATTTATAATTTCGCGTACAAATCATGAACCCGGCCTCCTTCGAAGCAAAGAATTGATGCTCGGTCACGACAGTAGAATAAATAAGAACCGGGGAATTGGCGACCACCGCGAAAGAAAGGATGCCAGGCAACAAACCACTTCACCGCGAGGCCGCTGGCGGCAAAGGTGGGTAAAGAGGCGCGGATCTCTGTTGGTCTTCAGTTTTTCGGTTGGAGAACTGCAGTAAATGTCCAGACAATAAAAGGTATCAATCTCTGTTAATGAACTGAAAAAGGAAGGTGGAGGGTAATGTGAGCATTGCGGTGGTGGCCATCTTTTGTGAGCGCAATGACAACATTCCAGCTGTAGGATCGCGGGACACGATGGGGAATGGAGCGACAACCAGAGGGCTGGTGGGCCGAGACTGATTTGGCCGTTGTTGCCGATCACACCGACGGAGAGGCGCGAATAAACCTTTTGGTCAGAGACAATGTAAAAGTCTAATAGAGATTTTTTTGTATTAACAACATTCGTGACATTGTATTTGTCCATTACCTATTTGTTCTATTTTGCGCGTTTGTGCCGCTCTCTGGGACGCCCGGTTTCTTGGTGAGAGAGTCATGATGGGTTCGGTGCTCGTGTTCAACGCGTCATCCTGTCGAGATGCGCCCCGATGTTTCTTGCAAGTGGTATAAGAAGCGAAATTTGTGGGATTGCAATATATTTGAGCAGTTAAAAAAAAGTTAAAGACGATGTCTACAGTCCAAATTGCCCAGATATCAGACACAATATATTGCGCAACTTCTGCTGTTGTCCACATATGCCTAATATACATTTAGATGGTCCGCGCCTCAAACTTTATTCTAAAGACACGCGGCGCCAGGAACCCGGAAGGATGGGGTGTTCGCTCCTATTATTAAAATCATTAACAAAAACAGTCAACCGGCTCGTAGGTGAATGTAACGGGGGCATAGCTGTCGCTGTAAAGACCCCAGTAGATTGTAGCTGTACTGAGAGGTAACGGTCTTAGGCACCGATATTGTGTCGACGGGTAGCGGGAGCAGGATGCCATGTAATACCCGTTGTCTATGTACGCCTAGAGCGGCGCAAGATAAAATGCAGAGTTTGCAGCAACCGTGGAGCCGACGTAATAACCATTCAGTTCTTGACTGTTGATTTGAAGGTTGTCCAATCCGCTGGGATACAGCCTGAATATGGCTGGTGTGTATCCAGTATAACCGAAGCGAGGAGTGTTAGAGCCGGTCTTGACGCTGAAATACTGATGGTCGACTTGAGCACCGGCGCCACTTGTGCTGTGTGCAAGGATCTTGAAACATTCAGTGTAGGTGCAGCTGGGTGCAGTCGACGAGCATGTACTGGAAGAGGATGAGACAGAGCTCGAGACGGAGCTTGAAATAGACGAGCTGGACGAAGAGATCGACGAGCTTGATGGGATAGAGCTTGAGGATGGCACAGATCTGGTGAAGACCGATGAGCTGCTAGAGGAGGGGACTCCAGAGCTCAAAGAAGATGATAAACTGGAGCTTGACGGCACCGGTGACAAAGACGAGAAGAGCTCAGAAGAGCTCGAAGACGGCGACGGAGAGACCAATGGAGGTACTGACGACACTTTGTTGCTGAGCGGTTTGTCACCATTGACAACGCCGTGACCATGTAATAGACAAAGTTGTAGGGACTCATTGCGGTGAATTCTGTAGGGAGTTTTTTGTATCAAAGTGGTGGCGAGCAGCCTCCTTGCCGACGTGTAAGCCGTTTGTTGACACCGTTAAAAACTGAAAATATGTAAATAAAGGCCGGCAACGAAAACTGGTAAAAAGAATTCGACAAAATTTGAACCATCGTGACGAGCAAGCCTCACTTTTACTTGCCATGATTTTGACAGTATCGTTTTGATTTGATCGTCTTCTTTCTCAGACCGTTGACTTCTTCAACTTTGGCAACTTGGCATGTGGTCATCTTCCACGAACTAGCAAAGCCATAGGATCCATCTATATTTGGTTTCCTTTATTCTCTCACTTTTTGGCAGTGAGTTTGCTTTCAAGAAGATATTTTGGCGCTTCTTGCCAGCCGTTTATCGTTGCTAAGGCTCTCAGCCTCGACGTTCTCGAAAGGAAGCTTGTAACTCGATCGTCGACCGGTGTAAATTGTCAATAATGTGGTTCCCGGAATTGTTTTGAAAAGGTTTAGCGTTGGATGAGTGGTCAAAAGCCGGTTGATGTCCAGACCCTTTGGGTATTGATGACTAACCGAGACGTTGAGAAAGTTGACGTGCAGGAAAGAGGCGTAACCACTCCTTCCGTTCGCAAACTCTCCATGATCAATCGCCTGTCCAGTCAATTATTTTCATTAAAAATACCGAACATTACCACTCCCATACTCGGCGTGTGCTGCTCGTGTCCATACCATGCTCATGGCGTGTGCGGTTTATTAGCTGGCTGTTTTGAGGGCCCCTAATCGTCTGACTCTGTGTGTACGTCTCGGACACCAAACGCCACAACTAAAACAAAGCATCTAGACTTTACCAAACAAAGTTTACCAAGATCTTAAAGAGAAACGAAAAGCAACAAAAAAACCGCAAGGGGTGGTGTTCGACAATACCATACCATGCAACCCAGTGACAGCCCTTTAACGCGAAATAGCCTCAAGGGGCTACGCGTCCAGCACAAGACGTTTCTCGGGCAGGCGCAGTCATGCATATTGACGGATATCTCCGCAAATCAGCAAAACGACAAGTACAAAGAATTTCTTTTATTCCTATCAAAGCGAATTGAGTCCCAAAAAGCAAGGCTCGAGTCTATTAAAAAGAACCAGGACGTCACGGATGCAGAGGATGGGGTCCAATGGGGTCCCATCGAGGCTATGAGGATATCTCGAGACAATGGCCAAATCGTCTTCAAGATCCATGGACCTGCATCTGGAGATGAACACCTCGTTCAGGTTAAAGGAGAAGAAGAAGCCTTCAAACTGGTACGTTCTTGAACCCCACATCCCATTATCACTATTTTTACTATGTAGAATATGACCCCATGTATTAAACTTGAAGGCTAACAAATGCTACGCCTGCTGTCTTCACAGGAGATTCAAGTGCGGCAATATGACAAGATGGTGAGCTTCCCTTCTGTGTCTTTTGTGCCATGCTACGGCTTATTTTATGTTTACTTCATTACACTAACGAAACCCAACGAAACAGAGCAAGGCTCTTGCACGGGCATACGACCAAGAACGCTCCATCGTCGAGGTTGACAAGACCAGAGGAGACACATCACAGCAATTATCTGCTGGAACTGACCAGACTCGCATCACTCTCCTCAAACAATACAACGAACTTCGAGATGTGGCACAGGAGTTTATAGGAATTATAGCTGACAATCGGGGCGTTCCTGTGCGGTCATTGTACGCAGACCAGGAGTTTGGAGTTGGCCCGGAGGACTGATCAGTGGCCGAGGAGAGCAAGGCTGGCATTGTGGATTCTTCGATTCTTATCAAGAATCACATGTGGGGATATGTTTGCCCTTTTTTGTGTCCCAGGTCAAATATTCTTCAACTGTATTATATAATCACATTGATGACATGCAAGGACTCCCAAGTCTCTGTTCTCTTTCTGTGTGTGTGTGTGTGCTTTAAACCGCGTCTTACATGGATAAATATGGCGACAGACGCGATAGCCTTGCCTTGGTCCAAGATCCAAACATAACTTCAAATCGTGGTCATTTGTCTTAAATTTTTTAAATGATTTTTTTGTCTTGTTTGTCTACAACTAAGGAAATAGACAAGGGGTTGTCAAAAATAAATAAGTCGTTTGAAACCCTTTTCCTGGGTTTCGTTTTTTGTCTTTGATTTTTTTTGTTTTGAGATGCATCATGCCCTTCCTTTTTGCCCAAGTGAAGCCCACAATTCCACTTCTCCTTTTTTGTTTTTTACAAGGAAGCATTGCTCGCCCATTGATGAACTCCCACCCTTCCTCGCGCGCGCCGTCCGAAAATCTAGAGAGAACAAAAACACAAGTGCCCCGAACGTAAAAGCAAAAACAAAAGATGGCGTAGGAGAACGGGGCGGCGGATGATGGTGACAAGCACATACACAAGGAACCAGGAACAAAAAAAGGAAGCAACTGTGGGAAACGCATGCAAGAACAAATACAGTCCGACCGCCATCAATACAGCAGTCTGATTCTGTCCGTTCCGTGTCATGCCACACAAGAAGCCCTTTTGTCCTAGCCAACGCCTTGGTCTGTTGCTATACATGCCGCTCTCCGTTTCCGAGTCTCTCTCTCGCCGTTGCTCCGGCATTCGCCGCTCTTTCCATCTCATCGCAACCTCCCCAGAGACAAGTCACTGTCACGACATATTCGTCGCTTAGTAGCCGAAAGCCTCGAGAGCCTTGGCCGTCTTGGTGTCGACCTTGGCGTTCTTCTTGGCCTCGGACAGTTGCCGCGCGGCAACCTTCTTGCGCTCGTAGTAGGCAGCGCCCTTTGCTTTTCTCCGCTCCTCGAGTCTGTAGGGGAAAATGGGTTAGCAATCTGGTCAAAAGCGTCGTGGCATAGAGAGTTGTCCCCATCATAGAGGAAAAGGGTAAATACACACCTGGCAACAACATCCTGGTACTTCCAGCCAACCTCGTGGCTCAACCGGCCGACCGTGCAGTACTTGCGGCCAGGCTGCAGTCTCAGGACGCGCAGGGCCTGGGGGACGACCATCTTCTTCTGCTTGTCGTACGGGGGAGGGACACCCTCGAAGACCTTAAGGCGCTCAAGGGCGGCGGCACCACGGGCAGTCTTGTGCGGGATCATACCGCGGACGGCCTTGTAGAAGATGCGCGAGGGGGCGCGGAAGTGGAAGGGACCACCGCGAGTGGGGTTGTAACGGGTCATCTTGCGGAGGTAAGAGTGGTACTTGACTGTAGAGAAGGAAAAGGAAACCATGTTAGTCGATGCTTCGCAAGAGTGTCTCAGGGATCGGTGGTGGTAACGTACGCTTAGCGCGGAAGAACTCGCCAGAGATGTTCAGAGCCTCGCAGCGGACAATGACAATCTTCTGGCCGTTCAGCAGCTGCTTGGCGACAATGCTGGCCAGACGGCCCAGCAGGTGGCCCTTGCCATCAATGACAACCTAGAGGAACACAATGTCAGCAAATGCAGTTCCCGTTTATGTGTGGTGCCGCCATCCACAACGGTGCCGCTCTTTCTGCCCCTTAAATGGCCGTCTCTCTTTTCAGTCTCGTCTGATCGGTTTGCGGCATTGCTAAGTCGTGGTATTGTCGATGTCGGTCTCGAAGATCAGATCGCAATGTGCAAAGCACAATTGACGGTGGCTGCTGGCTGCATTGGCCGATAACGATTCCCATCGTTCGACAGTCTCCTTCTTTTCAGCTGGAACTCCGGTGTCCTTCCAATGTTCCTCCCAAAGCCCAGAAGACTCAAAAGCCTTGTTGTTCCTTCCCCAAGAACCGACAATCCATATTCCGTGATCCGAGAGTTTTGCATCGTAGGTATTCCGTTGTGGCGATGTGAAAGAGAAGACGCCGGCAGAGGCAGTCGTAGCGACACGCAGGTGAGTGCAATGCAAGCAGGATAGGAAGAAGACACTTACAACAGACTCGAAGCTCGACATTTTGTGTGATTTGGTGATCGGCCGCAGTGAAGCGGGCGTGTCGGGGAAACGATGCGGTAAAGGGAAAAGAAAAAAGAAACAGACTGGTGAGAAGTCTGTCTAGTTCTTCTTTTGTTGTTGTCGACGCTCGACGTTTAAATATGCCCTCCGTCGGTGGACTTCGATCGTTGTCGAAGGGGATTGCTGGGTGGTTGATGGTTGTTGATTATCGCGAAAGCCTGAGAGGGAGAGAGAAGGAGGGAGGAGAAGAAAATGCCAGTCCACTTCACACACAGAAAGTGGTGGTGAGGGCTCGAAAAAAAAATTAATGCCGAAAATGCTAGCCACCACCAATAGAAAAAAATTAATCCCAAAACTCTGCGCGGTGTCGGATTTTGGCGGGTTGGTGTGGTGCTTTCTAGGCTAGGGCTGGTTGGGTCATTCTGGGTCCTGAAAGAAATGGGCGAGGCCTGAAAGAGGGGCGAGTGGCGGTTTGTATTGCTTAGGGCTCCCGGACCTGGTCATGTGACTACAAAACTGCTGAGTCATACTACACGACACGTGATTCTGTCTGCGCTAGATGACGCTCCGATTCTAGATCGCTGGCAACCACGATCAGCGGACTGGCGATAAGAGCTGCAACCTGCCGAGCCTGCGTCCACGGCGTCTGTCGTCAGGGCGCCCCATAATTTTTGTTTGGTGCTGATCGCGGTCTTCTCAATCTTGCGATACGTGTGGTGCGTCTATATGGATACGTCTTTATTATCAAGAAAATGAAAATGAAATTGTTGTGTAAGAAATGAGAATGGTAAAATAGAGTGGACTAATATAAGTATACTGAAAAAAACGAAACAAGTAGAAATGAAATCCAGAGCAGCATCACAAAAGAAAAGAATGAATGAGCTGTCTAACGTGCATGCAAGATCTAACGTAATACACCAAATTCTAAATCAAGTAGAAGCCTTTCCCTTGGCGTTGTCCACATCCTTCAGGACATCCTGCACCTTGTTGACGAGCGCCTTGCGCCTTGCGCGAGTCGCATCCTCGCCGTTTGTGCTGACAGCATCCAGCTTCAGGAGCACATGCTGGAAGACGGTCTCGGAAATCTTGGCGTGCTCGTCGTGTCTCTTCTTGGGATCCGAGGGCGGGTTCTTGATAAACTCCTGGCAGAGCGGCAGCAGTTTCGCCTCAAAGTGCGAGTCGATGCTATCTAACTGATCCATGGCCGTGCCCTGTGATGTTTGCGGTGGTGCGATATTGGAGATGTTGGAAGCTTTTGAGGCACCGGACGTGCCAGAGACACCCGAGGCCGCAGAGTGTGCACGGCTTGAGGAGCCACCAGCCTTTTGGTCGGGGCGGCCACGGGACGGCACCTCCAGATTGCCGGTAGACGCTGACGGGCCGCTGGCCTGCTGTTTTGGGCTGCGGTCCGGTCTGGTGGTTTGCTTGTTGCTCTTCTTGGTTGGCGACTTGGGCTTGGCCACGAGCTCCTCGCCGGGGAGGACAACCATAAGCTCGCTGTTGTTCTTGACGTGGCTCTGGCACACGGGGTGGTCGTCGTCCTTCAGCAGCTTGCCCTTATAGTAGAGCTTGACCCGCTTCGTCTGGGCGTCGGATAGATCGTAGAGAAGCTGTACACGATCCCGGACGTCCTCGGTATAAAGCTTGCCGTCGCCAATGGAGAAGGCAGGGAAGAACTCCTCCTTGACTTCGTTACCGTGGCGGAGGAGCAGCACATCCTCTTGCGGGATGTCGTTTAGGTTGTCGTCGTCTGGCGGGCGGAAGTAGGAGCCACCTGTGCGGCTGCCGGTGACGCCATACTCAAAGGGTGCAGCCTGGGCGCGGCTGTGGAGGTCGTCCGATGTAATGTACTCGTAGTCGTCGTCAGTGACATCGGGCACGCCTTCTTGGCTCAGTGTCGATGTAAAGGGCGACAGCTGCTGGCCAGTCGACCAACCGTAACGCCGCATGCCGTCTTTGTCTGTTGCTCCTTCGGTCTTTGCCTTCTTGGCAGCTTTCCGCTTCTTGTTCCGGGAGAGTTTGGGGGCCTTGGACGTGGCCGATGTATTCGATGATGGGGTCTTGCGCGCAGAAACGGTGCGTGCAGCGGCTCCGAGAATAACGGCGCCAGCAACGGTGCTATAGAGGGCGGTCGGGGGAATGCCGGTCGTGGATTGGATGTAGGTGGATGAGTTGGCTAGGGCGGTCGCGACGGTGTCGACGGATGAATCGAGATACGTCTGCAAGCCAGGGGGCAACTTTGGCAGCAGGGCTGACGTGATGTTTGGCCAGGCTGGCAAATGGGGCACCCAACGATGCCGCGGCAGCAGAACCGGAAGCCACTTTGGCGGGTGGTTTCGGTCCCTTTAACAGGACACGATACACGCACCGGGATGGAAAAGCCTGAAGCGCGTGCTTGGGGTGTGCGTGAAGCGACGGTTGAAGGATGAAAATGTAGAATCAGAGTTGTCGCTAGTTCACAGTCGGCTGCGGCGCATCGATCTTGTTCTTTTGCTGGGGGGTGCGTGGGTTGGCTCGCTTTCTGGTCAGCTCGTTCAGGAATGCTTGGGCTGCGGGTGTCGGTCTCGGCCGCAGAAAAGTGGTTGGGCGAATAAAAAAGCGGCGGGTGATGCAGTGTGCAGACCCCACGTGAGATGGTGCAGACAAAGGTACTGTGCGCGTTGGCGTTGGGCCACGGATCAGGAGAGGAAGGATTCGTGTCTTGGTTTTGGGCTGAGATGACGATGAGGGTGAATGGAATAGGGGCTGAAAGCAAGTTTCGTTTGCTCTGGGCAGGCGCGGCGTCCAAAGGGCCAGGCTGGCGCGGTATTGTACGAAGTATATGGTGCTGCAGCGTGCCACAGCGGCCCACTCGAGCTACTGTAAGATACGTGCACGTTGGTTGGCCTTGCAGCAATCGAGTGGATTTGGCACGCGGCGAGAAAACAAGGATCTCTGGCTCGATCTGGTTCTTTCTATACAGATTCCATCAATCGCGCGTGCTGCAGGCGAAAAGAAGAGGCGAAAAGATGACTGAGGCGACCTACGACTGTCTGGTTAGCTGTGCTGGTTTGCTACTAGAGAGGTGTCCATAAAAAGCTAGGCGACATAAAACGGCTATTTTAATATGTGATTTGCAACATCAGCCAAGGCTGCAATAATAGAGCAAACAAGTTGACAATTGAGTAAAACTCCCCTAATCAAATTATCCTGATAATGCTACCCAATTTTTGCTAGGGAAAAAAGAAGAAGAAGAAAGCGATAAAAACAAGAATGGAACCCAAACTTCTTGAATAACAAAAGAGGCAGAATAGAACTCCAAAGTACTCCAGCCTTTATGATCGCACAAAAGACAAAGCTGTAGATAAACAATCAGTCCGCTCATGGATCGTTGAAAAGATAGGCCGTCACGTCTCCAATTAGGGCGGCATCTATCTGGTAGTCCCGGCCGTCACGGCGCTCGATCCCCAGGTTTTGAAAGGCGTTAACAATAGCATCAACTGTGAAGCCCATGTCCGTGAAGCGGTCAACGAGGTTTTTGTTGTAACCCATGTATCTAGATATTGAGAAGACGGAAACCTGTTAGCATGACCTGTACGCGCTTGACTTATCCACACGCCAAATACCAAGATAAGTACCAGGGTAAGTACCCATGGAAAGAGATCTTTGCATACCTCGTCAGGTCGACGGCCCCTGCGGCCCCTGGTGTTGCTGTCTGTTGCTCCGACGGCAGATCCATACTCCGCGTGGCGCCGGCATAGCGAACAGCCCAGTCATGGGCCACAGCCTTGAACCGTTCCGGGTCATTTATAAGCATATTGGCTACTTGAGCGTCCTGGGGGTCATCGGCATTCGGGGCCTCGAGCAACATACGCAACGAAAGCAGCGCCGTCTTGATGGTGTTCACAGGCGACCAGTTCTTGCCTAGTACATCCAGGCAAATATATCCCTTGTCGTGGTGAAAGAAAAAAGAAGAAGAAAAACGTTAGCGACAGTGGTAAGCAAACGAGGAGAAAGAGAGGGCGGTTTGAGGGGGTGGCTCGGAAGGGGAGACCTGGTCTAAAAAGACATACAGTTTGGCTACTGATATTGGGATGCCACACTTTCGTATCGAACTTTATTGTCGGTGCCTTGAACGGATATGTGTCCGGGATGACGATGTCGACAGTGTAGGTCCCCGTGGCATAGGGCGTATCCGGCGGACCAGGAAACGAGCCTTTGAGGTGGCTCAGGCTGTGGCCGTCAAAGGAGACTGCATGAACACCGGAGTTGTCCTTATCCTTCTCGATATCCATCAGCTCGCGAGCAACGCGGTGGTCCCTACTGGGCGGCATTTTCGATCGCGGTAGCCGGAATAAGTCGCGCGGAAAGGTTGGACAAAGCTTGACGTTGGTAGCTTGAGGAGGTTCGACTTGGAGCTATTGGGAGCTTCCTGCAACCGGTCGTTGTGTTGCTGTATCGACGGTCGTAGCGGTGGTAAGGCCGACCAGAGCCTCGAGGCGACGTTCCGATGAGATGATATTAGAGAAGAAAACTTGAGAAAAGCCCTGGCGTTTGACCTGTTGGGTTCCAGCAAGCCGTGGGATAATATTGTCACGTGTGACTGTTGGGTTCGAAGACTGTCGACTGGCGTAGGGCTATTCGGACGGCAAGCTCGGGGAAATGAAGCAAGTACAGGTTGGCGATGCGATGGCAGATGGATATAGTCGTTCCTAGACAGGAGGGGTAAAGGATGTCGAGCAAGGCCTGTCGTGGCAAAGGGGGAGTTGATAGTTGTGGATGGAACCAGCACGCCCAAAAGTGAAGCAAAAAGTGCGGAGCTTCCTGGTAGCGACCGTGGTTCGTTGTCGGAGTGTGGGGCTAGCCAGCCGACCAACCAGCCCACAGGCAAAGGAGGGTCTTCCGAAGACCTGGAGCGCGTGGAGGGGTATCTAAAAAGGTATCATCTGGGACCCGGGAGCCAGGCCTAGGTGCTGAGTCTGACTGTTCAGGGCCAAAAAGTTTATTGGCGTGCCGCTGCTGTCCATTTGCAGGGGCTGGCCTTATCGTTATCAAATTAATTTCAAATCCAATTCTATTTCAGACTTCACTCGCCTTTCTTACTTCACTTTTCACTCTTCGCTCCTTGGACGATGAAAATGATCATGCATTTGTAACGATGGGCATGCTGCATAATATATCACTTTGTGTCTCTATTTTACTATTCCTTCGTACAGCACCGACTTCACGAGACCTTCTCATAAATACAGGATAGGCATTATGCCGTCAAGGCAAGCCGGCTTCAGGCTGGCAATTCCAGGCTGGCCATTCCAGGCTGGCCACACTGAATCGTCCACTGCATGACCAGAAGCTCTCGTGGCTCGAAAACTTTTTTTTTGATTGATTAATGAGCATCTGTGAGGTGCTAGAAAACACGAGAAAACACGACAGTTTTACTGCAGCCAGAGCCGCATTTGATGGATCTGCGACCCATGTAAGAATAACTGGCCATGACTGGCGAAGCAAACTCTTTTGCAGCCTCTTTTGCAGCCTTGTGAATGCGAATATGCAAAAATAGGAAGCTATAAATTCACAACTCTACAAGAGCCGAACTCTCCAGCGAAGTGCCTGTGTATAATGCTTGGTTCTTGAGGAGCTCTTTCCCCAATTAGTAGTCGGGAACGTACGGAGTGCTTGTGTTAGATACGTCAATATGCCAACTTTTCAAACGCCATGTGGCCGCATAGAAGCACCGCAAAGAGCAGTTACGACCGGCTTAGGTTCGGCCGACCATAGCTTTGCACCTTCTGTGGGCTTCTTTGCTTCTCTATGAATGACTATGATTCAGAAGCCGAGCTCTGCATTGGGATGCGCCTTCCGGGCGCGCAAGAAGTTGACAAATCAGAGGTTGCTTCAAATCCACATTTAAGCAAAACACCTGCCGAAGCAAGCTGCAAGCAAGCAAAGCACCCTTTTGCACCTTATTAATGTGACATGAAAGAACTGCTCCCCTCCTGCCCTGCACACAAATCGCATACTCCGTATTGCAGCTTTTCTGCCACCCTCCCAAACGAGCCCAGCTTCTCCCAGCCTTCTCAGCTTTACGCAGACAGTCCGATTCCCAATCGCACAAAAGCCCGCCGTCCCTCGTGCCTCTCTAGTGGCTTATCAATACAAACTGTGAGGGACCGTTACAAATGACCGCACAAACGTCACGGATCGCCCTCACACTGAGAAGCAGTTCCCGGGTACACAAAGGCCGCCCCTCTTTTTGCCCCCCATTGCGTTATTCACCATCAAGCGGCGCACCGATTTCGACATATATTTCTCCTTCCCCCAGCCGTCCTCTACCAGCAGCTACATCAACTACATCAACACCTTTACTCCCTCAACTCCGCCAACAGTCAACCCTACTTCCTTCAATGTCCTTTTTCAGCAGACTTTTCTCGTCATACACACCCGCAGACAACATGGCCGCCGCACAGAAAGTTCAGCAGCTCATCGACGACAACGCCGTCGTCGTTTTCAGCAAGTCGTACTGCCCGTACTGCCGCAGCACGAAGCGCACGCTCGACGACCTCGGAGCCAAGTACTACGCCATTGAGCTCGACCTGGAGGGTGAGTTTACCCTTTTCTCTGGCCTACAAAGTACACCAGAACAATTACTAACCTTGACGAACAGAGGACGGCAGCGAGATCCAGGACGCTCTCCAGAAAATCTCTGGCCAGCGCACTGTCCCCAACATCTACATTGGCAAGCAGCACATTGGCGGCAACTCGGATCTGGAGGCGCACAAGAACAAGGACCTGAAGAACTTGTTGAAGCAGGCCGGTGCTCTCTAGATGTTCCACGCATATCAAATATCCCTTTCAATACAACCAATTGTTTTTCTTACTATAGGATTGGAGGATTGCGAGCGTCTGTCTTACACGGTAACTGCCGCATGCAGCACCCACTGAATCTCACTACCACTCACATATTGATGACATAAGATTTAGCGATTTGCTTTACTGCAAGATCTGCTTTAATAGATATTGCTGCAAGTAAGCAGTAGGTCGCATTGGATCTCATTGCCCTTACAATCGCTGTGCTTAACGTTTCAAATGATCTTATTGTGTTGTAGACATAAGTGGATAGGTACTGTGCCTTTTTGATGCACGGGAGATTCGTTTGACAAAAAAGAAGCGATATCATTTCCTTTGGCTGTTTAGCCTTTTGATGCTCAAAGTATGTCGTACAAAAAGAAGAGTTTTGATAAATATACATGGCAGGACCCAGTTGCTCTCATTATACAACCTGTGTAGCTACCGTGCCAATCGGCCGCTCAACAAACTCAATCATGCCGTCCGCAATGCTCTGGCGCGCCGCCTCGCTGGCCACGTTCGCGCCGCCCAGGTAGTTCAGCCACAGTGCCCGCGACACACGCTCGTCATTGACCGAACCCAACAGCTCGCGGCCCATGGACCGGCCGTCGTCAAAGATAACGCTCAGCGCACCATCAGAGCCGCGCGTAATCAGCAGCTCCTGGCCCTTCTTCGCCTTACCGCGGTTAAAGATACGGCGGAAGTCCTTGATGGACTCGCCGAATTCCGGGGTGGCGCCATTGCTTGCTCCGCTCTTCTCCTCCTTGTCCAAGATCCGGCTTGACTGGCCCTTGATGGCGCGGACGAGTCCATCGCGCAGATGGGGGAAGTCGGTGTCGCGCACAGGGATAATACGGAACAGTGACCGCGCAGGGATGCCATCCTCAAGCAGGGCGTCCCAGATAACCTGGCTCTCGGTCGGGTCAACCAGCGAGCCACGCAGCTCCGTCTTCTCGCCAGACACCAACGCCGTAGCAATGGGGTTGACCCGCTTGATCAGGCGGTTCTGCAGCGCTGCAATGTCGGCCGTTGCAACGTAGAAGCCGACAACATAGACCTCAAACTTGAGGAACGTGACCGTCCGCAAGCCGAGACCAACAAGCGTGTATTCTGTGCCCGGTCCATCTTTGCCGTCCAATGGCGGCACAACGACCACGGCATCCGGGGAGGGTTTCTGCGGTGTCTCGCCAGTGAGCTTCATTGAGAGGTCAACGGTCCGTGGGAACTCGGTGATGGTCTTGTTGCCCGTGGGCACAAGCTCTCGGCCGTCCTTGTCGTGCACAACGACCTTCCGCGGTGCAATGTCGCTTGGTGATGTGCCTGCTGCGTCCAGCTTCGTCGGGTTCTGTTCAAGTACCTTCTTGATCTGCCAGCCTGTGAAGCCCATGGCGAAGAGGCCGGCCACGGCTCCCGTGGCCAAAAAGACAAGGCGCGTGCGGTCGTAGTCATGGCGCTCACGTGCCAGCTTCGAGACATTGAGTGTATCGTAGGTCGAGCCGCGGACAGTGCCGTCACGCGAGCGGAGGAACGTCCGGCGCTGGAAGGTCTGGATCGGTTTCGCGAAATGGCCGCTCAGGGTGCTGGGCATGGGCAATGGGCGTGCGCCCGCCGCTCGTACGGCAATTCTTTGCAACATTGTTTGTCGGCAATATGTTGTATGACGCTCTCCGATCAATCCGTCGTATTTTTTTTTTTGGTCGTAAAGTTTCAATTCCGTCGAAAAGCAATCAATCGGCTGTCGGGTTGTCGGAAGGAGATGCGAAAGTGGGCTGACAAAAAATTGTCACAGGCCTAGCAGGCGCTGATGCACTGAACAAGCAAAACTGGAGGAGCTAACAACCTGGTCTGCCTGGCTGGCCGAATGTGGGGGGCGAGACGTCATAATATGCTTCTTCTGGTGTAGCCGGCTCCAACCTTGCAATGCAGGTAATGGAGGCGCACGATTGTTTCAAGGTTATGTTGACTGTTTGGGGAATCTGTTTGAGAAACCCCGTAAACAGATTGATTGAGATGAAAGACCTGCTCAATGGGAGGTCGTGCATTTGCTGAAATCCGAACTTGGATTTTTTTTTTTTTTTTTTTTTTTTTTTTTTTAATTTTAATTTTCAACCCTCTTCTAGAAATTATCACTGGCGCTTGGGAGGGAAATAAAAAGTGGTTTGAAATTAAAATGGATAGTCGTGAATATAAATAATAAATGGAAAGACATCCAAATATCAAACAAAAACCATTATAGTAAAGTCTATTTAAGCATCACAATAAACCAACGCACTCACATTGGATACTACTAGACTCACCACAGTAGATACAAGCACGTTGTAGATACTTGTCGTCGATGGTGGTTGGAGCTGCAACAGTCACTCAACGGCCGCGCTTATCGGGTTTGGTAAGAGTACTGGTCACAGAACAGGGGCCACGGGATCGACAGGTCCTCATGGATGTGTATGTATAAATGCCAATATGGTACGCTGTTCTGTTGTGAAAAAAAAAGACAATGGAGCAAGCTCCATCCTTACTACATACCACCACAGACATCACTAATTCATACTGGGTGCATGCAGCCAGGCCACCTGATACAGGGTCCCCAGTGCCATTCTCACGGGGGCACTGCCTGGTGACAGCATCACATTTGTGTGGTAGAGACACGGCATATGCGGGCGTGTGTCGGATAGAAGCTCATGCGCCATGCTGAGTTATTGTATGCAGTGGCCGTGAGACGGCGGGGGAATTCAGACCCCCTAAGCCTGGTAGGACTTTTGTTGATATTATGAAGCAGCAGAGTAAACAACTCAATGCTTGTACAGTGTTAGCGAGTCCGATCTTATTGCACATAAATAGAAACACCAGGGTCGAGAATGGGAAGGGATTTAAAGGTGGTGGATGTGAAGCGCTGCTAAGCGCCGAACGGCACCTTCCCTTGATGAGGTGCTGTACTAGCAACGAATGAGAGGCCAGAACACCCTGCTGCAAGAGTGTGTTGACTGCAGCTAGGACGGGCTGTTCCTTCCCAGATAGTCCTGTCGACAAGTGATGGGACAAAAGGGTGTGATCACTCTGTCGCTATGTAACTTTGTCACCTAGCTTTCTTGCTTTGTCATTTTTTGATCTTCAATTTCTGCATGTCTGGTCGTGATGGCCAGCAGCTCGCCTTGCCCACCTAGGCTGCCTGGCCGCACTCTGTCTGCTTGGTCATCGGCGAAACAGGTGGCGGACGGTGCGAGACAAAACGCTGCGCGCATGACACCACCACTTTTGATGTATCTTTATTTACTTGCCTCTATTTGTGTTCTGCATCTGCACGCCGCGTGGCGCGTTATCTATTGACGGGGATGAGGAAAAGAATTTGTGCCTTCTATTTAGCAGACATTTTGGTTGTCGCATTAACAATGGGATTGACGGCTCAGATTTTGCTCAGATTTTTCTCAAATTTATTGACATGCTCCATCGCTCCTTCCGTGCGCCCTTTGCATTCTCAGCTTGTCAAAAGAATGCGGCCTGCTGGAGCATCGTTGCTAGGGCATCTTGTCGCTGTTTGCGGAGCAGACGCCTGTAATACTCAGTAGTAACAAGGGGAAAGGGCCGCTCGCTACTCCGTAATACTGTGAGGGATGGACAAGGCTGAAGATGGCCCCACCTATTTTGCCCCTTGCCTTTTTACCCCAACCCCTTCTTGCCTTGTATCTGGAGCGTTCTCGACCTGTGGCCACCAGGCACTGGGCGTTGGGCGCTGAAGTAGCAGGCAGGCAGGGTCTTCTTGACACACTGCCCCTTGTATTACAGCGGCCAGCGCGACATAACGAGAAAATCTAGGGCGGCACAGGCCCATGCGAGGCCCTATTTTCTGTGACCCTCTGTAACCACTGCACTAATTAGGACGACCTGCGCTACAGTGGCTCGGGTGGCTCGTACCTGCCCCAAACAGGATCGAAACAAGTCGCCGCATGGTGACGAAGGCTCGAAAAGCCTACGGGGCGTCTGGGCGCCTCTGGTGTATTTCCGCCGCCCTGGCCGCTCCCTTTCTTATTTTTAATCATCCAAGCATCATTTCTAGCCCAACCAACTCGGCCATACGCTACGAGTCTCCATCCACCATCTCGCCCTTTCGCACGCCGACGTACGACGAACCTCATTCTCCTCCTGCCCATCGCATTTGCATTTACGTCTGTGTCTCTTTTGTGCCCGACCCGACCAGTTCTGTTTTCGTTGAGGCATCCGTTCACCGGAAACAACGTTTGCTCCCAGCATCAACGGTTTCGCCCAGTTCCTCGACGATCGACTACTTTCCTGCCCCTCTATTTCCACACAACCGTGGCACCCTCCATTGCCCCGACGACTACCCTCACTTTCGAATCGAATCGGTAGACGGTCTCGCCCTTGTTGACACTTTGCATATCGTCGATTTTGTCGCCTGCAAAGACGCGGCACGGAGAGGTGCTGGCCAAAACAAGAGTCGCCTCTTGCTTTCGAAACAGCATCGTCAAGGGAGCCTCCCAGATCCGCTGCCACCGGTGCCATCCTGCCCATCCAGCGACTGGCCTGAAAGGCACTTTTAACCTTAGCACAGGACTCTGTCGACTATTACACGGACCGGCCAGCCGACAGCGATCGTGCCGATTTTCGACTTTTGCCTTCCTTCTTGATCATGGCTACTCCGCCGCCCGACAGCGGTCCCTCAATCGGCAGGGCTACACGGCGGCAACAGGCCCCGTCCCTCGATGTTATGGCCGCCCAGTCTTCTTCCCGGGCTGCCTTGATGACGGAAGATTCGGAGACGGGCACAGCTCAAGAATCCCGCTCTTCCTCGTCGACAAACTCCCCCGCTCCCAACGACAATGAAGAATCGGACTTTTTTCTCGCTCCCAACGACTCCGAGTCCTCCCTTGGCGTCTCAAACCTCCAAGACATGCACGTTGCCGACGATGTCGACGAAAACCTGTGCATTCCCCCGGTCAACAGGCTGCCAAATGAGATCCTCATATCGATATTCGCAAAACTGGCATCGCCTTCCGACCTGCTGCATTGCATGCTCACCTCCAAGCGATGGGCTAGAAACTCAGTCGACTTGCTCTGGCACAGACCTGCTTGCACAAACTTCAACCGCCACAAGTCGATCTGCCAAAACGCTCGGCCTGCCCAACCAGTACTTCCACTACAAGGACTTCATCAAGCGGCTGAATCTCGCCTCCATCGCCGACAAAGTGAACGATGGAAGCGTTCTGCCTCTTGCAGTCTGCAACCGTATCGAACGGTTGACTCTCACCAACTGCAAGAATCTCACCGACATTGGCCTTATCCCGCTCGTGCAGGACAGCCACCACCTTCTCGCCCTTGATATCTCTGGAGACGACCAGATCACCGAGGCCACCGTCTTTGCTATTGCAGAACACTGTAGGAGGCTGCAAGGCCTCAACGTCTCAAACTGTACAAGAATTTCCAACGAGGGCATGATCAAGCTTGCAGAGAGCTGCAAATACATCAAGAGAGTGAGTATCCCTGTTTCTTTTACCCTCATCATTTTTTAAGGCAAATTGTGCCTGCCCAGCAACTGACCATCAAAACTAGATCAAACTTAACGACTGTTCACAGTTGACGGACGACGCGGTCCGTGCCTTTGCGACGAACTGCCCCAACATTCTTGAAATAGATCTTCATCAATGCAGACTCATCACAAACGAACCCATCACAGAGCTCATGGCTAAAGGCCAGGCCTTGCGTGAGTTGCGGCTGGCTGGCTGCGAGCTCATCAGTGATGCCGCCTTCCTGAACCTGCCTACCGAACGGGTGTACGAGCACCTTCGCATCCTCGACCTGACATCTTGCGTTAGACTCACGGACCAAGCCGTCGACCGGATCATCACCGTGGCACCTCGCCTGCGTAACCTTGTTCTCGCCAAGTGCCGTAACATCACCGACACCGCCGTTCACTCGATCGCGAGGTTGGGCAAGAACCTGCACTATGTACACCTGGGCCACTGCTCCCAAATCACCGACGAGGCTGTTAAACGGCTGGTGCACTGCTGCAACCGTATACGGTACATTGATCTCGGCTGCTGCGTGCACCTGACGGACGACTCTGTCACACGCCTTGCTACGTTGCCCAAACTGAAGCGTATCGGTTTGGTCAAATGCAGCAACATCACAGACGAGAGCGTCCTCGCTCTGGCAAGGGCAAACCAGCGGCACCGGCAAAGACGCGATGCAGAGGGCAATGTCATCGACAACCAGTACTACAGCCACAGCAGCTTGGAGCGTGTTCATCTAAGCTACTGCACCTCGCTCTCCATTCGTGTAAGTTGGGACCGCATTCATGCATACATGCATATCCTTTCATATCTTCTTTGCTGACCGATCTTGTTTTTATTATCATTAGGGCATCATGAGGCTTCTCAACTCGTGCCACCGCCTCACGCACCTCAGTTTGACGGGCGTCCCCGCCTTTCTCAGAGAGGACCTGCATCGCTTCTGCCGAAGCCCACCCCCCGAGTTCACGCAGCACCAACGCGAAGTGTTTTGCGTCTTTTCTGGTGAGGGTGTTTCCGAACTACGGGAGCACTTCAATAACCAGCCTGGCTACGCCTCCTACCGTGAACGCCCGCCGGTTATTGCTGCGATTCCGACCCACCATAGAACGGCAGTCGAATATCTGACCGGCCCGGTACCGAATGCCGCAGCCAACAGTAACATGCTCAACTTTGACGAGACGGAAGTGGACGCTCCCACCGATGACGATGGCCTCGACGAAACCAGCGAAATGGTCATTGATGTGCCGCCGGCGCCTGCTGGCGGCGTTGGACCGGCCACTACAAGTGGCACAAGCAACGCCAATACGGTTCCCATCCCCCCACCAGCAAACGTACAGCACCTGCTGCCTGGCGCAACGCCATTACCGTATATGCCAGGAGGATATGTCCAGTTGGTTCGATTCCCAGAGAATTCCGAGGGCGTGCCGCAGGGTGTACCGCAGGGTGTGCCCCAGCACCTTCAGCAGCCAAATGCCCAGTTTGTGGGAGCAGGTCACCCTGCCGGACCCGGACCTTCTATGCCGACTGGAAACATATTGGCATCCAACGGCCTTTTCGAAGCTGGCCCATCCCAGCTACCCACTCTGCATGCGACATCAACCGCCAGTGTTGCTTCTGTGAGAGCCCCGTCGTTCCAGGGAGACGCATTTCCGGGACCAAGCGCGGCATCTGCACAGAACCAGGCACATCTATGGCAAATGCCTGCCCCGATTCCAGCCTCCGAATACCCTGGGGTTGTCACCACTCCCACCGGGGCTAGCACGGCATCGCTGGCGCGGCCTAGCTCATCGCAACACGACGAGTATCAGCCACCAGCTGGCGGAAGCGGCGGCAGTGGTGTTATCTAATTTGGTCTGCCTGACGTTATGCATCAAGAACGAGATTCGTGAGAGAGAAATGGTGCGGTCCGGTGGTTTTTGCCTTTTCTTTTAATTTTTTTTTATTGCTATCGCGAGCTTTGATACACGTATATACATACCCTTTGCTGCTTACTACATTGCCCTGCCTACACCCACTGCACAGGCAAAAACATTTTCGGATCAAAATCGAAAACATTGCGACGGAGCTGGTCTTTTGTCTTTGACAGGAGTTTTTTCTTCTTTCTTTTCTCACCTTTCATTTCTACTGGACTTGTGGATGGAAAGGAGGTACTTATCAATCAAGTGAGACTGTTCATGGATGGCATAGAGAAAGAGAGATGAAGACTGTTGTTTCCTGTTTCAGTATCGGTTTCTTGTTACTTCATTTTTACTGAATTACTATTACTATTGCGAAATAGCCGAGTTAGCTTCTTTACATTTATGAACGTGCTGCCCGATGAGCGAGTTATGTAGTTATGTTGTAGTTTTGTAGTTGCAATTGTAGGCAAAGATTTGCCTGGTTTACGGAGTATGTTGGTATCGATATAAATGTTGGATGTAGTCGACTGAGTTACAAGACCGCGCCCCATATATACCAATAGAAGTGGACGAATTCGCAACAAATACCATCTCTTGTAGTATAGTGGTCAGTATACGGGCTTGTCACGCCCGGGACCCGGGTTCAATTCCCGGCGAGAGAGAATTTTTTTGGTCTTTTTGAACTCTTTTTTACCAGTATGTTTTTACCTGAAAGTTCAGATAAAAAAATGGCTCTATTACAAGGTTCATTGTAAATGTTCATTTTTTTTCTTTCTTTTTCAAATCCCCAGTCGTAACAGACAGCGGCGTGCGGGCATGTTGTTTCATTAAATTACACCCGTTTTTGCAAGTGACTGGCGGTCTGCATGCCTGCCACTAGATTGAACGTCAGAGGTTTCATCACGTGACTACAAAAGACCTTTGTACGCCCCACTTTTAGCATGCCCTACCACTGAAAAATTAAGTGGAGCCCACGAAAGTTTGTGGAGGAGGGGACAAAAAAGATTCCCATCGCGAAAAGTTTCTAGCACTGCTTTTTTCTTCCCTTTAACAACCACCCCCCGTCATCACTTTGCCGCAGTACCCCGTGTCTCGAGTCGTGACGATATACCCCGACAATCAACAAACTACCTTTTCTTTTCAAGAAACCAACCACCACCCAAACCGTCAAAATGTCTTACCAGAAGGGCGAGAAGGACTTTGCTGAGCAGCCCAAGGCTCACCGCATCCGCATCACTCTGACCTCCCGCAAGGTCCAGTCGCTGGAGCGCGTCTGCACCGAGTTGATCGAGCGTGCCCGTTCCAAGGACCTGCCCGTCAAGGGCCCCGTCCGCCTGCCCGTACGTTGCTTTCCGTTTACCGGGATTATACGTGGCCAGCCAGGCCGATCTGGCTGCGCATCGCCAGTCCGAAAGACGAAAGAATCGTTTGCTAACCATCTCTTTTTCTCCGACTACAGACCAAGAACCTGAAGATCACCACCCGCAAGACCCCTTGCGGTGAGGGTTCCAAGACCTGGGACATGTACGAGCTGCGCATCCACAAGCGCCTCATCGACCTGCACGCCCCCACCGAGGTTGTCAAGTCCGTCATTGTCAACAGTACGTCTCTTTCGTCAAACGATTTTGCAAACAACTGTCATCGAAACCAATTGCTAACATGCTTCTTACAGTCGAGGCTGGTGTCGAGGTTGAGGTCACCATTGCTGCTTAAGCGGTGACTTTTAACTAAAACTCGTCACGGTTGGGACCTTGGGAGTTGTCCCGTCTACACTATGCAACTGACCGTCGTTGTTCTGCTGGGAGATGCCCTGTTTTCATGGCTTTCGGGTATCTAAAAAGGTTCTGGGATAGGCAGTCAAAATTGGTGAAGGGGCGTTTTGTTTCTTTTTCTCTTGTACGCTACGAGGCTTTGGTTCTCTAAAGCGGCAAGGGTGGCATCGCACCTGGAAGACAACACATAAAGATGGTTTGCGCATATGTTGACAAGACAGTCTCTCCTGAGGCGTCCGTCATTTTCTACAAAAAAGCAACCAGGGAGCATTAAGTTGTTTCCGGCTTAAAAATCGAAAAATGATTAAACCAAAACCTCTTGCTTGAGAAATTGATATCCGTGACTCCATGCTGTAATAACTTTTGTAAACCGTACCCGAGTATGGTGCAAATCTATATTCTATTGCTTTCTCCCCCTTCTGCATCATAGCCCCTGCCCACCATCAATCAGGGCTGTCGTGCATTTGGATTTGGCCGCGTCTTTGGCTGCTTTGGCTGTTTCTGCGGCTTGGGCCCTGCGGCTTCTCCTGTCGCCCATTGTGCTTCGATCGACTGGATTGTCGCAAGCAGGCCAGGCCCAACATCGTCAATCGCGCGACTCTGCTCGCCCGTCATCTTCCGCAGAACATAGTCACTTACGGACGTACGATCACGCTCGTCCGGGCGGCCGATGCCGACTCCCACCCGGGCCCAGTGTGCACCTTGGAATTCGGCAGGTCGTAGTTGTGTGGCAATGCTCTTCAGGCCATTGTGGCCGCGGTGACTGCGTGTCCAAGACCGCACCTTAATAACGCCCAGCGCTTCCTCTAGCTCGTCGTGAATGACAATAAGCCCCAGTCTGTCGATTGCACGGCCTGTCGCATCGTTGCCCATGTCTCTCAAGGCGCCTCTCCAAGCCTTTGCGACCCACGGTCCAGATACGTTCATGAGCGTCGGGCTCTGCATCAGAGTGTACTGGATGCCATCGACTGCGGCAGACGATGCTGATGTCGGCGTAGACGGTACACCGAACAAGCGACTCTTGGAAAACGGCGGCAGAATCATCTCGCGGCGCAACGCCTCGAGGGCAGCATGGCCGGCCGAGTGTAGGGTATTGAGGTAGGCCCGGGGTTGCCGATGCTGAGGACGAGGACATGGGAAATGCCGGCCATGGGGAAGGCAGGGAGACAGGGGTCTTCTTGTCTGACCAGTGGTGGTCGTTGGAGCACTCAACAAGTATGTCTGACGTTTGTGTTTTTACAGATTCTGTTTTGCATTTGGCTTAGTTCCATCGCGACAAGTTTTGTCCTGAGTCGTTCTGTAGGAGGAAAGTGGTTAGTGCAAAATGACTAAGCCTTTCAGCTGCCACACTTTTCGTCCCTCCGTGCCTTGTCCTGATCGGTAGGTGCGGGCGCCAAGATGGGTCGCTGACGTAGTGCCCTTTGCGCAGTCCCAGTGGCCCTCTCTCACCGGAAAGCACAGCCACTGACAGGGCACTGTGCCTGCTGGCCTGACGGTCCCGCAGGCACCATTTGGGCCGAGTTTCCTTTCTCTTCCTTCCCTTTCAGCTTTTCGCAGAAAGCCCGGACCTGCCTTTCCAACTTTCGCATCCTTTGGCGGACACGACGAACAAATTGATTTCTCGACCTTTTTATTGTATATTATTTTCGACCACTGATTCCACTTTGCATCTTTTATTGTGCATCGAATTCGAACGTGCGACGCGCCCTTGCGTAACCGAGCGAACCAGCGACATTTCCCTCAGCATCTCTCACTCAGCAATCGAAAACTCACGATATCCATCTTTGGGATCCTCCGACCTCGAAAGAGCTTCAACGTTCTCCCCCAACAACACAACCGACCCATTCCTACGTCTCATTTCAATTGATTGATTCTGTCGAAATCGCCCATCATGTCGTGGGCAGGTACGTCGGCGCTTCCGCCTGGTTCCTGGCTTGCTGACGGCAGTGTCCGTTGGAGAGGTAGCTAACGCGCCACAGGATTCAAGAAAAATGTCAACCGCGCTACGACGCAGGTGATGATGAAGACTGGCCACGTCGAGAAGACCAGCGATCGTGATTACGAGGTGGAGGAGAGGTAAGCACCGGCATCGACACCATTCCCGAGCACTCCCGACAAGCAACGACCAAACCGACGACAAGAGGACGAGGTTACTGACGATACGACAAAAACACAGACGGTTCCACACAATGGAAGCGGCGGCGACGCGGTTACAGAAAGAGGCCAAGGGCTACTTGGACTCATTACGAGGTTAGTTAGCTCCGGGGAAAGGTCACGAGCTGGCGTGTACACTCTGAAGGCAGATGCAATACTGACAACGAGGAATAGCCATGACGGCGTCGCAGATGCGGATTGCCGAGACGATCGACGCGTTTTACGGCGATGCTGGCGCCAAGGACGGTGTGAGCCGAAACTACAAGCAGGCAGTGGAGGACCTGGACTCGGAAACCATCAAGGCTTTGGACGGGCCGTTCAGGTAAGCAATATTGGATTTAAACGGGCCCCGACTCGGACTAGCACTGACCATTCTCCAGAGCTACAGTATTTGACCCTATCTCGCGATTCTGCAACTACTTCCCGGATGTCAATGAATGTGAGTGCTCATGCAACCCCCTTCCTTCCCCCCTTTTTGACGTTGCACACAATGTTTGACATTTCGTTCCTTTTTAGGCATGAAGAAGCGCAGCCACAAACTCCTCGATTACGATGCCCTTCGCGCCAAGGTCAAGAAGCTCGTCGACAAGCCCGACAAGGACTTGACCAAGCTCCCGCGTGCCGAAAAGGAGCTCGAGATGGCCAAGACGGCGTACGAGCAGCTCAACGAGCAGCTGTCCACGGAGGTGCCACAGCTGATCGACCTGCGCGTGCCGTACCTCGACCCTAGCTTCGAGGCCCTCGTCAAGATCCAGCTGCGGTTCTGTGCCGAGGCTTACAGCCGCATGGCACAGGTGCAGCAATACCTGGATGCCGACACACGCGACCAATATGCCAACGGCGAGCTCGATATACGGGTGGAACAGGTGCTACAGGAGATCCGCGAGCTGAGCATCAGCGGGACGGTCTAATCGACGTATTTGTTAATCATTGAGAGACGGGGCGTGCATTCTAGTTCGTGAGGTTATGGCGGCTAGGGACTGGACGGATGGACGTGGTTATACCTACCGGATGGGACACCCTTTTGGCGTACGGTGGACTTGATTTTTTGTCCCTTGTTTTCTTCTTTTGAGAATCTTTGCATCTGGCTGCAATGGGGAGGATGGCCTGGGCGACAGCGCAGGCGTGGTAATTTGGACTTCTCGCGTTGCTTCGTAGCGTAATTTTAAAGCATATTTTTCAACCACGATTATAAAAGAATTGCACGTCTGCTATATAGGTGTTGAATTAACAGCGGTGTATATTGTACCGTCGGCGTGACAGGACGGCCGGCCTTTCGTTGTTAACAATCATGGAGACCTTCTCGCGTAGCGAGGCTACGAGTCACGTGATACTAACTACCATCGCCATTTCCCAATCTACTGCGAATCGTTGTGCTCAGCAACATCGACATGCTCGCTGCGTGCCTTCTCGGCAATGACCTCGTCAATTTGAGCCTTCTCCTCGGCCGTGGCGTTGGTCCAGTTGACAACGACAGTGTCGCCGAAAAGCGAGTTAATCTCCTCAAGAGAGAGTCGGGCAGTCTGAGGATAGCGTCAGTATGAGAAGCGACCTGGTATGCAAATGATAAAAAAACACTTACCTCAACAGCAAAGAAGTACGTCAACACAAACGCCACAAATGAGCAGACCACGAACACGAGGTAGAACTTCCAGCTGTGTAGATGTTAGTAGCGTTATTATATTGGGAGAAAAAAGGGTTGGGGGAACCATACCCGATGTTAGCCATGGCGGTGGCAGCAGGCGTCAAAAATGCAATTGAGCCGATATAGTAGACAAACAGACCAAGGGCCATGCCCTTGGCACGGTACATGGTCGGGTAGACCTCGGCGCAGTAGACAAAAGCAGTGCTGTCAATGCAGACACCATAGCCCGCGACGAAGAGGAACAAAAACAGAACAGCGGCGGCGTTGCCGCCCTTGTTCTCGGTACTGGCGAATTTGGCAACGAGAGCAGTCTCAACAGACATGGTAATCGTAGTAGACAAGAAACCGAGGCACAGTAGTGGGCGACGGCCCACACGGTCCATAATGAAAGCGGCGATGATATTGACGGACGCGCCAACCACGACATACACGGCGTACATCAACAGAGGCATACTCCCACTCATAGATAGGTTCTCGTATATGAGGACGGAATAATTATTAATTACCAGTGGTCCGCAGGCCTGTCCGCCGAAGAGAACGCCGCAGCTGAGAAGGATTCGACGGCGTAGAGACGGCTTTTTGAACATGTACCACATGGACAAGTCTTGGGTGCGGTCAAATTCGATCTGGGAGCGCATCTGGTAGAACTCTTCCTTAGCCTGGGTCTGGCCGGGGTCACGGGGGTCACGATGCAGGCGCTCGGTGATGACCCAGGCCTCGTCAGCACGGTCTTTCCAGAGGACTGAAGGGTTTCGTTAGCAAGCACATAATATTGTTTTTTTGGGGAGGGGGGGGGCGGGGGGCGGGGTGATGACGGGCAATGACTTACGCCACGCGGTGACTCGGGGATCCAGGGTGAGCCGACGATAAGGATCAGAGGGAACAGACACGACAGGGCGAGTGGAAAGCGCCAGGCAAAAGTGGCATTTTTGGCAAAGTAGGTGCCGTAACCGACCCTGTAAATCAATATTAGAAAGAGGCACTGGTTGAGTTGAAATCTGAGAGTAGGTATACCCACCAGCTGGCAATAAAATAGCCTGTCACCAAACCGACGGCGTTCTGGCCGGCCAGGAAGCCACGGCGGGCAGGAGGAGCGACCTCGGACAGATAGACCGGCGTGATGGTGATGCATTGGCCGACACCAATGCCTTGGATCAAACGCACAACCACCAGCATGGGAATCGAGGCACAGCCAGCAACGAGGGCCTAGCCATAAAGGCGTGTTATGTTAGTGGGAGTAAAATACAAAGCTGAAGAGTCGCAAAGCAAGGATCAAGATGACTTACACCGCCGACCAGACTGACGAGGGCTGCGAGCTGGATCGTCTTCTTACGGCCCATCCAGTCGGGCAGCCAGGCAATAGAGAGGGCACCAAAAAGCGGCACCGGCTGAGAAGAGGGCATTGATGGCGCCTAGCATGGAGTTTGTGTACCCGGCGCGTGGGCCCGTGGTAGAGAGGTTAAAGTGTTCGTAAAAGCCGACTTGGCCGATGGATGTCGAGAAGACAGAGAAGGCATATCCGTACGTGAGACTGCTCAACGCAACGAACATAACAATCTGGAGAGAAACAAAGTTAGCTGTTGTCATTAATCTTATGCTTGCTTCATCGTCCTAGTTCTTCGCGTAATCTCCCCCACCTTCGTATTGTTTTCTCCTTGTTTCTTTTTCTTCCAACTTTGTTTGATTTCACTTCTCTCTCTGGTCAGGTGTTTACTTACAGAAAGGTTGTATGCCGACGTGGCGACCATCTTGGCGGTTTAAAGGGAGTCCCTTCGTTGACAATATTATCTTGGGAGGTATATGGACAGGATAAGAAAATAAGAAAGAAAAAAGCAAAATATATTCAAATCCAACAAAAGAGACCAGACGACTTGAACTGGGGCAAACAGGAGCGTCGATCTCTTTATATACCGTCTCATCTGTATTTTAGCTGTCTACGATATCTGACGGGCACCTCCTCGACACCTGGGTACCCTTCCCCGAGCTCGATTAAGCTGCTCCGTGCAGATCCCCGTTTCCCGCGTGCTTGTGGGTTTCCGCCTCTCCAACTGTTTTCCTCCTCCTCTTGTGTCCTTCTCCTCCCTCGCCTTGCACTTATTCGTCCTCACCTATTCCTGCTCCTTCTGGGTAGCCTTTTTATTTGGAGAGCTGCAAAACCTGGGGAAAACTGGAGAATTACTCCACAAACAAGCCCAGCTTGCGTCTGCAGGATGAGCTCAACTGACACCACTGACACCACAGATAAGACACCCCCTGCTCGTCAAGTTAATTGACTGGCCACTACACACGGACATGCACATCCACGAAGATGACCCATGTTTGCACAATACGCGCCTTGATTCTCGTTCCAAGCCTAGCGAGCCGCCTGAATCTTGGCTTTTGTCGCTTGTGCGCGTCTCTCTTCCCGCGACTTTTCCTCGCCGCTTCTTTACTCCGCTATTTACCTTATCTTTTTGTAAACTCATTTTCCATCCATCTTCACCGGCTCTTGGCCCATCTTTCTGGCCTGTGGTTTACCGCATTGGCCCCCACAAGACTCCTTCGTGTGCTCCATTGGCCCCATTTCCCCAGGCATCTCCCCCAGATTCGCCCTAGCCTTAGCGGAGAGTTTAGCGGAGTGCGGCCGACTACTACCCGCCCCAGTAGACAAACAATACGACTAAAAGGGGGGGAACCACGAGAGGGGAAGAGACAGACTACTTAAAGATCGTCCGGTGTTGTTTGTTTGCCGGGAAAACGATTTCCAAACATCAGGCGGAGGGTGCCACCAAAACTGCTTTTTTGACGGGTTTCTTCCCATGGCCAGGCACT
This sequence comes from Sporothrix variecibatus, assembly GCA_016097105.2. Lineage (NCBI taxonomy): Eukaryota > Fungi > Ascomycota > Sordariomycetes > Ophiostomatales > Ophiostomataceae > Sporothrix > Sporothrix variecibatus. Next base: position 2,905,843 of record JADMNI010000001.1, on the reverse strand, counting down.
ACCAACTGTTATTCTGACATGGGCTTTTGTTCGCAAAAGTCTTCCTTTGATTTCTATTTCGTATCTCAAGGCACATAATTTTGAGACTGAATCAACTATCGTCAGTTAAGACGGCAAAAGTCGTGACTGACTTTCTTTCTTTGAATTTTATTTGACATTCACGACATGCTCTGCCGTGATTCTGAAAACACCTGTGTCCAACCTCTCCGACCCCGTTCCTCTGTTAACAAACAATGCCAAACAAATCGATTTTGGCCGTGGACAAGGTGCAAATTGCCAGTGCTTAATGTCCACAGAAAGGGGATGCACCTCGCCGCGGGTAGCGTAAACAAAAACAACGGGGTACTTCTTCCATCCAGTCGAGCCAGCATCGCTTTCCGCACCCCGATCGGCTTCTTCTCTAATGGCACTAAGTCGCCGTTTCGTACTTCAGAGTCCGACCACAGACAGCCCATCAAGCCGGGAGTGGTCATCCGACACTCCCTCTCTGCTTGATTTCCTTCATATGTTCGTACGCACCTCTTTTGCTTTTTATTTTCTCTGATTCTAATTTCCCACGTCTGCTCCTTAACTTGCGCCACAAAAGTAAAATGAAGGTCACCAGTCAAGCCAGCTCCGCCCTTTCTATGTGTCTCACATGTCATACCCATGGATTATCGCCGCCAGATCGTCTCAATTATGCGCCCCGTAGTCGTGTTGTGACTTCGACAGGAGGCTGTTAATGTTATCCAGACGTTCAACCTACCTGGTGTCGGAGTTACCGTCGAATTTTGGCTCCCTCTTACTCTTGGCTGGCATTGTGTCACCTGTCGTGATAGCAGATTGTGCAAATGTAGGATGCTGTCAAAAATCACAGCAGAGCCATCATCACGGAGCCTCCTCTCTCTGTCTCCCCCAAAGTACTGCCAGAACCGAGCTCTCGGGACAGGGTTCGCAAGATTTCCCTAATCTTGATCATGTTGCATAATAATCATCGAAATATCCATCTCGCATGTCCAAAAAGGGCGTAGATGTTGCAGATATTGGAGAAAAGCACGGCCGTCAATGTGCCACAACTGAATGCTCACTTCCATTTCCAAGGTCTTCAAGTCTCGGAAAACATTCTCAATGCAGGATGGAATTGAAAATTTTTCTATCCTCAACACCTTTTTTTTCTTTCTTTTTTGAGGGTCTAGACCCGGCGGCGTGGTATCGAAAGATGGCTGCCCTCCTTACCGCATGCAAGACATGGATGGCACCAAGTGCACAAAGACAGATTGTTGCCAAAGGAGGCATGTTTGGGGACTGGGGAATTCTCCATCTGGGTGCCCCATTTCTGGGAGGCGACCATGCCATGGGCTGATCGATTGTGAACAATGTCCTGGCAGCTCTGATCTTTGCAAGTTGCCACATTCAATCACACCTTTTCCCATATCTCATCGTCTACATACGCTTGAGGAAGGCAAGAGAAAGGATGAACAAACGACTTGTAAGAAATATGAAATTTTGTATGTATGTACACATTGAATCGAATAGAAGGTAAAATATGTCCTACTCACAACAACCTACCACCATCCCTTTGATCAATTCTCGACAGACCTCCTCGTTTTTGCCACCCAAATAAGCCGACTTCTTGCACCAACGACGGGTTTTGTTCACCATCTCCAATTCTGTTTACTCGTCCCAGATGACGGCGCTGAGACCGTCCTCGTTGCCCGGAACGCCAGGAGAACCAACGACCAGGTTGGCCACAAGGTCGCCCAGGCGGCCCGTTGTCAGGTTGCGCTCCACAATCGCCACGTTCGACGACGTCTGACCACCAAAGGCAACCAGGTCACCCGCCTTGTTGATCTGGAATGTGCGGGTGTAGTAAGAGTGCGCATTGGTTGACTCCACGAAAGTCAGTGAGCCCGTCGCCGGGTCCACCGAGTACGTGGCAGCTGAGTCCTGCGTGGCGCCAAACGACTTGTCGTTACGGTTCGTTGCGTACACAAAGTTGCCAAAAGTATGCACCTCGGCCGTCTTGCTGTTGGCCGGCGCCGACTTGCCCGCCGGGTAGGCCGACAACGACTGGGTCTTCTTGAGCGTCAGGCAACCACCGCCCGACGGGTAGGTGGCCTGCCATGTCGTCACACTGTTGGCCAGCTCGTTGGCCACGTACAGCATGGTGCCGTCCGTCGACCCTTCCTTGGGCACCCACCATGTGCCGTGGCGCGGGCCGTCAGCGGCGCCTGTCTGGGCCGATGGGCACTCAGTCAGCTTGCCGTCGGCAGCGCTGATGCTGAAGATGCGGATCAGATCAGCGCCCAGGTCGGCACTGAGCAAGAACTTGCCCGTGGGGTCGGTGAAGGTCGAGTGCGGGTGAGGCTTGTCCTGGCGGGCACGGTTGGGCCGGGGGCAGACATGGTGTAGTGGAAGCGCTGCAGGTTGGTGCCGCCCCCAAGGGGCAGCTTGAACGTGGCAATAGCCGAGGGATCGCTGTGGTAGTGTTAGCTTGGAGATCTTCTTTCATTCTTTTGGTTCTGTTTTTTGCTTTTCAAGTAACAAGAAACGTACTACTCGGCTGCGGCAATGAAGCCCTTGCCGTCGCTGCCGCCGTAGAGTGTGCTGTGAAGCTCACCACCTGGAGTCTTGTCGGTGCCAGACACCTTAAGAGCGCCGTTGGCGGCAACTGTCAGCGCCGTCAAAGTCGAGCCCGTGTTGGCGCCGCTCTCGTCGGTGCAGTACACCATTCCACCCTCCTTGTCCAGAGTCAGCCAGCTCGGCATCTGACCGCAGGCCTTGACGCTTGATGTCACGGCCAGCGAGGGAGTGCCGCTACCCGTCGTGAGGGTCAGTGTGTAGAGGTTGCCATTGTAGTGCGACACCAGCAGGTTCGACGTAGCTGCCAGGGACACTGCCGGCACAAGGCACAACAGTGCCGATAGCGATGACTTGAACGATACCATGGTGGGCAGATATTGTAAGGTTGCGTGATTTTCTCTTGCTTTCCTATCTATCAGTTGTGTGCCTGGACGTATATTGATAACCGTGATATCAAAAAAAGGACCTCGTGAACGTTGGCTGGTGTTTCGATCAGCTGAGAATTATGCGTTGGACGATACAAAGTTCTAGAAATGGGAAGAGGGACAGGTCCAAAACAAATAGAAGATCAAAAACATGCCACTCGGACTGAAGACTCAGTACGATGCGGGGAACGGGCATTCAAGGAGAGAATATGGAGATAATATCCCCAGAAAAAGAGGGTGTCAGGGGAATGAGGGGGCGCTCGATGGATGATACGCTCCAAAGGATGTTTCCACGAGGCGTTCCTGGATATCCCACGACCGAAGCGGCAATTTGCGGCCATGGCCATGGAGAATACTTAATATTCTATATCCATAAATATAAACACGTCGGGGCGTTGTGCGGAGAAGCAATACCGGGAAAGTTCGAGGGAAAATCACCATCGTGGGGTATAGCGACCAAGATGACCACCAAAAATTTGAAGAGTCTGTCTTATGTGGAGCCAGCCCATATGTTCATAGTAAAAGTCCTTTGAAGTGACACCACAAGAAGGGAATATACTACGTGATGTATTTCAGTCGTGGTTGCACTGGTAAGTGTGGTGATGCTCAATTATGCAGTACCTGAATTTACAGCAGAGGCTAAAAGGGAAGTGGCGTCAAGGCGCGTCCATTCCATTATCCGGGACTGTCGATAGAGCACTCTCCGCCATCTTCTACAGAGTTTCGGGGAAGTGGCTAGAAATGTACAAGCGAGAAGAAGGCCTATTGGCAAATAAAAATTGTTCTGAGCTCAAGTGGCATATCATAGCATTTAATGCCCATTTGGCCGAGTCCAGTGACTCATGGAACCACCATGCGACATGAATACGGGCTTGAAAAGACAACTTGGGCGGAAAAAATTAAACAATAATAATAGACTGCAACTGAGTTTTTGGTAACGCGAACTGCTCTTTGTCAGTGGTATCAATATTGAAAATCGAGGCTTGTCGATTTCGTGTTGTTCTCACGTCTTCCATCTCTTTCAATCGTGAGAAAACAGAAGTGAGCACGTATGTGTTTGATTTTCTTCTTTTTTCTCAGAAATACACACAATAAGAATAAAACTTTTTGTATCTTGCAAAAGAAACTTTTTAAAAACGGAAACTCGGATCTTCCAGCCCGTATGTCTGGCTAACCAGCGAAACTCATCTAAGCTGGTAAATGTTCGGCCTGGATAAATCAACCCAGCCGTGTGGACGCTGTGCCGGCAATCCAGCGGCCCTAAAAGTAAGTAATAGCCTTGCCCCGAGAACTAAGAGCGGATAAAACGGGTGAAGTATGCTTCTCGCCACGATTTGTTTTTGGAAACAAAAGACAAGAAAGAGAAACCCCCAATGCAGGAAGCAGGATTTTCATATGGAACGCACAAAAACAACGAACTTAAAGCAAGCCTTGAACTGGTATACTTGTGCTTACAGTCACTTACGGGCAATTCTGACGCCATGTTGTGCAGGCACAGATTTTTTTTTCTATGGGTTGCGACAAGATACGTATACTTTGCTTGGCCGTGGGTTGTGTAAGTCAGGGGTAGTAAAGGCCGAAGTTACCGAATTAGGAAATTACACGGCATCGAACGTCAACAATCAAAGGTCCCCACTAAACACGGTCGCAAAACTTCCTTGTCCGAAGGTGTCCCGGCACCAACATCTGTAAGCTCAAAGGAAGGCACAGCCTTCATTCCCACAAGGGTCCTTCTAGTATGGGACTTTAAAGCATCTTTATTTTGGCGTCAGCTGCAGAAATGTCCTCCGCCCATCGCTATTCAAAAATTTACCCCTAAACATCAGAGCACCATATTAAAACCACAGATGACATACTCTCTGCTTCACCGACACCGTAATGCTCACGGAGCGACAGCGCAACGCTATATCACCACAGAGGAAGCCTATTCCACGAACAGGCTATATGCACTCGGCGTATTGTCTTGCGCCACATGCACCGGAGAAAGAATACTAAGGAGATCCGATGATGGCGATCCTGTTCAACACATAACAAGACCAAAATCCATCAGTTTGGGGAACAATAAACCATTCAAGTCCTGATGCATATTTATTTTTTTGCTTTCTGGAGCCAATGAAATCCGATCCCGGCTTTTCCTGCGGGTCTGGTACGGCTGGTAAGTTTGCGTGGAAGAAAACTTGGCTCGAAGAGAGGCCTAGGGACACCAAACAAAGAGGCTGCAAAGACTGCCAAGCCGGTCCTTCAGCCAGTATCTGACTGGCATGGCCGGTTCGTAAACCTATTTTTTTCATGTGCGGCACTTCTTCCCGGAAATGTGTCCAGAAGCGAGGAGAAGGAATCAGTTGTATCGGGTTGGTGTACCGTCAAAGACCTTTTGCGAACAGCTGAGTTGAAACTAAGTATCCCACTGCCTGCCGCCTCCTAGCTACCTCTTTCAGACGGGACCGTGGCTGAGAACTGCCTATTACCTATTTTTTCGCGGCTCGAATATTTCCGCCTTGGAAAATACCATTGCCTACGCTAATGACAATAGAAATAGCAAAGTTAGGACAGAGAGCCCTCTTAAAGGTCGGCAGGATGAGAGGCAGAATGCAGAGTTGTTTGTGGCCCGATGCACTTCTGGAACCATACGATACATCGGTTCACCTGCTTTGTTTTTTGTTCTGTTTTTGAGCCTGAGAATGGCAACAAAGTAATGAATAACTAGCAGGTGAGCAGACGAAGGCAGATGACATGGGGAACGGGGTACATACCGTTGTCCAAGTGATCCGCCCAAGAGATCTAGAATTACGAGTCTCCCCATGTCGTCCCATCTTTTTGTATCGTCCTCTTCCGCTATCCTCGCCTCCCAATCTTGTCCCCTTCATAAACCCCAGGTCGTATCCCCAATCCCAATAGAGCGGACACCGATGAAGGCATAATTTCTCCGACTGTGTTTCCCCAGTTTCAGTCACCGGAGCCTCTGTTGGCTACCCACCATCACGGACATTCTCACTTGGTTCCTTCCAGATATTAGACATTAAACGCGCTTCGACAGAAGCCCGTAGTGTCTTGGTACAAAAATTCTAATACCCGCCATAATTTTTAAGCCCCCAAGCGCCTCTTATCACCACCTCACCATAGCCACAGCCGGGAACGGAGTGGGAGGAAGACACGGAACAGGCACAATTTTTTCGCCATTTAATTCTCCACGAGTTCGTTTGGATTTTAAACTTCAAAAAGAAGTCTATTTCCACTTGCCGTCATTTACCTCTTACCTCTAATTGTTATCTCCTCTCGCTGCCTTACCATCTCCCACGTCATCACGACAGTAATCTGTCCAGAACATCACAACAATGGGTAGCACCAGTGTTGTGGCTGCCTCACTATGGCTGCTCCAGCTCCTGGGGCAAGCTCGCTTGAGCTTCGCGTCTCCCCTTGACGTGAATGCGGCACTCGATGACTGTCTCAAGACCGCTGGCGTGCCACTAGATGCACCCGGAACAGCAGACTGGTCGCAAGATGTGGCACCTTTCAATCTACGACTCAACTACACGCCCATCGCTATTGCAGTCCCGACAACTATCAAGCACATTCAAGATGCAGTCAGCTGTGCGGCCAAGCTGGGCGTGAAGGCAAACCCCAAATGCGGTGGCCACAGCTATGCATCATTTGGCCTTGGCGGCGAGGATGGCCACTTGGTCATTGAGATGGACCGCATGGATTCGGTTGTGCTCGATAACAGCACGGGCATTGCAACAGTCCAAGGCGGCGCGCGTCTGGGACATGTTGCCGCAGAGCTCTATGCTCAGGGAAAGCGTGACTTTAGCCACGGCACATGCCCCGGTGTTGGCGTCGGTGGCCATGCTCTGCATGGTGGCTTTGGTGTGAGCTCACATACGCAGGGCCTCGCGCTCGATTTTATCGTGGGCCTTAAGGTGGTCCTGTCCAACTCGACGGTTGTGGATTGCTCCGAGACAGAAAACCCGGGCCTGTTCTGGGCACTGCGCGGCGCTGGCGCCTCCTACGGCGTGGTGGCCGAGTTCAAGTTCCGGACCTTTGTGGTGCCTGAGGTAGTGACGTACTACTCGGCCGCAATTAACTGGAAGCAGGAGAAGGCGGTCGACGGCCTCAAGGCCTTCCAGGAGTTTGCCGAGAGTGGCATGCCGAGCGAGCTAAACTTGCGCATGTTCATCACCAAGGATTTTGCCAACTTTGAGGGGCTGTACTGGGGCAACAAGACGGGCCTCCAGGCGGCCATTGCTCCGCTGCTGAACAAGACGGGGGCCAAGCTGGTGCTGGCACAGCAGGGCACATGGCTGGATCAGTCCGAGCACTTTGGCAACGGTATGGATCTGAATCAGACGTATCCTTACAATATGGTAGGCCTCATCCTCGACCACGGTCAATTTTTTCAGACTTTCGACCCTTTCTAACAGACCAGCACGAAACATTTTACTCGTCGAGCTTGTATACCAACAAGCTCACAGACGACCAGGTCAATGCCTTTGTCAACTACTGGTACGGTACGGGCAAGGCCATCAAGCGCGACTGGTACGCGCAGATCGACGTGCACGGCGGCAAGAACAATGCCATTAGCAAGGTGGCACAGAACGCCACCTCGTACGCGCACCGTGATTTCCTGCTCATGACCAACTTTTATGACCGCGTCGATACCGGCGCCTACCCTGCCGACGGTTTCTCGTTTTTGGACAACTTCACAGCCAACATCACGGGTAGTCTGAAGCCGGCGCAGTGGGGCCAGTATGTCAACTATCCGGACCCGCGGCTTAGCCAGGCGGCGGCACAGAAGAGCTACTGGAGCATGCACCTGAACCGTCTGCAAGAGCTCAAGGCGGGCGTGGACCCCAACAACCTGTTTCACTACCCGCAGGGTATCCTGCCGGCTACAAAAGCAGCAGCAGCAACATCTTCAGCATCATCGGCGGCCTTACCATCGGCGACGGCGCCTGCTGAAGCACCGACGCCGACACCGTGAGTGTGTACTTGTGGGCGTGAGCTTGCATGATTCAGGATGTTCCAGGGAGGGATGGTGAGAAATGGCAAGGAATGGGGCTAAAGAGAGTCGATCCTGCGCCGGGAGCTGGAAAGTCTAAACGATTGGTTCATGTCGCGCGGTTTTCTTTGGGGGTTTAATGAGATGGGTCGAGAGAAAGGAGAGTTTTAAAGAAGAGGTGATGCTGGGGTAGTGAAATGTTACATCTCGCTTGCATTTGTTTTATTTTATTTTATCTTAATTTATTTTGCTGATTTTATTTTGATACTTATTTTCAACTAATGTTGAAATATTGTTTTAATTGGAGTTCTATCTCAATTTTATATGACATATTTCAAACAATGCGTTTACTCGTGTTCCATACATTTTGTTAATCTGAAAGTCCATTTTCACCACTTCCTCCTTTTCTACCGCAAATGAAGCAGCTCCACGATATGAGTGTGTTTGTCATCTCTCGGTTCAGAGTACTGTGATTTTTATTCCGCGAATCCGAGCCGTAGTCGGTGCCGATAAAAAAAAAAGCAAAGACAACCAACTGCAAAGCTTGACATCACTTGCTATTTCAATATGCCATTCATCTAGAAGAACCACAGCACCCTTTTCAAACTTCTTCACCTTCCCGTATGGCATGTGGGCTCTTGCGTCTTTTGGGGGTACTCTGATGCTTTCTGTACCTGGCGTTGCCTCATCCCTGCTATTCCAGATCCGTCTTAAGTAGCCGCAAAGCGGGCAAACCAGGGGCGTCCGCTAGGCATTGGGCATGGGGGCTAAGCGCTGTGTTGCTTGCTCCGACCTCCGATGGTAGGCTTGGTGGGTTAAAAAGGAGAAAAGTGCAAAATGGGCGTCGACAAAAAAGGGTGCAAAAGCTTAAATGCGATGGTGTCTTTGAAAATACGTTGCAGAGTTGGGGGCCGGCATCGCATGGCTTCATAGGTGGGCTGCATCACGTCATGGGAGCTCTTGCCAATTTTGTGATTTACTGTCCTATTGTGTAGCTCTTGCCATTTTGCAACTTCATCGTGTCGCGCAACTCGCTCCTGCCTATCTGTTGGTCGTTGGATTTAGGGTGGCCGAGGGTGGGCGAGCGGCTTACCTGCGCGCTCCAACACCTCCCCACCTTCCTGTCGGGACCGTTCCAGGCGATTGCTAATCGGCTTGCGCAGGCTTCTCCGCGTTCTTGCCTTGTCTGGCCGTCGCGGCACACGGCCAAAGGCCAAGATTGCATGCCTCATGATTTGCCTCATGTATTTCGAGCTTTCCCCAACCGGCTTCGCCAGACCCTAACTACCTTTTTTTACATGCAAACATCTATCATGCAATCGGGAATTCGTTAGCCATTTTTGGTTTCTGGTGGTTGTGCCTTTGTTTCCGTCCCCATTTGGAGTATTTGGTTGTTTTTGGATCATCTCTTTTGGCTGGTCCTTGGCTCCTTCCCTGTCTGGCGCTCTCCGCTCTAGCCTTGCTTAAGTGACGCCGTATCTTTTAAGGTCCGACAGCGGGATAAACGGCGCTCCGGCTTCCGCAATAGCTTCCACTTCCCCCCGTCTTCTCTTTTGACCTTCTTTTCTCCCCTTCTTTTTCTCTTTCTCACTTATTACCTCCCCACCTCCCTCCCCATGGACTCGGATAGCAGAACCATCCGTCCGTCATCGTCTCTCGCCATCGACCTCACTCTCAAGGAACCAGCAGCCACATTGTATCAGAAAGCGATACAGCCATAGTCAAAGTCCCAGCTTTGCCCACGACCACCACGACCACCATGACCGCAACTAACCTCATTACCCCGCCGGCGACGACGCCCGCCACTCCCAGCACGCGGGCCCTCGGCCTCGACGGCGACGTCCTCCTCATTACCTCCCGCGGGCGCCCGCGCAGAAGTGGATTGAGCACATTGAGGCCAAGTTCCCCGGTCTGCGCGTCATCTACCGTGAGCTGCAGTGGGGCAACCTGCTCGCTGCGGATGCCCTGACCAAGGACGACTGGCGTTCTGTCACTGTGCTGCTGACAACAGGTTTCTCGCTGCCGAAGAACCCGGCCGACGTGCCCAAACTGCGCTATGTCCAGCTCTTCAGCGCCGGTGCCAACCTGATTATCAAGGAGCCGCTGTTCACGGACACGGATGTCGTCTTTGCGACGGCCAACGGTGTTCACGGGTGAGTTGGTCGTTGCGTTAAACGTGACGAATTGCCTTTCTTTGGTGGGTTGGAATTTTTGAGTGCTTACATGCAGATAGACCCCAGATCACAGAATGGATCATTGCCACGTTCCTGGCATTCAACCACCAGCGTAAGTTCCCCGAGGTCCCTGAGGTCCCTTTCTTCCGAAATCGCCACACTGCTGCTTGTACTATAGCCTCACATTTCTAACACCGATAGTCCCGACGTACCTGGAGCAGCAGAAGCAGGCCACGTGGAAGCGGTCTGATGTTGTGACCGAAGATGCTCTGACCCAGAGAGTGTAAGTTTATGCGAGTCTAACGTTGATTAATGAACACTTAGGGTTCTCACAGCTGACCCCGTTTTTCTTTCCAGAGGCATTCTTGGCTACGGTAGCATCGGTCGCCAGACGGCCCGTGTTGCCACCGCCCTCGCATGGAGGTCTATGCTTACACCCTGCACCCGCGTGACACTCCCGAGTCGCGCCGCGACGACGGCTTTGCCCCGCCCGGCACCGGCGACCCGGAGGGCATTTACCCGACCAAGTGGTTCTCCGGCGGCACTCGCGAGGACCGCCACGCTTTCTTGTCGTCCGGCATCGACCTGCTGGTTGTCGCCACCCCGCTCACCGACGACACGACCCATCTTCTCGGCGCTGAGGAGTTGCGCCTGCTGGGCAACACACGCGACGACGGCACACGGCGGCCAGGCTTCCTGAGCAACATTGCCCGCGGTCCCATTGTGGAGACGGACGCACTGATCGAGGCGCTCGACAAGGGTGTCATCCGCGGTGCCGCTCTCGACGTCACCGACCCCGAGCCCTCCCCGATGGCCACAAGCTGTGGAGCGCCAAGAACCTCATCATCACGCCGCACATTAGCGGCAACTCTACCAAGTACGACGAGCGGGTGTTGCAGATCCTTGAGGACAACCTCCAGAGACTGAGCGACGGACGGCCGTTGGCCAACCGGGTGAGCCGCAAGGACGGTTACTAGGCGGGCGATTGAGCGTTTGTTTTGCTTTTTTTCTTCTTCTTCTCTCTTGTTTTGATCCACCTTCACTTCTTTGCATATCCCACTTTTGTGATTATTTACTTTCATCCTTTCCCATTCTCACGGCTAGACTTTTGGTATCTCTCTTTACTTTGGTATCCTAACGAATGTTTGCGAATGATATCTTTCTTTCACCGATTCACATGCTCTTCCTTTTACCGTCTCTAGTGGTCCCACGACGTTCAACCGTGCCAATGCGAATAACGCCGCGAATGCCGCCTTGCCAACACCGCTATATGAGGAGCGGCACATTGTGTCGAGTTGTAATGGCTGAGAAGCGCCGCAGCCACTGTGCCCAACTCAAGCTCTGGCTGCCATAAGGGAGGGATGGTCACAGTACCGCTGCTGTTTAGTGTCGTGTTGGCACCTGTCGATGCCGTTTCCGGCCCATACAGGATCCACGATGTCAACGGCGACAATGTGGCATGCTTGTGTGGGTCATAACCGCCGAACGACGCATTGGCCCATTGTGCATATGTCTGGTTGAGGTTGTTTGTCGGCGGACCGGTGAGCTCCACGGTATCGTTGCCATCCGACTCGATCCATGGGGCCAAGTTCAGATGCAATGTGCGGTTCAACGCATCAAAGTAACCCGTTGGCGCACCACGGTCGATGCGTTTGCCCATTGGTCCGCCCATGGCTAGGATTTCAAAGTTGTCCGTGTCGTTGAAGCGAGGCAACACAATCGTTGTGCGACCATACGCAACGGGCAGTGTTCGCAAATCGACAGATGGGTATGTGACGTTGTCGAGTTTGGTTGTGGCAGACCCAGCGCCAACATCCCGCCCAAATGGCTTGCCATCGGCGTCCCAGTAATAAAATGCGGTGATCCAGCCGGAGATGTTGAAAACTCGGTCCATTAGAGGAGCCACTGCAACTTGCCGGTTCACGGGTGGCCGGTGGCGTTGATGTCCCCATTGTGTTTTTTATTGCTTTCGCCTGTGCTTAACGCTGCCTTAGAGATGTTGTTTTATCTGCCACGACAATCGAGTTCCAGAATGCCAAGACGGCTGGGTCATCTGGCGTGTCAAAGGTTTGCACAAAACGACGGACCACGGGCAGCAGCCGAGCCCCATATTCCGCCGCCTCCGCACCGAATATCGACATCTGCTCCACGCGCCACTGCACCACGACCCAATCCTGGCGTGTTCCAAGCAGAGTAACCGACGGTAGCCCGCACAAAAGTGGCCCACCTGTACGTGGCGGTGGTTTGCGCTCATACTCTCGCGTCTGCGCCAGCATCAGAATGTGTGCCGCCATGACGTGCTCGTTTGTCGACGTCGTAAAGTTGGGCGAGATAAATTGTGCTGCAGCCAGTCGACTTTGATGCGGCTAGTCACTGCTGAGTACAATGAAGACATAAACGTGTACCAGTCCGGGTAGTAGGCGTCGATGACGGTCTCGTTGGCGCGCAGGTCGTACGCCCGTGCAGCCACCTCTTCCGAGTGAGAGTTGACGTAAAAGTTGATTTGGGCCAGCACCGTCAGCCACAATTCGTCCGGCTGTAAAACGAGATGCAAGTGTTCGCCCCAGGCCTGAAGAACGCCACGCACAAAACTGTCAGCCGACGGTAAAATATGGTAGTCGTCCTGGACAAAGTAGTCGATGTTGTCACGGTTGGACATGAAGATGTCGACGGTGCGGTTGCCGAAACTCGTTGGCTGCGCTTTGGGTATAAAAGTCGTACGGCGTCAGCGCTCCCGCCGAGCCAACGTACGGTTTTAGGGGCCCCGCCGGGCAGGACTGTGATGGCGTCGATGGTGACGACGAACAAGGACAATTCAGTGCCACCATGCACGCCGCAGAGGCCTTGGCTCGCATGTGCACCCTCATGATGCCCAAAGAGGGCGGGGATGGGGTGAGATAATGCAACAAAATAGAAACAAAAATTCAAGTACGGTAAAGAAGAGTGAAATCGAGATGCAAAGATTTAAAACATCGTGGAGGAAGAGAAGAAGAATGACTACAAGAAAATCGTGATGTAAGATCGATTACAACTACAAGGTCAACCGAACAGCATTGCACGGAATCCCATTTCCTACATTTCTCCATTTTTCACTTGTTCTCTTGATTTATTCTACAGTTTGGCGACTCTGACAGAAAATTGTGTTTACCATAGTGCGTCTCATGCCCACTTTCGAGGCAATATCCAGACACTATCAGAGTGGCGGTTTAGCCGCCATCCAAAAAGATCCAAGACCATAGTAGTATCCAAGGCGGATAATGATGCGGGGATATCTCAATATTGGAAAGGGAGGATACTCATATAGTGTGTTTCTTTTCTTTTAGATCGAGACGAGCAAGATTCTTATCGCCACAGCGCAGCATTCACAGACGGATCTTATTGTGGTGTAGCACGCCTTTGAATTGTTTTCTATCTATTTTTGTACGTAGTGACAAGTTCCCCTGACCTCACCTACCAGGTAAAAGTCATCAGTGCCGGGTTTAGTAATATGGGCAGTGTAAAATGACAGCCGATCATGACGGCCAGCGGGAAGATGGCGACCACCTGGGTGATGCGCCACAGGTAGGGGAAAACGTAAACGCCGCAAATCAAAAGAATCGTAACAGCGATGCAGTAAGCAAAGACATATTTAAAGCGGCGGGCGATGATGGGAAGCTCGATGAAGAAAGACGTGTCCGAGACCTCCTTGGCAGTGGCACCCCAGGACATATTGATGGAGAACAAGTGGCAGAGAATGGCCTGGCTGACGTGCATGGAGATGCCTCCCAAAAAGATAAAAAGCAATGGGATCCAGCGGGCACAAATCCATATCTCGTTGAGCAAACTGCGGCCAGTGTCTCGGTAGCGGGCGACGGCGAGGGCAATGTTGCCGGCAAGGGAAAACACAACGACCAGAGCGACCCAGACGTGCCAGCTGTCCATGTAATAGTGGTCGAGATGGCCATCGAGCCAGCCAATTAGGAAATAGTTTGCAGAGCGTGCCGAACCAGGCGTAGCCAATGGCATAGTAGGTGCCAATGTAGGCGAGAATGGTGATTTTGGAGCCAACGGCCATTTTCCTGCTGAAGAGAAACCGGAGGAAAAGGGGCGTGAAGATGCCCTTGCGTGGCCATTCTTTGACGGGGTGGCATAAGAGTTCGCTGCAGCCGTAGGCGTACTTTTCCCAACGATCGAGCTCGTCGTAGACGGTGAGGGACACGCCCTCTTTGAAACCACCATTCCCGTACGCGGCGAGACGCACAATATAGCCCTCAGTTTGCAGTCGTAGGGCAATATCAAAGTCCTCAAGAGACATGAGACTCGGACCAGAATTTTTCGTAGGTGTGGTGGAGTTGCAGTCGGGTTCGACCTCCTTCACCTTGGTGGGCCTTGACTTTAGAGGCCAGGAAAGGGAAAGAACGTATTGGACAATCTTGCCGATGATGGTGTTCTCTTCTTTGCGTTTCTTTTCTCTCTCTTTTTCTTCCTTTGCAGCTGCTTCGCTTCCTTCTTCTTCTTTTTCATTTCGAGAGTCGGTCGCCACCGTCTTGGTAGCTAATCTCCTGAAGAGCCGACCACCGCAGAAATGCATTGTGACCGACAAACGGCGCTACATCACCGTTGGCCACGGCATACCGGATGGCCGTGTAGATCAAATTTGTAAAAAAAGTGATGCCCATCTCGAAAAAGCTCGTCGTCACATTCATCACGCCCGAGGTGAACTGCAGAATGGCGACCTCGCGGCACTCCTCGAGCTCGCTGACGGCGTCAATCATGCACGAGTCAAAGACGCGCGTGGTCCGAGTCGATGATGAGAATGTAGTCGCCGATGCGTATGTCGCCGTCAGCCCAAGCTCGACCCTTTTCCTCGACCAGAACCTCCTCAAGGCAGCGCTGGTATGCGGCCACCTCGTCGCCCTGAGTCCAAGGATAGATGTTGTTGTCGCTTGATACAGAGGCAGTACTGTCGTGGATGCTGTCAAACGGCGTGGCCAAGGGATTCTTGTTTGGGCTTTCTTGGGTGTCTCCTGGACCTGTCACACTTTGCACACTCCGTGCACTTGGTGCACTGCTCGCACGATCGACCGTCGGCGGCGCGCCACAGCTCCGGTCCACGGCAACCAGTTTGTCTTCCACCTTGAGACTGATGCCCATGGCGTAGTTCATATTCGACGCCTTTTTGAACTTGCCGCGGCGGATAAACTTCTTCAAACCCTCGCCGTTGGGGTTGTGTTTTGGCCGTGCCACCCAGCCAATGTTGTTCTCTCGGTAGAACGCCTTGCGCTCCACTGCCGCTTTCTCGTCCAAAATTTGCATGCCATCATCGTTGAAGAAGAGGTTGGCCGTGCCGCCATAGCGTTCGTAGTGGCGGATGGCCTTTTGAGAAGAAGCAACGGTGGGTTTGATGACCGCGTCCAGACCTTCCATGTACACAGGACACTGGACGGTGACGTGCGGCAGTGGCCCATTCTTGATGTTGAGGCGGCGGACGGAACGGCAGAAAAGTACTTGGAGTTGTGCTTGAGCTGGCGGACGGGGCCCAAGAGTTGCAGGAGAATGTTGATAATGGTCTGGCAAAAGAAAAGGCAGACAAAAATTTGGGGGACGATGGTGATGATGAGTAGCAAACGTGTCCAGCTGTGGTCCGTAGTAAACTCCTGTGCGAGTTGCTCACAACCAAGGCCTAGCAGCGTGAGGGCAAGCATCATGGTGAGGCCGACGGTGAAGGCGTTGATCAGCATGGTCGGACGTTTCTCTGGAGGGGCACGCTCTCCGCCAACTTCTTGTAGGTTCTCGAGGACAAAATTGTCCTCAGACGCGGCGTCGTCCGTATCGGCTGACTTTTCTTCGACTTCCTCATCATTGAACTCTTTTTCGTCGGGGCCGAAGACATCGTCGTCTAGGTCGAGGGTCGAGAAGGCGTGTTGTTGTGCTGCTGTTGTTGTTGAAGATGGCCATTGTTGTCGGCCTCTTTTTTCGGCATCTTTTTCGGTCTCGTTTTCGTTTTCACTTTGGTTGCCTTTTTCGGGCTCTTGAAGGGTCTGAATAACGTTTGGTGACTTAATCGTGCAACGCGCTGCATGCTTTCCAAGTCGTGCAGCAGCATGGCATTCGTCAAATCTTTGACACCCTCTCTCAACGACAGCATACCAAGCCGGCTGTCAGATACGGCTGTCCAAGGATATCGTGCAAAAAAGAGTCGTTCACTGGCGCTTCTTTTGCGCGGTGATGAAGGTGCTGCCAGAGGATTTATGGCAGTATTGTTGCTGGATAATCGGGGCTGCGGCAGTGGGCGGTTGGCGACGGCGAACCATCCTTGCTGTAAATAGTACTCTTTGTTGAGGAGTGCCCGGAGGACTCTTTTTTGCTCGTCTGTTGGAACAAGGTCGCATTTGGTGAGAACACCGACAGTGCGGCTGCCTTGGGGGTCGACACTCTGCACAAGCTCCAGTACAACCTGGTTGTTGATCCTGCTTGTTGCACTGAAGATAGCACTGGATGGTGTTAGCGGGATAAAGTTGAATGGAGGTAGCCAGTGAGTTTTCAACAAGGAAGTAAAAACTTACAGAACAATAGTGTGTGGCTCTTGCATGTAGTCTGAAGCAAGCTGCCAGACGGTATCGATATCTTCATGTGTGTATTCGGACGAGTTTGCTAAATTCGTTAGTGAATCTTTGTGGTATTGGCAAAAACCAGGACAAACAAGAAACATACTGTGCATCAAGCCCGGAAAGTCAACGATGCTCACATTGGAAACATCTGGGCCGGTAATTTCGAGGACAAGTACATTGTCCGAGAGTTGCTTTTCAATAACTCGATCTTCCACTCAGTGACTCGGTGTCGCCAACTGATATATACATGTGGGCAGCGGCCTTCAACATGGTTAGTCAACAAGATTGACAGTAAAGAAAAGGTGGGTATGGGAGAACACACCTGCTCGACAATTGTGAGAAAAGACTCCTCCGTGAGCTTCTCTTCCACGACGACCTCAAATTTGGACAGATGCTCCACGGCAGCAGCGTATTGGCTGTCTGTCGGCCCTGGCTGTAGATAGGCCCGGACATGATGTTTGTTGACATAAATGTGTGCTCTCCGAGGTGACATGCCGTGACTGGACGTGAATAGGAAAAGATGTGAGAGGCCAACGGCCGGAAGGAAACGAGAGGCCGGTCAGAGCAGAGAAGATGGATGTCTTGCCGCTTGACTTGTCACCAACAATGACCACCTAGATGTGTTAGCAAGATACTTCATCACCAAAAAGAGATACCAATAGAAGAAGAGATCAACCCACCTTTGGCAGCGATATATGATCATCAACAAATGTGTTCTTTCGTGATATGGAGCCGCCTCGCCGGTGATGTCGCCGGCCTGTGCTGCCTGAGCTGCGAGTACTGCCCCAGCTCGTCTGTCGTGGGAGGGCCAAAGGCCAGTCCTGGCTGTCATCCTGACAGTCCTGACTGGGTCTGCGAGGGGATAACATGGTTGGACGACAAAGAGGCTTTGACAGCCGTGGATATCAGGCAACTGATTTGTTTGTGTTCTTTGAAGCTCCCATTACTTTGAAGCGAAGGATGCGATGTTGCAGTTTCAATGTTGAAAACTGGGCATCTTTGGAATTTTCTTTCTTCTTTTGATTTTCTTCTGCCCTTTAAAGTTGGAGAGAGCCGTTTTGGTCTCGTTCCTTTTCGTCTTCTAGACCATCTGCTCGGAAGTACCCTATCCCTATCGAACGATCTAGACATCCAAGGCCCAACAACACGGTTGCCGCGGAAAGATACAGGAACACACTTTGATGGATTTGCCCAAGACCCCGTTCCACTTTCTGTCTGCTTGCATACCCAAAGCTTTGGAAGCACCTCGTGGCTTCGAGTCTTTGAGTCCTTAGTCTCGAGCCCTGGAATTCTTTCCGCATATGGAATGCCTTCCCCGAGCAGCCGTCTAGCCTGACACACGGTCTTACATTTTGAATTTCTGGCTTGTTCTTTTTTTTGTTCTCTTTGTTTGCATGGTGATATGGGGTGATTCTAAGCCAAGAGGCTCCATTGTATTATGTTGTAGTCTATCGTAGTCTTGTTGCTTAAGCTGAACCGAGCAAGGCGGCTCTGTATCCCTTGAGCAACCCAAGAGGTGAGTGGGGCATCGTTGAGGAAAGTAGAAAAGTAGTGGACGAGGAGCCGTCATGCTAAATTCCAGACAATCTAGAGACAACAAACGGCCGGATACGGAGACTCGTCGTATACAATTAGTTTTACAATGACTGGCTCAAGTGGCCTACAATTGCTCATGTGAACTGGCCATGTTTATTGGGGCGAGGTTAGTCTTCGCCTTTCTCCCGTTCTGCAAGGATGATAGCCTGTGCCGCCATTTTACCCCCTTCTACATAGAAACGCTGCCAGCTATGTCTGCGTACAGACAGGCGCCGACCGGAAAGCCATTTCTTTGAAAAGATCACTTCTCGGCGCACTTGCTTGCAAAAAAGACAGCAACGACGCCAAATCATCACGTATTTGAAATCAACGAAAAAAATCATTGTAAATTTATTTACGCATTACAGCTAGAAATCAAGCAAAATTTGGCCATCACAAGAAAATCAGGATTGCTATTGTGATCACCAGCCATCCAAAGTAACCAATTGCATACATCTTCGGACCAACCGAGAGTTTTGTAGCAAGAGGGGGGAGCGTGTAAGTCGGTGCTGTTGGACTTGTCGGCACGACAGGCGTCACCGTCACATTGGATGGGATAACACCTGTGGCATTGCCACCAAGATACCAAACTGCCAATGTCTGTCAAGTTGCCCCATGAGTCGAGCATCGCAACATTGATGCCCACGTTGGACGTAAACGACCGGAAGGCTCCAAAGTAAGAGTAGAATGAGACGTTTCTGCGCAGTTAGTGGCGGCATTGTTAATGATATGAGTATTTTGAGCTTACTTGTTCTCATCGAGGAAGCGGACGGCATCCTGGAAAAAATTGCTGTGTCGTGTTTCAGGTCTGCATCATCGAGAGCAAATTCTGTCACCCACTGATGCACTCCCGGATACGCAGCTGCCACGTCTGCCAGATGGTTTTGCAAGCCGTCAAAGTTACCGTACCAATGGATCGGGATAAAATCAAAGTGGCAGTCACCGTCACACGCTTTTGTAAAGTTGGCCAGCCACTCAAAACCGCTCAGAGCACCTGTGACAGCCGGCGCGCCCAGTTGTACACCCAGTTTCTTGAGAGGCTGGATCTGCTTCATCCAGTAGATGGGCCGCATCGTCTGGCGAGACCTCGCTGCCACCTGTGTCGGATGTGCCATCGGGCTCGTTGAAGCCCATGACGTGTGTGATGTTGCTGCCGTGGGTGATTTGAGCGGTGACGTTGTCGAGAAAAGTAGTGTCGTTGAAACTCGCGGGCGCTCCCCATAGCATGGGAACAAATTTGAACGACGTGTCTTGGGCATACTGACTACTCGGTAGGATTTGTAGTTGTAGTACCAGCTGAGGTCGGAGCCGTTTTGTACCCAGACGTTGTTGTCTTCGGGGAAGTTGGAGTTGGGCACAAAGACAAGGCCGCGTTTGGATGAGGCGTAGAAAGTCGATGTGATATTTCCAGAGGAGGCAACGTTGGCCGACGCCAGCGGAAAGAGGCAGAGGAAAGGCAAGCTGCCCGCGCAAATGGCTGATATTCGCATCTCAGGTAAGGAATGAAATTATGAGAGAAAAGACAGTGTGTTAACGTAAGTATGAAGAGGCCGAAACAATAAAATTGAATGAAGTACAAATGACATGGACGTGGCCAGTAAATCAATGACCATCTAAAAACACATAGCGACGACATCTGACGAGACTTGATGAAGGGATGAGAAACGTTGATGGTAGATGGTGCGGGACAGCAAGTGGAGAGAAGTCAAGGCGTTGCCAAAGACTGTTCTAGACTGACTGAACTGCACTTTTTATTTTTTGTCCAGGAGATTAACTTGGTCTACAGTCAAACCCTCTTGGATAAAAACGGGTGAAGCCCGAGCAAGCTCCGAGCCACGAGGCATCAAGTATGTATGAACACGGAAACTGATGACTTAAAATGGAGAAGAAGGAAGGGGGAAAATATGCAGCATACTTGCCAAGCAGACGATGGGAATACTCACTCTAGACTCATAGTCAAATAGCGAACATTGCATTGCCAACAATGAAGTTGGTGAAATAGAACGCCGGCGTTGACAGCACGTCAAAGTCCGGGACATGGTTCGTCTGGACATAAAAGTGGAGACGTGTATGTAAACAGGCCCGTGTAAGTGAACATGGACCAATCGAATGCACCGGTTCAGACTTCACGACTACTTTGCTTGACCCGTTGCGAACTGAGACGTTATCCCGGCCATACCTTCTTTGTTTCTTTTTGTTTTAACCCTCTTGGCTTTTCTAGTTTTCGGTCTTCGTGCACGTCAAAGTCTTGTTGTCGATGTCTGTTCTGCTTTGTTCCGTGGCTTGGGCTTAGTCTTAGTGTCCATTCCAGAGGCCCCGCTGGCAGTTGAAATGAGGCCATTTTGGCATTTGGTTCGTCTTTTAGACACCTTTTTGACAACGACCTGGCATGCTTCAACAAGCTAGGGATACCTTAGAGCCCTTTGTGGCAGTCTTAGCGACGGGATAACGCGCTGGTGTGTTGCTCCTTTCTCAGACAGTGACGGCGTTTTCTTTTTCGCCATGTGCGTTTACACGTTTTAGGACTTGGCAGGATCCAAATGCAAAAAGTGTAGGGATGGGGGTCGCATTTCTTTGTCCCTTTGCTAGGCTCATTTTCAACATTCTCAACATTCTCGCAAAGCATCAACTAAAACGGGTAGAATTGACTTGCGATTGGCTCGGAAGAGGCTGCGGCAGTGGGACCGCCACGCTACTGACGCGAGGGATAGGGTTACATCACGAACGAATAGAGAAGCCCAATCTTTCAAAGGAGTGGACTCGGCTCCCGGATGTGTTGTGGTACGAGGCAGCGTACTTTTGTTCTGGATGGAGAAAAGTTTTTGTTTTTGTTTTCTTTGTTCCATCTGGCGTTTTTGGCGTTGAACCTCTTATCCCATTTCGCTTTTCATTGTGAACTTTGTGAACTCGATGTTCTCGTCGTCCCAGTTGGGAAAACATGTCGTTACGCAGCCCCGTCAGACATGCCGTTATCGGCCATTCCCGCAGTTTCCTTGGTCGTCAGTCTGCCACGTTTGAATTTGATTAAGGCCTTTGTTTGTCTATCTCTATCTCTTTACTTTTTGCATGTTAACTTGTGAGCCTGTATCCGGTTTGTCAATTTTTACACTGCTAACCCTATTCGCATTTCCCTACCGTCGGCTCCCCCTCTTTGTAAATGCACTGAGGTCGGTCGCCCCGTCATCACACTGTTGCCACATGGTCACTTTACGCACAATCATCTCGCCCGCCCCAGACTCGTTCCACGTTGGCGCCCATTGGTCACGGCTTTCCAGAAATCCAGCCGTGGTGCCGTCGACTTGTCAGACCACGGCTTGCCCTGCACACCATCGTCGAACCAGCCCGATGTGCCGCCCACTCCTACCCCCAGGGCCAAGTAAAATGGTCGGTCAAAGGGTGTTGCAGGACCCGTGCCGGGACCAGTCCAGGGGTTTTGGATGAGACTTCCATTGGAATAGGTGGCCGGGAAGTTTCCCAGCGCCCAAAAGCCCCCTGGGTGAAACTTGGTGTAGAAAACCTGGGCAAGGCGGTAGTCGATCCAGACAAAAAGGTAGTCTTCCGTCCATTCGAGTCCAAACGTGTGAAATTTGTCATGGTATTCCGAGTGCAGTGCATCGCGCGTGCCAGTCGTATACTGCCAGAGCTCTTCTGTCGTGTCTGGCCCCCAGTAGAGATTGCTCTGGACACGCTGGTTGCCGTTGCCTCCGTTGTAGGTGGCATTGTTGCCGCGGGCAATGCCAATATTGATCTCGCCGGAAGCGGGCCAACTGCCGTAATAGTTCTCAGCCGGCATCATAATCATCTGGGAGAGCAACCACTGTCCAGCAGCCAGTTTGGCCTCGATCTCCACTCGTCCATACCGAATGACAGCCGTGTTTTTGGTCATGAGGCGCCCTGACTTGACGGGCATAAACGATGTCCTCGGCTGTATTGTTGACCTGCAAGATGCAGTCTCCGGGCACATTGGACGTGCATGTTCCGGCTGATGTTAGGTTGACAACCGTGGTGCTTTGTAGATACTCTTCCGTTTGGAGTGTAGGCCGGATAACGAGCTGGCCATCTCGAATAAAGACATTCTCCACGTCGGCCGTAGTAATTTCGAACTCGCCGTTGCTATGGGGTTAGTATATGATTTGTATTTGAGTTTAAGAAAAAGGAAAACAGGGAAACATACTCATAACCGCCCGTTTGTATCTCATATTGCCAAATGGATGGATCGATGCCACCAGAGAAGTCGTCGGTGAAAACCAGGCAGTAGGTATGGTTGACGACGGACCGGTAGCCAAGGTAGGCGAGAACGGTAACAATGCCGAAACCAAGAAGAATACCCACGACAGGCACAATATTCATCCAGATCCAACGCGGGTCTTTTGTGCGAAGCTCTGGCCGATCAACTGTACCCTTTTGAATCCGACGTGACCGAAAGTACGGCCGCATGTCCTTTTGTTGGACGGGAGGTTTGGCCACAAACGGTCCGCTGAAGTGACCACGGAAGCGGCCCTCAATACCGGACAGCTGACTGCCGGAGTGGACCGAAGTCCGATGGGAGCGTGGTGACCGTGGTGGCATTTGTGAGTTGATGCTTGCGGCCCGTGTATTTGCCTGTGAATATGGTGCCGAGACCGAGTTATGCGGTGACCGGAGCGTCATGGTGATGATGTTGCTGGATACAGCTTGACCATAGCCAGAAGCGTTGTCATCTTCGGTAGTATTTGAGTCCATTATTGTTGAGTTTACCCTGAAGGAAACAATTGACCCAAAAATTACAGAAGGAGTGAGAAAGAAGGGAAGCTATCAAAATTAAAGGATAACTTTGATCACGAGTTTACTATCACATATAGACAGTCAAAGTGGTATCAAAGAAAGCGTCATATACCCATAGACCCTCCATAACAAGACATCTTAGCTAAAGCAACCGCGGAAGAAAAATAACAGAGCATTGCTAGTTCCCTGAACCACAATACAGAACAAGTCATGACTAGAACAGAGTATTGCCTGAGCAGCGACACGCATGTAAGTGGGAGAGCGACTTCTTTGTTACCATCGTCTTGAACAGTGGAGAAGACCATGGTACTTGACGAGGTGAGGTGCCCTTGGCGTAGAAGAGGAGACCCAGTCTCGTCTGGAATGGTCTAGACATGACAGTTCTCGGAGATTCGCATTTTCCTTTTGCCCGTCGCCGTCAAATCCGGACGTCACTCGCTCATGGGCCAAGAAAGATAGTTAAGTCAGTACGTCAAGATTAGGAAGGTGATGCATCAAGCTAACAACTCGTATTTAACACTATACGATATGGAACAAACAGAAAACATGTAAACCCTTGCTCCACAAAAAGGGATGAACAAAAAGAGAAGCCAGTAGATGGTCAACGGCAACAGACAATTGGAAAAAGAAAAGAAAATCCGTAATATCCCGTCGGCCCGTTAACGCCACCTTTTTTTCTCCTTCTTTTTCGTCCTAATAACACCGCGCTTGGACAAAGCTTTAACGATAGCGAACTGCCTGCGAGCGGCGTCCATGCCGTGCATATATGCGTAGGTGACGCATGTGGAGTGCATAGTAGAAAATATGTTCCCCAGAAAAAGTGTGTGGGTCATTCTACTGGTAGTATATATACGGATTTATGCTCAAAGCGGTTAGCCCTCAAAGCCGATGTCTTTTCTTCAGCGACGGAGTATGCTACATATCCGAGAAAAGGGATATGGCACATTCCAAGACATGAGGACAAAGGAGAGTTATCCACGTCGAACCCGAAAGGGTATGCCGAACCACTTGCTGCAGTCGTGCAAGGACAGGAAGAAGAAAATGCGTACTCGGTAGGAAACGGCGTACAAAGCGGAGCACCATTCACAAATGTTATCGAAAGCGAGTTGTTCTGCACCGGAGCTCGCCGCCCTGCCCTGCAACTTCAGCAGCGGACACAATGCCATACAGAAACTATTCTCGCTATACTCATAGTACTTATCATGCCAATGCATTGATTTCCTACTTTTAATTCGAATAAGATGACTAGAAATTTCGCCACTCCCCAGATACAACAATGAACGTAAAGTTTCCCTGGCAGGCCAGTGCCATCATCACCTGAATGCGTAGACAAAATCACGAGGCCTCGCTGTAATGAAGAGATATGTTTAAGTGTGCAAATGTCGATCACTTCTCAATTGAGTTCGTTCAAAAGAAAAAAAGCAATATGGAAAAGAAGTGGAAGCATCCACGTGGGGTCTATTTAGCACATCTACTCAGTAAGGGTAGTTTTGTTCTTCACCAAAAAAAATATGAGCCAGCTCATTGTAAAACGAAGTTCCAGCAGATAGACAGACAACCGAGAGAGAAGAAGAAATACTAGCCAGGCCAATAAGGTGTTTTAATGCTAATATTAAGAGGCTTAGCTAGTAAAAACTTACACTTGATGCCGTCTTATTTTTGAAAATGGTTTGTCGACCTAAGACGACGTAACTTGACTTTGGTAGTAATTATCTACCAGTAAGTCAATTTCAGGTAAAAATGAGAAAGCTGCACGACAAAGTTAGGCATCATATAAACATTGTGAAATAAAATGCTTGTTGTACTGAATAGCACCAAGTCCTGTGTTGCTTCTCCGCATAACCCCGCATACAACATGTAATGCCGACCGAGTACATGTGGCTATCGGATGCATGGCGCAACCTCCACCTCAAATCGGATGTATTCCGTGAGGGGAGACCCTCCTCATACGAAAGCACAAATGTTTAACGACTGTGATTCCGTTATATCGTATGAAAGCCAACAATATTTTTCCAGATTGCATCTAAAACATTAAGTCCGACAACATTCACACCAAAAAGCCACGATCAAGAACAAAACAACATCAATAACCAGCACAATGACGTCTAAGCCATTTCATCTCGCTATCGTTGGTGGCGGAATTACGGGTCTTGCCCTGGCTATTGCACTGAAAGGGCGCGGCATCCAATTCACCATTTACGAGCAGGCGGCAGCATTTGGCGAAATCGGGGCGGGTGTGGGCATGCACTCTAATGCAGTGCGGGCCATGAAAATTATCGGCGAAGAGCTACTAGCCGGGTTCGAGCGGGTTGCGACACGAAATGCATGGCCATCGAAGAAGGATGTGTGGTTTGATGTTCTTGATGGCACGGCCGAGGAGCCAGCATCGTCCCCAGAGCTGCTCAAGCCACTCTTCACACTTATTGGTCACGACGACGGTCATGCGGCGTGCCACCGAGCGCGGTTTCTGGACCAGCTGGTGCCTCTTCTTCCAGAAGGCTCGGCACAGTTTGGCAAGAGGCTCTTATCAATTGACGACCCGGAGGATACTAGCATTCCTCTGACGCTGCACTTCGAAGACGGGACTTCGGCAAGGGCGGACGCTGTGCTCGGATGCGATGGCATTAAGTCGCGTACACGGGTGCATCTTGTCGATGAAGGCAATTTGGAGGCAGCGAAGCCGAGGTACAGCCACAAGTTTGTGTACCGCGGGCTCATTCCCATGAAGGATGCGGTGGCGACGTTGGGCGAAGAACGATCTGCCAATTCAATGCTATGGTTTGGACCTGACCGCCATGCACTGACGTTCCCAGTCAACCACGGCCAGACGCTCAATCTTGTGGCATTTGTCACCACAGACGACCCGTGGCCAAGCCAGGACGCGCAGCAACTGACGCTGCCAGCGACACGGGACGACGCTCTGCGCGACTTTGAAGGGTTTGGGCCAAATGTGTTGGGCCTGTTACGGATGACGACGCCGCAACTTGAACGCTGGGGCCTCTTTGACTTGGCTGAGAACCCGCTGCGACAATTCTTTCGAGGACGTGTGTGTCTTGTGGGCGATGCCGCGCACGCTAGCACGCCGCATCATGGTGCTGGTGCAGCCATGTGCATTGAGGACGTGGCCATTCTGGCGGAGCTTCTGGGCGATGCCAGCGTCGTGGACACAACGGGAGTGAGGGCAGCATTTGCAGCATTTGATGCTAGCCGCCGCGGGCGTGATCAGTGGCTGGTGGCTAGCAGTCGAAGGGCAGCTAATTTGTACGAGTGCCGGGCACGTGGCCGCGATTTCGAGGCGATCGCAGACGAGGTGCGCGCGCGGCAGTCGTACATTTGGAACATTGACTTGGACGCGGCTATTGTAGCAGCCCGGATAGATCTGGCGGATCGGCTAGCTTTAGGTTTGCCAGCAGCCGCAGCCCCAGACAAGACGGTGCCCTTTCCACCGGATATTGAGTTTCACTTGAAAGATGGTCAGCTGTAAAAGTTGTTGGAGAGAAAATTTATGAATTCGAAAAGATATACCCCACGAGGAAACCAAGAGGGCCCAGAAAAATGCAAAATTAAACATGACGACATCCAAAGTAGATCCAAGGACAAGTCTCAGCCTTCATCTATTTCCACGTTTACTTCATGGCCCAGACTGATGCGTCCCGCCCCTGGCGCGTCCACTGCCAAAACCATTGGCATTGTTGTTAACAATGATTATGCTAAGATTGCTGTTGTGGATGGGGCCAGCTATTTGTTCGAGACCAAGAGCTTGCGCACGATGAGCTGTTTGCTGGTGTGGACGCGCCGACACGGCATCGCTGCCACTCCCTGTACCATCATCTGTGCTGTTGTCGCTGCTTTATCAAACGGCTGCGGTGCAAATATCACCGGGCACGCCTTGGTGCAGACAGACGGCACACCGGCCCCAAAACACTCAATTGCTGTGCAGTACCAGCCGGCTGCACAGTCGTCGGATGTCGTGCAGGCGTTGTCGCGCTCATAGTCGCCCAGTGTGCACTGCGCCGTGCCTTCAGTCGTCAGAGCGCACGAGCAGGCGATCTGGCCAACGTGATCGGTACCGCAGTTGTATGGATGGAAGTCGGCAAAGCAGTTGGGAAACGTGGGCTGCTGCAGGGGCTGATTGTCACCGTTTCGAGTCACTGCCGGGCATGCGGGTGCACCTTTGACATAGGTGACGGTGGAAGTGGCCGTCGGAGTCGGCTGGCTGGACGCGAAACAAGAGCAGGCACTGGTGACGCCGTCGAGGGCGGGCTGCAGATTGTCGAGACAGGCCAGCGATGTTTTGGGTGTGGTGCGCGCGACCCGGGAAGAAGGTGTGGGGCCCGACTCGGTCGTACTTGCGGTTGCGCGAGCAGCGTTGACAAGGCTGTCGGCAAGGCTGCTGGCGAGGCTCCCGTTCCCGTGACTGCCGCTACCGCACCGGCCCCACTATTGCTATCAAACGCTTGTTGTGACGACAATAGTCTGGACGACAGTCTGTACCAACGTGTCGGTCGTTGTCTGCGTGTGATCAAATGTGACGGTCTGCGTCGCCGTTTGCGTGACAGTGATGGTCGAGGCATCGGGCTGGGTGGATTGAGCCGAGGTTGGTGATGGCGGCATTGCTGTCGGCGTTGTTGTTTCGGTGGTTTCCGCTCCCTGCGTCGCCGTCCTTGTCATGCTCGATGTCGCCGCTTTTGTCGCTGGTACGGTCACCGTCTCGTACAGTGTCACTGGTGTTGCGTAAATGCCGACCGACCAGCTGCAGAATGTGTAGGCCAGGATCGGGCTTCCGACAAGACAGCGCAACAGGTTGTCATGGGGACAATGCTCACCGTCGTCCACATTGTCAACATTGCGGCGCCCAAGACTGCTCGCTTCTCTTTCACGGATGGCAGGAACAGCAACAACGGCAGCGCCGGCAAACAGCGCGACGAGCGGCCAAAAACGCATCGTTGTGTCTATGTCCCATGAGTACTCTCCTTTTTGTGAAGTCGAAATGCCCAGACAAGACAAAGAAATACGCACAACAATAAGGTATGGCGTCAATGAGTTGATGGATATTATCAGGACATATTTGGAGGCTCTGAGTGATACTCGAAGAACTGCTTAAGCCCAGCTTCAAAGAAACAAAACCCTGCGCAACTAGTTCTTCTTGCAATCGCTTGATTGTTCCGTTTCCTCCATTTTCCTGGGCTGCAGAGAGCCCGTTTGCTGGATTCAGCCTTTTCTCCTTGTTGGGCGGCGCAATATAACGCGGATGAACAACCATGTCGGACAGTTCGGGATGGCTGCATAAGAGAATGAATGGCGATAAAGCGAAGAGCAGACACAGCAGCAACTGGCATCATTCGCAACTCACTTGAGCCCAAATGCGCATTTAAGCCGCTTCGACGGCACGTCGATGGAGTAGAAGTAGAAAGAAAAATGCGAAAAGAGATTGACAAAACGGGCACACACCAAAACAAGCGAAATGAAGAGGAAATAAAAAAGGCCCGAGATTGGACGAGGTCTAGACCACCAAGCAACCGTATCCTTCTGTGCGAGGGAACGGGTGAACGAGAAGTGTATGCAGCTGCGAGGCAACGAAGGACGAAAATAGAAGAATGAAGAAGAGATGGGAGAGATGTAGGGCATGGTCATAAGAGGAAAGCAAAAAAAAAAAAGGGGGGGGGGGGGGGGGGGGGGGACGACAGCATGCAACATGAACGCCACACGGTCTCCTCCTTCACAATCAAGTCCTGACATGGGTGCCACATGGTTTGGGCAGAAGAAGCACCATTGGAGTTGAGACCATCTCAGGATACTTTCAAACCACCGATGGGTACGCCCACATT
This sequence comes from Sporothrix variecibatus, assembly GCA_016097105.2. Lineage (NCBI taxonomy): Eukaryota > Fungi > Ascomycota > Sordariomycetes > Ophiostomatales > Ophiostomataceae > Sporothrix > Sporothrix variecibatus. The sequence goes on along the minus strand of JADMNI010000001.1, from coordinate 2,876,929 downwards.
ATCCCACCATTTCGGAAGGACGATCAAAAGAGCTTGTCTGCATTTGCCTCTTTTGCCTCGTGTTGGAAGAACCTTTCAATGCTGGATCCAGGATGACAATGTTTTTGCCTTTTAGCCTTTATGAACCTTTCCAGGGGAGCTTCGAAGGAGCACTCCGTACGGGTAATGGCGTGTGAGAACACAGGTCACAAGATGCACGGTTGCATTTGGCCTCCTGTTACCCTGCTCTTTCAACAATGTCGTCTTCTGGAATTTCTCCGCAAACAAACACGGAGACAGAAACCTGCAGCGACTGGCTGAGGAGTCTTGGCGAACAGTAGGTTAAACTTATAAAATCGGAAGTTAAAGGGAACAAGGAGACAGAAAGTAAGGTTGAATGTCCGCTGTGAAACGCCGGGAAAAGGCACTTGCTAAGGCCGACGAGCGTTTTGTTTTGCGTGCATCGTGCGAGGGACAGGGGAGGAAAGAGCAAGACGGAACAAAAGGAACATGAGGCATCCCTGCTCGCAGGCTGGTTTGATCGCCGGCATCTGGCAACGGCCGAAACAAGGCTGCCCCGGCGCCGGGAACTATTTTTGCGGTGTGAAAGTGAGTGGAAGCAAAGAATATGCTGAAGAAAAGACCAGGCACAGAAAAGATCACGACTGTAGTTAACCTTCGTCTGGTATTGCCGTCTGATGCTCGCTTCGATGGCAGACCCCTTGGTCGAGAATGGAGGATGGATGACTCGAGATGGCACTAAGCGAAAACATGCAATGGAGTGAGAGAAAACACAGAGGGAGTTGGGAAAACAATTGCCTTTAAGGTTGCATTCCCATCTACTTGGAACGATCGGAGGGAAACTGAAACAGCGGCCTCGGCCCTCAAACGACCTTTGCATGTCGTTCGCGTTGTTATCTGGGGAAGCGACCCCAGCGCCCTAAAGATGGCCACAATCGGGTTCGAAAACATTTAGACAAATAGAAAAGGGTAAATAGTAGGGCTGGAGAGACTGAAGGAACGAAGGAGAAAGAGATCGGGGAAAACACAGAACGCCCTCGAAGATTGCGAGACGTACGAAACCAAAGAATCTGCATGGAACCTGCACATCTTCTGCTCCTTCACTCTGCTTTCTTTACCCCTTCCCTTTTTCTCCTCGTCCCCATCATTTTCTACCCTCCTCGGAAGATTTCATGTTGATTCTTATTGGCGTGTGCCATCCGAAGACGGTTGACGGCTGGGTCGCGGGCAATCCGATCGTCTGGTGCGGCCCATGAGGACCATGGAAATCAGAGAGGAGGATCGTGAAGCAGCAAAGAGTGGGCGAAGTGGGCAGAAAGGAAAAGGTGCAAATACCCTAGCTATGGTCGAGAGTTGCTCATAAGGACGGTGTTCCCTGTCCGTAACGCTCTTGCGATGCTCTCTTGAGAAGAAGAGTGCGTCCGGTCATAATTTGCTTGTTTCCCCCTCCCTTCCACTCTTTTCTCTTCTCTGTGGTGTGTTCGTTCTATTTCGTTTTTTCTTTCAGTCGCAATGGGTCGTTCGGCTTTTCTTTTCTTGTCGGGGCTGCTGGCCAGCACCTCCCTTATGTGTTTGCGCAGTCGTACGGGTCGGTATCGGCCGTATCATCGGGGTCTTCGGTACCAGTAGGGTCTTCGTCTTCATCTTCGGCGGGGTCGTCGGGGTCGTCGGGCTCGTCCGGCTCCTCCGTCGCATCGACGTCTTCTCAGTCCACTATTGATTTGACCGCGATCGGTTTGCACACACTCGCCAAGGCCAACAACTTGCTGTTCTTCGCACGGCCACGGACACCAACTTATTCAACGACACGGCGTACATGCAAATCGTCAACGACAACAACATGTTTGGTATCCTGGTGCCCGAGAACAGCCAAAAATGGCAGCCGACAGAGCCGACGCAAAACGATTTTCAGTTCGCCAACCCAGATCGTGTGCACAGCTTGGCAACAGCCAACAAACAGCTGCTCCGCTGCCACACTCTGACGTGGTTCCAGCAGTTGCCGACATTTGTCACCACAACGGCTTGGACGCGTGCCACATTGACGGCTGCCATCCAGGCGCACATTGCGAATGTCGTCGGCCACTTCCGTGGTGCGTGTTACAGCTGGGACGTCGTCAACGAGGCACTGAACGACAATGGAACGTTCCGCAACTCGGTGTTTTTTGAGACGCTCGGAACCGATTTCCTTCCAATCTCGTTCCTGGCTGCTGCCCAGGCCGACCCCAACGCGCGTCTGTATTACAACGACTTCAACATCGAGTTTGACAACAACAAGACGGCGGCCGCTTTGTCAATCGTTAAGCTTGTTTCGTGCTGCAGGTGGCCGTGTCGATGGTGTTGGCTTTCAGGGCCATATGACAACGGGCCAGACGCCTAGCCGCGCCGCCATGTCTGCCGTTTTCCGAAAGTTTACGGCGCTGAATCTCGAGGTCGCCATCACCGAACTGGATGTGCGCCAGACGTCGCTGCCGCCAACTCCGGCCCAAGAGGCGCAACAGGCGACAGACTACGTCAGCATGGTCGGTGGATGTCTGGACGTTGAGGGTTGTGTCGGTATCGTGACGTGGGAGTACACGGATCGGTACAGCTGGATTCCGAGCACCTTCCCAGGTACTGGCGCGGCGTGTCTCTTTGACGAGAATCTGGTGCCAAAGCCGGCATACACGGCCGTGGCGAGTGCACTGGCGGCCAAGGCGACTGGTGTTCCGGCGGGTGCGACAATTGCGGGCATTGGTGCTGGTTTGACTGGTGTTGTCGCCTCATCTTCGTCTTCGCCTTCGTCTTCGAGTGTTGCAAACAGTAACAGCAACAACGGGCAGAACGTGGCTGCTAGCTCAGGAACAGGAAACACTGGCAGCTCGGGGCTCAACACCAATGTAAACATTCCCGCCGCCGAGTTCATTGGCAACTTTGGTGGCAGCCCTGGCCTGATCCTGCATCCAGTGTTAGTGGTGCTGGTGGCAGCAACACTGGTAGCAGCAGCAGCAGCAGTTCAACAGGAAGCACAGGTACTGGAAGCAATGGCAGTGGGAATAGCAATAGTGCCAATAGCGATGCAGGTGGTAGCAACGGATATTAACCACGCAGCTCGAGGCGCGCCACGACTACTGTGGATGTTCTCCGCGTGGAGATGCTGGTATGCGGCTCTGATGAGTCCCGCATGTCTTGTTCTTCTTTTCTTTTCTTTTCTTTTCTCCTTCTTCTTTCTTATTCGTTCACGTTTGTCATATCCACCTTTCCACTTTATATTCTTGACAATTCTGTCAAATTTCGTCACATTTCTGCCCAGTTTTTGGATGTCCTCCGTTTCTTTTTCCTGACCTTATTTTGCTCCTCCTTTTTCTTCCTTTCTCTATTTCCGACGTTCAATCCTTTTCTTCCCATATCCCTCGGTTGGATGCGTGTACCCATCTTTTACTTCATCATGCTCCATAATTTGGATTCCTACTCATTTGTAATAAACCTGCGAATTTCAACTCGAATTATCGTGTTCTATGATGTGCTAGGATTTCAATCAACCTCAAGATTGATTTTCCGACCGCTACGGCCACGGTCCTGACGATCCGCCTGCGATCTTGCCACCAAGCAGATCGCCGAGTGTTGCCAAGCCCTGTTGCTCGACTGGTGTTGATAATCGATTTTGGTGTGCATTTGTTGGTTCTTCTTCCTTTCGTGTCCATGTCGTATCGACGTGGATTTTCGATGTTCTTTTTGTGCGGACCGTACTTCATCCTACACAATAAAAGATCTTATCTCTCGCAAACACCAACCAAGCTTCCAGTATTCTTGTTCCGTTGTCGGATATCGGTGGGGAGAGCGGTTTCCGAAAAGGCTTCCCACAAAGTCACAGATCGAGCTCCATCTCCATCTTGATACCTGCCGTGGGTTCTAACTCGCCTCGCCCCATGTTTTAACTGCCCTAATTCACATATCTCAAGCCAGCGCCCACATGTGCGCCGACCGAAATGCACGACGTATCTTTTTTTTTTTCTTTTTTCTTTTTTCCCTGGTGCACTTGCCATCATCACTATGTGGAAACGCGCGGTATGTAAGGAATGCCGGACCGCGTTAGTCCGCCCCCATCCAAATATTCCTAATAAGGTCATAGTCCTGTCGTAGTCTGGCAAAGCTTCGTCCATACGAGCAGAAGACAGGGAAATGGAGAAGAAAAAAAAGAAGAAGAGAATAACAAGAAGCGCATGGTGTGTGCAAGATCGAAGACAAAGTATGTCTGGATATGCCAAATAGTACTGCGTGGCGTCGATGTTGAAGCAGAAATCGTATTATTGCCCAAAGCTAACGTCCCGAAGGAGGATAGCATCACTGTTGCGTCGTTTTGCAAAACCAAAGCTGATGTACACCCTGCTGGAAAAGCTAGAAAAACACCAGACCGGTTCAAGGAGACAGTGGCTCAGTGGCAATGGTGCCGTCTCGCTGTTCCTTCTCGATAAGGAACACCAATACTTGTTTCTGCGAATCTCACAGCAGGCCGCTCATTACATTGAGTTGTATTACTCCGTACGACGTAGGATGGCATTGACTTGGGGCTCTTGACTTTAATCGATTGGCTACAGGCCTCCCCTACCCGAGATAATCGGCAATTTTGAGTGGACAAGACCCCGGATCCGAAGAGCTCTTCTCAAAAACAGATCCCAGTGATCTACGCGTGCTTGAATTCCACTTCTTTTTACCTGCTATCGTCTTGTCCCACCTCCTTTTCCTCGATTGCACTTCTGTTGGCCATTCATGTTATCCTGTTATTTACACATATGTTAGACTTCTGTTGGATTTTACACTTTATCTATTTACACTTTCGTTGCTTTTTTTTATCTTCATGATCTTCCTTGCTACACAATAACACGTATAACTTACCCGAAGCACTGCTCTGCTCACTTTGGCTATAACATCTATCACAGAGGTACTTGTATATCGCACCTGTCGACTCTTTCTTCATCAACGCGCTCTCGAAAGGTCGCGCTTCGTGGCTCGCGTTTGCTTCAGGGATGTCATTAGCAGTGTCAGTCGAATTAGTGCAATCGTTGTCACACAGAAAGTTCGAATCCCGGAAAACGCGATTGCCCCGCCCGGTGTTTGCTTTGTTGGTGTTGATTGGCGTAGCTCAAGTTCGCTCTGAAACAAGGGCCACAGTGTCAAGTACCTTTAGCTCACATCGAGGTACTTGGGCTCTTTGGCTGTTGCCATTTCCACACCCACAAAGCATGCTATTGCACACCCCCTGGGTGCTGCACTTGCGAGCCGGCGTGCACTACTTCCGTAGAGCTACGACTGTCTGAGAAAGTGTGCCCAAGACAAGCGGCAGACGCTAGTCTTGACACAGGAAGGGTCAGCCCACAACAATGCAGAGAACGCTCCAGTTGGAAACAAACCTAGTGGACGAGTACTGCAGGTCGCTGCCAGTCGCAATTGTCCCCTGGACACAGGAGTGATCGCTCTTGAGCCCCGTCGCATTGCCCACCCCGGGCCAATCCCTAAAAGTTACCGGACTACGGGCGCCGGGACCCCATCTCCGTAGCGAGAATTGCGCCCCACTGATCCCCTGCTCGCTCCCTATTGTTGTGGCTGTTTTTCTTTTTTTTAGGGGTCCTTTGCGGCATTAGCTGCTGGGCAGTGCAGATAGTGCAAGTCTTTTTGGGGAATGTTCCGTAGTGCGGCTTTCGTGCGTGAATCCACGCCGCCACGGTGCCTTGCCTGTTCTGAAAGGATAAGGCAGGGATGTGCTAAAGTGACTTGTGATAGTGTGACTTGAGATGTGATAGTGACCGTTCGTGTCTGAGAAAATAACCGGACAATGGGCACAGCGTCGCATTCAATCAGAACAGCCCACGTAGCCAAAATCTGAACACTATCTCCATTTGTTTTTGATTGTTTATTCTCGTCCAAGATGGAGTTTTGTTCAGCAACATTTCTTATTCGTTTCCCTTGCCATTTAAAAACAGTTTGACGGCACACAATATGCGCCCTGCCCTATCTGTGCCAGAAAAAAAAAGCTCACCTCGGTCAACATATGGTCCAACATCTCTCGTTCGCGAATCCACCACAAAGCCTCCGGACTTCCGCAACCACCCGCTTTTCTTACTCGTAATCGTCATGAGGAACGTTTTCAGATGACATACAAATACTTTCCGATCGTTTATTTAATGCTCGCCAGGGGTATCGGCCTGCTCCACGTCCGAAGGTTTCGGAAAACCGTAACCCCTCAAGGCTCAACGTTTTGTGCCCTCCCAACCAGCATTCTGTTAACGACAACTTCTGCCGAGATCAATGGCGATTCTACTTACTTCAAACTCATTTCTAATTTTCCTTCCTTCATGAGAACCGCTTAGAAATGCTTTTCCATGCTCCTCCGAAACCAGGCACTTGCTACACCGAGAACGGACTCCTTCCTGTTCTACTTTCGAGAATTCAGACTTATCGAAAACGAAAAAAATGCAACTGCACACGACGCCCTAAAAACGACGGCTACTACGGAGATCTTCTCTATCCCGCGACTGTGGACAACTCGAGCCGAATCAGACGATACGAGAGCGTTATGAAACTATCGAATGGAAAAACTGCTGCAAAATCAAAAGAAGACATCGGATTCAGCTAACACAAAAACGGCATCAACACCTCGGAACTCTGTCACATACAAAACCTTCCCCCTCCCCCTCCTCCCTCGACGGTGCTATCTCTCCTTTACTGCCATATTCCTTCTTTTCCTCCCATCCTTACTCCCTCTCTTCCATCTTGACAAACAGTATTCCGCCAAGTGGATGGCTCGCCTGACTGGTGCTGTTTCTCTTGACGAGTGACGAGCGTCTCTCTTTGCCGCATACTTTGCCGTTTCCAGGAAAAGAGGGGGCATCGGAGGATACGAAATCCAATGGGAAGAATAGAAGGCAAGCAAAAAGGAGACAAGGTGGCAAGGAAGGACCGGGGCTCAAGAGAGAGAAGAATGGTCAAAGCAAATGGACCAGAACATGGGCCTCCAAGCAGCCTTTTTACATGACCCCTTGCTGTCAAAGAACCGTGTGTCACGACTGCTGTATTACACTCTGGAGAGCATCGCATAGTTTGGCTGCCGCTTTACTGTACAACCACACATCTCCCTCCGGAAGGGAAAAGCCACGCTTCTACCCATGCCGTGCCCCTGTGCTTTTGTACACCATACTTTACTACGCACAGCTCGAAATGGACTACGAATAGCACAAACCAACAAAAAACGACAGTGGCCCCCAGAGTGCAATAATGGCCAATGACAGTCGACAGAGTCCAACCAGACAACAGACGAAAACGAAAACGAAACAAGAAAAATTTCAATCAACCTGCCAGAGTCATGTCTCGGCCAGAGGCATGCTTTTGCACACACGTCACACAGCCCTCGTATTACCCTCACAATGTGCCGTTCCTAGGTGGCATGACTTGCTCATGAACAAAAAGGAGGCACCAAAGGACAAAGGAGAGGCTGGATGAACAGACGAAGATGGCCAGGGGTCACCGCCGCGAACCCCGGCCAGTCTGTGTATATTGCCAATTGTTCTTGCTTCTCCTCAGCCTGCATTGTGCATTCATATCTTTCTGTTTAGTCCTATTCCGCGTTTCTATTTCCTTCCGTGGCCTTCCTTTCAGCTTCCACGAAAACGTCTCGTTTCTTTCCTATGCATTTTTCGTCCGATGCCATGGTGTGGACGAAAACAGCCCGAATACGAGACGACATGGGTATCGGACATCAAAAGTGCAAGAAAGAGTGCAAGTATGGCTCTATTCTTGATTCTCCATGTAATTCTCATTCTCTTCATATATCAAGGCGACCAAGTGACGCAATACTACATGCCGGGTGCTCCTCTCAGTGTCATTATTACAGCAGTACTCCATTTACGCTTTTGAACTTCGGCCCGCTCTCAGTCTTCACGCGGTGAATGGACAACGCATCGGCTACTTCCGTGCGTCCATTTCGTCTTTTTCTCATATTCTCGTTGTGTCTCAACCACCATCTTGAGCTTTTCTTCATCGCTACTTGCTCGGGCTGTACTTTCGTATTTTTCTGACTGTCGTTCCTTGTGTCTCTGTTTTTTTCTCTCCTAGTCTGTCCCGGTGCCATGCATCCGGCCAATTTGTACGCTGTGTCTTTCTTCCTTTTCAATCCCTCTTCCCATTTAACTCCTAAATGTCTCGTCATCCCCTCGGCCTCTATGCCATGTGTTTTTTCCTTTCTTACCAGCTTTATCTTTCCGTTGTCCCTCCGGTGGCAAAGCTACATCTCTACAATTATTCCTTTTTGTGTATCTCTGGAACTCTTCTACTCCTGTTCCCGTTTTCCTTGTTGTCACATCTATATTTCCGTGAACCCACCAGGAGTGGCGGGTTTTATTCTGACCACGTAGCCAAGATAAATCAACAAAAAATGCGACTTCATGTTCATAGGACAAGCTGCGTATGATCGGATCCTATCTAATGGTCCACATGCTGCTTGCCTGAAATGCACGATGACGAAGCGGGACGATTCTCGCGATGGCTTGTTTCCCGCCGCCCTGCAGTTTTCCTAAACGAAGAAGGGAATAAATAAGCCAAAAATAAAGGAGGCGGAACGGCCAGTGCCGCGGTCGCAGCCGGGAACACAAACCGCCGTAGGCGTGTGCTGAAATGTCTCGGAATCGACGGCTATCGTAGGAAATAAACAACGTCAGAGTAGAAGTAGAGGAGGTAGGCTGGAAAAGGGCAATAAGCACATTGCCGGCGGCAACGGCAATGGCAAGTGTGTTGTGCATGCATCATCGCATGCATCGTAGTATGCAGGCATCGCATGCAGCCCGGCATCGCTTATCCAGGGCCGTGTATCGGCCAATCATGCAGCAGTATGCTGTATGTTTTGCTTGGTGTTTTCTACAATCTCCTCTCCTCCTTTCTTCTTTTCTTCAATTAGATGTTCCACCATATTTACATCACCTTGGTGTTTTCTTATACACAGGTGGGTGTGAAGCACAAGCCCCTTCCGGCATTATTTCTTCTACGATCCTTCTTGACCTGCACGTTCGTCTGATCGTAACCTCGGACGGTCATCACATTCACACGTGATTTCTCGTTGCTGTGGCCTGCATTAGATCTCAAATAGGTATTTGGCACCAAAACAAAACGTAATTAATAAGCCATATTGAGACTTCCCATCGCCACGTTTTCACTTGGCTTGAAAAAGAGAGAAACATAGAGGTATTAATCGAGCACAGCTGACACCAGTTTTGAAGATGCTGACGCCAAGACTTTTTGTTTTGTCTTTTATTTTGTCTAACTTTCTTTCGAGGTCCCCTTTCTATTGAGGTCTCCCTTTTCACTGCGATATTTTGTGTACAGGCGTGTTTTCGGACATATTATTTTCTCACACTCTTGGTTTGAGCATTTCATCATCCTTTGGCGGACGAAAATGGCGCTTTACGCTACCATCTTGACGCCCTTTGCCGAATATCAATACAACACGAGCCACGTAAGACACTTGTGTTTGAGGAAAGACTTTTTTACCCCAATCATACGCAAGTCTGACTCGTGGCCGACTTTTTGCAAAAAGAGAGCTGTGAGATGACACGAAAAATATATGGCAATGTGGCAATGTTTGTCGAAAGACAGCTGAAAAACATCAAAATCAAAATCAAAATCAAACGTAAAAAGGGCGACGTTGAGACTCCTGGCCTTCGTGGAGGACAAGAAAAATCGAACGATCTCATGGCTAAGAGACAGAATAACGCCTCACTGGGAGGCTGATACCCCAAGAGTTTCTTTTAAAACGGTTTACAGGCAGGACAAGCTGTTATAAAAATAGGGACAGCGCAAAAATAGCAAAAGACGTTGCGTCAGATAGAGATTTGTGGCAGCGCAATGCCACCCCAGGTTTAGGTGAAAGCGTTTATACAGTGAAAGGGCTGGCAGGAAGTCCTAATCCGACGTGTTTTTGCAGACGAACGAATCCACAAGCCGAAGCCATGGGGATTTACATATGGATAGAAACAATTGGCCGTTTCTGGCCAGGAAAACGGAACGACGAGAGCCAAAAGACGGGCCAGATGTGGTCCACGATCAAGAAAGAAAGGGAAACGAACGGCGTACGTAGCAGTGCGCAAGGCGTACAAACGCCTCTTCCGGGGTGCAGATGTGTGAGTGGCATACAAAGTGCAAAGTCGGCACATTTTCTTTTTGGTCTGGCCCCCTTTTACCCGTTTAGGTCTTTCGGAGAGGGAGAGGATCATCTCGCGTCGGCTGAGTGGTGTCGGTCACGGATGGGGGTACGCAACAGTAGGTGGTGGAGGATGTTGGTGTTCCCAAAAGCTTCAAATAAAAATCGTAAAAAGGATTGTGGGCACCCGGTGAGAGTGAGCACAAAGGGAGTGAATGTCACAAAGAAGTCGATAACCACAAGGTTCAGAAACACGAAACGGGTATCGCAAGTTGAGAATGAGAAGGGAGAGTAGAATTAAAAATATAAAAAAAAATAGAATAAAAAAATAATAAGAAAAGATGCTAGAGCAGGTCAAGGTAGAAGGACATGGGGCTTTTGGTGTTCCCAAGAACCCCTTTCGTTTCCTAGAACGGGAATGGTCTTGTCGATGATGTTGTTGTTGATTGGCGTTACCAAAAAATGAGAGACAGGAGAGACAGACGCAGGTTCGCGTTCGCTTTTTGCGGAAAGGGGTAAGATAGAAAGAGGAATATGCGAAAACGGAGTCAGAGCAAAATGTATAAAAGATCAAGGGGATGCCGATGTTGGAAAGATGGTATGAAGAGCCAAACAGACCATTCTCAAGTATCGATTCACAGAATAGCAACACAGCCAAGAGACAAAAGTCGGAAGACAGCACCATATCAACAACCGGACATCCAACAGCATCAGCATAAATCCATAATTGTGAGTACCTACATTTGTTTCTCGAAAGATGTGGGCAATACGCAGAATATTCAGATAACAATGTGGGCTGAGAGATATGTGCAACAGGAGCAAAACAAAAAATTTCGTGGAAAGAAAATCAAACTTTGAGCAGAAGAATACGGATCGGAAAGATAAAAAATCAGCACGAACAAAATTCAGCCAGCAAAATTCAAAGGCATCAGCAGAATTCAACACATCAAAGCACAATAACACACAACAACGCAGAGCAATCTTTCAGAAACCTGCTACTGCCATTATGTGCACCTACTACTACCTCCACCGCCATCACACACCGCCCTGTGACCGCATAATTGACTATGTCATGCAATACGGTTTCTGCACCCATGCCACCATGGATCCAACCACGGGCCTTGCCTTGCCATGTGGCAACCTGTACTTTGACCAGGAACAGAGTGTCGACTACAACAACCCATGTGCTTTGGGCGATTGCACCCAAAGCCCCGACTGCAGTTCGGGGGCTTGCCGCCTAGCCGAGCTAAATGGCATATGGGTCTGCTGTGAGTGCCGACGGGGCGGCAACATCTACCGGTGGTGTGGCCACCGGATGCGATCGAGCCCGGATACGCTCTGCTACCACGTGTGCTGCAAGAACTGCCAACCGGATGAAGCAAATATGAGCCTCAGACTAGGGGCACCCATGGCAAACCCTATTGCATATTGACCGTTGCGAAGTGGGGCATGTGACGGCCGGGGAAGAGGGCCTATTATAAGAGCCGGGTTGTGAGCCGGAGGATTCGGCTGGGATCAGAGGAAATGGGTGTAGTCGGAACAACTCTGTACAGTAGCATGTTGTAAGGGTGTTGGTTTCTCTTGGATTATTCCGTTTCCTTCCTTTTTTTTCCCCCTAATGTCTATGTTTGGCTTGTAAAGTTTGCTTCTTCACTGTCCATTAGTATGTGGGTATAAGTGTTTTGTTTTGTTTTTTTTTCCCGGGGGGGGGGGGGGGGGGGGTGGGGGGGGTTACTACCTTTATCTCCGGATCAGTGTATTTCACTGTCGATTCAACTATCTAGTCGATTAAATTGTTTGCGATTTGTGTATTCTGCATTGCGTCTGAGGACCCTTACATCACAAAGACCGTGGGCAGACCACACTTATATATCTTCATTTTCAAACCCGCGGGTCTCTCGAGAGACGTTTATGCGCACGTTTCGAGATCATGCTCTGTTTACACCGATATTATTTCGAAACAGGTTTTCAATCTTGCCTATCCTGTGGCCACTTCTATCGACCGGTGTGGGCGTAGAATAGGTAGAGGGCAATAACAGCTGAAAGGACGCCGATGCTTCCCTATCGGCGACCAGTTATGGACCGCCACCATGGGCCGATGTTTGATGCTCGATGTGCATCCATTGCAGCACAGTGCCCGAGTGAAAAGAAAAATGGCCATACTAAGCGAGCTCGTGTTCCAGACCAATAGGCCAAGAATTGGGGACAAATGAGATGCCGGGGGGAGAAGAGTACTCTGTATAAAGAATGCCACACTTTTAAAAAGGGAAAACAGAAGCCCGTAGGGACAACATCCTTTGTAAGAAATCTGTAAGGCGCGGAGGATGAAAAACCCTCTATCACAGCTGGCCATGACGCACAGCAAAAGTTTTCCGGGTGGGATAGGATATGACAAAATGGAAACACGAGCTGTGTCTGTAGACTTGGTGGACTCGCATTTGTGCATGCACCGCCTACCTTAGATCTGTGTAACTCAAGACAGCTGAGCTGAAACAGGATACGAAAGAGAAGTGAGAGATGAGGGAAAAGAAGCGAAGCGACGCGGCGACGGAACAAAGCTATGATGGGGAGGAGGCAATGTACATATTCGAAAATATTCAATCTGGCGAACTCCGATACGGGACTGTAGAGTGAAATGTAAAATAAGATGAAAGAAAACAAGGGAAGCGCGAGAATATCAAAAGAATACAGTGAGTTCCGGCACGAAAGACCAGACGAAAAGTACAAGACTCATGTTATTGACAGGTGTAAGGGATACGGCGTAGAGAGACACGGGGTCTGAGCCAGGGAGGGCGGTAGATCTAAGATAACTTGCATCTGCCACTTTGTCAGAATGCATCGTGGCAGGGTGTCTTGACCGGGAGGACGGGATCTATACGTGGGGAGGTCGACATGGGATGAAGGCTAGATTGTTCGTTTGAAGAAGTTGAAATGCTGATTGTGTCACTGGAAAGACAATTTTATGTTAAGAAAAATTGCTTTATTTTGCTTTTTGGCACCTGATTGCATATATTATCTCTTGTTCTTTTTTCTTTACGATTCTTTTTTATACAATTTTTTATTATTTAAAAGGACCAGAGTAAAAAAAAAAAAAAAAAAAAAAAAACACAAGCACAAGCACAAGCACACACACACAGATAGTCAAAGATCAATCAATACCAACATACCAACAAAACTATAAAGAGATTGAAAAGATTGGCAAAGAAAGAAAAAGAAAAAAAAAATGCGTCTCAACTCTATGACCCAGGACCTCTAACATCAATATTAGCGTATGGCTGGCCGACACGAGGATTCGGAGGCTGCTTCAATTTGTGCATTGCATACCTTTTATCACTAGTGAAGCAAAATCCTTAGGCTCATCTCAGCCTACCAGCCAACTTACGAAATGCCATCGAGTTTGCCAGCGTGCCCAGCCTATCCAGTTCGTACAGACACTCGGCAAATTTCACTGTTAGGCGAGGAAAGCCACGCTAGGGCTCAGATTACGAAAAGAAGAAGACGACATGCAGACAGGCTCTCCTCTTAAGAAATCGTGGCTTGCGAGTCGCCGAATGACCGGCGGCACCACGGCGGGCGTTTTGTTTGTCATATTTTACTTTTTCACTTTGTGGCCATCCATCATGCTCTTTTCACCTTGACTTTTGAGATATGTCACCCACAACATCCACGCATCGGTTACACGGAGAACCGAATGGCATGGCCAAAACGCAGTATCTAAAGTTTGATTTCCCTCACTCGGAACAACTTCCTTTTTTTCTTCTCTTGTACCATTTCTATGGCTCTATCAAGAAAAGCAGGTCTAAGAGAGACACGTCTCAGAGAGACAGAATTAGTATGGGGTAGTATGGCGGTATTTTGCCTCCCCTCACTCACTACTGTACACCTGGGGGAGGACGACCCATCCACGCCCCCTCTTACATGAGTCGTTTGTCATCCACTGACCTCGTTGTTTTCAGCTGTCAAGGGATCAAGATCTCATACAAAAAACGGGGAAAAAATGAGAGAAATCCCCGTATTCAGCGTTAATAACCCGTAGGGGAAAAAAAGTCAAGACATTACGCACCCGTTGGAATTTGTGTGTATTGACGGCTGTCACTGTAGCTCTTGCTTGTTACAAAGGTGTCCTTTGAAGCACCATGAACCGGTTTTTTGTTGATTGTTTTTCAGCGGGCTCTGCCATCAACTACGGCGCTTTTCCCGTATGTTTGCGACCAGGTCTGTATGGCGGAGATGGAGTTTTTATGTCGTGGCCGAGCGCCTGACAAGATATTTGGATGGAAGGACGAGCGAAAAGCAGACTCGAGAACTCGCAATCACCTCCCGAAAGTAGAGATAAAAAAAAGAAGAGTAAACACAAAGCATAAGGCGGCGGCTTCAACGCCAGGCCGGAGCAATCTACCAGGCAAGAGGCAGTACAGCCTTACCATGATCAGCTTGCCATGACCCGCCGATGATAAAGCAAAATCAACGGTCGTGTTCGGACTCTTCTTATTTATTTACGAATTTATTTTTGCATAGGCAGGTGAGTATATAAAATGCCATGTCGGTCCTGGCATAACAGCGATAAAAGAAAGACATACAAGCACAACCGCTCCGACAAAGACACCATCAGAAAGAAAAGACGCCGGCGAAAGAAGAAGACAGACCCAAGGACGAATCAACTTTAGACGAACGACTGACACAGAAACAAAAGCGCAGAATAATAAATACGCCATAAAGCCCCGACGAGTGAGTTTTTTTCTAGGCACCATATTACACTGGTAAGAGCGCCGCATTTCATGTCTGTGTGGATGGGAGAAATTGGCGAGGGGGGAGGGGAGGCTGCTGAAGAAAGTTCAATATTGAAAAAAAAAATAGGAGACAAAAGGAGAGTAAAACAAAATAAAATAGACACAGCATACATACTTACCATCTCAGCAGAGAAATATCCCAACACGGTTTTACACTGCCACATCGACATATACGAGAAGAAGACTGAAGAACAAACAGCACACCGGAAACATCAGACAATACCGAGAGGCATACCAGAGCCTAGCAAATCCAGCAAAAACTCATCGAGGCCCTAGAGAAACTTTTCGGTCTTGTGTTCAGCACCACCACGACATTACACAATGTGTCTCCAAATCAGCTACACCTTGACGTGCGAACACGTTAAGACGCAGATGATATTTTGTGCGGATGCCATTCCCGCAGCCTCGTCGTCTTCTTCATCCAACAAGAAAGACTACAAGAGCCACAAGAATGATAGCAGCTCGAGCAAGAAGAAAAAGCATGGATCATCTTCTTCGTCATCGTCGTCTTCACATCGTCAGCCCAAGATGATCCCCTGCGACAACCTAACGCAGCAGTCTCTGCCATACCCGACACCACCCAGCTTTGCCTGCGATCCGCAGACGGCGGCCACGTCGTTGTTGGCACCCAAATGCCCGTTGCCAGACTGTCCCTTTGAGGCAAAGGACCGGTGCTGGAATTGCTGCTGGTGCGGCAAGGGTTGGAATGAGCATGGCCGGTGTAGCTGCATTATGATTATCGAGGGCAACCGAGTGCAGTGCGAGCACATTTGCTGCGCCGAGTGCGAGGCGGCCGAGCGATGAATTCAACGGAACAAGATGAAGCACGTGCCAGGCCACTGAGAGGATGGGGAAAGTGGTCGGCGAGCTGGCAGGGGCCACGCGATAATATGAAGGCAGGCTGAAGACATGGCTATAACGAGAGGGTGGTGGGAAGGGGAGAGTGGGAAGTGGAAAATTGGGAGAAGAGATAAGGAACAGAGGTTTGTGATGGATGCAAGCAGCCGAGTGGTAAACTGTTCAAAAAAGTAGTGGTGGGGAAAAGGGAGGATTGGATGCAGTTTGGCGAGTTTTGTATTGCCGGCGAGGACAATCGCCGTCTTGTTTTAAGTTTCCTTTTGTCAGTTTTCTTTTCTTTTCTGGCTGTCTTGTTTGATTTCGTTATTTTGTCTACTTCTCATATTCTGCATGGGGGGGATCATATCGTATGCGAAGTTTTTTCGTCTGGGTTTTGGGTCGACGTGAGGATGGCTACTAATTTTTTTCTTGCTCGTTTCGCTTCTAATTACCTTAATGCAACTCTATTCCTTCTTTCTTAAGACTCCGTCGTTGTCTTCATCGTGGTCGGACGGGGCGCTGTCACCAGCGAGTCGGTGCAAACAATGTCTCGGAAGAGGATGTTGAATTTTAGCCGTTTGTTGGTGGGTACTCGTTGTCTGTTGGTTATTACCAATTGTTTTCCTGCCGATTCGTTTGTTGGCTTGCACCCCTTTTTTCGCTTTACTTACCTTTTCCTTGTTGATACACGGACACTTGCTTTCAGCCTTTCTAATTGCCGTTCCCAGGACCTGAAGTGATCGCCGTCAATCCAGATTTTCATCCAAACCATAATTTGTCGTACAATACCAAGAGAGGCTCAAGAAGTGATGGGTACAAACAGTAAAAACCGCCAAAACGGGCGTTGTTTGCTTCAAGCGAGTGAAATTATTCTTGCCTTTTTTGAGAACGGGTGACAAGTCTTCCGGAGCGATTGATGAATTTTGTCTGAGTGGCGGTGATCGGTGGGATGTGAAGCCATTTTCTGTATCTCAGGACAGTGAGTACTACAAGACACCATGGGTAGACGAGATTCGCGACCCAGATCGCGGGAAATTCAATCGCAATATGCTGCACATACAGAAAGCACTATGTATGTACGTATGTATGATGTATTACTCCGTATACATGCAGGTGAGCATTTGGACTTACAAACTTCTGGTGTAACCTTGTGTGGGTGAAATGGTGGGATTGTTGGTAGTCCCCAACTCGCTGGGAAAGGGATGGAAGAAAAAGAAACGGGTAAGAAAAGGAATTTCCAGAACCATACATACTTGAGACCGTAGCACCATAGGTTCTTTCGCACGAAGGAGCGGGGGCAATATGGACAATATATTTCCATAATGTATGTCGGCCGCAAACACATGACCAGGACAACGGATTTGCAGGATCGTCCAGCGAGACGGCAATCAGAACACAAACGGTTCCATTTGGCGATTGCATACTTGGATAAAAATATTTGCGGGAGTGAAGCCAAACAGAGAGCTGGGCTGTCGTCCGGCATAATTTTTCTGATCATGATTGTGGTACGGCACGGGATAAATCATTCGTAGGTATGTGATCGAGTCGGCGACAAGCGGGAAGAAAATTGTGCAAGTACCGACGGTGTGGAAGACCACACATCTTGCGATACGGAACACACGTCTTCCCGTACCTAGATCTATGTGATCTTGTGGACGTGTACACACTGCTTTTGTGTTTGTTGTCGCACCGATGGGCACCACTACCCGGGAGCTGGGCGGTCTCAAACAGATGAAGCTTCCCGACCTCTGTTGGTTGGGCGTGGCGTTAAAGAGGAAACACTGATGATTCCCTAAACCGCCTTGAACAAAGTGGTGACTTGTTATACCCCGTATACATATGCAAATTCCGACGAAAAAACTGGTTGTTTTTGTTCCTGTAGAAGAAAGAGGGACGGTGCCACCAACAGCCACAGCGTATCATGTTTTGCCATGGCCAGTTACTGCTTAAAAAAAAGCCGTCGAAGAGGAATGAAGAGGCGCCATTTGTCCCACGACATCTGCTTCCTACTGCCGTCCACAGGTTGCATCTTGATGTCTTGGATGTGGCGACCCCTACCCATGGTCGCGATGTTGCGTGCCCCGGAATCTAAGACAGCCACATCGGAAGGATATGTTCAATATAACCTGCCCGGCACCAAGGCGTCGGGTCGTTAGTACGCCAAAGAAGCCTTTCACATTTGAAGGGCTGCGGGTTTGGTCAACTGCAAGAACGGCGGGCAAGCGATACCAGGGGGCGCCGTCCAAACCCTTGCCCGTTCTACTTGATGTGTTATGTGGTCTCGATTCATTTCGTAGAGCGACGCAGGCAACCCACCACCGGGTATCTGCAACGAGGCGTAAAGTAGACCGGCCCGGGCAAAAGCTCGATATGGACAAACGCGCCCTTGGTTGTCGATGGGATGCACTGTCCCGTCTTGTCTTCGAAGTATAAGAAAGCAAGAAGATCACCTTCTTTGATGCATTCATGAATGAATATTATCATCAACACCGATCTGAAGAGCTCCCATTTGCTTTCATGTTTCAAGCAAAACGCGCAGAGCTCGAGCCATCAACAGAGACCAAGACGAAGCAAAATAAGGTCCACGCAAGAAGAATTCAACAGACTGCTTGTCAAAGAACACGCCTTATTGGAGGACGTCCAGGCATCAAGATGTGTTACGGCCACCCGCACCACCATCCGTGCGGCCATCAGTCGGTCAAGTGGCATTACTGCCCACGGGCGAAGATTGATGTCACGACAGGACATGCAACAGTCTGCAACAAGACGACATATGCCATCTCGCAGCCGGCCAAAACACGATGCCCGTTAAAAAACTGCCACTTCAAAGAGGTTGGCGGGGTATGGGACTGCTGCACATGCAAGCAGGGTCCTAACACGCAAGGGTGGTGCACGTTCCCAAATCCGTCATGGAAGAAGAACTTCCAAAAAGACGAGTATGAGTGGGTCGAGACGTGTGACCATGGCTGCTGTAAAAACTGTGCACGAAGTGGTATGTCACTTCTCTTTTCTTTTGTTGTACTTTGTTGGTCGTTTATTGTTTTGCTTCGCTATTGTTCAATCATTTTGTCGAGTCGTCTGAAATCTGACACTCTTTACAGAAAGCGCCGGTCCTATGCCGGAAGAGGATACGAAGAAAAAGCAGAAGTCGAGAAAGTCAAGCAGTGATGCAGTTTGTCCGGGATCGTCGTCTTCGGGCGCAGCAGATGGATTGGGAATGTACGGGGAGTATGGTTATGTCGATGAACACGAGTATTACGACGATAGGTTCGTCGGAGAGCACGCAGGCAGTTCGAGTTCGGGAAGTCGTCGTCACGGCCATGATGGAAAAAAAGCGTCATCGCATAGTAAAGGAAAGGGAAAGGACAAGAGCAGGTAGGCGTTCATCTGGCGTGTATCTGGAGGGAACGGAGCGTTAGTGTTAGCAAGCTTAAAAGGATAGTTAAATGTACTCCGTGGTCTTTATTGAGTAAGGATGAAGGGACGGAATTGACCAGCGTTGGCAGTGTTTGGGGATGTTGGTGTTCAGATCCGAGAGTGCCTCAAATGTAATATAATAGAAGAAGGTGTACTTGAAACCTTTAAATGCGCGATGGGTAAACCAGAGACACGCACATTGCCACTGAGAATTTGAAGCCTTGCTTACTGACAGAAAATCAGCGCGCCTGATTTGCAGTGTTGTGGATCGGATCGCGGCCCGCTAAATCAAGATCTTGTCTATGTGAGCTTACTCCGCGTGTAAAAATAAAAAAAGGAGAGGCGTGAAATCGTTTGAACGAAGCAGCATTCTCAATGCAATAATGTCAAAACCCTTTTTTCAGCAAGACCTTCGATCAGAAGAGCTGACGTATGGAGACTGTATGCAATGCTTTGTGCGATCACCAACCCATCGCAGTGATACTCTGTCTTCGAACGAAAGTGGGATGTTGCGGCCTTGAGCGTGTGGCCTATGACGACGACGAGGCGCAACGGCAAGTCGACGTGATTCCGACGCCGTTCTTCTCCCATAAAGCCAGACTAAAACTCATTGGAAGACAACTTGGGTAACCACCCGGTCGTACGCCGCTGCCAATGCTGTCACCGAGATTTGCACGAATATCATGGCTCGCGTTTTTGTCTGCAGCCTCGCAGTACTGTGGTATGTTGCCTTTTCTTTCGGTGACAGAGTAAAAAACGTCCACTCATTGTGTGTGCCGTCTGTCGGTCTGTTGAAAAAAGGCACCACAAATATGGATCGAGCCTAGATACTTGAGGGTCCCGCATTTGCTGCATATTTCTGTAAAAGAGACGGTTGGCAAAAAACGTAGAGCAAGACAACGAGAAAAAGACTGTGATCAGGCCCCTTTCTTGTGCATACGAAACCAAACATTCTGTGCTGCAAAGCCGTACGGAGTGTACGGAGTACGTTACTGTCTCTTCGTGTGCCGTCACATCTTGTCTGGTGCATTGGCTGTCACACTTGTCTTCTTTGACCTCTCGCCACTCCCTGCCACGTGCTTAACATGTGGGAAAGGTCGGCTATTTCTCCCGCGTTGCAGGGGTGAAGGGTCGAGATGGATCGACTGACCAACCATGGGCGAAGGTTTCCTGAGATTAGGCATTGGCTGAGTGACGGGCGAGGAAACAAGACGGAGACGTGAAATCAGATACGTCGTATTTTGACAAAGCTACAGCCTGGGAAGGCCACAAGTGCGTGTTTTTGGTGTTTGTTTTGCTCACTGCGTGCAAGAATTAAATTGACTGGCTGTCCCCAAGGGTCATCGTGGTTGCTGCTGCTGAAGGGCTTTTGTGCCGCGTAAATGCATGACCTTGCTATCTTGCTCTGATATCTGCAGCGTCAGTCGCAGGCAAGGGCCGTGGAAGCGAATGTGTCGTTCTTGAATCATGTGTGCTAACTTGGAAAAAGGGACGGCGGCAAAGCTGCTGCATCTCGCACAAAAAGGCATGGTCTAGCCAACTGGGCCTTTCCAAGCCACGCCGGTCTAGGCAGTGCCGTGTGGCCGTTTGTGCCTTCCATTTTCATCAGCAAGAACCACTACCGCTAACGCGTTGCGCTTGCCAACCGACCTGCCTTGATCGACAGCAGAGTAGGCTATTTCTGGCAAGAGCGGGTGGACTCTCCAGGAGACCAAACACAAGTGGCGCAATGGGAAAATACCACATGGCTCTCCAGATAAACATGATGGCGTGTCAGGTCAGGTTTCTTGGACAATGCGGAGAGCATACTGTAAAAGCCAAACATCACAGCTTGTTGTTCTTGGTTGCAAGTTTTGCCAGCAAACAGCAGCACTTTTCAATGCCCATGGTTCCTTCCATTATTGCGCACCTTCCCTTTATTTGTATCGTCTGGCGAGGAAAATAGGGGGAAATCTCCCTCATAAGGTGCGATGCGCAGTGCCCTGACCTCCTAGCGTGGCAGATCGCAGAGCCATGCGCACCTTCCACTAATAATATCCGGGCACCTATTAAAGAAGATTTAGGCCTCGCGGTGGCAGGTGAGACAGGAAAAGGCACCCGAAAGGTTGAATTTCGCTTGCGAGGAGCAGGCAATATTCTGCCTCATATCTAAACTCTTTTTCAGTCAACTTTTTGTTGCGCGAAGTGCGACAGTTTTTGGACCTCGTGAAGAGGGCTTGGACAGAAGGAAATGGTCACTGTCGCATCCTCCCACTTGCCCCATTCGACCACGGTTTGGCCTGGGCCTGGCCCCCTTGTTGTTTGAGATTACGCTCCAGCCACTAAAAACAGAGGACGCCTCGTGAAACTCCCTGCTAGTGCCGTAAGCCCTGCCTAACAGCGCCGCCGGGAAAAAGCGACCAACAGGGCGAAAAAAACAGGGAGGGAAGAGAGGGAAAGCGCCCGCCGAAAACGTGTGACGGCGCTGACCGCCCGCACTTTCCTCGTGGAGGCGAACTTTCCGAGTTGTCACTCTTATCCTCGCTTTTCCCTGGTGCCTTTTTGCATGAAAGGTTTCTTTCGTTTCCCCTTCGCCCACGTTTCTAACCGGTCTTTGTTTCTGTCGCACATCTCGCCTCGTTTCCCATCTTCAATCGAGTCCGCCCGTCGTCGTCGCCGCCTCAATCGTCACACACCCGCGCATACCACCGCTTCACCGCCTTCTACCCCAACAAACTCTACTTTTGTCCGCTGCGACGTAACAACGACCAGAAAAGCGACTGTTACGAGACCAGACACCCTTTCCAGAGCCGGCAAACGTCCTTTGAACACTGCTGATACCGAAAGAACATCTCTCGGTACCTCTTCGAACAACCCGCTCTCCGTTCTCACCACCTTTTCACAATCAAAATCGATCATCATGCCTACCTCGCTCGAGTCCGCGCGGCCCATCATGGCCCCTTCGGTATGTATTGGCAATGAGATCACGCGGGCAGGCTAATACGCTTCACTGTGATGTGAGTCCATTTACTAACGATTCACCCTCAGGCCCACACCTCCGTTCGCTTCAGCACCTACAGCATGGCCCCGTCTTATGCCCCGACTGTCCGGACCACCGACTCTGCCACCGCCGAGATCACGACCATCGAGAAGGGACTTGACCGCATGGAGAACAAGGCTCTGCAGCAGCAGCGTGTTGTCCTGAACGAGGAGAAGACCGCCGTTTTCCAGAAGCTCGCCCTGGGTGCTAAGCTCGACCGCGCTCTCGAGCGCCGCATGACCGGACAGGACGCGGAGATGCGTCTGCCTCGGGCCAAGAAGACGGAGGAGACCTTTAACGAGAAGGAGAAGAACTAAGCCATGTGACGGACATACATTGCTTCTAAACGTGTGGCTCATATGGACCTCACAGAGCGGACAACGTCATGTCAGGCGTTGTCCAGATAATACCCCCACCGACGTCCAATCACGTCGATGCCGCTGACAGCCGGACAAGCCGTCAGCCTTGTTGTCGATATCTTGGTACCTGCCGGCATGCAGCTTTTACCATTTTTTGTTGTTGCGAAGCGGAGAGACGAATACTACCCCATATGCCGACATTGGATTCTTTGTTTACGGCGTCTAGTTCTGTTTTGTCATGCTGCTCATTTCATGCTTCTCTGGGATTACTGCATTTGTTCATTTGGTCATTTTATATTTGGTGTACGCCACCATCAGTAGCTACATGTATCCACGACAGTCATTTTAATATATTTTATCAAAGATGTGATGGTTAT
Organism: Sporothrix variecibatus; assembly: GCA_016097105.2. Classification (NCBI taxonomy): domain Eukaryota; kingdom Fungi; phylum Ascomycota; class Sordariomycetes; order Ophiostomatales; family Ophiostomataceae; genus Sporothrix; species Sporothrix variecibatus. Next base: position 2,853,968 of record JADMNI010000001.1, on the reverse strand, counting down.
CAAGTCCGTGCAACGGCCATCGAGCCAACAGTGATTTGTATTTTGCCCTTCATCCATATTAGGAGCAGCACCCTACTGCCATGGGATTGAAAGCGTCACGCTCGTGTTGATCAAAAATGTCATTCAAAAAAACCAGACGCCTCCAAGATGAGTGTTCTAATAATCATACAAGACGAAACAAAACGCTAAAAACCAACTCAAGTTCCTTGTTCCCCTCTTCCGGCTCATCGCCCAGACACTTCTTACAGAGCTTCGGCAGCCTTGTCCAGCCGGCTCTCAATCTCCACCCGCAGACCAAGCAGGTCGTGCTCTTCACCCTCCATCTCAAGACCGCGGCGCACCCATTCTTGCGCCTCTTCTAGCCGGCCCATCTCCAGCAGGCACTTTCCGCGCCGCCACCATGCTTTGGCGTTGCCAGTTTTCTTGGCCTCGACGCTCGCCTCTGCGTCCACAGCACCCTCTGGCCAGTTTTGTGTTGCCATGTGTGCCTGTGCACGGTTTGCGTATAGAGTCGCAACCTCCTCGTGTACCAATTGTGGCGGTTCCCACACGGGGCGCGTCAATGCCATTTGCAGGCCGAGTGTGTAGAACTTGATGGCCTCGGCATAGCGGCCCTTGCGGAAGTCGGCGTTGCCGGAATCACGGAGCTTATTGACGTTGGCAGTGCGCTTGGGGTTGACTGGGATTGGCGGCGGAGGGACGGGTGCGCCACCCTCGATGTTTTGCAGCGTACGGTGCAGCGTGTTCAGGGCCGTGAGCTCGTTATCCAGAGCGCGCGTAGGCTCGATGCTGCTCAGCTCCTTCGTCTTGGGGTCCATCCGGAGAGGATAAAAGGTAAATGTGTCGAGTTCAGACATGGTGGCGGGAACTTGTATTTCCTGATGAGAAAACGGTGTGCTTCGTTGGAAGAAGAGAAAGTAGGCTCGCAGATCGGGCCCGACTGATGCAGCGGCGTCAATTTTGTTGGGTTAGATTGTAGCCTCTGTCGCTTGGTCGCTAGAATTTGGAAACGTAAGGCGCATGAAGGTAGTTGTGTCGGTGGGGAAGTTAGAGGATTCGTGGAACATGGACGGAAACGGAGGACAGAATACACACCAAAAGAAGCCAGTTGTGAACAGCGATGACCCACATTTCCTTATATGTATCACTTATCGCACCCCGATATACGCATACCGATTGAGTATGCTTAAACCCGGGAGTCCGGCTTCTTAGCACCTGAAATATCATCGTCAACTTAGTACTGCGTATTTTTCCCACTTGACGTCTTTGACCTGTGTTAATTTGCCCTCTTCCACAAATGTTTGTGAAACTCGAGAAACATAAGATTATAATCCTATTAAAAGCTAAGCGCAAGGCTGTAGGATTCATGCCCACTGCAGGGCAATGCTAGGACGGAATTCGCCCTACGCTGACTTTCTCTGTTTCTTTGTTGACATCGACGATCGCAAACAGTAAATTTCATTATGTGCTACGCCACCCTGTCCATGAAAGTGAAAAATGGTGCGCCCCAGTGTGGCAAGAAGAAGAAGAAAAACTCTTGTTGCCGATGTTGATATAAGTAAGTCAAACTAGAGATGATAAAGCCGTTGAAAGCCACTGAGAGGTGGATATTCCAAGGCAATACAAAATAACAAAATCGAAAGAAAAGGGGGGGGGGGGGGGGGGGGGGGGAATTCGTGAGAATCGTCTAGACGTTTGCAAATAGCAGCCGTCGAGTCTAAAGCTCGTGTAGGTAAAGTAGCATGACCAAAAACGGCAGTATGACGTATACGGGATGCAAGAAGACAAGAGAAACAATCGCAAATGCTGCGGGATATGGTGTTTGGCAATGCGGATCATAACCGCAATGCGAGATGTGTATCTATTTAGATCGTCTCCTCGGGGCCTTCCTGGGGGCCACGCTTGTAAATGTCGCGGATTTGCCAGCCCTTCATGTACATCTGACAAACAAAATACAGTGGATGCTCAAAGCATTCACGGTACCGCTCCGTGTCCATCATGATTGCTAGTTGAGATTGTTAGTAAGATCATCCGGTCATAGTAACAATACCGAAGCTGCTTTTAAATGAAACATACCCAAATCAACCATTCTTCTCCAGTGGCGGGTGACCAGGTCACACTGGCTGCGATAAAGATGGACCTTTTTCTTTCCCTTTCTTTCGCCGACTCGATCTCCAGGCGCGGCTTCAGCGGTGGCTCGATGATCTTGCAAAAAATATCCCAACCATCATCGAGGGGATCCATCGTGCGGTAATAGTGCCAGTAGCAGAGGATGATGTTGGCACCGAACTGGAGCTCACCAACAAACTCGGGAAGCGAATACTTTTGCTAAATGCGACAGTTTAGAATTAGCATGCGCACATGGGTGAATTGGACCATGACGAGTAGGTCTACAAACCTTTAGCCAGTTCTCTTGCGCATGACGACGACGGTCTTGGCACGAAAATGACACCTCCGCCAGTAGAATGAAGGTGCAAACATATAACATAAACCAGTTGTCTGGGTTGCCAGTACGGAAAAACTTTTCAAACTCAGGAATAAGGTCCTGTGTCAATGGCCGTAGAAACCGAGACACCATGATTGAATCACACTGTGCAGTAATCATCCGGGGAACTGATATCTTTTCGGCGAGTGGATAGTCTGGGTCGTTGACAGGCAGGCAGCCGAGCTTTTCAGGCCCATCGATATAAGAGGAGCCTGTTGTGAATCCTATTTTATATATTGTCAGAGGTCGCATCGAAGAAAGAAAAGGAAAATTCCTTGATGCAGAGAATTTGGTATCCGAACATACGAAACGCAGAACCATAATTTGATAAACTTCTGCATAAACACCTTTTCCACATCACCTTCCTATACATACGCTCAGTTAGTATCTATACAAACAAAAAAAAAAAGAAAAGAAAAGAAATGCGGTACAACTCAAAAGCGTAGCAATAAGCTAGCTGAGCGTCGGCAGTTTGTGTAATTCATACCGGTAGGCTGTGGTAGTGCGCAATGGCAGCTTCGTAATGGTCTCTGATGGCAGGGTGGGAGTGCTTGGCGACATGCCCCATAGCATGCACCGCATTGCGATCAAAATATTCTCTGAAGATTTCCACAGTGGCGTTCGCATCGGCAAGGGCAAATGCAGGAAGCTGGACAAAGCGCTTCTCGATACGGGTGGTACCATCTTCGTGTTCGATGCGTTTGATCCACTTTCTTGTGAGGACATCACCCTCGATCGGATGAAAGGCTCGGACTCGAAACTGTACGGGTATATCGCACAAATCATATCTGTGCATGTGACTGCTGTAAAAAAAGCTTCATCCCAATTTCGTAGGTTTTGATCTCCGTCCAGTCGCCGACATCTTGAACAGTGGTTCCGTCCCACCGACGAGTGAGGCCAAGTCCGCCAGAACGATATGTTGTCATTGCAACCATCCGCCAACGGACACATCGGATTTCGTGAAGAACTTTCTTGGAGTTGTTGGAAACTTGCTCGCAAGTCAAGCATGGGTGGAAGGGGCCAAGTGGCGATGGGATACACTAGACAAGACATCGTCAGAATACAGTCAGGCTGTTTCAAGCTGTTTTGTTTCATTGAATTTGACCTACGCGGACACGCTGGCTCTTGCATCGAAGGCATGCACCGATTGCGCGGGTCTGACTCGTTTCGTTGCGCTGGTCTACAGAGAATGTGCTTCGCGAGCGACGTTCTTGCGTCCGTCGGTTGTTTTCGGACTCCTCACGTGAGGCACTGGGCACGATTTGAATCTCGTTTCCAGTCTTGGCGATAGGCGGTGCCCCATTTCCGGACGGCGAAACTTCGTTCGATGGGGTATTAGAGGGCTGGTTGAAAACATTTCTTGAGCCCGTACTCGAGGCAGCACTCTGGACAAAGTTTGACGTGCTACTGTGGTGCCCCTGACTGTCGATTCCGGGTTGACCTGGGACATCTGCATAGCTCATAGATGGAGTCTGGTCAACTGGGTGAAGGATATTGTGGAGAGGCGCGGCTGGCGGGTAGGAAGAAGTGGGTCGTGATAGTTGTGGTGCAGCCTGCTGTGCATTGGGCCATCGCCATGGTGGGAACGCGTCCAGGCTCTGAATGCCGGCGAAAATGTTCCACGGCCGAGATCGGTGTGGGTTTGGGAGTAGGATGACCTTCCAACATCTTGCTGGAAATGCCGAATCACGGCGTCAGCGGTAAACGGCATCCTGGGCTCTGGTTCTGCAAAGACGTCTGTGGCGTATTCTGTGCGGCGGCAGGCGGGTGGCCCGGAATCCGTCCACAATATTAGTAAGGCTACCGGGGCCGTGTCTTGAACTGTTCGTGTTATCGGTGCTTGCTGTGGGGTCGCGGTGCGCAGGAGGGAATGGGGCCGCAAATCCGTTGGCATTCACGGCATACTGGTGCCCTGCACCAAATGTCGGTGTTGGTGTTGAGCTGGCCGAGCTGTTCTGGTCCGGAGCACGCATTGGGGCATATGGAAGCCGGCCATCTTCTCCCCGAGAGCTGTTGCTGCTGGCACTGGGGGACGACGTTAGGGGACACCGGTAGAATACGCAGAGTCCCGGCGGGAATACGGACTACCTGCGAGAGGCGAAGCCAAGGGTGGTGAGGGAAACGAGGTTGAGCGAGCTTGGGGGCCCCATCCTGGTGGTATGGTATCCGATGATGGGTTGTATGGCCGTGGGTGTCGTAGTGTTGCAGCAGGAAATCGCTGGGAGGCATGTTCTGCAGGCCGCGATGCCATATATCCGGATGTGCTGCTGGGATCGGCAAAGTAGGCAACCGGAGGCGCGCCAGATGTACTGGCTGGCACTAAACGTGCATTAGAGGAGGCATGCGGGTTGTCATAAGTGTCTTGGTTGCTGTCGATGCCGTGCCCATCCAGCCTCGTTCGCTTGTTGTTAGAGCCGTTGCTGATGGAGCGACGTCGAGCTCTCAAACTGTCTGTGGCCTGGATACATGTATTAGAGTCTATCCAATATGCGCGCACTTATCGCTTTGTTCAAACCAAGCCATCATGAGAACGGCACGGACATGGTAGGGCTGTGGAGCATGCGTAAGGCCGTGTGATGAAATATGGGGATAGCTGTGGTCAAGGTAAGGTAACACAAGCATGGCCAAAGACGCGAAAGTGTAAAGTTTTCACACGTGAGGCATCACCACATAGTGAAGAAGGCACGCTCCAGCATAATAAAAGGGGTTGCGACAGACAACAGAGACGCCGAGTGGTAACATCTGCACATGCACGGCAGGCGGGGCAAAAAATAAGGTCGAAGCAGGAGCCAAGGAGGAGCGAGGCTGTGGAATGGAAAGAGCGAACCACGCACCTGCCCTCCCGTTCTGTTCAAGTTGCAAGTACTCACATCTCTATTTGACATGGAAGGCGCGTCGTGTTCCATTTGTGCAGCGTGGTCCGTAGGCCGCAGACCATCGCTTGTCGGTTAGCTACCAGCGATATTTGAATGGCGGTGGTTTCAATCACCGTGCATTGGGAATCCGCATCTCACCGATCTCCAGCTCCCGACACGCGCATCTAGGGCTTCGTGAAGCAAGGCTGGGCTGGCTGGCCAGGCTTGCGGTGTCGTGGCAGCGCAATATGTGGCAGGGCTTGTAGGGCTTCACGGCCGACAGAGGATCGCGAGCTTCCGCTGGTGGGCAACAACACCCACACTCTCTCTGGCAAATTCAGCCCAGTGGCACGAGATCAAGCCTGCCTTTGTTGGTCTTCTGGTCAGCAAAATTGTACTGGCGATAGTGAAGTCGAGCGCCGGTAAATCAAATTGAGGCGGAGCCACAGAAATCGACAGGCTGAGACAAGACAGGGCAAGAATGGAACGATGGGGTTGACCAGAAAGGACTGGGATACAGGTTGGTCAAGGAGAGTGGTCAAGGCGCCCCCAAAAACTCTCCAAACCGAGCCGGGGGGAAGGATGACAATTGAGTGACAGGGCCACTAACCTTTCATGTGTTGTCTCCACGCCCCGTTGCATCCGCTCACGTCCCGCCCTCTCGCTGCTGCTCCTGCGCTGCACAGAGTACACGTACTCTGTCCTCGGGCAACGAAAGGCGAAGAGACTGCGCTTAACAACCTCGACGCGCGCGAGTAGCACAGCCTATCGAGCCTGCGTCAGTCCGTGGCATGAAAAAGCTGGAGATACAGATGAAAATATACGACGCCTTGCATACGGATGCATCTTCGCACTCACCCGTTGCAAGAGACGCTGTGCTCGGTGTTGTGCCCTTTGTAGGTGACAGACGGATAAAATAAAATAAAAGAGTAACGGAGTGTGTGATGTCGCTTCGCTGCTGAATTTCACTTTTTGCCTCCAGTGTTCGATCGTTTGCCGCTTCAAGTTTGGATGGGGCCTTGTAAGGAGAGGATGAGAAAGGACGAGGACAATAGAAGAACAGACGGACAAAGTAATAAAAGGACCAAGTATGTGAGTGGATGTGTGGGCGAGTGGGATAGAAAATGAAGAGGAAATGGAAAATGAGACAGAGCCGCAAGGTAAGCACAAAAGCAAGCGAGCGTCTGTGCCAGAGAAATAGAAAATGAAAAGGCTAACAAACACAGCCGTGGAAAGGCCAAGGGAGGATTTTGGGATGACAATAGGGAAGAAAGCGGTCTGGGAAGTCAGAGGGGAACCAAATGCAACAACAAAATAAGGCGCATGCAAAGCCTCACCGGCTCTCGATGTGCTAGCATTCCATGGATATCCGTTTTGCTGCCGCTGTTGTGCTCTGCCGAAACTGGATCAAGGACGATTCGGGACTGGCATTTGATGACAAGCGAAGGGAAAAAAGCGAAGGGAAAAAAGCGAAGGGAAAATACAATTTAAAAAAAGATCCGAGGGACGGTGAGGCCGTGCTCCTTTAGTAGACAAGGGCCGTGCGGTGGGAGCCGTGGAGATCAAGGGCCAGCAAGAAACGATGGGTGGTGGTCGGAGATGGGGTTGTAGCAGAGAAGAAAACAAAGGGAACGGCTGAGCTATTCACAACTTGGCTGAAATCTGGATTTTGATTTCGATAAGACAAACAGCCATGCACGGGGCGTGCTGTGGTCCTAAAGTCGAGTCTGTGGGGGTTCTCGATGTCGACAGAAAAGTTTGTCTCACTCGTTGGCGGCTGCACAATGTGTGAATGTTCAATGAAACAAGCCATAAAATGAATATACGAGCGCTTGGTGCCAAAGACGAAAAAAAAGAAGAAGAAAAAGGGCCGTGGGCAAGACGAGAAGTGGGCAAGCAGACGACTTGCCCCATGCCAAACAGGAGCACAGAGCACATACGCCCCATGTTCCAGGACCACGCACCACGGACGCAGAGAATGTAAGAAGTACAGATACTTCCGCGGGAAGGAGCTCGGACAGTTGGGAGCAGTAGCGGCCAACCAAAGCAAACGAAACGACATGGCTAGTGGGCTTTTAAGCGACGAAAATGACCCAGGTGGTACCGATCTTGAAGTATTGGGTGTTAGACGGAATACAACGAGTACGTCCCCTCACCGGTTTGCAAACATGGTTCCACACGGGTGGGCAAAGTTGACAATGTACAACGTACGGCGACATGAATAATTAGGTAACGTCCTGTCCTGACCGGTTGGCGTGGGCGAGGTAAGCAGCTTTTGTCCGTGAGGCACGTCGGCAATTTATTTAATTTTGGGGGGAGGGAGGGGAATGGGGCCAGCTCTCCGGTTGGGCTCTGGTGTTGGCGGGCCCATCTTGTCTTTGCCCCGTGGCCCTAGCTTTTATGGACCGTTATTCTTATTCTTCTTTTTTCATCTATTTTTTTTATTCCTCTCCTCAGTACTGTTAACTCTCCTAGTTCTGGCCTTTGCCTCAACACCTGCAAGTGAGGACGGTTGTGGGATCTGGTACTAATTCTCCGTACTCGTACTCGTTCTCTATTTGGGCAGCCTCGTCTCCACGGGTCGGACTTGGGGTTAAAGCACAGTGAGTGGAAAGAAAACCGGAAGAGGCGAAATAGAAGAAATAAGTCCGAGCACCGTGGCTGGATAGAAATGGACAAAACAATATGGGAGGCGTGCTTCTAAATAAGAGGATGAAAATAAACACAGAAAAGTACGAAGTAGAAGAGATAAAAGAATGGAAGAAAGAACACATCAAAGATGCTTGGAAGAAAAAGACAAGAAAAAAGGCGTGGCCGAGAGCCCGACATGGGTGCAAGCGCCAGACGTGTTCACCCCATGAGAAGCCGTTTACAACCAAGCAAGGAGAATGGCCCAATGGACCCGCGCTTGGCGAGCTGGCAGATTGACATGACGACCTAATAGTTGACCAGCATTGACTTTGACTTTGACTTTTTAGCATTACAAGTCTGCAGATATTCACAAGTATCTATTTGTACAAGTACGACTGCAGCTGAAAGAAGAAGGGGGAAAAGAGAGAAAAAAAACCAGACGCCAACCCGTCCTCACCTTTCCAGCTGTCGTGGCATGGTTTAAGCCCATTATGCAAAACAAGGCTAGGGCTATGCATGTGGCGTTTGAGTGGTTCCTCTAACTGGACTGGCGCGCTCCCCCGCAAGCCTCACAACAGCTGCTTTACTCTGGCGGAATACGAGATGCAAGACGAAACAAGGGATCATTGCCCTGGACTGTTTTTCTTATCCGGGACGTGGTTCCTTATTTTTATTTCGTGTGTGTTGGAGCGTATTTCTTCGCGTGATGCTGGATTGATTTCTTTTTCTGCGTATTTTTACCGGATTTTGACTTGTATTCAAGTTTTCAGCCAGCCACTGATCCCTCAAGGGCATCCTGCGAACAAGTTGTAAAAGTCCCGGCAGCGGTTCTCCCCTATTAGCAAGAATCATGTGTTCCACTTTGTTGGGCGTATCTTATTCTACCAGGCATCTCACCGAACATTTTACCTGGACTCCTTGTAAACTACTCTTGTTTCTTTATGCTTGAAAAACAACACAAACCACAGTCTACACGTGAACTTTTTTTGTGTTTCATCATTCTTCTCCACCCTAATCCGTGGGGGCCATGCTTGTTTTCAAGGCGTGTTGATCAGTGCACTTGATATCCGCGCGGTAGTAGTCTCTCACCGCTAGCCCGAAACCTGGTAAAATGCATCCTTGGTCGGAGGATGATTTATTTTTCGGAGTCTGATAACCCAGCTCGTAAAGTTGGAAGGCCAGCACAATCAAACGTTGCCGGTCGAGTGAAGGACGAGAACATTAGCAGGTCACTTCATAGCCTTGCCAGGTCCCTACGCTGGCCTAAGCCCACAGTACTCTCGTAATACCACACACACACCAATCCTCAAATTCTTGTCGAAGCTCGCCACTTTAAAGAACAATGTTTTGGTAACATGAGTCCCAAAAAATAAAAGAGTTTTTTAAAAACAAAACAAAAAAATACAGTGTGAGAGAGAGAGAGAGCTGTAAGGTTACCGTTATGGGAGAGACATTCGAGCCATTTCTCTTTCGAAGCTAAACAGGCCACCGGTGTGGTAGCGACCTGCAACTCACTGACACAACCCGATCTGTTTTTTTTTTCTGAGGTGGGGTGTTAGCTGGGAGGGCCGAGCCGAATCAAATAACATTCTCAACCGGTGCTGGAGAGCCGAAAGCTCCCACACCGGCCTAAGTGACGGCAACTCCGTGTACCACCAACCAGAAAGGCGGTAATGTGCGCTTGGTATGGTATTGGTATGGTATTCATCTATTGAAGATCATGGGTGCATCTTCAATCTTGATACAGAGGCAGCCCCATCGTCCTGTGCAGCAAGTTTTGCCGCAAATATGATTTTTAGCTGATTAGGTCTCCACAACCACACCTTTTTGCGTTCGTTCGTAGCTGTACATATACTTATGAATAGAAGATGTTCGTCCGGAGCATTTGCTTCAACTGTTTACGCCTATCAATTGTTAAATCAGGACAAAATCTAACCCCAAGGTACTCAGTACATTGTACACCACTGCGGAGTACCCTCATCCGGTCCTTTGCGCCGCTAGTTGCCTCTTGATACCAATCTAGTCACCTGCATAATAAGCTGCAATGCTGTTTGGTTCCAGACGCCCATCCCCTTGTCGAAGTGAAGCCCGAAAGCTAGTCCAGAACGCACAATTGCAGAAAAAGGCAAGACACCGTTGGAGCTGAACAGGGGAGGAGCAGCCGCTGTAGCTGGCATCGAAGAAAAGAAAAGAAAAGAAAAAAAGGAAAAAGGAAAGAAAAAAAAAACGAGTGTGCGCTAGGCCAAATTTTTTTTGAGAAACCCAGAGCAAACGAAAAGTGATAAAAAATCACGCGTCCAAAGGTCATTTGTTGAACTTGGCACTTCCAAGATAACTTAAAAGAAAGAAAAAAAAAGTCTTTTTTTTTATCATCACTCGAACCACCATACTGCCACACACCTGGAGGAGAAGAAGAAGAAGAAGAAGAAGAAAAGCACCAAGAAGCAAGAATATGACTGAGTGGAACTAAACCAGTCCTGCTCAAGCTTAAAAACCCGCCACCTCCTGCAGAGTGTGAGCGAGAGGGGGCCATGCAGACCGGATGTCGGCGCGTCGTATTCCTGTCTTTGGTGACGAGGCATTATGGCGTCTGGCCCCCAAGCCGTACAAATATTCAACGGAGACCAAAAGCTCACCGGTCGACAAATGCTATTCTGCTATTCCCTACTTGCCACTAGGGCAACGCAACTGAACTACGGAGTACGTAGCTCCTGCAATAGTTTACAGTATGGAGTACCCCCAAGCATATGCACCGAATATCTTAGCATTGTGCCATTACTTCAACTTGGCAGAGGGTGGCATCCGACGATGCATGATTAGGGGTCATCGGCCGGCCGCCAAGGATACCAAAGCCGAGCGGAAGCAAACCATTGTTGACCTAGTGGCTTGCATACTTTAGGCCGGAGTACTCCGTGCGGAGAGTTTCTATCCCAGCAAGATGCGAATGCAACAGAGAGTCATTCTATGTCCATCTACCCCCATGATGAGTAGCTGCTTCTCTTTTGTATCACTCGTGCCTTTGCAACATCCTCGCACGAGGATATCGAGCAGGCTCGACTGTTCAACCCAAGAGTAGTGGCCGATAAGCATACTGCGTAAATCAGCATACTTGGCTCTGTCTCAGTTCTTGTTACTGTACAAACACGATACATGCAGACTCCCATAAAACAATTCTGGATACGCCGGCGCCACATATAGAACTGATAATATTTTTCCAAAAAAAAAAAAAAAAAAAAAACTCATCATTCAACAAACGATGGATTCTCCGAACTAAAGTGTGGAAAGAAAGAGAAATGAAAAAGAGCCATTTCATGGCAAAGGTTCATTCCTAGTGCATGTACATGCACCAACAGGCACACATGTCTGCAGGGACATAGGTATTGCTTGCAAATCTTACACGTATTCACCTTTCCACGTATTGAGCCTAGCAAACGAAACGAATGCACCCCCCTTTGCTCTTGACAACTCCGTCAATGTCTCTCCTAGTTTTTATTTGTTCACCTCCACACCAACACACAACCGCATTTTCGCCATTGTTACTTTGTATCTTACGATGTCCCCCAACTGCTCATTTCATTGCAGAGGATACAACCAAAGTACTTTGTTTATTCCAACAATACTACAGTGCACAAGAACACATGCATATCCTTTCCAATTGTTTTTATTTAGCCGCGCCCCGCGCAACTCGCCGTCTTATTCGACTGAATCATAGCGATAAGAGCGTCTCGTCTTCGCTCCTTTCAACGGCTTCTATTGAACCAGTTTCTCGCATTTGGCAGTCCCTGTGGTCCCACGTACCAGCTTTCACTGCACCAGTTATTGCATAAATCATAATCAAGTCCCAAGCAAATCATACCCTACTTTGTTTCCATTCTATTAAAACCGCTCAAAAACATATATTGTTTCCCGATAGACAGAAACGGACCTCGACAATAAGCACCTCGTTGGCCCCCAATTGTCTCGCCATATCCCACCCACATTTGAGGTTGCCTTACGTGCATATTTTACCAGTATCTTGCCATTGATGATGCACATCTCGCGTATTACCATCTCGGATATGCTCTTCTGTCATGTTTCATTATTTTATGCTTGGTGGCAATCTGTTTTAAATTCATTTTGAATGATTTTGATGGTACAGGATATTTCTTGGTCAAATTGCTCAAAGTCTATTTATAATTGATAAAGACAAGAAAAATAGTGAATCCCCCCCCCCCGCCACCCCCGAGGAAAAAAAAACCCCAACCAACGCAAGCCAAACACGATGGCGCTAGAATAAATACACCATGCCCACAACAAGTACATCATGGGGAAAAATTTACCTCACCCTTTTCAGACGTGCTTTGATGCATGATGTCAAAACGCCCCACTGCAAGACATTGAGCGGAATACTGTAAGCCTCGGCCGCTCTTATTTATTTTCAGCTGCCCCAATGAAGAAAATAGAATTACAAGGCTACTTGACGTTGCCTCTTGGTTCAGTATCGGAAATGCAAGCAAGAAGTGACGAACTTCCTGGCACCGTGGCCCCTCCTATTCTGTGAAGTCCTGTTGATTGAGAATAACACTGTTCTGCACGTATCATACCCCCTTTGTCTCGTCTTCTTCAGTAATTCATAATCGCCAGGCAGTGCACACCGTTTCTGCCCAGCCGCCCGAAGCGAAGCATCTTGGTTGAGTCCCATTTGTGGCGCCAAATTCAAGAGGGGACATAGGAAAAAGAAAGCACGAGAAGAAGGCCCTACAATTTCACCTCGTTTTATGCCAAGAAACATAGTCCCAACGAAGGGGGTGTGTGCATGCTTCTGAGAAATAAGACAAACCTACCATTTGAGATACCAGAAACCAGAAGGCAAAGCATTCTACCACACATCCGGGCTTGGAGAGCCTGGCTCCGCCCATTACATTTTGGGGAAAGCCGAGAACAAAAGCATGTCAGACCGGCAAGGACGGGGCCAAAACCGGAGATGGCTTCGGTAGCTGTTTTGCTTGGACCACGAGTGTTATTGTTTGCTCCCCGCCCATGCATCAGCCGGCCAGCACACGGCATGCGGTCGAGACTTGCATCCTGCAAGGTCGCGGGTAGTCTTTTGTATGGTTAATAGAGACAATGCAGCGGCAGTAAGAAGATTTGAGGTTGAGACTTGTTCTCGGGACGAGGTTGCAATCGCCAGGAAAGACCTGAGAAAGACTTGAGAGTCGGGACGACCCATCATAGAAGAATGGCAGGTGGCTGCTCGACAGAGAGCAGAGTGAGGAAGGCATACCCCCTCCGGTGCTTGTCCGCTGCATGCTGGCTAATAGAAGAATTATATCGTCAAGCTGGCCATGTAGATCATTCCAAGCCTCCTGGTTGGATTGCTCTATCCCATTCATGGTTTTGCTGCACCGCTCCTTCCCTCTTTGGGATTTTCTCGCCGTCAGGCAACTTCGAAGCCCTTATTTTCACGCCCCGCTCCCCTCGTTCGTTCCTTCCCATTAGTACTCTTTCATGTCTCTTTCCTTTTTCCCCAGTGCCCTGCCTGCCCGCCAACGAGCGAGGATGCCTCAGTGCTACTAGTTAAACAAGAGAGGAAAAAATCTCGATGGTTTGCGTTTTTCTGCAAGTGTATGCAGGTGCAGTCGTAGAGCCACCCACACCCCCCCTTCTCATCAGTTCAACTGCAACTACTCATACTCCACCTAATAAAGCGTCCCTTGTCCTGTTTTGTCCTTCGCGCCTTCCCTATTGTTACTTTTTATCAATGATTTCCTAAGCAATTCTAGCCCAATCGCACCTTCCCAGTGCGAGACCTAATAGACACACAAGAGGCGGTTTTCTGACAGCGCCATTAGTACGGCAGCACCCCTCCTTCCGCGAGGCGCGACTGTGGATGCTGTGCTAATATTCTCTGCATAAAGGATGGATCTGGCGACAAGAGGGAGAAAACAACACAAAACGAAACTATAAGATCACCGACCACCAATTGAGCACCGATTAAGCCCCAAACACTTAAAGCAAGATCACAAACCAAACAGACCACTGTAGATCAAGAACAGAGACTGACAGAAACAAAGATAGAGTGAGTGGAAACGGAAGGACCCGAGCTGGGTGTGGTCAAAATCGACACCATCGCTCTTACCCAATCCCGCAACACGGTTCTTCCTCTGGTCTTTATGTTCGCGTGCACATTTCGAAAAAAAAAAAAAAAAAGACGTTGCAGCACACGAAAAGTATTCCGGAAGTAACGGCCGGCGGGTTTCCTCGTTAAGATAAAGCTGCCCGCCAGACAGACGGTATCTGAAATCTTCGCAGTTTCCCTCGTCTCTTCTCTGTCTCATCTGCTTCCGTACTGCAGCCCGATCGTTCCTTCCTCGTAGGTTGCCTCGCTCCTGCCACCAGTGTTTAATTTGTTGGGAGGCTGAAGCTCGCATCTATATCAAGGCGAGTCCCCAACTCTCTCAAGCTGTCATCACTTTACCCTCACTTTGCCGTGACCTTGCTCTCACTTTGCCATCATCTAACGTCACCTCATCTAATCGTCGAGTATTTCTCACTCGGACCTCGAGTTGCCATCATCTACCTATCAGTCTCCAATCATCCCTCTCTCAAATTGCCGTCATCTTCCTCTCTGGCCTTTTTGTAACTGCCACTTCAGCCCTTCCCTCGAAGTATAAATATCCCCAAGGTAAGTGCCAAATTTGAAACTTGCATCTCCTTACAACTCCATTCGACTCATTTCTCTTCAACTCTCTGTCATTATCCAGGAAAAGGCTTTTACTTGCATCTGCCGACATCTTTCTTCACCTTTCGACAGGACGCCTCAGATAGGCACACGATAAACATCACAGCAGCTCGCCCAGTGCCATTTGACGGGTCATAAAGCTTGTCTTTATCTCTCGGCCAGCCAATCTTCCACTGGCAGGTTCTGCCTTTTCTTTGCGTTCCCGGCCGTACCACCCATCGAGAAGGTTGCTAACATATGAATGAGCTCGTGTAGCGCTTATTTTCTCCCCTCATTTCTTGCCTTTTACCCTTGCTACACTTACGACAAACTCAACAACTACATCCTTCGAGATTTAGGCTCCTTGAGCTTATTCGGAACAGGAAGCACACCGTTGTTCATTTCTGGACACGCCAATCGAGGGACAAAACACTGAACAACTGCACCAATCCGGGACCTATAGTCTGTTTGAGAAACACAACCGAAAAGAACGACAATCTCATACAACAGTGTCAAGCATCACCCATCGCTCACCATGCAGTCCTTTGACGACGGTCAGCAATACGCTGGCGACTCTCACGCGCCCAACAATCTGCCCTCCCGCCTGGTTGGACCTCTGACGGAGCTCGGCCCTGGGGGTTCTGGACCCTTCCACATCCACTTGAACGATTTCGACGTCAAGACCCTAGAGGAGGCGCTGTCTTCTTTCAAAGGTATGTCACCGATGGTTTTTTGTCTCAAGACAAGAACAAAATTTGCACTTTGGGCTGTCCAAAGCCACCCGGATGAGTGGCTCGTTGCTGTTCTTTATACCCGGCATGTCGCCTTTTTTTCTATTTTTTCTTTCAAAGGCAATTTCCTTTCTCATTTCTGTGGAACTGTTCGATTTCATTGTTGCACTTGCAACTATTATCTTTCGACGTTGTTTCACTCCCCAATTACCAAGTCGAGACCCGTCGGTTTTATAAGTTGGAAGGCTATGGAAGGATGCACACTTGACTGGATAAACTAACAAGTGCCAAAAAAATACAGCCCTTGGAATTGACGGCCAGGAGATCGGCAAAGACAATTTTGTGCCACCCTCCAAACTTCGCGATGCACTGTTTGGTGCGTCAAACAGCCTCCACAACGAATCTGGCGTGTGCATCATCAAAGGACTCAACCCTGCACTTTACTCGGACTCGGACAACCTCCTGTACTTTCTTGGCCTGGCCAATTTCATCGGTGATAAGCATGGAATTCAGGACAAGAAAGGCAATGTGATCTGTAAGTATCAAGCACACCACGAAACAATACTCATGCCTCAAGTCTCTCTTTTTAAAGAGATGAAGCAGAAACAGGAGGAATGGGTTCCCCGCATAGCCATGCCTCCATTTCTTGATGATTTGTACATTTGATTATTATGCCTGCAGTATAACTAACAAAACTAGCTCACATCACCGATGCGAAGACATGGACAGTGCCCTATGAGCAGCGCCATGGCGCTCACACGAACCGATCGCTGGTATGTTTTTATTCATTGTCTGCCCGCATATATCTAGCCATTTGCCATCTGTCTTGTCGCTGGCCTAGGTGCATGCGTACTCGGCTGTTTGTGCTTCGCTGCATATTGCATCTTTACTAACCTGACAAAGAAATGGCATTGCGACATGGGCGCCGACATTCTGGCTCTCCAAGTCCGCCAGGTGGCTGCCAAAGGCGGCCAAACGCTTGTAGCCTCGTCGTGGAAAATCTATAATGACCTCATGATCGAGCGCCCCGACGTTGTTGAAGTTCTGGCCAAGCCCAATTGGCCCGTCCACATGTGAGTCAACTGAATAATTATGTCCCTGGTCATTTCAGTATCCTTTTCGGCTTTGTCTCCTTTATGCAGCAACCCGCTGACCTTGGAACTTTAATATTAGGTCTGACCGCCAGACTCGCTACATACTGGCTCCGCTTTTGGCCTTCGAGGACAACAAACTCCTCCTCAGCTTCGACCCGAGTCGCCTTGGGGCGCACCCCGCCATGAAATCAGGCCGCTCGTCGTCGCGTGCTAAGCAGGTCCCCGAACTCACACCTGTTCAAGTTGAAGCCCTCAGCGTTGTTACCGCTATTGCTGAGCGGAACAGCGTCCAGCTTGACACAAAGCCTGGCGACCTGGTCTTCATCAACAACTGGGCCGTGTTGCACGCACGCAGCGCGTACGAAGATGCTCACAATGACGAGGCCGCCACTGGGCCGTCAACCCGTCGCCACCTTCTTCGCCTCTGGCTTCACAACTCGGATCTGGGCTGGAAGATTCCGGACAGCATGCGTGCCCCTTGGGAATTGGCCTTTGGTCACACGGATGAAGGCTACATCTCGGCGGAGCAGGAGAAAATCGTGACACGACTCAAGTATGCGGTTGTCCCCGAGTCCAAGTACAAGCCGGCTCGATACACGACTGGGTCTGCTGCTTTTGCCATTATGGACAGCGACAGTGAGAGTGAGGAGGAGAGTGAGACCGACTAGCTAGTCTAGTTTGATGTCTCCAACATATGTGCCAGCGTTGTGAGCTGCTGCCTTAGTTTTCTGTCTTTTATTTTACCGCGATGATTTATCCATTTAGTACCTAGTAGAAACTCAATACCATATTTTCTACGATTCAACGCAACTATTTCCATATTTCGAATTTCATGTTCCTGTTATCCCTCTAAACAGTTTTTATAACGTAACACCTTTCCCACCTCTGCATTGCATATTTTGGGCAATTCCCCTCGCCTGCATTGCCGCTCGAAATATAGCCGCATCTACACAGCCTCGCCAAAACAAAAATAACCACGGCGAGCCATGGCATCACCAAGTAACAAAAAGTATTCTCATAAGATGTAAAGCCTTTTTTAAACATGTTCCAGGCCACAATATGGTCAAAGGACGGGACCAGAGGGCTTTTCAAATATCAACTGTTTGCCCCCGAGCATACATACTGATATATGCTCTTTATATCGTTTGAATGCCACCTGCTGCCAACGTCTAGTTAAGCATGGCCGTATCGTCTAAATTGTTGTTTGATAACGTCGCTTTGCGTCATTAATTTGTCAAGTGTCGGCTTTATGACCAGAAAACAGAGCATTTCGCCTATCCATATCAAGCGAGATGTGGCCAGCTGGTGGCAATATCGCTATGCATTTCTATCATGCCATATCCTGGCATAGTCTTTTCTGACCTTCAAGAGACACAAAATGATAAGGTACAGGGCATACTGTTGCTTTAGTGGCTCAAAATATATTTTATTCTCCTCCTGTTTGACAGATACGTCTTGTAACCCGACCATCTACAATGTAAATTAGGAGTAGAACAACAAGTATACCACCTGCCACTGCCGCCTCAAACACCCCAAAGAGCCCATACTGCTGGCAAATATAAAAGGTCAATAGTCCTCCTCAAAAGAGGAAACCCCTGTAGGCGACGTTAGCACCAGTATGACGCCTTGAGCGAAATACCGCCAATATTCAAATCCCCAGGTGAGCCGGGACAAAGCACGAATATAACACCACATGTTACACAAACAAGAACGTCGAGGCAGAAACAGCCACTACCTTGCCCAAATAGTTTTGACGGATACACATAATTGGGTTATGGCATGATTGTATCAATTTTGATGATCACGGGCTGCGCAGGGTATGCTGTAGTCAAGATATGTCACGAATTATACCACGGTACCTCTCAGTACTATTTTGGTGTCATGCTGTAGTTGTGAATATTAACAAATATATGCATGATCAGTGAGTGATTTGTCGTGTGCGCTCATTGCCTCTTTTTCAAATATCGACGAGAAAGCCGTTGGAAGTATCTTACGACAAGCGCTGTAGGACATGCCATGTACGACGTTCAACGTCCAAGATACTTGTCCCGTCGTTGCTGCGACAAAAATAACAACCTTGAAAGGTCGTATTACACACGGACGTTTCTCCAAACGAGAACACACGGACCAAGCAAGGCATGGCAACTGGGGCCCATCGTTCCCTGTGGTGTCGGAAATATGGTTCGGAAAGCGCTAATAAATACTGGACCTAGCACCCTCAGCTAGCCCCTATTTATGAGGGTTGGGGTGGATCCTCCAGGTTCGCAGCAAAGAAATATGGGTACATTACAGATACATATATAAGCTCATATTGCTGCTAGATTACATGTACTATTTAGTACACCGTGCTTTTTATCTTGCTGCGTACGGAGTACATGGTCCTCAGTGGTTCCTTTTTGTCTATTTGCCCACGACGATCTGCGAGAATCTCCTAAAATAAAATAGAGAAATGGACGACATATTTAAACCCTGGCACAGGGCGTGCGCCGAAAAGAGGGCGCCACGACGTACAGCTGTGTAAATAGGTCCTCTCGATACACAAGGAAAGGGGAAATTTGACGTAAAACAAAGAGACAAAGAAGTCACAGAAGAAAGAGAAGGGATCGAAAGAAAATTATGTGCCAGCTATCTGGTACATAATTGTTAGTGTGAGCGCGTCGTACTCGACAAGATACTTGTGATAAGGTGTAAAATAGTAGGCGGACATCGACTCCGCTTTTATTTCTGCTTTCGCTACCCCTGGATGTACGACGTAGTGCGAAGCGACGTTTGGCGCACGGAATTTTAACGCACAAGGGGCAAGCCAAAATATGTAGATCGGAAAACACAAGGGAAGGGAAATCAATCAGGCGAGGCCTCCTTGGATACTGGCACGTTGTTCTAGCCTTTCGTAAAATTCAAAGAATAAGTATGAATGGGGAACAGCACAAACCGCAGCTGGCTTGACATAGACCTTTCTTTTTTCTGCCGGAAATGCGCGCATCCGGGAAGATACGCCATACGTGGTAATGTTTCTTGTCTATCGATTTATTGATCTTTATCCACTGCTCCCCCACAGCTAAAGCACGAAAAAAAACAGAACATTACTTTGCCGTTCATTCCGCACTCGTTTCCGCCCAAAACTGGGCCTCCTTTTGTTTCAATCTGTGCTTGTATTTTTTTTCTCCTCGTACAAGTACAGGCTTGTCAAGATACTTTCATTGGCATCTTGTGTATTTGTGGGATGTGGCGGGCGGGGCCCGGATCACGGAGCACGGCGGACGGAACGGAGTTGACCTCCTGAACGAGACATGAACGAGACCCCACCCCTTCCTCTTCGGGAGATCATTACAATTCAAAAAGAGCCGCCTCCTCTTCGACTTCTCCTCTTCTCCTCACGCTTTCCCTATTTGTCTTGCGATTGCAGCAAACAGCACGCCCGGCCCCCTCTCTCGGTAACCCCTCCTTTGTTCTGATCTCATTTCAAATGACATCTCTTTTCTTTCTTTCCTTTCTTTTTTTTCTCTCTTTTTTTCTCCTCTTTTTCTTTTGTTCTTTGGCAGCCCCGTCATCGCTCTGAGGGGCCCTATCCCAAACACCCTCCAACATATAAACCTTACTTTCTTGTCGTAGCCACGAGCCGCTGTTGTTTCTTTTTCCTTTGCTTGGGGGCCATTTGGGGCTCTTTTCAAGTGCGCTTTGTTAGTTTGCATAGACCTCCTTTTAGTTCCACTACTGCCTGGCCATGTGACCCTCTTCAAGCATTAGATGCACCGCAAAGACCTCTTTTCGAACTGTATTTTTTTATCGGGACGCCTCCAGTGACGGGGAAATTACACAGTACTCCGTACGTCAAGCCTTTTGTGGTCGGGGACGTAAGTGACTGAGGTGGTGTGATGTTTTGGTTCAGTGGTTTGATTTGCATCGAGTCTCCGAGCGAAGCCAAGGTCTGGACCACCCGTTTACAGTGTCTTTAACTGTGAAACTTTCAGTGCCTTGGAAGTACTGAATGTTCCAATGTCGAATAAAGAAAATAAACACTCATAATGAGCAGTTAGAAATTGTGCCAGGGCTTGGCGGCCATGTTATTGACGTCTGGGCGGCTGTAACGGCAATTACGACGCACTGATGGGAACAACAAGATTGAAACGGCGTCCAGGAAGATGGCCTCGCAATTCACATGATAGCCTAGCAATGCACAGTTCATGTAAGCTATCCTAGAAAGAGAAAACGCTCGCCGTTCTCCAGGCCAAAAAGAGCTCCATCACAAGGTTAAGAGGCTTCTAGGTTTCTCCAGTTCTCCCCCTCTTTTACTCTCTCCCTCGTCATGAACTGACTTCTTTATCGCAGCTTGAATATCATTTAATCATTTTGATGTTTTTGACCATTCAATCAATCCCCTAGCCTATTCTGATAGTCAAAGCGGCCGGCCGACCCAAAACCCAGGTCGGTGGAAGTTGTTGATCGACGCCCTGGCGAAAACAATTCCCGCACACCTACGGTACCACCGGCCAGCCGAAAGAAATGTAAGACTGAAAGAAAGAAAGAAAAGAAAATAGGCAGTGCATTGTCACTCTTAGGCGCGTGATCAGCCGCGATCGCGGACATCGCGAACGAGCCAGGCGCCAAAGCAGGCGCAGGTCAAGGCATGGGAAACGCCGATGCAGAGACATACTGGGGTCTGTATGCTGTATGTAGGTCTGGCGCGCCCCGTTGCGCCGTCGAGCACCTGCACATTTACGAATTTCCATTCTTGCACTGGCGGTCCCGTTTTCTTTCTCTTTTCCTTCCTTTTCCTTCTTTTTCTGGTGCCCGCTGCAAGCACTGATCGCCGCTGTGCATACGTCGTATCTCGAGAGCACATCTTTCTACTCCCACGCCCTTGTCTTGTTTGTATTCCATGGTCTTTTCGATCTTTTAGATCTGGGCTTCTGGGCCTTGGCCTGAATGAAGTGTAAGATCTAGGTAAAATATGACGTACTCCATGTTGCTTTGACCAACGCACTAGACTGTCGGTTTCCTCTCTTTTCGAAACTTTGTCATTTCCAACTCCAGCTTTTATTCTTCTTGGTGAAATGGATAAACTCGTCGGACAATTCGACCAGCCTATCTCAGAACATGTGGACAGTTTTTGCTCTGATTTTTTTTCTTCTTTTCTTATATCGTCACATATTTTGAAGCTATTAGATATTATTACTCAGTACTCAAACAAAGGGGGGTATTCCACCGGCAAACAACATACGACCCGGGAGAACGGACGATACTCTGTCGCTGGTGCATTGTTCTGCTATGCCTGTCCTGCACTGGCATAAATCTCAAAAAAGCACCACACCTAGCTGGTGGAGTTGTTTGTCCAGCCTCGCCGACCAGCCAAGAACGGCGCATTCCCTCCACTCCGTCCGCTTTTCTCTTTCCTAATCGTGGACCACGTTCAAACATCGTCAACACTGTCCCTTTGCCTCTCCCTCGGGGACCCATCACACACTCCACTCCGCAGTTGCTCGTGACTAGCTGAAAGGCCCAGAAAAAAAACAGCCTTGGTCGTAACCGATCAGGCAAAGAAAAGACACGAATATCAGAACAACGCCAAACATGCTCGGACCATCCGTGCTAAAAGAAGGCCCCATAAGGCGCCTTCGGCATGATACTGCAAAGGCAAAGGTGTGCTTTTTTCTGGGTTTTTGGCGTTCCATAATTTCATGCACCAAGCCCCATCTGTAATGGGAACCTCTTGTGGATCGGGCTGATGTTGTCAAAAATTCCCGGCATTTTGACGAGCGCTGGCTTTGGCCGGTCTGGCCGCCGCTTTCTGCTGGGTCATGCAGTTGACTCGGGAGACAGCCTATTGGACGGCGTAAGGCGGCCAACGAGAGTCACGAACGAAGGTAAAACGGGACTTCGCCATGAAAAAAGAAAGATAGAGCGGGAAAAAAGGAAGAAAAAAAAGAAAAAGAAAAAGTAAAAAAGGCTTCAATGAAGGGCTACCACGCGTGATTTCTTTCTTCCCACTCTGCTGGGTACAGAGGCCTATCTTTAAGCGCTTGCTGCTTGTAGACTGGGAGCGGTAGAAAATAACATTTTCTGGTCACACCATGCTGAATACTTCGTAGACAGCAACAGCCTGGCAAGGCCAAGGTGGTTCTGCACACACACTGTCAGGTCAAGGATGTACACATAGGGTCAACCATAACAAAGTCGCAACGCCCAAAACGCCGTGTAGCCTTTCAAAAAGCCAACTGTCGAGCCTTCTATGGTCCCTTCATGCGTTGTTAATACGAGGCAACCACAGAGCGGTGCACAGCCATACTTTGTATATGTCGCTGATTCTTCTCGGCCGAGCGATGTTCCTGTAGTGCTTTTAGCATACCCCTCTTCAGGAATCATATGCCACGTTCTTGTCTGACTTTAGCACAGATTGTCCAATGCATTTCTTTGTTTGCCGACACACATGCCCAATCACTGCAATTCTTTACGTTTCCTCGGCGAGCGGCGATCCCGCAACCCACACAGCAGTAAATATGGATAACCGGTGCGTTGAGACAGAGCTCAGCGCGGGAGCCTGTTTTCACTATTTACTGAATTTAATGCTAAAAAGCTTGCTAACTGCACGTTTTGGCTCCACATTAGTCAAGGCCACATACGCCCACACACACAGGAAACATTTTGTCCCATCTGACCGCTGAGCAATAGCTTTATTTTCTTTTCTTCTTTTTCTTTTTTTTTCAATCTTGGTGCGAATCCGGTGATGTGAAAATATGACGAAAGAGGACAGAAATATCGAGTGGCAAGCTGAGAGCTACGGAGTAAGCTCACCAGGCTCTGCCTAGATTGCATTCCACACTTCGTCGCAGGCACATACGTAAGGTGCTATTGTCTGCCAGACTATCACAAAGAAAAAGATAAAGGAGGGGAGGTGTCAGACTGTTGGATCGGGTCTTTGACATCGACTTGTTGGATGTGGACCCCTATTTTCCTCCCCACGGGACCATCCATGACATCGACTTAATCGCCCAGCAGGCCTCGCCGGTCACATTTTCCATCTAGTTGGGTGTGGTGGGATGCGATCCAAGCTCAAAACGAAAATATGAGAAACAGCAACAAAGCTTTCGAAGTCGCCCCCCAATAGCTCATACACCATCGTGTATTTAGGTCCCCTAAGAGACGAGGCATGCATATCCGTTAGTTTCGTTCCCTACTTCCGCTCTTCCGCACCTCTCTGCCTCTTTCCATTCGCCAACATCGATATACAATAGGCAGTTTGAATTCATAGCCATGATAGCCTGGTGCTTTTTCTATTCTCACGGTATCGAATCTCAAAAAGTATGTAGTGCCAGAGAGCGAGAGTAAAGCAGAGGCCCTCGATATGCAAATTTGCATACGACACACGCTGCAGGACGCTGATCATCACCAAAAACCCTAATACCTGCCATAACATACATTCGAAATGACCCCCTATCTCCAGACATGGCTTTCTATTAAACATTCGATCATCGCCCCTCTGCCTAGGTCCAAGACAAGATGCCACTCCACAAATCGAACTGAGAATTATTCTGATATCGCCTTTGTTTGCACTCGTACCCTATCCCATCAATGCCGCGTCGACCCATCAGTGAATGCTTCGTTGTAGCCAAGGTCACAAAGAGGTCCAGACTTTGTGGCTTTGCTAGTCTGATATTGTTGGGGAACAAGACTATCTCTCCTCGCCTTGTCCGAGACGCTTCTGCTTCGGGCCTTCGCGTTCTCAGGGGATTTTCTTGGGCTTGAGTGGCCGCTATTCAGAGTGCTTCTTGCGACGGACTGACGTTGCCTGTTCTAATTCAAAAGATGTGGACTTGGATTTAGTTTGGCAAGAGATGCATACGGGTGAGTCTAGCCACCGACTATTTCCATTTCACCTCGAGTTCCAACGCAACACGTAAATCGGCAGCGTGTAAGTCAGATGTAAAATTCTTGAACCACCATGTGGCCACACAAATCCTGGAGGATTTGAACCTGGCGAACTCGCGCATTGCACGATGTGTTTCGTAGGGGGTGTTTTTTATTTCTTTCTTTTTCTTCCTCTTTTTTTATTTCTTATTTTTATATTTTTTTGGTCTTCAGAACAATATGAAAACGAACAACTGCTACCAACAGCCATGCCGACCAACAACTAACATGACACACAATCAAAAGATGGTTTGGTTTGGCCTTGGCCTGCCTTTAAGCACGGAGATTTCTGCAGTGTTCACACACCTGAGGGTTGAATCTGCCCGATTCCTTGGTGTCTTAGCCCCTAAAAGGCTCGCAAACAAGACCTCTTTTTGTCCTCCACGTCACTCTTCACTGCTGGATCGGTCCTCTGTAGCCAGTGTTTTTTTTTTGTCTTCCAGTCTCGTTCTGCGCTCTGCGTTCCTTACTGCTTATTCTTAACCTTGACTGCTTTTCTGATCTCATTACGTCTGGAGACCTCGCTGTCATTGCATCGTTAGTGCTTCTGCTGCGCCGTGCCCGAACAGCAAGAAAGATGTTCTTGGCCAGCAAGAGTTGCAGGGATATGGCCTGATTCTGAGATACTTTCTCAGCGTCGACAACCGTTTCTTTCAACCCAAGTGTTACTCTATTGTCACTGTGTGGTACCGCTCCAGCTTCGGATCCGTCCCTAGGACACCCTAGAAGTCTTCTCCAGAGCCTTTCGCCCACCAACGTCCCATTGAAGCAAGCCCGAGGCCTATCTTGCTTCCCACCCTCCATCTCGTCTGTTATGCTCTCTTTTGTGGCGAAAGCAACGGTCTCCCGGTCGAGAGGGGCTGTCAGACTGTGCCTGGCCGTTGCGGCCTGCAGATGGTGGCATGCCTAGAAAATATGACAACCAAAGAATGAGAAAGAAACAGAGCGGAAGGTGCTGGGCTGAACCAGGCCAAGGCTGGCCAGGCTTTGCAGGCATCCCACGTTGTTCTTTTAGAGGAACGCAACGTGCCTGTCTGTTGTAATATCAGGTACCGAGGCGAGACCATGGAAATCGCACTGGCCAGCGCCGTCCCCTCTTTGAAAATATTATGTTTCTTTCACAATGTATCTTTTTCCTCTTTAATTCTCATGCTCCTCCTATCGCTCTCCGAAAATACGAGAATCGCGTGCGAGCATCAGAGCATGCATGGTTGACATGGCTGCATGCATGAGAGAGAGAGCATGCCGAGAAAGCGTGTGCGTTGGCCTCTTCCTATTTTCTCCCTTTGCTCACCGGTCCAAATTTTGTGCATGCCGCTGTGCAGGAAGACATGTTCGTGCTCATGTCTTGCGTATTTCTAGCTCCGTCCTTGTCGTTTCTTTTTCTTCTTTTTTTACTTACCTGACAGTCTCCAGCCAATTCTTCTAACCCCGTCTTAGAGTCCTCGTTCTACCTCTTACCTTCACCTTCTGTCCCTACTTCACTCCAGACACGTCACGCCAGTGGACCAGCACGGTTCGCTTCGCCCTCCTATCCTTTTAACATTCAGTAATGCTACCTACAACATTTACTTCTACAAAAGGCTCGCTTCAGGTAGGCCGTGTTGTAGCTGGACGTTTTACTCTCCAATGCTACTTCGCGATACACCGACGCACAAAAATTGTGTGCGTCAGCCTGCAGACAAGCCAATGCAACAACGACAACACAGGGATGTGCAGCGATGTAAAGGACTGCCAGTTCCTCTGTGTGGGTACTGGAGCAACGGCCTGGATCCCTTGCTTCTGGCGGTCACTCTTTCATTATTTAATGATTGCATATGAAGATGCACGTCTCTGTCGTTGTTTGCTCTGCTTCTTTTCTTTCATTTTTTCATGCCTACATCCACCCCGTTTCTTTTGGGCTTCTTGCATGCTGCATTCCCCTCTTTTGCGTTTACTCTTACTCAGTAGTCTCTTCGTCCGTCGTCCGTCTTCTCCCTCGTGGCCGCCGCTATCGTCTTCTCGCAGATGGAAATGCACAAAGGACAAACCGATTCACCACGAGCTCCCCTAGCTCAATGTTCCCATCACGACCAACCGGCCACGCACCTATTCGCAGTGGAAGCACAATGGCAACATAGTAGCGCAGATCAAATGCCCGGACCGACAATGGCACCGTAAAAGTACCAAATTCTTCGGCTCTATTGCGGCTGGCACGCCCTGCTTCGACCACTATTATTGTGTCGACACAGAAAAGACGTTCGTGGGGCTACAAAGAAAATTGTATATAAAAAATACAAGAATGAAGAAAGAGAGAAAGAAAGAGGATCAAAGGACCAACATCCGCGACGGCCGCGAGCTCCAGGCAGTATCGAGGACATGATCAACTGCCTTAGGGCCATGGCGATGCTGCTGAACAAGGAAAGGCCTCAATCTTTGCTGATCTTGTTAGGTCTGGCCAGCAGGGCGGAAAGGAATGCCCCTGGGTAACAACCGCCTGTGGTGTATTTGTGAATGCTCCTGTCTGTGAGCTCTCGTCTATGCAGCACACAGCACGACTTCGTCTGGCTCAGATATTTGTCTTGGCCACACCAGGCCAAAAACACCGTCCGATCCCATACCAGCGCATCTTCATCCCCATCTATCACTTTGATTGTCATCGTTTTGAATTTTCCAGAAGCGATGCGTCGCTCAGCATACAGCATCTTTGTTCCCCGTTAATGCAAAGTTTGTATGCTGTACGTCGTATGTCCGTGTCGAGGACAAATGCCAACCGTGACGGGGCTCGTTCTTGACACAAAAAGTGAAGAAATTTGATTCCAGGCATGACAGGGCGTAGGGCTGTCAGCTACACAAAAGGAACATGGGCCGATTGAAGAAGGTCTGTGCTTTGAGCATCTCCGACCCCACGAACAGCCTGTTAGGATGTGATATCCTAGACGTAGCCGTCGTACGGAGTACAAGTACATAGCTTGTACTTTCGTAGTGTTGCGTTTAAAACACATCACACATCATATCACGGACATATGGCCAGGCTCAATCTAGCCATCGCGAATATCACATCTGCCTAGGTTCTACAGTCCCCGACACGTTCATCAAGTATCTTCAACCCCTCGTCCCCAATGGTCTTTGATTTTCGCTGCCGTGTAAGCTATCTTGCAAAATGATATGCACCCTTATTGCGTGGTGTGTCTGCGTACAGCGGGATTTCCCATCCTGTCCCATCCTTGCCCCTGGCCTCCATACACAGTACATATTCCCAGACTCTTATTCCTCATTCGATCCCCTTCCGTCGTAGTGTCCTGCCTCTTCATCACCCTCCATCCCCGCTTCTCACATCTCCCCGATATTTCGCTCTCTTATTCCCTCCTCCTAAGTAAATCAACTTTGTTTGTCCCTTTCTTTGAGACTTGCCCATCTCGTCACATTGCACCCGTTGGACCATCCTCGGAGGCGGGCTCTATCCACATACAACTTCATCTTGGTGGCCCAGATGCGCCCTTTTTTTCTTTTCAAAAAATCAACCGTCAACGGATGCATGTCGATGAATTCCCTTCACACCCTCTTCTTCTCCATTCCTCCACCCGCCGCCCGCCGCCCTCCATCCTCCATCCTCCATCCTCCATCCTCCTACATGTCCTGCCCACTAACCGCTTCGACGTCCTTGCGTGCAGAAGAAGCCGATATCACACCGCCATATGCATGGCAAACAAAGCAAAAAGTACACTGTCTTCTGTTGTCCGCGGTGTTGAGGGCACAGTGATGCCACATATGTGCATGTCGCAGTTTGAAAGGATGAGAAAATGCGTCCGTATCATCCAACAGCTGCCTCTTTGCGGGATCCTATGTCGCTTCTGGGACTCCTCGATGGCTCCCTGTATAAATAGGTTTTGTTTTTTCAGGCTTCGTTTTACTTTCTGCATCTTGTGGCGGTTCGTAGGTTTGTTGCTCTCGCTTCGGTGACTACTGCGTATGTACAAAGTGCTATGTACTTTGCAGTTCAGGGGCACCTACAGAGTACTTGCATTGCTTGTTCTCAAACTCCAAAAAAGGGAGGGGGGCGGAAGACTCACGGATATTGCTGCCGTTCAGCTTACTTCTCCCTTCCTCCACAAATTTCCATGCCTTTCTTTTCACCCTCTTCTATTTCCTATCGTCGTAGAGAATACTACAGTGTATGTGGAAGAAAAACAGTCTGTTCTGTATTGTAGTGAAAATCAAACAACAGGGCTGGCGTGGGCCGACGACAAACTATGACATCTGTAGGCTCTCAATTAAAGAATTATCCTACAAGCTCATGTACAGGTACAAAGACACAAAATAAAATACAAAGGAAGGAAAGAATAACATGCAGCCCCTTGCTATGCCCGGAGTCGGTTCCGGGGAGCGTCCATTGGATCTGATCCTTGTCCCTTGTCCAAACTGATTTTTAATTCGCAACGTAATTACAGTTCATATTACTTTTTACTGGTGGTAATCATGGCAGCTGGCTTCTTTTTTTTTCTTTTTTTCTCTCTTTTCCTCTTTTTCTTTTTCTTTTTTTCGTTTTCCTTTCCCTTTATTTTTACCCTCCGGCATTTCGTTTTGTTTGCCCTTGGCTCCGGGGGTTGTCAGTTCTTTTCTATTTCTAACACGACACGGTACGCCCGGGGAACATACCCCTAGTTTTCCAATGGATGCTGCGTCTTCCTTGGGTCCCTTGGTCTTCCTTCTCCTCTGATGTTTGCTTCCTTTGCAGAGAAAGCAAAGCATCGCCGACCACTCAAGAATTCGGCGACAGGGCGAGTTGCAGTCTTGGCGCCAACAAGACAGCAGACCAGTACCGAGAGCATTGAACCAACACAACATGCACACGAAGACGTAGAAGAAACAACAACAGAGAACACCAACGAGCAGGCTTTCGATACGCATATGACTCCTTCTATTGCCCACAGAAAAACCCTAGACCATATAACGACGACAAAAACTTATCCACGACACATCCACAAATGCCAGTCACCCCACGGCCGGCCTGGCTGATTCATTGGCCGTGACTCCGCTCTCCCACACTCCCTCGAGCATCTTGTGTCGTCGTCTTGATTTCTCGAATCGTGAATGGTGGGAAGACAGAGAAAGCATATCCCGAGTTGCTTGGCGAGAGAGAAGAAGAAGTCTAATTTCTATTTTCTTTTTTGGTACTCTCCGTCGTCTACTTCCTTTTTTTCCTCTTTTTTCTTCTTTCTTTTTCCTGTTTTCCTTCTTCTGGGGCCGTCTATGTGCTCGAATGAGCGTGGTCTAGCAATGGGAAAGGGGGTGTGCGTACATCGTACGTCGTTCGTGTGTGGGTAAATGATCAACGATGGGGGGAGGGGAAGAAAAAGAAAGAAAGAAAAAAGAAGAGGTCTAGAGGCCTGCATGTCTCGCAGACATGCATGGCCACAACAAGAGACATACGAGATGCAGGTCGGCGCACCGAATAAGACAAACAGAAGGAAAGAAAGGATCAATGAGAGCGTGAGAGATGGGAGAGAAAGCGAGGGATGGATAACAACAGACGGACAACGAGGCGGGACAACGAAGAGGATGGGGAAGGACGCCGAGAGGAGGAGAAAAGAATGTGGTTAGACGGGTGATGTTGGGGTCAAAGGACGAAGAAAGAACAACAGAGGAGGAGGGGATGCAGCTTGCCGCGCTTCGCGTAGTTACCGAAACTCACATCCCCACCCCCAACAGATGCACGACCTTGCAAACAACCCAGACCGACACTGATGAGGCCTCCTATTTCTCCTCCTTGCCTTGCGAGCACGACACGACTGCCCACTTGCCGTTCCACGCCCACTTGCGCGCGCCCGAATCGCCTCCACCGCCCTCTGCCTGCCGGAGCTCCTCATCCTTGCCAGCCGGAAGACCTACGACCACGTCGGCCTTGCACGTCCGCAGGGCCAGCAAGTTGAGACCCGAGTCCGAGCCCAGGGGGCCAATAGCCTCGACAAACGGCGTTGTCGCATCCCAGTCGACCTGTGAAGAGAGGGTTAGACATTTTGCAAAAAAAAAAAAAAAAAAAAAAAAGGCTTGGGGAGAGGCATGAGGAGTGTGGGGCATACATCGCTCGTGAGCTTTCTGTAGTTCAGGTCGCCCTTGAAGATGACCAGCTCGCTGGTCTTGAGGTCATTGTACAGCTCCGGTGCATCCTTGGGCAACCGCCAGAAGCTGCCGGGCTGCGTCCAGAAAATGTTGGGCCGCAGCACGATCTGGCCGTTTGCGTAGAGTTGTGTCCAATCACCAAACAAGAAGGAGAGATTGGCCTTCTCGGAGTCGGTCAGCTTCTCCGGCGCCGGCTTGCCCTGCAGCTCTTCTTCCTCGGATGGCGTCTCGTAAAAGCGTTGGGGGCTGGCCAGAGCGTTGAGCAGCGCCGCAAAATCGCTGGGCAGGACGTCTGACACAAACCACGGAATGTTCTTGGGATGCAGCACGACATTCGTAGCCAGGCCTGCACGCAGGAGGTAGCCAGCCAGGATCAGATCGACGTAGAGCTCGAAGCCGGCGTTGTCGAGCACAATGTCCACGCGGCGCTCGATGGCACTGCCGGGCGTAGCGGTCTTTGCGGCGGCGGCATCGCGAGCCTTTGTGAGTGTCTTGTAGGCCGTCGGCAGGTCGTTGACCAGGATGTTGGCCTCGGCCTTGCGCCGTGCCTCGGCGCCCTGTAGCTTTTGGATGTCCTCGTATGTCAGATTCGTGAGCAGCGACAGGTCCGTGGCGTTTCCCCAGAGGCAGATCTCGCACATCTCGGCAAACAACGTCTCCTCGGCAGCGGCAATGGTAGCAGCATCGCCGCTCTTGTCCGCCTGCGCCGCCTCCAACTGCTGTATCAGCTCACGGTACCGCGCAGCCAGCTCGAGCACGGCCGGCCGTGAAGAGCGGAAAGTCCGGATCTTTTGCCGCGCAAAGGGATCATAGCGCTGCCAGTGTGTCGAGAGACGGAAGTAGGTGCTCATGCGGCGGAACAGGTAGCACTCGGCGAACAGCCAGGGGGCCTTGAGCCACGAAAGGGGGCCCAGCTGGGCCAGTTCGGCGTTGTAGGCGGCAACATCGGACTCGCCATCGTCGTCAATGGGTCTAGGGGTGAAGGTTAGCAATGCCCTTGTTTAAAACGCATGTCCTCCGTACTACGAGCCTCCGTCCTCTGTCTGTTCTCATTGCCCTCCCTTAAAAGCAACTTACTCCAACGGCCGGTCGTGCTGCACGTCGTACTTGAGGCGTGCAATCTTCTCGACAATGGCCTTGCCCTCTGTCTCCTTGTCTTTGTCGTCGCCGCATTCGTGCACCGAGCGGTAAACATCGTCGATGGCTTGGGTCTGGCAGAGTTAGCAGTCAGCACAATGCAGTTGCTGGCCAACGTTTCAGAAGCCCATTGGTACTTCTCTTGTCTCCCCAACGTACCAGAATCACTGGCCAGCGCTCACGCGCCGTCTGCCAGGCAAATGAAGTCTTGTCGCCTGTCGAGTAGGCCGCTGTCCATCCATCAGCAAATGCGCGAGTAATCGGAGGACAGTGTGTCCGCTGCGTGGGATAATGAGGAACCGTGCAGCAGCTGCAATCGACCTACGTCTTGTTGAATCTTGTGCCATGGTGTCGTCGTGTCGCCGTCGCGTCAATGGGTCAATATGATTGTCGCTTAGGTAGATAGGGCTGGAGAGCGAGTGTAGAGAGACAGCGAAAGTGATAAGGCTGTCGGTCGTACCTGCATATCGAAGAGCTCGAGCAGCTTTCCCGGCGGGGCAGGCGCAAACATCTTTTTTCTGACGCAATGCGGCAATAGCGACCCAGTGAGCTGGTGGGGCAAGACGGCAGAAGCGGCAAGAATTTTTAGTGGACGAATCAGCGCATGTCGGGGCCTTGTCAGGGCCTCGCCGCCCAACTGCCCCAATTAATTTTTTTTCACAGGGGCAGGCGTGCCTATGATTACACTATGTTTACAGGCACCAATAGCAGTAAGGGCGTATCTCGCGTATTGGCTAATATTGGTCTGCATCGCATCGCGGCCCTTTCTAACTCTGTATTATACAAAACATCAACAACAAAAAGGATGCCATCATCCAAACACCATCTATAATTCTTGCGCGCTCTTTCACAGCAGAAATATCAATAAAACCATTCCAGACGTACCAATACCCGACAATAACACCCTCTCAATTTGCTAGAGCATCCTCAACACAGCCGCCCAACTATTCTGCCGGCGTCGTCAACAACAGGGTTTCCGACCAGCAGGACCTCCCTTTCCTACTTCTACCTTCTCGTCTCTCTTTTTAGACGCATTTCTTCTTCTCCCAAGCTCCAGTAACAGATAGTAAAGAGCTCCAAATACAGAGCTCGTACCATTCATTGACGACCTTGAGGCCTCGTCCGTCAACAATCTACCATATCATCTCGATAACAGACTGGTAACAGCCCGTTTCCATACTTTACTAACCATTCCGTGACCACGGCCTTCTACAACCTGCTCCGATACACAACGAACGACGACTTGATAGAAATGGTCACGAAGGCCCTCTCGACTCCGAACAGACATCCATGCTCCTGCTACCTGCTACCTGCCCCAACCCGCCTCAGCCGTTTATACTTCTCGCCAGTCTCTTTTAAAACGAAAACTCCAAAACTATCCAATTCAGACTCTTGGTGATTTTGATGCAACGCGAAATCACATTTCTTGCCAAGGCCGTGTCCCGAGCGGCCTCGTCCAGCAATAATGGACCGCGTGCCGTGTCCTTGATGGTACGCAACGCGACTGGAGATGAATATCCAGAAAACAAGAAATGGTCTCGAGAAGCATGAGAACCGTGGAAAACATGAAATTTGCCCAAGCACGCCGTCATTTTCTCAAAGGATACACATACCGATACGGGGTTGCCTTGTCGCTGCCAACCGCATCTTTCAAGAGAAAACCAGCCGGACTCCACAACAACGCAGGCCTTCGGCGACAACAATAATGGAGGGATCCGGTTGCCTCGCTGCGTAATACACTGCACATGCTGCTTTGGTCAGACAAGTGCCATCTCATCGCAGCAGTATTGGACTACTCGCCGGCCACCGCACTTCAGCCTTCGCTCGCACGCGTGTGCCTACTTGCGCAGCTATCAATATGCTGTACCTATCAATGCATGCCAGCTCTCTAGTCATGCCATCGGGAGTGGTTTGTACGTGCAAATTTCACGGAGGCCGTATTGGTACTCTATAGCCCTCAATTAATACCGTAGTCCTTGTGCTGGCTGGCATGTTTGAAGTCAGACGGGCTCATTCAACGTTGCACTACCACAGTCCGCGACAGCACAAGCACGAGACCCTTTTTGTCTAAGGCGACAATGATTCGGCAAAGCGTAGTATGGGTCGAGCTGGCATTGGGCTGCATATGCAAGGTCTTGCCTCTCTTTGTTGTAGATATTTCTTGGCTCATAATTTGCCCAATCTACTAAATTGGATTTTCAAACCTCGTTACTTTAAATTCGTCAATTGTATCTCCTCTTGGTATTCGTTTCCTCGAAAATAAACGCAATCGAACAAAAGTATTACGCTGCACCAAAATAAAATAATATAACTCTCTACGTATATTTACATTGGTTCAAGATATGATAGTGAACAGGTGCTGCGCACCAACGTGGCATCCTAAGTCATGATGCTCTATGGTCAGCACAGCACATACATCACAATCGCTATTTTCACCACTCCCCATTGCGCATCTTCGACTATATCGTACTTCCCCTCACAGATCTTATTCAACATGTCGTTAAAATAAAGTTTGACTACTTATACCTTGGTAATTCTGTGCAACTTAACCTCGATTCCACCTGCCAAGCCTCCGTCCTTTGCCCACTTAGCAGACTTTGCCTCGATCGTGTATATTTACCCAGTTCAAGCGGCCCCTTCCTTCAAATCAGTCTTATTAGCTATGGGTAGACACAGTGCACGAGATAAGGTCTCGTAAATGTGTACAAGAACACGAAAAATAAAGTGGCAAGTCCATCCGGGGAAGAAGTGTACTTTTGTTTTAAGCTTTCATCAGAGCACACCCCATCTCCACTTACACGAGGTCTTTTTGCATTTGGAGAACCTGCTACCAAGAAAACATACAGGTATATAGTGCCATGAATTACGAGCACGAAAACTGTATTGTTAAGAGGTTGCGGTGTTTGACGTATGCGATTTTGTCCTTTGGGGGATGCGTCGCTTCGACCTTCCGTTGATGGCCTTTGTGACCACTATTCACAGGGTTTCACAATGGAGTTGAGAGTACAGTCTTTCTTGCCATGTGCCTGCGAATTTGTATACTTCAAAATAATACGAGGTTTGCAATACATGTCCGAGACACACTCCTTAGGCGGGCATCATCGTCATCCCATCACCACGGTTGGGCTCAGACATACCTACTCCAACAGTGTTGGCATCACCGGCCCCCGAGGAATAATTCCCATTTTACCATCGCAGAACTTTCATCAAATTTTTAGAATGCTGTCTAGTTAGTTTCCTTTCCCGCGCCCGACCGTTGGGTCGTTGCCGTTGCACTAATTTAAACACGATCCCCCTTTATCTCCAAATATCAAAACATTTCCCCCTAATTAGCCCAGTTGCCTCATTTTTTCTACTTAACACCAGAAAATAAGGACAGCACGCAACGCAAACGTCCCCTCCAGTTGACTTTTCCCTCCGTGATATAATGGGTCTTTTGTGTGCTTGCACGACGTACACACGCTAGATAAGAGAGAACTTTCCTTTTCATTCATTATCCCTCTTTCCTTGTGCAACAATAAGTAAAACGGGGCCATCGAGATCCTTCCCCTGACAAACTATAAAAAAGCTTGGCATATTTGTTGATTTCACCAGCTTGGAGGTATCTTGTGTGTCATAAGAGTCTCTCTGGCTGTGGAGGAGGTCTCTTGGAGTGAAGTTGGTAAAAAAGACTCGCTGGTCATCGTGGATTATGCATGAGCAGTATGGCTTAAGACGGTACCATGGATGGCCCGTGACAGGTCACGGAGCTATTTGGGCATATTTTGGCCACAATAACACCTTTTCACAGCAAAGTCGTTTGTGTAAGTCGAATTTATGTCGTTGTATGCCCCGTAGAGGCTGTTTTCTTGCATGTGTCTAAGAAAATCTCTGTTCTATTCATGTATGCCCTCCAGTAAACCCAAATACAGGCATTCTACCGCCGCAGACCCGACAAAGGCCCAAGTCTCATACGCCGCTATCGTAATAATCCACAATCATTGCCAGCAACATATTCATAATTCAAGTGGGAGACTAAAACGCAACGTGCAGAAGCATAGCCCATAAAGCAAACAGAAAACCCAACATCGCCGCCATTCTGTGATGCAAGCAACCATAACGATATCAAATTGATCAAGCAAATCAGATAAACAAAGTAAACGAAAAGACAGGGAGGAGAGAGTGTTGCAACAGAAACGTGATCTCATAAGCAGGAAAGCCAGTTGTCTAGTACAGGACACGTACCAGGAGGGGCGTTCTTTTGCTCATATGATCGGGTATCAATGTGTCGCTCAGAACTTGGCCAAGAACCGAACGACAAGGCGGTACAGGAGATAGGCGATGCCAACAACGGAAAAGACCTGGAGGATCTCCCACGGGTACTGGGTCCGCACCTCGGTCTCAATATACTCGGGCTGTTCACCGCCGTCTTCGAGCTTGATAGGAGAGGCAGGCAGGCGGCCGGTCGAGAGGTACTGCTCCATAATGGCATCCTTTTCATACCAACGGTCGCGGAGCCACTTATCAAATGCTTCGGCGGATTCGAGGGGAATGTCGGCGATACGGAACCGACGCCAGTGGAAGTTGACCGATTTCGGGGGCTGGCCTTCGAAGTAGGTGCTCGAGAGCGAGAAGTAGTCCTCGCCGTACTTGCCGCGGCTGTGGTTTTGTTAGTGCCTCTATTCAAAAGAAATGAAACCAGAAGACAGAGCAATTGTACTCACGGAATGCCCTCGTAGGCAACAGTGCAATCGTAAACGTATTCAACAGAGCTCTTGAGCTCGCTCAGGCAAAAGTACATGCCGGTGCTCCGCGGCAGCAGGATATGCTCCGGGTCCTTGTAGTTCATCTTTTGCGCCCATGCAGCCGACTTCCGGCGGCCGTTAGCCGATGTGTTGGTGCCCTCGGGGAACAGCAATAGCCACATTGGGTCGATGTACGCCTTGCCCTCAGGGTCGGTATGTTTGGTGCTAAGCTTTTGCAGACGGTGGGCCATGCGTGGTTGATCGACGGCCATCTTGCGCGACATGAAGATAAAGCCGTAAAACATCATACCCGTGCCGAGGATGGGGATGTATCTTAGCGATTGCTTGAGGATGATGTAGATGAAGCCGTCCATACGGTGCTTATTAGCATAGCCCACCCACCACAGGTAGACCCAATCCGTGTAGATCTGGTGGTTGGCAATCATGACCATGCGCTCGGGGAAGTCGAACTCGACACGGCCGTCCTTCTTCTTGCGAATCTGGCCTGCCACAGACGCGTCGCCGCTGATCCGGATGGTTGTCGGGCCCCACCAGTAAGTCATGGTGGCGATGGCGATGCCGAACATCTGCTTTGTGTAGGCCATGTAGCTGTAAAACATGTCTTTGTTGATATAGTAGAGGGGCGCACCGATCCACTGGGTGAATTGAATTCTGCTCTGTTAGCAAGATAGCCCTGTCTCCATGTTCTGTAGTGTTCTGTTCCTCGTCTTGCAAGCCTGGATACGTACGCAACGACTACAGCAAAGAAGAAAACGCCAAACAAGACGCCACGCAGGATCTTGACGGCCTTGCCATGGCCTTCTTTGCCGGAAGGATGCTCCACTATGGCGGGCGCTCCGGCCGCCATACCGGCGGCGAGATTTGGCGCCGGCACAGGGTCCGGAGCGGCCTTCACCCTTTGGCGAAGCTCAGCGTCCGCGGTGCTCATATTGCTCGCGTGGTCCCTATTTAGGATGACGTATGTGGTGAATGTAGTTAAAAGAGCCAAGAGCGGGTCTCTCTATCTTGTCGTTATCGGCGTTTGTCCTGCAATATATATTGCAGGGGAGGGCGGGCGCCAAGGCCTAGAGCTTGAACTTGCTGGCTGGCACAGAGCTTCCCTGGATGTCGTACGAATCGAGATCAAGATCCGCCACCGGTCGATCGAAGAAGAAAGAGTGTTTGTTCGAGAGAGGGAGAAAGGTCGAGGTGTGCCGAGGCAGTTGTGTAACGGATCCGAGGTAGGGTTACGCGGCGCATGCGACGAGAAAACCGGCCGACTGAGGGCGGAAAGGCAGGGAGGCCACAGAGCGTGGGAAAGGACGCAGAGGGTGGGAAAACACAAAGAAAGATTGTAAATCACGTCGGTGAAGTGTGCCTTTTAAAAGATCGTTGGGGTTCGAAGACAGCGGAGGAAAGTGAGCAGGTGACAACCCGGCGGGATCAGCTTGTCTTTCAACTTGGTGCAGGAACGCCTTGCTAGGGGGACTAGCTTCCCCGTGCAGGAGCGAATGGCAAGAGGAGGCGGGGAGGAAGGAGTGAAGGACCGTGGCCCAGGTCGAGCTTGCCGTGCTGCTTCCTTCAATCTGTTGAAGAAAAAGACGAGGAAGGAGGAAGCGGCGAGCTGTTGAAAAGACGCCAGCTGTTGTTTGTCACAAAGGAATGACGGAGAGGAAGGCACGATGGAATCGCAGTCAGCAGCTCCAGGCAAGAACGTCCAACGACGTAAGAGCACTGGAGCTCCTCCACCCCACTACCGGGCACATTCTGCGACTTTAGCGGTCTGGACTGCCCTACGGCCGAACGATCCGAGAGAGCTGAGCGAGCTAGTGGGTGCAGGGGCGGCTGGGTGGTTTGTAGGGCAGTTGCGACACATTGGGGGTCATTTTGCGGGCAGTCGGGCAGCTGCGACTGCGCACGGGGCCCCAGCGCTGCGACAATACCAGCAAAAAACCCAGGCAACTGCCCGAAAGCGGCCTAGCGTAGGCAAGCACCCCGCCACCTGCAAGAGAGTGTCTGTCACAGGCTTTCGATGACAGTTGTGGGCAGCGCATTTGCGGGGTGTGTGATTGGTGCCGCCAGGTGAATTAAATAAAATGCCAAAATAAAGCACTAAAATGGCCAAAAGCGACGGAAGCCGCAAAACCGAGGGAAAAAACGCATCTGAAAAATCAACATCGCGAGCATTCGTTTCTAGCAACACAACCTACACGACCAGAATGGCGACCAATCTGCTCTCAAGCAGGATGTCTTGAACACTAGATCCTCTCCCAAACGCAGAGCACGAACCATGCATGCTCCTCTTACCCTGCCAGCGATTTTGTGCACGCGACAAACGACGATGCTGCAACATTTCAATCCTTCGACCCTCGATTCCTCTTGCACGTGCTACACTTGCGACAAACAAATATAGACGAGTTTTACGCCGACGACGACAAGACATCGAATCTTGATAACGACACATTCACCTACGTACTCCTTACGC
Organism: Sporothrix variecibatus; assembly: GCA_016097105.2. Taxonomy (NCBI): domain Eukaryota; kingdom Fungi; phylum Ascomycota; class Sordariomycetes; order Ophiostomatales; family Ophiostomataceae; genus Sporothrix; species Sporothrix variecibatus. The sequence continues at coordinate 2,815,119 of JADMNI010000001.1, read as the reverse complement.
CGCACATTGATCGCCATGGCGGCACGACCAGGATCTCGGGTGTTTTCCCGAGCCCTGAACCTGGGCTTCAATTGCCCAAGGTTCTTCTCGACGACACTCCCTCGACGCGAGATACTCGATGTAGCCCACCTACAAGACCGAACAGTGCCCCGCTACGAACAGACACCAGCATCGTCGTTGCTGTCGCTGCACTGGCCACAGCCGCCGCGCAACATTCTGATTATGCCAAAGCTGCATGCGCCGCATGTGACACGGTCGGCGATCGAGTTTGCACGGCACCTGATGAAGAACTACCCGGACCTGCGGCTCGTGTTCGAAAGCCGCATCGCCAACGATATCCACGAGTCGTTGCCGTTCCCGATTTACACCATCGTCGGCAACGGCGATCCAACAGCCATTTTCCCGCGCAAGATTGATGTCATCACGACCCTCGGCGGCGACGGAACGATTTTGCGGGCGGCCAGTCTCTTCTCGCTGCAGCCAAGCGTGCCACCAATACTGTCCTTCAGCATGGGTTCGCTGGGTTTCCTGGGCGAGTGGAAGTTTGACGAGTACAAGAGCGCCTGGCGCGAAGTCTATATGAGCGGCAGCGGCGTGGCCGTGGACGATTTGGTTGGGCCACATACACAAGCAGCAAACGGCAACAGCAATGCGGCTGGCGGCCTGACAAAATCGGCATCGGCCGCTACGATGGCGGCCCTCACACGTCCTGGGACGGAATCAGAAACAAACGAGCCCGTGTCTTGGGGCAGCGTGCGCGGACAGAGCATGGGTGTCAAGCGTGTGTCTCGCATGCTTCTGCGGCACCGCCTCAAGGTGGGTGTTTACGACCAGAATGGCGTCAACATCAACGACCAGCTGGTGCCCACGTCTTTGGCTGACCCGACGCTTGGCCCGGGCAAGAGTCGCGCGACCACCGAATCGCAAATACCACCACCGGCCTTCCACGCCATCAACGAGCTGCTGATCCATCGTGGACCGCACCCGCACCTCGCCATCATCGACATTTTCCTTAACAACCACTTTTTGACCGAGGCCGTGGCCGACGGCATCCTCGTGAGCACGCCGACAGGCTCAACGGCTTATTCCCTGAGCGCAGGCGGGTCCATCATCCACCCCCTGGTAGGCTCGCTCCTGATCACGCCCATTTGCCCACGGAGTCTCAGCTTCCGACCTCTGGTGCTGCCGCTCAACACCAAGGTGGTGCTGCGGCTGAGCGAGCGCAACCGCGGACGCGAGCTGGAGGTCAGCATCGATGGCAAGCGTAAGACAGGCGTGGGCATCGGCATGGAGGTGCGTGTGGAGGGCGAGTACGTGGGCCCGGCAGAAGACGGCAGCTGGCACGGTGGCGTACCGTGTGTGATTCGGGCACCCAAGAAGGGTGACGCGAACGGCGTGCTCGAAGACGACGACGGCTGGGTGGGTGGTCTGAATGGTCTGCTCAAGTTCAACTATCCCTTTGGCGAAGTACCGTCGTAAGGCATACGATAACGACCCGATGGCAGTTGAATATTGCATTTGTTGCTACGCACAACACATCATGGAGTTTGGATATATCCGCGTTAAGACAGTGCTGGCTGTCACAATGGTTTGATTTATTGGTTTGGTTATTCATTGTTTGAGGCGTTTTATTCCCCTTTCATTTGCGTTTTGTTTTCTCATTGTCACATCACCACTCTTCCCAATTAGTTCGAAGCGAGTTTGAATATTAGGACTAAATCATTGCATATTGTGGTATCTCCCCCAAACTATTCTGGACATGAGACATATACTCTTCCATCCCTCTCCGTCTTGTTTGCCATTATGTGGTATTATATATGTAGTGAATCAACAAACCGCAGCACACCCAAAAAAGCACAAATTAGTGTTCGCGTTCGTCTTCTTTCCATCATCTTCTGGGACCTCTTTCTTTCCTTATAGAGCAACCATCAGAGCACCCATGGCCGCACCGACAACAACCCACAGGCCGAGGACGCTGTCGCTGACACTGACGTGAGTGCCAGCCGAGGCACCGCCGGCTGCGGCGGCGGTGTTGCCCGCGGGAGTGGTGGTCGTGGTGGTCGCGCCACGGGCAGTTGTGCGTGTCGTGGACTCTTTGGTCGGCGCGGGCGAGGACGAGTCGCCGCTGCCACCGCCGCCGCCGCCAAAGGTAGCAGGGACATCGGTGGCAGTCGAGCCAGCCAGCGACTCGAGCGAGGTTGCAGCAGCAGGCGTGTAACCGGTAAAGGTCGACGAGATGTCAGAGAAAGACGAGGTGGCGTCCGACGCGTCAGTGGCCGAGACACTCAGAATGGTGCGGGTAGTGGAGCGCGACGATGTGACGACCGAGCGCGAGACGTCGACCGAGTACCAGTAGTAGTAATAATAGTAGTAGGTAATGGTAAAGTAGTAGGCTTCGTAGTCGTAGGTGGTGGACGTGCTGGGCGGCGGCGTGGTGCGCGTGTACGACTGCGTGCGCGTAACGGTGACGCCGTCCGTCACATAGGCAGTGCACGACGAATCTGTGCAGCAGACATCGTAGGTAAGGCTGGCGTACTTGTAGCAGTGGTTGCCGGCATCGCAGTACGACTCGTCGCCGCAGCAAACAGCGCCATCCGGGTAGCAGTGGTTCTGACCGCAGCACCCTTGGCCGGCCTGGCAGGGCGCATTGGGGCAGCACGTGTCCTCCGGGTCGATGCAGTAGCCGTAGGCGCAGCAGTCGTCGTAGGTCGGGCAGCAGCGGCCGAAGCTGGAGCAGTAGCCGTAGCCCGTAGAGCAGTACTGGCGCTTGTTCAGCAGGACGTCGATGACAGAGCGCGCTGTGACTGTACCCTCGGTCTTGTTGGCATCGCCCTTGGCCTGGAACTTGCCGCCGACGGGGGGCAGGACCAAAAAGTGGCTGTCGCGGTTGTCATATTCGAGCACTCCGGGCCGCAGCAGGGCCTCACGGTTGACCACTGCGATCTTGTTGTCGAGCGCCGTATCGGCAGCCGCGCCACTCAGTGAGGCAGCGGCCACAAACAACGACGACCAAGCACGCATGGTGATGATTGTGTGGTGTTTTGTCGAGGAGGTGGGAATATTTTGAACTTCAAACAAGAGTCGAGATTGTACTCTTATGTTTGAAAAATCAAAATCAGAATCAAAATCAGTCAAAATCAAAATCAAAAGAAGAAGAAATCAAACGGGATCAGGTTGAGATCTTGTAAGCCACATGAGAGAGAGAAATCGATCGCAAGGCATCCACGGCGCAAAACAAATCTGACGAGGGTGCATGGAGCTTTAATACGGACGGATTAAAAATTGCATCTCCCAAGGCAGACACAGCTCGTCCAAGTCTTGGCCTTCGGCCCGTTTCTCAATTTCTCAGAGCAGCAGAACAGCACAGCAACAGACGATCAGCTCAAGAGCTCCCTCAACCCAAGGGCTTGACCATGACCCTGGGTGGCGCACTTTTCCTTGTCAGCCCAGTGTCACTTTGTTGTGACCGGCGAGTGCGGTTACCCGTTATGCTTCGTTTGACCTTTTTGTTACTCTTTTTCTCCTCTCATTAGGCTTCACTCCGCTCACAGCCCTGTCTAGTACGGATGCCAAGAAGCGCCCCTCAGGGCCAGGGCCGGTCTGCTTTCTCCTCACGGTCCATGGTGCATCATCCCGTTGACGGACTGGACTTGGTGGTGTGGGAGTTGGGCCAGGTAGGCAAGCTTATCATGGGGATGGAGGAAAGCAAGCCCAGCCATCTCTCGGTCTGAAAACCGTATGGGTTGGTTTACGGCAAAAGCATAAATATCTCCTTCCAGCCCATCGTAAAAAAATTGTGTGCCATGATGCAGGGCCAGGAGTCACGAAACGGATGGCGCTCCAATGTAATTTGACCACACAACAGTCAGAAGACATTAAAAGACAGGAACAGCATGGCAGCCAAAAAGTAAGAAAGTCGGCGATGTTACCCCTGCCTGCCGAAGCTCAAACCGTCAATCAAAGCGACGCATCGAACACAACGTTCGTCGTTCTTGGCCCTCGCACAGCTAGACCAAAACGGTGTGTCGTGTTTTTCGTATTGTAACCCGTGTAAGAGAGCACCCTACAACCAAAAGGAAAGTACCCCGTATTTAACTAAGTTTTGGAGAGAGAAGACAAAAGCATCCCAGCCAGCAGCCAAGAGCCGCAAGCCTAGTTGAGTGGACTAGGAATTGGTAGTGGTTTGGAGTTTGGGGGGGCTGAAGCTCAGCTGAAGAGGAGAGAATTGGTGCTATGGCCGTCTTGAAAGAAGAAAAACAGCCAGAGAGAGAAGTGAAAGTGATCAAAATATGGCAGGGATCGGCACTTTTTTGTCTTTGGCGAGCTTCATTCGTCTTTGTTTCCTGGCCGTGCACTCTGTTTTTCCCTTTGTTTCTCTTGATTTATCTCCAAGCCTCCATCCTTTTCTTGGTCGAGTTTCCTGTTGGTTGTGTCTTTTTAAAACTTCTCGGCGTGCTCCGTCCAGCGACAAGACGGTGCCATCATATAAGACAAGAGGCTTATAATCTCACGAAAGGGTGGGAAGCAAGACAAAAACAACCTCGGCCGGCGCTCTTGGCGAGATTTAAGGGGCCTTTGGAAGGTTCTAACTGTGGTGGTCAGTTAGCTGATGGTCATTAGTATCCTTTCATTTGTCTCTTGTCGTCCCTTCTTTTTCTTTTCCCTGTTTCCCCACTGTAAAAAGGTTTAAGGTTATGAGTTGATGACCCAGCTAATCCCGCCACAACGGCCAGGCGAGGTGAGAACTAACATGGTTGGATGCGTTGTTTTGATTGCTTCTCATGAGATCAAAAATGAAAATCAAAGAAAACAGCTGCCTTCCCATAATACGACCGATACGACGGCAGCGATGTTTTCAGCCTTGCTGACCCAAGGGATGGAGAAGAAACAAGAATTCAAAGTCGGGATGAGGAGAAACGACAGAACCCAATGTGACGCTGATTGCCAACACGACAACGCCACTTGAAAGAAACGAGACGGGAAAAGATGGGAAGAAAACGAAACTGAAAAATAAGCATACCGCTGGCCTAGCTATGGGTCTGGCCAGCCATCCTCCCATCCTTCCCTTCCCAACTTCTTTTTCTCTGTGGTCCTCCGTAATGTAACCCTGGTGGGGGGCTGAGAGACGAGTGGGAGAACGACACCGCCGATCATGTTTCTTTCCTTTCTCAGACCTCGTTTACTGAATCGATCTTGGCTTCTCTCTGCTCAGCCTCCTGGTATCGTCCTAATCCTTGGTTTTGCACTGTTTCTTTTCTTTCGTTTTCTCAGTTTTACCATCTTTCGATGGGCCATTTGTCTCGTCTTTTGCCTACTCTTCCTCTCTTTTATTTCTCTTCCTTTTTTTTCACCGAATTCCCTTACGTTTTTTTTTAAATTCCTTTTCTGAAAAAAGGAACAGAAAGAAAAGAAAAGGGAGAGAAAAAAAAAGGACAAGACCTTTCTTTTCCTACTTTTTCCTAGGCTTGTCTTGCTACTTCTACTTTCCCACATTAGCCTTGCAGGGTTTCGCAGCTTAGCCTTTTTGTCCACCCAAATCACTCCTTCAGCCGCACCACATGCCCTCCATCAGACGGCCACTATTTCACCCTCCCTGTAAGTGCACTTTTGTTTCCTCCTGTGGCATCCTGCCAGTTGTCTGCTGGCCTCCCATCCCTCGCTTCTGTCTGTGCAAGCCAAATCACCATGAGGAACAGACGGGGCGGTATTTTCTTGTGGCTTCTTGTATTCCAATGGCCGGTGTTTTGAAACATCAACAAAATAAAGATGCGGGCAGATCCTCTGTGTCTGCAGGTAAGATTACGAAGTACTTTGTGAATTCTTCATCGTGATATTCATATACATATATTTATCTACTCGATGTGTACTCCGTAGTTGGTAGGTTGAGAGAACGGCATTCTTGTTGGGCGTGAGGATTTTGGCGTGCACGCTTCCAGCGCGTTCCTCGTCCACGTTATCGTGTGCCCATGCTAGGCGATGTGATGACCCGCCTTGTCCGTTCCTCCAGAGCTGTTTCTGCTCGTGCGGCTCATGTTGCATCTGCCAGCCACACAACCCTTGACACCATCAAGATATTGAGAGGTGTTCGTGGCGGTGAACGGAGCAAAGCGCGCGGCGCTGCAGCTGCCCTTTACCTGTTGAGCACGGCATCTTGGAGTGAAGTCTATTAACTGTCAAACTCGTGACGGTGCTTGACTTCGGAGACGCGTGTTTGCCACGATTCGGTCACACGTTGGGAGACCGCCCAATGCGCCCAGACTTGGTGGCATTGCTTGCCTTGGTTTAAGCGAAAATGAGGCTCTTTTCTACCCTTTTTTTTTCTTCTTCTTCTTGACTTGTCCCAGCCTTCTTTGTCCCTTCAAGCACCCTCATCTGGACCGGGCCGGCCGTCAAGCCACTTGCTCATGTACGGCCCGTCAAGCCAGTAGCCGAGCTTTGCATAGTAGCTGCGAACGCCAACACCGGAAATCACAGAGATCTTCTCGCTGCCATGCTCGTCGCGGGCAATGCGCTCAGCCTCTTCCATCAACAGCGTGCCGAAGCCTTGGTGCTGGAACTTCTTGGGATCGCGCGCGTGCACCGGCACCGCCGTGCCGTACACGTGCAGTTCGCGCACCAGACTCGTCGGCTGGCCGACCAATTCTTCACGGAACGTGTACTTCTCCGAACATTGCCGCAGCCGCAGCAGGCCGACCAAAATGTCCTGTTTCGGGTCCTCGTAGGCCAAGAATGTCTCCCAGCCGCCGTTGGCAGTGTAGTCGCGGCGCACGAGCTCGACTTGGTTCGGCCGCACCTTGTGCTTGACCTCGTTGATGCCGACCTCGCGCGTGCGCACGTCGCGGCACGCCGTACCGAAATCCTTCATGCGCGCCAGCGCCAGCTCACGCAGGTTGCCGTTCTCGACACCCGACGTCACCAGTGGCATAGGAATATCGCGCTGCACACGGTAGATGCGCGTCCATGGCGGCACTAGCGCCAGGATGCGTGCCACCAGGTCGATCAGTCCGTTGGGTGTGTAGTTTTGATAGCGGCCCGTCCGCCACAGTTCGTAAAGACCCGTGCCACGGATAACCAGTGTCGGGTAGATCTTGAGGCCGTCCGTCCGGAACGCGGGGTTCTCAAAGTACTCGCGGAACTGGTCAAGATCGCGCTCCATGCCCACGTTGGCAGATCCGGCATCATGTGGCTGACCACCTTGTAGCCGGCGTCCTTGGCCAGACAGAACGTCTCGGCCACTGCCGCCACTGTGTGTCCACGGTTCGTGTCGCGCGCCACGTCCTCGTACAGCGACTGCACGCCAATTTCAAGCCGTGTGCAACCGTAGCGCAGCATGTCCGACAAGTGCGGCTGCAGGCAGTAGTCCGGCCGTGTCTCGATCGTGATACCCACGCACTTTGTGTTGCTCATCTCGCCTGCTAGCACGGCCTCGTCGACATTTGTCGTCTGGTAGCCGCTGAGCGCATTGTGCAGCTGTGCAATAAACGTCTCCCGGTACGACTCGGCGAGCGACATGAACGTGCCACCCATGATAATGTACTCGACCTTGTCGACCGAGTGACCCAGTGACTTGAGCTGGTCGACACGCCCGCGTGCCTGCTCAAAGGGGTCGTAGCGGGCACGGATGGCGCGCATCGATGTCGGCTCGTAGCCCGTGTAGGACTGCGTGCTGTACTCAAAGTCCGAGTCTGGGCCGCCGGGGCAGTACACGCAGATATTGCCCGTGTAGGCAATGTGCGGACAGCGATGCGGCTTGCACATGACGGCCACGACAGCGATGCCTGACGACGTGCGGATCGGCTTGGCCACCAGCTTGGGCAAAATGTATTTCTTGTAGTGTTCGGGCACGGCCGCAATGATGGCCGTCAGCGGCGGCACACCATTGACCTTGTGCTTGCGTGCATACTTGGAGCGGAGGCTGTTGAGGTTGATGTCGCGGGGTGCTCGCCGGGGGTTGCGGGACGACTCTTCAAAGTCTTCGATGAGGGCGTGTGCAATGTCGGCGCAGCATCTCAGGAACCGCTCGTTCTCGGGCGGCAGGTTGTCCTTGCCCCGGCGAGTCGACGTCACCGTCTCGGTCACAGTCGTTGTCGACATGGTTCTAAGCCGTGTGGGTGTCGTCGATAGTGCGTGCCCCTCCTCCTCTGGAGCCCTTCCTACAGTAGTCTCCTCGCGATGCTTCCCACCACAAACTCTCTGTCCTCAAGGTCGGCGGTCTGGCTTGGTCGTGTGAGCCCTCGGTTTTTTTTGGCTGGCTCTTCCGTAATGTTCTCGTAGGTTTCTCGTTTGTTCTAGTCGTCGTCTGGCGTCCGCAAGTATGCTTCCGTGTCGATGGCCTGCGTTCTGGCACGGATAGACGTCCTCTTGTTTGCTATGACTTTTCGTTGTCGAGACTTTTTGGTGGGGCCAGCAGCGTTTTCCTGCCCACCTCTTATCGTTATCGGCAGGCACGGCCAATCACAGCGTCTCAAAAGCCTTCCAGGCCTTTCAGGGCGGAAGCAAGTCCCCTGCGCACTAGCATCGCTGGTTCGTTGTCAGGTTGGGTCGCACTTTCCCCGTCCGCTGCTAACGGCCCCCTGTGGCTCCCCCATGTGGCGGTGCGCCGCCGAGCCAACCCGTGCAATTCCGCAAGCCTTTACCGACATTTGGCGTACGCTGTGCCGAGTTTCGCGTTGATTCCGCAGCCCAGCGGGTTTTTACAGGACCTCTTTAGTGCGCGCAAGCATGTGCCTAGGCATTTTATGGGGCACTTCTGGCGGTTCAGGGCCTTTCCAGAGCAAAGCCGACCCGCGAAAACAGACCGCTTCAATGTCGACCGGAATTTCACCGAGCAAAAAAAGAAAGAAAAAAAAATAAGATATCCTACAGAAAGGCACCAAAAATGGCACCAAAAAAGACGCCAAAAAAGGAGCAAGACTCGCCGCAGGCGCCAATTACGTCTGTGCCTGCGGCAGCAACGGGTTGAAACGTGTGCAGTCTGGCACCGCCAAATGGGTTTCGTCGGGTTGTCAATGGCCCTTTTGTAGCGAGGGCCCCCTGTCCAGCTTGGGAAGGAAGCCAGTGGATTCCAGTGCTCGGTGTCCCTTTGCACCTGTACGTAGTACTAGTCGTAGCGTGCTTGCTCTCCCTGCTGTAGCTGTTTGGCAGGGTTTTGCTCTAATTTTTGTGCCGCCTCGCTCCTTCCCCTCATTCCGACGACACTTTTGCCCTTGCCGTGTGTGCAGAGACTTGCTCCATCTCCAATTCCCCTTTCCGTGTCCTGATTCCCCTTCCCCGGCCCGACCGACTTTCTTTCTTTTTTTTTTTTTTGCACCTCGCTGCACCACCACCGAAGACACGATCCCTCCCCGACGACGGACCTTTCCAACCTCTTCTCCCTCCCTTCGTCCCGTACCTCCCACACACACCACCCATCATGCAGTCTTTCGCACGGTGCGCCCGGCCGGCGCTGCTGCGCCAGGTCGCTCGCCGCGCCTACAGCACCGACTCCAGCCCCTACGCCGCCACGATCGGCAACCTGCGCATCAACTCCGACACCAAGGTGCTCTTCCAGGGCTTCACCGGCAAGCAGGGAACGTGAGTGCATCACTGGGCGAGCGTTGGCGGGGACAGATCGCGGTGGCCGCTGCGCCCGATATGGTGGTGGCGGTGACCGCGATGATAGTTCACGATAGAGGTGATAGAGGCCAAGGACGACAACAAGGACGCCAATGCTAACGATACTCTTCCTCGCCGACAGTTTCCACGCCCAGCAGGCCATTGACTACGGTAAATACACCTCTCCGTCCCTAAATATCGCCATGCTATGCATACTTCTTTGGACAGATATACTGATACAAGCTGTTTTACCTCGACAGGCACCCAGGTTGTTGGTGGCACGAACCCCAAGAAGGCCGGCTCGACACATCTCGGCCTGCCCGTCTTCGCCAACGCCACCGACGCCGTCAAGGAGACCGGCGCCACCGCCACCGCCATCTTCGTTCCGTAAGGACCTCCCTCCCATATACATACAGGCCGAGCACGGCAACAGGAAGCACCAGATAGCTTTGCAGACAGCTCTAACATCCTATCACAGCCCCCCTCTGGCTGCTAGCGGCATCGAGGAGGCCCTGAACGCCGAGATCCCCTCATTGTGTGCATCACGGAGGGTATCCCCCAGCATGGTGAGCTTCCTTTTTTTTTTTTTTTGGCAAACCCCTGACGTAGCTTGCGCTACTGCACATTTTCGCGCAAACAGCTTCCCATCTAACCATGACGACTTCTTTCTCCCCCCACAGATATGCTCCGCATCACCAACATGCTCAAGACCCAGTCCAAGTCCCGTCTCGTCGGCCCCAACTGCCCCGGTATCATCGCCCCCGGCCAGTGCAAGATCGGTATCATGCCCGGTTTCATCCACAAACGCGGCCGCATCGGCATTGTCAGCCGTTCCGGTACCCTGACCTACGAGGCCGTCAACCAGACCACCCTCGCCGGTCTGGGCCAGTCCCTCGTCGTCGGTATCGGCGGTGACCCCTTCAGCGGCACCAACTTCATCGACTGCCTGCAGGTCTTCCTCAACGACGAGGAGACTGACGGTATCATCATGATTGGCGAGATTGGTGGCTCCGCCGAGGAGGATGCCGCCGAGTTCCTGCGCGCCAACAACACCGTCAACGGCGGCAAGCCCGTTGTCTCCTTCATTGCCGGTATCTCGGCACCCCCCGGCCGTCGCATGGGTCACGCCGGTGCCATTGTCTCGGGCGGCAAGGGTGGCGCCGACTCCAAGATCAAGGCCCTCGAGGCTGCTGGTGTCGTTGTCGAGCGCTCCCCGGCTGGTCTGGGCAAGGCTCTGCGCGACGAGTTTGTCCGCCGTGATCTGCTGTAAAGTGGAGGACGGAGAAACGAACAGACGAGAGGATAGGAGGCGAGGGGACGCGGAGAAATGGAGGCCGATCTACGAAAATAGAATGTGACATACGAGGGGCCAGGGATGAGAACGTCGTTGAGCAAGAGGCGCCCGAGATAGCATGACGCGACGGTTTGGACCTTTTCCTTTTGTTTTGGTTTTCACACGGGTTTTTCACCACCACACGTCACGGCATCCGATAGAATACAGAACGCAAAATCATACGAAAAATATTGCTTTGGAGAGAAGGGCGCAAAGAAGATGCGGTGCTAAAGGCTGTTAAGAAGTAATGATGTAATGTTCCACGAGGGGTTGAGTGTGTGTCATAATTCTTGTCACGAAGAAATCAACGACGGTCCTCTTGTGCCGTAGACTGCACGCTGTTATTTACATACGATTGCCAAATCACATGTCTTTGCTCATATTATTATGCTTTTTGTTTATATAAGATATCAGTGTTTACCAACCGTTTTATTTATTTACTTACTTTATTATAATCTAAAGGATATTCTAAAGAATTTCAGATGAAGAAAATAGGACATAAAGAATATTGCGTTATTTTTTACTTTCGTTTTATTCCAATCCTTTAAAGGGGCAGAGATAAACGACAGGGCGAGGGTTGGAATAGAAAGGGAAAGGCTGACAAGTGACCATAGGCAGAAAGCAAACGGAAGTAATTGGGAGCCTACGACGAACATTGGAATACAGTACGACGTACGGAGTTGTTGCTGTTTAATATGTCATACGTACGGGGGTCTGGGAATGAGAGACACGTGACTTGATTACGTTAGCGCCAGCTGCTTTGGGTCCAGCGAAGGCAGGCGTGCTGTCGCGTTTCCCCTGGCGCCTGGAGCACGGCAATGCGCTTGGGTTGTCGTTTCGCCCCCACAGTTGCTGGTTCCAAGCTTTCCCTCTCTTTCTCTCAGCTTCCCATCCACATTGCGTGTTTGTTGTCTACACTGGTCTCGACTACAGTGTATCAACACATCACATCCACCACCCAACATCGCGAACTACTTCATTTGAGACTCGATACGAAAGCCATTGCATTTGACGACTGCAGAGAGATACGACAATGGTACGCCCGCTCCCAATTCATGCCTTCAGTTCGAGGCTCAACGAGAAGAGGAGCCGTTATGGCTAGTGATACGAGCGATTCGCTAACGGTGATGACAAACAGGGACAAAACCAGTCTGGGATGGGCGGAGCGCCCGGCGATGGCCAAGATGACAAGAGCAAGAAGGTAAGCGTGCCAATTGGAGATGCAAAGAGACGCAGGCATCGAGAAGTGACGGGCCGATGAGCGGCATCGTGGCCGTAACAGGAGAGAAGCATCGATGACGACAGGGAGCTGACTCAATCTTTTTTTTACCCTCACCACAGAAGGATAAGCCCAAGTACGAGCCCCCGCCGCGACCAACGACCCGCGTCGGGCGTAAGAAGAGAAAGACTGGCGGCGGCGGTGCTGCTGCCAAGCTCCCGGCGGTCTTCCCCACAAGCCGATGCAAACTACGACTTCTCCGCATGCAGCGCATCCACGACCATCTGCTGCTCGAAGAGGAATACGTCGAGAACCAAGAGCGGCTGCGTAAGACCAAGGCGGCCAAGGATAGCAACGCACCGGCTGCCAACCTCGACGCGGCCGATGGTGCTGGTGGCGACCGGTTGGCCGACGAGCGCAGCCGTGTCGACGACATGCGCGGCAGCCCGATGGGCGTTGGTACCCTCGAGGAGATGATTGACGACGACCACGCCATTGTTTCCAGTACGACCGGCCCCGAATACTACGTCAGCATCATGAGCTTTGTCGACAAAGACCTGCTGGAGCCTGGCGCCAGTGTCCTCCTGCACCACAAGAGCGTCAGTATTGTTGGTGTTCTTGCCGATGATACAGACCCGTCTGTCAGCGTCATGAAGCTCGACAAGGCACCCACAGAGTCGTACGCGGACATTGGTGGTCTGGAGCAGCAGATCCAGGAGGTGCGTGAGTCGGTGGAGCTGCCGCTGCTGCACCCGAGCTGTATGAGGAGATGGGTATCAAGCCGCCCAAGGGTGTCATCCTGTACGGTGCACCCGGTACAGGCAAGACCTTGCTCGCCAAGGCCGTCGCCAACCAGACTTCGGCCACGTTCCTGCGCATTGTTGGCAGTGAGCTGATCCAGAAGTACCTCGGTGACGGTCCTCGCCTGGTGCGGCAACTGTTCCAGGTGGCTGCCGAGAACGCCCCCGCGATTGTGTTCATCGACGAGATCGACGCCATCGGTACGAAGCGTTACGATTCGACATCGGGTGGTGAGCGTGAGGTGCAGCGGACAATGCTGGAACTGTTGAACCAGCTGGACGGTTTCGACGATCGTGGTGACGTCAAGGTCATCATGGCGACGAACAAGATTGAGACGCTCGACCCTGCCCTGATTCGTCCGGGCCGTATCGACCGCAAGATTCTGTTCGAAAACCCCGACCAGAACACGAAGCGCAAGATCTTTACGCTGCACACGTCCAAGATGTCTCTTAACGAGGATGTCGACCTGGACGAGTTTATCTCGCAAAAGGACGACCTGTCTGGTGCGGACATCAAGGCGATTTGCTCCGAGGCCGGCCTTATGGCGCTGCGGGAGCGGAGAATGCGGGTGCAGATGGCGGACTTCCGGGCGGCGCGCGAGCGTGTGTTGCGCACGAAGCAGGAGGGCGAGCCGGAGGGCCTGTACTTGTAGAGAGACAAACCCGTGTACAACAATTTTCATTTTCCTCGACGACCGCATTCCGACATCCCGACATTTCGACATTACCTTACACCCTACACACTCTTCTACATACAGATCCTCTGCATTTTTTCGTCCATCATTTGTGCGTTGCCTTTTTCTTCCTTTGCGTTACTCGACTAGATAAGGGATAGCTAGAGGATGTTGGCTGGAGTTGGTCGAAATACATTATGTCATCGGAACTATCACTGTGCTTTTTATGTGTGAATGCAAATGCAAACGACGTAAATATGAAGTGAATTAAAAGAATTGTAAACGCTAATATTCAGAAACAACCGCTGTCTATATGCAAAATATCCCATGATGTATGTGCTCCGTAGATCGATCTATCCTTTGAGTGAAATCCAAAAGCCCAACGCCTCAATGCAACACTATTTTATATCTCCACGCAAATCTAAGCCCACTGGGCCTTATCCTTGCCATAGGGCATGTTTACCTCACGCTCGCCATCGGCCAGGCCCAGGTCACCGGGCGTCGGGCCAGCACTGACCTCGCCCAGGACAGCATTGTCCACATCCGTGCGGCCCTCAGCAGCCTTGAGCGCCTCCATGAGCTTGCGCGTAGCCACAGGCCAGGCCGGGATGGCAGGGTTGTAGTTGGTACCCGTGCCCGGTGCGGGCACCTGGCCGCGCAGGATCTGGTCGACAGTGATGCCGCGGCGGCCATAGAACTCGCCGTTGGCGTCGGGGCGGCGGACAATGACGGTGCCATCAACCTGCACACCAGCGTAGAGGCCGCGGCTCTTCATGTAGCTCCAGATGGGGGATTTGTTGGCGGACTTCATGACAGCAGCCTCGACAGAGCTGCCGGCACCGACGGGACCAGCGACAAGACCAATCTCACCACCCAGAGAGACGCGGGCCTTGGTGAAAGCCTCGACGGCAGCAGGTGTGCGCAGGATGCAGACGCAGTCGTAGATATCGAGACCAACCAGCAGACCAGCGCCCAGAGTGTGGACGAGGAAACCCGAGGGAGGGGACCAGCCACCGTCGGGCAGACGAGCGACGACGACACCCGAGCCACCGGCACCAGAGATGTGGATACCGGTGCGGAAGGTAGTGAAGATGGCGATACCAGCGGCGTCGCGGATGGCCTCCTGGGGGATTTTGACAAACGCCTTCTGGGGCTTGCCCTTGGGGCCGGGGACAACAGCAGCAGTCTTGGGATCGGCAGGTGCGCCCTGAGCAGGAGCAGGTGCAGCAGGCTGCTCAGTGTAGAAGCCGTCCTTGCAGAAGGAGGTCAGGATGCGAGCGGCCTTGTCGCTCTCGAGGTCGAGGGAGGACGGCCAGAAAGCCTCAGAGCCGAGACGGTTGGTCAGGCGGTTGACAGGAGCACCGACCTTGACACTGAGCTGGTAGAGACGCTCGCGCATGCTGGGCTTGCCGGAAGAAGAGGCGGCAGATGCATCCGCAGGCGGCGGCGAGGGTGTCGAGCCCTGGGGGCGGCCCGAAGACAGAGGCCGGGTCGGCGGGGGAGCAAACTGCGGCTGGCCCAAATTCTGGGGGTTCTGAGCCGGGTACTGCTGGGGGAAGGGCTGTTGCTGAGGATATTGCTGAGGGTTGTAGGGCTGAGGAGTGTACTGCTGCGGGGCCTGGCGGGCAGTCTGGTCCTGGGGACGAGGCGGCAGAGGAGGCTGGCCGGCGGCATCGGCGGCCGAAGAAGTCTGGTTGATAGGTTGTGAAGACATGATGTTGAAGTGTGTGGAGAAGGGGGTACAAAAAAAGTGAGATTGGAAAGAAGTGGAAAGTGTAGATGTGTGAGTGTGGAAGGTGCGATGTGGATTGTTGTTGTAGCTGAAGATGGAAGGAGCAGATGAAGATGGGATGGAGATATCAAAAACCCAAACTTCTAAAGACGTCGCACAAGAGCACTTTATACAAAATAGCTTGATGTCAACAAACATGTGCTTGACCCTCCCAAAATCTTGATCGGAATCTTCAAAGTTCGTCCAATGCACCCCAATCAGTTAGCCCACATGCGCGTTGACGACGTCTGACGACGCATTGCGTGGCGAAGCTAGACTGGCGATCTGTGGCTATTACCGGCGCTGTAGCGGGTGTTAGGTGACCCCCGCCTTCTATTGAGTAGTGTGTTACAGCGGGTTTGGCGCTTGTTAGCGATGCAAGGTCAAAGGCCTGCCCTGCCCGCTCCTTCTAGGCACAAGTTTAACGATCCTAGAATGGCAATTGCTGGACTCGAGATGACGAGAAAAAAGAACTCTAAAAAGATGGCTCTGCAAAACAAGGCCATGCGCGGCTGTGAGATGTGCACTCTATCGTTGCTGTGCTGTTTTTGGGCTGCCAATATCGAAGTGGATATGACGTATGGCAGGGGTTTGTCTGTTAGGCAGGATCGAGTCCCCTGGCAGCGGCCGATCGCGTACCTTTTTCGGCGGGCTTTAGTGGTTTTGTGTGGTGTTTTTTAGCGACGTTTCCCACAAGGCTATCCGATAGCATGGCAAAAAGTGGGCGCAGTAGGCTGTGCTTCGCGAACCGACCAACGAGAACCCGCGAAACTCGACTGCCTGAAATTGAGGGTGCTATTCTGTGCTAATATTATCCATTTCTCAGCAATGCTACACCACAGCCCAGGACGCTTTCACAGCATCGGGCTGTAACTTGTAGGCACCACTGTTTCCGGGGGACAGTCATGCCTCATTTTTCGTCGAATTTTGCTATTTGTCACGATGATCGGCGAACGGCATGAGAATAGAGGTCGAAAAACTGCCAAACATAGTCTAAAGCTTGTTTCGTCTGGTAGTATTCAACAGAAAATACACTGCAAAATGGCGATAGTGTAGATGGCAACATGCACGCTTTGGCCAATAAGTCCCTTCAATCTTACGAAAAACAGTGAGATGCAGAAATGGGCCAATAAGACGGGAGCTGGTCATGGTAAAAGACAGACTTTGCAGCCCGTCAGCACGGCAACAAACGAAGGGTCAAACAGCAGAAAAAGTGATGTTCATTGCAATATCAAAATGTCAAATTACCCAAGTACAAACACAGACAAATACGATCATCAACATCATAATACATGCTAGCGCAATCACCCTTCGTCTCTTTTTACAAGCGCGACTCTGGGGGAGTCTTGACACCCTGGATCTCGTCCGCCATTGCCCGGCCAGCTGCCCGTCCTGAGAAGATGCAGCCACCCAGGAACGTGCCCTCGAGGGCCGCATAGCCGTGCACACCGCCGCCACCGAAGCGGCCGCCCTCGCCGGCTGCATAGAGGCCCGGGAACGTGCTGCCGTCGGCACGCTGTACACGTGAGCCCAGGTCCGTCTCGATGCCGCCCAGCGTCTTGCGCGTCAACAGGTGCCATGCGCACAGCAATCAGCGGGCCGTACTTGGGATCCTGGATGCGGTGCGGCGGCGCGACACGGCTGACTTTGTCGTACCAGAAGAGGCGCGAGTTGTGGATCAGCATTGCTTGTGCGTCCTTGCTGTACGGGTTGTCCATCTGCGCATCGCGCGCCTCGACCGTCTCTTGGATGTCTGCCAGGTCAAGCTTGGGACCGCCGACCTCAGTCGCCAGCTCGTTCATGCCCGCGACCAGATCTGTCAGGTTGTCACGGATGACAAAGTCGACGCCGTGCTCGCAGAACTTTTGCACAGCGACGGTACCGCTCTTTGTGAGCACGCGCTGCAGCAGCGTCTGCCAGTAGCTCTTGTTTGTAATGTCTGGGTTCTGCTCTGAGCCCGACAGTGCGAACTCGCGAGCGACAATGGCCTTGTCGAGGATAAACCAGCTGTAATCGTAGCCTGTGGCGCAAATGTGCTTGAGCGTGGCCAGCGTGTCAGAGCCAGGGTACAAGAAAGCAGGCAGCCGCTTGCCGGTGGCATCCAGCCACAACGATGACGGCGCCGGCAGCACGCGGATCCCGTGGTCGGGCCAGATCGGGTCCCAGTTTCTGGATACCCTCGGTATAGTGCCACATGCGGTCCTGGTTGACCATGTTGGCACCCGCCGTCTCGGCAATTTCCATCATGCGGCCGTCGACGTGTGCTGGCACACCCACCACAAACGTCTTGGGAACCTTGGGTCCTAACCGGTCAAGCGGCCACGCCTTCTTGACAGCCTCGACGTTGCCACCAATACCGCCGGACGCCACCAGCACAGATGCACCGCGCAGCTCGAATGTATCGACAGCCTCGCGTGATGTCGGCTTGCCGCGGGGCACGTCATCGTCGTCCTTGAGCACACGGCCGGCAATGCCGACAACGCGGCCCTTGGGGTCGTCGTTTTCTGTAATTAGGCGGTCGACCATGTGCCGGTGCATAAACGTCACAAGTCCCCGCTTCTCGGCCGCCAGAACGGGCTCCTTGAAGATACGCACGACCTCGGGGCCCGTGCCCCATGTCAGGTGGAAACGGGGCACCGAGTTGCCGTGGCCGTCGGCAGCACCGTCACCGCGCTCAGCCCAGCCGACCTGGATAAACGACAGGCCCAGCTTGGTGACATACTGCTCAAATTCGTCCGTGGCAAAATTGACAAAGGCCTCGGCCCACTGGCGCGGCCAGCGGTCCTGTGTGTCGAGACGGTCGAACTTGGCCGTGCCGAGCCAGTCGCGCAGAGCCAGGGCGCGCGAGTCTTTGATGCCGCGAGCGCGCTGCGCCTTGGAGTCGACGCAAAAAAGACCGCCGAGCGAAAAGAAGGCCTGGCCGCCGAGGTTAGCACGGGTCTCCTGATCGACAATGACGACGTTGACGCCACGCTGGGTCAGTTCGTAGGCAGCAACAAGACCGGCGAGGCCGTGGCCCACGATGATCGCCGGCGGGCTGTCTGATTTGTCGGGCATGTCGGGATCGGTGTTGTGGGTTTTATTCGGTGTCGTTGATCTAAACGTGTTTTTTGTTGTGTTCGGATGAGAGCTTCTGTCAACTCTCGCCTCTTGCCTTTGCTTTTGTCTACTTGAGCTCGTCCCGGTCGTTCCTTCTATTCAAAACCCTGCACATCGAGAGCAGTTATAAATCTGGGGAAGGAGCGACCCTTTTTAGTAAATGAGAAGGGGGAAGCTTGGCTTGTTGGAGAAGGTCAAAGAGGTCCAGAGCGCCCGTTTCTACCTTTCCACCCACTTACAGCGCTTTCTGCGGGGAAAGCTTCTGGGGTTAGCCTGTTTTTGCCGTTTTGCTGCTCCGTTCGTATGCGTATTCTGGACCTTTTGGTGGCTCCTTCCCCGTACGACGTATTACACACTATTAGCTGTGTATTCTAGTACTTCGTGCAAAACGGCCCACTTGGAGGAAGCCGCGGTCCGCATGTGAAGTTGAGCCCAAGGCTGCTACAAAAACACACCAAAAATCCACCAAAAACATACGTCGTCGGACAAACACAAAAAGGTTACAGTTGCAACGGAGACGGATCAGGAGATTAATTGAGAAAGTCGACGGATGCACTCATTCAAGTTATTCTGGGCTTTTTTTCTCTGGAAGCATGGCCGGGCCGCCGATGCCACTGACCGCTTGAAAGGGGGCAACTTTTTGCCTCTATTTTTTGCTACTTTTTTTTTCCTTCCTGCCGCATCGCATCGCCATTCTCGCCCTTTCTTGCCTCACCTGATTATTGCATTGCATCGTATATCAGCTTATACGAGTACGTAATGCTCTCGGCCAAAGTTGCGGTCCTTGATGTTTGAATGTCGTCGACGTCTTGCATATAGATTCCACAGATCCTGATCGGGAATCGGCACAATCGAAAAACATGGAGAATGATGGCTTACAAGTAGTTTTTGCAGCGGGAACCTGCGCATGTCAGATCAGAGTTGCATGCCGACGGTGTGGCTTTTGATCCTTTTCACTTTTTTTTCAACGACGTAAATGAGACATGAGAAGAAAACGAGAACGAAAAACGCCCTCATGTTGATGAACAATACACTTTCTGATTCGTGCAGACAGCCGCGGAGGTTTTTGAAGTTCCGTTTTTGGATTGGCAGCAAAGAGTCGTATTCCTCCGCGGCACTTACAGGAGATGTGCTGCCAAGATACGGCAAGTGCTTACGGCGCCGGCATCAACTCCGTTCGAGATCGATCTCACTTGCAGAAAGAAGGATACACAGACCATTACAGCTTACGAGAGAGATTGGAGAAATTGGAAGTACAAAACGTGTTTTCATTCAAACATCTGTAGGATGACCTTGGCTACGATCTCCGCCCTACAGCCCTATGTGCGTTCTGCGTATATGCGTGGCGCGTCTATCGGATACGTACATGCGAAACGCGAATATGTGGCGTTCTAGGACGAGCGGGAGATACATTGAGATGACAACAAATCGAAACAAAAGAAAGGAAAGCAAGAAACTGGAAACAGAAAGCAAGTGGCAAAGAAAAGGAGTCCATCCAGACTCCCATCCATACCGGGGATATCATCGTGTTCGGCATCAAAACAGCCCATCAGTTGTTGTATCGCAGAAACCAGCAGAGAAAAGAAAAGACAACCGAAGAAGAAAGAAATATGAAGAAAGAAAGAAAAGTGAAGAAAGCGGTATGAACAAAGGCCTTCCCTTCGTTGATTTCCATTGGTGAGCCTATTCCGCTCACCGTCCCATCGCTGCCGTTGCGCCCAGATGCTAAATGAATACTGAAATACGAAATAGAAAGAAAAAGTGAAGATGAAGAAGAAATAAGACACGGAAACCTTCAGTCGGGAAGGTCGGGAAGGTCTACAAGGCCAGAGCAGTTTCTACGCTCTGCCAACGTCGACGTTGTCCGCGTCGGTACCGATCCGCCGCCGCTTGCCCGGGACCGCGGATGTGCCCTGGTGGCCGCCGAGGCTCCCACGCTTATGTGATGTTGGCCATGCTGACGCACCACCGGCTGCAGCGGTGGACGCCAGCATTTCGTCGCCGGTTGGCGCTTCACCGGGGGATGCACTGGTGTTGGGCGTATCCATGGCCAGCGTAACGGGTGTGGCTGCTGTGGGCGGGGCCGTGTCCTTTGTTGTTACGGCAGAGAGGTCGAGAGAGGCATCGGCCATGGCGTGCGCAGCAGAGTACTGCCGTTGCATGGGCTGTGCGGTAGGAGCCGTGCTCTCCGTCCCCACTGTAACAATGTGATGCACGAGCAGTTCTGGCCGTGGGCTCTCTGTCGAGATGATGTTGTTGATTGCAAGTGCCTGCGACTGCTGCACGGGCGGTTGCAGAGTCGTGTCTTGTGTCTGCGGCGTCTGTATGCTAGAAAACTGCGCCGGTGTAATCTCCACAATGGACGAGTCAGACAGCGCGGCTGCTGGGTGCGGGTATTGGGCGGTGGCAGGGGACGAAATGTGCTTGCTGTCAAAGGCTGGACCGCCCAGTCCTCCATAGGGCGGGGCAGGGACACCGCCCGTAGCCTCCCAGAACGAAGGCGCCTTATGCGCGACTGGTGGCGTCGGAAGTGCCTGAACCCAGCGCTCGATGCTGCTGCGCTTGTCGCGCCACAGGAGCTTGCTCTGCTCGATGCGTTCGCGCTCTGCACGAGCCTCTTCGCGTGCCTGACGTTCTTCTCTTTGCCGTTGACGCTGCTCTTCAGACATCACTTCGGCCTGTTGAATTTGCTGACTGTGCTGATGCTGAGTGCCCATGGCGTCGTAGCCGCAGCCGAACCCTCGGCCCTCGGCAGCCCGGGTCTCGGCCTCGGCGCGTGCAGCGTCTTCGGCCGCGATTTGTGAGGGTGGTGCCAGCCTCCGGCGCTTCCTGCGTTCTTGACTCAGTGGCCGGCACTTGGCTTCGAGGTACCGCAGCTTGACCTGCCAGAAGGCCGGGTCTGTCAAGTCGGGGCCTTGTGTCTCGTCGTTTTCGTCGTTTTCGTTGTTCTCGTCGCTGTCTGCTTCCTCTCCACCCTCGCCCTCGCCTTTTAACCGCGTGTTGTGCTTTTGAAACTTAGTTCGCAGCCGCACATCACCCGGTCCGGCAATGTACAGCTCGTCGGCGGCCAGGACGGCCACGCCCTCGTCGCCCAGCCCCACAAGCGTCAACATGGCATTGTAGACCCATGTGCGCAGGCGGGCCACA
The DNA here is from genome assembly GCA_016097105.2 of Sporothrix variecibatus. Lineage (NCBI taxonomy): Eukaryota > Fungi > Ascomycota > Sordariomycetes > Ophiostomatales > Ophiostomataceae > Sporothrix > Sporothrix variecibatus. Next base: position 2,793,482 of record JADMNI010000001.1, on the reverse strand, counting down.
CGGGCGGCGGGTGCTTCGCGGGCAATAACCGCATCGACAGCCGGGTCTTCATTGTTTTCAGCGGCAACAACCACAGCATCGTCGTCGGCGTCGTCGTCGTCGCCCGAGGATATCGAGACGGGCGCCATGGGCTGGATCAGGGAAGGCTGGAGCCGACGGAGGTTGTCCTCCGTCAGCATCCAGCGCTTCCGCAAGGATGCCATTTGGGGTGAGAATGTGGAAGGATGCTGGGGGAGACGGTCGAATGCAAAGGTAGGAAAGTTTGTCGAGTAAATATATTGTAGAAGTGTGTCGTCTGTCGTTCAGATGCCGATGTCGTGGTCGATCAGAAGCGTGTGATCGGGCGAACGTAGGTTAGGTCAGGTCGTGACTCGTTGTCGGGTTTGCTCTTTGTTATTGCATCGAGTATTGTATGTCTCCAGTCGTCGTGTATCACTGGAAGACGTAGAAGTAAAGAGGAGGAGAAGTGCAGATATGAAAATGTGAAGGAGGGGAACAAATCTATCTGAGAGCAATGCGAAAAAGTAGAGAGGGGCGCGTGAAGAAATGTAAGCGAGTGTTGCGTAGGTTGAGGGGGGACATAGAAACGCAGAGGATCGTCACGGAGGGTTGTTGTTCAGGTTCATGTTTTCACACGTCGAAAGAGAAGAGATGAGAGAGAGTAATAAGAGTGAAAAAAGAGAACGGAAACAAGCCGCCTCTCCCTTGTGCTGTGCTGTTGCTTTTGGAAGGAGGATTTTCCGTTGAGGATTTTGTCGGTATTTGCCCACCGTCCCCTGCTGCACGCTCTTCGCTCTTTCCGTCTGCACGCACTTGCGCTCTTGCCTGCATTGCTCTTCGCGCCCAGACTGTGCTTTTTGGCTGTGACTGAGGTCGGTGTGTGGCCTAGAACGGTAGGCTGACAGTGGCGGTTGGCGCTAGCCTGAGCCAAAGCTGAGAATAGTGCCAGCCAATGGGGGCAAAACAACAGACGAGAGCAGCCAGGCGGAGACGTGACGCCATTGGCCAAAGCTTTCCCGAAACGATAAGAAAGCGGGGATCCACATCCCTCCGTATCAGTGAATACGGTCGAGAAATACACGTGACTAGTCACGCATGTCGCTCACCCACGATTCACTGACATTGACATGACCTTTTGATTCATCTTTTTACACAAACTTTATTTTACAGTTAGTTTTTGTTGTTACCCGTTTTTCTGTACTTCTTAAATAAGTATTACCATCAAGTGTCAGTTTCTCTTCCTAAAAAAACGAGAAACAGATCAAAAGTCAAATTGAGGCTCATATTTTTAGCCCATCGCAATTGTTTTACTTTATTTTTAATTACCATTTTTCACAAAACAAATAATTTGAAACAGTTCGGGGAAAAACCATCATAAAATATATTGATAGCAGAAAAGAATAAATTGGAGAGAGTATACGCAGACTTACCGGTCATATAAATCCTTTCATGTATGACTCTCCGAGAACTAGCTCAGGGAGAATATGTTTACGATTGGAACCTGATATGTTACGCCAGAAAGCCAAAGAAGAGACGAGGGTCTTGGGGGTCGACCCTCGGAATTTGACGGCCAGTCCGAACTCTACGAATGCCGGCTGGCTGAGCGCCTGGAATGGGGATAGCAATTTGCTGGCGTTGAGGAGCCTGAGAAACTTGAGCAGACTGAGCAGCACGAGCTTGACGAGGTGGTTGGAAACGACGCTGGCGAGGTCTCACAATCTGTCTGGCGTCAGGAACGACAGGAGCTGCAGCCGCAGGATCAGCAGGCTGAACATTTTGCTCAAGCTGCGGCGGCTGCTCCTCCTCCTGCTGCTCGTCAACATTCACTTGAAGATACGGCTGACCAAATACAAAGACACGGAAAAGGGCCGAGTAGTCGATACTGGTGGCCTGTTGAATCAGCTGGCGCAGCGGATTGTTATTCCAGAACATGTCACGGTAGGTGGTGACAGGGGCGGCAGAAACCGCTGGCACCGGAGGCTGGACATTTTGCTGGACATTTGGGATGACGATGACAACAGGACTATTGGCATTGACGACAGCACCATCAACTTGGACCTGAACATCAACACCGCCAGCTGGAGCAGGCTGTGCATTGTCTTGTCCATCAACATTGACCACATCGACCATCACACAGTCAGACTCCGAAGAAGTGTCCGTGTTGGTTGTAGAAGAGCTGTCGTCAAAGTCCAAGTCAGAGAAGTTGTCCTCGACATAGTGGAGTATCTCGCCCCGGTTCTTCCGGAGCTCGCACACCAGGCAGAGGTCGACCATTTTGTAGTTTCCCTTCCAGTAGATGCGCTGCCGGGTACAAGCCGTTGTTTGGCAACAGACAGCGCACTTCCAGCGGCGCGTGCTGGGGCCACTGTTGGTGACGAGCATGCGTCCAGAGCAGAGCGTCATGCTGCTGGTAGGCTGTCCATTTCGTCTATTTTGAATACTTTGGATGCGGGATAGCATCGGCCGTGGTTGTGTGCGGATTCGCGATGTCTGCCTCCGCGGCTGTGTCCGAGACACCTGTGGGGTCGATTGATGCTGCTGGCGCTGCGAATTGGGCTTAGGAAAGTAGACGTCGGCAAAGGGGTTCGTCTTTTGGCGAGCAACACGCTTAATCTGCTCCTCCTCGGCCTTCTCCCACTGTGTGTCCTCCTCCTCGCGCTTGCGCTTCTTGGCCATGTCCAGCCAGTACTTGTGGTTGGCCCGCCGGCGCTCCTGCTCCTCAAATAGGTGTGTCATGGAGTTTTGCGCAACTTCACCCTGTGTTTGAATCTTGTTACGCAAAGAGTCGGCGCTGAGAGAAGGGATCCGGCCCCAGTTGATACCCGTGGGGCCAAAGGGCATCGGCTCAGGCGGGAATACACGAGGTGCTGGTGCTGGTGCCGGTGCCTGTGCCGGTGTCGGTGTAGATGCCGGCTCCGGGGCCTTTTTCTTTTGTGGGGTAATGTGGGCAGCCATTTGGTTGAGGTTGTTGGTGGGCGGGTTAAGCACAAAGCGGTCGGCCACAATATTGCGCTCCTCGTTGATCACCTCGAGGTCCGTCTGTTTCTCCTTTTTGCGGTACGAGCGGGCAGTGCCGCGCTTGCGCTTGGAGGCAAAGCGAAACGACCAGCGCGCAACCTCGTCGCGTGTCTTGACGGGCTTCAAAGAGTTCATCAGTCTCCAGATGAAAGCGGCGCCGGGAAATCTGGGCTGCGAACCGTCATGTTGGGCATTGTCTATATGCGACGTACCTTGTTGGTTCGAAGACTGTGAAGCCATCGTGTCGGTTGTTGTGTGTGTTGTTGTGCAAAGTAGGAAAGGATGCTGTTTCTGTGATTAAAAAAGTGAGTACCCTTACCTATGTAGTTGGTCGATGCGCGTGGTAGTTGTTGATTTTGAATTTTCGTTTGTCGTTGCTTCGTTGCTGCTGTTTTAAACATCTTAAACATCTTTTGTAGATGGGGACCTGTTCTGAATTTATGTTGATGGACAACTTCTTTGTTCCATTAATGGGATCCATCGCAAGGGGTAAAATTTAGAATGCAAGAATATTTGAAAGGATGCGAGAACAATGCACATAAAATCAATAAATAAAGAGACATTGTATATCTGTTATGTGAACAAAGGCCAATAGAAACTATCATTGTCCGTTCATAGAAAAGAACATGTCGTTGTTTGTTCGATGAAATAAATTATTTGTTTGACAATTTTGAGATATTTGCAGGAAAACGCGACTCGTAACTTTTGCTTTTAGTTCTATCAGTAAACATGAAGAAAAAAACAAGATTATGTAATTCTTGAGTCCCAAAATACACAATACCTGAAAATAGGCTCGAATATGAGGAGGCAGAGTTGTTTGGTGTAGTTTGCTTGATAGTGCTTATTCCTCCCCTATTTTGGCTGATTTTGTAAACACTCGATGGCACTAAGTCGAAGTACCACGATGTGCACTGTTTCGACAGCAAAAAAACCAAAACTCGTTCCTAGAGGGCCATAGCCATGATACAAGGACTAATTTTGATGATCTGGCCAACTCTGTGAAGTCAGTAACATATGCGTAGTGTCTATGTCGTTGGTTGCTGTCGAACTCGTCAGGTCGATACTCTCAAGACTGGACACAGTGCAGCCGTAGCTATGACCACCACCGACAATATATCAAGAGTCATGACCTCACGATGACCTTGATGACATAAAATATAGCAAGACGAAATTTTAAGGTTCACAGCAAATATGTGACATTATAAAAACACACCGTGCTTTTCAAGAAACTGACACTCATTTTTACGATGGATATCCATCCTTCTTACAACCTTCATGAAACCTTCATCAATTTCACGACATATCATTGCACCTTACGATCCACAACATCTTACAACCATGACAAAACAACCCAAATCGCCTGCGGGCCGCGGCCGACTGCATCGGTACGCACACCACACATATCAGAAGCTGAAACTTGCACTCTGTCCGGAGAAGAGAAAGGCGGCCGAAACATGCCCACAGCCTTCGAACTCTAAGGAGTTGACAATGTCACGAGCACCAACCTGCCTTCAGTGGGCCGTGCAAAATTTGCAGGATATAAACCAGACAAAAGAAGAAGAAAATGAAGAGGGCAAGGCCGAAGAGAATGACGTGAGCAAAAGGCAGAAGGAAGATATAAGCCAAACCACGAAAAAGGGCCGCAACCTGCCAAGCTTCACCATCGACTTATCAAAGCCGCCCGAAGAAAGATATGCCCACGTATCTGTATTATTTAAACCGGTACTTGGCGATGGGACGCTGCTCCAACTCTTGAATGAGGTGATGGACCAGGGATGCAAGACAATATGGCTTTCCAAAACTTTCTCCCATATCCTGCGACGCACGGCAAATTCCATCATTCGGCGTGTGTACAGTGATGAAGAGCAGGCTGAGATCGAGGGTATTGCAGAGGCTATGGAAATACCCGTTCATCTCCTCGTAGCGCTCAACGTCATGGTCGACATGATGATGGGCTGTTCGACCATGGGTCTGAGAACAGTGCATGGTGAGGAAGATCAAAAGATCAGTATGATGCACCTCCGTATCATGGACTGGTACATGCCACGTCTGCGTCGTTTGATGGTTAAGCTCTCGTATGTGAGGCAACCCGGTGGACCCGTGATCGCTTCTTCTCTCAGCTACTTTGGTTATGTCGGCGTCTTCACGGGTGTGCGCCCGGGCCTGAGCATGAGTATCAACTTTCGCGCCCATCATGAACGAAAGTGCCTGAAACAGCGTCTCGACTATCGCAAACACCAGCTGCAGGTGATGATGGGCAAGCGCCGGTCATTGTCGAGCCATATACGGCAGATCCTGTTGACTCCAGACGTGGTGTTGGATCAACAGTTGATGGAAGATGAGGATGAAGAGGAAGGAGAAGAGGAGGGCCATGTCGATAATAAGAAAGAAAGAGGCACTGAGAATAAGCCAACCATTAAGATCATGCCAACCTCACCCTTCGGTATGCCCGTTCTGGACTACATCCGAAGCCCTGAAGGTCTTTCCAGCATACCGTCGACGGCCGCGTACCTCACATTCTGTACACCTGAGAGGGTCTTCCTTCTTGAAAAGGACCACCGACAGGCCAAAATATTCTCGGACGACACAACCCTGGCCGTCTGCAACCACGACCGCGCCGATGTTCATCTAGCACCGGGTGGCAACGGCAGATTCGAACTTGTCAACCAAAGCCTGCAAGGGGAGACGCGTAATTACTTCCAACTCTCACTGACGCGACATGTGGCATTGGAGATAATGCGGCAGCGGGCGCTCGCGGCCAAGGAGAGACGACGATTGCAGCGTACTTCGGATGCGAAGTTGGATGTTCTGGAGATGTTAAGCCCATCGCAGGACATTGACTTTTGCGATATCGTTACCATGAGCCAGCACCCCATTGTATGTCATGATGATACGCATTATATCTCCATCATGGACCCGGCTCGGGGCAGAATTGTCTGGCGGAAAGGTTTCATGTGAAGAGGAGGAGAATGAGGATCCGTCGGCAGCCTTGATATTTTGCTTCAATGATTCTCACAAATGCTACTCATATTGTATGCGATAATTCCAGTTTGAAGTTTGAAAAACAAAAATATAGGAATAGTAGAATTGACCCTATCTCTGAATATACAGATAGATGAAAAAGCCATATTTGATTCCTCTTATTCAGTGACCTGTCTTTGGAGTCCGGCCTAGCCGGTATCCGTTGCTTCGACAATATGTACATTTTCAAAAAAAAAAAAAAAAAAAGCTCAAGAGCCCAACGATGACCTCGCTTAATGGCACAATATGGCCCCGTCGTGATGCATGGACTCGCTGCATCGGCTACGATGGTCCTCATCCATGCTTGATAACAAGCTTGATGACACGGCAAGAGCGCAGACTTCTGCGTCAGGGCCAGTTGATGGTCTCAGCTTCAGCTTTGAGTTTACTGGAGGGCCGTTTGAAACCCATATATCCCTCAAAGATATGGGTGTATCGTGTAGACGAACGTGTGGAGTATGAAAATGTAGTCCCAGGGATGAGCAAAACTCCGCGTATGGTGAACTATTGGTGATATCAGCACAGCGCATTTTAAAGTTTGAAGCGCCTGACCTGTAAGGAAATTTCAAACTGCCTCCTGTCCACTACACCCTTTGGTTAACCTCTGGTTAAACTTTCTTGTCGGGGAGGCCGTCGTTTATTAAATTGAACGGAGGACGGGGGAAGTAGATAATATTATTGTGAAAGAGCCTAGGAGGTGCCGTACCTGAACGCTTGCCGGCTTATGGAGCCGTTGATTTGTCGAGGACGGACGTGTGTGACATGACTCTTAGGTGGTGAGTGGCCTGTTCTTGGCTCTTATTGTAAGATATGTGTGTGTGTGTCTGTGTGTCTTCTTTCGGGTGGTTGTTGCCTCGTCTTGCATGCAATACGGAACACACCCACTCTCGTTCACAACAGGATAATTACTTCTTCGGGACACATCAATGCAAGCTATTGGCACTTTTGCACACCCTTTTTGACAAACTTTAAATGGAGTCACGGTCGTCTCCGGGTCCCCATACCGCCAAATACTATGTATTTCATATGTGGTGTGCACACACATCATATGAAATGGGGAGATGGGCTACTCCAGTTTCTTATCTTGAAGTATGGGTCCATCTTCACAAAACAGACGCGACGAGGGTGCCCCAGCTGAGAATGTAAGCCCACAAGGGGAAAATAAAGATCCAAAGAGGTTAGTACTTTACTTTCGTTCCTCATTTTATTTCTTTTTTAGAAGGGAAATTATGTGTGATTTGTGAAAAAGACAGGCGGGAGAGTGGCAGCGGCATAGAGAGAGAGAGTCAGTGGTAGAAGGGTCGCGAAATGAAATTCAAAATCTTGGCATTATTTACCTTGCATTCTTGCAATGAGCTCCGTATGGAGTACTTTCTTTTCACTTTTGATTTTCTCTCGTCTGAATGACGACTTCATACGCAAGCCGACAAAGAAGGCAACGCAAAAAGAGGGCACGTGCAATGCTGGTATATGGAGAAAAGGGGAAAGAGGATCCGTCACGGACGCGCCGTACGTGGAAGTGAGTGGATGGTAAGGTCGATGGTGAGAAACGGTTCTCCGTAGTGTGGGATGGGCATTGTGCATTTTGTGCCTGCCGACGACGTACAAGCGAGGCCCTGGTCTTGGGTTTCTTTCTGTACCTGGTGAGGATCTCTTGGAACTTTGGACATGACCGGGATAATTTTGATGTGCACTGCAACTGGGGACTGCGAAATCGGACATGATGAGCAGGTCTCGTCATGCAAAGTGCATTGAAGGTCCGTCTATGGGGTAGGAACGGAGACGTTTCTTGATATTCTGTAAAATAGCGCACAGGAAGTGGTTCTTTATCAACTTGATGCTCGCTCATTTGGGGAGGTGTTGGCATGACTGTTCAGGCATGCAGTAAAAAAGAATCATTATAGTATGCAAGTAGAAGATGAGTGAGAGCAGCCAGGTGTGGCTTGCATCAAGGCGTCCTTCATAACGATAGTCTATGTCGCGCTTTGTCTCAGACCAGGTTATTTTTTTGCCAAAGAAAATCTTCGGAATAAAAACAGGAATAAAGGAAGTTGAAGGAATATGCAAGGAAGAACTGGGGTTGGATGAGTGTTTACCCTTGCACGAAAACCACTGCCTTGTCATGCCATACCACACCACGATGCTTAACACTTGAAGGAGCCGGACGGACAAGAAAAGGGGGAAGAGGGTAACGTACATTGTACAGAGTAGCAGTCTTCACGGATAGCACCGAGGCTGAAAGGTACTTGCAACGTGTGGGATAGAGGGAGTTTACGAGTGTGAGAAAGTCAAGGTGAGAGCGCGCAGACAGATTGAAAGGGGGTGAGATAATAGTGGATGGTGGGGAGAAGAGGGAAAAGAGACCAGGATAATCCGGAGAGAACAGACCAAGACGAACAGACCATGGGAAGAAACGAACGGACCAAGGCACAAGTGCACATTGGGGAAAAAAAAAAGAAAAAAAAAAAGAAAAGAAAGGTTGGTACTCTGAATGGAGTCAACTTGGACGGCGATCCCGAGAAAAAAGAGGGGAGAGAGAGACAGGAAGGACAGGGGAAAGTGAGCCAAGAGGAGGACGGACCCAACATCGCAGAGAACGGACCAGGAGCTACGGCGTATGAAGACAGACAACGGGTTCTGATGCGACCGGCGCTTGAAAAAAAAAAAGATGGAGCAGAAGAGAGATGCAAGTAGATGGGGTCACATCTTGGGAGGATGGGGCATCGCAGATAAACTCAAGAAAGACGAGGGGTGTGCCGGACAGGCCCTCTGAACATCAAGAGCCAGGACTAAGCTACATCCGTACGGCAGTAGGAGGAAGGAGAGCAGGATGTTATTACCCCTACCCTGCTGCACAAGAGAGGGGAAGAACGGTAAGAGAAGTTTAGTTGGATATCCAAGAGCACGGCAGAATAGAGGTTCGGTATGGACAGACGAAGTGGACCGGCGAGGATGTCCAAGATCAAGTGGGAGTTTTGAAGCTCCGGGGTCGTCCAAGTCCCGTTTTAACATGGGCCTGTTTTTTATATGTAAGTTGCCAGATTCTAGGCAAGAAGACCAAAGACGTTGAGATTTGCCTTGACGTATTGTGGATTGTGGTCCTGTGGATGATGAACCGTTGGCCGTTGTAGTCTTACAGAAGAACGGACCGCGATGGAGATGTGGCACAAAGTGTAAGGAGTAAATGGAGAATTAAAAAGGTACCGGGCAAATGTCACCAGTGTAGAAGAAGGTCATATTCCATGTACCCGGTTTCTGTTTATTTTCTGCACTCTGCACTGCCTGCCAAGATATGCGATGGAAGAAGCGAAACGGATGCTGGAGGCCGCCACGTTGGACAGCAGCCGCTGAAGATGGAAGCAGAAGAAAAGGGAGGGAAAGGTATGTTTGTCTCGCTTGCCATGCAGCATGATATCGTGCTAGACAGGTCGGGCAGCCACCGCGAAGAAAGAGGCGACTGAAGGGAGGACCAGATACAGAGTGTCTGCCAGAGCAGAGTGACAAAGTGAGGTCGATGTAAGTGAAGTCCCCACTTCTTCCAGTTTGTCTCTGCATGGAAGGCTTCTAGAAGGGAAAAGTGGGGGCAAGGAAGGCCAGAGATTGCTATCTTTCGTCTTGACTGGTGCTGTCTCTTATTTCTCGCTTTTATTGCTGATAAGAGATTCCTGGGTTTCGTTGTAGTTATGGGTCCTGAGGGAAATAAAAATAAAAATTACGCGCGACAATTAGAGAGACAGAGATAAGAGACGACAAACCGCAACACAACCACCCAGCCACAAGGCAAAAAGGACCCTGTCGGCTGCGATTGGAAATGATAAACCGATAAAGACGAAAAGGCACAGAAAGTGAAAAAGAGAAACCAAAAGGAATAGGCAATCTCGCGTGTTCCTGCAATTGCTGCCACACTCGAAATCTCCCCACGCTTTTTGAGTGTGATTGTGCCTCGGAATCGCGCAGGATGCATTACACACAGTTGTGAGGTAAAGATGTTTGAGGATGCGATAGAGGATAGAGTTGTTCACGAGAACGATTCCATCATCATGCTTCACACATTTTTCTTGAGATGGCAAGCTCCGTTGTCGCCCATCATCCACTACTTTTGCCTCCGCGTTCCTGTTCCTGAGCAAGGCTGACATGACACAAACGATGGGTCGTTCTACTGGTCCGTCTCGATGAGCCGTCCTGGTGATCTTGCCATGCGATGTTGTGATGGACACTGCATGGTTGTGGCGACTTTATTTTGCGTGCTTTTTCTCGGGGATCAAGAGCGACAGGAGCAACAGATCGTCGACGGGGACTAATCTTGCTGGAACGCACGCTTCCAATATTGAAATAACTGGAGATCACGACACGAAGAAGAAAGCAGAGCATCATCCCAAGGTACGTCGCTGACAGAATCCCACGCCCATTTTCCGCCCTGGATTTTGATTATTATGAAAGGTTTGCGCCTCCAAACGCCCTGCAGACGCCGGGGCAGATCAAGCTTTGTCGAAAAAAGGCGCCGTAGGGACAGAACGTTTTCTCTTTTCGCCTCTTCTTGCTCCGGGTTTCGAATACGTCGGGCTGGCATGTCGTTTCGGTTGTCAACGCGTTCAAGTTGTTCTTCGAGTTTTGTTCAGTTTTCGTCCTTTTTGCCTTTTCGTCCCTTTGGGCTGGACCTTGTCCGAAACGGGCACAACCCCTGTCAACAAAGGGACCCACCATGCCGAGAGATAAGGGAAAGTGATGGGTATTTCCAGCCAATGAAAAGCTCCCCTTTCCAACGCACTTTCTTGCGAAAGGAAAGAGCCAGCCCGAACGCATGGAGCTTATGGGGCGGAATGGGAAAATACGGGCGCTACGGCGGCAGGTGCCCTACTGTAAGGCGGCTTGGATGGCTCTTTCCCCGGTACTTTCCCGTACCTTCATTTAAAGTATTTCTCTTACAAAGAGCAACGACAGGAACCTATCAGACGCTGCAACGCTTGTATCTCTACCAAGCTGCCACTGTAGCAGCGCCCGAACGCACCTGGCAGATCGCCCCTGTCAGGTACAGCGACCGCCTGCAGGACGCATGTTTTTCAGAAGCCAAAAAGGAAGGCACGAATTAAAAGGAGAAAAACGAAAAAAAGAAAGAAAAAAAAGGAAAGCTCCCGCCAGCTTGCACCACCCGCAACACGCCCGCACGGTCGGAACGCCATCTGCCTCGTTACCTGTCTCGTCCTTTCTTGTCCGTCTTGGCCCTTGGTCCTTGCACACCTAGCCCTTGCACTTCGTCCGGGCGCCCGCAAAGCACGACAGAGATAAGGAAACGACAGGCCTCGATTTGTTCGATTTGATTTTAGCAGGACTGACTTGCCTCGGGGAAGACAAGCGACAAGACATTTCGTTTCCTGGACAGCTCTTCACTCCTTGGATATTGCCTGGACAGTGGACAGGAAAATGGACTCGCGTAAAATGATTACGCGCCTCAAGTAATGCATCCTCCAGCACGTCTTTGTCTTGACTCTTCATCAATGTCTTCCAGCTCTCCCTGGCTTGCCATCCCGCGCGGAAACAGACCACCCACCCACACTTTAACTTGGAGGAGGTTGTTCCTGTTCGTCTGGTTGGTGATGCACGTTCGTTTGGTCGATTTCCTCGTTCCGCTGTGGGCACTGACTGAGAAATGGATGCAGGCGATGAGTTTATTGGTTTTTATTTTATTTTATGTTTTATTTCTTCTTCCCTTCAACGGACCCTCAGCATGCTCCCATGCTAGTGCCCGTCGGCAAGAGCGACGCCACGGACTGCAGGTTCTCCATCGTGATGGGATGGTGATGAAAGCAAAGAGAGTGAACCGAGAAAAGGATGAGGATGAAGATGTGGACATGGACAAGGTTGACCACTGCGCACGCACTCATACACAGGATGTTCTAAAACAGGAACCCCCACGGTGCCCCAGGGGACTCCGGGGATATGGCTGTGCTCCTCCTGTCCCGGTCAAAGGCTCTCGATGTGAAATCCTTTGCATGCTTGTCTTTTCTACTACACAGCAAGTGCTTGTATCTTACAAGCCGGCAACAGCGTCGTATGCAGTGGTAATATTTGACTGTCGTACAGATGACTCCCGTATTGGCCCTGGCACCGGGCTCTGGCAAACCCTGCGCATATTGGGGGGTACACCAGATGGATCGGTGGTCAGCAACTGCATCCTGGGGGAGAACGAGAGTGAGAGTAGCTCAAATAAACCACTGAAAAGAAAAAGAAACATTCAGGGGAACGGGCGCACATGTGCATCATGGGTTAAGAAAAGACCTCAAAGAAAGACGAAGAAAATGCAAGACAAAGTGTGTGACCAACACATCGTGAGCAGGATCGTAAAGACAAAATCAAGAGACACAATCAGACCCAATCAGACAGCATCTTCACCGCTTCTTGATATGACAAGCATTCATACTTGAATCTAAGTGGTGATGCACTTTTCGTTGACGGCCATGACTGACACATCGACATCGCCATCTCGAGATAGAAAACGAACCCAATGACCCCAATGAATCCTCCCGTCCTCGCCCAGACAAGGCCGAGCAGCCTTTCCACTTTGACTTGGCAATTTGGCTTCCACTTAGACACTTGGACTACCCCTCCTGCTCTTTGCCTCCGCTTCGGCTGCAGGGCTGCGCAACACGATGCAATGATAATATCCCGGAACATGCGTTTTTTGGAGGTTTGGTTTGTGGGTTTTGTGGTTCTTGGGTTCTTGGATTCTTGGGGCTGTTCTTGAGTTTCTGGGCTTCTTTCTTTGTCGTTTGCGGTTGCTTGTCTTGTCGTGTGGCGTGGACTTGTCTTGTCCCCGGAATTTCCATTATTCACTATCAGCTCGACCTACAGTCCGTATCGAAGCCGGGCAAAGCTTCAAGACAAAGAAGCTTGGACCTTGGCCCAGCTTCACAAGCAGCTGGCACACAATTTACAGCGAAAAGCAATACTCGTACTTGAAAAGGCTGTCTCTTTTGGTCTCTTTTGACTCTTTTGTCGCTTCTGGGTCTCTTTGCTCCTCCGAATCCGCGTCGTCCCATTCGTCCCATTCGTCTGTGTCGTTTCTTATCTTTGCGTCCCACTTGGGGCTGGACACTGGCGGCTTGGCAAAACCACCACAAACAGCAACCAAATGCCCCCCTGTCCACCATTAACACCAATTCAACCCACAAACGGGGTGCCTACCCGTGTTAGTGGTGCTAGTGGCCCTCGTTGGCCTTGTGGGTTTGGCTGTCTGCAATCAGGAATCCTCTTTGTAGAAAGAAATACACATCGTCCCAGAACTGCACGCCGATATGGCACATTATCTATTATCTGGCGAGAATTAAGGATCCAGGCTTAAACCACTAACACAAAACACAGACGGAAAAAAGAAAAAGAAAAGAGTAGTCGAAAACACTACCAAAATCCACACGAAAAAGACCCGATAATCTTATCCACTGGCAGCTGGGACTGGGACCACACGCCCTCCGTCCCTCGCAGCCCGTCCTGCGTCGTATGGGAGGTGGGAGGCATGGAGACCATGCTCGGCGCGCGCGTGTCTCTTGTCATGGCCACTCCGTAGCCCGGTCGATGTCTTGTCCCTGCGTGTCTCTACTTTGTATGTGTGTCTCTCTTCCCCAGTGTCGTTCCGTCTCTCGCCATCTCACAAATATATATATCGTTTAATTGTCCCCTACCCATCACCACTTTCCATCCCCGTTTTTTCTATTTCTATTCCTCATCCCCCCCTTCTTTTTGTCTCTCCAGGCTTCCTTCTATTCCTTCTTCCCCTTCTTTCCTCGGAAGATCATCATCAAACCCTAAACCTGGTTGTTTCCTTTTTGTCAATGAGCATCCGTTCTTGAAAAAGGGTTTCTCTTCACGACTTTCATTAATACTTTTTTTGATTTCCTTTTTCCTCCTACCACCTCCTCGACAAACAACTTCTCCCAAACAACAACCACCAACCGCCAAAATGTCTGCCGGACCCTCGAGGTGTACAACGGCACCGCCGGCGTCGCCGACAACGGCGGCGACTCGCTAACCTCCGACCTCAACGTCTACTACTCCTCCGGCGACTTCGCCTGGATCATGACCTCGGCCGCCCTTGTGCTGCTCATGATTCCCGGCGTCGGCTTCTTCTACTCCGGCCTGGCCCGTCGCAAGTCTGCGCTGTCTCTCATCTGGCTGTCCATGATGAGTATAGCTGTAGTCAGTTTTCAATGGTTCTTCTGGGGATATTCCCTCACCTTCTCGCACACCGGCAGCTCCTTCATTGGTGACCTGTCCAACTTTGGTCTGATGAAGACCTCGGCCAGCCCTCGGTCGGCTCCTCCAAGATCCCCGATCTTCTCTTCTGCCTGTACCAGGGCATGTTCGCCGCCATTACGTGAGTTCTTCTTTCTTTTGATGAATTTCCTATCATGGCATTTTTTTTTTTACTAACCCACGATTTTTCAGCCCCGCCCTCGCCATTGGTGCTGCCGCTGACCGCGGTCGCATGCTGCCCTGCATCGTCTTCATGTTCATCTGGGCCACCATTGTCTACGACCCTATTGCCTACTGGACCTGGAACGCCAACGGCTGGACCTTCAAGCTCGGTGGTCTCGATTTCGCCGGTGGCACGCCCGTCCACATCTCGTCGGGCGCCGCTGCCCTCGCCTACTCGCTGATGCTCGGCAAGCGCACTGGCTACGACAAGAACGCCGGTCTGCCTTACCGCCCCCACAACGTCACCCACGTCGTTCTTGGCACTGTCTTCCTCTGGGTCGGCTGGTTCGGCTTCAACGGTGGTTCCGCTCTGGGCGCCAACCTGCGCGCTGTCATGGCCTGCGTTGTCACCAACCTGGCTGCCTCGACTGCCGGTATCACCTGGTGTCTGCTTGATTACCGCCTGGAGAAGAAGTGGTCAACTGTCGGTTTCTGCTCTGGCGCCATTGCCGGTCTCGTTGCCATCACCCCCGCTTCTGGTTTCGTCCCTGCCTGGTCGGCTGTCATCTTTGGTGTTGTCGGCGCCGTCGTGTGCAACTTTGCCACCAAGCTCAAGTTCTACCTTGGCATTGACGATGGCCTCGATATCTTTGCTGAGCACGCCGTCGGCGGTATGGCCGGCAACATCCTGACTGCTTTCTTTGCTGCGTAAGTTGTCCTCTCTGACTAAGAATTCAATTCGAATCAATACTAACAGATCGTCACAGTGACTACATTGCGCATCTTGACGGCTTCACCGAGATCCCGGTGGCTGGCTCAACCACAACTGGATCCAGCTCGGCTACCAGCTGGCCGACTGTGTCTCCGGTTTCGCCTACTCCTTCGGCATGACCTGCATTATCCTCTTCCTCATGAACCTTGTCCCTGGCCTGAGCCTGCGCGTCACCGCCGAGGAGGAGGAGCTTGGTCTCGATGACGCCCAGCTCGGCGAGTTCGCCTACGACTACGTTGAGCTTGCCCGCACTCCCTCGGAGCACATCAACGGCGAGTTCGTTGCCAGCACCCCTGCCAGCGTCCACGAGGGCAAGGAGACCGCTCCCCCCGTCTAAGCGACTCACCACCAACCAACCTACTCTTACCGACTGATACCTGTTTCTCTATGAGAAACACTATTTCATTTTAATTTGTTGCCATCATTTTCCTTTTTGATATCTCTTTTTTTTCCCGCACTTGCGTTTTACTTGTTTTTTGTCTTTTTGGGTTGACGACATAGAAAGTGACGGCTATTATTTTATTTTTTCCTGTTTTTATTTTTCACGTATATATTATACCACAGACTCGCCAAACAAACGGGGAGGAAGAAAGCACATCTTTTATTATCAAAAGAAACTTTTTACACACTTGACACACATGAGACATGAAAAAGAAAGAGAACGAGACACAAGCTGCTTTTATGTACTTGTAGTATTCTTGATAGCTTGAAGCCAATTCAGTTATCTGACCATTTTCACTTCGCAGTCACTCTTTTGTTACCATTTTTACTGTATGCGCTGTGCCCTTCTCTTTTTTTATCACATGTCTCGTGTCTTTTTGTGGTCTTCCCCCAAAAGCAAGAAAAAAAGAAACAAGACGGCTCACTTTTGTCATCAACTCGAAAAACAAAACATGGAAAGAAAATCACATCGGGATAAGAGAAATAAAAGAATGACGGACAGAGAGAGGAGTACTTTTATATACCCAACCCCCCAGCTTACTTTCGCATGACAGAAAAAGACCCTATGATGAGGAGGGAAGAAGCGTGTTATTTTGTTGTACAGCCAGGATGGCGCATCTTTTCCATAGACTTTTTCTTTTCTTTTCTTTTCTTTTCTTTTATTGTAATTTCTTTTTTATTTCTGGGGAAAGCCTTCTTTAACTTGCCTTTGTGACCTTCTTCTAGCAGTGCAATCAACACTTGTTAAGTCATCCTTCAGAAGCCATGAGTCGGCAGTTTAGTCGATCAACAGCATTCCTGAAACGACGTGCTTCAAATAAAATAAAAATGACGGAGATTTAGAGATTTAGAGTAAGTAAAAAGGTTGCAGCACTTTTTAATGCCCCGTCCTTTCACTCTCTATTCACCTTTGTTGTACCTTCGCTTTCACTTTTCGCTCACTTCACTTTCACGATGTTTGTGAGCAGGTACACGTGATGACTAATATTTGCCATTCGACCAAATCTGGACTAGCGCCTACCCTCGAAACCCAACAAGGCCCACTCGTCCTCGCACGTTGGCAAAAAAATATGGCTGTCTCATAGATCTTATCGGCCATCCATTTTTTTTTCGCGCTCCGTATCGCATCACGACACGACACGGCACGACACGACTCTCGATACGCCGCGATAACGCAACAGCGACAAAACCGCATTAGTGAGCAGCGAATAGTTTCTGCTTTATCATCGACGAAAGCCTCCCTCATGTCCAACTATTATCCTCCGCCGCCAGGCACGGGTGGCGGGCAGCATTCGTCGCTGCCGCCACGCCCGCAGCTCGATTTCCGCCCTCCCAACGGCCCCGGCGGCAACAACGGTGGTGGCCGTGGTGGCGGCCGCGGTGGCCGCAATCGTCACGGACGCAACCGTGATAACAACAACAACAACAACAACAACAACAACAACAACAACAACAACAACAACAACAACAACAACAACAACAACGACCGTAGCAGCAATCTGCCTTCCCGCCCACCGCCCGCACACCAGTTTGGAGGAGGAGATGGTGGCCGCGGTGGCGACTTTACATTCCGTGCCGATAAGCCGGCCGGTATTCAAGAAGCACAGCAGCGTGGCGGTGACCGCTACACACCCCACGATTCTTCAAGGAGAGACCAGGGCAGAGACCGCGGTGGACGCGACTCTCGTGATTTCCGCGACCGCGACCGTGATCGCAGAGGAGGCCCGCCTGGTGGTGGACGTTCACAACAATACGGTAGTGGTGGCGGTGGCCGCAGAGGCGGACGTGACAGCTATAACCCCAGCAGCAACCGGCGGTATGGCGGACGCGGCGGCGGATACGGCACTAACTTTGCCGACCTGCGCTTCCTGGCGGCCAACCGGCCCATCCTCAAGCAGAGCGACGGCTCAGCCAATGGCGTCATCCAGGACTTTGTCAAGGATAACAACGCGGGCACAACGTACCTCAACTTGGACGATCTGTCCGATAGCGATGAGGCAGAGATGGACATTTCGGGCGACGAAGATGGCGACGACGTCAAGCGCGAGGACGGCACATCGGCCCCGCCGCGGAAACGCGCACGGATTGGTGCCAAGGACGGCGATGAGGTGCCCAAGTGGTCCAACCCGGATCCCTACACAGTTTTGCCTCCCACTGAAGCTGGCGGTGTGCGCAAAAAGGATGTTGTGCAGCTGATCCGCAAGGCCCGCGTGCAGGGCGAGAAGGCGGCCGCTGCTACGTCGGGCGATACGGAAGAGTTCATTTCGTGCGGCTTTGACAGCAGCAGCGAAGAAGAGGGCGAGGCTGATGAGGTTATTGGAGCCTCCTCTTCTTCCTACTCAAAACGCGGTGACGCGAACGTGGACGCAAAAAGCCAGCGGTCTTCTTGACAGAATAGGAAGGAACGGCAAGATGGCTAAAGCGGGCGACGCGTCGGCCTCCCAGAGCTCTTCTGCTACTGGTACAAACAACAACAGCCAAACAAACAGCAGCAACAGCAACATCAAATCCGA